>OW386542.1:40799960-43270781 GCA_936435175.1 Glyphotaelius pellucidus | reverse complement strand
GTAGTGATAACCTAAATTAAAATTGGATTACGTACTAGATTAATTTCTGTGAGTATTATTTGTCTATTGATTTGTTGGTTAATTTATCGCAACCATGGATCTTAAAACTTTGATAGCTCAACGAAATGTTTACAAGTCCGATGTGACTCGTTTTAAAAACTGTTTAGAAGGCAATATAACATTGTCAGAAGTAAAAGTAAAGCTACAAAAATTTGAACCGATACTAGATGATTTCGATGCCTTACAAGAAAAAATTGAAGTGTTATCTCTAGATGAATTGGAGAACGAGCTTGAACGGGAAACGTTTGAAAACGCGTATTTTAAAGTTTTGGCAAAAGCTGTAGACATATTAGATACTAAAGGTCAACCTTCAAATACAAATAACTTTAAAAAAGAGGACGAAGTTCTCAATTCTCAAGCGTCCACTTCAAAGCAAGATACTTTGGTATCGAATCATGCTGCAGTTACGAATAATTTTATTTTATTATCTACAGCAGTAATTAATGTGCAAAATAATAATGGCGATTTAATTAAAGCTCGTGTCTTATTGGATTCCAGAGCTCAATCAAACTTTATTAGTGAGAATTTAGCAACAAGATTACAATTAAAGTTTAAAAGGATTAATATACCGATTACGGGAATTCCAAATAAAGTTTTACATATTAAAAATACTGTAGATTTGACAATATTTTCGAGCTATTCCTCTTATGAAAAGGAGATTGAATGCCTCGTTTTACGAGAAGTATCCAGTAATCTGCCGCAAATTTCTTTCCAGAAAAAAGATGCTGGCATTCCAAATGGTCTGCAGCTAGCTGATCCTAGTTTCAATGAAACCAGCCCCATAGACATGCTGATTGGAGCTGATACATTCTGGGAAATAATGCGGCAAGATCAACTCAGGATTGGAGATTCAGGGCCCATACTAGAGAGGACTGAATTCGGATGGCTGGTGTCAGGACCTATCTTTGCTGCAAAAATGAAAAGGCCTGTAAAATTTTGTCATCTTTCGTTAAATTCAATCCCTAAACAAAATGAAAATTTCTGGAAGTTGGAGGAATTAATTCCAATAAAACTCAGGAAGCGGGTGAAGGAATCTCGGAATCTTGGAATCTCGGAATCTCGGAAACTCAGGAATCATGAGGAGCAAGCGTGTGAAGAAAACTTCAAGGACATGCATCGAAGAAACGACGAGGGTCGTTTCACGGTAAGATTACCGCAGCGCCCCTGTATTAAGCAGTTGGGTGAAACACTGCCTGTGGCAGAAAAGAAACTCTGCAATCTTCAGAGGAAGTTTACCTTAAATCCTATAACAATGCAAAATTACACAGAATGTATGCAAGAACACCAGGATTTAGTACGCAGGACACGGTGTGAAGCGCCGTCTCCGAATAAAATTAATTATTATTTACCGCATCATGCGGTTTTCAAGGATTCTAGTACAACCACCAAGACTTGTGTGGTATTTGACGGATCATCAAAATCATCTACTGGAATTTCTTTAAATGACACCCTCATGGTAGGGCCGGTTTTACCAAAGGATTTATGCGCTCAATTATTATTTTTCAGAAGACACCAGTACGCGTTAACAGTAATAGCGAAGCTATTAATGCAACGTCTGTGGCAGAGCAAAACTCAGTGGGACGAGGATATTCCCCCTGACATTTTGAATGTTTGGAGAGCTTATATAGGTGAATTGCCGCAGATAATTAATTTGAAGGTACCTATGAAAATCATTTGTCAAAATTATGTGAATTTACACTTGCATGGATTTTGTGACGCATCGGAAAAGGCCTACGCGACCTGCGTAGACATGGTCTCCACCGATGTTTCGGGTGGGAACCACTCCAATTTAATAATTTCTAAATCAAGGGTGGCGCCCATAAAAAACACATCTCTACCTAAACTAGAATTGTGTGGAGCTATATTGTTAGTAAAATTAATTAATTATGTGAAGGAAGCTATTGGTATGCCAGAGGTATCTACTACTTACTGGTGTGACTCACAGATAGTCTTGTGTTGGGTCAAGGGACAACCTGCAAGATGGAACACCTTTGTTGGCAATAGAGTGGCCGAAATTCAAGAATCAAGCCAATCTGCACAATGGAAGCATTTGAAATCAGAATATAATGCTGCGGATGTGTTATCCAGAGGTATTAGAACTTATCAAATATTGACATACAAAACTTGGTGGCACGAGCCCCCTTGGCCAACGCTTGAAGAATCTAGTTGGCCATGCGGTGAATCTCCTGATGGTGATCCACCTGATCCACCTGAGGTGAAAACAAAAATTGTAATATTGGCAACAGTAACACAAGATTGGGACATTTTTACGAGGTACTCATGTCTAACCAAATTACAAAGAGTAACAGATTATTTACTTAGATTTTTGTTTAATTGTAGGAACCCATCGCTACGGCGTTATGGTCAATTGAAAGTAAGTGAATTAGATGACTCTTTAAAAGTTTTGATTTCCCGAGCGCAAGCATATTCCTTCAGAGAGGTGATACGAGCCTTGCAGTCGGGCAAGGATGTATTCAGAGGTAGTAATCTACGTTCACTAAATCCTTATTTACATAATGATTTATTTCGCGTAGGCGGCAGGCTTTCCAAGGGAAAATTGCTGTCAATAAATAAACAACATCCGATCTTGTTACCATCACATCATAATTTAACAGATCTAATTATAAAAAATTTTCATTATTTACATTTGCATTCGGGCACTCAGACTTTATTGGCAATAATCAGATTTTTTTTTTTTATTTATTGTTATCAAGTTTAATTTGTAGAACTCCATTTTAATTTTTTTATTTCTTTTATATATTTAATAATATTATTATTCAATTTATAAAAACAGTTTATTTATAAACAAGTTCTGCTAGGTAATTATTTTTACACGTGACAGCTGTTTCGCCTTCTGAAGGCATTATCAAACTGTCAGTAGACAGTTTGATAATGCCTTCAGAAGGCGAAACAGCTGTCACGTGTAAAAATAATTACCTAGCAGAACTTGTTTATAAATAAACTGTTTTTATAAATTGAATAATAATATTATTAAATATATAAAAGAAATAAAAAAAAAAAAAAAAAAAAAAAAAAAAAATAATCAGATTGAAGTTCTGGCCGATAATGGGGAAAAACGTAGTGAAAAAGATAATCAGAAAATGTATAGTATGTTATAGATCAAATCCGAAGCCGATGCAGCAAATGATGGCAGACCTTCCAGCGGAAAGGATAACGGAATGTAAACCCTTTAAGATGACTGGTATCGATTACTGTGGACCATTTATGATAAAATCGGGTATTCACAGAAAAACTAGTAAAGTAAAAGCTCATATATGTTTATTTGTATGCATGGTGTCAAAGGCCGTGCACTTAGAACTTGTACTGTCTTTGAATACAGAAAGTTTTATAAACGCGCTAAAACGTTTTATTGCTCGCCGTGGAAGTCCGAGCAAATTATTTTCTGATAATGCGTCTAATTTCAAGGATGACGCGAACAATGAGTTAAAAGAAATTTATCAATTTTTGTCTAGTTCTGGTGATGAAATTGAAAAATCATTATCAAAACTTGCAATACAATGGCAGTTCATTCCACCAAGAGCGCCTCATTTTGGAGGCCTGTGGGAAGCCGGAGTGAAATCACTCAAATATCGTTTGAAACGAGTAGCGAGTAACTCATCACTAATCTATGAGGAATTTAATACTGTTTTGTGTCAGATTGAATCTTGTTTAAATTCTAGACCTCTCACTCCTTTGTCTCCCGATCCAAATGACCTTAATCCTCTCAGTCCTGGTCACTTTCTCGTTGGTGAAAGCTTAGCAGCAATTCCAGAGCAAAACCTACAGAACATTTCATTCAACAGATTGAATAATTATCAAAAATTGTCTTTGCTCATACAATCTTTTTGGTCGAGGTGGAGCAAAGAATACCTGGCTCAACTCCAAGGCAGAACGAAGTGGACCAGCGGATTTCATACGCAGCTGAAATCTGGCGACATGGTAGTCCTGATGGAGTACAATCTACCCCCCTGTGTGTGGAAACTCGGACGGGTAACTGCAGTGCACCCAGGAGCTGATGGGAGGGTTCGTGTGGCAACTATAAAAACATCTCATGGAACTACTCAGAGGGCAATCTCAAAGCTGTGTCTATTACCAATAGACGATAATGATGAACTGAAGATGACAACGCCCCCACTCAACGGACCAGACACTGGTCAAAGCAACTCTAAAACAGATTTCTAAAAAAGGCTTTGTGAGCCTAAGAAGTGAAAAGCAATAAAAACACTTTGGAGTGAAATTAAAATCGGTTTATAAAGTGATGATAGACTGTGAACTATAGCTGTGAATATAATTACAAGTGAATTATATCCGAAGAGACTAATTATTAAGAAAAGAAAAAAAAAACATACCAAAATGCAGTATATGGACTGTGTGAATAAAAAATAACCCTTAAGAAGGATGACCAGGAACCCGCTACTACCTGTAGTGTTTTGTCCCTGCTATATGTTTTAATTTTTATTATGTGTTAATTGTTGTGTCTCTTTGCACTATATTTTTTGTTGAGATTATCTTGGTTATATTATTACTATATGTTAGTGATTAATTTTAGAATGAATTTGGTTTGAAGGCCAGTAATTTTAATTTCACAATTAAGTTTGTATAACTTTGTTTCTTTATTTTTTAACAGAAAAATAGAATTCGATATTTTGCTTTTGAAAATATCTGCTCTATTTTGGCCCGGAGTTATGTTTGGTTTTATGATAGGTTAGTACCAAACCAAGTAGGAACGATTTGATTAGTATTATGGAAGGCCAGTAGGTACTTATTTTCAAGCATTTCAAATGCATTATTTGTTCTATTCAAACAAAACAAATGAATAGAGTTTTTTCAGTTGTTTGTGTAAAAGTAAAATTTTCAGCGTCTTCTATTGTTTTACCTCGCAATGAGAACAACCATATTTTTGTGTGATATAATTTGCCCGTTTTATCTGAAATACTCATAGTTGTCGGTGGTGATTTGTTTATTGAAAATAGTATAATAAATCGATAGATAATCGAAAAATACTTTTAATTGCCCTAGTCCTAAAACTTTTACATTTGGTCCTTCCACGCCGGACTTTTACATTTGGTCCTTCCACGCCGGACTTTTACAGAAGCCTTGTTCGGCGTCCTTCCGGCGACCGCAGATTATTTCACGCCATTCTAGGCTCAAGTTTATCAAAATAAAAATTTATCCTTACGCCAAAATGATGCGCTCACCAAACAAGTCATGCGCACATGTCGACAAAACGTACGACCTTATGCCGGAATTCCTCAAATTCACCAAAAGTCAAAATGACTCATGGAGTATCATTTTATCATCCCGATTTCCGCTATCGGAAATCGGGATGATAAAATCATAAAATTATGCGAAACGATTCTTTGAAAAGCGAAATCCCAAGACATCATCAGTGCTACCGAAAAAATAATGGAACTTATTAAAACTGATAATCCGTCCCAAGCTAAAGAATGTCCGATTATGTTAAGTGCTATAAATACAATGACGGAACAAATCAGAAGGATAGAAGATAAAATTACTGCGCCGTCTTCACCATGGAACAGGACAAAATCTGACAATGAAAAAGAAAAAGAGGATGGCGAAATGGATCGAAGGTTTCCACCACTTCCTTCTCCAAGACACGCAGTGGTCGTCAGCCACAAAGAAGAAAAAGACAGCGCCGAGGTTTTGAAAGGAGTTAAAAATTCCCTAGACCCACGGAAACTGAAGGTGGGCATAACAAATATCCGACAATCTACAAACGGGAGAGCAATCATAAGCTGCGAAAAGAAAGAAGACGCAGAATTAATAATGAAAGCTCTGTCGTCGGAAAAAGTATCTGCGATCTGCGCCAAGAAAAGAAATCCCAAAATAATCTTAAAAGGTATTCAGAAGGAACTTAACTCTGCAGAATTATTAGAAATAATGGCAGAGCAGAACAAAGACCTCGCTGGCCTAAAAGAAGACTCAAAAATACTATTTTTCCAAAAGAATAAAAATCCACGCCTAACAAACGTCGTGATCGAAACAAACCCCAAAATATGGAAGAAAATCGTTAACCTGGGCAGAGTAAATATCGCATTTCAAAGAATCTGTGCTGAAAACTTCATTTCAACAATGCAATGCATGAACTGTCTGGGATTTGGTCATCTAAAGAAGCATTGTGATATGGAAACGAGGTGCTGGCACTGCACCGGGAAACACACGTTTGCACAATGTCCAAATAAAGATAAAGCTGACGAAGTAAAATGCGGGTCATGTGTAAATGAAAACAGGAAGAGGAAAACCTCAGCTCCGTCAAGACATAGGTCTGGAACGCACGATTGTCCACTCTACAAGAGAGAAATCGAAAGATCTATTGACCACACAAATTATGAATAGTAAACTACAGGCAAACAAATACGTGCAAAAACCGGGACAGCACAAATTCAATATGGGAGGAAAAATTAAAATCAAACAATGGAACGCGCAAAGATGCCAATCCGCGACAGACAGTGTGGTTAATACGGACAAATCGGACATTATTCTGCTGCAGGAACCTTACACATGAAACACGGGGCAGCTGAAAACGAAAAGATTTCAAGTTTACCAATCCACTAAAGGAACCAGAGAAAGCCCAAACAAGACAGCGATTCTCGTCAACAATAGTATTAAAGCAACAGTGATATCTTCAATCACATCAGAGAACTCAACATACATAGAAATAGAAACACGAGTTGGAACTATAACTCTAGGATCAGTATATGTTGAACCAAATAATCCTCTTGCACCCCAGATACTTACAATCACCAAACTTAATGAAGAAAACAAGAAAAAAGGCAAGAGCATTCTGATAGGCGGTGATTTCAACGCAAAAAGCTCGTGGTGGGGTAGTCCAAAAACAGATAAACGAGGCGAGGAACTAGCAGAGACCATAGCAACGCTGGATGCTCACATTCTAAATGACGGCAGCACTCCAACATTTGAAACTTGGAGATCCGGCAACCATTTAACCTCATTCATAGACGTAACCTTCTGCTCCAACAATATTATGGACAAAGTCACAAACTGGGGTGTGGAACAAACAGGACTATCCGATCACAACGTTATAACGACGAGTATATCAGACACAATAATGCCCCCTGAATCAACTACCCCAAGGTACAGAACAAAGCTTGCAGACTGGACCAAGTTCGAAAAAGTCGCGAAAGAAATGTTGCAGAAGGCAAACATCACAATTGAAGACCCCGTCTATTCCAGTAACCCAATAAATCTTGAAAAACAGGTAGAAACTATCTCCTCAATCATCAAAACAACTTGCGAAAGGTCTATCCCTAAACCAGGAGGAAAACGGAAAAACTGCCCATGGTGGTCTGACTCACTGACACTTTTAAAATCGGAACTGGTCTCTGCAAAAAGGAAACTTCAAAATTCATGCGGATTAAGAAGATCTGAGGTGACTTTACCCAAATACTTGGAAGCCAAAGAAAATTTTAAAAACGAGTTAAGAGAGTCAAAAACCAGTAGCTGGAAAGACTTCTGCCAAAAACAAACGAAGGAAACAACTTGGTCCAATATCTATAGAGTCCTCACGAACCCACCAAACAGGGCACCCACATCAACTTTTAAAACCCTGAAGAAACTGCTAAAGAAATTCTTCAACACTTCTTCCCAGATGACAATGTGATAAATGAAACTCCTGAACAAATGGAAATAAGAACAAAAGCAACGCATGAGACAACAGTCGACCAGGAACCAAAAATTTCAAAAGATGAGCTAAAAAACGCCCTCAGATCAATCGACCCGAAGAAGTGCCCTGGGGCAGATGGGATCACATCTGACATTCTTACTCACTTCAATGATAGCTTCTCAGAGATACTCACAAAATTGTTCCAGAAGTGTCTTGACATAGGATATTTCCCAAAAATATGGAAGGAGGCCATAATCATAATCATACCTAAGCCAGGAAAGGACAACTACAGCAGTCTGGAAAACTATAGGCCGATTAGACTTCTACCAGTTCTAGGGAAATTATTTGAAAAAATCCTTATAGACAGAATAAAATGGACCTTGGCAAAGGGAAGAAATTAAGCTCAAAACAATATGGTTTCACCGCGCAAAAATCAGCCGAAGATGCAATTTATGATGCAGTCGAAGTCATAAAAAGAAAAATGAAGGAAAATGACGAAGTAATTGTCATATCTCTTGACATCACAAAGGAGCCTTCGACAACGCATGGTGGCCACAATTATTAAAACAGCTCGTAGAAAAAGACTGCCCTTCCAGCCTAGTTACATTAGTAAGAAGTTACACAGAAAATAGAAAAGTAAGAATAAAACACGGAATCCATTCGAGCGAAAAAAATGTCTCAATGGGCTGCATTCAAGGATCGATTGGCGGGCTAATCTTTTGGAACGTATCACTGGACGAACTACTGCAAATGGATCTTGGCCCAGACGTTTACATCCAAGCGTACGCTGACGATGTCCTTCTGATTGTAAACGGAAAAAACCTACAAACCACTAAAGAAACGGCGGAAAGAGCATTAGGAAAAGTAAGCAGTTGGGGTAAAAAAGTAAAATTAGAATTTTCAGAAAAAAAAACGCAGATCATGGTAAGCTCCGGGATAAAACAATTGACATAAAAATGAACGGTAAAGAAATAAAACCAGTAAAGGAAGTGAAAATTTTGGGCATAGTAATGGACAATAAGCTTAGATGGGATAAACACATAGATTATATTTGCTGTAAGACTTCAAGAATATGCAAAGCCTTATGTGGAGCGGCAAAACCGACGTGGGGACTATCGCCTGAAATTTTAAAAACTATCTATGACGGGGCAACCGTACCAATATTTACGTATGGATCAGGGGTCTGGGGAGACACGTGTAAGAAAGTTAAGAATAGGAAAAAACTAGCCAGCGCTCAGCGACAATATGCAATTAGAATCTGTAAAGGGTACAGGACAATCTCCATCACCTCAGCTTTAGCCTTCGCGGGAACACCACCAATAGATCTAAAAATAGACGAAGTAAAAGATGTGTACAGAATTAATAGAAGGGGAATAACAGCTAACTTCCTTCCGGCTGACAGGGAAATAATGACCACGTGCAGTGTTAACGAACTACCGCACACAGGGAAAACAGCTAAAGAAAATATAACAATTGAACTAGATAAAGGAAATAAGATTAATGAAGATGCTATACAAATTTATACAGACGGAAGTAAACAAGAAGGTAAAGTGGGCGCCGGGGTAGTTATTAAAGTAGATGGACAAGATTGGGTATCGAAATCTTATAAGTTAGAAGATTACTGCACTGTATACCAGGCGGAAATGTTTGCAATTCAAAAAGCAATAGAATGGGTACAAATAAATAATATAAAAGGGAAAGATATAACCATAAATTCAGATAGTAAATCATCTTTAGAAACGCTGAGCAAAGAGAGAACAACAAATAAAATAGCAAGAGAATGTTTAGAAAAACTAGGAACATGCAGAGAAAATAAAAACAGGGTAAATTTTCAATGGGTAAGAGCGCACAACGGCTTAGAAGGTAATGAAAGGGCAGATACAGCAGCGAAAAGGGGAAGAACACTTAAAAAAAGACCAGACTATAGCAAGGTACCTCAAAGCTACACAAAAATAACTTTAAAGAAAGTAACTGAAAATAAATGGAACAAAAGATATATAGAGGAAAGCACGGGAAAAATTACAAAAAAATACTTACCAAATATAAGCACGGCACTTCAAAAAGGAAAACACGTTAAAAACGGTTTTACTGCAACCCAAATCTTGACAGGACATGGGTGCTTCAAAGAATATCTCAAACGTTTTAAAATAATAGATGATGACAAATGCCCGTGCGACAAAACATCAATACAGGACAGCATACATGTACTAGAAAAATGCTCTATCTTTGATGTAGAGAGATTCAGACTAAATTTTGAACTGAAAAACTAAGGAATAACAGAAGAAAATAGGCAAGAAATCTGGAATCAGAAAAAACCAAGCCAAATATATATTGCGTACTTAGAAAAAATTACCAAAAGAATAAAAGAAATTAACGAAACAATCGATGACTAAATAATTAACTTAAAGATACAAATAGTAAAAAAAAAAAAAGAATCAGGAGAAACCTTGTGCGTAACAAGCAAGGTACCCATAGAAGATACTAACAATCCATACAACCTAACCCAACCTAACCCAACCTAACCCAACCTAACCCAACCTAGCCCAACCTAACCCAACCTAACCCAACCTAACCCAACCTAACCCAACCTAACCCAACCTAACCCAACCTAACCCAACCTAACCCAACCTAACCCAACACCGACCCGACCTTAAAGATATTATTTTATTGGTTTCGGCTTAGGTTAATTTTTTCCCCTCCCCAACTCTTCCCTCCCTCCCCCTTTTCTTCCCCTCTTCCCCCATTAATTTTTTCCCCTCCACAACTTTTCCCCCCCCCTTCCCCTTTTCTTCCCCCCTTCCCCCATTTATTTTTTCCCCTCCATAACTTTCCCCCCCCTTCCTCCCCCCTCGCTCACCTTTTTCCCCATATCTCCCAGAATCAAAGTATTTTTTTCGAAACTTTCCCCACTTTTTTTCTCGTCCCGAACTCTTCCCTCCCCCCCCCCTTTCCCCCTTCTTCCATTCGACCAATTTAACTTTCCCCATTTATTTTTTCCCCTCCCCAACTTTTCCCCCCATTCCCTCCTTCTTCCCCCCTCTCCGTATTTTAAAACAAAAATTTGATACGTAGTTTATATTGATATATTTTTTATTAACGCTATTGCTTTGCGGGCTTTTAAGAAAATAAAGCAGCGATTCGTTTTTTATAAATATTAATCCAAGTAATTTGGAAAACCTAAGTAAATTAGAAAAGTATTTTGATTCCTTTATTGAGCTTTATCGACTTATCTTTTTGCAAAAAAAAAACATAATGGGTTACTGCATTTCGGTTAAAATTACAAATTTATTAAACGGTGAGGAATCAATGGGTTATATTTACGTTAAAAAAAGTTTCAAGAATATGAAATATGTTCTGAAATCCCATATTGGAAAGCTTTTTAAAGTGAGAGGACCATTCCGCCTTTGACCCATGATCATGAGCTACCGAGCGCGAAAGCATTTAAATTTAAAAAAAGACCAGGTGATAACTAAGTATAATATATATGAAACATTATCAACATTTAAAGAATGAAATAAAAAAAAAATCAGAGTGTGCAATTCACACGCGTTAGAAGTGAAACCTTCAGAAAACTAAAAAAGACAAGAGTGAGGAGACTAGGAAGCACTTCTTTATCAACGTGAAGGATTGTTTGCCAGAATTGAAAGAGATGACCTGTTGTACGCTGATGATGTGGTGCTGATTTCCAACAGAATGGAATATCTACAGTCTCTCGTATCTAGGATGAAAGAAATATGTATGAAGAATGAGTTAATGATTAATGTACGTGATGAAGTCTAAAGTCGTGGAGTTTGAAAGAGAGAGTACAAAAACAATTTAAATTATGAATACTTGGAGCAGTTGGATGAGTTTGTGTATTTGGGAAGTATGTTTACGAGAGATGGGAAGGCTGATAGAGATATTGAAATAAGGGTCAATGCAAGTAATTCCATTAAGGGAGGACTGAATGCCATTGGCAGCAACAAAAAACTGTTCAAAGAAATGAAGCTAGCCGTCCATAATAGAGTGCTGGTACCTACGATGATGAATTGCAGTGAAGCATGGAACTGGCAGAGTTTGAATGAAAGTAGACTGAATACTTTAGAAATACTTAAGAAAAAAAAAACGCCCTGAGGCGTGTGTTTTAAGGCCATGTACAATCGTGTGAGAAACGTGGAGATATAACCAACACCTCTGCCATAGGTCACCCCAAGTTCATGGCGTTAAGTTTGTCCAGGTTTTGGCGGCGGAAGCGACTGCTCTGCCGCTGCGTTTTGGAGAGAGACCGATTGAGGGAGACCTTTTGACCTTTCCAGCCGGACTCATCGCTTTGCACCGGTGTTGGAGGGATGAATTCGTACGTTCGTCACTCCTGGACACACTGACCCCCAGATTCCTACCCACCCCTAATACCTTTGAAAAATACCCTCTACACAGCATCCCCTTAGATGACATCGGCCCTGAGGGATTTTTGAAATGAAACTTCTTAGGCCGCATTAGAGAGTAATTTGAAACTCGCGTGAAACGGAAATGCGGTTTAAATTAATAAAAATAAACTTAACATTTCCTACTCGGTTAAAATATAATATATGATGCAGTAAATCGTCGCTCTCGTGTGGGCCCGCCGTAGTTCAGCGGTGCAAAGCGCCTTACGAATGTAGTGGCCGGGACAATCCAAACCAGACAACGTGGGTTCGAAACTCGTAACATCGAAAAAAAAATATTTTTTTTGCAAAGTCAATATCCAATATTCAAACCACAACAAACATAACGCGATTGATAACGACTTCTAGCGAATCCGAAGCAGAAACCATAAATATTAATATAATGACAAAATTTATAGAAAAAGATGCACTGGAATTCGATCACCTGGGTTCAAATCTATAAAATCCAAAAAAAAAAACGTTTTTATTTTTGCGAAGTCAATTTCCAATCTTCAAACCACTCCAAAATGAACAGGCAAAGAAAACTAAAAAGCGAAATCTAGCGACTCCTGGGAAAAAAACAGAAATACTACTATAATATTAAAATTTCCATTTTTATTTTTGAAGTGAATACTTCTTTAGCAGGGCCGTGATTTGGATTTCAGATGAAACGGAAATGAGAATTAGTGCACCTGCGACGCACCAACTGATCGGCTGCTTTGAAAATGATATCACTTCTAAAGGCCCCTATTGGTTGGGATATAAGACGGAAATTCCGTGAGGTCTGCGCTCATTGGTCGCTTTGATTATGACCTCACTCTACAAGTATTGGTTGAGATTGTTTTGATAAACTTTTTCAAACGCATTACCTTATTTTGTGGCACCATTTTAATTCAAAATTAGTAAAAACAAGACCGGTGGATTCAAATTGTTGTTTCATTGCTAGCAATAAAACATCATCAATAATTAATAGAATTATTATAGATTCACACATTTTTCATCCTAAATACACAATTGAAAAATTATTTCATTGAATTGAACACTTAAAACTTTTGGAAATCTCTGACAAAGTATATTGTTAATTTATTTTATATTAGCTCCACACAGGAGGAAGAAAATACTTTCCTTCAGGGCCTATGCCATGTTAGGGGATTCTGTGTGTAGGGTCTTTTTTAAGGAAGAGAGGGATAGGAAGTTCTGGGAAAAAAAAAGGTATTAGGGGTGGGTAGGAATCTGGGAGTCAGTGTATCCAGGAGTCCCGGACATATGAATCCATCCTTCCAACAGCTGTGCAAAGCGATGGCTCGAGAGAGTCCGGCTGAAAAGATCAAAAGGCTTCCTTCAACCAGTTTCTCTCCGCCACGCAGCAGGTAGGCAGGCACATCCACCGCCAAGACCTGGACAAACTTCACCCTATGAGCTCATTCAACTCCTGCTAAGACACCAAACGTAGCGAACCTCTTAGGGTTACCTATTACAGAGGTGTTAGTTATCCAATAAATGGTTCCCGGGGCGGCGGTACCCATACCCGCCTCCCAAATTTAAATGTCACACGTCTTCCTCGGGCGTCCCCGACTGCTCCTACTATTCACATTAACGTCACATATTTTCCTTACACATATTCTCATTACACTCGTTCGCTTACGCCTCAGGGATCTCAATTCTACAGCATTCAGTCTACTTTCCTTCCTCTTGCTTTCTCTGCCAGTTCCATGCCTCACTGCCATACATCAGAGTAGGTACCAGCACTATATTATGGACGGCTAGCTTCGCTTTTTTGGACAGTTTTTTGTTGGCGCCAATTGAGTTCTATCCTCCGTTAGTGGAGTTATCTACATTTACCCTTTTTTCAATATCTCTATCAGCCTTCACATCTCCCGTAAGCATATTTCCCAAATAAAGAAACTCATCCACCTGCTCCAAGTATTCATCATTCACAACTATGTTGCATGTACTCTATCTTTCAAACACCACGATTTTAGACTTACTTACATTCATCATTAACTCATTCTTCGAACATACTTCGTTCATTCTTGTTGGAAATCAGCACCGCATCATCGGCAAACAATAGGCAACATACTTTCAGATTACCCAATTCCTCGCCCAATCCCGTATCTTTCAATTCTTGCAAATAATCCTTCACATTATATAAAATAATTCTACCCACTCTTGTCTTCTTTAGTTTTCTGAAGTTTCACTTCTACCGCGTGTGAATTGCACACACTTTTTTTTTTCTCAGGCCTCCTGTGTGGAACTAATGTAAAAAAATAAATTAAAAAATGGCACTATTGACGAATCGGATTGATTAGGGCCACGTCAAGAGTCAGAATAATATAAGAAAATGTGTGAGACGCTGTATGAATGTGAACGAGGCAAGGAGTGTGTATCGAGACCGAGTTTTGATGTTTGGCGGTCCGTCTTTTCTGCCTACCCCCGGTAAATGAGGTGATAGTAGGTGAAGGAAGATTTTTTCCATATTTTTGTCATCGAATTCCAGTGCACCTTTTGCTACAGGATTTGGTCATCGTAATCTTGTAGTATTTGTGTTTTCTTCTCCGGAGACGCTAGATATCGCTTTTTGTTTTCTTTGCCTAATCATTTTGGAATGGTTTGATTGGATATTTATTTACAAAAATAAAATACATACTAAATACACACTAAAAATACATACTAAAAATACTTACTAAAATACATACAAAAAATACCTGCTAAAATACTTGCAGAATATAACTCTGTTCGCTCGATGTCTGGCCTCTGGCCGTTTGGATTTGTCCGGCACCTTGGCTATTGCGCCACGGGGGGCCAGGCCGAGGCGCGAATTTAGTGGATTATAAGAACCGACCACCAGAAATATAAAAATTTTCGTTACGTGTTTCCGTTTCATTCGAATTTATAATCACTCTAACGCCGCTAGAGAAGTTCGTCCCATTTCTCGTAAACATACTTCCCAAATACACAAACTCATCCAACTGCTCCGAGTATTCATAATTTAAATTGTTTTTGTACTCTCTCTTTCAAACTCCACGACTTTAGACTTCATCACGTATATTCATCATTAACTCATTCTTCATACATATTTCTTTCATCCTAGATACGAGAGACTGTAGATATTCCATTCTGTTGGAAATCAGCAACACACCATCAGCGTACAACAGGTCATCTCTTTCAATTCTGGCAAACAATCCTTCACGTTGATAAAGAAAGTGCTTCCTAGTCTCCTCACTTTTGTCTTTTTTAGTTTTCTGAAGGTTTCACTTCTAAAGCGTGTGAATTGCACACTCTGATTTTTTTGTGTTTTACAGTAAAAGCGGTTGAGATCCAGCATTCTATTAGGATAATAATTTTGAAGTCTATTTTAAAGGTGGACAAGAGTATATCTAGTTTGTCGTAGCTTATGTTGAGGGATCTTATATTTTGGTTGAATAGAGTAAGGATGCCTGGAGTGCTAATATATAGAGTCGCATAGTTTTGTATAATTGGTTGAATATTGTGAGTGCTAGTTGAGTTCATTGTTTTTAGCAGTTCGGCCGTATTAAATTATTTTCAATACCTACATAAAAATTGCTTTAGTGGGATTAGTCATCTAAGTTTGTTTTTCCATTTTTTTTCAGATCATTTTCGTGTTTGATTTGGATAATTTTTTCCCCGGTTGCTTTGCGGACATGCAATTTACTGGATTTAAACCACACGAATTGGTAGTGAGTTTCTTTAGCGGTTTGTTTTGTTTTCCAAGCAAGTTTTTTAAAATACGGTGACAGCACCTCGCTGAGAAAAATGGGAGAATTAGAGTATGCTTTTGGCCGCAGTTTTTAAAGAGAGCAGGGAATCCCTTGTTTTTTTACTATGGAAGGTGATGTCGAGTTTGTCCGGGGTGTTTCGTCTTCGATCTTGAGTCCTGGCCACCAAGCGTATGTTGTTGCAAGGCCAGTCCCAGTGAGTTGGCTACCCGAAGTACGGCTTCCGTGGCTTATTCTCCCGGCCGCAACTCCACGCCCGCCATTTCCAAGCTGTCGGAGAGCTTATCTTGCTCTAAATCGGCAAAACGGGTTTCCAGGAAAAGATTCTTGTGTTTTTTTTGTCATTCTCTTCTCTTAAGAATTTTGTTTCTTTGAGGGCCTCCTGCATTTCTTTGAAGCGTGTGAGCATGAGTGTGTGAAGGTATGCTAAGTCTAATCTAAGGTTATTTCAATCGAGTAT
The DNA here is from genome assembly GCA_936435175.1 of Glyphotaelius pellucidus. NCBI lineage: Eukaryota > Metazoa > Arthropoda > Insecta > Trichoptera > Limnephilidae > Glyphotaelius > Glyphotaelius pellucidus. Next base: position 43,254,476 of record OW386542.1, on the reverse strand, counting down.
TTGGTCCCTGTCTTAACCCTTCTCACGAAGTTGTCCAACCAGGTAGCGATAAAAAAAACCCCTTTACCTAGTCCAGAAAGTGTCGCGCATGAAAACAGTTTTCAAGGGTTAAGTACCAAGACGAAATTTTGTGGAATTCTATCCTCTTTAAGTAAAAATTAATATTCATTTCCATTAGTTCAGATACTTAATGAAGCTAAAAAGTACCACATACGCGCGCGATCGTTGCCAGTCAAAACTTGTCAGATATACGGGATCAACAAGTAAATAAGTGTAAAATGTATATGCGACCGGAAAATGGGCGTGGCTTGCAGCTAAATTTCGATGACACAAGTTGATCTATAGGGATCAGCTTAAGTATGCCAGCTTCGGTAATAGATCAACATATCTACATGGATCAACAAAAACAAACAGATCAACAAAAACTGGTGTACCGTCACGCAAGATCAACAAAGTACGAGAGGGGATAAATCTTCTAATATATAAAATTCTCGTGTCACGGTGTTAGTTATCATACTCCTCCGAAACGGCTTGACTGATTTTGATGAAATTTTGTGTGCTTATTCGGTAGGTCTGAGAATCGGCCAACATCTATTTTTTACCCCTAAAAGCTAAGGATGGTTCACCCCGAATTTAAAATATTTATTTTTTTAACAAATTTTTTTATTTTTATATTTTTATGGTGACGCATTAAAAAATACATACAGTCCTAAATTTGCACCTTTCTACCATCAACCCCTATTTTTTAATAGCGATATTAGTAATTCAATCATTTTCAACCCCGGTCGATAACTGATCAATTATCTTTAGTCAGTTATCCTCGCCAGGCGTCTACTGGTGTCACTTCTAACCCAGTCAATAGCACGGAGTTGGGATGAGAACGAAGCCGGCCTCCTTCGTCCATTTTTTTTTTTTGGTTTTATTTGTGCCTCGATCGTAGCAATGCATAGATTTATATATAACTGGATGGATGACTCTCTTTGCCGTAGCGAAATTGGAGCGGTCCACCGGAAATCGACGTCCGCCATCTTTGAATCGAGCAAAAGAAACGGCCAGCAGTCGTCTTGTTTGAAGTTTGACTCTGTTCGGCGTTATATTAATATTAGCAAAATGGTTTGTTCGTGCCCTTCATATAATTGTACGAAATGATGATCCAATGTTGTAACTTGAACTAGTTAAGTGTAGTAATATGTTGCAGAACATGCACGAACTATCAAATTTGCAAGGTTATTTCCTGTATTATATAGTGGCATATATTTCCATGCAAGTGATGGGAAAAATTCAATGTTAAGATTGTATCTCAATATTGCACCCCCGTAATTCCACCAATGACCATACTTATGTAATTTTTTTCCCTTTTCGGATAAAAGGTACTTGTTCCCACAATTTCAAACACGATCTCGAAATTTGAATTTCACGGGGGTGACCTCTATGAAACTCAGATAATTAAAAAAATTTCAGAGAATTTTGCGCTATTAAGATTAAAGATTTTCACTAGAAAATGTTAATAATAATAAAGCAAGCCCTAGGCAGAAATTGCACAAACTTAATAGTAATTTAATTTTTAATTAAATTTTTTCTTACTTATATAATTTGATATTTAGTTATATAAATGTTTAATCTATTTTTTATTTATTATTTCTACGCTGTATTATGTATGACTGTTATTTTTTTCTTGCTTATCGATACATTTTATGCTTGTATGTTATTGGCACATGATGTTCCGATAGTAAATATTATAATTTTGTAAGAAATAAAAATGATAAACCTATTAAATCCTGTAGTTTTTTTCTGTTTCTCAACATATTATGTTGACTACCCTACCTACACTGGTGTCACTGTTCTAGACAATGTAATTTTATCACCATAGTTATAAAACAATGTGGTACTTGTGATGCCATGAATGAAGTTTACTTTGAATTTAATCTTCCATAAATAAAATTGTTCCAAGGATCTTTTTTACAAATATATTGCTTTATTTATGCGAAATATACAGTGTCGCATTTTCACTTTATTACAATTCAACTAAAAACAAAAACGAAAAATGTTTAATAACATTTTTAGTAACAAAAAACTTGGGATTTGCGAGTTCCCCCTAAAAAGTTCCCTGAGTTATCGTATCTTTTGCCCTCTTTAAAGATGGCGGCCGTCGAAACCGGAAGACCGGCCAATTTACGCGAGTCATCCATCCAGTTTATATACAAGGTGTCTGAAAACTCGTAGTACAAGCGAAAAACTGGTGAATCCACATCACATAGAGAACCCAAATAAACATAAAGATTTTCAATTTAAGCATTTTTACAATAAAAATTTTAAAATATTAAAAAATACAAAAAAAATCGGCGTTTTTGGGGTTAACGGTTGTTTGGAGCGAAGATGCAATTCTAAAATTATTTATTTATGCTACTATCTCTTTTCGTGTCCATAGTTTATTTATTTTCACCTTACTAATTTATTCTTCCACCTTTTCTAAAATTTCACTTCTTTTAAGCATTACAACATGATTAATTAGCGTATTTACTTTGTTGCGTAGCAGTCCACTATTTTGCAACGGGCAGGGGCCAATAGGTAATTACTTGAAATTAATACGAACTCGCTCACTAATACTCGCTACTTGACTTCATACTGGACCAATTTGAACAAATCTTGTGAGATAAATTGATAGCGCAGATGGGTACCTACTTACATTATGTAGCAATGTTCCGTTTCCAATCAAAAACTACATCACAAAACACACATTTAACATATCATAATATTCTGCGTGGTATATTCCACAATAATTAATCAAGCACTATTGTTTAAATATGAAAATAACACAAAAGTAATTCACAAACACACACTTTGATTTAAAGTTTACAATTAACGAAAGGATTGTTGATATAAAATATGTCAACAGTGAACCGGCGTAAACTAAACTAATCTACCGTAAAAAAGTCCAGGTATCCAGGGATCCCCTTTTCAGTACGGTGCGGAGCGGTGACATTTCTTGTACACTATAGTTCGTCTGCTCTTTCACGTGTTTATTGAACCGAGGAAAAAGAGAGAGTTATTCTTTCGCAACGCAATTTGAACTACAACGTGCGTGAACATACATAACATAACAGTCAGCTGTGAATTAACCTCTGAGCAGCCGACTGTTTTATTTTTAATGATGGGAGATTTCAAAATAATGCAAAATAATTCGAATTTTTTTGTTTATTTTCTTTTAAATAGTTTTTATTACTTAAGTACTGTGATCGTCACTAATAATTTACAAGAATTTGACCAATAAAAAATTCTACTTCCAACTCGATTTACTCGACAGCGAAAGCTCAAATCAAAAAAAGTTATACTACAAAATCGATTCCAAATGTGATGTAGATCCTCCAGTTTCCCGCTTATACTACGAGTTTCCGGACACCGTGTATAAATCTATGTAGCAATGACTGTTATACGTAGGTGTCATTTTAATTTTTCAGTACAACCCTCATGTTAATTTTATTCTCACAGTGAATTTACCATTATTTTTCAGTGCTATTATTATTTGTTACAATTTATTAATAATTAAAAAAGACAGTTTTCACTTTTATTTGATTAAGCAATCTGATATAAATCAACATGTGTTGTGAGCTCCCGCCAACAACGGCCATTACTTTACCGGTATATATCATACTTAAAATTTTGTGGAAATAGTTTTAAATTAAAACAGAAACTTATACGTGTTTAATAAATATACGTGTTTTATTATTGTGAAAGGTAAGTCAAATAATAAGCAAACGAATACAATATTGCACGCCTAAGGCTGGGCGCGTACATTCGATTTTGCTCTCAGGTTGGTCTGATCAGACAATCGGATCGGATTAACACCGTACACTTCCGATTTGAAAATTGGATATGTAATACGACCGGGGCCACGCCCTTTGGACGGCCGGAATAGACGGCCGGCGTGGAAGGGCGTGGCCTATTTTTATTACCGATCAGGTTTTCGAATCGTATGTGTGCGGGCTTTCATAAGAAATGTAAGGCGCGAAGGCCTTCAGGTTGTCTGATCAGACAATCGGATGGAAAAATCGGATGTATGCGCCCAACCTTAAGCGCGAACGCGCGTAGGTATGCTCTAATGGGGCCTAAAAATTAAAAATCTCAAATTAAATGGTTTCTAACAGGTAAAAAGTTCGTATTTTTGATTCAAAAAGCACCTTAATAGAATTTAAAATATTTATTTAACTTACAAATTTAAAAAAAAATTAATTAATTGCTTTTTTATATAAAAAATGATTTAAATATATTATCATGTGGATTTTTTGATGCCTTATGAGAAAATACCATTTTTTCAGGTTGATTTTTTTTAATCACGTCAGATGAGTTTAGGGATGACGCTGAATACAAAATGCATGTTGATATTTAGTTGGCCAATCTATAATATTTTTTTTTCGGTAGGCTTTTCGTGAAAACTTTTACCTTTCAGGCAGCCATATGTAATATTTTTATAATAAATAGAGTTCTAATGGAGTCAATGTGCGCATGCGTTTCTCTCTATCGATTTGTAGTTAATTTTACGGGATACACGAGGGCGTTCAAATCGCTCAAAAAATATGATCACTATTTGCGGGAAAGTTTAAACAAACAACCCTTTTTTTATTTTTTTTTGCAAGTTTTTTGCGAAATTTTTTTAAAATTAAAAATTTTAACTTTTTTATTTCTTGCGAATTTTTTTGTTGTTTTTTTTAACACATTTTTTTGTCACAATAATTTGTTCCTGACAGACTTTTTTTTTTTTTAAATTAAATAAAAACCACAAATCATACAAAAAACATACTGCACAGTAAAGTGATGATAATTATTTTTTTTGTCAATTTATTTTTTCAATTTTTTAACAGATTTATTATTTAATTATTATTAAAATTATTTATGTTTATTATGAGCGCAAGGCATGCTCATTTGGATTTTCCAAACTTTTAAGCTACTGTTTTGTCACCAATAAGTATTTCAAATTGATTTATTTATATGTTCTATGTACAGTCAACAATGCCAACAAGGCGTAAAGGGTGCAATTTGAATCGTCGGTCAATCCAATCTAGAGTTATGCAAGATAGAAGAGCAAAAAGATCAGGCGAACAAATCCAACAAAACAATGCAGATGTGCGTGTAAAAATGGCGCAGTTACGTGAATCACAATCGCAAGAGGGACGAGATGAACGAAATCAACAAAGACAATTAGAACGAAGAGAATCGCGCAGATTCATAGTCAACCGACGTCGAGCAATTGACCAACAATGCCAACAAGTACATCAGATTCATTCCTTCGACTGGTATTCCAGTATGAGCCCTATGTTGAATATTATGCTCTTTCCAAAGTGGTCATTGGTACTTTGGACAAGGAATGCCCGCATTGTCATGCACAAATTAATGCTTAAATTTAAAAATGGGCAAGTCGGGATGTGTTGCTCATCAGGAAAAGTGCAACTAACGGAAATTGGAACAGTACCTGAACCATTGCACGGCTCACTTATCGGTACGGATCCAGATTCTAGCCTGTTCCTAAAGTCAATTCGCACATTCAATTCATGTTTTCAGATGACATCGTTCGGAGCAACAGAAATAGTTCAAAATATTACTGCAAACGGTCAACAATTTATACGTGGCATGTTTTCGAGTGGGAAAACCATCCAGTTTGTTTGTATTGGCTAAAGAAGGAATGACCAAAAATATTGTATTCTCCATTGCGCTGAGATTAATCTTTGTTTATTTTTTAATTGCCATAATTAGTAGTAGAAATATGAATAACTATTTTCAATGTATAGATAGCTATCAAGAATTGTAATTCAATATATATTTGTTACTTTAATAAAGAATAATTTATTAACTTAAATAAAATATACTTTAATTGTCTACAGCGCTTCATTCCTCTTTAAATTATAATTACATCCCCACACACTTAAAGTGTTAGTTTTTTTTTATCGAACTAAAAAAATATTTCCTCGTAATAATCTATATGGCAAAACAACATTTGCCAGGTCAGCTAGTATATATATATATATAATATAATATAATAATATCCATTCCTTCCCATCCTAAATTCCAAATTCCATTGGCTTTTTAGGTTGCCATATATACCGGTCGATTGAACTCCAACCTCCTTCCTATCCTCAGCATGTGTTCCAAGTCCTTCCTATCCTCAGCATGCGTTCCAAGTCCTAACAAATCAATGCCCCTCGGTGTACCGGTCTCACCGGGACAGGAGTGCTCCTGGCTGGGGGGTACAATTGTATGGTATCGAAAATGTTTTTCGTTCGTTACTGGGAATACTTTTTGTTTTATGCTCATCTTCATTTTTAGAGCACCTCAAGATGTACACGAAGACACACATATAACTCACCTGACCATTTCCGTTGCGAGTTATGACTGATTCTGTGGTTGCGCATTTTGGTCTCTTTTTAGAATATACACACCACTTGGTGCCACAACCCACGAGCCTCGACATATATTTTATTATTTGGCGACAAAGCGCAACAAAGCATTTCATGGCTAACTCTGGCGGGACCTTAGTGTGAGAGCCTTTTTAAAAATATTTAAACATTTTCATGTTAAAATTATAAATAAATAAACATAATTAAAAAGTGGAAGTATAAATTGTAAATGAAATATTAATGAAATGAATAATTTGGGTAATTAAATAAAATGTCACATTGAAATAGTTACTTACGAACTGAACTTATGAAATACTATAAATGGAAGAATCTCAAAGGAGTCAGAGACAATGTTTTGTATGAACGAGTGAGCCGCATTGTCAGCAGGCCATGCGTTAATTGGGGACTTACACTAACAATAAAAATAAAATAAAAGTTTTTTTTTTAATTGTTTTTATATTTTTCAAATAATGTGTAATACTAAATCATATTGAAAAAATAAAGAGGGTAATAAAAATGGCAAGGATTGCAGACGAGTGCACATCCGCGTGTTTGGTCCACAATAACTCCACAACTAAACAAAACCATCTCATTTGTTTTCAACACATTTGCTACCAACTATAATCTCTTCTAACATGAACACAGGCAAAGCTCCAAGAACACTCGACACGGTTAACTTTGAGGTTGGTGGCCATACTGGCTATGGCTACATTTTGAGGGTTTCAAAAACCAATGGTTTAAAAAAATAGTTTAGTTTCTCGTTTGGCCGCCTACAAAGTTAACTGTTTCAATGCCTATGTTAAATTAACCATCTAACTAACTACTCTGGTAGTAGTAAGTAGGTAGCGGCTTCTTTTTATAATGAAGAATAAATAAAATAAAAGTAATTAACTAAGTTTTGGAAAATCAATCTGTAAACTGGATGCAAATAAATATATTTTAACATTGGATTTCTGTATTGCTTCAAGTTTTGTTTCGCAGGCAGCAACTAATGCAACATTTTTACCTGTCTAACAGGAGATTATAAAATTTCTAATATGTTTAAACAATATCATTACTATTCATTACACCATTAACTAATATTGTGCTGTCTGTAACACTACATTTAAAACAACAAAAATTGAGAAGTTTGTGAAGTCATTTAAAAGTTTTAATTTTCTGTCATAATTGCATTAATCCATAAATTGTATTTTATGTAAAGTGAAACCCACTTATAAACGCAAAAGAAGTATTCTTAAAGACTTTAAAAGAAAAACTGCAAAAAATTCGACATTCTGTTAGTCGTCGATTGTCAGTTGCGAAGTATGTAATGATTGACCTCCGATTAAACTTAACCTCCTAAAAGCCAGAGCAGGAAACAAAAAAATATTTTTCAAGTTTTCAGAGAGCATTCATAAAATCTAAAGTTTTTTAGCGCTAGCGATTCTGATTTTGTTCTTTATACATTTTTCAAAGCATAAAGGTCAAAATCGTTACGCAAATAATTCTAACAAGGATAATATTAGAATGCTCACATGTTCTCTGGGAAGACCTATCGAAATTCAACTAATTAAAACTGGGGAGACCTTACAAAGTAATTTTTAGAGAGATTAACTGTAGAATTTATAGCAATAAATCACAAATTTTTTATTGATCTGTAATATGCTACCAAGTCTTAGCAAGTCAAATTCAATGATATATTTGTAGAATTACATATATCTTTTCACGTAGGACCTATGTACACTAAGGTAGAATATTCTCAAACACTGATTCCTAATAGTACATGATTGAAGTGATACAAGATGACATTACATCGAACACACAATAGTGATTAGAGACAAGGGGTGTAGCGTGCGGTGTGGAGTGGGACAACACACATCACCGCAGCAACACACACCACTTTATTCTAGTCCAACAATAATATTATCAAAAGAGCAACTCACAAAATACCAATGCCCCAAATCACAGCATTTAACACCTTACATTCACAAAATTATAGACAATCCATACAAAACTAAACAAAGCTCTTTGTGGGTGCTTATGACAAGTATAATCACTTTTCCTTACACATAATACATATAATATCATATTAAAATAAGGTCTCGCTTGAATTAAATTTTAATAAAAAAATATGAATATATTATATAATGATCCAAAGATTGAAGTGAGCGAGAGGGGGTGCTTATCATCAAGACAGGTTACCTGCTCGGAATAAGCTATTTCGAGATAAAAATTGAGATGGTCAAAGCCTGCTTTTACTGCGCACGTACAATAATAATATTATTCTTAATCTAATATAAACTCTGTATTGCGTGATAGTCAATAAGAAAAATTGCTAAATATATATTGTATATAATTCTCTCAATACAGTCAATGTAAAGCTAAATCTAAAATTGCTTACTTAAAATTACATTTAAAGATTTTTTGACAACCATTTTTTATCGTCAATTTATTTCACTTAAAGTTCTGAATAGATACAACGTCCGATAGGTACAACTTATATAGAGATGTTTTTACTAAAACATTGTTACATAATAAATTACTTTAAAGCTTGACATGTTTTAACCGGTGTAATAAATCATAGAGATTGTCAAGAGATTGACCGTACACTAGAGAGCCACTACTCGAGAGAAAGGAGTGAGGAACCATTGGCTCCATCATTGTAATGCACATGGTGAAACTCTCTTACAAGGTTGTCCAAGGGACCGGAAATACGTGGGACTAACCTTCCAACGAGTTTCACTATTACACTACACAAGGGTGAGAATCACAGAAAATGCAGATCTAAGACTAGCACGAGACAAATAACATACTCTGTAGACTATTATGTGCTCGAGACACTAACAAGCCATGTTAACGAGACTTATTGTCTCCGTTATAGAGACAGAAGAGAAAAGTTGATTACATTAAAGAATATCATTCAAAGCCATCATTTTAACCTCCAGGAGAGTACGGCCGTACGTTGCGAGTTCTTGAAGTTCTTCTATAATATTCATTATCCATCTGATTAATTTGGCTTTTCTAATATTATACAGGTTGTTAAGGAACGTACTTGACTTACTTTAATTAGTTATTCCTAACATTATTTGGAGTGAAAAATCTTAACAAAATTTTGGTCTCCGGTGACTTTTTTAATGTTTTTTTCTTTTTCAACTAAAAACTTAAAAAAACAGTATAAATTGGATAGTTAGGGGCGAGATTGGGGTTGGGCGGTTACTGAGCTGAGCGACCAGTGACAACATGTAGGAGAATTTTTTTTTGTTTGATTTTGAAGAAAAAAAAAGACTTAACAAAAGTCACTGGAGACCAAAATTAACATTTTTACACCAAATAACATCAGGATCTCTGTAAAAAAAAAAAAAATAAGTCGAGTACGTCCCCTAACACCCTGCATACCTGTTTTTTTTTTTTAATGTATGATCTTTGTAACTCAAGATATGAAGAATACAACTCAAAAAAGAACATTTTGGAGGTAAAAAAAACTCACTCTTTTAAACACTTTCTTCTTTAAAACTCGCTCTCTTAGAGGTTAAAAAACAAGTTTCTGAAAATTCAAAATAATTTTACATTAAAAAAATGCGCCGCCCTTCTGCAGCTTTTTCTTTCGTTAACCACCGTGTCGCGTTCGTCGTACACTACACCAGTTCACAACACTAGCAATCAACCAAACAAACATGGCAGCAGGTTTGCCGAAGGAAGTACAGTGAAACCCTCTTAAGAAGTTTGGTTTTTTCAGTCCCTTGGAGACTTAATGGCCCAATTTATCCCTTGGAAAACTTCTTAAGAGAGTTTCACTGTATTGTATGGTAAAAATATTTGAAACATAAAAAAACCACATAAACCACACATTCGTGACACAACAGCCAAACCAAAAGAAATACTGAAATTTTATACAACTTTTGGCAAAGGTAACAATTTTTCCACGAGGGTTTACATAATGCTTTCACCAATTATTAATATTGTGAACAAATATAACAAATTCAGGAAACTCACAATGAATACAGGCTTAAGGAACTGACAAAAATTTATCAAAACTTTATAAAATTGAAAATTACATAAAAACTAAAAGTTAGTACACCTCAGCACAGGATCCCCGAGAAAGGACCAAATAAATAGTTTATTTAATAATTCTCTTGACCAAATCTGTCATGTTCCATTGTTGCGCCATTAACCCATCCCATAAGTTAGTTTTACTAAAACTGACCGCAGCAACTGAATTATTTCTTGTGCAAACTTGTCCTGAATTTATTGATTTAAGTTAAAATGACAAACCTTTTAATTTTATTTATTTAATACAAATTTCGAACTATAAAAATAATGTCATTCATGAGGGTTTTATGAATTAAATAATCTGGATCATGCAATGGTGGGGTGTTAAGCTCGGACGCAGATAAATTGGAATGGAACGGGAACTCACACGGAACGGGGACAGGGTTAACAATCCAATTTGCAAATCTAGGTGACCCTCTCTTCCACTCTGGCCAAAGTCAAACATGCACACCACATAGCGTTGGCTATAGCGTACGGCATAGGAAGCCAAAATGAACATAAAGTATTATTAAACAACAATTATGTACAATATGGTTTGAATATTGTCAGTTTTGGAAATGGGCATTTGGTTCAGATTTCCAGAACTTTACAATAATTATTATTGCCAATGGAATTTGTGCAACAAGTTGAATGAATTTTGTGCCTAAACTATGACAACTTAAATAACAACACACTAAGCGCTTTTATCTCTTCAATATTCAGAATTTTATATAAATATTTATTGAAATTATTCAATTTCTTTTATATATTAGAATAAAAATTTATTAATTTGGAAGCATCGATAAGAAAATTGAATTTTTCATTGAACACTCGTAAAATATGAGATTCAACCATCTTTTGAAAACCTTAAAAATAAATCCTCCTCGCACTCGGAATATATGAGATTCAACCATCTTTTGAAAACCTTAAAAATAAATCCTCCTCGCACTCGGAATATTTTTTTTACAAACTGGCATTATTTTTTAGAAAAAATCAAATCAAAGGAAACACTAAAATCTGTACCTAAGTACTATTTTTATTCGATAAAAAGTCAATATTTAAATTTAGATGGATAGTTCTATAGTTCTTAGGTAACGATAATGATGAGCATTCACTGCACTAGCTGCAATATTATCTAATGCAAATAGAATTTATTAAAAAAATAAATTAACATCCTTTTATAATAAAATAGTAGATAATATGCAATATGACTAGGTTTGTAAGGTCAGGAATAGACGGTGGTCGGTATTAGTGGGGCTGGGGGGGCTGGCTGGTGGAGGCCCGCGAGCGCACCGAGTCCAGCAGGATGTGCAGCTGAGCCTCGGAGTAGGTGAAGTTGAGTTTGCAGCGCGAGGCCAGCGCAGGCCGCCCCCTCAGCAGCTCGGCCGCGTGGCTCAGGCAGTACAGGGTCTTGTCCTCGGTGTGCGACACCTGCAACAAACAAACAAACTAAACTTCTATATCACTACACTACTACATTATAAGTAAAGATAATGGCTGTACAACACAATTCCATACTAATTCCCATGAGCTCGATGCAAGACGCCGTTGATAAATCACAAAGATGCTCACTGCACCTCACTACAGACTCACTACAGACTTAAACTGCTCAGGCTAATTTGTTAACTTTTCGGAACAACTCGTATAAGTCTCATAAAATCCTTGTACCTCCATTACTATAGTGAGAAATAAGATGTAAACAGTATCGGAAAGAGAAAACACCATGCTATGTATTCAAATCTAAAAATAAACCACAAAAGAATAAAATTAAAATGAACATCTTTATAAAATCAAATATTCTGACTGCGATTTGAAAAAAAAATGTACTGACTTACTTTAAAAATTTACTATATAAATTTTTTTTTAAATCTTTTTACATGAAACGATAAAAAAGTGAAGTGATTGTAATGTTGTATACATATATCATATATTTGTCTATGTGAGTGTCTTTATTTTTTCATTACCAGTGACTTGAGTTAGAAAAAACGTAAAGTTTGCCATTTTTTAAGTTTTTAAATCTTGCCTCCAAAATTGTTATAATTAAAAAAATACCTGCGTAGTTACTTCTAGAAAAAAAGTTTCAAAGCATGTTTTATCACCTTTCAAAGACAATTTAACGTTTAACCCGTCTAATCACAGGAGACCCAGATTGTCCCGTACCGACCGTGCATTATTAAAAGTTAGATATCTCTCTTCCTGTCATGCAAACATTTGTGATTTCTTTTATGTTAGAAAGCGAAAAAAATAATGCTTCTTATTGTCTTAGGAATATCCGAGACATGTTGTTCAGGTATTTTACAAACCCGATCATAAGTGACGATTTTATTTTGCGCCTATTTGTGACGTAACATACACTTAATTTAAAAATAAAATTGTATGAATGTGATAAAAAGTTAAGTTTATTAAAAATTTTCTTAAGAAAAGGAATCTGTATTTAAAATTTTAAGTTTCTTTTATTTTATGTACTTTTTTGGGGAAACCCCGGGTACGTATTTTTTAAGCTACAGCTTACATTTTCAATATCAAAAAATTTTAATATTTAGAAACAAAAATGTTGATTTCTAATAAACACATCGGAAAGATTATTTTATCTAGATTTTATTTTTTTGCACAAAGATTGAAAAATAACCAATAAAAATGAACATTTGAAATGCGTGGGAAGAACCGAGAATTTTAGCGTGCAAACCTTGACAGGCAAAAGTTCATAGATATTATTTTCTCATTATTCGAAGGGTTAAGTTCCTTTAAGATGTTTCGGATATGTTAACAAATTTTCTATTTATTTGGATTTTAATGCAAAGCGGAAATATTCTAACCTAGTGACAGAATATGGTCGAGGCCTGAGGGGTTACCCCTTGAATGGCTTGGAGCAAACGGGTAAATTTTACGATGTTTTGACTTTGACGTAATATTTTGTGGGTCTAATTTATGCTATCGTATATAATATTTACCGAAACACGTTCATTGAACTATAAACTACGCCTAATAACAACATTACTTGCGTTTATTTGACAAATTGATAGGTTTATCGATCTTTTCAAGTCACGCAGCGCCCCAAGTTTGACAGCTCGAATCGCGGGAGAAACGACATTTGCAAAGTCATAGAAATGTCCAAAGATAATTATTTGAGTGGCTTTGTGTGTTTCTTTTATCTGTTACGTCAAGAACAAGAATGCCCCAAGCGATTCTGACCTTGTCCTTCATACATTTTCTTTATACATAAGGTTTAAAATCGCATATCAAAAAGTTTTTTTTTTTTTTTCGGCTGTAGGGCGCGCGCCGGCGCGTAATCGGCAAGCAGCCGGTTAAAACAATGACGATAGATGTTAAATGATTTCCACCATCTTAAATTGTATAAAAATCCGTACCAATACAGAACACATTATTTTTTTCATCCCCAATCCATTTGTAAAGACAGCCCGAATGGAAACTGGACCAAAAAGAATTGTTGGAAAGGCTCATAAATAGGTGCTGGACTAACCTCGGACATGGTCAAGATCTTTCGGCAGCGGTGGCACTCTTCATTGTCCTGGTTATATTGTGCGGCCCTTCTCCTGGAGGGAGGCATGGGCGGCTTGGTGCTTCCCTAGGAAATAATACATATTACCTTCAGTACATATTACCACTTCTGTGAACAATAGATTGCGTGAATTAACACCGAGTCATAAATACCTGTATGCCGAAAGCGGCCAGAGCTCTGCGGCCTTTGACCTCCTCATCGACCATTACTTCCAATATTCCCAGGAGAGTGTTCAGAAATGGGAGAGTAGAACGTTCCTTCGCCAAAGCAATCACGAGACGTTCAAAAGAAAACATGGAAGGCTCCCGACTCTCGTAGATGGCCTGAAAATATTACTACATGATATCAATTCAAACAAAATACGATAGAACCCCATTCACTTGAACCCGGTAATTTGAAAAAACACATGATTCAAAATTTTCAAAATATGAAAGAAAACAAGACACAGAAAAACAGAAAAAGACAATGGTCGCAACTGGGACTCGAACCCAGACCTCTCATCTAACCGGGAGAACTAGTTGAAGATAATATTAATGATTCTAAATATTTGAAATATGAGATTGACAAATATGACGGTTTGACAGAAGGTGGCAATAGCGAAATTGGAAAAACGCGCCGTCCCGGTTAGACGAGAGGTCTGGGTTCGAGTCCCAGTTGCGACCATTGTCTTTTTCTGTTTTTCTGTGTCTTGTTTTCTTTCATATTTTCATTTAGATTTAAAAGTGTTATCTTCTTCTTCAATGATATACTAAATATATTTATTTGAAGGTGAAATATTCCGTATCCGATAGATTTAATCAAAAGTTTTTTGTGTTTTACAAATTCGATGGAATAAAAATTTTATGCAATAATATTATGAAACATCTCTATGTTCAGTATCAAAAGGAAGATTATTGAAGGAGGCGGCAAACGTAGATCTAGCCCACGTTGTCATTAAGATCGAAAAATACATGAAAGGTTATATTAAACTCAACCTTAAAGACGCTTGCATATTCGTTACATAATTCCGCATTGCATATTTGTTCCACATGTCGAATTGCTATTGTACCTGGTTAGGGGATTAGGGGTTACGGCCCGGCCCGGCCCGGCGGCCGACAAAGGGTCTGTTTATGGTCTCAGGTACTAGGATCGCGCGTAATCTGTGAGGCCTACGTCTTTCATTTTATGACTTGGACTTAAAAAGTTCATTTTAGATATTTTGCAGCACAATATTTCATTTGTGTTGATTTTACCGCCGGATTTCTAAAACCTCTTAAGCGGGAAGCAGTTTTAGCTCTAAAACTTCTTAAGTGGGAAAAAATCGTGTTTTTGCAGTTTTTTGTATGGAATTTTCAAGGGACCGAAAATCAAAACTTCTTAAGCGTGAAAACTTCTTAAGTGGGAACTTCTTAAGCGAGTTTTACTGTATTATGAATTTTCTTCGAATATAGGGCCGACCGCGGAGGTAAACGCCTGCGAAAATTCGATTTACACTCGTATAAGTAGTATAATTACGAATTTACTCCGAAGAACCATTTGCGGCCGAGGAACTCAATTTTCAGCATTTTTTTTTTTATAAATTTCGAATTATGTGGGGATTTGTTATTTCGAAATTTTATTTTTGATGTCCTGTGGATTTCGAATTAACGGGACTACTGTTCATAGGTATGCTAAGAGAATTTTACCAAAATCTAAGAATCTATTAAATTATATTCCATATCCATAACAATAAATGACTGCGCAAATATTAGGCTAATAAACAATATCAATTCAACAGTTTAATATTACACTAATAACACAGGCCAACTAATTCCTGCGTAATTTGGTGTCCTGATTACGAAAAAAAATATAAAAAAGTCGTATCACCCACCAATTTTTCACATTTCACTACTAAATATGCCTGATGAGCTTTAAAGTCCACATCTTGCACAACCATATTGACTTTTTTCCTGAAAATTTAGGTGATGTGAGTGAAGAGCAAGGGAAACGGTTTCATCAGGACCTAAAAGAGATGGAGAAACGATACCAGGGATGGTGGAATATTAAAATGATGGGTGATTACTGTCGGTCACTTCACAGAGAACAACAAAAAGCAACACATCGGCGAAAAAGCTAAGCAAGAAATTTTACAGAGAATATTAAAAAGTTAAAATTAAAATTAATATTCAAATTAAAGTAATTAAACATGATTGTAAGCAAAATATAACCAATTTTAAGAACTATGAATTTTTTAATTTTTATAGATCAAAATTTTCCTCTTTTTGAAAATATTAAATTTATATCAAAAATATATAAAAATAATAAATGTAAATATTTTCCTGGCATGTTTTTCTGCGAGTCATACTATTGACAATTCATATACTCATGATGTACTATTAATTTCTTTGGTGATTTTCTCTTATATCAGCATAACCATTGTAATAACTGTTAATCCCACTACTAATTATTTTTACCACAGGCATCCTACAATACTCCGCTCTATCTTACAATTACCTAACCACATAGCAATGTTACTCTTAAATGTAATCCTTCTGCATATTCCTAGTACTCACATACTGTCTATGCAATTACTTGGGAATTCATATTTAATCATATAAAAAATAGCAACCTGTCAATTTGACAGTCCTAGAACGGGAGTCCTTCCTAGTTGGACAGTCAAAAGCATCTTGTAATGTTAATGCATTTTGATAACAAATAAAACAAATAAAAAAAATAAATAAAAAATACCATATTGTGAAAGAATGGTGGGTGATAAAAAAAACTGCTATGAAATAAGGTTTCAGCATCCGAAATTACATCATATTTTGGTAAATTTGTTTAAAAAGTTTTCACAAACATTTTTTTTGTTGGCCTGTGTAATTTTTGTTCTCTCTAATAAGTTAAACCCTAAATGTACAGTTGCAGTGCAGGTAGTGGTAGTGAGTGTTTACATTGAAATTCAGGGGTGCCTGCTGGAGCCACGGGATGGAGGCGAAGTAGACATTCTCCGAGATGCTGAAGCCGGTGCAGAGGTTGGAGGTGAAGGCTCCCGGAGACACCACCACGATCTCGCCCGGCAGCTGCACGGTGCGAGTCACGGCCACGTGATCCGATATCAGCTGTCCCGGGGGCACCATGATGGTGTCCGACAACAGCCAAACGCGCTTCTTGGTCTCCACAATCTCGGGCTTCACGCGACCCAGGGCGGCCCGCATCTGCGCTTGGTGCGAACTCGGCACTCCGTACCTGTATAGCAAACAAACTGTTTTCAACCATAGGCAACTAGAGATTCTCACTGTGCCTGTTGGAAAGTCAGTCTTCATAAAGGAAACAAATTAAAAAGATGAGATTGAGAGTTCGGTGAAAGTTGATAAAAGGCCGAGTTTATATAAAAGTCAATACAGCACGGAGAAGAATGTTCCTCACCAGACTTTGGGAGCTCCCTGGTGGTGGTAGTCGATCCAGGGAAGACCGTGTGGGTCCTGGCACCAGCAACAGCAGGAGAACAACATCCCCACGTGAACAGTTGGCACGGTGACTCCGATCGTGGGGCCCAGCGAGCGCAGGATATTTCCTGAATTATTTGTCAGAACCTGCAACACGGTCACGATCACAACTCTGTACTCTAAGACAAGCCAACCCGACAAGAGTATAAAGCTAGTTAAGTTTACCTTCAAGTTCCAGGGAATCTTGGCCCACTGGCTCTTTTTATCTTTGGGGCTCGGGAAGCCGTAGTTCATACTCCCAGAGTCGATGGAACCGGTCGATACGCACACGTGGTCTTCCCGGTTGATCACGTACTTCCAGAACATATCTGCCGCCTGTTCAAAATAATATAAATAAATAAATATAAACACAATAACAAGAGGCATTATCGATTTGATTAGTGCCCTTTAAAATTTCACTTATGTAAACTACACTCAAATTTTAGACATGGCAGTGTTTTCAAAATAATCCAATCATACAAGTCTCGTAGAAATCATTTATAATTTTGAAAGCTAATATGAATGTAACAAAATATGAATATTTACAATTTGCCCATTGCCAAGCACGTTCAGAAACACAGGCCAAATGAATACGAGGGGGAGAGTGGAGAAGTGGAGGGGGAACGGGTTTTGTGTGGTCAGCTGTAAGGAAACTTTTTCTCAGTGTGCAAAGCCGCGTCGCAATGAAACCACGCGTCCAAAGTTTAATTTTAAGTAAATCAAGATTTCTTCTTTCGGGGAAAACGCAAAATTGCAGCCAAACTTATGTCTCGTCTCCTCTGAGGATCAAAGAGAGGTTTGCCTTCGAGTCTGCCACGAATTGAAAAATCAGCTGAAAGAAGACCCAGATTTTTTTTTAGGGCACTTTGGGGACTGGTTCTTCCACTATGACAATGCACCTACTCACACCGTATTGCCTGTGAAGCAGTGTTTGAGCAAGAATGGAATGACCCCGATTGTTCACTGCCTCCCTGCGACTTCTTTTTGTTTCCTAGGATGAAAAGGGACTTGAAACTTTTCATACTGTAGAAATGAAACAAAAACAGTGGAAAAAAGGTTGGACAAGGAAGGTGGAGTAAAAATATTGAAAAATAAATAAGTTGTAAAGTTACTTTTGTATATTTGTCCCCCTCATATATTTGTTTGTTGGTTATGGTACCTTGTCTGGATGGGGCGGCTTGTTGAAGTACATGCATTGGATGTGTTTGGCAAGCTTGGAGAAGGCGCCCAGCGTAGTGGAGCTGCCGCGCGTCACGCATTCCTCCAGGTCCTCCGTGAGGTCCGCCTCCTCTTCCTCCTCTCCCTCTCCCTCCCCTTCTCCCTCTCCCTCCCCCCGTGCCGCTGCTCGCGACCGCATGCGCTCGTAGCGACAGCTCCACATCTTGTCCACTTTATTCAGGAGGGATTCTCTCTCCACTGAAATTACACATTATTACTTTATTTTATGGCTCTTAACCCTAAGAATTGTGACACACCTATCAAATAATTATTTCCTAGTAGAGCAGCTTTCACAGTGTGACAATTACTTCCAACAACATATTGCACATTGGCTGCTGGCAAAAATTAACTTGTAATTTAATAATGAGAACAATGTTTAGTGACATTATGTTAGAGATTCAGTTAGAGACAGTTGGACATTAGGTGTAATCATTTCATTGCAAGTAATCTAATTTTCTGTTTAATAATAACAATGTTCTTTGTTTTGAGAATTATGTGGAAACACATAAATTAGCAGTTTGTTAATTGTTCATGTGTTACTTCAAAGGTACCACAACTCTACAAGAGAATGCTGATACTTTTATATTTGTATTATTTATATATATTTAGTTTTTTAGATCTTTTAATAGTACTGGCAGCATTCTGCCGAGGGTTAAAGTTTCACACATAGTAAATAAACAATTATTAGGTTCAATATACCTTCAGAGAGAGTGTAGTAGGGCAATATGTATCTCCAATACACCTCCTGGAGCCTGACCCCGATGCTGGGGGTGCTGACGATGAAGCCCATGTTTTCAGCAACTTTCAGCCACAATTTTTTCTCCAGCACTTGCTCTAGACCGCCCATCTCCTCTACCACCACGTAGAGCTTGGGAAGATCTACTTCTATTCCATTCAACTGGAAAAAAAAAAAACAGTTTGTAATCAAAATGATATGTTTGCATTCTACATTTGATTTGTCAGCATATCTAATGCCTCAAAATAAAATACGGCCACAAAAAATTATTTTTTCTTTCTCTGAATATAATATATGGACACGGACACTTTGGATATTGCCACGTTGATTCAGTTTAAGCGGATTTTTTATGCCCAATGAAGTGAAAACTTCTTTAGCACCGTTGTGATTTGAAACTCGATGAAACGGAAAGACACTAAAAAGGAACAAACACACACATCTTCAGGATTTAGCCTGCGAGAGATTGGGATAGATTAATCGGTGTCCTCTTTATGCGGTGCTTCGTAGCCTATTGGCTTCCTCTCTGTGCGGTATTTCGTAGAATAAAATGTTAAATAATTTTTAAACTTGGTAACAAAATTATCCATACTAATATATAAATGCGAAACTGCTCGAGTTTGTTTTCATGTATTAACCAATAAAAAAACTTTAAAAATTCATTCACCAATAGAAAGTTAAATTATATGCGAAGACTATAGTTTGTATATGATGGCAAGGTCTGGCGTTATGAAATTATAAATATTAATATATTATATTTGTTATACGTTTTCTGTCGCTAACAAAAGCGAGTTAATTGCAAATGTCAGAAAAAAATAATTCCCATGGAAACGATGTTGATATATTTTTGGGCTCTAAGCTGGTAGGTACTCAGCCCCCTGGTCAGCTACTGCCCCAGAAAATTCAAATATTAGAATACGTTTTGTTTTTATTGGACAACCTGGAATAAATGTCAGATAAGAGTTCCTACATTAAAAATATAATTCGTAACGATTATAAATACTGAATAATAAATAGTGTAATTTTGTATTATATTAACAAACTTCCAAATATTTAATTAAAAATAAACATCCGAAATGTTTGTAAGCGCATACATTCCGAACGAATGAACAAAATTGGATAATTCTTTTTTTCTTTGTGAAATTTAGGTGGCAGGCTAGATGTTTGAAAACTGAATGTAAGGGAATGAATGTATGGAATGCGGGAGGGGGTGGGGTGGGGAGGAGGGGGGATAATTGATAAGTTCAACCGCTACAGTAATTTCCCGTAATACCATGCGAGCGAAGCCGCGGGGAAAAGCTAGTCTTCTTATAAATGTAAAAGCAACAGTGATGAGGGTGGCAAAGGTAAATTCATGCAATGTCCAGTGTTTTCAATATAATGTCCTCCACGTGCAAAGTCGTATCATCCCCAAGCATAAACTTTCTAAAAAAGTGTGTTTATCGGAAGTGACGTGCCAGGTAAGTATGTTTCTGTATCTATTTGTAAATAATAAAATTAGATAGATTCTAAGAATATTAAAAAAAATAAAAATAAAAATTGTAAAGCGCCCTTGAGGTGATTTTTCACAAAAACGGCGCTCTACAAATTGTCCAATTATTATTATTATTATTAAATAAACCCTACAATTATCCTACTCCTGATAGTAGTGTACGATTGACTGACTGTAGTGAGCGATCTAGTTTGCCTTTTTAATATAGCGAATGGCAGACTGGACGCCCTCGATTTAACTTGTAAAATTAATTTGAGAGTACCCATGCGTGATACCCGTTCTAATGCACTTTACTTTGTTACCAATACTACTAATAATTATTTTGAAAACTCTCCAATACAAAGACTTCATATACTCGGAAATAAATATACTTCAATTGACATTTATCGACATCAATCGATTTCTAAATTTAAACTCAGTATATCAGAATATTTAAAATAAAGCTATAAATATCATACACTATATAGCACCTTTATCGATATATTATTGTAGCTATGTTTCGATAAACACGTACCAAATATGTATAACAAAGATTGCTAATCATAAACATAAATAATGACAATCATTTCTTATTTCTCTTTATAATTAAAATAACTATCTCACATTAATTTACGTGATCATATATTCTATTTTACCTGCTTTGTGTCATATCTAGCGTTATCTATGTTTTGTTTCTTATATCTTATGTTATCTTTATTTTTTTTTTCTTACAGTTATATTATGTTAATATTATATTTTGTTATTTCCTATACTTTACCAAAAACATGTACTGCACTTTATGTAAAAACCCTATGGGCGTTTAAATAAATAAATAAATAAATTTGAATTCGTCTCATTCTCCCGAAGTTTAGTTTTTTGAAGTTTTCACTTCTACCGCATGTGACTGCACACATAATATTTGTCGCTAGATAGCGGTAGTAGTGCATTAGTGAACTATATAAAGTCAAGCAAGCGTTATTACAGCAATGAAGGTACACAATCGGAAACCGGAAATATTAAGTAAAACAAGAAATTGGTAAACGACCTTAGTATTTACAGACCTACTATTTTGGTGATTAGTTTGAGATTTTTTACAAGTGTTTCTTCATTTACTTGCTTTTGTTAAATGACATTAGATTTGAACGACTGTCAGCTTACAAATCACAGTGATGCGAACACACACGCAGAGCAAATGTTACTAGTTTGTAGGAAAAGCTGTCAAAATATATAACCGTGTCATAATTTTACGTATTTTCAGATGTTTTTGATAAAACTGATTGCTTTTGTAGCTTTCTTAAGGTGGGTTTAGATCAAACGAGCGTAAAGCTCGAGCTGGACTGGAACAAGAGCTATTTATTTATCTTTAGTATAAACGGTAATTCGTTTTCACCATTTACACCAAAATAATAACAAACGAGAAAATCAGAACTAGACTTCTTGCGTATGCTCTAGGGATGTTTAGATTAGGCGAGCAGCGGTAGTGTTCATTCTTCAGTCAGTGAACACTACCACCGATTGTTGAAGAATGAGAGCGATATTGTGATTTTAAACACTGCATTTATCATTAAGACTCAATTATTGTAAAAGAAAAGAAGGACGAGACTTTTTTTTTTAAATTTGTTTTCCGTAAGATATTTTTATTATTTTCCACAAGTTGGATCTCTCAGACATCTGAAATTCGGTACGCTTTTAATCCATAATTAGTACAAACAAGTGGACACAAGTTCCAAGAACACTTTCTTTTATCCTTATGTATACAAAAACATAAGGGGCGAGAGCCGACTCACTTGTGGCAAACAGCAAAAAACTCAATATCACTCAATAGCTGGGACTACCAAAACACTTACTAATGCAATACATGGTCTTAGATCAGAAAAGCAGAGCGTCTAATATGTACTTTCAATGTGAATTTTTAAAAATTCTACGGGAGAGTGAAAAACTCATTTTTAAGCAGGAAAATGAAGGGAGACGGATTTATTTTTGTTAATTGTGTTCATTAAAAATCGTTACTAATATAAATGAATATTATTTGGAGGTCAAACTTCATTTTCCTGCATCAAAATTGGTTTTTTCACTCTCCTGTGTCCTCCTGACACTGGATATATTACCCACATACAAATAATTGAGAAGAACTGGATGAGTTGAATTGATGAATTGTATAAGGTTTATTGACCATTTCAGCTGGTTTGAACAGGAAATGAGCTAGTCGAGTAAATAAATAAAAATGCAACCTTTGGAATGGATTCGAGGGAGCCTCCTTGGT
This sequence comes from Glyphotaelius pellucidus, assembly GCA_936435175.1. Lineage (NCBI taxonomy): Eukaryota > Metazoa > Arthropoda > Insecta > Trichoptera > Limnephilidae > Glyphotaelius > Glyphotaelius pellucidus. The sequence continues at coordinate 43,231,431 of OW386542.1, read as the reverse complement.
TCTGCAGGTTCTTCCTGATGGCACACATACTCCGGGAACACGGGCCCCAACGATTCATCATCCGGTGCACATACTGGTAGTTTGGGGTGAACCTCATATCTTCCGAGAAATTACACTCGTTGCTTGCCCCCTTCGAGGTGGGGGGAATAATACGACACAGCCCAAATTTGTTGGCACTCTCCGCTATGCCCTCAATGTACTTCAAGGGGTTCTGAATAAAATAAAACAATTTGAGCATTAACAATACATTAGTTGCCTACAGTCCAACAGGATATCATCAAAATTAAACCTTCCGATTAGTTGGAATAGGACAGTGAACAGATGAACCGGAAAAGAACAGCTCTACTCATAATTAGAAAATATCATTGCTAAATTTTCAGCTTAGTGAGAGAGAAATACCTTCTGTTTGCTCTGTACAAGCAAGTTTGCGTTACTTTTCAGCATACCATCATACTTTTAAAAAACCAGTTGAGGATAACAACCTACATAAAGTACTCCCAGACAGAGCTCATATATAAATATTACCTTGAATTGCTTTTGAGTGGGCCGGAAGATAGGAGCCTCGTTAGGTGACAAAGGTCTGGTTTGTGTAGTGGACTTGTTGGGAACGGTGCTGCAGGTCTTGGGGACCTCATCAGACTTGTTGTCGCCGCCCTCGGCCTTCTTCTTGCTCGGCAGCTGCTTGCTACAGTGAGCTACGGGCTCGGCCTTGACTTCCTCCTTGGTGTCCGCCAGCTTGGATGTCTGAATGTCCCGCTCCGTGTCGGCGTTGGTCACCAACTTGGCTCTCATGATGGTTCTTTGCTGAGAGCCATCGTGAGAGTCCATCTTCACTTCGACTCCTTGTATGACATGCTCGCTTCCGGTTAGTGGAATATAGAACAGATGACGAGGTCCATCCGGAATTTCTTTTTTCAGCTCTTGAATTTTCTTTTTCCGTTTATAGGATTTCTGCGATTCGCACTCGCTGTTGAATTCATAAACCCTCGCATCCAAGGCTTCTGAATGATCTACCGGCCGCTCGCCGGGGAAATCCAGAGGACAGCTGGCATTCTTGGAATCTTCTATCCACTTCTCAATGTACGAAATATTCTTGGTGAATTTCTTTTTTACAAGACCCTCCATTTGCTTGGCCTCCGCCGAGCTCCCGCTCCCGCGCTCCACTGCCTCTTTGGGCAAAAGACCGGGAATAGTTCTGTGTAAGCTTTCCAAAGCCAGTTTAGATTTGGAGGCCTGAAGCAACGATCTACTTGTGAGTAGAGTAGGTATCGAAAGTCTCTTCCTCTGACTGTTGGGAATTTTTTTTTTTGTTTTTTTTTTAGCTAGAGGCTCTTCATCTGAATCTGTGTAATCTGTTTCTGAGCTGCAACTCGTTTTACTGCGCACAGTCTCGTTGACAAAAATCCGTTCTTGCCCCCCTTGCTTCTCCAGCTCCTTTTTTGCAAATGATGGATAACGGAGAGGGGAGGAAATTTTACTCTTATTCACCTTTGACAGTGGTTCATCATCAGACGACATGTTTCTCTGTTGATTAGGATCATTTATCGTGGCAAATCTATTTCTCGCACTCTGGAACAAAAGTGAGAAGGCACGGTAATACAGAAAAATCACTTTTTAAAAGTAGCTACAAAGTTTTCTTTGGAAGAATTCAAAAGCTCAAATAAATTATTTATAATGACGAGTAAACTAACCTGACGAGGTTGTAAAACTTGGGTCTGGGTTTCATTCGGAGCAGTCGTCAGGGCTCGAGTAGCGGTAGAATTGCGAGTCGGAGCTCGGGTCGCAGCAGATATTGGAGCACGTGGCGCAGCTGACATTGGGGCACGTGTCACAGTTGGTAATGGGACACGTGTTGCAGTCGGTAATGGGGCGCATGTCGCGACTGACATTGGGACACGTGTCGCAACTGGTATTGGGGCACGTGTCACAGCTGGTGTCGGGGCACGTGTCATAGCTGGTGTCAGGGCACGTGTTGCAACCGATATTGGGGCACGTGTCACAGCCGATATTGGTGCACGAGTTGCTGCAGAAGTCGGGGCACGAGTTGCAGCAGAAGCTGGGGCACGAGTTGCAGTAGAAGTCAGAGCATGATTTGCAGAAGGTAACAGGGCAGTAGTCGGGTTCGGGCAGTTCTCAACTGAAGTTGGAGTAGGAATAACAGAAGAAGTGGAAGTGCGAGTAAGGGTACGAGTTGCTACAGCATTGTGGGTACGAATGGGGATAGGGACTGTTGTAACAGTCGGTGAATGAGCAGCGACAGAAGTAGGGACGTGACTCACAGCGGTAGTAGCTGGACACGACGCGGCAGTAGCGGGGATGCGACTCACACAAGAGATAGGGGCACAATTCACAGTTGCTGCAGGGCTACTGGTTGCAACTGAAATTGGAGTATGAATTGGAGCAACAATGGCGACTAAAGTTGAGCTAGATGTTACAGTAGTAGTGGTGCTACAAATGGCAACAGAATTCGAGGCACAGGTAGATGTTGTGCCACAAGTCACAGCAAAAGTGGTCCTGACAATCACAGCAGAAGTTGTGTCATAAATCACAGTAGAAGTAACTCCATTAGTTAGAGAAGGAGCAGCAGCCAAAATTGGAGCTCGGGTCAGTGCTCGAGTTACAGCCGAGGTCAGAGTACGAGTCGGGGCTTGAGGCGATGGTTCATGAGTCAGTGCAGGCGGGGGTAACAGCTCTGCTTTAGGAGACTCTGCGAAATAGGTAATAGGTGTTGGGGCAAGAACTACTGAACATATCTTTGCAGCAGTCGATGCAGGAGTTTTTGCAGATGTTGTTGACGTTGTCGACGTTTGAGCAATTGTAGCTGCAGATGATGTTGCAGAATTCAGAGAGTAGGTCAGTGTCTGTGTGGAAGTTGCATTCCCTGGAGCTGTGATAATCAACCCGATATTCTCCGAGGAAGACGGAGCAGGAGTGGACGGTGAACTTAACGAAGGAGTCCCGCCCGGTGTTGAAGGCGGTGTGTTTGTCGATGTGGAACTGGCCGCAGAAAGCAATGCACGGTTTGGAGCGCGGCTGGGTGTCACCGATGCTTGTTTCCGCACGCCGTAAGGTATGAAGTAAGGAGGCAGTCTTGCAGCACCTGTTTGTGATTTAAGAAATATAGAATAAGTATGGGTTTAACCGCCGATATTACAATAATTTATAATGAAAGCATTATTTGGTGGAGCAAATCAAGACTTTTTCACACTTACTTGGCATGAGAGTCCTGCGTGTGCGCGACCCTTGTACTGGCAGCGTGGGCACGATCGAGGATACTCTTCTCTTGTCCTTATCATTCCTGATGATGGAGCCTAAAAAGACATCACATTTATATCTCTTGAGTACAACTATTAACATATGAGGGAACCCAAAAGTAACCAGAATTCTCTTCTGGCGGTCCTCTTAGGGCAGCGGCAGCCTGCGTACCCCTTGACTCTTACTAAAAATTTGTTGTACCCCATACCCTCCATCTATCTTGAGTGCACGTGTAATGAAAGACATGTTTCTTCATACGTTTTCTTTATACATAAGGGTTAAAATCGCATTCCAAAATAAATTTTTTTGAACATTTTGGCGTGTGCGCCGGCACATGAGCAGCAAATGACGAGTTTACGCGCATAGGAAGAAAATGCCTTTTCACACAAATACGTGATTGTGAACAGTATTAATATTTTTAGGGCTACAGCTGCTATCGTGGGACATTCCTTCGAAACTTCGAGCCAAAAACCTACCAGAGGCATTTTTTCAAAGTAATTTTTGAGCTCAAAAGTAATTGATAACTCGCACAGATTTTCCACTTCTTTTATTGTAGGTTTGTTGACATTGTTACATTGTAGGTTTGTTGACATTGTTACATTGACATTGTTACATTGTTACATTGTTGACATTGTTACTTTGTAGGTTTGTTGACATTGTTACATCATCTCTGAAAGGGTTTCACACCCAGTGCTTTTCTTTACTGATTTACGGTAAATATTCCTGAAATGTTATTTTTAGAGATGCCAAATGTTAAATGAGATTGATTTAAACACTTTTGTCAATTTCCAAGTCACAATCGCTGAGCAAATTATGGAGACATGCAAATACTTCAAAGCGTTTATTTTGAATGGGAGATATCCATAAATCTACGATTTCTATGAAATCTATATGATTTGTTCTGAAAACTGAAAAAATAGACCTGACTTGTTAATAAACTTTTAACATAACTTGTGTCTTTCCAATGTATATTGAAGTCATAAACTCTTTATGGAGCGTGCAGATCAATCGTCGCTGTAACAGTTTAATCAAACAGCGAAATACATATGCTCACTCGCTAACTACGTGTGCAAGACTGGCTGAGGCTGAACGTAAACGCTAAACTGAGAGCTGACCGACTGACTGACGCTGAAATTTGAAAACGTTGAGCTGAGTTTTAAATCTTACATTCATGCCGCATACCCCCAATCTTGCTTCGCATACACAGGTACGCGTACCACAGGTTGAAAACCGCTGCTTTAGGAGGTTGTTAAGACATTTAAATCTTTAAGTGAGTGTTCTGTATCAGCATGCCAGCAGGCATTGTGACTCTTTCACAGCGTTCAACAATTTATTAAGGGCACTTTCACGAGAATTGCGCAGCAGTGTAATTTTGCTTACTTTTGTGCTACAGATAGGTTCTGTAAGTAAAACCCTAGTTTCGTGAAGTTCCCGTGAGTGCTTCATTACTTGCCAATAAAATGCCTCGAAGAGAAGACTTGTTCTTTCACGATTTGATCTTCAGTTTTTACTATATACAGTCAAACTTGGTTATAACGAGCACAAGGGGACCGACTAAATATGCTGCTGACAGCCATTACTCGTTACATCCAAAATAGCTTTTTTGAAAGTCGTATGTACCGACCTATCTGCCTCTACTGTCAATATATTCACAAATGCATACTATATTTCAAAATATCGTAGTAATACTCAGTATTTTTTATATATTTCAAAAATACATTAGAAAAATACACTTTTTTAATAAATGATTGTTTTAAAGATTCGTGTTTATGCTTCTCAATTTCATCCACAAAAAAACAACGCATTATAACTAACATCACCCGGTTCAAGGCTTCTAAGAAAAACATCATTAACCCGTCTGCTTGTTTAGGAATAAATACATCCCAAAACACGTAATCGCGCTATACTTTCATAAGACCAAAAACATCCCAGAGCGACCTTACATTTTAAAAGCTATATATCTCTTTTCCTCTCATGCAAACATATGTATTTTTCTTTTATCCAGAAAGAGAAAGAAATAATGCTTCTTATTGTCTTTGAAATATGAAAGCTATCTTGTATAGATATTTTACAATCTCGATCTAAAGTGACGTTTTGATTTCGCGCCATTTTCTCAGGATATTCATTCTTGCAGCGCAAACAAGGTTTCACAAAAAGTGCAGTTTTTACCAAAAATACTACGAAATGTCCAGGTAAGTAAATTTGTATTTGTTAATCAATATATTGTTTACCTATTTAAACTACATTTTTGTAGGTTTTGATGATTTATAATGCAATAATTAAATATAGAAAATTTAAAAAGCTATAAAATCCATGGAAACACATTTTTAAATCCATTTTTACTAATTGAATTTCTGGTATTTTATGAATATTCTTGTATAAAGAGTGGAAGCATATATTTACATTCAATATTCCAGAAAAACAGTAATGTCATTTCAATATATTTACGTAGTTTTATTGGAAAATATCAACTCGAGTGTCGAAATGTTTTGTTACCTGTCACATTCAACCCATATTCAACCGTTTCTTGGAGTAGTGATGGGCTCACTCAAATAGTAATTAAAATTGAATCGATATTAATTTATTGGAAGATTTTTGGTATTTATCTAAGTTTTTTGTTTTTGTTTTGTAGAACTCCATTTTAATTATATTTTTATAATAAATATTATCATTATTGTGTTTAAAAAATTAAAATTAAATGTTATAATTTTTTTTTTAAATAAACTAAAGTTAATAAGACAAGGTTTTTATGCATAGCACAAAGGATAACAAATTATTATTAGCAATGTTTAAACGAGTTCGAGTCTTGTCGGTGGCATTATTTAATAAGGCGGAAGATTTTTTCCGTTTGTATAAATGTTTCAGGCTAATAATTATTGCTTATAATATGTATTTTTTTTTAATTTTTAATTGTTTTTATGTATTTTCGTAACAATATTTAATATCCGAAATGAATTGGAGAAAAAATAACTTTATGAATTAATAGATAGGTATCTATCTGGTTGTAAAGATATTTTGACTACCAAAATTCTGCGATAGAATAATACATAAAACTCATTATTGTTATAATTACATTAGGGAAATTTGGAATTGTGCGACGGAAGAGGAGCCCCCGACCGAGTTGCTGGAGTTCATGGAAGCGGACTTAAGTTGCAGCGAGGAAGAAGAGGATGATGAGGGTGAAATCATTAATCCGGTTGATGTTTTCGAAGAGGTATTTTTAAAATTTAGGTATTTTTAAAATTTTACTGTTCTAAAACGGGAATATCTTCACATTTAATTTATTTTATAATTACTTTGGATAACCACTACGTAACATATTTATAATTGGTTCATAGTATACAGCATTTATATTTATTTACCGCGAAAAAAAATTGTGATATTTTATTATTTAAATTCATCAACCAACATTTAAATAATCTTGACCTAAAAAGTATGATTAATTACAAGGTACCCAATAAATAGAACACTAGACTCCATGTTCCATTCAATGTAGTTGCTTCTCGCACTTCCTACAATTTCTGTTCTACAATTCCTGTTTTCAGAGATAACATCGTGTGGAGAATGAAACTTTCTCTGTCGACATATTTCAATATAGAAACATTGCTTCCAAAGCAAATACATACGGAATTATCCAATAATCCTTAAGTGTTTCCGATTGTTATAACGTATTATGTAATTGTTATTATTTATATCCAATCTACTTAAATTCTTAAAAAAAAAACAATTGTATATATGTACGTAAAATGTAATGTTGCATTTGGGTACCACCCAGACGTCGCGTGTTCAATTCCTCGGCTCGTAGCCTCCATCTTATTCTCAGCTTCGAAGTCTATTTATCTATGTATGTATATTATTGTGCGCAAAAACGTGTTTATATATATATTCACACAATGTATTTATTAGTAATTGATTGAACAGCTATTCTTCTTATTACTTGTATACCTTTTTTTTAACTCTATTTTATTTATAATTTTTTTTTTAAAACTTAAGTAAGTATGTATTTTCTACTTATAATTATTATTTGTTAATTACCAGCCTCAGAACAGACTTTGTCTAGTGAGGAGGGTAATGAGAAAAATATGTATGTTCAAAATCCTATATGAAATAAACGCCCGGATTTCCGGCACTGAAACTGAATTTTTTTTTTACCCAAATGTAGCTAAAACTAAGCGAAACCGATTTGTCATGTAAATAAAATTCCATGGTTTTTTTACAAGATTATTGTTTTATTTCAATATAAAAAGGTATGATCAGATTGAGTATGAATACGGTACAATCACAATTTTTTTTTTACCAAAAATTAAAGAAAAAATTACAAACTGAAATATTCAAACAACAAAATTTGCACGATAGGAATACTCTTTCAACAACGTTTTGAATATTCACATTTCAAATTACGTTCAAAAAGCTTTTTTTTCGCGCGGTTTTGGCTTGTGACGTCTCTACGCAGCGCGATTTACTTCTCGACTACACGACAATGTAATCAATCTTCGGTGATCAATTGTTTTTCGAAGAAAATGTCTGTAAATACCATTTATTAATATTACCAAAGTGTACAAAAACAACATTTTCAACACCAAATTTATTTATAAATGTCCCAAATTATATTATTAGAAGTTTTATATTTAAAAACAATATTTTGTACCGACGCGACGCCAGCCAATCGTGTCTCGTTTATTGCTATTTGAATTTTCATTCAACTATAAAAGAAATAATTAATTTAAATTATTTTTTTTTGAGTTTAACGTACGATATTCGAATATATTAAAATTATTTACATATATTAAATGCATTGAAAACACTAAATTACATGTACCCTGTTTGTATAGTTTTTTGTTGTATAAAAACTACCAACCCCCAGTTCCGTGCCAAAAGTCGATAATATTGGAACAGTGACGGACCGTAAATTGTTGACATCTCTCGTCCGATAACAATGTCGTTGTTTTTGAAGCTATTTGAGCTGGTTTAGTTCGGTCTAATTATGGCAATTTCTTATTGTAAATTATAGTTATTCAGTGTGTTTCTAAACATTTTATCAATTATGTTACATTAACTATTGAATTTTCCATTTATATCCATGTTATTTTTTAAGGATCTCTCGGAAACTAGTTTTTAAAATTAAGTGGTTTTGAGGTTATTTTCGACTAGTATGGATAAATCTATCAAATAGTCAATAAATTCTGCAATAAATTTACAAAAGTGATATTAATTTATTATATAAATGCCTTAGGCATATGTGTATCGTAAATATTCCTCGTAAATGATTATATAATACATCAAAAACGTGATTCGACTAATGGTAAATTTTTTACCTAAAAAATGTTTCAATCCAGTTTAATGTCAAATTAAAAAAAATATATATATGAAACGGATAAAAAGTGAAGTGACAGTTTGATAAAATAGAGTTTTAAGTAAAGGAATTTTATTTCCAAATCTTCAGTTTCTTAATTCTTATTGTGTTTTTGTATCAAAATACACGGGTAAGTTTTTTTTTGCTAATATTGAGTTTTAATATCGAAATTCAATTAGTTTGAAACAAAAATATTGATTTCTAATAAACACATCTTAAAGATTATTTTATCTAGTTTTTAGAACAGTTTTTTTTTTGGCAAAATGATAGAAAATAACTGTTTTATCGGAATTATTGTAAAAGTCAAAACAATTCAGATTTTACGCGCCAAACCGTGGCGTCTGATTTGTGAAACGCGATTATATTGAGCCAAGCAGACGGGTTAAAAATTGTCAATCTTATTACCGTATTGCGTGTCGAATCGCAAGTAAAATCTCATGTGTTATAAATCACTAGCTTGCGGGATTGTTATTGATTTTCAAGTAAAATTATACTTTTTTTTGTTATTTATTTTTGGGGTGTTGTGCCGTGTTTCACTACCTCCTTCTTTAACCAACGTTTCGGATACTGTAACGCTGTCCGAAACGTTGGTTAAAGAAGGAGGTAGCGAAACACGGCATAACACCCCAAAAATAAATAACAAAAATACTTTTGGCCGTAAAAACCTAAAAACATACCAAAATTATACTTTTTTTTTTTTTTTTACATTAACTCCACACAGGAGGCCCTGAGGAAAAAATAATTTCCCTCAGGGCCTATGTCATCTTTGAGGATGCTGTGTGGAGGGTGTTTTTGAGGAGAGGAAGGAGTGAACATGGGTCTTGAAGAGACCCATATTGTAGGAGGGAGGAAACACAGAGGCCGGCAAATCGTTCCACAGCCGAGCTGTTGAACTCAAGAACGAGTCGTAGAAACGACCCGTTCTCATGTGACTAATGTTAACCGTGTACAAATGTTGAGCGCGCGTTTGGCGTGTTTCCCGACTATGCACCGGTGCCGAGGGGATCAATGACGCTAGTTCCTCGGAGCATCTTCCATTGTAATACCGGTAAGGACAGCATTCCCACCTGGCGCCTGTGCTCTAAAGATTGCAATCCGTTAGTTAAATTAGAAGAATCTATCAAACGGACCGCCCGTTTCTGCACAGAGTCAAGGGTTTTTTTCAGGTATTTTGGGGCTCCAGACCAGAGGTGGCTGCCAAATTCAACCGTGGGGCGCACTTGCGATTTGTACAGGGCTAGCAGTTGTGTACTATTAAAGTATCTGCGTGCCCTGTACAGTATGCCCAGTTTCTGAGAGGCTAACTTAACTCTGGCCTCGATGGAGCCCCCGTACCTGAGCTGGTCACTTAGAGTTACACCAAGCATATCAATGGAAGGCCTGTTCGGGAGAATGCTTCCGTTGAAGGAGACTAGATTATCTATTATTTAGACGTGATCAGACATGATTGGGTCTTTGAAACATTAAATTCGACGAGGTTATTCTTACCCCAAGAGGAAACACTCTCGAGGTAACCGTCCATTCTTTGTTTCAAAGCCCTCCGAGCCATTGGGGTTTGTGAGCCCTTTGGAGGTTTGTCAAACAAAAAGCTATCATGGACTGTACTGTCATCCGCGTAGCAATGAATCGGTGCACACGTCAAGAGGTCATTGATGTGCAACAAAAACAAAGTCGGAGACAGAACCGATCCCTGTGGGACGCCAGCATTTATCGAATGCGAGGAAGAGGTGAAACCATCAGCAACCGCCTGAATCGACCTGTTCCTCAAAAAGTCGGCAATCCACATACACAAGGATGCGGGAAGTCCGTAAGACGGCAGTTTGTTGACAAGCCCTCGGTGCCAAACCCGGTCAAAGGCCTTGGAAATATCCAGTGAAACCGTTTGGGTTTCACCAAAACGTTCCAGGCACCGCCCCCAAACATGCGTCACATACACGAGAAGATCACCGCACGAGCGGTTCCGCCGGAATCCGTATTGACGGTCGTTAATAATTTTGTTCTTCTCGAGGTATGTGAGCAGTTTGTCGTTGATCACACGTTCCATCACTTTTGACAGAACAGATGTGATCGCTATGGGGCGGTAGTTGGCCGGGTTGGAGCGGTCACCCTTCTTTGGAATAGGGTGAATGATCGCTTTTTTCCAACCGGAGGGCACAGTCCCAAACTTCAGGGACATTTTGAAAAGCTTCGTCAAAATTGGAGCTATTTCTGCAGCGCACCTCTGCAATACCAGGGCAGGTATTCCGTCAGGCCCACTAGCTTTATTAACATCGAGCCCTCGTAAGACTTGGAGTACATCCCGATGCCGGGGACTTGTCACAACTCGGTGATGCACAACCGTCAACCCGATTCGTGCGTCCCGCATGCCAATTTTGAAAAAAAAAAAACCTGAAATCCCTTGCTGAGAACATTTTTTATAGTGTTTTGGTTAATTTACAATGCAAGTCCTAAAATGAATTAAATTTAAATAACCGGTTTGCGGAACACGAAATTAAAAAAATCCCCAGAGACGCGAAATCTTGAATTTCGCTATCAATCCCCTCTCCTCCAGAAAAACAAAAAATCCCCCTGTAGGTCGCGGGCCGTTTGATTAAGTGGCAGAAATTTACCCCATGTAGGTACTCGTAGCTAGGTACCTTCATAAACACTTTTATTGATTTTTAAAACAAAATTGACGATCAGTTGCAATGCAAAAGAAGATGTAAAAAGGGAACAAAGGGAAAATTCGAATGACTTTAGCAGATTTAATGACAATTTTACTTGCCCTATGGGTAATAATATTTCACACAGCCGACAATCTTACACACAGGAAGTGCTATAGAAAGATGAATCTGTCCTAACGGGATAGGAAATTCCCGCCAGCCGCCGCTGTTGCACGCCGGGCACATATCCTCCATTGTTATTGTTTACTTTGAGAATAATTCCCAATTATTGTTTTTTTTTTTTATTATTTATTACTGAAATTGAGAAATTAATATTTCGGTATTATTGAAATTGAAAAATGTGTAATATACAATTTTCTTTGTAGAATAATGTTGGTTCTTGGGTAGAGATTAGAGATACAATAAATATAAACTGAACACAACTTGTGTTGAAAACAGACTGACCCTTATCGACCTGCTGAGCTATCAAAAAGTATTTTCGTTATTTATTTTTGGGATGTTATGCCGTGTTGCGCTACCTCCTTCTTCGGATAGCATTACAGTATCCATCATCAGGGCAGATGTGTAATTGATAGCGGTGAAGTAGGTGCTTAAGTATGTACGTAAGGAGATAGCGCAACACGGCATAACACCCCAAAAATAAATAATGAAAATACTTTTGGACGTGAAAATCTTATCTACCAAAAAGTAGCTTATTGTTTTCATTTGTCAAGAAACTAGGCACACTTTCCAATATGATTGAATGATATACAAAGGGAGAGTGACGAAAAGGCAATCGTAGTGGTGAGCAGGACGGTATACTCACTTGTACCATGGGCTGGCTGTGCAAATTTCTTGGGTGATTTTCGTTTTGACAGGGCAGTGGTCTCAGACAATAGAGGTTTGACCGCACCTGCAATAAGAAACAAAAAAAAATTATTTAATGTAGATATAAGTGGGTAAAATGGTGTTATATAAATTACATATCGGTACAAAATACAAGGTGTCCGAAAACTCGTGGTACAAGCGGGAAACTGGGGTATCTCATAGAGAACCCAAATAAACATATAGTTTTTCGATTTGAGCATTTTTACATTTAAAAGAAAAAAAAACAAAAAAAAAAATTTTTCGGCTACTTTAGGGTTTAAAATTTTCGTTACCTATTGTTCTGACAGAGAAATTATTACGGTAAATAATCCAAAAGCCCCTTATAGGCATAAATTTTGAAAAGTTGACTACTTTTTATCTTTATTACCAAGAACCATCGGTTTCTGTCTGGATAGACGCTGGACGATAGAAGCCAGATCTTGCGGAAGCGTAAAACGAAACACGATGTTCGAAGATTCACACGCGCCATTTTGGATGGACGGGATGATTTCTTTTGGAATTATTATAATGAATACATTTGTTATTATTATGACGGCTGGTGATGGACGGGAGGACGGGAGAAGGTGACGGAGGGCACGGGGCGCATTTTGTTGAAACGAGGCACGGATTAAATAGAAATTTACTCACATCGGTCTTATCTTGTCAAAAGTGGGCAGCGATAGCAACGACAATAAATAACAAATAAAAAAACTTCCACCGATATCGGGCACGAACACACAAACACACACTACTCTATAACATCAGATCCGTATATTTATCACATCCGATCTACATATTGATATGATTTAATGTTAATCCACTAATTAATCCGCCGACGGCAATCGATAACAAAACAACAACTGACATATGCATAGAAAGAAGCAATTCGTAGAAAAAAGTTGTATTTTTTTTAAATTATTTAACGGGCCTTCCCCCATTAAGGTGATCTTGGCCATTTCTTAAAGTTATTTACATATTTCAAAAATTAGTTACATTATCATTTTGTTTTTCAAATAATGATTGAAAAAAAAAAACATTTATAAAAATGACGATCAACATAATAAATTAATTAATATTGCATAAATTTTGATATTTTGATGTTTTTTTTTTCATAATTTGAAAAAATATTGAAAAAAAAAACATTTATAAAAATGACGATCAACATAATAAATTAACCCGCCCCTTGCCGTTCGTCCGCCGGCGTACCATCGGCGCAAGCCAAAATAATCACTAAAAAATAATTTTGTTATGCGATTTTAACCCTTATGTATAAAGAAAACGTGTGAAGAAGAAGGTCAGAATCGCTTGGGGCATTCTTGTTCATAAGGTATAAGATACCGTGAACCCACCGAGAGCAGCGATATAATTTCTTTGAAATTGTTTATGACACGGCCTGCGCGGCTGCGCGCCGCTCGGCTGACAAAATGGCGGCTGTCAAGTCTCGCGTCGCGGGCGACGAAATGATCGTAAAACGTATAAATTCATCGAATAAACGCAAGTAATATTGTTCTTATATATAGTTTAGTATTCAAGGAATGTGTTTCAGTAAAGATTACATAAGATAGCATAAAATTAACCTGCAAAATATTACGTAAAAGTCAAAACATCGCGAAATTTTTTCGTTTTTTCCGTGTTATTTGAAACGTAGTAAAAAGTATAAATTCATTGAATAAACGCAAGTAATATTGTTTTTATGTATAGTTTAGTGTTCAAGGAATGTGTTTCAGAATATATTACATAAGAAAGCATAAAATTAACCTGCAAAATATTACGTTAAAGTCAAAACATCACGAAATTTTTTCGTTTTTTCCTGGCATTTGACGAGTTAATATTCAATTAAACAGGGGATGCTTTTTAACTTTCCACATTAAGTTGAGAGTTATTCACCATTACATACACGACATGAATGCGTCTAGTTTGTAAAAGTAAATTTGAAATGTGTTTGCCATGTAGTATACATTAATAATACGGTTAAACCCCGGTTTTGAGCTTCCCTAAAGAACTGACTGTACAGGAAAAAATGCAATAAAACTCACCACGTTTCCTCGTTTGCATAGTTGTTGTTGGGGAGGGCTTCTTGTTCTTTGGGCTCACTTCCGGCTCGCTTTTTCCTGTAATTTTACATAAACTTTTAGTGGTTGTTAAGTTAATTGCACGAGTGTTAAAAAATACTCGGTTTGCATTCAGGAGCGAGACTTTGAATTCCACATCTATACTAAGATATAGAAAGTAAATGTATTTTACATACATAGAAAAATAATGAGTATACTCACTTAATGAGCGCCTTGAATCAGAAGAGCGCAGACCGGGCTTCCTGTTGGCCTCACCTGAACAATTAATTACAAACATATAAGAAAAATATTTAAATAATTAATAAAATAATTTATTGGTAAGGGCCTACTTTTCCTGCGAGTCAAAGATCTTCGAGTGGAGGGACCTGCTGCCGGCGGAGGCTTGTGGGTGTGGGAATCCGCAGCGGCTCGCGGGGCCGCCTCGCTGGCCCTCGGGGCCGCACCTGCAATCCAAACGTGCATTCAGTGGACAGTTGCCTTAATGAATGAATGCTTGTTGGGCAATATCCAAGTGTATCACGTTCCGAACAAATAACTGGCAGTTTACACGTTGACTGTATTTTCTTACCTAAGTCTGGGGGCCTCCTGATCGCACGCCTCTTTACCGGGGATGGGAGATCTGGAGACATCACAGCTCCTGGAAACGGACGGTTCATTACAGCAACTTTGTGATGATACATGATTAAATGAAACACAGATTTTATATTTTAAATGTATAATTTTTTATTATGATTACAACAATTAGTTTCAGTGTAACTATGCTTTCATCAGCGAGTTCCCACATAATTCGAAATTTTACGAAAATTGAGTTTCCCGGCCGAAAATTCAAATTCAGATAGGTCCTTCGGAATAAATTCGTAATAATACGATTTATTCCCGCGTAAATCAAATTTTCGTAGCCGTTTACCGCCGTGGTCGGACCTATATTCGAAGTGAATTCATAAAAATACAATATTTTCAGAGTAAATTAAATTTTCGCGGCCGAAAACTGTCGCGGCCGTCCCTTTAAACTTATAAAAATGTGATATATTACCGCGTCAAACGAATTTTCGCATCCTATTTCCGATGCAGCCGGCCCTTTGAATCCAGATATTCGAAGAAAATTTGTAAAAATATGATACATTTCGCGTAAATCGAAATTTCGCGACCGAATCCTGGCCAGCCCTCTAAATTCAGATACCTATTCGAAATAAATTGCATAATTTTCACGTAAATTAAATTTTTGCAGCTTATTACCGCCGCGGCCAGCCCTCTAAATTCAGATACCTGTTTGAAATAAATTCATAAAAATATGATATATTTCCGTGAAAATCGAAATTTTGCAGCCGATTACCGCCGTGGACGGCCCTTCAAATTCGGATATTTGAAGTAAATTTGTAAAAATATGATAAATTTTACTGAAAATCGAAATTTTGCAGCTGATTTCCGCCCAAGCTGGCCCTTTAAATTAATATATTCAATCAAATTCGTAAAAATACGACATTCCAATGTTAACCAATTTACACAATAATAATACGAATTAGGATAATATTAACCGCGTAAATCGACATGTCTTAACACCACAGCTGGCTGTCAGATTCAGATTTTCGAAATTTTTTTTTTTTTTTTCAAAAATCGATGTTTTTTCGAATTATACAAACGAATTTTCGTGTGGGGGCAAAAATAAATTTCGAATTATGAATCAACGAATTTCGAATTAAAAAATCATTTTGTAGGAAAAAAATTTCTGGGGACTTTTTTTCGGCAAAAATTTCGAATTATGCGCTTTTTCGAATTATCGGGGTTTTCATGTACTGAGATATTTTTTCGATATTAATTACTACTAGCTTTGCCTGTTGCAGAGGCAACCAAGGGGTTAAACACTACACGATATGACGTGTGAACGCGGATGAAGCAAAGAGTGTGTGTAAAATAAAATAGGTGAAGAAAAAACGATGTTTGAATGTGGATAAAGCAAGGAGTGTGCGCCTACAAAAGGCACAGGCAGTTGACAGCCCGATTTCGTACATCCGCTCTCGGGCTGCTTCGGTCACCCGGTTCAAGGCGTTCAGTACGGGCCTTTTCTCGCAAAAGGAGGCCAAGTAGCTTCCTGCTCAAATTTTCACTGCGCCATTTAGGTTATGCAGGTCGATACGCGTAATTTGTTACCCGAAACGTATAGTTTACTGTTGAAAAGACTCTTACCACAGTGCCACTTTGGTCGCCGATACTTTTAAAACGGCCCAGGAGCTTACCGCTCAATTCAGTACTGAACCAATCCTGCCGCCCGACTCAGGGCGTTCAGTATTTCATTTAATTTAAATTAGAAAAAACCATTAGAGCTTTATCTCAAAAAATGGTCCTAGGAGTTTATCGCTTATTTTTTTCACTCAGCCCTTCGGATTGTGTAGATCGAGACGCGTAATTTGATACCCATCTCGGGTACTGTAAGGTGTAATTTAAAAAAAAAAAAATTTTGGATTTTGAAAAAAAAATTGGATTTTGGAAATTTTTTAATTTTGGAAAAAAAAAATTGGATTTAGGAAATTTTTGAATTTTGGAAAAAAAAATTGGATTTTGGAAATTTTTTAATTGTGGAAAAAAAAATTTGGATTTGGAAATTTTTGAATTTTAAAAAAAAAAATTTAATTTTGGAAAAAAAAAATGGATTTTGGATATAAAAAAAAAAATTTTGCCCTTGCACTAATTTAAAAAAATCGGCGCTATAAAAATGTATTATTCAGAATATTTTAGAAACTTTAAGCACAACTGGGGATGCCGTAGTCTCACTGACTCCAGACGGCAGTAGGTGGGACTCTTGTGCGATATTCACATTGAAATTTAATTTAAAATGTATGAACCCCTACAGTATTCAAAAGGTACCTACACCATTTGGCAAAAAAAAATTGACCATTGTCGCAGGTGGAGTAATCGTCATTTCCGTTTCATCCGAAATCCAAATCACAGCAGTGCTATAGAAGTATCACTTCAAAACTCCCGTCTTCGGATGTTTCTTTTTATTTAAATTAATCATTTTTGTCAATGAAAGAATTGCCTCCCTGGTCTAGTAAATAAATGTATCGTCTGTAATATTTTACTCCTGCGTATTATGTGCTCCTGGTAGATTTTCAATATTGTTCGTCACCCTTTTTGTCATTTTTCACAAAAACGGCGCCATTAAAATGTATATTTCAAAATTATTTCTTAAATAATAATTTTAATGCAAAATCGTTCATATAAAAAATAAATCAGGGTAGGTACCTACACATGAGTGCACGGGTAGGTACTTGGGGCCCTTGTAGTATTTTTTCAAAAAACGGCGCTATAAAAATGTGTTATTCAGAATTTTTTAGAAACTTAAACTTATTTTTATTCCAGTAAAAAAATTACAGAGAAAATATTATTTCATAGTGCGCGAGTAGGTACTAAGTTTCCCTACAGTAATTAATAAAAACGGCGCCATTTAAATGTATATTCAGAATTTTTTGTCAAGTAATCACTTCAATGAAAAAAATTTCGCAGAAGTATTTATTTTTATAAATAATACGAATCCTAATGTTGAGCTATATTGGAGCCCAATTTATCAGTTAAATCCGTTTATCGGGTACCTACCTAGTTCATAATTTGCAGTTTTACAATATTCTGTATTTATATTTTTTACACATGCAAGACCAACTCACAAACTTGGACTAATCCCGCTTGAATTTTAACCGCACCAAGCCGTAAAAATTGAAATCCGCCATCTTTAAAAAAAAATCTTCATACAAAAACGTATTATGGGGTGATTTCGTAAGTTCAAGAGGGTTATGGAAAAATTTTCATTTTCGGTGTTGCAATATTGGAGAAAATTTACCCAACCTGATTTTATTTGTAAGAAAATTAGGTTTTATACTGGCTAGAAAGCCAAGAGATATTTTAGAGGAAAATGCTTTTTACGTAAAGTGTCAAAACATGTCATTGTGAAATGCACTCTTGTGTAACATTTTGAATGGAAAGCGAACCATGTCACAGTTTTAACTGCTTGTAGTAACTCTCTACTTAAGATTAATTCAAAAACATCTTCGACCACGCAATGTACGTTCGAAATGTCAAATTTCCGCCCCCCTCGCCATAAAATAAAAATAGAATAAATTCGTGTGAATTTTTCTTATGAAAATAATCAGTACTTACATTCTTCACCGCTAGATGTCTCCCTGTACATATTTTCTACAATTTTGTATAGAAAATATGTACTAATCGAGTTAATTTTAGCCTTCTGTGAAAGTTCTGTTCAAATTCTATTAAAGTTCTGTAATTATTTCAGTTTTATGATGCGACTGGCCTATAACGATAAAACAACAGAACTCGAATAGAACTTACACAGAACGTGAAAATTAACTTTAAAAACATTGTTGAATTATTCAACTTTATTGAAACAACTTTACCTTAGTATTGCATTAAAACCTAATTTATTGTGAAGCTACCTATTCGTGAAAGTACCTACGCATTTCTTTTCAAATTTTTTCAATGAAGTACGTCGTCGTCAAATAAGTACCTACCCAGGAATGAAAAACTAAAAATTTCTAAGCACGTGTTTTTCGTGGAAAAATCTGATTTTGTTTAGCTTGCCCTGAAATATTTCACATGCGATGCGTATGTAATGACGATCGAATTAGTTGAGGAGACATCTAGACTATAATATTTTTCAAAAACATTTTAGCCAGGATCGATTTTTCGGCCGTAATGCCGTTTGTCGTAAAACAACAACCGAAACCGCTGAGAGGTCCGGTTTGTTGACAAAAGTTTGACATGTGAGTTCACGACCCACCCCACTTGAACTCTATAGTGATACATCATGTGCTCCTGGTAGATTTTCAATATTGTACGTCATCTTTTTTGTCATTTTTCACAAAAATGGCGCCATAAAAATGTATTTTTCAAAATTATTTAACAAATAATAATTTTAATGCAAAATCGTTCATATAAAAAATAAATCAGGGCAGGTGCACATGAGTACCTACATATTTTTTGAATAAATATTACGAATCCTAATTTTTTAATTTTGAAATTTGGTTTTGAAATGATAGGTACCTATCGACTTTGGCAAAAAAATACGACCATCTTTGTTTGTTTCTGTTTATTTGATATCATGTTTTTTTTTATTTTTAAAAGAAAAAAGTCCCTAGGTATTTAAGTACCTACCTTGTCTAGGAAATAAGCATATTTTATTCAATATTTTACTCTTGCAAAATGTGTATTCCTGATGGAAACTCAATATTGTACAGCGCCCTCATTGTCATTTTTAGTTCGAATTTTTACTCACACAATCATAAAAGAAAAGTGTTTAGCATTGTATTTGGACCCATCTTACTTCAAAAACGTTCCGATTTATTTAGTACTAATTTCCTTCATAACTACAAAAGTCTACATACCTGAAATAATGCATTTTGGCAAAAATTGCGACCATCCCGAGTGATTTCTTTTATTTCAAATCATTAATTTTTTATTTGATATCTGAAGGAAAGAACCGATGCGTAAGCCGGTACCTACCCGGTTCTTACGCAGACAAACAATATTGATGTAGGTACCTAAGCATTTCCTTAAAAAAATCCGTTCATCTTACGAACAAATTTGTAATAATTCAACGGAAATGTACCTACCCTGTAATTAAACGTGTTCTTTTTATATGGCCAGCAATATATTCTCTTCTGTGGGATTTTCAAAGCACGTTATTTTTCTCAAACGTCATATTTTCCGTAGCGTATAGTGAAATATTTTTAATGGTTTGCGTATGTTACGACCGTTGAAAATGTTTTTTTAATCTCTCGACCTCGATAATATTCAAAAACATTACAGCCAGAATCGGTTTTCGAGCCGCAGAGGCGTTTTCAAATTGTCGACTCCGAAACAGGCTTGAAGCCGTTATTTTATACGGCTAAATCATAATTTTCTCCTAACTGACGTGTCTTGAAACTCAAGATTGTTTTTTATTATCAATTATTAGTCAATTTAATCGAATTTAAGTACCTACTCGACGACTTATTCTACTGGCCGCCAAATTTTTCACTTTCGACGGTAGTGAAATCTTAGCAAATGTCAAAAATAATGCAAGGTATTTTGGAATATTGCAGAACATTTTGGATGAAATGCGTTACATGTCGCAGTTTTAAAAGTTTGATAAAACCCTCTACTTCCAATCTGTGGTAAAACATCTCCACCAGAATGCGTTTTTTCGACGATATCTCGAACCGCGTGTCGTACCTATAAAATGTCATTTTTTAGCAGCATCGCCATTAAAATAAAAGAATAAATTTCTAGCAAATTCGTTTCGCGTAAAGGAAATAGTGATTAAGATTTCTTATCTTTTTTGCAAATGCGAACCTGTCGGCGGGAAATATAACCAGGCCGATTTCTTCGTCGATGAGAGATTCAGCCGGAGGTTCCAGTTATCGCCGCTGATTTTGTATCAGTTTTTTCCGTTGACTTTTGGCGTTTCTAAAATAAGAATTTCGTGTGAGTTTCCTGTCTTGCGATAGTGGTCTCTGAGGTCGGTCAAACTCGAAGAGCGGAGAGGTCATTTTGGCGTGGGAGGCCCTGACTGAAAAAAAAAGCCCTGTTTTTCAAGCGAAACTGAACCTCGAAACGGGTAAAACTTAAGGGGCGGCAAGGTCGTCTTTTGCCTAAATTATGAAAAAAGTGAGTTTTTCAAAAACTGTGCATTAATATATTAATAATAATAAGAAATTAAAATAAAACTAAAAAAGGATATTGGATCACGTATGTATTTATGTCTAACTTGATTTTTAGAAACACGGTTGCATACGTAAGCACATACCTGTCAACTATGTTATAACTTTCTCTGGGTTTAGTGAAAATAACTTGTAAATGTAGGTGAAACACTGTGAAAGAAAACCATTACCGCTTTCTGAGTGTCATTTTTTGTAGTGCTTTTTGAGTGTAATTTATTTTCCAGCAGGCCACACTAAAAGTGCTGGCAGGCCGCATCAAAAAGGTTTGCGGGCCGCATGCGGCCGCGAGCCGCAGTTTCTGTTTTATAGGGTGTTAAGGGACGTACTTGACTTACTTTAAACCGGTGAATCCTGACATTATTCAATGCGAGTCAAAAATGTGTATCTAATTTCGGTCTCCAGTGACAGTTTTCAACAAACAAAAAATTTCTTCCACATGACATCACTGGTCACTCGGCCGAGTAAACACCCAACCCCCCACCCAACCCTGACCGTCCAATACCTACTGATTGTTTCATGTTTCATTCAAAATTTATTTTTTATTTTATTAGGAATGGAAGATACTCTCAGTATCGCCACGGTGTAAGACCACCATTCAGAATTGAAACATTGCTTGAAATGGCTTTAGCCGTGTTTGGTGACCAGGTTTTAATTGCCAGGTACTTCCCCACCTTCCTCTTCCCGCCTCCTTCCCCACCCCACCTCCTCAGCCTCACAACATATCCCAATTGGGGATGCCATAGTCTCACTGGCTCCAGACGGAAGCAGTCGGGACTACATATATATACCCATATATATTTTCATATTAAAAAATAAGAATAAATAAATAGTTTGGAGTACCACGCTTCCTTGTTTGTATTCTGCTGGAGTTGGTGCAGGTGCTGGTGCAGGTGCTGGTGCTGGCCACTGCGGCCACTGCGGCCGGGGGCAGCGACACATGTTTTCTGGGATCTGCAAATTTACACATTCTTACATATAAACAACTTCATTCAGTATCATCGAAGGCCTGTTACTACTAGATAACACTGAGAAGGCGGGAATAAATACTTATTTTGAATAAACTTACACATTATGTTGTAAGCATTAAAGCAGTCAAAGTCCTTCAGGTTGTGTGCCTCGTCTGGAAAATAAAAGCGAGAGAGTGTGAATTAGAATATTATTATATTCAATTTAATTAACATGCTTCAAAGATCAGACGATCAAATAGTGATGTCAACCGTCAGAGCAGTCTGCAAACAGTACAGTGGAAATCTACTGCAACCGTTATTTTATAACTTATATTTTAGTGGAAATTGACAAAGTCGGATTAGTTCCTTAACAAATTATCATTATTTTTTTTATGTTTTTCATTTACTCAACAAATAATTGCCCAAGTTGCCTCTAAAATCATGAAACACTAAAATCTTTAATAACCTATATCTTATAATTTAAAGCAAAAATAAATAAAGTAGCTCACATCCGTACTAGATATTTGATACACCTTTTGATTACAAAAATAATTTTTCAGTTTTATTGGGTATTTTGATCTCAAATCCAAATTTAAGATTTGTATGAAACTGGCCGAAATGGCGCATGTTCCTCTTAAGTCATCAAACCTCCATGGCTTGCATGTTTGCGAAAGATTTGTAAAAGTTTGTGAATTTTTAATTAATATGTGGAACAGGGAAAAGTATTTGTGGACTGGACAGTGTGCCGCGTCCGTGATTTTGTTGGAATTACAGTGTGCTCCAAGTGCCAAATGCTTGGACACTCTTTTAAGTTTTGCAAAGACCCAACAAGATGTGGTCACTCTCGCGAAAGTTGTCCAAATACTGCTGCGAAGGCAGTTTGCGCCACCTGCACCAAGTTTGGCAAGCCCGCCACTCATCCTACCGGAGACAGGGAGAACTGCCCAGCATACCTAGCTGCACTCTCGAGGGACTTCTCCACGATCAGCTATGGCGTCTAAGTATATAGATGAAGACAGTGATGTTGACTTTAAGAGAACTAATAGGTTAGACCGGTGGACTGACGAAATGGTAGAAAAAAACAGTGAAGTTGGAAGTTTTATATGTGTACAGGTTAATATTCGGTCTGCTGCTTTGCTAAATACTGGGATATATTACATATGTACCTTCACAACTGTTGGAAAAACATAGATGTACTAATGCTTTGTGAAACCTCTATTAAAAGTGAACTTGCCAGTTTGTAAGAGATTCCAGGTTACAATAGTATAAGCTATTTTCGCGAATACAGATCTGGTGGAGGTATTACTGTGTACATCAGAGATACATTTATTTTCACACAAAAGCAATTGGAATGTATTTGAAAATATTTTCAGTATAATCACACTTCCAAATAATAATGAATTTACCTTACTTGCAATATACCGACCACCAAATTTAAGTAAAATATCTTTCATTAATGATCTTTCAACAATATTCAATAATCTTTCCTCAAATCACTGTGAACATGTACTAATATTCGGAGATATAAATATTGACTTGTTAAACTGTTTATATCGGCTAACCATTCAATCAGCTCATAAATCACTTATTAGAACTATGTACAAAAAACCATATCTTCATCCCACTGAAAACCTTTTAATTCAAAACAAAATACTTGATATCAGGAAGCTATTCATAAAAAAAATTATCCATATAAATTGCATAAAATCATCACCTTCCCACATATCTCACTCCCAGAACACTGGAGCTAAATCTAACAAACATTTACAAGTGCCAAAAATAAAATCGACTCTTGCTAAAAAACATGAATCTTACCTCGCACCTTCCATATTCAACATTTTCTTAAAAGAAACACAACACATAACTCAAACCAATAGAAATCGTACATATAAAAACTTTAATACGTGGTTATTAAACAAAAAAAGGGATTGCATTAACAAGCTACTTGCAAACTGAACGTGTTAATTTTTTATACGTTGTATATTATTATTTAATCATATATTAAAATTTTAAAAAAAAAAGAACTTTCATACTGAAAATGTTCAATTACACTATATATGTTTGTTAATTTTTTTATATTTAGATTATTATATGTAGGTTATCTTTTGTATTTTTATTTATGTTTTTCTTTTGTACTTTGTATTATTATTATTTAAGTTTTTCTTTTGTACTTTGTATTTTTATTTATCATCTTATGTATTTTTTTTGCTTTAATCTTCATTCACTGATATATGTAATTATAGATACTGCTACCCGGCTCAGAACAGATATTGTCTAGTGAGTCGGGTAGCGCACATATATGTAAATGTAAATAACTCTTTATATTAATAAACGCCCGGGTTACCGGCACCTTTAAAAAAAAAAAAAATATGAAAACTTATTATCTATGAACTATTTTACTAAATGTATCGATGACGTCACGCGAGAAACGGTTGTTGCAGGAAAAATAACACATTCATGCATTGATCACATTTTTGAAAGATTCAATAGTGGAAACAAAATCACTGATAAGCTGTCATCGTGTGTGTGTGAGATTAATTTAGCCAATCACTTTGTTACGGCAGTAAATATTCCATTTTTCAAAAGTATTAAGAAATTAACAGCGACTAGTGTCAATTCTATCTCAAAAACAGATCGATACAAGCATTAGGCAGTTCAATTGGAATGAATTAGTTTGTGAAGAAGATTGCATAAAGCTTTACGAACAAATTAAATGCAAATTTAACGATATTTATGAAAAAAGTAAGATATTCGTAAATTTTCAGCCAAGAAAAAGACCGTGGCCTATAAAACAGTGGATGACAAATGAAATATTGAATAGCATTAAAAAGAGAGATAATTTATATAAAATTTGGAAAAATTCACCAAAAAATAAGATTTATGAAAAACAATATAAATCTTTTCGGAATATTGTAACTAAATTAATATTTAAATGTAAATCTACCTTTTTTAATGATAAATTTAAAAATCATTTTGGAAACACAAAGAATACATGGGATGAGATTAATAAAATATTAGGACGTAGATCTAAGAGTAATTGCGATGAAGTAATCTCGGGGTACTTATTAAAAGATAAATCTGCAGAAACAATGGCGGACGACTTCGTCAACTACTTTTCGGACAGTATAAACTCACTAGTACATAAATGTGATCTTAGAGCATCAAATGTTGAACCACACAGTATTTATATACCACGTGCCACACTTTTAGATATTCAGAAAATTATTAAACTTCTAAAAAATTCAAAATCACCCGGAATAGATAACATCAGAATGTTTGATATTAAAAAAAAACATTGATATTTTAGGACCGATTTTGACACATTTAATTAACACAATATTAACAAAAGCCGTAATACCAGAAGACCTTAAATTTAGCATTATAAGACCTATATACAAAAGTGGTAGACACACAGACATAGGAAATTACAGACCAATCAGTATATTGCCTGCCATAGAAAACATACTTGAAAATAACATCTCCATAAAATTGAATTAATACCTTGAGTCTTTTTCGAAAAGAAGAGCTCAGAACTATTACTTCAAGATTTTTCAAATTACATAAATAACGAACTAAACCATAAAAATCATATATTAGTTTTGTTTATAGATAATTCTAAAGCATTTGATACTATCGACCCAACAAAATTACTTAAAGTTTTAGAGGCGATAGGAGTGCAGGGACGTTTTCTTAATCTTTTGAAGAACTACCTTAGTGATCGTAAAATTCTGGTAAAAATAAATGGAAAATTAAGTAAAGTGGGAACATTGTCTACTGGTGTGCCACAGGGCTCTATCCTAGGTCCAACACTATAATATAGTATTTGTCTCTCTTATGAATAAAGTATTTTCTTTTGTCAAACACTATGTACATGCGGATGACACCGCACTTGTCATCTCACATAGGGATCTGCTCGCGGCCATGAATATGCTACAGCAGGATTTCATTACAAAAATGGTCTCACGACTCTGGCTTAGTTATAAATGCACAAAAAACGAAACATGCACATAAGATCGCCTCATGCCAGATTTATCATAGCACCCTCAGGGGTATCCCATAACTTTGACTGCATACATAACAATTGTTTACAGCCCTGCGACTGTGGAAGAATTGAGCTTGTCAGAGTATGTCTACTTAGGGGTGACGGTGGATTGTAATATGAAATGGGATATCCGTATTGCTAAGCTATGTAAGCGCCTTCGAGCGATTGTAGGCAAACTGTATAAACTTAAATATTATGTGCCTATCAAAACCATGAAATTAACCTATTTGTCCTTGGCTGAATCTAACGTGAGATATGGTATAACTTCCTGGGGGCACTCATGTAAGACAAACATCCAACATGTACAGTCAATTCAAAACGCCATGGTCAAATTATTCGTCAGCAAAGCAGTTTACGACTCCGGCAAAATATCTCATTAATGTATAAATCCATAAATGTTTTACCTATAAGAGCTCTTTTTTGACATAAAATCTGTATGCAACGTATACCAGAGAGCCCATACAAAACAATGGTGGATCACATGTACAATACTAGGCTCACACAAAATGAAGGGATGATTGTACCTAGATTTTCTAATAAATATGGCCAGCGAACTCTTGAATACATTATTACCGCTTATATTTAATATGCTGCCATATGATTTAAAAAAATGTTGCTCGATACCTAAATTTGCACTATTGTTAAAAAAATGGCTATTGGAATCAGATGTTCTATATTGACTGACTCCGTGCACTTAAAAAATTTCTTTTTTTTTTAGACGTATTCTTATTATTATTTTTATACTTATTTATGTTTTTATTAAATTGAAATATTTTTTTCCTGTAATGTATTATACTTAATTGTTCTATGTTTCTGTCCACACTGTTCCTGCCGACAAGCTACTTGCAGTAGGTTTGCAGGTATAATGTAAACATGAAAAAAATCTATTTTCTGTAATAAAAAAAAAATGAAATGAAAAAAAGAAGAAGTGACTTTATAACACATTTGTGTAATTATATATTTTTTTCAGTCCATAAAATGTGTTATTTTTACTATTTACAAGAAAATACAATTGATAAATGACAAATTCAAACTTTGTATGTAGAGAATAATAAGCGATCACCTTTATAACACAAGAAAGTGAGCACGTCTTCCGTGGGCCGCCTGTTATTGCAGGCTTTGTCTTTGTTGGCGGAGGTGGGAGGAGACGGGGCGGCGGCGGGAAGGGGCGGTGGAGCGCAGGGGACCGGCGCTATGGGCAGCGCCGTGCCGCTGGCGAACTTGCGCTGCGCCTGCACCCGCAGTCTGAAAAAACAAACAACACATTGCATCAAGACCGAGTGCACTTTTTATAGAACCAATACATGTATGTCGTCAGTGTACACCCAATACCATGGAAAAATGTTCAAGAGGCTCAAAAAACTATCTACTTTCTTATGTACTCGGCGGTATTGATTTTAACCGAGTGCGGGCACCAATCAATGCCACCGAGAAGGTAAACAAAATAGTTTTTTTTCTGTAAATGACCAATGCAAACTCTGCACATTTCGCAATTGTTTCTTAATTATAATAAAGGAAAATTGTCACAAGAAAAAAATTTTAATATGGACAGTTTCTGAAGTTATTCCATTTAAAAAGGAAATTTGACGCAATTTTGAAAAATTTGTTATAAATTATTTATTTTTAGCTCAACATCACTCAACAGTTGAGAAAATATGTGTAGCTCACTACATTTTCAAACATCAGTGGTCAGTTTCGGTGTGAAATGCTACAAAGTGTTACAGTGTGCCACTGCACGCACACTTGTCGGTTAGGGGCAAAAAGTGGCTAACTGCAATTTCACCATTCTGGGATGCTAAATAAAATCATATTGGAATGATGACGTCGCAGTTACCCAGTTTTACTCAACAATATTATAAAACATTATAAAAATGTGAGCATTAGTAATAAAGCACACACTTTTATTTATTAATGGTCCCAAACACAGTCATAAAGTATGTTTTTAGATTTATCAACGTAATCAAGAATAAAAATATGGCTGAAAGAGATCAATGAAAAAACCCTAATGGAAACACTAAAAACGACATAGAAGACAAATGAAAT
The DNA here is from genome assembly GCA_936435175.1 of Glyphotaelius pellucidus. Classification (NCBI taxonomy): domain Eukaryota; kingdom Metazoa; phylum Arthropoda; class Insecta; order Trichoptera; family Limnephilidae; genus Glyphotaelius; species Glyphotaelius pellucidus. The sequence goes on along the minus strand of OW386542.1, from coordinate 43,203,503 downwards.
ATATTTAAATAATTTTAGTCCGCCTCGGCACAGGACCCCCTAGTGAGGAGGACTAAGAATTGCAATATTTAACGTTAAATTCATCATTTTATTTTGTATGTACAATTATTCTATATAGTTGCTAATAAAAAAAAAATAAAAAAATAAAAAATAGACCTGAAGAACTTCATCAATAATTTTTCAAAAAATTTTTCAATAAATTTTTACATGCCGCAGGAATCGAACCTGCAAATTTTACACTAATAATCAAAAGTCCGCAATCTGAAGTCCGTACTCTGCTATTTTATGAAATAATTATGTGAAACACTGTTTTATTTTATGCATAAAGTAGTTGTATGCTGAATTCTGTTACGCAAACAAAAGAATGAATTGAAATTGAATGGGTTCAAATCAACTTGGTCTTTTGAAGCAGTTATCAATAGCAAAGAACCAATTCTATCAAGTGACACGTGATAAGGCAGGTCCTCTCTGATGGACTTATGTCACTGTCAATTATAATTGCCTTTCACATAAATACTTGCTGCGCTGCGCACAATGTCGCTTGTCCATATTTACATACAAATATACAATAACAACAAAATTATAATTGCAGTAGAGATCATAAGATATTTTTTGTATGTGACAGTTATTTCACCTTCCAAAGGCATCATCAAAAATTCGCAGTCAATATCTACAGAAGGAGAAACTAAAGTCAACTGTAAAGATAAATGTATCCACCGGGGATCTAGCACGGTCAATCTTATCAATATAGTCACTTTATCGATACAATACGATTGTACCACCCCAGCCAGAAGCACCTGTCTCGGTGAGACCGGTACACCAGGGGGCACAAGTTTGTTAGGACTTGGAACACGTGCTCTGAGGATGAGAACACGTCTGAGTTAGAGTTTAATCGACTGGTAGCCTAATAAGCCAATAATGGATGGGTAGAAATAATGGTAAGGATTGAGCATTATTATTTTTTTTCCTTTCTTTATTCTTGCCCCTTCTCGGCTATTCATAAATCATCTTTTCTATTTCTGGCTGTTCTTCGCTCTTCTTGGGTCTTCTCATCTCTTCTCGACTCTTCTTGCCTCTTGACTCTCCTTGGCTCTTCTTGCTTCTTCGTGGCTTTTTTTGTCTCTTCTTGTCTCTTGTTGTCTCTGCTAGCTCTCGTCTCTTCTTGCTTTTTGCAAGGTGTCCTCACCTCTTCTTATCTCTTCTTGGCTCTTCTAGCTTCTTCTTCTAGACTCTTCTTGTCTCTTCTCAGCTTTTCTTGCTTTTTCCAAAGTGTTCTCACCTCTTTATGTCTCTTCTTATATCTTCTTCTCTCTTCATGTCTCTCATTATCTCTTCTTGACTCTTCTAGCTTCTTCTAGACTCTTCTTGTCTCTTCTTCCCTTTTCTTGGAACTTTGGCTCTTCTTGCTACTACTTCTCTCTTATTGTCAATTATTAACTCTTCTTAACTCATCTTTGTTATTATTGCATCTTCTTTCAAATTCTCACCCATTGTTGGCTTGTCTTGGTTCTTCCTGCATTTTCTTGTTTCTTCTTGCTCATTCTTGTTTCTTCTAGTCTCTTCTTGCCTATTTTTACTTCCCTCTTCTTTTTTTCTTGCTTATTGTTAATTCAAATCAAATAGTTTGTCAAATCAGATTAAGCGAGCGAACAAATGATACTCCTCTGAAATACGAAGAAGGCCGATTCCAAAACTAGAAAATGGAACAGATAAAAACCGCCTCAAATCTTGTAATCCATTCAGATATATAGAAAGATGATCCCCTTAAAGGGGTCACCTTAGGTAAAGTGTGCACGTCAGTGGGGGGAAGGAATTCCGAGGAGCTCAAACTCCCACCTCGACGGCGCGGCCTCACACAAGCTAAGCTGCTCATCACAATAATACTGCACCTCTTTCTTACACACAATAGTAGTGAAAAAACAATGACCGTATGTCTACTTCTTACAAATCAATCATTCTCTTGCATCTTCCTCAGTCGTTTAAAAGAAATGATGCCGCATGCCATTACCGTCGGAATTATGATCGATAAAACTCTTTATCAATGTGAAATTGACTAAATTCATCATCTATGGACCATTAGAGATATTTGCGAGCATGGTCAGCATATGATTCCGACAATCGGTAGACAAAATAGAGAGACCTCCAAGGTGTTGGTCCAACTGTCAATATACAATACACAGCTATTCGAATAATATTCAATAAGGAAAAAAACTAGCTCATTAATGAATTGAGGTGAACTAACAAAGCTCTTAGAATTGAAAGAAATTGTACATGCGAACCGTAGGCTTGTTTAATTCATCCAAGATGCATTCAATTGATTCCGTTCCGGCTTGGAAAAACAAAATGTTCAAACATCACTAGTTATTCTTCATGACTAAAGATCTCATTAACTAATAACTCCTTTTTTAGAGTCAAAAACTACATGCGGATAGCCAATGTATATTAAACAGTATTTCAATTGAAAGTCGTCAATTTATTAGTAATTTTAATGTTTATTTGATATTTGGGAATGTCAATCCATCAACAGATCCGCCAGTATTGCCATCTTATAACGAATTCTTATTTATTTTGTTTGGTTATCAACAATGCAACCGTGATAGGGACTAGCCGTGATATAAAGTCGTCGGAAGTTGAGTTTATCGATCCAACGTTGTTAAGTTATCAATTTGATCATGCTAGACCCCCAGGAATGGTAAATGAAAAGTAATTATGAATCATAAAGGATGCATTCCAAAACAACTGTGGGTGGAACATGATCACACAGCAAGCTGATAAGGAAAGGAATGCTGGATGTTCTACTATGGAACAAATATTAAGTTACGTATTCATGTGGGTACACTTTACATGTTGCAATCAAAATTTGTAAGCATTTATAATATGTATACAGTGGAGCGTCGATTATCCAAACATCGATCAACCGAACGATCGCTTATCCGAACTTCAACACCTGCCCGACCCAAAGTGTGTGTGTAAATGAGAAACAGGAAGATATGTCTGAAATGATAGATATGCTAAATTGCTCCATTGCCACGAATGTGATGAAGAGGTTAACCCGGGTTATGCAGGATAGTGAAATTTTAAACCTCATGGCTAATAAGGCTGACGCCACCGCTAGCACCTCGTCAACTACAAGTTCAGATAATGAAGATGAAAACATAAGAAGCGTTTACTTGCTCAGATATTCCTTGCGTTGGTTTGAAACACAAGCTGAAAGCGACCACTATCAAATATCTGTCCTTAAAAAAGTATGTGACCTAGCCGCTAGCCGCTCGTAAGCGGGAAGAGGCTTGCTTCGGCAGACGAACATTTAATATTTTTTTAAGCGTTAATTGTACCTAGTAAGAGTTTTATTACAAAATTGTCTGCACTTTTTAATGTTTAATTCCTATTTGTCATTAAAGATATAAATGTAAATATGGTTTTCATTCACCTGTACGTAAATATGTATGGCTGAATCAATACAGTTCGATTATTCGAAAATACCGGTTTTCCGAACAACCACGTCCCCCAATTAGTTTGGATAATCGACGCTCTACTGTATTTATATTATATGCCCGCACGGGCTTTTACAAACGTATGAGGTGTGAGTGCAATTCCGTAGAGATTCAAATCCTGCACTTAATAAATTCAATGGTTAATTGCAAACTCACCTTCCTCCCATCAAAATCCTAGTTTGAAAATATGTATTAAAAGCAAAGATAGCAATCTCCATGTCCTTTCAAAACATAGCACTCTGTTTCGGCCGATCAAATTCGTAGGAAGTGTCGCACAGGCGCGGCTGGTGCCTTACATTTTTGGCAGTTCACCAAGTAATTCATAAAAAACGTAAAACAAAAGTAGGTAAATAAATAAAATTAAACAGAGCCTAGTAACTCATAATTCGTGCAGTGCCCTTGAGATGGTTATTCACAAAAAGGGGCGCTATACAAATTATCCATTTATTATTATTACAATTTTATGTAAAAGTTTTCTTTACGGATTTACAATCTTTGTTTGATAATTAAATGTAGTTTTGGCGGGCCAGTGGCTATAATTCTGCTTTTATTTTCATGGTTCATATGGTTATTTTTAGTCCGTATTTATCATTACATCACTAATTTTAAAAAGCCAAGGAAATTTATTTATATCTATAAACAGCAATGTCAAAATATTTCTAAATAATGAATAATAATGAGTCTGGTTTTTGGACTGTTAATTCGTGGTGGAATTCCATTCTATTAGAATTGAAATTAAAACACTTTTGCACTTTGTTCCACTTATTTATTTTCACCATTTATTTCGTCCTGGTGTTTCAATTCTAATGAATAATAACACAATAACAACACAGAGTAAACGTGTCTCTTTGTGGCGCGGGGATTTACTGAGTAATCTTGCAATATGTGACAAAATGCACACAAACAAAAGGTCGCAAAAACTAATAATGACAATGTCAAATCGATTCCCTCTCCATCAATATAATATGGCACCCGCTGACCCTTTGACTCATCGTTACATTTTACAGGAGAAAAAATGGATTTACTATCTTATTCAAACCCTACGTAAGAATAGTCATTTCGCCGGAACAAATTTCTTCAGAATTCTTCAGGCGTTTCCGTCATCTTCGTGCGCCGCACGGCAGTAGCAATTTTTTCGATACGATCGTGTGTTTTGACAGTCTGGACATGTTGCTGAGTGCTTCATACAAACGAAACGCGCGGAATGGTATGTACCTAGGTTCCTGGCCGATATAAATTACGCGCGGGAAGCAAATGCTTTTGGCCGCGATAGTTATTCTCTATATTTAGATAGTCAATTTTTTTTTTAAATTTTGTTAAAGAATATGCGCAATTATATAATTAAAAATATTATTGGAATGCGATGGGCTGCAATATGTTTGTTCAATTTTTGTTGGCGGTTCGGCGAACGATTGCACTTTAGGATGGGCCGCGCCTGGTGTCACACGACCAGATGACACTCCATACTAAAATAGCAGTTGATGATGGTTTTTAACGGTGTGTTTGATGTTTTAAAGTGTGTTCGGAACAAATATTTTCGATAATTATTGAAGATGGATTGTCACCCAAACCAAATATTCTCAAAAGACGCCCGCAAACTATTATTAAGCCAGAAAATTGGAAACGAAATGTCACAAAAATATCGAGATACGTAGCTGTCGTGTTTTATTTTGGCTTCAAGGAAAGCATTATAACTGCCAAAAATTTTAAGATTACCTATTTAATTTTTTTAACATAATAAATAATTATCTAACTAAATTTAAAATTGGTAAAAGTTTCACCTTTTTTTTTTTTTTATTTCACAAATATTCCGCCAAATGCGCCAACATGCACTTAGATTCACTAGCTTGGGAATGATGGACATTCGAAAGTTTCGTGAACTGTCCAAGATGATGTATTGCACAAATATTTACAAAAAAATATTTCAATTCGAGGGGTCGGTAATGAGTACTGCCGCCCCGGAAACATTTATTGGATAACCAACACTTCTGCCGTAGGTCACCCCAAATGGCTCGCTCCATTTGGTGACTTAGCAGGACTGGCCGGGTTCACGGGGTGAGGTTTGTCTAGGTCTTGGTGACGGATACATCTGTCCACTTACTGCGTGGCGGGCCGGATTGAGAGACTGACTTTTGACCTCTCCAGTCGGACTCTCTTGACCCATCAGTTGCACCGCAATTGAAAGAATAGATTTGTACGTCACTCCTGGACACTGACCCCCAGATTACTACCCACCCCTCATACTTTTTTTCTTCCCAGAACTTCCTCTCCTTCCTTTCCTTAAAAAGAATCTCCACACAGCCACCTAAGACGACATAGGCCTTGAGGGAAATTATTTTCCTCAGGGCCTCTTGATGGAACTAATTTAAAAAAAATTAATTGTTTATTAATTATTCAGAATGTAATGTACCATCTTTTCTTTATTTTAACTCCACCCAAAATAATACCTACTATCCAGAATAAAGTTGTGTCCCTAGATGATACTTTTATTAAATTATTTTATTAACTAGAATTAAATTTGTTCAATAATATCTTTAGAAAGTTTTTTTTTTAAACAATTACCCCTTATTGAGTTATGAAGTATTCCTTGAAGCCAGTCAATATAAAACAAAGACAGCGGTTTTTTTGTTAAGTTTAGTAATCAATCTCTAATGCTAAATAAAGCAAAAGCAGCAATCCAATCTAAGTTATAATGGTGATTAATTAAATGTAATATTTAATATATCAAAAAAGACTCAGTTATTCAAACTTAATAATTATAATATTTCGCAAGCGCCTTACATTTAACATTTAAACATCTGAAAAATTCAGTTATTTGAACTTAATAAATATATTATTTCGCAAGCGCATTACATTTAACATATAAACATCTGAAAAACTCAGTTATTAAAACATAATAAATATAATATTTCGCAAGCGCATTACATTTGACATTTAAAAATCAAAAAAAATTCAGTCATTTAAACTTAATAAATATACTATTTCGCAATTGCATTACATTTGACATATAAACATCTGAAAAACTCAGTTATTAAAACATAATAAATATAATATTTCTCAAACGCATTACATTTGACATTTAAACATCTGAAAAACTTAGTTATTAAAAGATAAAAAAATATAATATTTCGCAAGCGCATTACATTTGACATTTAAGCATCTGAAAAACTCAGTTATTAAAACATAATAAATATAATATTTCGCAAGCGCATTACATTTGACATGTAAACATCTAAAAAAACTCAGTTATTTAAACTTAATAAATATAATATATTGCAAGCGCATTACATTTGATATTTAACCATCTTAAAAATCTCAGTTATCACAATATTTCGTAAACGCATTTAACATTCAAACATCCAAAAAACTCAGTTACTAAACTTAATAAATACAATATTTTGCAAGCGCATTACATTTGACATTTAAACATCTAAAAAACTCAGTTATCACAATATTTCATAAGCGCATTACATTTGACTTCAAACATCTGTAAAACTCAGTTATCACAATATTTTGCAACACATTACATTTGACATTTAAACGTCTGAAAAATTCAGTTATTCAAACTTAAAAAAATATAATGTTTCGCAAGCGCATTACATTTGACATTTAAGGAAGTATTCTAGTGTAGAAAAAATATATATTTATATATTTTCTTCTTATTCGATTGTTTAGATATTCAAGAATATCTGCAGAAGGATTTTTCAAACAAATTATTTTAAAAGTTATAGCCAATTCAGTTCGACCGATTTATACAAAATCTGACTAGAATCTAAATAGAGCAAAACTTTAACCGCGTTTTTCTCAAAACTACTTTTTTCAGAATGTGTCACGAAATCTCAAGTTTTAATTGACCGATTTTCTTGAAATTTGGCACGAATTTTCTTTATATACATCCCTCTACGGTAGGGGAACCAACAAAAAATAAAAAATTTTGCTTATTACTATTTTTAAAAATTCGTTGAAGTCCAAAAATATCTGAAAAACTCAAAAAAAAAATTTTTGAGTAGCCGCCATTTTGCGTGAAAATTGCTTTGTTTCGTTTTAGTTGGTTCTTAACATAATGACATTTGTACTGACAAGAATCTACCTTTTTTATTTTTCAAATGATCAGAGGGGTTGGAATCGTGACAAGATGGACACGCTCTTTTTTTTTTTCCCTCTACTTCAACAGCGTGTAACTTTGTGAAATATATAAATATTTTTTTGAAATTTTTTTTGTGAATTCAATATAAATAAATATACTATAAAAAATGTATGGCTAAAATATTAATGGTTTTTTTTTTATCGACCTTCAAAAAAACATCCGAAATTTGGGCTTCTAGACTAAAACACCCCTTAAACATCTGAAAAACTCAGTTATTCAAAGTTCTCTAATCTGAACAAACCCTGCCATAATTATTTGGAATTGCCAGGGTGTACTATACTGCTGCTTTAGTAAAAAGTCGGCAAGAAATTTTCAATGGTCACATTCTGATATGTGAGATCTATCGTGTTTATCAAACTATTATAATAAAATAATTCAGAATGTGACCAGCTGCCTTTTTGTTTGACGGCAGTGTACATATGCACAAAATATTTTATTTACTGCCAATCTGCAATGGTAGGTACTTACCGTTTTCCGGGTACATTTCTGGTCGGAGATCTTCCCATTCTGCTGCTAAAAAGTAAAAAAAAAAGCATTGTAAATTAGTTAGGGAAACATCATTCACAAAACAAAAACGATGAACTCACGTACAAGTATTACGGAGGGAAAGTGACAGGATTGAGATTGGTTGGAAGCGAGCGTATTAAATATATCACGACAATAACGGGAAGAGGAATAAATATTTGAATTAACAGGATTTTGATTTGATCTGCACACCGGGGCAGATTACCACCACCAGATCATACTCGTTGTTTCAGTGCTGCAACCCGGGCCGCGTATTTTATTTTCATTTAGGTACAGAGCATACATACACCCACCTCACTAGACAAAGTCTTCCGAGGCGGGTAATTAATTTCTTTTTCAAATTGATCATTAAAATTAAACATTTCATAAACTTTCTATGACTTTATGAAATCTCAAAGTGGCAAGCGAAAAGTATGTCAATGGGAGTACTTTCGATTTCGTAGTTTTGGTACAAGCTGCAACACTTATGCTACCCTAAATTAATCGCTTTAAAAAGTGCCAAAATACCCAATTACGACACAATTATAAATTAAGAAAAATAAACTCCACTGAGAAATACAATACATTCCCTCTCTGAATAAATATCCCCTCTTCCATCAAGGGTTATCTAAAATTGCCTTCCTTCCATTCAACATCTCGTCTCTTCTAAGTCTGAACTCGACTCCAAACCATATAATTCTGAAATTTGCACATTTAAATAAAATTAACATATAATATGTAATTTAAAATGATGGCCTAGAACACCCTTGAAGGGTGAAAGCCAGACATAATTAAAAAATGTATATTTATATAATACAAACTTTTGTAATATACATTCATAATTCGTGTATGTATCTACATATTACACTCCATCTTCGTGTTACTAGAACCCTCGATTATATAGTATTACCGAGTGTATCTAGCCGGAAAACCATTCATAACATAGTTTGAATTAATAGTCACTTATTAAAACCGACGGAGAGAAAGTGGTGGTAAAAAAACAATAATAAATTACAAATAATATTTCAAATTCAAGTCAACTCAGAACAACAAGTCAACTGCTTAAACAACGTCAAAAAGTATTGTAAACTCACTTTGGGATATCGTTAAGATCGGTGACACTTTGCAGGTGTTTTCCTACACTGGATGGAAATTTAGCAGCAACTGAGAGCCGAATCCCGAATGATTCCTTAGCGACTTCCCTGCGCGGAAGCCATATTGGATAAACAATAGGGAATAAAAGTCAATTTTCGTGCGATGGACACTACGAACATTCAACAAGCGCGTTACTCTAATCACTGTACCCGACATACGAATGAATGACGGAGTAAACGTGTAAATTAACAGTAAAGTTTAAATAGTAAACTCACCGGTGAGATGAGGAAGCAAGTAGAAGATGCAAACAGTACCATAATGACACCGAAAACCATAGATATACCTCTTTCTCTTTGCCTCTCACTGCGAGAAATGGTGCTGACAACACTGGAATAATAGACGTCTTCGAAAAATAACTTCAGTACCTTAAGCCTCGATTACATTGAGCCAGTTTACAAGCTATTAGCCGGCGAATTCACCATCTGCTAGTAAATTCCGCTCACTTTAATCATATTTACTAATGATTACACTGAGCGAGTTTACTAGCTTACTAGAATTCACTAAAAAGTGAATTCACCGGCTAGTAGCTTGTAAACTCGCTAAATGTAAACGAGGCTTTACTCGACAAAATGTTCAATTCGACAGCAATAGTACCCTTTACACACAGAGTTCGGAGCGGGACGTGCCCCGCGCCACTTCAGCCGCCGCGCAGAAAAGTCTCACAGTGAACTGCGCTGTAAACCGTTTTCTTACTTTCGGTCTTTACTTTTCTGCGCTGCGGCCTGAAGTGGTGCGGCGCAATTGACTCCGTATTTATGCAGTCTACAAGATGAATAAAAAATTCAACACTATATTCCAGAGCATTAAAAAAATTAGACTACTTCTGTTTTTTTTAATGTTCCAGAGTTACATGTTTGTATATCAAACATGAAAAGTCAAGTATTTTTTCTGATCTGAAACAATCGAAATTGATTTTTATCGAAGGAGGTGAAAATGAAATAACAAATTTTTATAAGAACACAATTATTCATTATTATTAAATACACAAAGACATTAAAATAGACAAGTCTTTATATTTTCAAAAGAGACAACGCATCGTCTCAAGGCTGGCCGGATGGAGCGTCGTTCCATGCAAGAACATTGATAGAAGTCCCGCCTTGCCTCGCCATGGTCGATTTTACCCCCTTAGGGGCGCCAAAGATGTTTGAAAAATCGATTTTGGAACAGAGATAATTTATTGTTAAAAGATAGAAGATTAAAAAACTCTGTCGATTCAAAAATATTTTTGTATTTACTTTTGAAAAATCCCCACAATTTGAGCTTGGGTTTCAATGTTCACGCTCATTTATGGAAAGTACAAAATAGTTGTATAAATATAAGAAAGAGTTGCAGCAATATTAGTTATAAGGAACGTTCGTTTATTACCCTACTTGTGCCGTCGCCGTGCCGTTTCCGTGGGAATTACGCTTACAATTACGATGCAGCTTTGTCCGTGAAATTTTGAGTTCCTCGCTGGATTGGTTTATTTATGCATCTCATTATGGTACAGAAAGACAAGCTCATTAGTAGCACGAGAGCATGCTACTAATGAGCAAATGCTACCTGGTGGAATGTGTGTCAGTCAGGGTCGTAGCTAGGGGGTGGGGGGGGCATTATGGGGCAAAGCCTTTCCTTAAAATACCTGTGCCCTACTTTAAGAAATACCATCGACTATGATAATATACTAATAAACTGTTTGTTCATAGTTTGATATGATTGAAAAAAAATTACTACCTATTAGTGTAGTGTAGCGACATCTAACTAAACTCCGAAACTAGGGCCCGGGCGTAAAAGAGACGTCAAAAAATCGAATAGTATGGACGATTACGTGATGTATGACCCTTCGTGTTCGTCAGCAAGACAAAATATAGAAGACCAGAACGCTCAGCCCTCAGTATTTCGAAAGTATTTTCTCAGTATTTCGAAACGTTAGACATACTAATTACGGAATTACAAAGAAGGTTTTCGGACAACGACGATCTTCTGAATTCTATAGTGAGTCTCGATGAGTTGGATGTAGAGACAATAGATCCTTTGAAAAATTTAGGTTAGTTTAAAAAAGCTTAAACAAAACTTCTGCTGCCTGTAATTTATTTATCTCCAATTCACTTTCAACAAATTTTTCGGGTCTAACAATTCCATCAAGAGAAGAGGCTGCTGCAGTCAAATCTTATTTGAGTCGTCGCGAGGATAACACGGAAAGCACAATGCAAGTTTTGTACAGGCAGCGAGAGGCGTTTAGAGATACGTATGAACTTTTAGCATCTGTGGCGACAAAAGGCTGCAGCGCTGCTGTTTACGAATCTACGTTTTCAACATTGACTGCAATCAATAGGCCTCAGATGTTGTTGTTGTCAATGGGTCACGAAAGAATGGCAGACATGGTCCAGCCTTTGAAAAGAAAAGAAATAATTCAGTTGATCTAAATGAAGTACTTCGTATTTTTAATGATATTTTATGTTTTAAGGAAGGACTTTTTATTATTTTTAGTTTTGTTTTTAATTTAATTTAATTACCTTGTGTACAAATACTTATAATCTACCTGGTGAAAGAACACAAGGTAATCCTTTGTTAAATAACTAATTGTTTTGATTATCCAATTAAGAATTGCCTTACACATGCACGACGAAAATCGATTCACCAGATCAGATCAAGTTACATTTTTACTTGCGCCCTTGTAATTACCGCCGCCCTGTCTTAAATTCAACTCTGGCTACGGCCCTGGTGTCAGTGTCGTTGCTGGTATGACGTTGCAAGCACAAATGAGCATGCTCACAAATCAATAGCCAGTTGATTTTAGAGCATGCCACTGGATTGGCGGGTGGAAGAGAAATTTCTCTAAGCATATGTGAACAGACTTGCTTAGGAGCACGCTCATTTCAATCCAGTCTCAGTTAGAACCCAAATCAATTTTTTTATTATTTTTTTTCTTTTGCCAAAAGTATCTCAAATAATTGCGTTGCAAGCAATATGATTATTTTGATGATTTCTGTGCGGATAAAACTGACACTATTATGTCGTTACTGTATAACCGTTGACTGCTCATTTATGAGCAAATGTGTCAGTACCATTATTGATAGGAATCTATTTCTATAATAAAGTCTTTGTCTACGCGAATCGACGATTAGTACGACAATGCCATTACTCTCTAAGTTAGAAGAGTCGGATATTTTTGTTGAAATGAATAAGTTATGTCAAACTTTCTAGTGATTAGCCTGATCAAAAATAACTGTTTTTTAAAGTGAATTCTTATTCTCTTATGTCCGTCAGCCTTCAGTCTACAGATTGCAGCACACGACAATTCAGTGGAAATGCGTCATGGAAGTTTCAGATCAAAGTCCTGATTTTCTTATACCTCATCATTTCAACAGAAAATTTTAAACACAAAAAAATTCATTAATAAATAAAAGAGTATCTTTGCGGTTAGTACCCACAGAGCAAAAACGTTTATGTTAATTTTTTAAATGAAAATCAAGTGTGTCTATGGTATGGCACCTGTCAACTGTCAGTTATTTATTCAACCGATATAACCCAATACAACCTAAACATCCATACTTCCATACTAATATTATAAATGCTAAACTGCTCGAGTTTGTTTGCTTCGCTTTCACGCATAACCAATAAAAAGGCTCGGCAGAATTGTCATTTCGAAAGTCATAGATGTGTGCAAAGATGATTATTTGAGAGGCTAGGTGTGTTCCTTATATCTGTTACGCCAAGAACAAGAATGCCCCAAGCGATTCTGACCTTGTCCTTCATACATTTTCTTTATACATAAGGTTTAAAATCGCATCTCAATTTTTTTTTTGGCGCGTCCTGGGCGCGCAATCGGCAGTCCAGGAGTTAAAAATTCTTTCAACAATAGAAAGCTAAATTATGTGCGGAGACTATAGGCTGTGTATGATGGTAAGTACCGGCGTTATGAAATTATAAATATTAATATATTTTATTTGTTATACGTTTTCTGTCGCTAACAAAAGCGAGTTTTTGCTAACGTCAGAAAAAAAATCGTTTCCATGGAAACGATGTTGATATATTTGTGAGCTCTATGCTGGTAGGTACTCGCCCCCCTACCTACTGGTTGGCTACTGCTCCAAAAAATTCAAATATTAGAATACGTTTTGTTTTTTTTGGACAAGCTTATGTTTTACATTAAAAATATAATTCGTAACGATTATAAAGACTGAATAATAAATAGTGTAATTTTATTATATTTACAAACTTCCAAATATTTAAATAAAAATAAACATCCGAAATGTTTGTAAGTGCATAAATTCCGAACGAATGAACAAAATTGTATAATTCTTTTTTCTTTGAGCTATAGCATTATGAAATTTAGGTGGCAGGCGAGATGTTTGAAAACTTAATGCAAGGGAATGAATGTATGGAATGCAGGTGGGGGTTGGGTGGGGGGGAGGGGGATAATTTATAAGTGCAAGCGCTACAGTAATTTCCCGTAATACCATGCGAGCGAAGCCGCGGGGAAAAGCTAGTGAGAATATAACCTAAACTAACAACGTCGAATATGAACTTTATAGGTACCTAGTTAGCCGTCATTTAATTGTTAATTGTGAAGAACGCGGCAGGTTTGGAACTTCGAAAGGCTTCATAATACCTAACACTATTTGTTTGCAGGTCTGCTTTCATAGAGCACTCTACACATCCACACATTTATGGACACTTGCCGGCAAACAGGGATTCGTCATGTTACATATAATGTATTTTGTAGAAGAGAAAGAAAAAATTGTGTTTTTTAAAAGTTTTCCAACGAAAGTCAGTAATATAAAATATTAAAAACCGGTTACAAATTTGAACCTTCCGCTCGCCGGGTTCATATTTTTATTGGTTGCTAGGTTCGAGTCCCAGATGTGTCCGTATGTCCCATATGTGACCGTATCGTTTTTTAATTTATCTGTTTCAGATTTTCGAGTTTCGCTAATATTGTCTTCAAATTTTGAACTTTTTTTAGCACCGTTGTGATTTGAAACATGGCGAAACGGAAACGACACTGAAAAGAGACAAACACATCTATAGGATTTGGCCTTCGAGAGATCGAGATAGAATGAAACCTTACCGCATTGGCCGCTTTGATTATGAGCTCACTTTTCAAGGCTCCTATTGGTTGAGATTTTGTTTATCATTATACGTGCCACCCACCTGTGTCAACACAGGACTGTTATTGTTAATTTCGTTCTCTTGGCATTGCTTTGAATATACTGTATATTCTTTGTTTCATATTATTTGACCAATATTTTGTAAGGACTCGTAAGGAACACTACAGGATTACTTTTAAGTTTATTATAGTGGCAGGTGGGTGGAGGGATGGAAGGTGGAAGGGAAACGGAGACGGGAACCTGAACGTGGGTTAAACAAATTCTTTCTTTGAGCGGCGTTGCAACGCACGCCGGATAATCGCTAGTTTTATATGATGACTTAGATTGTCTGTGACAGGTTTCCTTGATTAGCTTTTTTTCTTCCTTTCATTAATCACAAAATAAATGGAAACCACTTTTGCGCTAAAATCAACTGTTTCTAGAATCCGTTTACTTTAATTATCTATTACCTACACATATACGCTTGTGTATTCGTGTATGGTGATAAGTTATAACTTTATAAGGCTGCACAAGACAACTTGTGGATACCTATAGGGAAACAAGGAAGAGAGAAAAGAAAATTCACACATTGGAGGACCCACCACTTACCCGCCCTGGTATAGGTAACAGGTGGTTACCCCTTCAAGGCTCTTGCAAGGACTCTAATTTTTTATATATAAACGACTCTACATTTAATTACTCAACTCACGCCCAAAAGTGTGTTTCTAATTATCTCTTATTTAATATATCAAAACCCAAACAAAGTATAAGTAGGTATTTTAAAACCTACCAAATACCTACTATATAAACAATATGTTTTATTTTCATTTCAAATAAGGAATTATACAAATTGTCCAAGAAAACTTCACTACCACACGACGATACTTTTTCTTTCTTTTTCAGGCAGGTGGGTACCATAATGTTAAAAATTCAGTCAAAGTTAGCCGTCCGTTCAAAAGTAAAGCTTGATTGAATAATAAAGTGGATGCAGCAGATTTTGGAGCCTGAAGCAGATGAAATGCCGAATGGTCGAGTTTAAACAAGACTTTGCTACGCTCAGTCGCCTATACGAAGGCGACTGCGTAGGGCCCGCCGCAAGTTTAACCCAGCCCACGCACAACCCACGCACAGCACACGCCCAGCCCACGTACATTGAACGCAGCCCACACCCACGCCATACTCACACTCACTTCTTGCAGTATACGAGATGACAGCAAGCAAGCAACTGCTTCTCGATTTAGAATCTGAATCTGAGGATGATGAAAGATGTATCATGTTAACCAACATGGGTTTATAAGTGGAAAATCAACGACAACTAATCTAATACCATTCAAGGAATTCTTGCAAGATAATATGGATCAACGTGTACAAGTTGACGCAATATATACGGATTATAGCAAAGCTTTTGACCTAGTTAATCACGACACATTATCACGCAAGCTTATGCAAATCGGTGTCGACGGTGACCTTCTCAGATGGCTCTCATCTTATGTATCAAACCATAGTCAAGTCGTAGTTGTGGGTGGCTTTAAATCGGACTAGGTTACCGTCCCATCTGGTGTGCCTCAAAGATCTTTATTGGGACCGTTACTATTTAATGTTTACATCAATGATATACGCAAATGCTTCAAATATTCCAGAACATTTCTTTACGCAGATGATATGAAGGTTTTTTGAAGTGAAACTTCTTAGGCGGCATTAGACTGATTTGAAATTCGAATGAAACGGAAACCATGTGACGAAAATGTGTTATTTGTGTCCGCGTTTCTAAGATAACGCGGTAATTTCACGCATCGGGTTGTCCCTTGGATAGCACAGTGGGCAAGGAGCTCGACGAGTTTCAGCGGTCGGGAAATTAGACATCAAGCGAACGGAGGTTTGAATCCTACGAATTCCAGAAAAAATAAACTTTTTAACTTTTGTAAATCAATATCCAATCTTCAAACCACTTCATAATGAACTGTGGCGAAAGAAAACGACATCTAGCGACTCCGAAGAAAAAACACTATTAAACAAATATTAATATCATCGATGACCAAATGTAAACCAGCGACCTGGGTTCAAATCTAATAAAATCCAAAAAAATAAACTTTTTTAAATTTTTTTTATTAAAATCAATATCCAATCTTCAAACCACTCCAAAATGGCAAAGAAAATTAAAAAGCGACATCTAGCTGTTGGAGAAGAAAACACAATACACCATGAGCAAATAAATGTACAGGAAAAGGTGCACTGGTATTCGACGACATAAAAACACCTGCGAATTACGAAGCCTTTGGAAAAAGCGTCGTAGCCAGCGTTGTTCAGTGGAGTATTGTTCATTATTGTTGTTGTATCGTTCGGGTGAATATATCATTATCATTTTAATAAAAAAATTTCAAGTATGCCGAAAACTAATGGCGAAAAATATCGTAAATATCCACAGAAAGAAGAAGAAAAAAAAATCAGTGTGTGCAATTCACACGCGGTAGAAGTGAAACTTCAGAAAACAAAAGTAGACGAGAGTGGAGAGATTACGAACCACTTTTTTATCAATGTGGAGGATTATACGCAAGAATTGAAAGAGATGGGATTGGGCGAAAACTTGAGTAATCTGATAGCATGTTGCCTATTGTATGCCGATGGTGCTTTATTGATTTCCAACAAGGATGAACGAAATATGTATGAAGAAAGAGTTAATTATGAATGTAAGTAAGTCTAAAACCGCACATCCGCCACCGAGACCTGGACAAACCTTACCCCATGAGCTCACTCACCCCTGCTAACCATTTGGGGTGACCAAATTATTTAAAAAATTTATTGGATAACCAACACAGGTGTTGGTTATCCAATAAATGGTTCCCGGGTCGGCGGTACCCATACCCGCCTCCCAAATTTTAATGTCACACATCTTCCTCGGGCGTCCCCGGCTGCTTCTACTATTCACATAGTCAAATATTCTCCTTGGACGGCTAGCTTCGCTTTTTTGGACAGTTTTTTTGTTGGCCCCAATTGAGTTCTATCCTCCGTGAGTGGAGTTACCTACATTTACCCTCTTTTCAATATCTCTATCAGCCTTCCCATCTCCCGTAAGCATACTTCCCAAATAAATCCGCATATAGTCCTCCACATTGATTAAAAAGTGGTTCGTAATCTCTCCACTCTTTTGTTTTCTGAAGTTTCACTTCTACCGCGTGTGAATTGCACACACTGATTTTTTTATATTATCAGATGAACTGCTGACTGTCAAAAAATGCAGGCGGACCTAACCCGTCTTAATGTTTACTTTACACAGCATAACCTTAAAATCAATGTTACACAGCATAACCTTAAAATAAAAAAGTGTTTCGTCGTGAATTTCACACGGAATAAAAATATCATTACCAATGAATATTGTCTGAACGGCTCAATACTAATCAACAAAACAGAAGACAAAGATTTGGGAGTGACATTGGACTCTAAGCTATTTTTGATATTCATATCGATTTAGTAACATCAAAAGCCTCGAAAATATTAGGATTCATATTTCAATATATTAACATTGGAAGATCGAAGAAGCTCGGCCGATGTTCTCTTTCTACAAAAAATAGCCAGATCCGTCGTAGATTGTCCAGAACTCCTACAACGGATCCAGATACGAGTTCCCAATAGACGAACCAGATCAGACATGATACTTAGCCTCCCTCGGTGCAACACTAATTCTAAGCAGACGTCCTTCATTTATCGTGCATCCAACACTTTCAACACACACTACACACAATTTTACATTTCTAACTCTGCACACACTCTTTAAAATCACACAGGCGGTCTATCGATACTTTACAATAACAATATCTATACACACCCATCTAATGCAACCTTCACCTAATGAACTTCTTTTTTTTTAAATTTAATTTTTTTGTTTTTTGCTTTGCGTATTTTTTTACTATACCTCAGCTTAACCTATCCCCCCCCATCCCACCCCCTCCCTATTCCCACCTAAATAACTTGTAATAATGTTTCTTGTAATATAATTTTTATTATCTGTCAAATCACTTGTATGTAATACCCATGTGGAAACCTGTAAATGGTACAATTATTGTGACTAAATTACTATTATGCTCTGATATTAATGTAAACTGTTGGTCTCCCAAATAAAATAGAATAAAATAAAAATAAATAAAATGTTGCGCCTACTCATCAAAAAAGAAAAAGAAGTAAAACGAATGAGTATTTACTTTTTAATTTTATTTATTGAGTTTTGTTCTCATGTTGGGAGGCGGTTCCCCAATTTTGGAGGCGGGTATGGGTACCGTCACCCTGAGAACCATTTATTGGATTACCAACACCTTTGCCATAGGTCACCCCAGGTGGTTCGCTACGTTTGGTAACTTAGCAGGGGTGCCCAGGTTCATGGGTTTGTCCGGATCTTGGCGGCTTATGCGTCTGCCCACCAACTGTGGTAGCCCGGATCGGGAGAGACTGGTCGAGAAGATCTGTAGACCTCTCCAGCAGGACCCTCGGAACATCGCCTTACCCGCAGTGGGAGGGATTGATTCATATGTACGTCACTCCTGGATGTACTGACCTCAGATTCCTACCCACACCTCATACCTTTTTCCTTCCCACTATTTTCTATGCTTCCTTTCCCTAAGAAGACCCTGCACCCATCACCCCCAAAGATGACATAGTGTTGAGCTAATGTAAAAAAAAGTAATCATGAGTCGTATCACATAACATAGGAAAGCCTCCAACCATTCCAATTAATTTTGCCAAGTTCTGGTAGCACAGACAAAAGTAGGGACCCACGACCCACGAAACTGTGTTGCAAACACACGTCCACGCGCGACACAGGCTGGGTCTGGGCTGGCCGTGGGTTGGGTTTAATATGCGCCACTCCGACGGACATTCAAAATAAGCTTGATGATTTCCAAATCACCGTCTTTATTTTGAGGGATGGAATTAAAAACTTGTAAACTGACAATACATGTAATTTTTTAAACTTTTCCAATCGAAGTCTGACCAAATTAATGCGAAAAATTAATAATATGATAGTTTGTCGTCTAAAAGGGTTTTGAATGCAATAAAACGTTTATTGTCACTTATTTTATTAAAACTAAATATAATAATGGACATTATGATAATGGAAGGCAATAAGCATTATCTGAATTTAAATAACCACACATTCATACGGAAAGATCCCCGCGCTGCTTCCCGCCGAAGGGCACGCTGCAAAGAGAAAAACATAAGTTATAAACGGAAAATGACTCGCTGGTAATTTTATCAACAATTTCACTCGACGAGTGCGCTTTCCCGCATAAGAGTTATTAGCACCCGGCTATTCTGATCTATCCCCTGGGCGGTACTGAGGGTGACTACCGCTCTGATTTTATATTCGATAGAGTATATTTTACTAGTATTTATTTATTTATAAAATTAACATTTATTTAATATAACGTAGTATCAGGCATAACTACAACATGAAAAAGACAGCTCTTGTAAAACAGCAAAAAATAGAAAACAGGAGTTGAGAAAGACATTTGTAGATAACAAATCAAACAATGCTGTAAATGCTACAATGTAAAATTATATTTACTTTATACATGTAAATAACTTAATATAAAGATGAGGCACGTTGAAAATGTTTAATGGGAGGTAAGTAAAATATTTCAAATGGAGAAGATGTCTACATATTACAGGAATTAAACCTAATGAATAAAGTTAGGAAAATCTGTGAACAACATAATAAGAACAGACACTTTTGTAGGTTGGCACCATTATTTGCCCATTATGAATAAATCATTCATTTAATATTTTAGATTATAAAATACTATCAATATTCTTCCAAGTTATAACATTCTTCTTTACGAAGTCATCGATCTGTATAGTAAAATGAAACATAAGGAATAACTTAAAATAAGTA
The DNA here is from genome assembly GCA_936435175.1 of Glyphotaelius pellucidus. Lineage (NCBI taxonomy): Eukaryota > Metazoa > Arthropoda > Insecta > Trichoptera > Limnephilidae > Glyphotaelius > Glyphotaelius pellucidus. Next base: position 43,183,250 of record OW386542.1, on the reverse strand, counting down.
GAACCTCAAATTGTAACATTTAGGGCGGGTCGTTTAAAAAAATCTGAACAATTCGTCGAATACTTTAAGTTTATTTTTACGTTCTGCGAAAGTTCTATTTAAGTGAGCTCTGGTGTCACGAAATTATACGTTGCCAACCATTCGTCGGATTGCGATGAAACTTTGGGGATTTGAGAGGGAGGGGACGCGGGAGAGGAAGGGGAGGCGAAAAAGGAATGGGACGAATGGCAAAGGACACGCAGGAAGAAACAATTTCTTATTATGTGACATAGCAACGCAAGCCGGGAACGCTCTCTTTCTTATATAATATAAATATCGCTTCTGGGTATGTACATATATGTAAGTATGTGAGATGTCTATGCTAAACCATTCATCCGATTGCGATGAAACTTTGAGGATTTGATTTGAGCATGCCCGCGATGGTTTCTATACACAATAGCTCTGGTGTCATAAAATTATGCATTGCTAACCATTCAACCTTTATTTAGATGAAACTTTGGGGATTTGATGTGCGCATGCCAGCAATAGTTTCTATATTCAATGGTGAGCCCTGGTATGATGACATTATGCATTGCTAACCATTCATCCGATTGCGATGAAACTTTAGGGATTTGATGTGCGCATGCCAGCAATAATTTCTATATTCAATGGTGAGCTCTGGTATGATGACATTATGCATTGCTAACCATTCATCCGATTGCGATGAAACTTTGGGGATTTGAGGGGGAGGGACGCGGGAGAGGGAGGAGAGGCGGAAGGGGAACGGGACGAATGGAAAAGGAAAAGCAGGGAGAAACAATTTCTTATTAAATGGCATAGCAACGCATACCGGGAATGCTAAATAAATAAATTAAGAGGGAATAACCAGATGAAACCGGAAATACGTTTTTTTTAATCAAATTTTAGACGTATTGACTCTTGTTGAATGAAATAAAATCGATATTGAGTTGTTATGTCAAAATGCTGGTTATGTCAAAATGCTGGTAAATAATTAATCTTTCTCATCGGAACCGCCCTGTACAGTTGCAAGGGTACGATTGCAAGACCACCGTTCGACGAAATTTGAATTCTCGGCCGCTGGTTAATACCCCCTTGAGACACCAGGACACCGTAAAAAAAGTTTTTATTTTATTTCATTTTCTGAAAGATGAAAGATTAATAATGCTCTCAACAAATTTTTTAAGTAAATTCATAAAATTGACGGAGATACGGCATTTTTTATCAAACCGTTTTAAAGAGTTTAAATGTTAATTTATTCTTCAGCAAAACTTTAACGCGTTTTCATCGAAACTACGTTTTTCAACTTGATTGACAACATTTATTTATTTATTTAACGCCCAGAGGGCTTTTACATGATTTGTAGTGTAATTTTAATTTGACAGATACTTTGAAACTAAGGAAATAATACAAATAAAACTACATTAGATAAAAGTCATACAAACACATAAACATAAACAGAAAAATACAGCTATTTTATTGGTTTACAAGATGTGTTTAGTGATAGTGTTGAAATAAATTTTTTAGATGATCCACAAAACTCGCCAAGTTGATATTGAAAATGTCGACATCACTCAAGTACTTATTCCCCATGGTGTGAAGTCGTTGTATCGGAGAGTGGGCAATGTAGTAACGCTTATGAGTGCTGCTATAGAATATTGTATTTTGTCGTGTTGTTACTGTGGGTATTCGTAAGTTAATGAGTTGCAAGAGTTCACATCAGTCGAATTTAGAGTTAAGTATTTTGAATAAAAATGTAAAGTCGTTTATTTTACGTCTGTCTTCTAATGTATGTATTTTTAGAATATTTAATAAGTAATCTATTTTAAGTCTTCAACTGGGAAATTTAATTTAAAATTGATAAAACGCAGAATTTTTTTTTTTGAATTGGCTCAATGTTATTAATGTGAATTTTGTAGGTTGGGGACCAAACTACTGAGTTATATTCTATTAGGCTTCTAACAAGAGATACGTATATTAGTTTTATGGCTTGTAAGGAATTAAAGTTTTTAAAGTTTTTGTTCGTAATACGAAGCCTAGTGTTTTCATACCTTTGTTCACAATTTGATGGATATGATTGGCAAAACTTAGTTTTTCATCCAAAATAATTCCCAGATCTCTCATTTCTGTAACTCTTTCTAAAGCTGTGTTATTGACGGAAGTTCGAATAATACCGGATTTTTATTTCTGAAGAAAGTCAAGGTTTTGCATTTTTCTACATTTAAAAATAAATTATTTTGAATGCACCAATCTTTAAACTTACTAATGTTTGACTGTAGTATATGGCAATGATTTATATCGGTTATTTTCTTGTATAGCTTGATGTCATCAGCAAAGAGCAAAACCTCGACATCGTTGAAGCAATTGGTTATATCATTGATGAAAATGAGGAACAAAACCGGGCCAAGGTGACTACCTTGCGGTAGGCTACTAGTAGCCAAGAAAGATTTCGACATCCAAGATTTTATTTTAACGAACAGTTTACGATTTAACAAATAGCTACTAAACCATTTTAGCATGTTATCCCTTATTCCTAAAGCAAATAGTTTTCGGATTAGTAGTTTATGGGATACTTTGTCGAATGCCTTCGAAAAGTCTGTATATATGCAGTCGACTTGTTTATTTTCTGCAAAAGATTGTATTATGAAGTTTTGAAATACAATTAAGTTAGTTGTGGTAGATCTTCCTTTGATAAACCCGTGTTGTTTTTGGTTTATTAATTTTATTAATTTGGGATAGATTTCATCAAGGACAAGTGATTCAAAAAGCTTGGGCAGTACTGATTGTATACAAATGGGGCGATAGTTAGTTACGTCAGTGTCATCTCCTTTTTTGTAGATCGGTGTAATGAAGCTAGATTTCCAGCGGTCTGGAAAATGTCCAAGGGACAAGAGACGGTTGAATAGTAATGTGAGTGGTTTAGATAATGTATTAGAGCATTTTTTGAGGAATATTGGTGGAATGTTGTCTGGGCCAGCGGATTTGTCGGTGTCTAAGGAAAGTAATTTCTGTTCGCAGCACTTTTGTGTGATTTGGCAATTTGTTAAGTGTGTGGTCTTATTAAATATGTACTCAAGTATTTTATCATCTGGGGTTTTTTCATCATATACATTTTTGAAGAAGTCCGAAAAAAGGTTTGCAATGTCCTGTGTATTGTTTGCACTGATTCCATTCATTTGCATTATTGGCGGGTAGTCTGTGTTTTCATTGTTTATTTTTTTAAGAAATTTCCAAATGTTTTTGGATTTAAAGACAGTGTCCTCAATAGAGGTTATGTACATTTTGTAACATTGTTTGAAAAGCTCTTTACATTTTTTCCTAATTTTGCTGAAGATTATATAATCACTTATGGATTTACTTTGTTTGAATTTTTTGTGTTGACTCTTTTTTATTCATATTAGAAAAACTATACATCCGATTTGCATGCACCACGCAGAAAGTCTTAAACGGTTCGAAAATCCGGTCACTATAGCCAGGGCCGTATTATCCATAAGGCAGTGTATGAAACTGCCTAGGGCCCCTGGGGTAAAGGGGCTCCGAGACATACATTGCCTAGGGACCCCGACATGTTTAATCCGGTCCTGACGCATCGGCTAGGGGCCCCTGTGGTAAAGGGGCCCCGAGACATGCATTGCCTAGGGGCCCCGGCATGTTTAATCCGGCCCTGACTGTGACACCACGTAGGGATTGTTTTATAAAAGGCCCCCTTCTATTGTTTTTATTTTTTTGAACGTTGAAAATTTTCCATAAAAAATCGAAAATAAAATTCGCTGGTTCGCCATTTTTTAGATATCGAAATTCCTTCCTACCTGGTGCCATATACACAGGATTAGATGTATAGTTTGTTTAATATGTTGTCAACCAAGGTGAAAAATGTGTTAAAAAAGTTTAGAGAAAAACGCATTCAAAGTTTTGCTGAAGGATAATTCAACATACAAACTGTTTCAAAAGGTTTCAAATCTGTATCTCCGCCAATTTTCCGAATTTCTTTAAAATATTTGGTGAGAGCATTCTTAACAAGTGCATCTTTCAGAAAATGGAATGAAAATGACATTTTTTACAGTGTCCTGGTGCCTTAAAGCCTTGTTTAGGATTTGATCAAGGGAACATGGAGGCGTTTGGGGCCCCCCCCAGGACCGGGGGCGCCCCCCCCCCCCCCCCCCTTAGTCCACCACTGTAATATTGTTACACTAATCCTGTTGTTTGCTGATTGTATAACACTAATCCTGTTATATGTTTATTAATTTGAAAGATATCGGAACTTGTAGATGTACTTATAATACACTTTTTGGTAAGTGAAATAATAATTTCAAGGTATATGTATACACTTCCCACTGAATTAGAAACGGAATTCCAAATAAAAGTCACTTTGCAAAATAAAAATCACCGATACTGAAGAAAATTTCTTGCAATAAACATAGATAAAAACGTTACTTGAAACCTAAATTTAATTGTTTTTTTTTAGAAGACCCCATTCATCTTTTTAGATACATAATATTATTTTGAGTTGTCAGTGTTAAAAACAACATTGCTTGATTTATCTAACTACATCAACAATTTTCGGGTATCTGGGGTTTTGCTACCCAAAAATTGATATCGGAGGTGCAAATAATCCAAAATAGAGCCCTACGTAACATTTTGGCTTGCCTTGGGATACACATGTTAAAGATATTTACCGTCACGCACTTGTATTACCATTTAAGATTGTTCCTAGCTTTGAGATAACAAACACCATCTTCAATATTATTCAGTGCAACACCCACACAAATATAAAACTGAACTATAACAACGACGTTCACCAATATAATACACGACAATACAACAAACTACATATATCAAAAATACACTCAACAAAGTTTGGATTGAAATCATTAGAATACATTGCGTACACTAACTACAACAAATTGCCTGAAGAATTAAGACAGGCCTCTAACAAATCTCGAAACGATATATTGAAATCTTATTTTTTAAAATGTTATTTGGAAAACGAGTCATAAGTAGGTACAAACTCTGTTCATGGGCGCAGTTTATATCTTTTTTTAAATCTTATCATGTATTTTTTTATCTAACATCTTGTATTAGGTCTGTGTATTTTTGAGCATGTACCTTTTATTGTATTTTTCCTGATTTGTTTTTTATGCATTTCTATAGTCCATCATGGAGGATACTTTATTTTAACTTTGTGACACCAACAGTAATAAATCAAATGAGTGGTTATAATATTATTCATAAAATTCTATAAGACATGTTTCTGTGAAATATTTGTAAAGTGATTCTTCATATGTTTGTGTCTGTATGTTGCTTCTGTAAAATGTTTTGTACAATTTTTCTTCATTTATTGTGTCTGCATATTGGGTTGGTTTGGGTTTATCTTTTCAAATGTACCAATTGGCGATCCCTTAATGAGTTTTGATAACTCATGGGAATGCAACTTCGTTGTATGTTTTATTTTAAAAAAAAAACAATATTTAAGATTCATTGGAATTCCAAAGAAAAAAAAATGCGACTAGCAATACTAGTAATATTGTCATATGTAAAAAAAAAATTGCCAGAGTTCGAAATTTCCCTAGATTTTGTGCTGATTTCCCTTTTCCCTAAGAAACATTTTTCTCCCCTAGATCTAGGGAAATTACCCTAGACATACCATCACTGGATGTTTCAGTTGCCTTGAGAGGCTGCCACGGTAGCGGCTCCGCCACACAGCTGTGTGCGGACCGCCAAAGAAATTCACAAGTTCCTTTCCTGTGGATAGCGATTGTATCGCTAACTGATTTTTTTTCAGTTTCTTCGTGAGCAATTTTAAATAATATTACTAATTGGATAGTATAAAAACATGTCATATTTTGTGACAGTTAAATTTGTATTAAAAGCTGTATAGCTTGATGTGATCGTGCACATGTTTCTACCAGGAATTGCTTTTCTAATTTATAGTATGTTTATATCAACTGGACGTACAATGGATATGCGGGTGTCTGGGTGAAGTGTATTGTCCTGGAAGTTGATAAGACTAGACGTGTACAGATCGCCCTCGGTCAAGGTTGCGCTATTGCTGGAAAGATAACCACTACTACCACAGCCATTTCCTTGATAATAGATATTCAAAGGGATTTCAAGTGGCTTTTTGATATTTGTATAAGTAAGCCGGGGGCTAACTGTCATAGAACCCTTTACTTTGACCAATTAATTAGTATCTGATTATTCTAAATTAAAATACATGAATCACGAGATATATATCACTTGTAAAAGCACAAGTTTAAATGGGGCCTTAGAATACTTTTACAATGCGATTAATAATACAATGCAATCGATAACTTTGTACCCCTACAAAAATATTAAACTTTATTATTAAATTCCCTAAATGGTTCGATTTTGAACTAATTAATATCTAACATGATAAATAAAATTGCCCACAAACGTTATATAATTAAAAGAACGCTAGATAATTATATCGCATCCTCCATTCTGCGTAATAATTGTACCAGGAAATCGAAAGTATGTTTTAAGAAATACGCCAACAATGTTGAAAATTCTATTTTTTTAACAAATATTAATAAATTTTGGAATTACGCTAACTCCTTTCGAAAAAATAACTCCAACTTTCCCGGTACAATGTTTTACGGGAAAAAATGACAAAAACGTTATAGTAAATTTATTTGCAGATTTCTTTAAGAGTGTATACCCCAATTAAACCCCAATTTACCGAAAGCTCACTCAACTTGCATAACATCCATGTGGAAGTAAATGATGTTGTAACTTTTATCAAACAGCTGGATATCGGGTCGAATTCGAGGCCAGATACGATTCCCTCGATATTACTTAAAAATTGTTCTCATGTTCTAGCTCTTCCTATTACTATAATTTCCAATTTATCTTTATCTACAGGTTGTTTTCCTGAAATTTGGAAAAGTAGCTTTATAAAAACTATTTTTAAAAAAGGAGATAAAAATAAAATTCAAAATTATAGACCCATATGTATAATTTCATCACTACCTAAACTTTTTGATAAGATTATATTAAATAAAATCATGTAAATTAAACCACCTCATATCGACATTTCAATATGGTCTTACGCCAGGCAGATCTACGTCATCTAATTTATTGCTTTACGAAAATTTTATTTCTAATGCACTGTCTAAGGATCATCAAGTTGCACACTTTATACTGATTTTAGCAAAGCCTTTGATACTGTTAGTCATCGCATTTTAATGGAAAAATTAGAACACTTGGGAATAAGCGAAACTTTCTCGAATGTTTAACCCGGCAAATTATACTAAGTGTGTTATACCTCTTTCGCATCGGTTTCCGTAGAAGCCAGTATTTTCACATCTGCATTTGAATCCTGGGTCCTGTGTGATCTGGATGCAGGTTCCTTTGTTCAGACAGGGAAGTCTTGAACAGATATTATTGCCCCGTTCTGCAAGTGCCAAATATTACATTAGTATATTTATTATATACAAGTATGTATTATATTATATACGAGTACATAAGACAACTTTGCCGCAGGTCAGATAGTTTATTTATTTCTATATATTACAGTGTTTACCTAATTATTTACATTTGTACATATTTTGAACTTTTGTTATGTCGGATGAAAGGCAGGTTTGAGAAGGTGAAACTGTGGGTGGGTAGTACGTTTCGTGAACACCTCGCCAGGAGAACCTGTTGAAATGTTTATGTGGTTATGTTGAAATGTTTATGTGGTTATGTTGAAATGTTTATGTGGTTATGATTAAGTGTGACAAGTATTTATGTGTTGTAGTAGTAAGTTAGTTTTTTTAAATTTGTTTTTTATTTTAACAGTTATTTTAAATTGGTTATTTAAAAAAAAAAAAATTTATACATATTGTAAGCGTGTTTATTTTTGATAAATTTTCGAAAAACGTGTTTATTTATTTTAAACTTTTTATAATTTGGTTATGTTTGGTTAGGAATTGTAATGTTTTGAATATAGTGAATATATTGATTTTTTGATCCAGGTTGTGAAATATTTTTGTGAATGTTTGTAGAGGATTTGCAGTTAGTAGTTGTTTGAGTGTAGTGGGCGCAGTACATTAGTATATTATTATTTTTTTTATTTTTTAAATTGAATGGGGTGTTTTTCTCAGCTAGGTACACTGTGTGCGATTTTCCATATAGCTTTTCAATTGATTTGAGTTTCCATGATTCCGGTATTTTTTAGTTAAATGAATAGGTTTTGGTGGTGAATTATGTCAAAAGCTTTTGCCAGATCTAGGAATATTCCAAGGTATTTTATACCCTCATCTATACTTGTTTTGAGGAGTTCTGTTACTGAGGCTATCGCATGTGAGGTACTCATATTTTACCTAAAACCAAATTGATTGGGTGATGGTATATGGCTTTTGGTTGAGATAAGTTACCAGATTTTTTTGATACGTTTCTAGGGAATTTTGAATTATTATATATTTAAGACAACAACATCTTTGCCACAGGTCACCCCAAGTGATTCGCTACTTTTGGTGACGTGGCGGGGTGCCCAAGTTCACGAGGTGAGGTTTTTTCGGGTCTTGGCGGCTCACCTACTGCGTGGTGGGCCGCCCAACATTTCATATTTAACAATAAATATTTCATTTTTGTAAATAAACATTTCATTTTTAGCAATAAAACCAGTTTTTTTAAAAAAATTTACATTTCCCCCCCCCCCTCCTATCTCCTTAAAAATTGATCCCAGCAAAAAAATTTAAAGAACAATGTTTGTAGAAAATTCTATGTAGATAATTTAATACCTGAACATTTTTTCGCTAGAGGCAGTAGTTTTTGAGTTACTAACGAAAAACTGAAAAAAAGGACCTTTAGAGACCCCCCCCTTAGCTCCACCCCCACCCCCGGTACTTTTAGTATGTTGTTAAGGACACCTTCCTCTACAAATGTGCCAAAATTGGCTACATGAATTATTTCCTCTATTTTTCCTTCGTTGCCTGGACTATTAGGTTTTGTGTGAAAGAGGCGGCGACTAAAGTGATTTATTTTTGGGGTACTAAGCCGTGTTGCGCTACCACCTTCTTCAGCCAACGTTTCTGTCAGCATTAGTGTCCATCATCAGAGCAGATGTGTAATGTTTACATTGTTTACACATTATGCATCTGCCCTGATTATGAGCACTGTGGCTAAAGAATGAGATAGCGTAACAATAAATTACTGTGAGTAATTCCAGGGGTTATTTCTACTCGGATGACAAACGCACAAGGTATTGGGTGGTAGGTTGAGCGTAATTAAGTCAGGAACAGTTCTGAATAATGTGAGGGTATTTACCTTTGAGTGCATTTCTGCATTCTTCCTTGGAGGAGTATCTGTACTCGGACTTGCAGCCGAACCCGCAGGTGCACGTGTAGGAGATGATCTTGCAGCCGTTGTGCGCCTGGTCCAACTCGCAGCCCCACAGCTCACCTGCACACGCATTATTATCATTACTACATCATTCATTATTAACATCAGCCGTGTAAACGAGACATCCGCAGATTTGTTCGCTTTATAGCAGAAGAGGTCTCAAAGAAATCGTTGTATCTCCCTTACTGTCGTGGTGACAAATATGATGTAAACAATGTTAGAAAGAAAAAACATCCGCTTTATTTTAAAATCTAAAAATTAGCTACAGAAAATTTTAAAAGTACATATATATATATATATATATATATATACATAAAAACAAATTTTCTGGATGAGAATTGAGAAAAAATTATGAAACTTTGTTAAATGAATTATGAATGAAATGAACTATGAATGAAATTACTTGAAATGAATTATGAATGAGGTAGTAATAAAATATTTGTTTAATGAAATATATTTGTCTTACTTATATTACATATTTGTCTAATGAAATAAGAGTGTTTTTTAAAGTTTTTTTGTTATGAGTAATTTTAGTAATACACGTAAGATGAGCCATTTTTTATTTTTTGTATGGTGTCATTCACAATTTCAATACTTATTAAATTAAATGTTTATTTCCAATAATAAAATATGAAAGCTTACTTCATTACCTTTCAAAAATAGTTTTTAGTTTTCGGATTCGTTCAGAAATTTTTTAATTTTTTAATTTAGTATATATTTATATATATATATATTTACATTTTTATATGCAACATGTTAGGTATATAATAGAAATTATATTCGTAGTCTTCCTCACTAGGAGATCCTGTGCTGAGGGGGACTACATTTTGGATAAATTTTCAGAGACTTCTACGGTTTAACTTCATTAGTTTTAAGTATATTAGAAAGTTCATTTTCCGATAATTCCTTAAGCCAACATTTAATGTAACTATTTTTTGCTTTATTTTTTTGATTCTAAGTGGGAGTTTGTTATACAACTTTACTGCTAAAAATTCGAAGCTTCATTGTCCAAACGTAGAGTTACACTTTGGTATATTTAGTATGTCTGTTTGTTTGGCTCTATATTTTGTTTATTTGGATTTCATTGCAAAGCTGAAATACTGTAACCTAATGTGAATTTGCTCGAAGACTAAGGACGGGTTGTTTCAAAAAAATTGATGGATTCATCAAATGTTTGATGTTAATTTTCAAGTTCTGTGTAAGTTCTATTCAAGTTCTGTGATTATTTCAGTTTTGTGAAGCAGCTGTCCTATAACGATATAATAACAGAACTTGAATAGAATCTACACAGAACGTGAAAATCAACTTCAAATATTTGATGAATCCATCAAATTTTTTGCAACAACCCATCCTAAGACATAAAATGTCTATTTCTATTTTGTGGAAACAAACAAACTAGATGAGGAGGAAATCATGATCAACACCTTATAACAACCTACAGTCCGCCTCGGAACAGGAATATCTAGTGAAGAGGACTGAGAACAAACTACTTCACTTTATATTTTTACTTTACCTTATATTGTATTTTCACTTTACATGATATTATCGTTACATAAAAAAATAATAATATTAGTTGTGTAATGTGTTTTTTGTTTTGCACACGCCAAAAGAACGCTCTCCAAAGCCTTTGTGGCAACTTCCTTGAAATAATTCAAAGAACCTGAAAAATTTAGGAGTCGAAATGATTAGATTCATTATTCATTGCCAGATATCGGATTATTTTAAACTAAAATGCCACAAATAAACATATGCAAAAATATGTGAACAGCAAAAACTAGACAAGAAAAGAGGAAATGTACAAAAACGCATGTTTACTCAATTCACATAATTTATACTTGAGTTATATACTTATAACCAAGGTGGAAGGTACTGGGTAACCACTTTATTCTATTACATACAAGTTGCATTGTGGATGCAGCGCATACTCAATCTGAAAGAATCCTGAAAATCTTCATGTAAAAATTTGAAATTTAACAATAGTGTCGCATATTTCAATCTTCGCATTTAGCTCAATGAAAACTCACGGACCGCCACTCAAAAATTGTTTAGTTTTTTTTATAATCTTTTTCCTTTGTCATACAATTATTAAGACTTAACAAATAATATTCGCACAGCAATTAGAATAATATGATAAGTACAAAATGGTCCAATATAAACGCCTCCTTTTAAAAGATTACATTATAAATTTATTAATCACAAAAATATTATTATCTCAAATTGAAGACATTATCATTACTCGACGAAAATTAATTAAAAATTTCAGTTTACGCGAAAGTAGACAATATATTTAGACCAATTTGTTACTTGAATCAAAAGTTCAAAAACAATTTAAATTTATTGCTGTAACGGATTTAACACTACCGTGTCGGGACGTTTTTCTTTTTTGAAAGGTTTTTTTAAAGACTTCTTTAGGAGTTAGGACCCTCCAAAAATCCTCAAATTTGCCTGGTTTAAACGCCATCAACATAAGTTCAATATACAAACTAGACAAGGTATTTTTTTTAAAACGCAAAATGTAGAGACATTGAATATTTTCTTCTAATGCAGTTGGTAAAAAAACCTTAAATATTTTGGAGGAGATAAATGGAGACTAGAAAATCTCGATTTTTTAGGATTTTATTTAGGTATTATCAGCCTAAATAAAGTTGTTCCTTTCGCTCAGTTTTCGAGGGAGGGAGGGGGGGGGGTTAAAAGTGATAGCAACTTTCGGCGACCGGGTTTCTTCAGCACCACTCCCTTCGTCAAGCTATGCTTTGCCAGGACGTCGCGCGTCGATTCTACTGTTCGGTACTCTGAACTCTGAACAGGTCATGGTGTCGACCCCGGCTGTAACAGTCTGGTACATATAAATCATAGCATCCTAAGAGAAATGGGCTAAATGTTGAAATAATAATAGATAGACATGCATTCCGTCTAATTTCCAGACTCACAGAATCAATTTCCTCGGTAAGTCAATCTTGGATAGGTTTCACGCCTCCTCCTGTAGACCTGAAGAATTTTTTCTGGATTTGCTCAACATATCAATGTTCTTCCGGTGTTATTGTGCCCAAACATCACTCGGATTCTCCAGATTGCTTCTCAGTTCTAAGTACGCCATTGCACAACGCTAGCATAGCTTCTTGGTTATTAAACTGTTTGAATGTCCTGATGATGAATCCAAGAAGTTTGTAGCAAGACTGAGTGAGCTGCGATATTTGGTTTAATTTCTGATACTGATTTCAATGTTGAACAGCCTTGGATACATGTGATTTTATTGCATTTGTTATTGTGGATAATTATTTTAGTGTTGGGGAGTGTTTTTAGTTTGTTAATTGAGAAGTGTATGTAGTATGTTTTGTTAGTGTTCAATGAAAGGAGATTTGTATCAAACCAATGTTTTAAGGTGTTCATGCTATTATTTGCTTGTTCGTTTACTATATTCCAGTCGATCCCATTCCCTATGATAGCTGTGTCGTCGGCATATGATATTATGTCTGCGTTAAGTGGTAGTTTGAAAATATCATTGACATAAATTGTAAATAGTAGGGGGCCTAGCACAGTGCCTTGAGGTATCCCGAAATCGCTTGTTAGTGGTAGACTTAGGGAGTTATTTATCTTGACTACTTGGTATCGTTCAAATAAATAGCTTTTTATCCATTTTAGAGCTTTATCGTTTATCCCAACACAGTTTAATTTTTCAATAAGTTTATCATGAGAAATACTATCGAAAGCTTTTTTAAGATCTATGAAGATTCCAAGGCATTTCAAAGATTTTTCAAATGTGTTCTGAATAATTTTCGATAATTTGGCAATCGCATCTTGGGTACTTCTATTTTTCATAAATCCATATTGGTTGTCGTGAATTATGTTATTTTTGTTAATAAATTCAGTCAATCTTTTTTTGGTAATTTTTTCAAAGATTTTGGCAATGTTTGAAATCAGCGATATTGGACGATAATTTGTCACTTCTTCTGGGTTGCCAGATTTATGAATTGGAGTGATGATGGTTTGTTTATATATCGTTGGGAATATTCCGCTTTGAAGACTAATGTTGATTAAATGTGTCAATGGTTTTGAAATATGTTTTTTGATAGTTTTCAGTGTTTCGACAGTAACTCCATCGAAACCTGGTGCTGATCTTCCCTTCATGCTTGAAATGATTTGTTCGATTTCCTGGGCTGAAGTAAGGGAAAACATGTCAATTTTGTTTGAGATATTGACGTTAATTTTCTGTTCGTCATTGGACGGTAATTTTTCTATTTGATTTGCAAGGTTTTTGCCCACATTTGCAAAAAAGTTGTTAAATATGTTAGCGGCAGCTGAAGGGTTTTCTTCGCGTCGTATTTTGATATTGTTATGAGTAATAATATGTATTTCATTTTTTTAATGTTTTTTCTTATCTATGATTTCATTTATAACATGCCAGACTTTTTTTGCATCGTTCTCCGTTGCTTCTAGTTTTCGCCGAAAATAGTTTTCCTTTGTGTTTTTTATTAAATACGTAAGTTTGTTTTTGTATGCTTTTAGGTATATTTTTAGGGTTTTGTTTGTAGGTTGTCGGATTTATTTTTTGTACGTGAATTTTTTGTATGTAAATGATGAAAACGGTTTAAAATCTTATTATAAAAAATAACATTATTTTTTTTATACATAAATTTTGAATGCAATATTTAAAAAGTTTTAAAAATGGCATACCTCACGTTTTTACTAACTAAAATTACCGGTAAAAAATATTTACAAAAACACTTATCATGTTAGACAAATGTGTTATAAATTCCCTTTTCGTGTAAAAATAATTAATAAAAAATTCACTTTGAAGAAAACTTTGGTTTCATAAATCTTTTGTAATTAACTTTTCGATTTGAATACATGCCGTGATGTTTTTTCTTTATATTACCGTTTAGATATTTTCTCACTATGATAGTAAGGGAGACAAAACGAGACCTAAATGAGTAGTTCTGAAAAGCGAACAAATTAGCCTGAAGGGGTAAATCTAATCTGCCTATCAACGTCCATCAGGTAGTGCGTCCAGATGAGCGATTCTCTATCTTTTGTGGAATACTTATCGAGATAACGCACGTGATCTCCTGTCAGATGTGTGTGATTTATTTGCTTTTTCTATATACAACGTACATCAAATGAATAAATCAATATGCATACTTGTAGGAATTCGTGTTTAAAACGAGCTAAACTAAAATATGTTATAGTAAATACGTAAATATCACACAAATCCGACAGGAGATCACGTCCGTTATCTCGATAACGATCCCACTAAAGATAGAGAATCGCTCTTCAGATTGGCTTTCATTTCAAAACAGTCTTGCATCTTACCAACCTCTTCAATAGAATTATAGAAACTTTGTTTTTGGTTCTTTATTTTCCTGTATCTTTTTGGTTTTCAAGAAGGGTCCTTTAAACTCAGTGTGTCTGCGGCTAAACTCAGTTTCTTGTATCTATAACTTTTATCGTCAATTTCTCTATTTCCATCATGAGCTGGTGAGGATTTGCAAGTTTTTTGTTACCTATTTAAGTAACTACTTGAAACATTTCTTCTGATTTGTGATTTAATTTGTAATTATAATTATCAATATTTACAATATTTATGAATGAGAACATATTTATAAACAAAGCGTTTAATAAGATGTTTTCAAGTAATGCAGCCATTGAAAAAAAGCAGCGATGTTGACCTGTAGTTGGATAATTATTATAGTATTATATTGAAAGGCGAACGCTCAGAAACTATAAAAGTTGATAAATAATAATATTTTAATAAATTTAATGCATTTTGTACTACTACATAATATAAACAACTGCTTCACATTTCATTGCTCAAGGTTTTCAGGAAAGAGTTTAAGTTATAATATTTTAATAAATTTAATGCACGTTGAAAAGTATTACTTATAAACAACTATTTCATATTTCATTGCTCAAGGTTTTCAGGAAAGAGTTCGAGTTATAATATTTTAATAAATTTAATGCACGTTGACAAGTATTACTTATAAACAACTATTTCATATTTCATTGCTCAAGGTTTTCAGGAAAGAGTTTAAGTTATAATATTTTAATAAATTTAATGCACGTTGAAAAGTATTACTTATAAACAACTATTTCATATTTCATTGCTCAAGGTTTTCAGGAAAGAGTTTAAGTTATAATATTTTAATAAATTTAATGCACGTTGAAAAGTATTACTTATAAACAACTATTTCATATTTCATTGCTCAAGGTTTTCAGGAAAGAGTTCGAGTTATAATATTTTAATAAATTTAATGCACGTTGACAAGTATTACTTATAAACAACTATTTCATATTTCATTGCTCAAGGTTTTCAGGAAAGAGTTTAAGTTATAATATTTTAATAAATTTAATGCACGTCGAAAAGTATTACTTATAAACAACTATTTCATATTTCATTGCTCAAGGTTTTCAGGAAAGAGTTTAAGTTATAATATTTTAATAAATTTAATGCACGTTGAAAAGTATTACTTATAAACAACTATTTCATATTTCATTGCTCAAGGTTTTCAGGAAAGAGTTCGAGTTATAATATTTTAATAAATTTAATGCACGTTGACAAGTATTACTTATAAACAACTATTTCATATTTCATTGCTCAAGGTTTTCAGGAAAGAGTTTAAGTTATAATATTTTAATAAATTTAATGCACGTTGAAAAGTATTACTTATAAACAACTATTTCATATTTCATTGCTCAAGGTTTTCAGGAAAGAGTTTAAGTTATAATATTTTAATAAATTTAATGCACGTTGAAAAGTATTACTTATAAACAACTATTTCATATTTCATTGCTCAAGGTTTTCAGGAAAGAGTTCGAGTTATAATATTTTAATAAATTTAATGCACGTTGACAAGTATTACTTATAAACAACTATTTCATATTTCATTGCTCAAGGTTTTCAGGAAAGAGTTTAAGTTATAATATTTTAATAAATTTAATGCACGTTGACAAGTATTACTTATAAACAACTATTTCATATTTCATTGCTCAAGGTTTTCAGGAAAGAGTTCGAGTTATGATATTTTAATAAATTTAATGCATGTTTACTTGTATAAAATCTTCATAACTATAAATAAATCTAACATTGACTGGTATTATTAATTGCAAGATTCATAAAGATAGTAGCCTACAAAAATATGCGTTAAGAAATGAAGATAATACTGGTAGTTCTGGTCGAAGAATGATACAGTTAAATATGACCGAATCGGGTGTGACAGGGACACATTAGCTCAGTTGGTAGAGCACTGACCCGCCAAGTCATAGGTCCTGAGTTCGAGTCCAGATGTGACCTATCTTTTTCTGTTTCAGATCTTCGATTGAGTTCCGCTAATATTGTCTTCATTAATCAAATATTACAATTTAAGGTTTTACTCTTTAAGTTAAAAAATAAAATTAAAAAAATATGTCTATGTCATTAACTGGTAAACACGCTCAGGGTTTTTGAGGAAAGTTCAGGAAAGTCAAAATATTTTAATACTTAATTCAATGAACGCTTACTTGCATTAAATGTAAAACCAGATTGAATTGAATTGCAAAAACGCCCAGGAAGTATCACATTATTAGAGTAATCCTAATGAATGTATTTTGTGTCTTAATACTAGATAATTACATATATTGAATGGCAAAAATGCTTCTGGACTGCTATTCTCTAAGTCAGGTCGTCCGTAATCGTCGTCGAAAGTAAGTACATTTGTCAACTTGATTATTCTCAAGCCTCATCGAAGGTACTTACTTAAACAACGAGTAGGTCAAACCAGTCGCTACCGAGTAGCGACTGGGGAAATAGTACCCTTTACACACAGAGTTCGGAGCGGGACGTGCCCCGCGCCACTTCAGGCCGCCGCGCAGAAAAGTCTAGGCCACGTCCGCATAGACATGCGGCTTGCTTAGGCTAGTCGCTAGGCTCTAGGCGCTAAGCAAGCCGCCTGCCTATGCGGATGTGGCCTCACAGTGAACTGCGCTGTAAACCGTTACTTTCGGTCTTTACTTTTCTGCGCGGCGGCCTGAAGTGGCGCGGGGCACGTCCCGCTCCGAACTCCGTATGAAAAGGGTACTATTGTTTGCAATTGGTTGTCAAAATCTAGTATTGTTTTCTCGCGCGAACTTTCGCACCCGCAAAGACATTTTAAAAAAGTCGTTTTAAGGTTCCATATTACAATGGCTGATTTACCAGCGATGTTGGCTACGATACATCATATTGAGCTGGCTGAAGCAGCTGCTTTGAGACCTGTAATATATCCTGAACTCCGCCATTTCGAATATTATCAACTGTATGATATTTCAAATTTACACCACAGAAATCTGAAAAACATCAGGTACATAGACAATATTCATGGGGTTGCCAATATAATCATCTCTTCGACCGTTCGACGTTCAAGAATACTAAAAATTAAACATTCGACAAAGTTTTTTTTATTTATTTTTGGGGTATTATGGCGTGTTTCGCTACCTCCTTCTTTAGCCAACGTTTCGGATAGCGTTACAGTGTTCTTCATCAGGGCAGATGAGCGATGATGGACACTGTAACGCTGTCCGAAACGTTGGCTAAAGAAGGAGGAAGCGAAACACGGCATCATACCCCAAAAATAAATAACAAAAATACTTTTGGCCGTGAAAACCTAAAAACATACCTGATTCGACAAAGTTCATCGCGCGGCGAGTAATTTTTCACTCGTAGATGGCGCATAACGAGTAACGATTGACCGTTGCTGGGGAATCGCAGCGCAGCCGCCGCGCAGAAAAGTAAAGACCGTTTGTTCTTCTTCTTTCGTTTGGTGGGGGTTAGAGGGGGACATCAGACCGAAAGTAAAATAACGGTTTACAGCGCAGTTCACCGTCAGCCTTTTGTGCGCGGCGCGGCGGCCTGAAGTGGCGCGCGGCACGACCGCTCTGAAGTGTCCGTACGAGAT
The DNA here is from genome assembly GCA_936435175.1 of Glyphotaelius pellucidus. Taxonomy (NCBI): domain Eukaryota; kingdom Metazoa; phylum Arthropoda; class Insecta; order Trichoptera; family Limnephilidae; genus Glyphotaelius; species Glyphotaelius pellucidus. Next base: position 43,165,002 of record OW386542.1, on the reverse strand, counting down.
TAATACCACAAATCTGCATGTGGACTTTTAAGGCGAAACCTAATTTGAAATCTTATTATTATTTTCGACTTATCTACTTAAAATTGTTCATTACTCTATAAAAATGAATAAACTACTAAAAACAGTAAATGTATGAATGCTAAAAAAGAAACAACGTTAAAAAATATAAATTTATGGCTTAGATTATTTGCGACAGTTTTCGTTGGTTAACTGTTTTCTCTTTAATAACATTATTCACAAAATAAATAAAAATCGCTTTTTCTCTAAACTCGAGTGTTTATGACCACGTTTGCTGAAAGATTTTAGCTGTGTTCGTGATGATATAAGGCAGATGAGGAATTTACTTTTGTGCAGTAATACGTAAGATATTATAAGACGTAAGGGGCCATCCATAAATTACGTAACACATTAAGGGGGGGGGAGTAGAGAAGTGTGACATTGTGTGACTAGGGGGGTGGGGGGGGGGGGGGTCATCAGTTCTGTGGCATCACATGTAAAAATCTAAATTATTAAAACGCAAAAAAAATTTTGATGTAAAATTGCAAAATATGTGACGTCACACTAGGGGGAGGGGGTCTCACAAATGTGACGATGTGTGACAGGGACGGGGTCAAACAATCATGAAATTCGTTTGACGTAATTTATGGATAGCCCCTAACGCTGAAAAACTAACACGTTAAGAATTCTCAGGATTGACTTAAAATAATATCTGAGTAAATCTAATAAATTATAATTTTTTTGGAATAACTTAAAAAAAGAAAAACCTCAAATTGAAGACATCGCACGAAAATTTGGAAAAAAAATCAGAAAAAGTTTTGGTCGAAGTTTACTGCCAACCCAGGACCTCAGCGTTGCCGGAGCTTTGCTCTACCGCTGAGTTAATTCGAGCTTCTGAGTTGAGAATCGCTGATATTGTCTTCAAAGATTGGATCCAATTAGCATTTATTTATATTAAAAGTTAATAACACAAGATGATTATGAATAGTGAAGAAACAAAGACGCCGAGGATTCGCGGTAACCTTCAGTTGAAATATACATTAATATATATTATGTTGAATGGCAAACACACTCGGTACAGAGTTGGTAAAATATCTGAATAAATCTAATGCACGAGAAGCGATAAGACTGTGAACTTTTGAACGGATTCGATAGCGGTCTCTGTGTTATCTGTCATATCCTGCACTACTTCACATACACATTCCAAGTTCTATCTCAGAACCCTGATACACGGTTCATTCACTCGTCCGTTCACTGTCTCCCACAATCCGGGGTACATGGTCACCGGTCACTGGTCACGATCATGACGTCCGTCTAATATTCGGTCCGTACATCACCGTACGTACGGATTTCATTGAAAAATAAAACTCCCACATTGCGAGGATAACATACTTTTATTTTTAAACAAATAAATCAGTCAATCGCAAAATGTATGTACTATTTTCAATATATCTAATACTCAGACGCAACACCGTGACGCTTGTAACAAAGTAAGGAGAAATTGCAACGGAGCTCTGAAGAAACCGCGTTATACCAAAGTACACATAATGCTTTTTTATAAATTCGCCAACTAAAGCTAAAAAGTAAAGCTTAAAGTTAAAACGATAAAATAACATGGTTAAAACCATTGATTGTCTTTTAAAATGTTAAATTATGCTGTGTTCTTCAAAAGTTATGCTACAGTTGGATCATGCACGACTGCGCTAGAAGATACACAGGCTTAAACAATATAAATAATCATTGCTCAGCAATACGCAGGTAGTCGTTAAAAGGGTTAAATAAATATGTACACATTTGAAAGATTATGTTAGGTACGTATTGTAAAGAAATATAGTGAATAGTTATATCTGTCGTACTGAAAAGATTTAGTACTTATAAAGGAACATACCGATAGACAAACCCATGATGGTTACGATGACGATGAAGTGAATAGTGCGCAACATGGTCCCGGCTTGATTGTTAACAGAATGTGTCTGCGCGGCTCATCCACTGGTCCAGTCGAACTGAGTGCCACACTGCGGGTACTGTGCTGTGCAGTAGTGTGCTGGGCAGTAGAGTCGGTAGAGAGCGGAGAGTCCTCACACCGGGGGCTGGCGACTGGCGACTGACGACTGACGACTGACGACGACTGGCGACTGCGCGAACTGATAACGGACTGAAAGTGAATAACCCAGCGCCTGGCCGTTCCGTCTATCGTATTCCCTTTTTACTTAAAGATAAGCCACTTTAACAGACGAATCTGTTAAATATAATCAGAGTGTGCAATTCACACGCGGTAGAAGTGAAACGTTCACCAAACTAAAGTAGACAAGAGTGGGGAGACTACGAAGAACTTTTTTTTATCAATGTGAGATGATTTTTTCCTTATTTTTGTCGTCGAATGCCAGTGCACCTTTTCCTATACGTTTGGTCATCTTATTAGTTTGTGTTTTCTTCTTCAGAGTCGCTAGATGTCGCTTTCTTTTGTGTTTTGTTTTGCCTGTTCATTTTGGAGTGGTTTGAAGATTGGTTATTGATTTTAATTTTTTTTTTTTTTCAGATTTCATAATATTCGTTCCTTAGTCCGCTAAATGTCTGCAGAGGTTCGTCCAGCACTTAATACCAGTACACCAAAGGAGACTTGCGTGGGACTGTGGATTTATCGCATTGTATTGGAACCGAGTACCCGTGAATTAAGCCGCCGCTATTCGAATTTCGACCGATTTCTTACATATCTTCCTTAAAAATTTGAAGTTTTTAAGCTCTTAAAAAAATATATGTTATTTTTGAAGATAATATCTAGATACGTTCCACGCCGAAACGCAAATTATATGAAACTCCTCCGATAGAAAAAAATCGCAAAGTATGCTCCGAAAATTATTTAAAACAAGTCTATTTGTATTATTTTACAAGTTATATTTGTGAAAAAATTCACAATGTTTCTTTATACATACGTTCCACGGGATTTTTGCTCTATTTTAAACGAGTCTTGTTTTATTAAGCTTTTTCGTAATTTTCGCTTCAATTTTATCGATTTAAATATTAGCGCGCTCCCTCCAACATTCGTAATTACATATCTCCCCATCTTCTACTTTTCGAGAGCGGTTATGGGGCCTTAAAAAAATATTTTGTTGCTCATTCTCTCGCAGGCTATGTGTTTGTCTCTTTTTAGTGCCACTAGTTTCCGTTTCAAATCACAACGGTGCTAAATAAGTTTTCACTTCAAAAATCATGTGTGCAGTTCACACGCGGTAAAAGTGAAACCTTCATAAAACTAAACTTCGAAAGAATGAGACGAACGCAGAGTATCAGGAGTAGGATAATTGTAAGCTTTATTTATCATAATATTGTTACCAAGTTTGCAAATTATTTTACATTTTATTCTACGAAGCACCGCGCAAAAAGGAGGCCTACAGGCAACGACGCACAGCACAAAGAAGAGAACGATTAGTCTACCTCATTCTCTCGCAGACTAAATTCTAAAGATTGTTTCTTTTTAAAAAGAGACAAACACATACATCTATGGATTTAGCCTGCGAAAGAATAAGATATCGATAAAATATTTATTTATTTTACGGTTACTCGGTTCCAATATAAAACATAAATTCCAAAATAATAAATCCACAGTCCCACGCAAGTCTCCTTTATTAATCCAATGGGATAAAGCGCCTGCCGAACTTCAGCGGCCAGACATTCTGCGGGTAAAGGATTTTTTTTTTTAAATAAATACCCAATATTCAAACCACTCCAAAATGAACAGAAACGAAAACACAAAAGAAAGCAACATCCAGAGACTCCGAAGAAGAAACACAAATAATAATAAGATGACCAACGTATGGGAAAAGATGCAATGGAATTCGACGACAAAAATATGGAAAAGATCATCCTTCACATTGATTAAGAAAAACTGCTTTTTGTCTCCCCATTCTCGTATACTTAAGTTTTCTGAAGGTTTCACTTCTACCGCGTATGAATTGCACATTCTGATTTTTTATTTTATTTATTCATTACCGGGCACATATCGAAAAGTCAATAAACTGATTTATTTGTGAACCGAAAAATCCATTTCAACCCGGGCCACGAAACGTATTCACAAAACCTATACCAGTTCAGTCGCGGCGGCGACTGAAGTGGGATAGGGTTTGTTGTTTACAAATCACCTACAAACCCTATACCGGTTCAGTCGCCAACAAATAATACAAATTAAAATCTAAACAGGCCATCCGCCGCCAAGACTTAGACAAACCTCACCCCATGAACTCAGACACCCCTGCTAAATTATCAAACGTAACGAAACGTTTAGGGAGATTTAGATAGGGGTGTTGGTTATCCATTGAATGGTTCATGGGTGGCGGTACCCATTCCCTGCCTTTTAAATTGAATTATTATTGAATATACAAATTAAAATCTTTACAGGTCATCCGCCGCCAAGACCTAGACAAACCAAACCCCATGAATCCGGACACCCCTGCTTAGTTTCCAAACGTAACGAACCGTTTAGAGATACCTGCGACAGGGGTATTGGTTATCCATTGAATGGTTCCCGAGTGGCGGTACCCACTCGCGGCTTCCAAATTGAATTTTTATTGAATATACGAATTAAAACCTTAAAATTAATATCTATGTAGGTAGTCCTGCAAATTTGACTTGATAACAATAAATAAGTATTAATCTGTATATCGAAAGATTAAGAGAGTACCTACCGTGCTTAGGAAATATAGGACTTAGTACTATATTTCCTACTACGTAAGGAAGTCAATATATAAATATATTGCGGCGTAGATTATATTTTGTACCGATTGTAGCGTTTCGCTAGACAGGTGATAAGCGACTGAAACCAAAAAGGCCGATCGTGCCTCTCTATCGCTTGTTCCGCCCGATCGCTTCCACGCTAGGCTCAGGCGGAACGTGATAATGAGTCATGCTTTTTCGAACATGCAGCCGGTGCAGCATCGATTTATAAGACGTTATCACGTCAAAAAAGTTTGTGATGTAGGTTTATAATGTAACTGCTTCAATTTTAAAATGTTAAACAGTGGAATCCGTTTATAATGACATCAAAAGGAAATGACAAACACGTCACATTAAGCGTACGTCATACAAAGCATTTTGTAGAAAATAAACAACCTCCTGGTATTTATAACCTAGGTATTTATGTATATATTTTTTTTATTTTTGTTTTAAGTTTTCTTTATTCATTAAAATGTTTGTTACATGAATTTTATCATTTTTCGACCACCATGATAGGCACATGCCCGTGTGCCTAGCATTTTAATAGAAAAACACGGCATATTAAATTAATCACAATCAAAAATTTACGTAATAAGTACATTATATATTTTTCATTTTTTACATAAAAAATCAATAATGTTTTTCTGTTTTTGTTTTTTCCTTTTATTGTAATAACAGTCTAAAACTATTTTATTTATTTATAATACTGTGAACAAATCGTGAGAATAATTCTGCAGCCTTTAATGCCTCTTCGGCGGTAGGTAATGGTTCTTCCTCGACTTCCTCTTCCCCATCACTTTCTTATTAGCTGTTCTGTACGATATTTTCATCTGTGGGTTCTACGGATGTGAGAAGAGCGCTATCGGTGTCAACATAGGTAATTGTACCCACAAATATAAAGGGACGTCATCTTCTTCATTAAATTCATGTTCTGCTGTTTGAACAGGTAAACCGTCGTGGTTTTCAATGAATCCTGCGTGTTTGAAACAGTTGTGAATGGTACTTTGTGACATTTTATTCCAGGCATCATTAACCATAAGATTTGCATCTAGCACCGCTATTTTTGTAGAAGAGTGATTTTCAATAGTACAAAGGCAATTAATCATTTTAAGCACAAGATTCTATCTAAAATTAGTTTGGAGTGCCCGTATTATTCCTTGATCCATTGGCTGTAAGACTGATGTTGTATTCGGAGGAAGGGAAGCAAGTGTTATAGGCTTAAAATCAGTAACTGTGTTAGTAATCATGTTGGTCACTACAACCGGACATAATTTATTAAAAATGGGTCATAACAAGCGACACGTCACTATAAATGAAGTCACCCCCCATCGGGTGGCACCCAGGGTGCCCCCCCCCCTACATACAATACTGAAACACAAAATTGACTGCCCTGAATTGCTTCAACTTATCCATGTTACTTAAAGATCTGGTTTTTGAAAGATTTATTAGCCTCTTACCGAAGCCTTTTATTTTATTTTTTTAATATTTCTAACATAAACAAACTTAACACAATATAATAGAATTGACAATAAATAGGTGGTCCCGCGAAGCTGCCACGCAAGCTGCTGCAATTTTTAGCCATTAGTTGTTTTAATTGTTTGTCTAGTTTGTAGTTTTTCTAGATTTTAGAAATGTATTGTAAGTTTGTGCAGCGCCCTTGAGGTGATTTTTCACAAAAACGGCGCTAATATTATTAAGGTGGCCACCAGGGGGAGGCGGGGTATTTACATACATATTTTAGAATTTTAAAAATCGTGTAGATTTGCGACATCAACACCTCCAAAGTTAACCATGTCAAGCTGTATGTGCCCTACCACCTACGGGCCGCGTGCAGACTTAAATTAGATAAATTAACCCTCCGGCTACGGAGGTTCATCATCACTGATTTAAGAAGTCACGAGGAATATTTCAACATTTTAAGATTGACACAAAACTGTAACATGCGATGAAAACAGTGATGAAGCATGCGGTGTGATGTGTGATAAAATCAGTGACGCTATGTGTGCAGATTACATCCCTGGTTTTATAGCAAACCAGGGATGTAATCTGTGGTGACTTCAGTGATGAAACATGTGATGAAAACTGTGATGAAACATGCGATGAAAGTAATATTGAGAAACGCGATAAATTCACTGTTGAAACTACTGTCGAAATCAAAAATTGTGATGAAATCAGAGTTGAAATACATGATGAAATATGTTATGAAAAAGTTATGATTGACGTGATGAAACAAGTTACGGAGCTATAGTTAAAAAATAAGCGATGAAATGTGTAATTAAACCTATGATGAAATCAATGATGTTACGTGAGATGAAACCCTGATGAAACCCTGATGAAACCCTGATGAAACCCTGATGAAACCCTGATGAAACCAATAATGAGGAACGGGTGGGATGAAACATGAAATATGAAACCGATGTGATCTGTGATGAAAAGTGCGTTGAAAGTACTGTTGAGAAATACGAAACCGTCGGACGAAATAACGTTTACATTTATCGATCTATACCTACGGGATCAAAAGCAAATGATCGCGAAAACACTTTAAATAATATATTTTCTAAAAGGGTGTTGCGAATTGACTCCAGTAAATCTAAAAATATAAGACATTTAGAACCATGAACAAGAAATGGGAATTAGTATTGAGAGCCAATAATACCGGAGACTTGAAAATGAATATCCCGTTGGCAAATATCTCTACCTTTCGTAATTTTATTTTTAATGCTGTTTGCACCAGTATTCCGTTTTACAAATTTATCTTGAAATTTAGAAAGGTAAAAGTGAATGATTTAGATACCCTTCAGAACGTTCTAACACTTTAATATCATCTCTCAAACAGTTTTAGAAGCACCTAATTCAATTCTTCTTAGATTCTATTTTTAACCCAAACACGTTTTTTGTGCTATTTCAGAAATAATCCGCAAAATGTCAGAAATAATAAAGATGCATTAACTAATACTTTCCGTTAACGCCATCTCGATTAACAAGTTCAGTTCGATTTAAATTGAAATGTATGAACGAAATCTTGTTCAATTTTTGTCGCTCAGTAAAAGTTTATCAACTAAAACTGAAGCGTCAGAACGAGGCATTATAGTTCTAAATTCAAATCTACCGCCTCCGCATGCCAGCTGATTGCTGATTAGACCCGACTAGAATGCACTCTAGCGGGAGAAGAGACTCACTAATGTCGATCGATAATACAGCAGTTTGGCTGCTTCGAGGCCCTCCCGCTAGATGGCACGAGGGGCTCCTCTTCATTGACCCAATTCAGGTTTAGTACCGCACATCCGCACGGGATGCATGTTCGCTTGCTCTTCGCCCCTACTGTCATTTTATAAGGGTGCACGAGGTCTAGCGCGATACTACTACCGCTTCCTTTTAACATAATTACTTCAATTTTTTGTGTTAACATGTTTTAAAATGAGCCGGCAAGTAATTGTGACGTGTCCATACTGAGTGCCACAACTGTAAATTATTCATTTATTCGCGATTTCAAATAATTGTGACATCATTTAACTATGCCTGGGAACCAGAAGTTGCAAGATTCCGCTGTGAACTGTCACCCGCCGTTGAAGATCGACGAATTGCCGAAGGAGGACGAAGAACGCCTCGAGAAATTGTTCGGCAAGTTAGACTCAGATGGCGATGGGAAAATCGACATCCACGATCTTTCCCTAGCACTTCGTGAATTCGGCCTTCACCACAGATATGCAGAGGTCCGTACATCGATTTATGTTTTTTGTAATGTTGAATGATATGTCTGTTCTTTCTTCAATTCACTATGTCCGTGAAGTTTCGCGAGCCTTTCCAAATAATACTCGTACGGACGTATATTCTAACAAAGCTTTGCCGTTTTTAATATTTTCCTTGTTAAACAGCGTTTCAATGCATGCGTTTTTTTTTCTTTCTGTAAAACGATTTATTTGATTAATTCTTGGAATAAACTTCACTGTTGAAAACCTATTAACATTGTTAACACTTCACGTTAGAATTCTTGCTAATGAATACTCATTTTGGTGTTCCCAACACTTCTAAAAATACACTCATACTGCTCAAGACTGGAGACATGTGTGGACCCAGTCTTCAGTGATAAATAACATCTGTCATGATTTAATAAAAAAAAAGTTTATCATTATTCAAACACTAATGTAACACATAAATTAAAACACAAAAGACTAAATAGACAGATTTTCATAGATTAAAATATGCGGCTGCTGTTACAATAATACATATAAACTCTTGGTGAAATGCGTGGCAAACAATCTGCTTTTCTTTATTGGGAAAACTATTGGTGTGTTCCTAAATTTAGTCCCAGTACAGCAAATCAACGCCCTCATGAATGCAGTTTTAAGATATCATGATTTGAAAGCCAATAATGTGCATACACTTAAAACTGATGTTGTGCGCGCACAACTGTGGTTTTCAGGTTGGTAACTTTAATGTTTTGTGGAACCACAACATGTGTGAGTCCATTTTTGTTGTGCATGAATGTTAAAGATATTATGTTACACATTATCTGGAATGGCAGTAGAGCATATTATGTACTTTTAGAAATTCTTTTTATGTTGAAGTGTGTTAAAACTAAATTAGTCCTCTCTAATGAACACATGTAAAATTACATTACCGTGCTTTATGCCCTTCTGCCCTTGAACAGTTGTTGGTTATCTTTAATCCTGATTGATAGCAAATAACTAAACCAGTTCATTATCTTCCTCCACTTAAGCCTGCACTTGATACGCCACCTCCCGCGCTACTTCACCATAACCTCCTCCATTCACACGTACGCTATTTTGTTGGGATCAATTATAACCTATTACTTATTGACTCTTTGGGTCATTGGAAATTGGATGACTTAGAAAGAGACATTATTTTTATATTTCTACAACTCACGCGCACTACGCAGCACAAAACAAGATATGGTTTGCCATTTTTAAGGCCAAAAGTATTATCATGGTTTTGAAGTATTATGCTGTTTTGCATTTCCTCATTTAGTCAATCCTTTCCTCATTTCGGACAGCATGACATTGTCCATGATCAGAGCGAATGTGCAGATTGTTGTGAAATTTATGTTTAGGTTTGTAGAAGAGACGTGATGCGTGCATCAATCCTCTTAGGGCCGATATTTCAGCGTAAATAGTTGAATTTATACGATTTTCGGCGTTTAGTTTTGGTGTAGCAACCACGATAGTAATAAATGACGATAATAGAGATGACGAGGCTAAGTTTAATAGACCTTGCTATCCGGTACTTGTCACGTTACCAAAACTAAATGCTGAAAACTTTATTTATTTAACTAATACTAAAATACCGGCCCTCAAGAGGATTGAAATGCGCAATACGGTATCCCTTGTACGTCCCAAGACAATCTACATATCTGTCCTGATGATGGACACTGTAAACTTTGGCTATGTAACAGGGAAGTTGGCTAAATGAACAGGGAAGGAAGCGTAACCAGCTGTAATACCTCAAAAGTAATCACCATACAATCACATATCCCGACTCTCACATGACATTATGTATCTATGATTTTGGTGGGAATAATTTCGCTTATTTAAATCTTATTTAATCATCTCAATAAATCATGCTTATTCTATTATTGAAGTCATTACATAAAATTTAATTGAGCGTAGGTAATTAGGTAAAACCACTAATTCTGTCAACACGACAACTAACAACACAACTCAGCGACCACATGGTAGACATTCAAGTTTAAATTGGTTCAGGCTCCAAGGTGCAAGAAACCATAAAAGAATACCTACTCATGTATAACAACAGTGTACAATAACCGTGACACACCTTTTATAATCCGTGCTCATAAAAATTAGCTGCAATCTTTTATTTTCTTAGAATAACTGGAATGATTAATACTAAAATGCTATAAAGCTAATCATTCCCTTAAACTGGCAATGTTCGAAGAGACAGAATTTGAACAATTCATCAAATTTCGAGTTCTGTGAAAGTTCTATTAATCCAAGTACTGTGAAGCAACTTGCCCTTTAATGATATAAAAAGAGAACTTATTAGAACTTTCATAGAACTTGAAAATTAACTTTGAATTTTAATGAATTGTTCAAATTCTGCGAAAAAACTCATCCTAAGAGAACTTTGTGGATTTGGCAAATGTCGCAAAACAAATTACCCATTTGACTAGAATGTATGTTTGTCAGTATCCATTACTGATGATGGATGGATATATAATAGTGAGCTCTGGTGTTATGAACTTATTTCCTATACTATTCATCCAATTGCGATTAAACTTTGGTGATTTGTTGTGCGCTTTGCCCGCGAAGGCTTCTATCTATACTATTATACTATGAATTAATATTATAAATGCGAAAGTGAGTGTGTTTGTTACGCTTTCTCGCCTGAACCACTAAACCTATTTTAAAAATTCTTTCGCCAATAGAAAGCTACATTATCAGCGAGTAACATAGGCTGCATAAACATAATGGTAAGCTTTGGTGTTATGAAATTTGTATAAATGAAAATGTGTGTATTTCATATATTTTAGCGGCAGGAAGGAAAGGAAAGGGGAAGGTGGGGTTCATAGAGAGGGAAGAGACGAGGGACTGGGAAGACGGGGAAGGTGGAAGGGAATGGGAATGCACGAAATGAATGTTACTTTTTTTGTTCCTGCACTCCCATACCATTCATCCTATTATTATGAAACTTTGGTGATTTGTTGTGCGCGGGGGAGGGGTCGAGGGAGGAGTGAAGCCAGGAAGGTGAAAGGACGTGGTGAGGGGAAGGCGGGGATGGTATAGGGAGGAACGGGGAAGGGGAGGCAGAAGGGGAACGGGGTCGAATGGGTAGTAAGTAAGTGGCATTGCAACCTTTGTTGGGAACTCGCTACTTAAAATATAAAAATAAAGTAAAAATTTATTAAATGAAAACAATCACTTAGCAAATTTACGTTATCAAATATTATTTTTATCCTCATGAAGGAACCATTCGTTTCGTGTTGATAATTTTAACTAAATAAGTGGTGTATACAAAATGATTTGTTTTCATTTAATTAAAATGATCTCACAAAGCGATTTTTGAACGAGTTAAAGTTAATTAATTACACTGACGAATCTATAAAATTTTTTAACTGCGCTTAATTTTGCAGAAAAATATTTTTTATATCACAGATTTTTTTTAAAGCTTTTATTTCTTCCACTCCCAAATGTTTATCGCCCACAAATATATGCAATATTCCCACTTTTTATTTTCTAACTGTTCAAAAGCGAATGCGTAATTTCATAGTGTCTTATATTTTTTTTAAATGTGTGCGATGTAATGGTTTGTATTTTTAAAATGTGTTATTTATAATTGCGTGTCTGTTAAACCTATGTAAAATAAATATTGGTTTGAGAAGGGAATGAAATTTTTATTATTCCAAATAAAATCAGTTTCTTAATATACACTGGAAGAGTCAAAAGTGGTGCAATACAAAAACTTCTAGGTTCAGTTAACGATTCGCTTTAAATTATTTCGACCTCCAAATATTGACGCTTTGTTTAGCACTGAAAAATTATCCCACATAAAAAAATGACCTAGTCTTTGTTGAGATTTTCCATTTATAATAATTTGTTTATGTTTGATATAATGGGCATAACATTTAAAAAAATACATTTTATCATATGGGGTCACACTAAAGGGGGCGACCACAAAGCACTCTCTCCAGGGTGAATTGCCTAAAACAAAAAAAAAAGGGGGCGACAAGGTTTTTTTTACTAGCATTTTTCTGCAAATGAATTAATTGTATTTGATGTAAATCACTGAAAATAAGTAAGTAATATTTTTGGTAAATATTTACCTAATAGGGACACGCTCAATATGCCCTTTTTATTTTAAAAACACTTAATATCAGATAGATAAAAATGAGAAGTACTTATTTCAGTTTCCGGAATCGGAAAATAATGCATTTTAGTAGATATTTCATTAAAAAAACGGAAAATTTAACATCTTTTCTTCACGCCATGTTTTGACATAATAATATTAGAATAGTTTTTCAGGCTAGTTTTTTTTCTTTTTTAATTAAACCCAAACTAAGAACCTATTTTAGGGTTATGTGTTAATATTTTGGATTAAATAAGAGAAGAAAAAAACTAACCTTAAAACTTTGACTTCAATGACAATGGCCGCCAAGCCAATAATCGTTGTTAATTTTAACGAAATAACTTTTAAAATTCATTATTTTTCAATTCCGGAAACTGAAATACTTACTTCCTATTATTATCTAACTGATGATGAGTGTTTTTGTAATAAAAAGTGCATATTAAGCGTGTCCCTATTAGGTAAATATTTACCTTTTTTTTGTGTTTGAAATTGCGTTTGATTGTAATAGCAAAACTAACTCCAATTTTTTTGCTTTATAACTGTAATTGCTACCCAACACACACACACACACATACACCCACACACCTTATTAGTCAGCTAGTGAGTCGGAATCAGAACTTATAATTCATCAATCTAGCTGAGGGAATATGGCTCTGCCCTGCCCACTGCGGCTCTACCCTACCCACTTTCTCTTGGGCATGCTCAGTATGAACCATCCACAGGTCAGGTTCAGAATGATTCATGGATGGTTTGAAAACTCGACTGTCATGGAGAGCATTAGTTTCTATGTTCCCTTCTATATCTATATCTCCGTCACTGATACCATAGACTGTCTTGGTCATAGCGGTCTTGTTGTTAAGTAGAATCACTTTGAATATGGATAAGTTCAACATCAACGAAGCACAATTCAAACTACAAGCTTTATTGCTGTTACTCTAAACCTGTTTATCTCATCTAAATATTTTCTCTTTTAAAAATGCTTTGGAATTGTAATTATGTTACGTTTTTAAAATTAATGAATTGAATTGAAAGAAGATAATATATTTTTGGCGCTGTTATAACTGTCCTGTACTTCTTAATATATAAATATTAAAATTAGTTAGTAAAAATGATTATATTTTTGAACCTGGGGCCTGCTGTTAAATTTTTAATTGCCAATCTGCATTTCACATTGAAAACACTAAAAATATAAGGATCTAATAATGAAAGCCATAAAAAATCCGGAATGACAATTTAATGCATTTGTATTTTATTTTGTGATGAATAATCGCTTACTGTAAATGACACTTTATTTGTTTGTGAGATGATTTATTTGTTGATGTGGCATCATTGAACCAGATTTGAATTGCACATCGACATGATGCCCTCGGTCCTAGCTTGAATATTATGTCAGTTCAAGTCCTACGGTGCCCATTTATTATTCGTACTACCAATTCTGAAGCAGGAATATAAAAAATCAAAAACATTATTTTCACACTTTTTTCTCTGGTGTCCGCTGCCAAAAAAATTACTTCTCGGATCAAAAATGTTTTTTTGCATCCGACAGAAATAAACAGATTCAAAAAGAATATATTTAACCCAGTCCGTGGTGATTTCATTTTGTATTGGAATACCAGTCATTCGGGTAAACAAAAAAATAGTAAACACAGAGCGACTTCACATATCCGGGGAAACACTCATCTAGCACACACATTTATGGCATCTCTCCAATTCGTCTATAATTACATATTGTGGGACTGTTTTTTTAACTCCCAGACACACTTGCATACAGAATAACAGAGTTTTGTAAAACTTAATTATAGAATTTTAATGTTTACTTTTTTTTATTAGATTTTGTATTATTCTTGGCATAACTTTTTTTTCGCGTAACTCTTTTTATATTAAATGTAAAAACACACTTTGTAGCACACCAATTTTTTAGTATTATTTTTAAAAAGTGTGTTTTTTCATTTAATATACAGGGTGTTAAGGGACGCGCTTGACTTACTTTAACCAGTGATTCCTGACATTTGGAGTATAAAATGTAAATGAAATTATGGTCTCCGGAGACATTTTGGGTTTTTTTTTTCTACAAAAACATAAAAAATAGTTGGAGTTAGACAGTTAGGAGCGGGGTAATAGTTTGGGCGGTTACTCGACTGACTGACCAGTGACGATATGTAAAAAAAAAATTTTTGTTGAATTTTGAAGAAAACTTTTTTTTTTTAAAAGGCATTGAAAAAGTAACCGGAGACCAAAATTTTATTTACATTTTTTACTCCAAATATTGCCAGGAATCACTAAGTAAGTAAGTAAAGTAAGTCAAGTACATCCCTTAACACCCAGTACAATGTCACACCCAAAGTATTTACTCCCTTTGAAAAAATTTCTTTCTAATTTGCCACTTTTCGCCCTTCATTTTAAAACATATAAATTCAACAACTATGAATCAGAAAGTGAGCGACTGAACTTTTGTCTGATCCATAGCTGTTAAATGAGCGTTACCAATATGTAGTTGTGAAACATTATTTTGTAAACTTTTTCTCAACCATCCGAGAGCGTCATTATTTGATTCAATCATTCGCGTCACTGCAGGTGACTTTATAAACATGTTTTATGTTTATCAAAATTATACAAAAGCCGTTGATAAACTTGACACTGTACGCAAACACAAACGGAAAACTTGTTGTATAAGTCACTTATATCCAATGACTTTGGGAATACTTTGCCATGAAACTGTTTATTCCCAAAATGGTATTCTTCAATCATTCGACGATTACATACGTGTATAGGGTGTTAAGGGACGTACTTGACTTACTTTAACAAGTGATTCTTGACATTATTGGAGTAAAAAATGTGAAAGAAATTTTGGTCTCTGGTGACCTTTTTGATGACTTAAATAATTTTTTTTCATAACTTTTAATGATTTTTCAAAGAAGTGTTTAATTGAGTTGATTCTGAATTGGCATGAAACCATCATTTTGATATCTGATTATATATTTTTTTCTACCACCTATCGCCTTCGATCACACTATAGCAGTGTGGTTATGAAATAATTTATTTCATAAACCCAAAGTCACTAAGTCCCTGGTTAAAGTCCTTCCAGCACTGACCGTATATATAATGACATTAGTTACTTCAGAATCTATAAATATTACCAACTTATTACTTTATTGAATATTGTGTAATTGTTAGTACGATGACGGGGCACAGCAGTTTCCAGATGAATATGTTTTGACAACTGTATGACTCATTTAGCATATTTGTGTATGTTTCCAGAAATTCCTCGCACAATCAGATTCCAACGCGAGCGGAGACGTTTGCTTGTCAGAGTTTATCCACTATGTTAGAGAGCACGAGAAGAACCTCAAGCTCCAATTTACGCATTTGGATAAAAACCAAGATGGTAATTATGATTTTTATCTATACTTATCTACAATTTGTTTAAACAATGGAATGATTATCTCCTTTGCTTGTGTCTGACGAGATTAAGAATATTAATGAGTTAAGTATGAAATTTATGTATAAATTTGTTGCAACATTCAAACCACACGGAAGAATCCATTATTCAGTTACTGGAAATAAAGGTTACGAAATCTTTAGGTTTTATCAATATTACTAGCGAACCCGATTATTAGTGAAATAAATTGTGAAGCTGAAAATATTTGCCGCAGGATCATAATTTTTTTTTAATTATATTCAAGACAATTATATACATTCAGAAATACCTTTTGAATGAACATATTTAGTAAGCTTTAAAAATCATTAGTGTTTCAGATTTAGTCCTGTAAATAGAAACAGATTTAGATTTGTCAAAAAATTTTACAAAAGAAATACAAATTTCAAATATAGATTTACTATTAAAATTTAGTACCTAGCTTATTGCTTGACCGAACGATCATTTCCAAAATTAGTATTTTTGATTACGAGCAACTTTTTACATAAATAGCTGTTAAATATTAAAAAGACTTTTACAACAGAGTTACGAAGGTATGTATTGTAAATTGTCCTAAATAATAATCTGTGGAAAGATATTAAAAAAACTTTCAACATGTTATTAAAACACTTTGAATATTCAACTAACCCTGTTGTGGTTTTGTCGATAATTTTACTGAAGATATAAGAATAAAGTTAATTTATTTTAGATTTTCACGGCCAAAAGCATTTTTAGGATGTTGTGCCGTGTTGCGCTATCTCCTTTATCCAACTTTTCGAACAGCGTTACAGTGTCCGAGGTAGCGCAACACAGCGTAACACCCAAAAATAAATAGCAAAAATATTCATATCATTTTCACTTAGCCAGATCCTAAATTGACTCCTCATGAAATTACTGTGAGTGTATTCAAAATACACTTTGCTAATTTATCATTTGTCAAGGGATATTAGGCGCATAATATAAGCGTAAAGTTTAATTTATCACTTAAAAACTGAATTTTTCATATAAAAGCGCTTTATGTAACTTGTCTCCTGCGAACATTCACTTAATGCGTTAACGTTAAAGTTCTTTATTTATACGGATGCAATATCAAAATACCAATTTTAATCAAATAAAACTTATTTCTACTTAATTTATTTTTTACCGTAACCGGTTTCAGCCTGTTAAAACCATCTTCAGATTGGTACAAATAATTTTTAATCTACAGTTTATATACATAACATTTGGGGGAAAGGGGGGGGGGGGGTAGTATACGAGGATTTTATTCAATTTGTATGGTTTTTCCATATTTTAGATTTTTAGTTATTTGGCTATTAGCAGTAGAAAAAATTATCTCGGGTTTATAAATTACTGTAGAATAAGAATTATTTGTACCAGTCTTAAGATGGTTTTAACAGGCTGAAACCGGTTCCGGTAAAAAATAAATTAAGCGGAAATAAGTTTTATGTATTTTATTATATTATTTTAATGGAATTCCACCATGAGTTGTCAATATCAAAAATAGAAATATTATACCAATTTTATTTGATTATTTTATTGTCCTATTTCAATAAAATTGCATAAATATCTTCTTGGATGTTTCATATTGCAATTTTATTTCCACATTAACTTGGTACGTGGCATTGAAAAGTTAACGACTCAAACATAGCATGTGATAGTAATCTATTGATTAGGAACTGTGCTGTTGGGTTACACACTGCGCTAATTAGGAGACAACTCACCAACCCAACAACCCATCAACCCACCGGGGACATCTGCCTTTACCAAAGAGAATGATTTACATAATAATATGTGTGTGTGTGTGTGTGTGTGTGTGTCTATCCGCTACTTGTACATATTTTCATGCTAAGTTTATTCAAATTGGTACACAGAAAAGGTTTCCTTCTGTAGGCTCCGATTGTTATATAACTCATTGTTAAAATACGTTAAACAGACGACCCTGTACCGGCCTTGCCAGGCACAACCATCTTCACGTCATTATTGTAGCCGTCTATTTTGTAATGCAAACTACATACATGTATGTACCTGCAGTTGTAGTTAGAAAGGAAAGTAGCTATTTAATGAATAATAAAATTGACAGTTGAAAGACAAAATGGCTTAAGCGCCGTACAGCTGCCATTTTTCCTTTCCAGTGTCGATGTTATGTACTTATGTATGTATGAAGGCATATTTTATTGTATAGTTTCTTTGATTTTCAAATATTCGAATGTTAATTCAAATATTCCCTAGAATAAAGAATAAGACAAGTCCTCTGTGGGCGTGTTTCGTGATCCAAATATTTGTCTAATTTGGTCGTATATTTTCATACAAAACTGTTCTTTTCAAAATACAAATGGGATGGAGGTCTACGATTCTAGTCGAGTGTACGTGAGATAGAACGCTGTGTGAATGGGCGGTTGGGCTAAATAGAACTTTTTTCCATTCTAATTTGTTTGGAAGGCACTTTTTGTGTTACATTCTTTATTCTACGGGTTACACAATTTTAAATAATTTATAATAATAAATTACTAATATATATTACAAATTGCTATTGAATCTTACAAATACGTATTTTTTTCAGGAAAAGTGGACTTGGAAGAACTTATAAGTGCATTTGCCGATCTAGGCATAGCGATGGACCGTAGAGAAGCCACCAATTTGCTAAAAAGGTTTGTTTAGAATTTATGCATTAATTTATTTTATTTATTTACTAGCTGGTACCCGGTATGCGTTGCAATGCCATTCAAATAAATAAATTGATTCTCCTTGCATGTCCTTTCCCTTGCGTCCCCCTTCAACTCCTAGTGCCCTTCCTCTTCCGTGTTCCTTTTCCACCTTCCTCTCCTTCCCACTCGTCACCCCTCCCCCGAACCCCACCTCCCCCTCCTGCCCTTCCTCCCTGCCGCTAAAATATATGAAATACAAAAATTTTCATTTATACAAATTTCATGATGCCAGAACTTATCGTTTTATATAGCCTATAAACTTCGCGGGCGTGCGCACAACAAATCACCAAAATTTCATCGCAATCAGATGAACGGTATGGCAGCGCATAAAATACAACAAATATTGATTTTAATATATAAGATTGACTCACATAATTATTACAGTAATTTACATTTTCAATCCATACTAATATTATAAATGCGAAACTGCTCGAGTTTGTTTATGACGCTTTCACGCATTAACCAATAAAAAGACTTTAAAAATTCATTCACCAATAGAAAGCTAAATTATATGCGAAGACTATAGTCTTTATATGATAGCAAGCTCTGGCGTTATGAAATTATAAATATTAATATATTATATTTGTTATACGTTTTCTGTCGCTAACAAAAGCGAGTTTTTGCTAACGTCAGAAAAAAATCGTTTCCACGGAAACGATGTTGATATATTTGTGGGCTCTAAGCTGGTAGGTACTCAGCCCCCTGGTCAGCTACTGTTCCAGAAAATTCAAATATTAGAATATGTTTTGTTTTTTTTGGACAAGCTTCTGTTTGGAATAAATGTCAGATAAGAGTTTCTACATTAACAATATAATTCGTAACGATTATAAAGACTGAATAATAAATAGTGTAATTATTTATTATATTAACAAACTTCCAAATATTTAATTAAAAATAAACATCCAAAATGTTTGTAAGCGCATAAATTCCGAACGAATGAAGAAAATTGGATAATTCTTTTTTTCTTTGAGCTATAGCTTTATGAAATTTAGGTGGCAGGCGAGATGTTTGAAAACTGAATGTAAGGGAATGAATGTATGGAATGCGGGAGGGGGTGGGGGTTGGGGGGATAATTGATAAGTTCAACCGCTACAGTAATTTCCCGTAATACCATGCGAGCGAAGCCGCGGGGAAAAGCTAGTATGGTTATAATGATGATTGTAATGATAGGTGAGCATGCATCTAAACATTCTTTTTGTAACCATAAGTTACACTAAGTAATAATAAATTAAATTACAAGTATATAAAACAAGGAGGATCTAAATCAAATTTTAGTAAATGCATACATATTCATACATACATATTCATACATACATATTCATACATACATATTCATACATACATATTCATACATACATATTCATACATACATATTACAGAGTTAGTAATAATTGGAATAATTGGAAAGTGGCTCTAAGTGAACAGATTGTCGGGTAAACGCAAGTATAAGTTCCCTCTGAAGGTAGTGATTGAATTCGAGATTATTTCCAAATCTTGACAATAGTTATCGCAGTATTTATTATATAATCGAGTCATTCTTGATGTTAATTTTAAAAAACTTGTATTCATACGATAAGTATCGCGATTGAAAAGGTTTCAGGGTTTCTCATACATTTTGGCCTAATATTAAGATTAATTTGATTAATTAAAAATGAATCATACAGGTTGTTTCTTTCTGCGAGTGAGACTTCTCTAAAGTGGGGAAGTCTTACAGCACAGTAACTGAGATTCCCTCGTACTCCAGATTTTGTAAGTTAGTATTCTCATGACTTTGACAGACAAAGTCAATATTTATTAAGAATCTTATTTTTCACTCTTTTAGTTATATTTGTCAACTTTTCAATGATTTTAATTACTAATTTTATAAACAATGTAATGACAAGAAGGAAAGAGTACTACACAGCTCCTGAACATAAAATTCAATTTGATTATTTCATTGTTGTTGTTGTCATGTTCAGTGATTTTTAACATGTTATGGCAAGTTTGCAAAGAGACGAGTGATCTCTTGCCATAATCTGCCAAATCTATCTTCCTTTCGTTAAACCTTTATTATATTTTTTTAAAACCTTTGTTATAATCCCTTCCCATTTTATAAATATACTAGCTGACCTGGCAAACATTGTTTTGCCGTATAGGGCTGTATGTATTTTTTAATGCCTCACCATAAAATGTCACGTAATACAAGAAGTCAGGATTTATTTCAGTGCAGAAATTCTGGGACTAACTACCATATGTATTCCTCTTTACCCAGAATATTAATGGAAGGAAACAATTACACCAAGTCCGTGGACATCTTCAGTTTATCTTTAAACAAATATAAAATATTGTTACTGAAGCAGTTCAGTTATGTACAATAAATATTGTATTTATTACCATTAATATGTAAAAGCCCTGAAAACGGGCGTTGTTGATCAATAAATAAATAAAATAATTAAAATTAAAAAATTTGTCCAAAAAAATAAAAAAATTTAATTCGGGGTGGACCACCCTTAACTTTTAGGGGTATGAAAAATAGATGTTGGCCGATTCTCAGACCTATCCGATAAGCACACAAAATTTCATCAAAATCGGTCCAGCCGTTTCGGAGGAGTATGATAACAAACACCGTGACACGAGAATTTTATATGTTATATATATCTCAAATCTACTTCTTGTGGCCCATCTAAATTCCAATGCTATGTTACAAAATGCAAAAGTTTGTTCTCGAACGTTTGCTTGTTAAAATGGTGTAATTATTATAATTGGTGTTATTTGATTTTTATTACATATTTACATACGCATCAATGCATTGAATTATCTGTATTTTTAATGTATTTTCATCTCACGGGAATTAAAATAGTGGATTTTTTCCATTTTTTTTTAATACAATGTGTGAATTTTCTGCCTAATGTTTTTTACATTGTGAAATAGGCTATCTGTGTAAAACGATTTATCGAACTAAATAAAGCAAGAATCGATATTATTCTTATTGATGATTTTAGGCAGTGAATTTATCTTTTTATGTAATACCAGTTCATTGTGGTAAATGTATTAAACATCCTAATTTACTGAATTCAATTTTGACAATCCGAGAACCCAAATTCTATAAAATATTTTTTCATACTAAACTTTGAAACAGTTATTTACGTAAAAAAATTGAGACTTTTAATATATATACATATAAACAGGTAGTCGTCGACTCACGACCTACGCAACTTATGACTGTTCGCCTTAACGACCACAGTCCACGATCAGAGTTGTTCGCTTGAAAAGCCTTTTTGTTATATCCAATGCAACAATTTTTTTTCACGAAATGTAAAATTAAAAGATCACATGCTTATTTACAACAGAGAAAAACGTTTTACATGTGCAGTCTGCAATTATTTTTTTGCACACAAACAGACATCAAGTGGCAACAAATCTTTTGCATGTCCTTACTGCAGCTATTCAAGTTCTCAAAAAGGACTTTTAAAAAGTCAAAGTGAAGACAAATCTAGTTCAGTCTGCTCTTCTTGTAAAAAAAAACATTTAAAAGTTGTATTCTTGCTCACAGTGGAGACAAACCCCTTTCTTGTCCCTGCTGCTGCTATTTGTGTTCTCGTAAAGCAGAGGTGGGGAACCTCTGGCCCTTCCCAATCTTTCTCTTCTCTATCTCCTCCCCTTCCTCAAATAATTCACTTACCTCACAACACTCCCTCGGGGGTGCCATAGTCCCACTGGCTCTGGTGAAGCAGCTGAAAAATTTGTGTGGTATCACAAAAAAAAATAATGAATATGATATGTAACATTTTTATTGTACTTATTACTTCATTTTTGTTGTTTAATAATATCATTACGCAGCGCAAGTAATGCGCAAAATTATTGCATGATC
The DNA here is from genome assembly GCA_936435175.1 of Glyphotaelius pellucidus. Taxonomy (NCBI): domain Eukaryota; kingdom Metazoa; phylum Arthropoda; class Insecta; order Trichoptera; family Limnephilidae; genus Glyphotaelius; species Glyphotaelius pellucidus. The sequence goes on along the minus strand of OW386542.1, from coordinate 43,142,504 downwards.
CGACTTACGACCTATTTGCTGGTCCCGATCGCGGTCGTAAGTCGACTACTACCTGTATACATTACAGGGGGTTAAGGGACGTTCTTGACTTACTTTAACCAGTGATTTTTGACATTATTTGGAGTAAAAAATGTAAATGAAATTTTGGTCTCCGGTGACTTTTTTGATGACAATTTTTTTTTTCTTCAAAATCAAGCAAAAAAATTTTCTTCCGCATGTCGTCACTGGTCACTCAGCCGAGTAATCGACCAACCCCTAACCCTGCCTCCAACCATCCAACACTTACCATTTTTTATGTTTTTGTAGAAAAAAAAAACATCAAAAATGTCTCCGGAGACCAAAATTTTATTTACATTTTTTACTCCAAATAATGTCGGGAATCACTGGTTAAAGGAAGTCAAGCACGCCCCTTGACACCGTATATATAGAAAATATCCAATGTTGACCCCAATAAGTACCTCGCACTGCAATTTCAAAGGATCTAACATGCAGAATTCGCGCTCCTATAAAGTATTATTAATTATATTATAAATAAAAATTCACTTATATTTTTTTTTGTAAATACTATAAATAAGGTATAAATGGCAAAACACAGTAAAATTCATTGGCTGTTTAGCACTATAAGCAGTTTAGATGTCTCTGTATTCCATAGATATATTTTGCATTTTAAACTCACTCTGACCACCCAACTGGAAAATCAATACAATGCAACCCAGATAGCAAATTTCACTGGAACATTGCCATGTCTCCGATAACTTCAGCAGAGCTAGTGCTAACAGCACAGGTTTTTTATTGAAGTGAAAACGTCTTTAACACCGTTGTGTTTGAAACTCAATTAAACGAAAAATGGCAACACTAAAAAGAGACAAACACGAGCCGCCACTGTTCAAGACCAATGTTCATTCCTTCCTCTCCTCAAAAAGACCCTTCACACAGCATCCCAGATGACATAGGCCCTGAGGGAAATTATTTTCCTCAGGGCCTCCTGTGTGGAGTTAATAGCCTCCCCACTCTTGTCTTCTTTAGTTTTCTGTGGTTTCACTTGTACCGCGTGTGAATTGCACACTTTGATTTTATTTTTCAAATTTTTTTATTACCGACCAATGATCGTGCCTTTAGGAAGATGACTACTTTGTTAAACTTCCAGACATTTTTTATTTAAACCACAGTGACTTTAAGATTGCAGTAAATATATTATATAACACAAACCTATATCTCTAACTAACTAACTAACCATCACGTCATTTCTCTGAAGGGGTAGGCAGAAAGGACAGACTGCCAAACAACTCGGTCTTGGCACACACTTTTTGCCTCACTCACATTCATACATTGTCTCATACATGCTCTTCTATTATTCTGACTTTTGACGTGGCCCGGCTCAAGTATCTGATTCACTTGGTCTTGCCATGTCTTCCTCGGGCATCCCCGACTTCTTCTACCATTCACATTTGCATCATATATTCTTCTTACACTACTTTCTTTGTTCATTTGCTCTACATGCCCAAACCACCTTTCTTACTCATTATGCTTACATCAGCCTTACATTCTTTGTGGATCTCCCCATTTTTTCATACAATCATACTTGGTTTTACCACACAAGCGCCTCAGGGATCTCATTTCAACAGCATTCAGTCTACTTTCATCCTTCCTCTGCCAGTTCCATGCCTCACAGCCATACATCAGAGTAGGTACCAGCACTTCATTGTGGACCGCCAGCATCGCTTCTTTTGACAGTTTTTTATTAGCACAAACTCACACGGTCCTCGACTCACAATCCGAAGGTCGCGGGTTCGAACCCGGAGTGCGCAAATAAATTTTATTTGATTGATTTGTGGTAATTCACAATAAATTAATTAAAAATAGGATAGAACAATCCAACCTTCTACGGAAAGGAGTTAGAACCCTCTGACACGGTTAAGTACCTCGGAGTCATCGCAAATGCCAAACTGAGCTGGAAAAACCAAGTGGAAACTGTGGGCAATTAGGTGAATATTTATTTTTTATTTTATATTTATTAACGCCCTAGTGGGCTTTTACAAGAAAAGAAGCAAATATATAATTAACAATATTAATTACATGTATTACAATATGCGGCAGAACGTGGGGACTCAATGCACAGCCATTGTATAACCAAGAATCATGGATGCAGCCTTGGTCTGGTGGAGGAGAACAACACATACAGGGACTTGTATGCAAAGAAATCACAGGAGCTAGGCAAACCACTCCAATACTAGCCCACTGCTACTAGTGCTGCTGATCCCCTACCCTCACTTAAAATAGAGGGGGTGGCGATGGCGGCAGCCTACAGGTTACAACGCAAAGGTCATTGGAGAGGTAAGTTGCCCGAAACAGTCACACCGAGATCGGAACAAGACTGAGGGCAATTAAATCCCGATAGCTGGAATGAAGCAGGACGGCAAACAAGCCGAATACTTCTTCAAACAGCAGTTTGGTGTGATGTCTCCACCTGGGAAAAGGGGGACATGATCCCAGGTCCAACCTCCTGACAGGAACTATTCTGGTTCACAAATGGGTCCAAGATAGAGGAAGAATTGGCATCTTGGCCTCTGTGCACAGGAGAATATACGTATCGGGTACAGGAATAAGAACATAACTATTTGTTCTGATAGCCAGGCAGCCCTAATGGCACTGGAAAGTAACCGATGCCACTCCAGACTGGTGATGGAATGCAGGACTATTCTTACAGAACTCTCTACCATCAATAAAATAACCCTGATTTGGGTCCAAGAAAATAAGGGTATTGAGGGCAAAGAGCGGCCTGACGAACTACCAAGGAAAGGGGCAAATGCACCACTTGAGCCGAGCCACCACATCCGAGCCGGCCGTAGGAGTAGCAGCTTGCCACACCAAATTACATATTGAGAGGTGGGTCAAATCCCAACACTGGAAGGAATGGGAGAGGCAATCCAAAGTACTCATAAACAAACTGAAACTACTCCATATGGAAAGAAACTCGCTGAGGGAACTGGTAAGACTACTAACGTGACACTGCCATCTCAGGAGACACATGCAGCTATTGGGAGTGGAAAGTACCAACAGATGTAGAAAATGTGGAAAAAGAGGATGAAGAGACTCCAATTCACTTATGGTGCCAATGCCCTGCCCTGGTGGGAACTAGGCTCAGATATCTGTGGAAACACACTGTAGAACCAGACATAGCCACATATCCAATGACAACCCTGGTGAACTTTATGAAAGGGACTGGTATAATAACTTGTTAAATGTAATAACTTGTTAAAGTATTGAGGCAAAATGGGAGATAGCACAATGGGCCTTTGGTCTAAGTGCTCACGGAACTAGTTGTAAACCTTCTCCGCCGAAAAAATTAAAAATAATATGTAGTTTATTTGCGGCACGTTCCAGAATGGAAGATACTCTCAGTATCGCCCTGGTGTAAAACCACCATTCAGAATTAGCAGTGTCTGGTGACCAGATCTGAATAGCCAGGTATTTCCCCACCTTCCTCCTCCCCATCTTCTTCCCCTCCCCACTACCCTCAGCCTCACAACATACCCAATTTGGGGATGCCATAGTCTCACTGGCTCCAGGAGCAGTCGGGGACTTTTGTGCGGTATTCTTCCAATATCTCGACTATATCTCGATATAATTAATGTACCTATGTAATTGAATACATGTATGTTTTTAAAATTATAAATGTTCTCACTTACTAATTAACCACATTAAACATATTTAAAAAATATAATGTGGCATATGGATTTTTGTTGTTGCTACCCTGTAATACTTTTTATTTTATCTTTGTTGACTACAAAATGATTTGCCGCTATCTTAGTATTGTTTTGAAAACAATGGTTCACAGATTAAACCCTTTCAACAGCCACAACGGTAACAAATCTTCTGAATGGATATTCTTTATTTTACAGAGAACAAAGGCGTGGTTGCTTTTATATTCCTCCTATGTAATCTCTAGGCTGCGTCAAGGTGTGAAGGTGTGTGTGCGTCGACACTGCTAAGTGGCACGTTTAATATTTTGACTTAGCTGAACAACATTTAAAACTGTCTATAGATGTATTTTAATTGTTCTTTGTTTGGTCAATAAACTCGTTCATGCTTTAGCTATTCACAAATAATGCTGAATGTCGTTTTAGAATGATTTTAATATAAACAAAACTCATTCAAAAAAAGTCAGATGTAAATTATCTTTATAGTGCGTGGTACTGCGTCTGTCAGAGTCTGCCATTAGCCACGTCTCAGATTGCGAAGGACCGATTCATGCGCCAATAGATTGGAACGTACAAACTGTTTTACTCTCATAATAATACTAAGTATGTTTATCTCACCGAATCTAAAATTTCTTTGTCTGTGAGTGAAGCCGTTGTAAGCAGACAGTCGTCTACTTCGATGTAGGTTTGAAGATTTTCTGTAAATTTTCCTGCCATGTTGGACTGTTGAATCCACTCAATTAATGGAAGGTCGTCATCGCTATCAAACTCCGTTTCCGTTTCCACCTAATCACTCATAGAATTTGTAAAAAGTCCAGCATGTCGAAAAGAGTGCTGTATAGTTGTGGATGTCACTTCTTCCCAGGCTTTAGATAAAAAATTTACAGCATGCAGCACATTAATAGAAGTTTTACCCTCAGATTCGACTAGCTCCACCAATAATTTCTTTCTGTAGTGACCCTTGAGGCTTTTAATCACGCTTTGATCCATTGGCTGCAACACACTAGTCGTATTTGGAGGAAGAAATGCCAACTCTATGTTTTGAAGGTTTGATATAAGAGGGTGGGCGGGACAATTGTCAACAAGAAGTAAAATTTTTCATCCCTTTAATTCTGCATCCCACTTTCGGACTTCTTCTTCAAAAAGTTGACTGGTCATCAAGCTGATTTATTAGCTTTATACGTCACTGGCAATTTTTGAATGTTCTTAAAACACCGCGGATTTTTCGATTTGCCTATTACCATCAGCTTTTTTTTTTCTGTGCCATCCATATTAGCAGCCACAAGTACTGTAATACGCTCCTTGGAGAGCTTTCCTCCAACACACTTTTCCCCTTTAAATTTCAGAGTTTTATCTGGGGTCAACTTATAGAAAATTCCTGCTTCATCAGCATTAAAAATGTCACTTGAGGCGTATTTTTCTGTCAATTTTGACCACACTCTATTAATCCAGTCGTGAGTAACATTCGTATCAACACTTCGTGCTTCTCCACTAATTTTACCATAGTTGATACGGTGACGTTGCTTGAATTTTCCGAGCCATCCCTTTGATGCTTTGAAAGAAAGTAAACCAAGTTCTTTGGCAAACTTCTCCGCCTTAGCTTTCACGATCGGGCCCGAGATAGGCATATTATTCTGGCGCTGTCGGTGAAACCATGATAGCACAGCTTGATCCAAATCTTTGTATTTAGGTTTCTTTAATTTTTTGGAAGATTTTCCATCCTCCTCTGCTTGTAGAATTTTTTCTTTATTTTTCCATATTGTGGACACGGTAGAGCGACTAAATCCTAAGTGTCTGCCATCATCACTTATCTTCTCTCCCGCCTCTATTGCGCGCATCAGTACTTTTTCGTCGATACACAGTGATTTTCTCTTACTTGCCATGTTTATACAGTTTGAAAGTTTATGGGCAACTAACAATATGATAACGAATAGATAATCCATGAAACCTAAAAACAACAATCTACACTTGCAAACAATCCCAATTTGTAAACAAAAGAAGGGATTTCTTAGAAAACAACAATCAACAGGTGCAGGGAATCCCAATTTGTAAACAAAAGAACATTAGAAAGTTCGGCATGTATGATGCCGACAGTTTATGACGGTCAGTTTATTACGGGGTAGGATAATAAAGCGACAAAAGAACGTACACATCTGCGCCGATTTTACTAATTTTGGCAACTAAAAAAGAACTTTTTATTACTTAATTCTTGTCGTTATTGAGAGTGGGTGCAATGCCAAATAGAGTGTATCATTGTATGGAAGCTAAGCTAAACCAACCAAAGCCGAGTGATTTCGACGCTTTAGGGAGTTTGTCGTTAAATCGAGTGACGTTACATGGAGTTTACACTGTAAATAAATTTTTTATAAATACACATTAATCTGGTTGACGATACAATTTACAAATACATAATTTTGTTCATAAAGCATTTTGGTATAAAGCAGTCACTTTGTGGTTTGACATAATATTAATCGAAATAAAACAATTACTTTGTTTGTAACCACGATTTATTTATTTAATTTTTTTAATACCGACCGGTTTCACTTTACACAAGCATCTTCAGGGTATAAAATTAAACTGACCAAAAATATACATTATGTGAGCTTATATACGGTGATAGTGGTTACAAACAAAGTTATTGTTGTATTTCAATTAAACAAGTAAGTTATTACTAAAATAGTGTCAGCCGGCCGACGGCTGGCGATTCTCATTTTACTCCCGGTGTATTAGAAGTATTAAGTTGCGTATTACATTCTGTATTAGGATTATTACATTCTACGTTAAATTTAAAATTACCTATTATCTCTTAACCGACTGGAAAATTACTTATTCCAACAGCGGCACTGTTCATTTTTTTAGGTTGACTGTCCCTGCTTCCTATTTCACTCATGAATTTGGATCGCCGGTGACGTCAAACGATCTTAGTCATTTTTTTTAATTTCATTTTCTGAAAGACGCATTTGTTAAGAATGCTCTCACCAAATGTTTTAAAAACATTCGAAAAATTGACAGAGATACAGCATTTTATGTGAAACCGTTTGTATGTTGAATTATCCTTCAGCAAAATTTTGAATGCATTTTTCTCGAAACTATGTATTTCAACCTGGTTGACAACATATTAAAAAAACATCAGATTTGCATGTACCAAGTCTTAAACTGTTCGAAAATCAAGTCTCTTTTTTTATATTATAAAGGGCACCCTTTTTTTTATGAACGTTGAAAATTATCTATAAGAACCAGAAATAAAATTCGCTGGTCGCTGTAAACGTATATGTTTTGTTTGTAAATATATTTTTATTTTACTTTTCTGATGAACCTTATGGCTTAGTCGCTGTCAATTGCCGAGTAACAATTTCGTCAGAGTGTCCTGTTGAAAGCGGAGTACACCGCAAACTATGTTTTAGATTCGTGTACAGTCTTTCGTGTGTATATATTGACTATGAGCTTTAATAAAAAAAATTCCATTTGCTTGAAAATAATTACGAAAAATACACCCTAGTACCGCGCACGCATTTAAAACCGTAGATTTGTTTTAAAAGCAGAACGTACGACGATCTAATTGAGCTACCGTCGGAGTAATTTAATCGCAACTTGCTTGCGCTCGTGCACTTTCATACGCACATCACAAACCGTGTGATGTTTTGACGATTGGATAGATTGAACGATTGGATTGATTGGAAGATTGGAATCGTCAAAGATGACACAGTGACAAATTTGGGAAACCGAAAATTAAATAAAATCCTTGTAGACTACTCCCATTTATAATTATTTTCCTAACTAACAGTTTACTGCGAGACTTGAACTTATTTTCTCGATATTTTTAATTTTTAGAATGGACCAAGATGGCAGTCTTAACATCAGTTATGACGAGTGGCGCGATTACCTGCTCCTCGCTCCCAGCACCGATATTCACGGCCTCATCAACTTCTGGAGACATTCAACTGTAAGTCATTTTTCACTTATATTTATTTACCACCTGATTTATACCATCATTGTGCATTTTCAAATATGTACATCTAAAGTTTTCAGCTCTGTTTAGCAAGTGTTTTTTCGACAGTTTCTTCAAGCAATTTTACAAAGAGATCTGATTACCATAATTTCGGCTTCTGTGTCATTTTTCACAATAATTTAAATGTATCATTAGGACTTTCTCTCCAGTCTTTGATTGATCGAGAAGACTGATTGAAAATTATTTTTCTTTTTTGTTGTTAACAAATAATGCATTCTCAGTTAGCCTGGCCCGGCGTCCCACTTGGTCAGTATCGGTACTGAATTGAAAAAAAACCGGAGACCCTCTGCAAAAAAGTAAAGTTTACATTGGTTTTCTAGTGCAGCCATTGGGGTATTTTTCTGTGCAGTGTCTGTGATTTTGTTGTCAATTAGGTACCGACACCTACCCAGCAGGACGAATTGGGCTTGCATAAATATAGCTGCAACTTAAGCAAAAAATATTAATTATGAGAATTTGTTAATTAGCTAATCGAAAAACATTAGGATGATCTAAGCAATTTTTTTGACTAGGTATATTTGCAGAATAGTGACACAAATTTTAAAAATTTTTATGTTTACCCATTTTGTAATAAAATCACTTCGAACATGTTTAACTTTGTTGTCCATGCAGTTCAGTACCTGGACGTGTTAAGTTAATTTTGCAAGTAAATATTAAAGCTACGAATTGTTTTATAGACTTATCATTCCGATTTTTTAAATAGCTAAATTAGTATGACATTATTTAATCAATTGACAAAATATCTGCAACATTAATAAGTTTTTACCAAAATTTCCGCGCCAGTGATGGCAATCATTGGTAAAACTTGTTTCTGCGAGACATTAATTATTTGATATATTCAAAACGTCTTTAAGTTTTGTACTTATATTACAGGTAACCCGCGGACATGGCCGCGATAAGCGAAATTCCACGATCAATGAGGGATTAAAAAAACACATTTTTCAGCTGATTCTTTGTCTGTACTGTATTGATTTCACTGTAGACAATTTGAAATCTCTACCTATAACTTCAAATTTACCACCATTTTCTATCGCTTTGATTAATTTTAGTTTCTTTTCTAAAGTCACTACATTGCAAATTTTTGTAACCGATTTTTCACGTTGTCTGTTTGACATTTTAAATCTACGAAGGGAGCGTGTGCTCGACACCACAGCTAGATTGCAATGAAGTTGAAGGATAGTACCAGTGTACCAGCATTACACATTTCGTCTCACTCGCGCTTGTGAATTTACGTATATGTATATGTACATGTGCATTATGTGGGTGAACGAAAAAGAAAGATTGCTCGCTCGTGCAACCACACATTATGACAATTACCGGAATGTATCGAAGTCTGCCAAGTGTTGTATAAAATACAGCTTTATAACGAATCCGCGTTCAACAGAGTTGCGATGAACGGGGGTTACCTGTATTCCTAGGGAACATTATTTATGCCTTACAATAAAACTTGACTTAATATTATTATTTTATTCCTTACAATAATATTTTATAAGTAGGTAAATATAAGTTCATAATAAAGTAATAGATTAAAGTGTCTTATCAAACCTTCATGAATATTTTAAAATAAACATCACCACATCACGCACTTACAAATGGTACAATATGTATGTTTTTTTCCCACGCAGGCGGTAAGAAGTTTGGTTATCTTCAAAGCACCATTTCGTCAGATATATGACCAGTAAATTAGCGACAACCATCACTCTGGCGATGAGAAAAGGTTTCACTGTAATTAAGAACAGCAGCACTGAGTAATTATAATTCTTCACTGACTATTAGTACTCATTGCATCTGTTCTACTTTTATACTTTTGATTGCTTACTTTCTCAATTAGCCACGAGCATAAAAATGTTTCTGGTTTTACATTTAAAAATTTATAGAAACGTACATAACGCCCTTCTAATATGTCAGTATAATATACTATGTATTACATAATATAATATTATTATAATATATAAATAATTAATCAAAACTCAAATTAAACCAATAACTTAAAGAAATATTTTTATGCCATTTTTGCTATGCCTATAATGTGCACCGTAGCTTCGCATTTTGGATTTTATCTCCACCTGTACATGTGACCATTATCCAAAAATCACATTTTTCCAATATTCACTAATATTTGTGAACTCCTCTCCTACGGTGACACATTGGAATAAACATATATTTTTGCTAATATATACGTAACGCTTGAACCATATATTATTAGAGTGTAACTTCAGTAGGTACATAATATTATATTTTGACATGACACAACATTACCGCTTACTACCAATTCCCATAAACATATTAAGTACAACTCGTAACAAAACATAAAAATAGAAAGATGTTTTCAAATTAATGCTGAAAGTAATTTAGGCATTTTTTAAAATAAATAATTATACATAATATAACAAATAGAAATAATTTTTTATTTATGCTACAAATGCTTAAGTAAGCTTGTTTATTATAATCCATTTTATTTACACTATATACTATCAAAACATTTATATATATTATATAACCATCATATATCATTTGATATTATATAACCATATTCCTGATTATTTATAAGACATTCTTATCAAAACATTCAGACACCTGTAGTATTATGGAAAATTCTTCAGTAAATATTAAAAATAGGGACAAGCTTCAAGCGCATATCTAATTATTATTTAAAACACTTGGTAGTTAGATAATAATGAGAAATAAGTAAACGGAAACGGAAATGGAAAATAATGCATTTTGACAAGTCAAGTCTGTTACTCCTAGTTCAGTTTTGGAAACAGTTCATATAGGTCTCATAGAAATCGTTGTCTCCCTTACTATTATGGTTAGAAATATGATCTATGTAAAATGTTATTAGAAAAAGAAAATACCACGATTTATATTCAAATCTAAAAATTAACTGCAAAATAATTAAAATGTACACCTTTACGAATCCAATGTTTCTGGCGGCAATTTGAAAAAAAATTGTACCTTTGAGAATTTTTTTTTCACGAAAATACATAAAAGTGAGTCAATGATAAAGTTTATAAATTATTTACCTAATTAATTATGTACGTGTTTTTATTTTTTTTCGTTATCAGTAATTTTAGTTAGAACCATTTTTAAACTTTTTTATGTTTCCGTGCAAATTTTTTTTAATTTCAAAAATTATGTCTATTTCTAATTATAAAATTTGAAAGCGTATTTCATCAGCTTTCCAAAACAGCTTTTTGTTTTCGGATACTTAAAAAAATATTCCATTTATTTGAATTTTATTGTAAAACGGAAATATTTTGACCCTCATACAAAATGCGGTCAAGGCCTGAGGGGTTAATAGGTATTTTGTCAAAATTAAAATCGTTTCTTTACTTGGCGGCCATTGTTATTGATGTGATGTTTTAAGGTTAGTTTTTTTCTTCTCTTATTTAATCCAAAATATAAACCTATGATCCTAAAATAGCTTTTAATTTAGGTTTAATTAAAAATGTAAATAAGTAAACTTCCCTAAAAAATACTATTTTAATATAACTTTTTTTTAATGGAGTACCTGCTAAAATGTATTATTTTCTTTACGTTTACCTTATAATAATTTGAATTTGAAAAAATATATTTTGTAATAATTATATTCTTTATAACTGCAATATGTGCCAGTTCTAAATTAAATTTATTAAAAAAATAATAATTAAAATATTGCTGCTGCAAACCATTTTACAGGTTACTCTATGATTTGCTTCACACGACCCCACTTGGCAACACTTATTGATAAGTTCATATCAAAGTTGATAAGTTGTTTGATCATATTTCAGTAGATGGCGTTCACAACATTATTTTTGTAACATCTTTGTAAATGATGATTAAGCAAAACCTCCCAGCAAAACCTCACAAGGCCGGAACACTCATTCAAATCAGCCTCCGAACTTGTAATCGGGATCCCACAAAAAATCTGATTTAACATTTTTTTCTGTTTATTCTTATTTAATAAATTATTTAAAAATATTTCAGTTATTTAAAAAAAAATTTTTTTGGAAATTCTCATACAAGTTAGAACATTTTCCGGTTGCGAGTAACAAAGTTTCATATTTATTTTATTATATTATTAAATTTCATTCATATGAATTAATATCTACGCACGAACGATAGACGTTTTCATGTAAAACAGTAACGGTAGTGTAGACATACTACCCGCCCCATTTTTAATGAGATAATTATGAATTACCTTTTTGACACTTGACGTTTGGATACAAATTCAAATTCAAAAAATATATTTAGTTCATCGATATATATTTTTTACAAGAAAGTGTACGGATGTGCATGCCGCAAAAATCAGAAAGGAGTCCCCGTACGATCAAAGGAGTTATACGGTGTGGTAGCCCTCTATCCTCCATCCATGAAGAAGGTTCTCGTTTTTACCTGAAGGGCAGGCTGGAAGATTTGCCCTCTAGAAATTTCTACAACAGTCCAGAACATTTGAGAGCTTTCTACAATATTCTGGCTCATTCTGGAATAGTCTGGAATGTTCGGGAACATCCCAGATCATTGTAGAACATTCCAGAACACTCTTGAATGTTGTGGAATGTTCTGGAACATTTTGGACCCATTGGTAGGGCTATATAAAGCAAGATCCATTGTGTCGAGCCTATGTAAAATAAAAGGTACAAATTCAAACATAATTGATAAACACAGCTATGCATCCAGTATATTTGGAGGGTAAGGGGGTCGGTGGGCGGATATTCCAGAATTGTTGGAAAAACTTTTTTAAAATACATCAAGATCATCAGTGGCGCTTTAAAATGATTACAATCTTTCAGTTATTTCCTGCAATTTTCATTGAAATGTTGAGAATCAAAAAGCAACACATCAATGGCATTTAAAGATATTATTCACAATAAATGATTTATCCCCTCTCAATTGAATAATTTATATTACAATAACATCAGTGGTATAATTTATATTACAATATAATATGTACTTGTAAAAGTATGCTATTTATCTCTTCTCTATCTTGACCTCTTTCTGTGTGAAGACTTCATTAATCTTAATGAAGATATGATTGCTTAAAATGAATAATATTTTGATGGTTCTCAAGACGACAACTCAGAAAGTAAAAGTTGAAAGTGATGCAATAGAAATCTTGTGAAAAAATAATCTTCACTTAGAGATGGCTTCCAACTAATAACAAACAAATACAATCTTTCTTCTCTTCAGCTAGAATCAACTGGAAGGATTGTCACATAAGTATAGTACACGCTAAAACTTGTTACGATCCATTCTCGCGCAGGTGCAGTCACTTTACTTACTTTACAATGACCGTAAGCAAAAGAGAAAGATGCGTAAAACATACATGCGACAGAGAAAGGCGTCGGTGGGGAGGCACGTCACGTTTCTGACCCTAAACTCGCTTATTGCGACAATTTCTATATCAACATTAGGTCAATATTAAAGTTTGGCATGTACTATATAATATGTGTGTGTCGGTATTATAGTTTGGCATGTTATTAGGATGAAAGCTACAGTTGTGGTGTGAAGTACTGAAGTAAAAGTAATACAATAATAAGTCGGACATTTTTTTCATTCATTTCCTCTGAAACTTTTTCTATTACATTTACTTTTTTCACCGCACAAGAATCTTAACTGCTCCTATTTGAAGTCAGTGAGACTATTTCATCCTTAATTGGGGTATCTTGTGAGGCTGAAGATAGTGTGTGTGTAGGGAATGGAGATCCACGAAGTGGAAGGAGGGAGTGCCTGGCTATTCAGAAGTATCTGATCACCAAATAAAAAATTAAAGGCTAAAGCCATTTCTAGCAACGTTTCAATTCTGAATGGTGATCTTACACCAGGGCGATGGTGCTGCAAATATACTATACATTATTTAAAATTAATTTATTTCGCTTTTTTTTCCTTAAACGAAAAAAAGCCAACTGACAATGTGATTTTTATGAACGGCTTTTAGGACACTCATTACGAAATTTTTAAATTTAATATTTCATCTAATTAACATAGGAGGCTTTATTTTTAATTCAATAATTCGTTAACCCACAAATAATTTCCAAAAATTAAATTCTTAAATGACCTATTTATATAATTTAAAAGACAAATAAATAAAATAGCTGTCCTCTGTCCTCTGTACTAGATATTCAGTGTTACACTTTTTGATTAAAAAAAATAATTATTCAATTGGGTCGAGTATTTTGGCCTTAAATCCAAAATTAAGTTTTATGTACAATTGATAAAAAATCAAAATGGCGCCGATTGATTTGTGACGCAAATATAACGGTTGTTGAAACACCCAACTTATCTTTAAGTTTTGTAAATTGATAACTTTGTTTGGGTTTTCCAGCGTAGTTTAAATTTTTACATATTACAGTTTAGCATAGTTCAGTGTATAATCAAGAAGCCAATATCGATCGTCCAGTTGATTAGTCAGATATCTCCAATTGAGTTTTGAGATAATGAGGAAAGCAGTATTCGAATGCTCGCCATAAATCAAATATTATTTACGGTGACCGGACATCTCGGAATGAAACCAACTCAGAACCACCGCAGATAAGTCATTTGGAGTGATGAAAAAAAAATATAAAAAATTGGTTAAATAGGCTATGTTAGTTTAGGGTTATCGGTTAATTTAAAATTATTTTTTTCTTAGCTTTTAATAACTTTTCAAGGAGGTGTTGAGTTGACTTTATTCTCAATTGATATGGAACCATTATTTACAAGTGTCTGTGTTTTTTACATATTAAATACAAACACGCTATAAAATAACACTGGGAGGCATAACGGTCCGATACTATTGACATTTCTCTACAAGTGACCCAGAAGACATCAGCATTTTGTTTAATTCACTACAAGTTATTAAAATTGATTTGGTGGTGTTTATGAGTAATCTGAGTACTGTACCAGATAGAGGGTACTCTTTTATATATAACTGTATACACAAATTTCGATTTTTCGGAGATGTTTGACTAATCAACTAGATGATCGATATTGTTAATAGTCGGATTTCTGTCGAGTCAGAGTAGCGTATAATAATAATTCTAGTTAAAATACTCTCAGCGAGAGATCGTACTTGACGTCATCGTTCTAGTAAGTTCTGTTTTGCTGGGACTAGTGTAGTATTAAATTAGTCGCCTTGTGGTAGAATTTACGCAATAATATCAACCAATCAGATAGCGATGAGAGGCTCGCCCGGTGACGTCGCAGTCCCGGTCACGATGACGTCACGGACGCTGAACTTGGCCAAGGTTTGAATCAATTGGAATAATGTACCGTGTTTACTATAATATGAAGCAGATTGATAGTTCTTCATCAAATCGTATTACAGCCCGCGCCGTCGTTGGCCCGGCCATTATACACATACAACACGAGTTCGGAATTCACGGAATTCAACATATTTTAAAGCACCGTTATGATTTGAAACTCGAAACGAAAAAAGCGACATTAAAAGAGAAAATATGTGTGGAATTTAGCCTGCGAGAAAATGAGATACTTAGTATAATCGGTCTCCTCTATGTGCGGTGCTTCGTGGTCTTCCCACTCTTGTCTACTTTAGTGTTTTGAAGATTTCATCTCTACCGCGTGTGAACTGCACCCTTGTATTTTATAAATGAAAACTTATTTAGCACCGTTGTGATTTTAAAGAGATTCGTTGAAACGAAAAAGCGACACTAAAAAAAGACATACCCATTCATCTATAAGATTTAGTATGCGAGAGAATGATATAGACTAATCGATCTCCCGAGCTTCGTAGCCTATCGGTTTCCTCTTTGTGCGGTGCTTCGTAGTCTCCCCACTACTACTGAAGGTGTCACTTCTAGCGCGTGTAAACTGCACACATATTTTTTTTAAATATTTTGTTTACATCGCATATTTAGCAAAGGCTGGGAGCACACAACATAACCCTACATCATCGGATACACAGATGAGAAACTACTTAGTAGCGAGATGACGTTTTGTATTCTCAAACTTGATCTGACCGCAGACGACATTAGAATTATCGAGTTATTTGAATATGATTTTCACGCGTTTCTTCAAAAAACGGCATCGTTTAATTCTGTAATAGTTACCACAAATGTTTTCCGTATTTCGATTATGCAACTAGACTTCGCTGTTTGTAGCACTAAAATTTGTGGAATTGCCTAAGTTGATTTCGTTGTATTTTGTATGTAACAACTAGGTATGTACATAAGTCATTCCATTTTTAAAAATAAATACATAAAATTATTAGCCATTTTTTTATTTCCTAAATACAAGTATTACGGTTCCCAACACTTCAATCTACGATTTAACACTACTTGTCAGTATAAATATACAATAACCGATTTATCAGATGTATTGCTATCTTATAATTCAATTTCAAAACAAAGCCGATTTCTAGTTGCAGTAATTACCCCGCGATATTATCGTCCCGATGATTCAACCTGTAATAAATATGATTCTACCTGTAAGACAGCTCCGCAGTAATCTCCCATTCCGTTACATGTATGACGTTTTTGAGAAAGAGTAGGCACATACAAGGTTACAACGAAACTATCAGAAGTACGCTCATACTGTCAAAATCATTTCCAGGAATCATGGCGATGGCGTCATCTAATCCCCACTTCCTCTATTTAATCTGCCCAGTAATTTCCCGCGTATGATTACGTCATTCCCATTCAAATATACGTTTGTTTGGTAGAGGTAACGAACGCCTGAAAATTGGTTTGCTTATAAAAATCTAAACGCGGAACAGTAGGTTGGTAAATTTAAACATTTTTGCCACTCACAACGTACCCTGTAACAACCGGCGCGCAGCCTTTCGCTTCATACAAGCTAGAAAAATCTCGAACACATCAATCGAGTACTTGTACGATCGAGTACCCACCTTCAGGGTGTATTTAACCTTAATTTGGAAAAAATTGAGATAAACATTATAATTTAATTTTTCAAATATATATTTTTTAAATTTTGAAATTTTTTTTTATAACACCATACCTTTTGTATAAATGTCTCACAAATGTTCTTACATTCTCGGTGAATTAGAAATATAATATTTTCCAAAGTAACTCCGTTTTTTTCAGAACTGAAACATAACATCTTAAATTCAATAAATAATCTAAAACCTGCCTGAAAATCTCACACGTGGTACCTTTAAAATGACAAAATAAGCGACTAGTTCGAATGAAAGACATCGTATCTGATTTGAACAGAAGATTAATTGCTCTAAGATTAAATTTAAAAAAAAACGAAGAAAATTACCTGCGATTTTGATGTTAGTTAGTTAGACGACATTTTCGAATAGTTAAAATAATAATTATTATTTAGTTAATAAAATACCGTGTAAAAAAAACACGCAAGTTAAATATTATTTTTTAAAAATCTGTGATGATTTGTTTATGAAAGTTTCTAATAAAAAAACATTATTCATGCCTTATTTTTTAAACCGAAACAAAACACTCGCAAGCAACCTTCAAAGATCATGCGGCGAGAATCGAGTAAAAGCAACTGATCTTTTTATTTTTTATTTAATTTAAATGGAATTTAATAATGTATGAAGTTCTGCAAGTATTTTCGTTTTTATTTTTGTTACAGCTGTTTCGGCTTACAAATCGGCCATTTTCAGCCATTTTCAAAATGTTTGTCCTTTGAAAATCGCCTTGTAAGCCGAAACGAAAACGAAAACGTAACGAAAATAAAAACTAAAATACTCACAGAACTTGAACATCATATATATATATTTTAATTAAATGGAGTTCTACGAATAAAATACAAAAACAATTAAGCAACTGATCAATTCATTAACTAATTTATCTGACTTTGGGCCTCCGGTACTGTTCAACCCGTGCATTAATTAACCCAATTATAAAATGCATTAGTTACACTGGCCACCTGGATAATACCTGAATACCCCCGAGACGCCATCGTCCAAGAACTACTAAGTGATTTATACCTTGTAGCTTGTATGGGACAGCACACAGAACACAGTGCGGCGTTCCTAATATATTCCGCTTGCATATTTTTTACTTTTACTTTAGCTGACCTCAAATTTTCGTAATTAATTATATTAATATTAATTAATTATATTTACCCGGTTTTATTTAAACGAACATGTCTTTAAAAAATACGTCTAATTTTGTTAATTTGCCATTTTTTAGTTTTTTTAATATAGAAATCTAATATGCTTTTTTAAATCACGAAAATGAAATGACGGAAAATGTTTGGTCCTGTGACACAAGGAGATAATCTTGAATGTCGCACATCGCACAGTACCAGCAGTATCAGCAGTATCAGCGGTGGCAGTAGCAGTGTGCCACTAACCCCGATTGCTTCCTGCCGCCTGCGCCTGCCGTACTCGTATCTACCGTCTCGTCCATACATTGGCCTCGTTTTCGGCAGTGCTGTTAGCTGCTAGTTCAGCTGCATCGGCAATATCGAACAACCAATTTAGTCCAGTCAGTGGGGGATAAAAAAGGCCTTTTCCTTGCAAAAGGTCATGTAGTAGCGATTTTGATATTTGTTGGTTAGATTGAGACTCTAACGAAAAAAAAGGAAAGATGTGAGGAGTGGGTAGGAATCTGGGGGTCAATGTGTCAGGAGTGACGGACGAATCGAACAAGGCGTTGTTCCGGGAGGGTTCTGCTGGAGAGGTCAAAAGGTCACCAAGATCCGAACAAACCTCACCCCATAAACCCCTGCACTCCTGCAAAGTCCCTAAACGTAGTGAACCACATGGGGTGACCTACGGCAGAGGTGTTGGTTATCCAATAAATGGTACCCAGGGTGGCGGTACCCAAACACCCCTTACAAATTGAAAAATGATTTCAATGGATTCCTCGTCATTTTATTTACGACATTTCTTAATTAACTTCTCTTGTGAAATGTTATTGAAAGAAGGCACAGAGATCTCGTAGATGTACTCATCGAGTCATTTTATTAGGAATATGCAATAATATTGATATGAAATTAAATAACATATTATTCTCCGTAGCACCGTGAGACGGTAATCTAATTTCTGACCCGGACATAATAAATAAATAGTGCTGTTCCTTTACTGTTTATATTATTTTAACATTTACCCTTGAACCTCGTCAATATTATATACGTATTTCTAAATTACGCAAGCGCTACTCATTAGTCTGGTTTAAACGCGAGAGGAACTGTGAATCTAATACAAACTCCAAACGATAAATAAACATTGAAGTATGTCGCGATGAAATAGTATTTATTATTCAAGTTATCAATACATTTTATATAATATTTCGCATATTTTCAAATATATTTATTAGATTTTTCTTAACAGTTTCGTGTTATTTATTTGTCACTGAAAAACAATGGCGATCTTAAGAGGAAACCGTGTCGTCGAGAAATTTGAACATTAAGTATTTTACTAAACTGTTGCTGTCACTGTCGCTCTCACTTCCCCGAATACCGAGCGAAAGGAACAACAGCACCCCAGGCAGACAATACCTTAATAAATTTATCAAAATCGAGGTTTTATATTTCTTATCTTTCTCCTCCAAGACTGGAATGATTTTTAACATTTTTTTACCAACTGTGTTCAAAGAAAATACCCTGTAAGTTTTGCTTTGTCTAGTTTTTACGCCGAGCGGCGTTCAAACCGGGCACTTTTAATGATTTTTGGAGGGTCCTAATTCCTATTCGAAGTACCTTATCAAAAAAATCAAAACTTACCGACACGCCGGTGGTCGATATCTATGTTATATTCAAAAATATTTGCCGTAGTTACAAAATCAGATAGGAATTGGGGAATGCGTATACGGACAAAACGTCGCCCGGTTTCTTTAAACGCCTTTCTACGAACATACTTATTTCTTATATTTTAGCGTTGATCTATTATTTCGGTCCAGTGCCGGTGGTGGTATAAAGGTTATAATATAATTGTCTTCATTACCTTGTTTTTCTGGACACACCCTGGTGATACTCACAATTTTATATCCTATTGGTGAGTGTATGCATTAGTTAGGTCATTTGGAAGGTTCTAACTTCCCCTCACCTTGTTCTAAGATTTCAAAATGTGCAAAGACGATTTTTCATATTCTATTTGACAGTTTTTTATGTTGAAGTTCAATCTTGTGTAAGTATTATATGGAATATATAAAGATATAGGACTTGGCCCCAGCTTGGAATTACATTCGGGATGATTTCTATGAGACCCGATGAATTGTTCTGAAAAGCGAACAAATTAGTCTGAGGACTTAAAATCGTCAATTCGAGACTTTGAATTATTGTGATAACCTTTATGGAACACTTGTACACCCGATTATAATATTGACTTTGTGAGCACGGTGCACACTTTCCAAAAAGCAAAGCCAGTACAAGACGCATTTGAATCAATACAAATAACATTATTATGTACTTTCATCTCGAATACATCCGCGTAGTGGTCCAACATTATCACATTAGCACTACCCAGACGTGTCTTGTGACGTCAATGGCATGCGAGGCATTTACTATAAACAATAACATAATACTCATCAATCAATCTTATTGAAACACAGGAAATGCGGTAGGTTGGTGGTGTGGGGTGGGGGTGGAGGGTGGAGGGTGGAGGGTTAGGGGTCAAGGATTCGAGACTGAGTCTGCACCTCTAACGTAACGTGTGTAGTGTTTGTTAGCCTTTTGATTCCGGTTTGGAGGGCAGAGAGAATGTCGGCTCTGATTTAGATGTTTCCTTTGGAATTAAATTCGGCTAAATAATACGTCACTTCTTTTGGACTCGGGTTCTAACATCACGTTATCTTATTCTGAGAGATGAGGTGTCAAAGTTTGCAAAGACATGCACTCATTATCCATTTATCAATTTCTGATTTTGAAGTTGAACGTATGTAGAGTATTAAAGGAAAATATTTAAATAGGACACATACTTACCATTTTAGAAGATACCTAAACAAGCAAATGATACCATATGTAACCAGCTAGCTAATAATTCATTGCGTAAGGTTCTAATTTCCAATACCATCTAGAAATATGATCTAAATGGTATTGGAAAAAGAAAACACCATGCTACAAAACTACAAAAAATTAAATAAACTATATAAAATGTACATCTTTATGAAACCACAATTTCCGAGCAAAATTTGAAAAATAGTTATTTATTTATTGACGTCCTATTCGGCTTTTACATGTACAAACAAATTTCATTTATAACAACAGTATTTAACTTATATTTTTAAACGTTTAAAATACATAGTTGACATTAAAAGAATAAAATTGGTGTATCATGCATTGGTGCCATCATCAGTATCTTATGGAACAATTGGATGGGGGGGTGTGTATAATACACATTAAGCCACTAGAAATAACTCAAAAATTACTAAAAATAATGTTGCATAAAGATATTAACTACCCCTCCGTGCAATTGTTCCATGAGGCTGAATTGTTAGATATAATATTTACTGTAAACAATGTTTAAAATATATATTTACACGAAATGTTATTTTTACAAAAAATGAAAAGCGTTTTAGTAATAGGTTAAACAATGTATTTGAAGTTCCACGGTGTAAAACTAGGCTTGCGCAAAGACATGCATATTTTATTACACCAAAAATATATAATGCTTTCTATAAGGCTATAGAAATTGATTGTAAAAATATATTCACCTACAGCAAGTATAAAAATGTATTAAAGTCTTGGATAAATACCATCGACACAAACATTTACTTGCTGTAACATCTGACTGCTGTAACTTAACCAATTTTTTATTAATCTTTATGAACATGTCTTTCGAATATGTATTTCAGTAAACACTGAATCTATTTTTTATGTATTTAATTTTATTTTTTTTAAACTTCTACAAGATATTGTATGTTTATGAGTAATTATCTGTTTTAAAATCACTCAAGTATACCCACGAACTGGCGATGCCTAAGTGGGATTTTTTTGGTTAATCTGCTAATCTATTTATATTATTCTCTACTTTTTTAAAACTGTCTATATAAAAAGTTTGTATTACAAAATTTTACCTACTGTACCAAAAAAATTGTTAATAAATAAAAAAAATAAAAAAAACATAAAAAAAATTACAAAATATATAAATAAAGCATAAAATCAATAGAATAAATAAGAATATTTGTAATGCAATTTTACTTGGATGACTTTAGAGAACTCGTAGGTACAATTCATATACCTAAGAGCAACAAAAAAAAAAATCAAAACACATTACTTTTTTTACAATTACCTACAAGTTATGAAACTTTGTGAATTTTTTATTAATTATTTTTACGTGAAACTACGAAAAAGTGAGGTGATGTTAACGTTTATAATACATTTGTGTAATAAAATATGTGTTTTATTTTTTTTTCCTTACCAGTTTTAGTCAGAAAAAAACATAGGATGAGCCATTTTTAAAACTTTCTTTAAAATATTTTGTATTTAAAAAATTACAAGGTTGTTTCCAATAATAAAATTTGAACCATTACCTTCAAAGGGTGTTTTAGTTTTTGCATAAGTTCATAAATATTCCATTTACTTGGATTTTATGACTTACTGACAGAATATGGTCGAGGCCTGAGGGGTTAATACGCTTTAATTGTTTGGCTACACGCCACCGGTATTTAGGGTACAATATTCGACTTGCACATTTGGTTATCTTGGCATTTCCCAAACATATATACTTACCTACGTATATCTCTGTAAATGAAACTCATTGTGATTGTGTACCTGGTTATACCTTTTAATATTAATGTTTATCTTTATATCGTTGATCCACCGGAAATATCTATTCAGATAATGAGTATTAATGACTAATGACGATGATGATAATGACGTTTCACTTCCCTGTATTCATTAAAATTATATACTCAATTGAAAACCTTTCTCCAATTCTTAAAATACACATTTAACACACAAATAAAACACACGCATAAAACCAACCAACAGTGCCTTTTCTAACAAAAATGAACCTAGGAGTTTACTACTGAATTTTTTCTCTGCGCCTTTCGAATTGTGTAGGTTGAGACGCGTATTTTGATATCCATCTCGGGTACTTTACGGGTATTTTCTCGGGTTTTAGTAATAATTATTACTACACCGCAAAACTTGTTATAAATATACCCCTTTTTTAAATTGAATGATAATAATATTAATCTATATTAAATAGCTTAAAAATATAAAATAAATCGCGAACCTACTTGCACTCAAAGTGTGTTCTATAACAATATTTCTTTATTCTAAAACAATCTCACTTGTCATATTATACTTATTAAAACAAGCTCACAACCTCAGTGGACTTGTTTTGTGATTCATCCTAATTGCTCGGCCCTTGGCTGGTTCACTCCTTCTAGAGCTAGAGGCGGCGATAGGCACTGACACCGACACCGACGAATACATTTAATTCACAGTCATCTCATGATGTATGACGTCACCGCTCACTGTAATGTTAACAGTACATATTTCCCCAGTGACGCATTATACTGGTACCATTTAATTATTTCCATAAGTGACTACAAAACCCGCCACTTAAACAAACAATCTAATGGTAATTATTAAAATATTCCATAGTTTTCAAATTCCAAGAATTTTACAATATCGACAATTATGTCAGTTTGTGGGTTATGTAAACAAATCCAATCTACTTTAAATTTGATGACAACTTTCCTTGCAGTGAATTTAGTGCGAAATATTTTTAATTGCTAGGTCGGTACCTACTGTTATGATGAAACGTTTCTTATTTTTTTTTTTTTGCATCTGGAATTTACGAGAATGAATTAATGTAAAATTACTCTGTTTACACAACGTTACAAGATGCAAAATCTACTTGTTTTGAGAACAATGCTCTTTTTATCGGAAAGATTCGTATACCTCCCGATGAAGAGAAAATTATTCTCGAAACACAGCTTTTGAATCTAATAAAGTGGTGTGGATGGTGGGGTTTATATCATTGAAATAAGAAGATAATACTAATAAATCTAAGGAAGACATGAAAAAGAACAAGACACAGAAAAATAAAAAAGGTAACGGTTGCAACTGGGACTTGGATTCGGAACCCGGGATCTCTCGTCTTACCGGGACAAACGCCTTACCCAACTCGGCCATTGGGACTTTTTATTTTTTACGTCATTTTTGTCAACCTCATATTTCAATTTCAAAATTGAAAATATTATCTTCGACTATTACTTGGACAATTTTCCCATTTATCGGTCGTTCGTATTGTTAATTATTGGAGCGAAGATTGATTGTTCAGTTTATTTATTCTACTGTTTCGATTCAGTCGGGGCATAAAATGGTAATATCAATTGTATGCAGATCACACTAAACAAACGCTGTGATTGTCATCTTCAACTTCGACCTTCTGCCGAAAGAACAGTACAACTATGCAAGTCATTGTACGATCACACGCACATACCAAAATCTTTGACATGATATCAATTGTATGCAGATCAAACAAACGCTACGATTGTAATCTTAAACTTCGATCTTCTGCCAAAAAACGAGATATGTTTATATGTGAGAGATAAATATTATTTGTCTCTTGAGAACGTTGTTTGTTAAGTTCAACACCTCGACTGTGAATTGTTACGCAGGTCTCCGGGTTTCCTCCGTCCTCCTTCCTCTTTCCGACATAGGCCCCAATGGAAATAATTTCCCTGAGTTGCCTAGTATTGTTGTAAAAAATACATTAGTTAGTTACAATTACAAAGACAATAGTAGAACTTAAAATTAAAGAAATACTTGTCAGATACGTTCTGAACTAATTACTATTTATACTTTAACGCAGGGCGGAGGGGGTTTATGTTAATTATGGGTGTTGCAGTGCAAAGGATGGTGGAGTCGATTAACAGCGATCTGAAACGGAAACGAGCGACACTCAAAAGAGACAAACACGTAAGTCTAGGTCGTCTATAGGATTTAGCCTGCGAGAGAAGGAGATAGCAATAAAATATTTATTTAATTCGTGGGTACTCAGTTCCATTATAGTACAATAAATCAACAGTCCAACGCAATTCTCCTTTGGTGGAGTGGTATAAAGCGCCTGACGAACTTCAGCGGCCAAACCGAAGATATCAGACCAAGGATCGAATCCTACGAAATCCAAAATTTTATTTTTATTTTTGTAAAATTATTTTTGTTTTTAAAACACTCCGAAATGAACAGGCAAAAAACACAAAAGAAAGCGACATCTAGCGAAGTAGTGACATCTAGCATGCAAAAAAGAAAACGCAAATACTAATAAGATGACCAAATGTAAAGGAAAAGGTACAATGGAATTCTAGTGGGCGCTCGCAGCCTGTCGGTCTCCTCTTTGTGCGGTGCTTCGTGGCCTCCCCACTCTCAGGCTACTTTATTCTTTTCTGAAGTTTCACTTGTACCGCGCATATAATATCAATTGCGCACTCTGATATTTTTTTTATATATATTATCTGTGTATACATTACCAAAGTGCAATCGGTCCAGACTGGCATCCCCTAGTAAAATGATGGGAATTCCAGAGCGACGCTTTGAACCCGTACAAATGTTTCTAGTAATAACTTCAAAGCCGGGACTCAATTGGGATGAGAAGTTGTGGAGAAGAGAAAGATTGCATCAGCGGAAATTAGTCTGGTCTGGAGCCGCCCCTCTCTCCCAGCGCGAACTGGAGAAAACCAACTGTCTTACTCTCTCGAAGTTTAGTTTTCTGAAGGTTTCACTTCTATCGATATCTATCTAATGTGAACTGAACACATGATTTTTTTTTTAAATTATAGGCAATCAAATATGACGTTTGTCCGAAAATCTTATAAAATAATTTTTTGTCAAAATAACAATAATTATTGCAAATGACCGAGAATTGACGGTCTCGTATGCGAAACTAAATTTCCATTTTACGCAATTGAAATTTTGAAAGCAGTATTTTCAATCCCCCAAATGCAAAAGTTTTCTTCTGTAGTAATTAAGGTGAATCTAACGATTTTTTCTAAAAAATATTCGTATTAAGCGTATCCAGTGATTTCTAAAAATTACCTCCCATTCATCTTGAAATGCTGTGGCTTGTACATGCCTAAAAACGACTTGATCAAGATACCGCATGGCAGAGCAGATATTCTAGCACAGCTAGTATGATAAGAGGAATGGGTTGCTTTTGAATGAAATTTCTGAAACAGTGGTTTAATTTTATTGCTATTTAATAATATGAAAACTTTTTTATACAAATCTTCCCAAATGTTAAAACGAGAATCTTCTGCACTGTTAATGGATAATTAACCTGTCTGAATTAAAAAAAAAGCTTCATGTTCGTCAGAGGGTCAAAATATTTTCGCTTTGCAATAAAATCCAAATTAAAAGAATATTTATGAATAGTATCCGAAAACTACAATTTGTTTTTGAAAAGTGATAAACTATGCTTTCAATTTTTCTAATTCAAAATAAAAATATTTTGTGTTAAAATATAAGTGTATAAATTTTGCATGCAAACATTAAAAAGTTTCAAAATGGCTCACCTTACGTTTTTTCTAACTAAAATTACTGATAACGAAAAAAAATCATTTTAATGTTTTATCAACATTATTGACACCTCAATTTTGTTAAGTTCCATGTAAAAATAATTAATGAAAAATTCCCAAAGTTCCATAACTTTTTCAAATAGCGATCCGCGACTTTGGTTTCATAGAGGTGTACATTTTACTTCTTTTGTGGTTAATTTTTAGATTTGAATATAAACCGTGGTGTTTTCTCTTTCTAACACCGTTTAGATCACATTTCTCAGTCTGATGGTAAGAGAAACACAACGATTTCTATGAGATCTCTACGAGTTGTACCGAAAAGCGAACAAATTAGCTTAAGAGGTTAAGAATTCCTCGTCAAAAGCAAAACTGTAGGCTTTGCACATTTTATTTTTTTTTTCGAATTTAAACCATTTTTTTTAAATTATGATGAAAGAGAAAGGGGCCTTTTTGGTCCCGAGCTCTGTAAGCCTGTGGATCAAAAAGTCAGTCTTCACCGTCCAATTTTGACTTCATTTTTTTATCAGTCTTTTAGTGTATTATGTTCTTAACGCGTTGTGATATAGGTATAATAAGTTATTGCTGTCTTGAACATAATATTTGTTCTTGCGGGTAAAAGGTAGACCGTGGAATTAGCCCATAAACGCAAATAAAAGGCTATAACTTTTAAGTCTCGTGACGGTTTCCAAGCGATAGCGCTATAATGTTATTTATAATAATAATATATAATGTTACTTCTCGACTTGCACAGTTTTTATAAAATTAGTCTTTTGAATAATCACCTTTTGAGGTTCACCTTTTTTTAAGTGTTTTGAAGTGGAAGCAAGATTAATATGAAGTCGGAGCTTTCTTCGAAGAAAAACCACCTATAATGGAGGAATAACATAAGTTGGATATTTATTTTTTTATTTTTTTTATTTTATTTATTTATTTAGTATAGTATAATACATTTATAAACATTATTTATGATATGTTTTGACTGTCCAACTAGGATGATTCCCGTTTTAGAACAGTCAAATTAGGATTAGTGTGAACATATGGAACATGATTTGTACAAAAAAGAGGAAATAAAAAGAAGAGAAATAATAAAAAATGAAGTTAGAAAGTTTAAAACATAGTAACAAAAGTTAAAACATAGTAGTTAATATACATATGGGTTCTTAAAAACAGAGGATTAAAATATATAGATAACTTGTGTATGCATTGCATAATATAGTAGAAAAATAGAAAAAAAGGGAAGAGAAAGAAATAAAATTATTATAAAATAACCAACAAATTATTATACAAAAGCCGTGGTTTGTTTAGCCTGGTTATTGAAATGATAATAATAACAAATAAAAGGAAAATAAATATATAAATAACACAAATTATTACAGCATAAAGGTAACTGGTGTTAGCGTTTCATATTAT
This sequence comes from Glyphotaelius pellucidus, assembly GCA_936435175.1. Lineage (NCBI taxonomy): Eukaryota > Metazoa > Arthropoda > Insecta > Trichoptera > Limnephilidae > Glyphotaelius > Glyphotaelius pellucidus. The sequence continues at coordinate 43,115,007 of OW386542.1, read as the reverse complement.
AGTCGTACTAATGAGAACTATAAAGAAAACAGATACAATAAAATAAAATAAGCAATTAATACATGATTATTACTGTTTTTTGCTTGCATAGTTATCAAATAATGATAAAATAATAGGTATGTTTATTTATACATGGTGTTTGCATTACATATTATAAGCATACATATATATTTTGTATAAATATGAATAAAAAGAGAATAAAAAAAGAAATGATAGAATCAAATGATTTATTTATTATGTTATCATTTACACATGTTGTTGAACGCTATATCCGCCAAACTTTATGCTAAAGGCATTAGAAAACTTCTTTAGCACTGTTGTGATTTGAAACTCGATGAAACGAAAAAGCGACACTAAAAAGAGACAAACATATACTAGGATTTAGCCTGCGAGAGAATTTGATAGACTAATTGGTCTCCTCTTTGTGCGGTGCTTCTTAGCCTCCCTACTCTTGCCTATTTTAGTTATCTGAAGGTTTCACTCCTACCGCCTATGAACGCACGCTTGTAATTTTTTTTATGTGAATACCGCGCAAGAGTTCCATCTGCTCCCAACCGCCTGAAGCCAGTGAGACTATGGCATCCCCGATCAGGATTTGGGTAGGGGGCAGGGGAAGGAGATGTGGGAGAGAAAGGACGGAAATCTGTTCAGATCTGGTCAACACCGCTAAAAGCAATTTCAAACTACGTTTCAATTCTGAACGGCGGTCTTACACCAGGGCGATACTGAGAATATCGATACTGGAATGTGCCGCAAATATTACCTTATGTTATTTCAAATGAATAAGTTATTATTTTTAATGAAATAACACAATTCATTCAAATAAAATTTACTTGCGCTTTTGCGGATTCGAACCCGCGACCTTCGGATTGTTAATCGTTAGCCTTACCCCTCGAACTCGGAGGCCGTCAACCGTCACCTAGAGGGGTCAATGGCTTTACTTTCGTTCAGATTTATCACTCGTTTTTCTTAATCTTTTACCTATTCAGTAGTTGAAAATATGCAACAAACAAGAAGATGTCTTATCTTATCGTCACCTCATTTGGATAGGGTTCTAACTGACATTTTTTTCAAAAATGACTTTTGAATGCCAAAGCATTTCTTTTGCTCATTTCTATACCCAAAATATTTTTCAGGACCATCCGTGTTGTATTTTCGTAGATATATGTATGACAAAGTTCTAACATCAAGCATTTTCAATAACAATTCATTGCACAAGGTTCTAACTCCACTTACACTCTCTATTTTTCTTGTATCTGACAGTTGATGTTAAATACGGGGCGCATTATGGTTCGTCATTTCATTTGGATAGGGTTCTAACTACGCCTTATCATATTCTAAGGTTTCTAAGTTTCCAAAGGTGAATTTTCCAAAGGTAATCTGTTTAACAATTTTAGTAAAAGTATTTTAGTTTATCGTATTTTAAAGGAAAATATTTAAATAGGACGTGGCCCTAGCTTGGAATTTCTTAAGGGAAATGTAATTAGAACCTTGAATTATGCCTTAGTTGGTTGCACAGGGTTCTATTTGCATGTTTAGGTTCGTTCTAAAAGTGTAAATATACGTTCTATTCAAATACTTTCCTTTAAAATATGTTCAATTAAAATACGTCAAACAATGTTCAACTTCAAAATCGGAAATTGGTAAATAGATAATGAGTGCGGGTCTTTGCAAACTTTGACACCTCATATCTCAGAACAAGGTGAAGTGAAGTTAGAACCCTATCCAAAAGAAGTGACGTTATGTTTAGACTATTAATTAAATATTTCACGTGATGGCAATGATTGCTGACCGCTGACTGAAAATCAGAGCTATGTAAGAATTTGTAAACAAACATAGCTCACTAATCGATAGATAATAGAGATGAAGTGTTACATACTGTTCGCGCCTTATAATTGAACCATCATTGGCATCGATCATTTTTTTAACGATCGCCTTTTTAGGGAAAGGAAGGAGAAGAAGTTGTGGGAAGGAAAAAGGTATGAGGGATGGGCAGTAATCTAGGGGTCAACGAATTCAGCAGTGACTAATCCATTCTTCCCACTGCGGTGCAAGGCGATCAATCGGAATGTCCGGCTTGAGAGGTCTAAAGATCTTCCTCAGCTAGTCCCTTCCAAACCGGGCCGGCCACGCAGTAGGTGGGCAAAAGCATCCGCCGCCAAGACTTGGACAAACCTCATCTCACCACTTAGTCTAAGACTAGGACAAATCTCACCCCATTAACCAGGGCACCCCTGCTAAGTCACCAAATGTAGCGAACCACTTGGGGTGACCGGTGGTTTTAAAAAATGGTTGCCGGGGCAGCGACACCCAAAACACCAATCGGATACTCCCGCCAATCAAATAAATGAACAAATCAAAGAACAACCCACGAAGTGAAGCCGACTAGCCGACCCGCCCGACCCGGCCGACCCGGCTCCCGGGTAGACGATGTTGACAAATTGACAATAACTCGCTCTGATTAAAGTGTTTTCGCATATAAATATTCCGTTCTTGTTGCGTAAGATTTCTTTATAATACATTCATTTTATTTAAAATATTACGATTGTTTTTGTGCTGATAAGAATTATTTTGTCTTAACAACTGTACCGTGTGCCGTGCCCCTTTATATCTCTGTCCCTGGCAACAAACGTGATAATTTATTTTATTGCCGAATCTATGCTTTGTTCTAAATATGAATAATATGTAGATTATTTATTATTTGTTACTAACGTTTATCAATATAATCATCACCAACACCTACAATATTTCCACGTCTGGTAAACGCCACCATTCTGTCTGTATTTATTTATTAAATTGTCAAGACTCGGTGTTATCCTCCAAATAACGTTTATGGTTTTTCTCCCGACTTTTTCAGATAACAAACTTTTGCTGGATGTTTTTTTTCTTTTTTTAACTGCCGCCAACATGATGGGCATTGTAACGTTGGCTAAAGAAAGAGGTAGCGCAACAAAGCACAACACCCCAAAAATATTATATAATAGGCAGGTAGTTTGTCGCTTGTCAGAATTCTTTATACGACCAGTTCCGCTTTTGAAAATGAAATTTGAGTTCATTGAACCATAATTGCACCAGACAACCGAAACTTCCACTTTTGTCAGAGAAATAATATTGAAATGTGCATGTTTTTGGGTTGTCTCGCTTTTTGCTCCTAAATACCCTTTTTTTATTTCACGTCGTAAATTCCCGATTTGGTAAAATTATATTCTGGCAGAGCTGCCTCCAACGCTCTTACGTCCCGAACCCCGGAGGTTGACGGCCTCCGTGGTCCCGAGGCAAGACTCTCGACTCACAATCCGAAGGTCGCGGGTTCGAACCCGGCGTGCGCAAATAAATTTTATTTGATTAATTTGTATTATTTCCCAATTTATTCATTTCAAATAATATATAGTATACTTGCGGCACGTTCCAGAGTGGAAGATGCTATCAGTATCGCCCTGGTGTAAGACCACCATTCAGAATTGAAACGTTGCTTGAAATGGCTTAAGCCGTGTTTAGTGACCAGATCTGAACAGCCAGGTACTTCCCCACCTTCCTCTTTCCTATTTTCTTCCCCTCCCCACTACCTTCAGCCTCACAACATACCCCAATCGGGGATGCTATAGAATCACTGGCTCCAGACGGGAGCAGTTGGGACTCTTGTGCGGTATTTCATATAAAAAAAAAGGTTTATCACTCATTATAAAGAAGCCACCACACCTGTGAGGATCATCAAAATATCATAAAACAAGGATTTAAGTATTGTCCTAACTAGCGATTACTATTAAAATAATGGGAAGTGTACACGTTATATTTAATCTGTTGCTGATTGTAAGCAGGTATTATAAATAATCTCGTAAAGTAAATATTGCTATCTTACTATTGAGGTGGGATTAAAAGGAATTTCTTTCGACTGAAACTATGCGAAGATCAAGAACAAATTGCTTAACAATGCTTAGCAATGACGGCTAGTGATTTCTTTTCCGAATAACTATAAATTAAATGGTGACCGGACAACTCGGAATGAAACCAACTCAGAACCATCTCAAATAAGTCATGTAGAGCGATAAAAGATATTTATTTAAAAAAAATGGTTAAATAGGCTACGTTAAGTAGGGTTATCGGCTAATTTAAAATTATTTTTTTCATAACTTTTCATTAAAAGTCATTACTTTTCAAGGAGGTGTTGAGTTGAATTAATTCTCAGTTGGCATGGAACCAAATTAAATAACTTCTGCTAAGACTTTATCTTTCAAATGCGGTTTACGTGAACATCTTAGATCAAATACTTCAAAATTAATAGGCAACTTCAAATTAGAAGGCAATTGACTGATGTATTGTTTAGATACATTAATTCGCCGCCATCTTTTTCTACATTATGTCTTAGTAACATGAAATAAATGTTGCTAATTCCCTTTGCTTAAGATGCCATAATAATTTTCACGTGAGAATATAAAAATAATATATCGTCTTTTTTAGCCCTCTGATCCAAATGTGTACACTATTTACTAAAATAGTGTATATTTCTTATATGGATTCAGTAATGTTTATTAATTTAAAACCAACCATAAACTCTGATGGCCTTCCTTACCGTACTTACCTTCCGTGCAGTTAAATAGATCTGCCGCATCTGCGAATCTGTGACTAACTTCATGAAACCTAGATACAAGAGTGTTTCGTGTACTCAGTCTTGGAATTGTTGTATTTAAACAAGATTTTGGAACGAGTTCTGAGATTTGCTAATAAATATGTCGTGCTTCAGTTTCTGCTTTCTCCCATCCCCCCCCCCCTTCTCACGTGAATACTATAGCTACGCTCTTGCGCATCACTTCCGATTTCATCCGGTGATCCTCATCATTCAGAGGCATAGAATTTTCAAAAAAAAAATTGAATGACATCAAAAAATTCGCTTCTAAATAATTTTATAACATTTCTAATCTGAACCACGAAGAAATCACGCACCGCCACTGTAAATGCATGATGAAAATGTGAGGTTTGTTGCATGATTAGTTTAAAATGTCGTAATAACGATATGATCTGTGTCTGTGCGTATCGGCATGTGATGTGTAATCTCGTGTCCTCTCCTCCGACTTTATTGCTAATTTCTCAGTGTCTGCCGTTATCGTCATCAGATCATTCTTACAGACATTTCCTTTGCTTGACTCTTGTCCCGGTGCCGGTGTGACGGTGTGACGTCTGTCTGTGGACTGTAGATAACATTAGGTACCTAACGTTAATTAAACATATTTGCGTAGTTGTTTCGTGTGCGTTTGCTTTACGTATGAATTATGAAGAAAACCATTCAAATCTAGGTATTATTTATTCAAAATATTTTCACCAATGTCTGGATGGTATATATACGGCGTGACGTCAGATACGTTTTTATCTAACTCTTACTCTCTTGTAACAAAAACATTAAAAGATTTAAACATAGTTGTAAGTGGCAGAAAATTCATTCCGCTGAGAGATCCGGTATAATCTTTTTCTTTACCAAAAACGAAGCTTATTTAATGAAAAGAGTGCAACGCAAAAGGTGAATCTAATACACGAACACTAGATTCACCTTTTGCATGCATTCATATATCTCGGCACAACAAGGTTCCATTTGCCAACAAGTTTGAATAACGAATAAAACCCTCAGAAAACTAAAGGGGGAGTCTACGAAGCACCGCTCAAAGAGGAAATCGATTATTCTATTCCATTCTCTCGCAGGCTAAATCCTATAGATATCTGTTTATCTCTGTGCTGACCTGCTGTGTGTAGGGCTGGATCGGAAGAGACTGGTTTATCGACTTTTTTTACCTCTCCAGCCGGACTCTGTGGAGTCACCGCCTCGTACCGCAAAGTGAGGTTTCACACATAATAATAATAATATTTGGATGATTTATATAGCGCCGTTTTTGTGAAAAATCACCTCAAGGGCGCTGTACAAACTTACAATATATTTCTTAAATCTAGAAAACTACAAACTAGACAAACAATTAAAAACAACTTATGACTAAAAATTGCATCCACCGGTTCATACTCAAATATATGTACAATGTCTCGACCAATGAACGCGATGATTTTTAAAAATGCATACAGGACCATACTTACCTGGGAGGTCGCTTGAAATTAACACTTGTTTATTGTCTATTAAGAAACTTAGATAGAGGTTTAGAACATCCGTTACTTCTTGACACATTGATCCTAAAATTCCTACCCACCCTTCATACATTTTCCTTCCCAGAACTTTCTCGCCTTCCTATCCTCAAAAAGAAAACCCACCCAGCATCCCCAAAAATTAAATTGGCCCTGAGGGGAATTATTTTTCTGGAGCTAATGTAAAAAAAAACTTAAATAGAAGTTCGAAGTATTTTGGATAGAGTTGTAAATTGTTAATTTTGCCAATATGTCAGGTGAAATCTTGTCGTTCCAAGGGCACGAGTTCTTAGTGGCCTTACCATATTTATGTTTGTATAGTCGTACCGCTGATAGCTCCATCATTCTCACTATCAACGCATGTATCAGAAAAAAGATATACCGATGATAGCTCCATCGTAACCTGTCCACTTTTCTTATTATCGATGCAAGCAACGAAAAGAGAGGCCACAACTGACCTCTCAGCGGGGGAGCGCACGCTGAACTGTGATAAAACATAAAACGCAATACTTTTGTATACCTACTTTAATTCGATGAATTGTCACACTCACTTGGTAACAACGAAATATTAATATACATATATATAATAACGTCCTGCATCTTGTGCATATATTTGTCCAAATATTATTTAAATTGAATGCAAACACAGCTGCTGTGAAGCCTACGTATGTTATTAATTATTCACTACCACCTTTTATTTAATTACAAAACTTTCTAAATTGAATTTCAGTTCTTAATCTCAACGTCACTTCCATCGTGGGCTATAAAAGTTAAAAAAAAACACTTGGCTATCAAAGGGAAAAACAGACTGGAATAGACTAAAGTGGCGGCGGAAAGAAGTAAAAAGATTCATTGATAAGCCAAGAAGTGGGAAGAAGACCCAAGAAGGGGCGAAAATATGCAAGAAGAGAATAGAAAGGGAAGTAAGAATGTGCATGGAAAGACATGACGCAAAAAGAACCACGAGGAGTCAAGAATAGGCAAAACAACTCAAAAAGAGGCGAAAATATGCAAAAGTGATACTCTAAAATCAAAAGTTACATACCACTACAAATTTAACAAAGGCGACTATACTGGCATGAACAGATCTTGCCCAATATGACTGGACACGAATACTAACGATATTAATGTATATAATAATTGGACGACACTAATATTAACTGGACACTAATATTAATATTAACACCAATATTAACGATGCTGTATTTAAATTTAACAAATGTATAACTCATGCTATAGACTTGTTCGTCCTAAGGGAAACTTATTCTCAGCCTAAATTTCCTATTTGGTTCAGTATGAATTAAATTGAAAAAAAGAAAATACACAAGTTACTCAAATTAACGAACAACATAGCGCTTTATCAAAATTTTCTCAATTATCCAAAATTGAATCTGCCATACGTTACAAATTTTATATTGAACTAACTGAAACAAAATTAATTCTTAAACCTAAACAATTCTGGACATTTGTTAAACAAAAACGTATTTATAATGATCTCCCTTCAAGTTTATTCTGCAATGAAACTCACGCTTCCAACGATTTCGATATTGCCAACCTTTTTGCTGAACAATCCTCCTCCGTCTATTCTGATAGCACTTGCAACATCCCTCCACTTAACTATGCTACTGCTATTGACCTTAATAACTGCCAAATCGCAATTATAGATGTCTTCAACTACTAAAAAAATCTTCCCAGCAAAACAAGCACCGGTCCTGATGGTACACCTGAAATATTATTGAAAGATTTTAAATCTATTGTATCTAGACCAATTTGTTTATTATACAACTTATCACTATCATCTGACCCCTGGAAAGTTTTTTTTATATAAGACCTATTTTTAAATCGAACGGTAATAAGCCGAACGTAGAAAACTATAGACCTTTATCGATTTCATCTCATATTCCTAAAATCATCTATAATAACAAAGAAAAAACACCTTTTTTCAAAAATGTACTGATTGAGGAACAACATGGCTTTAAACCTGCAAATCTACCACTACAAACTTACTCTCCTTCACCGACACCATTGTCAACGGCCTAGAAGATAAATCTCAAGTAGATGTTCTACATACCGACTTTTCTAAAGCTTTTGACAAAGTAAACCACTCAATCCTTATGGCCAAGCAACCAAAACACCGGAAAATGAATAAATGTCTCTGATATTGGGTGTCCCATGGAAGTCCAAAAACATTTCTGAGAGCTCGGTTTTGAACAACCTGCAGATTTCTTTGAGGCAAATTTGAGAACAATTTCTTTGAGGCAAAGCCCCAGATACCGCAGAGATAGGAAAGATGTGAATATACCATAGCATAGAACTCTGATATTAGTTAAGGAATGGATGGTAATCCTTGAAGTCTTTATAGTACATCAGTTATGTGGGGTAATTTTCTGTTTTACATGATTTATGTGGAGATCCCACGAGATTCGGGAATCTACGATAAGGACAAATATTTTGTGCTTATTTTCTCTTCGAGGCATTTATCACCAACTTTGATATTGATTCTGAAATTTTTCTTTTTACCGAAAATAATATAAAGGTTTTTTTACGTTAAGAGTTAGTTTATTTATTCTCAGCCAACTTGTGAGTTGGGAAATATCAACATTCATTTCCGTCTCAAGCTCCGCTAGGTTCAGTTTATTATAAAAAAATACCGTATCCCATTACTAATACCCCATTTAAATTTAGATAAACTAGAAAAAAACAGAAGAGCCAAAAATACGCAAGATATGAACCAGTTAGAGCCAAAAAGATGCAAGAAAATGTAAAAAGAGGCAAGAAAATGGAATACATAAAGAAGAAAAAGACAACGCGCAATCATTTTCTGCCCCTCCTTAATTCCAATATTGGCTTATTAAGTTGCCATGTTTACCGGTCGATTAAATTCCAACCTCCTTCCCATCCTCAGAGCACGTATTCCAAGTCCTAACAAATCAGTTCCCCTGTCATACCTGGTCGCCCCGGAACAGGAGTGCTCCTGGCTGGGTTGGTACAAACGTATAGTGACTATCAAAAAGTAAAACCAAACGCCAAAATCTTAACTTTCAAACAGAAAAAAGAATGTAACTCGCCGAGCCGAGTTTTAACAATTAGTATTTAACATGTAAATATGTATTGTAGGCTGGTAGGCAGTAGGCACCTCTCTCTTTCTTTCGGTCTTAGAAACCTTGTGTGCTGTGTGCTGTGTGCTTGCTCAGACTAAGAATTTTACATTTTTCTTGAGCATTCATTAAAAATAATGATGTTGCACACCTTATAAAGAAAGGCACTCGTATAACCCACATAAGCACACTACCACAGCATGCACTTTTCATTCCAACAATGCTCAAATAGTATATCGCCCTGGTGAAATAATCAAAATATTGTTTGAAATAGCTTTAGCCGTGTTAGCAGCCCTTTCTTACTCCCTTACATAGGGATCACTAGCGCTGGACATTTAGAGCTATCCTCGATCAGTACCTACATATATACTTGTATACCGTTATACAAGATGTTTTGGAAGTGAAAACTTCTTCGGCATCGTTGTGATTTAAAACTCGATGAAATGAAAAAGCGACACTGAAAAGAGATAAACACATAAGTCTGTAGGATATAGACTGCGTGAGAATAAGATATATTAATCGGTCTCCTCTTTGTGCTGTGCTTCGTAACCTCCCCATTCTTGTCTGCTTTAGTTTTCTGAAGGTTTCACTTCTACGCGTGTGAACTGCACACAATTTTCTTTTATCATCTTTGAGGTCCCGGGCATTGCCACGACCTTACACGAAAGAGTGTTTCGAAATCAGATACAAACAGTAATTTTCCTCTTATTTTGAAGGTCGAGTGTGCAAAATTTCATGAAGAAGTGTCAAAAATCTGTAGGAAGGAAAGGGGATGTGGCTGGTTTTTCGAAATTTCATGTAGACAGTGACCTTCCTCCTGTTTTGAAGGTCAAGTGTGAAAAATTTCATCAATATCGTAATAAAACTATAGTCTTTTATAAAATCTAGCCCGCTACAGACTGATAAATACGAACAAAGAATATTATAATGATTTTAATTTTGTTTTTTACCTATGAAATATGTCCACTGTACGTACAACCCTTGTGGTTTGAAATTTCTATAATAGTATGTACGCCTACGTTAAAACAAATTTATTTTGCAGGTGTTTAGTAGAAATTTTAATTTCGGAATTTCCCAAAGATGATGTATTAATGACGTCGCGAAGATAATAATCCGATGTTTGCATTGTTATATTGTCATTGAATTCAGATGAATAATTGTGACATCGGAACCGATAAAACACTAATATAATATGTATTTGTCTCGGGTGTATTGCGGTGGTTTTACGATCAGATAAAATGTCTGTATTTACGAGGAAAATCTATTAAAGTGGAGAAAAATGTACATGAGTGTTACTAAGATATACACACATGTACGCTCCCGTGATATAAACAGGGTGTGCGGTAAGTGCTGGATAATATTCAACTGTAGATCGGGGAATCCGAAACCAACTGCTCCCGGAGCCAGTGAGACTACGGCATCTCCAATTGTGAGTGTATTGTGGTATGTTGTGAAGCTGGAGGATATGGGGAGGAGAAGTTGAAGTGAATGAGTTTCTCGCTATTCAGATCTGGTCATCAAAAAAGACTAAAACCATTTCAAGCATCGTTTGATTCTAGATTTTTTTAAAGATATCAACAACGGTTGACTTACCTGTTACTTCATTTTAGCTGTTTTTGAATAAAAAATAATTCCAAGTTCTCCATTCAAAATAATAATAATAATATTAATCTTCTTTTACTTCTAATACTATTTTATAATCTCTGTACGGTAACTTTTTAGCCAACTGGCATTGGGCCACTTTCACACGTGGGCATTCATAAAAAAAATATACCTACACTACAAATGCCCAAAATTAGGGGAAAAATTGACCAAAACACCAACAGACTTTAAAATACTATAAACGCAATAATAATAACTAATAACGCATTTTGATGGCACTAGTATTCAAATCAATATTAAAAAAAACAGTTTCAACAGTAAAACAGAAAAATTTCTTCATTTCTAACCATGACATCGAAGACAGTAACCAGGGGTGTAGATTTTATAAAATTTCAAAGAAGTCCAATTCAGTCGAAAACTGAGGGAATATGATATTCATTTTTCGGAACGACCTCGGGGTCCCCATCCACAGTTGAAGTGTTACGCACTACTTACCGGACACCCTGTACATATAGCTCGCGACTTTGACACCGAACGTGGAGGGTTTGTGACGAGTTCACCGGTGTTAATTATGTAATCAGCCAGACATAGGTTTATTACAGCGAGATTAGATAGCGGTACATTCTCTAATTCGCCAGAAATCATATTGTTGGGTGCACGAAAGGCGCCCGCCGAATGCCAAGGCTGCGTGACTGAACCCCGCTGGCACTCGAGGGGCAGCCTTCGCATTTCTACCGATGATTAGCCAAGCAGTTCTGTACAAGTTTTATAAAGCATTAACTGCGATCTGCGCTCGAGCGTTTCCTAACTCTGATCCAATGATGTCACTAGCCAACAGCTTTGACCTTTACTTACCTGGAGATTAAAATCACATCACCGAAGAGGGGTCACCAGGGTCCCCCATACTTGTTTTGTCTTAATACTATTTTGCCCTTTCCAGTAACACTCGGATATTAGTTACTATGTTTGTACCCCTTCCTTTTTAACCGGACATCGCCCAACTTCGCCTTTTCGAGTAAATTGTACTTTTTACGTCCTTACTCGCGACTTGTTTGCAATGAGGAATTTTTTTTAAGAAATCGTGATCCGGAGAGAGGGGAGGGGAGATTAATTTCATCGGAATTAGATATTAATAATTATATGTTATTTGATATCGTAAAAAGAGTAACAACATTTTTTTTAAATGTGGTCTGATCTCGAATATTTTTCTAGGATTTCCTACATTATGGAGAATGAGATATAATACACAACATCGCACAGAACTCTCCTTTGGGGTGTATTTTACCCCCCCCTTGGGTGTGGGAGATTGAAAAAGAATGACATCTGTATATGTGTATATTAATTTATATAGCGCCGTACTTGTAAGAAATCACCTCAAGGGTGACTCCGACTCTGTCTGCTCCCAGATGTTAATCGTCAATTACAATTATTTGTTCAATTAGATTATCGGCACGACTATCTTTACGAGTAAAAAAAGAACACGGATTCAAAATTTACATCTTCGAAGGTTGACTTTCAAATCGGTTGTTTTTCATGCAAATCTTTATCTGTGTTTAATGAAAGACATCTTCAAAAACTGAATTCTTTCATGGCTGCAAATGAAACTAAGCGGAACTCATCGTACTATTTACTATTACAAATGTTTTCACAAAGCCTAGTTTATTTTGAAAACAAATTTGAAGTGATGTGACGTACGTATTCTGGAATCATAAGTCAACCGTTTGAAAAATTTTATGCTAGATTTCCGCAGAAATTTTTGAAATAAAAACTTCTTTATCACCGTTGTGATTTGAAACTCGATGAAACGAAAACGAACGATACTAAAAAGAGACAAACACATACATCTATAGGATTTAGCCTGTGAGAGAATGAGATAGACTAGTAGGTCTCCTCTTTGTGCGGTGCTTCGTAGTCTCCCCACTCTTGTCTATTTCTGTTTCTGAAGGTTTCACTACTACCGCGTGTGAACTGCACACAATTTTTTTAAGTGAAAACTTATTTAGCACCGTTTTAATTTGAAATGTGATGAAATGAAAATTAGCGACAAAAGAAACAAACACACATCTCTGTAGGATTTAGCCTGCGAGAGAACGGCCGAGAGAATAATCGGTCTCCTCTTTGTGCGGTGCTCCGAAGCCTTCCCACTCTTGTCTATTTTAGTTTTCTAAAGGTTTCACTTCTGCCGCGTGTGAATTGCACACTCTTTTTTGTATTAACTTTAAACACATACGTAATATTTTGTTAGGATTGTCCAATCTAGATAAAAGGTGTTAAATTCAATCTGTCAAAAGGAGAAAAGGGCTCATTGTCTTATTCTAATCAAAGCATTTGTTAATTGAAATGGAATCCGAGGCGCAAGAAACAATGACGAAAACTGGTTTCAATGACTAGTTATCGAGTTGTAATGTGGGCAATTCTATCAATATGTAGATTCTTTAATCGCGTCCTTCGAAATCTAATTCAATAGTGTATTTTTGGACGACCTTGAGCACTTATTCACTTTTTTTGATCGTTCGTTGTTCGTTTTGCGGGCAATTAAATTTGTGTACGGAATGTGATTCTGCAATTTCTGCTATCTAAGAAGCATATCACGAGAAAGTAATAAATACCGACAGGTTTCTCGGAAGTAAAACGTTGATATCTGGGCTGAGTGTCCTAGCATTGTTAAAAGTTATTGCGGCAAATCACTCGAATATCCGCAGTCTGATAGGTTATGGACACATTCCAATGAAACTCTTCGGTTGAATATAATACACAGGGACATTTTTTAATTAAGAGAAAACTGGGGGCGGTTTGTTCATACAATCATATTCCTTAATTTCTTCTCTGGATTTGGATACTCGTGCGTATATTTTTAAATATAATATAGTGCGAAGTCGCGTCCCCGGGGGTCCACGCAATCGTCTAAAGTTTAATTTTAAACCATAAGATCCCAGAAGACACAAGAAGACGCAAGAAGAGACAAGAAAGGCCAATATTTTTGGGTTATTATACCACGTTGCGGTCGGCCACTAGCGTGTCGATACGTTTTGCTTTTTTTGATAAGTTTCTTCTCATAGGAGTTAGGATCCTCCAAAAATCGTAAAAAATTGCCTCGTTTGAACGGACGTTCAATATACATTGTCTAAATGTATTTAAGAAAAACCATTTATTGGATAACCAACACCTGGTTTGTCAGGGTCTTAGCGGTGGATGCGTCTGCCCACCAACTGCATGGCAGGCCGGTTTAGTCGCGCTAGCAACAATTTACGTTTTAAATACATCTCTAAATTGGTAATTTTTATAACTTTGCAAAAACAAAAATTGTTCGAAATCCAGATAAATTAATCTTTCCAATGTATGTATTAGAAATTAATAATTTTATTTCTAAATATTTAAATTTTGATATTGAAAATGTAAATTGTCGCTACCACGACTGAGCCGGTGTAGGTTTTGGAATAGGCGGCCGGGGGCCGGGGCCTTCGAGGTGGAGTCCCTTTGACTTATTAATTGTTTTTGTGTTTTATTCGTAGAACTCCATTTAATTTTTTTATTATATTTAATTAAAATTAAATTTGATAGTTTTATTATCAAGTTCTGCAAGTATTTTATTATGTATTTTAGTTACAGCTGTTTCGGTTTTCAAGATAATTTTCAAACTGTGGATAGATCCACTGATAGGCGACTTATTTATGATAATTGAAATGTTATTTTTCGAAGATGTCTACATTGATTTATTACCGGTTAACCCAATAATAAATAACTTGATAATAAAACTATCAAATTTAATTTCCCTTTGACTTCTCCAGCCGTACTCTCTCGGAATATCGCCTCGCACCGCAGTGGGTGGGATGGATTCATACGTCCGACACTGCTGGACACATTGACCCCCAGATTGTTACCCACTTCCTCTCCTTCCTTTCCTAAATATATATATATATAGCATTCCACATAGCACCCCCAAAGATGACCTAGGCTCTGAGGGGAATTATCTTCCTCGGAGCTCCTGTGTGGAGTTAATATAAAAAAGGCCAAAATATAATGTTCTACTCGTAGTATTTAATTAAAGCTTTTATAATATTTATTTTTGAGAGGAAATACGAGTACTCAATTTAATTATTCATTTTTCCTTCACAGTAATTTGTCAAATCGACCTTTTGGAATAACAAGGTTCCATCTGTCGCGGTAATGTCAGACGATAATTAACTCTAAAGTGCTTACTATAGATCCCAATATCACGTGACTTTACCGCGATAGAGGGAATGTTAATACAGATGGTCGAAATCTGGATATTTTGATGTTGATTGTGAAGACTGACAGAGCTAGCTAACATGGCTGTGATAAACATATTTTATATTAGAAAAAAAGAAACATTACAGAATTGCATGAGTAATTCCGTGATTCACGATAATACGTTAGGCCGACTAGTAGCAGTAGCAGTAGCAGCAGCTTGTAGCCGGCCGAGAGGGAATCCCAGCCTCATGATTAGGTCTGTGTATTATCTCCACACACTCCAGACAACTCTTGAATTCAACTTGATTGCTATTGCTGTACCCAACTTTCATTAAAATTATATATTGCCTTGGATCGTTAGAATATCCGTATACACCCACACGCGCTGCGAGTGCCTATCAACGGTAATAAGATTGATTGTCCGTGATAAGATTGAATAAAACACATTGATGAATAAAACACAATTATTGAATAAAACACATTGATGAATAAAACACATTGATGAATAAAACACAATGATTGAATAAAACACATTGATGAAATTCCTGTATATTGAAGTTTTTCAAAGAATTTCAAGAATCTGGTATATTGCTCCAAATCAATAAAAATTATGGATATTTTTTAAAATTTAATCTTCTAAATTATAATTCTTCCTAAATTTTCAATGGTAGCGTAAGAACTGAAGTCCTCGGCGGTGCCCGAGCTTTTCGCAAAGTTATTCGAAATTACCTGTCGATAGTGATCTTCTTCTTGTTTTGAAAATCAAGCGTGCAAAATGTCATTAATCTCGGAACTGTAGATTTGTATAAAAATCAAATCCCGCCCGCCCGGAGTCCGCCATGTGGCTCTTGGCACCCATCCACTCACTCACCACATACACTCCTTTATACAAAAAGATTGTTATCTGTCTCATAAAGCGATAAGAAAATGAATAATGATTAGTGGAAACTGAGTATAAAGTTGACAGGAACAAAAATTACCTGATTACCTGTGTAATTGTTTGTTGAGGGTTTCTGAATTAATATAACATGTACATTAAGGTGGTCCAAATTTTTTTAAAAATATTTTTCATTTGGCCACCCCGTGAATTTGTTACGTGTATTCATTGTAATAACATTGTAAAATTTCAGCGAGATAGCACAAGTAGAAAGAGGTGCTCAATCGAGTGTTATTTTTGAATTTTTTTTTGTAAAATGCTTAATTTTTACTTTTTGTTACATGACAGTTTCGCGTGTTAAACTTTTAAATATATATATTAAAATAAACCAATGAAGAGTTTTAGAGACAAATTTAAACAGTTTTGATACTTATTTAGTAGA
The DNA here is from genome assembly GCA_936435175.1 of Glyphotaelius pellucidus. NCBI lineage: Eukaryota > Metazoa > Arthropoda > Insecta > Trichoptera > Limnephilidae > Glyphotaelius > Glyphotaelius pellucidus. The sequence goes on along the minus strand of OW386542.1, from coordinate 43,098,656 downwards.
CTGTGAAGTGAATCAGTGTAATAAAATGTGTTCATCTAGTCGAAAAAAAGACGAAATTTTTCTACTTGGGGTTCGAGATATTGAGCCATTGATGAGGCTTAACCAACTTCCTACTCTTCGGCAAGTTTTACTTCGTTATCACCACATACTAAATGAATCCAAAAATGTGAAAGATTCCGCACATGTACTTATTCAAGAACTTATAGAAGTATTAAGTAAATCTAGTATTCCGACCAGACAACAAAATAACTGCAATGGAAAAACTGATTCAGTTTCATAAGAACTGGCTGCTATTGAAGAAAATTAGAGGAAAAAATTCTGAAGCACAAAGAAAAAAAGAGTATTTGTTTACAAAAGAACTAGACAAACTTTTTGATATTGCCCAGGAAAGCGCTTTGAATTTGATAAAAAATGCAGAAGACGGTAATGGTTGTGAAAAACTATTAGGAGTACCTAAACTTACTGCGGGAACGGGTGAACAAATATCGGATGCTGTTTTTGACACAATGCAACAGTGGAATGTCACAAATAAAGTCCGGGCTATGAGTTTTGACACTACTGTTTCTAACACCGTTGTCAAAAAGGGAACTTGCACTCATTTAGAAGAAAAGACAGGACGTGATCTTTTGTGGCTTGCTTGTCGTCATCGCGTATTTCAAATAATGCTTTCAAAAATATTTTTTCTGTGTTTTGGGCCATCAAGCTCTCCTCAAATCTCACTTTTCAAAAGATTCAGCGATATTTGGGAAATATTATCGAAGAAGCACTACGATTTTCTTGACATCAATAAGAACGCAGAACAGTTTGCTTAAAATTCTCTTAAAAGTCTTACAACTGCTCTCTCTGGGGGGAATCAAGTTCGTGAAGATTACGAAGAGCTAATAAAGCTAGTAAATGACTTACTATTTTGGAAAAGCTTAAAATTGTACGAAGCCATTGATTCCGAAATCAGTATAGCAGCTAGGGTATCTTAGAGCGTCACTTATGATATTCGTCAGATGAACTAGTTGCATTTGCTTACTTTCTGACAAGTTGTCTGATGCTGAGAAACAGGCCATTGTTCAAAAAATTTCTGTTGGCCGTAATCGTTCGGTACGAGGTGATTCTGCTAAGCTTGCAGAGGTTACATTAGAAGCTTTTCAACACAAATAACTTTTGTTCTCGATATCAAGGACTCTTTCTTGCGATTATCTCCTGAGACTTGGAATGACAATGTTGATTACCTTCAAGGCAAAACTGCCTCAAAAAATTGCGTGTTGTTAATGATAATTGTTATTGGAGAGAAGTGTTAAACTATTAGAAGATTACAACACGTTATAGAATTATATATACAACAAGTATAATAATTGTTAGTGGAGAGAGGTGTTAAACTATTAGAAGATTACAACACGTTACAGAATGAAGAAGAAAAGCAATTTTTACTTCAACGTTGAACAAAATAGAAAAATCGTTTTTACTGAAACATCCAAAAAGAGTTAACAAACATAGTTTTGAAAGTTTGTGACTAATATTATATAAATTATTGCTTTGTTTCCAAATTTGGTTCACATTTAAATAGTTAGTATACGTTTTTGATTAAAATACTTATAAATACTTGTAATATTAATAAACCTTAAATTACGTGTTTTACTTAAAATCCTTAACTTTTGTCAGAAACTTATAATTCCATGAGCACCCCCTTGTATATAAGATTGGGGGCTGAAATTTATTAAACATAATAGAACCACCCCACCCCACCCCATTGATATGTGTAACAAATCAATGGGGTGGCGACACCTATATTTGAAAAAAAAAAATTACTATGAGGGCTTGGACCACCTTAATGTACATGTATATATATATAATGTATATTTGAGAAGGCAAGATTTTCCAAAGAAATGAAATTATTTAAACTCTCAGATGGAAGGTTTGTTTCCGACTTGACTTTTATTTTTTGAATTGTTAACGGTTTTATAGACAGCCCCGATTTACTTAACTTAATTACCTTTTATATACAAACCGCAAGTACTCAAGTAAAAATACTTTTTAATTGCAACAACAATACCAGGGCTGAGTCACCATACTCAATTTTACCTAGATTGCATGCAATTGTCAATACTTTCTCAGAAATAGTAGACGTTTTGAACTACGTTAGTAGCTAGTTACAAGAAGGCTTTAATGACATACCTCAAGAATACCTATTAATGTTAGATTTTATTATTCTTTTGCATGTGTTCTATTAGATATTTTCTTAAACAAATTTTACTTCTTTAAGAGTTCCACTGGATTATATCTACACATCACTTGACAGACATGACTAACACTGACAGACATGCTGGTAGCGAGAGAGCGTGCTACCGAGCAAGTGCTACCTAGTGGACTGTGTGTCAGTTGTTGCTGAAACTGAGCACACTCAAATGGGCTTGCTTCTGGATTGGCAGGAGGAAGGGGAACAGACTTGCTCATGAGCATGCTCATTTCAATCCCGTGTCAGTCAGAACGCTCTCAGTCAAGCGCTGATCACCTGGATTCATGTAGACACATATTTAAAAAATTCGCGTGCTGTGAACCGGACTGAAAACAACAGTTTTATTTTCTTTCCGTAAAAAATTCTTACATAATTCGTTGCAATCAATAAGTTTATTTTGTTTAGTTCTGGGTGAATAAAACTGATTCTATTTGTTGACATTTATTTGACGAGAGCACGTTCGTAAAGAGTATGTGTGTTCAATTGTTGGCTTTGAGCATGCTCGTTCATAATATGCTCAAACCAAGCATGCTCATTTATGAGCAAATGTGTACAGTACATGAGCAAATTGTGATGTGCAAGTCGGTACCATTATAGCCCGAATGGACGTGTGTATAATATAAATAAATTAAATGAAGTGAGAATGGCGTCCTGAGGGTTGTGATTTCAATAGTTTTCTCATCACTTAAGCCAGGATAGAGCTTTCTATATTATATGAAAATAGACAAATAATTTTTTCCACACTATGTAAAAATTAAGTATTGAATGAAAAAGACCGCGCAGCCGGTTATGTATTTTCTCAACAGCTTTATAAACCAGTGATACTTTCCTACATTAGAACATTTTTATATGTACACAATATATTTCTTCGTTTATTTATATCATATACACTCTCTTTGCTCTCTCTCTCTTTTACATTTTATTCTGTAGGCTCTATGGCTGCTTCGGTGCTTTTGGGTACCTCTGAAACAATATTATGTGTTATATTTTGTTTTAGGTTATAATGTTGTCCTTCGCACAATGACTTTTTATTCTAACTCACTGGTACAAATATATTATGAAGAACTTAACTTAAAAAATATATATGTATCAATATAACTAAATAAATAAAACAATTCCTTGAACTTGTAATGTTTTCAGTGGACCACTTTGAGTGTTGACAGTATATGTAGCTGTGCATTGCGTAAAAGCTTTGACAACTGACAACAACTGTTTTTTTATATCATTCGTCGCCTCTCACGATTGGACTAAGCTGTAAAACCGCCGTATTTTCTGTCCAACTCGTTAAATTAAAAACATATGTACCATGTAAACTCCGCTACATCTACTTAATATTGTTCAAATAAGTTATACTATGGCCAAATTTAATCAAAATTACAATCACATTTCTACATAATTATGCATTATCGCATATTTGTTCTTTATCATGTAGTTGATAGATAAACATGTTCCAGCTTATTGATAAATGATGAAAATGAAATGTTCACGATATTGCCAAATCAATGACCGATACCAGGCTATTTTAATCAACATTGTCAAGCTTGTTTCGTGTCTCGTGGATCTAGTCTGGGTTCTAGTCTACACTTTCATAAATTTTAAGTTGGGAAGGCTTTTGGTATTTGTCTTCTTTCATAATTTTTTTTAACAATTTTTTAGAAAAGAGTGTGTCCTTACTGAGCTTACCTGCGTTAAAATATTACGAGAGGAAAATTATAAAGTAATTTTGAGAAGAAAACACAATCCAAGCATTAATCTTTGTTAGGTTGCAAAACTGTATCCATATTCTTCAAACCATGTCCATAATCCGTATCCTAACGGTTTTTATTGCAAGAGGGAGTATCCATACTAATATTATAAATGCGAAACTGCTCGAGTTTGTTTATGACCTTTTCACGCATAACACAATATAAAGACTTTAAAAATTCATTCACCAATAGAAAGCTAAATTATATGCGCAGACTATATTTTGTATATGATGGTAAGCTCTAGTAATTACATTATAAATATTAATATATTATATTTGTTATACGTTTTCTGTCGCTAACTAAAGCAAATTTTTGCTAACGTCAGAAAAAAATCGTTTCCATGAAAACGATTGCTACTGCTTCAGAAAATTCAAATATTAGAATATGTTTTATTTTTTTGGACAAGCTTCTGTTTTGGAATAAATGTCAGTTCCTACATTAAAAATATAATTCGTAACGATTATAAAGACTGAATAAATGAACTGAATAAATAGTGTAATTTTTTATTATATTAACAAACTTCCAAATATTTAATTAAAAATAAACATCCGAAATGTTTGTAAGCGCATAAATTCCGAACGAATGAACAAAATTGGATAATTCTTTTTTTCTTTGAGCTATAGCTTTACGAAATTTAGGTGGCAGGCGAGATGTTTGAAAACTGAATGTAAGGGAATGAATGCATGGAATGCGGGTGGTGGTGGGGGTGGGGAGGAGGGGGGATAATTGATAAGTTCAACCGCTACAGTAATTTCCCGTAATACCATTCGAGCGAAGCCGCGGGGAAAAGCTAGTATTAAATAATTTCATAGAGAAATATTGCATATTCCTTTAACCAAAAGTCGTTTTAAGCTGTCGTTTGTAGGTTGGTGGAATCGGCCGAGTTTGTAGGTTGGTGGAATCGGTCGAGTTTGTAGGTTGGTGGAATCGGCCGAGTTTGTAGGTTGTTGGAATCGGCCGAGTTTGTAGGTTGGTGGAATCGGCCGAGTTTGTAGGTTGGTGGAATCGGCCGAGTTTGTAGGTTGGTGGAATCGGCCGAGTTTGTCTGTGTGAAGTTATCCTAAAATAGAATATTTCACTACACAATTGTTTCAGTGATTCAATTCAGAACTTTAAAAACATAGTTTGTTGGTTTGTTAGAGTCCCTACTCTAAGCGTAATTTTCGAAGTTGCCTTTTGTGCCATGAAGACCAGTTTTGTAGTAGATATAATGTAAACAGTTGGTAGACAACGTTAAAATTAAATTTTGTATAGATTACGAGAGACTGATAACTGACTGACACTTTCAGACACCAGCAACACGCAACAACCTTTATATAGGCATTTACTGGAGGCCTTGAGGAAAAGATTTCCCTCAGGGCCTTTGTCATCTTTGGGGATGCTGAATGGAGAGTTTTGGGAGTGTAAAAATTCTTGTTCAGGGGCAAGTGTGTTCAGGAGCGACGGACTTATGAATCCATCCTTCCACTGCGGCGCAAGGCGGTGGGTCGAAAGAGTCTTTAATTTTAGAAAAAATAATCAATTTCCTCATCATACAATAAAACCGAAGGGTTTCGTAGGTAGGAGATTTTGAATTTTTACAGCAATTTTTTTATAGACGTGATACGAAACAGTGATGTAAGAATCTAAACTATTTCTAATCGATCTGTTTTCAAACCAAAATCTCATGATTTTTCATCTCAGTAGTGCATCACCTTAAATCGGACTTAAGGCCGGTTTTACCATGTCAACATTCAATCGGCAAATAATAATCCATAGTAAAATCGTTTCTCTGGGCGGTAAATAAACAAAGTATTTTTTACAACATTAAATAGGTATTTAAAAAAGTCCTACAAATGTATTCAGTTCAATGATTGCATGTAAAGCTACTACTACGTACTCAGAACTTCGTCATGTTAGACTATTCGCTGTTTCAGGGATTGATCTATTTTATCAGCCGTCAAGCATCAGGAAACTGCAAGAATTTCAAAGCCCCAGAACACTGTAAAAATATCGTAATTTTTTTAATTTCATTTTTTGAAAATTAATTTTAAAATTAAATTTCAAAAAATGTAGGGATTATAAATTAGTACAGGGAAATAGGGATTTTAAAAATAATTTTTCTATTTTTTTAAATGTTTATGAACGATGTTAATCGGAAATAAAATTCGCTGGTCCGCCATTTTTATTTTCTTTTTAGCTGTCGAAATTCCCCCACGTGATACTATAGAGACTAGATTTTCGATCAGTTTAAGACTTGATGCTTGCAAATCAGATGAAGTTTTTTTAATATATCGTCAACCGTGTTGAAAAACGTAGTCTCGAGAAAAACACGTTCACAGTTTTGCTAAAGGATAATTCAACATACAAACTGTTTAAAAAGGTTTCACATAGCATGCTGATTTTCTGTCAATTTTACGAATTTCTTCAAAACATGAAGTGAGAGCATTCTTAACAAAAGCATCTTTCAGAAAATGAAATAACAAAGAAAATTACAAAAAAATTCTTTTACAATGTCCCTGGCCTTAAGACAATCCGCTTGTTCCGCAAGGTAAAGGTATCGATGTTTGTATATTTTTTTGCGTGCTCAATGTCTATTTTAAGATTTACCCACTTATGAAAATGCTCTCCTTAACGGACAAACGCCGCGTTGTTGGATCTTAAATATAATATTTTGCTTTTCAACCGATTGTGTACTTATTTTGTAGTATCACGCGTCACGCGGCGCGGCACGACACGATCGCCGTCAACGACACGTGTTAGCTCACCCAATGCACATTGCACAGGTCGTAGGTCCCGCTGCTCGTAGTCACAGAGCTCATGTCCACTAAACCTTTCTCCAAAAATGTTACCTTTTATCGGTACGTGAACTTGCTGTGCATTGTGTTAATGAACCTTATTCAATTACCGTATTCATTATTAATTATCTTGTTTTGCTTTATTACGTTTTCCTCGACAAGATCGAATATGCATTTTTTTATTTAAATGAAAAATTACTTAGTTTATACTAATTTATTATACAATTTTACAAAGAGTTTGTTTCGATTGGGTTAGGTTTAGCTATAACCGAAACCAGTTGAATATTTGTAGTAATTTTTCATTTCAATTAGAATGTCAAGGCACAAAGATAATATTGCTTTCTTCGATAATTTTCATTTTTTTATTAGCAAATATAAAACTTTAATTAAAATTAAATGTGTAGTTTTATTATCAAGTTCTGCAAGTATTTATGTATGTATTTTTGTTCCAGCTAGTTCGATTTACAAGACCATTTTCAAACTGTGGTTAAATTCACTGTCAGGCGACTTATTTATAAGATTTTAAATGTCAATTTTCGAAGGTGTCTATATTGATTTATTACCGGTTAAACCAATTTGCTGATACACTAATTGAGAGTGTATTATGTGGGGTTCGGAATCTGTTTCCCCAACTAAGTGTAGGGTTTTCTTAATTGTTTTATAATGACGTTATTGCTATGACTCATTTAAGTGCGTTATATTTTTTAGGTTTTGTAAACATACTAAGTAAAACTTGCAAAACTTGATAATAAAACTATCAAATTTAATTTTAATTAAATGGAGTTCTACGAATTAAACACAAAAACAATTAATATAAAACATGTGTGAATGTGAATATACAAAATATCAAGAGTTTTCTTAGTAAAACAAAGAAACAATTGTGATCGTAACCGGTTTCAGAGTGTAAAGGCCATAATCAAAATGTTTCAATGGTTTCTCTATAGTTTATATACATACGTGTAACATATGGAGAAGAGGGAGACTAGACTTTAATTCCTGACTTGTAATTATTAACCTTTTCTATTCGTTTTGTGTGTGGGGGGGGGGGGGAAGAATGCTGTGGGGTTTTGTTGCGAAATATATATGTAGTTTCTTTACCCGAATGTGGTTTTATAACTTGCAATGTTTTTACATGATTTTGCTTCGATCCCTTGTGGGGGAGGGGGGAGGGGGATACGCGGTCTAGTGGAGAGTTTGCGTATATTTACTGTACATTGCAAATTTTATTTTAGGTTTCGAGGATTCCGTAGATAATAATTCTATATTGTCGATAGTCCGGTGTGTGGGCCGCTAGACATGCAATCAATAATATGCTTTTCGAATCTGGTGGAAATTTTGTGTTTTTTGGAATTGCTTATTTGCCTAACCACCCACTTACCTCCCTTTTCAAGGCGCGTTATTGATGGTAGAATGACAACCATTGGTGAAGTTGGCAAACTTGTAATTAATCCCATCGTTATGCTTAGAGGAAATATCTGCACCATAAATAAATCATTTGAAAATAAATAACACAATCTGGATTAAGCTTCAATAAATCGTGTAGAAAATAATAAAATTTGTGAAGACTGCTTATATAAGTTCTAAAAATGTTTATATTATTTAGTAATTTTTTGTGTCTACGTATTCACCGTAAGCTACGGTTAGCTGTAAGCTAACATTACTCGAAACTATGAAAATGTGAAATAAAGTCATTTGCCATCTTGCAATAACAGTACAATAAAACATTTATTCCCAATTCGGGAATGCACAAGTAGACATTAGGCCAAAACAATAAACCTTATTTTCTTTAAATTTAGTTATCGGTGTGTACTTAGTATTATTACTTATACTTCACAGAAAATTACCTGCCCCTGGTTTTACCAAAAAAGGTAGGCTTTCAAATTTGGCAAAAGTGTGCTGGTATATAATGGCCAAAATCATTTTTGAACATTCCGTGATTCGGAGAATATTTACTTAAAGCCCGCGCATAAATTACTTAAATCATTTAGGTCTGAAGCAGGGAACTTAAAATTTGTTTAACATTAGTGAATACTTCAAAAACACCTACAACAATAAAACCAAAGGACAGTACACAGGTAACAATATTTAACCTTACTAATGTGAACATTGACTTTGAGTAAGTTTTGAGAGTAACGTTCGCGCGGCCCATTTCATACAAATTTTAATTTTTGTAATCAAAAGGTATATTAAATATCTAGTACCATATTGATTTATTTGTAAGAGACAAACAGCTTATATGATAATGGACTATGTACTTTATGTTGCTCCAAATTATAAGATATAGGCCATTAAAGATTTTAAGGTTTCATGATTTAGAGGCCAATTATTTGTGGGTAAATGAAAAACATTCAAATAAATAATTTAATATATGGATTTTAAAAATATTATCAAAAATGCAATAATAAATAAAAAATTCTGGGTAGTAATTTTAATACACAAACGGAAGAAGTTTTCTCTTCAAAAACTTTGTTGGGTCAAATTAGTCATACTTTTCAAATATTTTGATACCTATATCGAACGTTAAAACATCCTTTACAACAAAAATAGCAAATCAATATTATGTTATAATTATTGGCAAAAATTTCCTTGACTAGAAATAAGTTCCCATTGGAAATATAGTTGCATTTATCAAACTTTACGAAACATTTATCAAACTTTACTTTAAGATTGTCGGAGAGTGAGATTTATGTTTCATCTTTAAATAGTCAATGGGTCGGAAAAGACGTTTCTTTAAGTTTGTTTTCTAACATTTTCTGTGAAAAAAATTGGGAGCAACTCCTAGTTTAAGAAACCCTGGTCTAAAAGTGCGCCAGTTTGTGTTACTTTTTAACCATACAATGTAGTGTGAATTTTTTCGTCGACTCTTATTATTGTATTGTCTTAGTATTGTATGTATGGCACCCGGGAAAAGGGAAGCGCTGGCGAGCCGCCACATAAAGTTCAGATAGAGACGCACTATAACTACGCCACTATAACTTTAAAATCTGTCTCCACTCGATGATTGATATTAACCAGAAATACGTATTGTATTAATTTTCTTACCGTGTGCAGTCGAATATCGACTACTTCTCGCGGACTACTGCGACAAATCACTATTATAATATGTAGATAATACCTGGATAAGTACATATTTGCTTGAATTAAATCGCAGCATGATGATATAGGTAGGTACTTACTCAAATATCGACTCGTGTGCCAAGAAAATCCGTACAACAAGTATAGTTCACGCCAAATTTTAATACCGACCTAAACTTGATAAAATCCGTTCTCGCGCAGGTACGTCACTTTACTGATTTTACAATAATCGTAAGCGAAAGAGAAAGCTGCGTAAAACATACGTGCGACAAAGAAAGGCGTGGGCGGGGAGGCATGCCACTTTCCTGACCTTAAACTCCGAACGTCATTTTCTGTATCAAAGTCGGTATTTAAGTTTGGCGTTATTTAAACTGCACCTATACCTATATGTATATATAGGTATAGGTGATTACGTTATTTAAACTGCACCTATATGTATTTTCTGAACCATGAGAGATATTTTTACAGAAATTAATTATTTTATGACCTTTGTACAGAAGTAATTTTATATACATTAATTAGAGTTTTTTTTAACCAACATTACTATTTCAAGTTCGGGTCGGCATTAAAGTTTGGCGCGTCCTGTACTTTGGATTTATAATGAATCCCTTTCTGGTTCTGGAAGCTACATACGCGACAATAGTAGTACACACGCACCAATAAAATAACTTAACCGGTATGGATCCATCTGAATCTCTAAGACTTGTTTTTTTAAGCTTAATTTTTCATCAATGATATCTTCTGTCAGATATGTGTATAAGAATTCCAGTTAAGGGTCATAACATGTTTTGTTCGATGAGAAGAGATACTAAAAGTAATGTGAGGGTTGTACCGTTTTCTTTTGTAAGTTTGTTAAGGTTGTACCGTTTTCTCAGGCGGATACAGAATCACAGTATTTAAAGGTGACTTGAATAGCTTTAGCGTGTTTGGCGACCCGACTGGCCAGGTTCTTCTAACCTTCCTCATGCCTCCCACTCGCCTCAAAACGTGCTCCATTAGGGGATGCCATTTCCCCGCTGATTCCGGTCACTCTTTTGCGGAAATCACATTAATAAATTGCAGTAGGATTTTTTTCTTCACTTTGAAATAAATATTCGTAAATTTTTTTACATTAAGGGGCCATCCATAAATTACATGTATATACCCCTTACCCCCATACCCCTTGTCACACAATTCTCTTCACCTCTCCCCCCCCTTAAGGTGTGACGTAATTTATAGGTGGCCCCTTATCAGACCCGTGAAAAATCACGAAGTCTTTTAAGTATTTAAAATTTTTATAAAATTGCCACGGCCGAAAATCTAATCCTGATCATCGGAAAGCAACTACGCTGAACATTACACTACCAACATATAAATTAGTTGTCCATGTAAAGATATATACTAAAAACAGACAATAATTATGTATGTATGTTTGAATTTTAGAAAGTTACCTGTACGCATCCAAAATTATATTTTATTTAAATATTATTTGCACTTTTTGCAATAATAATGCTGGGCAGATACAGACATCGCTGTGATAAACCGAGCTGAGGCGGGTGAATTTGAATCATTTCGAAGCCGAATCCACCGCGGTTCCGTCCCTGATCTCTGAAGATCTATTTCGGCCCCGAATCTTGGCCCGAGTGACGCTTCGTCGATAATGTCGCGTTCTTTGGGTCATGCCTGAATTCAAATACAAATATTAAGGGCCAGTAGTTTCGCAGAAATTCATATACGAAATTGTCATCAAATGGCCATTCAGCGCCATTTTTTTTAACATTTGGAAGGTCCCCGTTAATAGCCGACCCTAGGCGCGTATCAGCTTTCCCTCAAATTGTAACAACCTGACAGTTGTTCTCTTCTGCTTGTCACATTTTGTACAAATGCTGAAACGGACTTAGAGATGCCATTTAAAGGCCTTTTACTGTAAAAAAAACAAACATGATAATAGAAACACAGGGAGATAAAGCGTAGAAGCGTTGCGATTGTCGTCAAGCCACGATCAAACTGCACTTACTATCAAAGCCGAGCAGCCAATTATGTCGTAAAATGTTTGAAGACGTGATTTTCAGTAGTAATGGTGAACGATATTGGCCACATTTTTTAACATCTATTTCACATGGCACACGGCCCATCTCATATCATAAGGATGTTTTGCGGCTACGCTCCATCACAGCACAAGATCCTTTTGCACTTACTATGGGCCGCGACACCAAATTGGTCTTCAGACAGCGATTGATTGCTGGTTGATAGTGTCATAAATTATTATATTGCTTATTGTCGGGTGAGAGTCAGTCAGCCAGCCAGCCAGCCAACCGGCCCCTTTCGATCACTCTTGTACGGGTATTTGAAGTGTTTCATTGTTTTTGATTACTCCTAATCTTTCGCGAATCTTCTTCTGTATAACGTTCACGTTATATTCGGCTTGATACATTTACATTTGCAGAGGAGGAAAGCGGGATAAATGCAACAAACTAATTGTTACTAAATTCAACTCCTCTCCGACTGCAGAGTGAAGTGGTCAGTCTGCACCCACTTTTGTAATTCCGAAGCTTAATGCTAGATCACTATTTTATGGGGGTTTTCTAGTCTAGAAGCATGAATTGTAGGTGTTTTTCAGATGCCATAAAAAAAACAATAATATTTTTATCGGCCATTACTTTACCAAATATTTATTAAACATTAAAAAATACATAACAAAAAAATCACACGAAAAAATTAGAACTTCGAAAGTTTAAAAGTTACAGGGTGTTGAAGTGGGGGGTCTCAAAAAATGGCGCGCCCTGGTTGACACGATTTCAACCCTCCTAGTAATCAGAAGAAAAAAAAAACAAATTAATTCTTAATTCTAACAAATGCGGCTATGGTCCGTACCTCGGAGACGTAAAAATTTTTTTTTTCGCAAAACGGCGGCTGTCTGAAATGAAAAGTCATGTATTTACACCCCTTTTTTAACTTTTCGGAATTAAAAAAAATTGTAAAAATTTTAATTTTGTAATCTGGTAGGGGCGATTTAGCAATTTGAAGAAAAAGCTCACTCCAAATTTCAAGCAAATAGTTTAGTAGAACTTAAGATATCGTGTCAACCGTCTCGAAAAAAGAGGTTTCGAGAAACACGCGTTTAAAGTTTTGCTCTATTTAGATTTTGGTTAGATTCCGTCTAAACCGCGACATTTAAATGGTTTTAACTTTTAGAATAATGCGAAATTCGGAAAATCCTTTTAAGGAGATATTTTTGAATATTTAAACATTGGAAATATGAAAAAAAAAAAATGATTTTTTTTTTCTAGACTAGAATACTGCCTTAAATTAATCTTAACTATGAATCGGTTTACATTATAAATATAAAAAAAATATGCTTTCTGTCAATTCAGTATAAAGGTGAGCAGCAAGTTCCAGGAATGTATTAGGATAGGGGGGGGGAATGAGAATGAAAAGGGGAAAGGGTTTAATGTTGTGGACGGTGACCGGAAAACTCAGAATCATGCAACTTCAACACCTCCTTTGAAAAGTCACTAAAATTGGTGAAAAAAAATTGTTTCAAAAGGTTATGTTACTTTTTAATTTTAATGATACGGCTATTTTTTTTTTTTTTTTTATATAACTTTTAATTAATTTTCAAAGAGAAATTGAAATTGCATGATTGTGAATTGTCATGGAATTAATGCAATTCAATTAAAGCAATTAAAAATTTCAAAGGTATCTATGAAGCTAATTGAGTGACATTATGTTTGAAAAATATATAAAAATGTGGTACAAATAAAACTTTCAAATCAAAAATTTTTAAATCAAAAAAGACGCCAGTCCTCTTCAAACTCAGTAAAAGTTTAAAGTAATGCAGTCATACTTCTGTTGCTCCTACTTTTGACTTTTGATTGATTTGTATACAGAGTTCCTAAACGTGAGTTTACTGACTCTAGCATAATTATTTTGGATTATCTCCTTTTTTTATATGAAAACCGCACAAGAGTCCCAACTGCTTCCGTCTGGAGCCAGTGAGACTATGGCATCCCCAATTGGGATATGTTGTGAGGCTGAAGATAGTGGGAAGGGGAAGGAAATAGGGAAAAGGAAGGTGGGAAGTACGTGGCTATTCAGATCTGGTCACTAAACACGGCTTAAGCCATTTCAAGCAACGTTTCAATTCTGAATGGTGGTCTTACACCATGGCGATACTGAAAGTATCTTCCACTCTGGAACGTACCGCAAATATACTATATATTATTTTAAATTAATAAATTGTGAAATAACACAAAAAATTATTATTAAAATTTGAAAAAAAATCACGTTTAACATTTCTGTCGTAGAATCCGTTACTTCCATTCCAAAACTACCGGTGGAAACTTATAAAAACCAAAATCAACGGAATGAAATGCAAAAAACATTTATAAACGTGGCCAAAAAGCCCTTCAGTTTAGTCTATTATGAAATGTATGATTTTGTTCATCCGGTGGAATGGTTGAAAATGTGTTAATATCTACATTTGTATAGCAAGGGTAAAAGCTCCCACCGCTTTCCGATAAAAGCTTAAAAAATAACCCAATTGAGGTAATAACAAGAAATTATGACGCTTTTACTGAAATTCTAAACATTTAGGGCCGACCCGCGATGAGAGCTTTTTAATCCCAATATAAACACAGCTCAAGCGCATCGCCAACACCACATGACGCTTTGACAGTGTAAATAACAATAATGCTAAGTAGGAGGAGTAGAGTTTTACAACCAAACGAAGCTGAGTGAAACTTTGACAAGCCGAGTGACGCGAGGATACGTAGACGACAAAACTTGCTTCCTGACATTGATCTGGGCACAAATAGCTACCGGAACACGGGCGAGGAATTCACAGACCGACCGTTACTGCTCTCGGATCATCTGGTCCACGTCGTCGTATGCAGTTGGAAGTGCAATCAGCCGGGGGTCAGTCAACGTATTATTGTGTTGTGGCGTAAAGAGTAAATCAGTGCCATTGTTTACTCGGTTTTTGGATTCAGTGACAAATGTTGGTCGCGATGGAGGACATGTTCATCTGGGCTGAAAGCCCCTTCAACACGCTCAAGGAGGACAGCATCACCCACTGGGAAATTCTTCTCTACGTATGTATTCAGCGACTGCGAGCGGTTCATTATTCCCATTATCAGTTTCCCTGTTGTAATAACGATCCGTTTTATCTATTACTTAAACTTTATTAGATACGATGCTATCGTGGCTACCGGATATTTCTTTTCATACTGGTTTGTGATTACGACCAGGATAGTGGATTTCTCTATTATTCGTGTCAACACCGAGTCCTGTCAGCGTGAAATGTTTGTTTATATGTTTAATTTGCGCGTTCACCAGAAGCTTGTTTCAATCGATACTTCTAGGCCTAGCGCCACCGTACTATGAATAGCTCAATGTCAACCCTAAACCTACGCAAGGAAATCTAACACGTGTTCTCTCAAATGTCTGCTTATTGTTATTATTGTTTTTCAAAATATGTTCCTACGCTCGAGAAATTAATTAAACGGCGACTCTCCGTTTTAATTTCGTTATCTGCTCGATTGTTGCATCATTCTGTAATCTACCGCCGCCCTTTGTGTGTGGTCTATTTATGCGATCCGTCTGATGTCTGATGGTTGAATGCAACGGTTCTGACTACGAAAGATCCTTGGAACACGTAACGTGTGTATTATTTGTTCCGACAATTTTATTTATGTAATTGGTTTCCGCGTGTAAAATAAACATGCCCTCCTCACATCTCCGATAAGATAATTATTATTTTTATTTGGACATACTTGAGACTAGTGACCAATTCTGAAGAGCTGTACCCGTGCGTAGGTACCTAGCTAGGTACACATTACCCGTGACAGGCTCTAAATTAACCAAGTTTTACTAGATATAACCCGTTTATTCACGTATTCGTCTTCCGTATTGTCTATTTGCGAACGTCGACAGTATTAACACACTTAGCACTTCATTTGATTCAACTCTTCTAAGTGACTCTAATAATGGTCAACTTAAGCTGTCTCTCCGCACGGGTTTTTCAGAATTTCGACGATTGTGGGAATTAAAAAGACTCGATTGACAATGATGTCAATAAAACCAGATATCTAGTATTGAATAAGTTGAATATCGATGAGTGTGGAAATTACGAAGATTCGATTGACAATGTAGTCCATAAAACCTAGATATTTAATATTAAATAAATTATTACGAATCCAAGTAATAAATTTATTTATTAACATTTGTTACGTAAATAAATAAATTACATACTTTGTGCGAATCGTATAGAGCTAACGTTTCTGTTGATGTGAATCTCACTAGGTAGGTACTACATGACAACATTCGAGCAGCTGTTTGGATGTTTTAGGACGGGCCATAGCAACTTGTAAACTTCGTTGGAAGCTGCATACAAACTAGTCATATTATTTTTTACATTAGTTCCACACAGGAAGCCAAGAGAAAAACAATTTCCCCGGGACCTATGTCATCTTTGAGGATGCTGTTTGGAGGGTATTTTTAGTAAAGGAAGAAAGTGAAGTTTTGGGTAGGAAACAGGTGTGAGGGGTTGGTAGGAATCAGGGGATCAGTGAGTCCAAGAATGACGGACGTATGAATCTGTTCCTCTCACTGCGGTGCAAGGCGATGGGTCATGAGAGTCCGACTGGGAAGGTCGCCTCAACCAGTCTCATCCGATCCAGCCTACCACGTAGCCAAGACCTCACACCATGCGGCACCACTGCGAAGTCACCAAACGTAGTGAATCACTTGGGGTAACCTGTGACAGGGGTGTTGGTGAAGTCGAGGAGAAGAAAGTGGGGAAGCTCCTGGCTATTCAGATCTGGTCACCAAGTACGCCTGAAGTAATTTCAAGCAACGTTTCGATTCTGAATGGTGGTCTTACACCAGGGCGATACTGAGAGTATCTTCCACTCTCAAGATAGTGGGGGAAAGGAGGTGAGAAAGAGGAAGGTCGGGAAGTAAGAGGAAGGTGGCTATTGACGAGATGAGGCTATTGAAGAGATGTGGCTGTAGAAGGAGATGGGAAAGAGGAAGGCGGGAAAGAAAAATGAAGGTGGCTTCCGCAAAAGCCATTTCAAGCAATGTTTTTTCATACACTTTATTTTGCTTACTATTTCAGGATCTTAATAATATTATTCAATTTTAACCATCGTTTTAGTATTAGGTAGGTGTGTACTACAACTATATTTATCATGTTATACTTAAATTCTGTAGTAAATTGAAAAAAAATCACGTGAAAAGGACGTTCTTAAGGAAGCAAATACATAATAAATATATGGTTAGGAACGTTATGTATATTATTTCTAATGAATTAATTGAGAAATAACACAAATTAATCAACAAATAAAATTTATTTGCGTATGCCGGAATTCTATCCCGCGACCTTCGGATTGCTATTCGAGAGCCTTACCTCCAAAATAATATTTTATTTCAGCGGGGTAATTCTGAACTAGGTAATTAGAATGTCTAGAACGCCCAAAATATATTACATAAAATTATTTTAATAAATTTGAGAGGCGGGTGTGGGTAACGCCCCTGAGAGTTTGCTACGTTTGGTGACTTGGCAGGAGTGACCGAGTTCATTGGTGAGGTTTGTCCGGATCTTGGTGGCGGATACATCTGCCCACTAACTGCGTGGCTGGCGGATCGGGAGAGACTGGCTGAGGGAGACCTAGTAATGGATTCGTACGTCCGTCACTCCTGGGCACATTGAACCCCGGGTTCCTATCCACCCCCACATCATCTCCTTCCTTTCCTCGACTCTAGACCCTCCAGACACAGCATGACATAGACACTAGAGGGGAATTAAAGTAACACAAATTAATCAAGTAAAATTTGCTCGCCGGGATTCGAACCCTCAGCCTACTGTTAGCGGTAGACTGGTAGCCAAGAATCGTTACCTCTCAAACAGAGGTTGGCAAAGTATAATAGTTATACAAATATTTATACTTTTGAACTTTGTGGTTATCCATTACAAATAAATGAAACAATATAACTTTGTTAAAACCACTTTATATTTTATTTACGCCTAAATAAAAGGTGTAAATAAAATATAAAGTGGTTTTAACAAAGTTATATTGTTTCATTTATTTATAAAAAAATATTTATTCGTCAATAGATTTTAACAATTTGATTCTATTGACGGTCAGGTCTCTAAACATTCAGGATTTCTCCTGGAATGTAGCTGTTTTACAGCAGTGCCTCTAAATAAATAACATAAGATGAGTAATATTGATTTAATTTTAACTTTCCATTTACCAACTCTAATTACTTTGTAAAAGCTTGCACCCATTAAGGGACGGTAATTGGGTCGTTTATTTTCCGATAGAAAGACCAACAACGTCGATTATGATTAGTTCCTTTAAAATGTGTGCATCGAGTCCATGTCCACAACGAGTGTGACAGTCTTGAGTTCGGGACCGGCGCAGAAGGGTGTGTTAGAAGAAGTTACGAACTCGAAGAAGGACTGCGATAATTAGATAGACACCGAGGCTCCGAACACTTCGGACAAAACCGTAGGGACTATTCCCCCCGCGTGCACCACTGCACCAGTGCACCAGTGCACCCCCTCAGCGAGGTCGCAGGAACGCTCACATCTTTAATCCGGTATGTTTATTATTTGTTTCTGGGATATTAATTAACCCCTCGGGTATCATCAAATATTCCCGCTTGACATTCAATTTAATTACTGTTTGTTACACAAAGTTTGTTAAACGCAGTACTGTTTTTGACAGCAAACGAAAGACTCTTTCAAGTTTTTAGTTTACAGACGGTCAAAAATAAAAAATTTTAAAATCCCTTACCGGTTTATCTATTGTATACTGTATTTATATATTTATACGAAGCTAATAAACACATTTAAACTTTTTATAAATGTTAGTGTCACTTCACTTTTTTCATTAACCGGGTTAATTGTTTGGCGTTTTCTAATTTAAGGAAATATTTTTAATTGTTCAGCAGCGTCTATTCCCTATTCTATTCTATTCCCAGCTAAAGATAGAACGTGACGTCATCTTCTAGTATCGTTTGTCATTTTCGTTTTCAAACAAGTCGCGTGAGAAGGAAGAGGACGAACATCGATGACCTCCGTACGAGCTGTTGCTGGGACTAGTTTAAACTTTTAAATGCAAAGAGAAAGCTTGGTGTTTTTTAATCTGTTTATAATATATATAGGACATTGGCAAAAAAGGAGTTTTATGAGGATGGGTCATTTGGTGACATATATAGCACTGCGTGACCCGAGTTGTTCGTTGGGGGTTCGTTTGTAACCGAATAAATCTGTTCAGGATCAATTTTAAAGTTGTATGAATAAAACGATTAGTTTTACTTCACGTTCAGACATTGTTGTTGTTTGTGATGTTATTGTTGTTAAAGACATGTTAAGTTTCCTGGTGACTTGAGTGTTTCTTTCGTGGTGCGAGAGGCTTTAGATCAGTTTCCGGAAATCTTGTATTTGAAGTTATTTTTATTAGTTTTGGCTAGGTTTAGATACTCGTTGAATGATTTACTGCAGTAAATGTTTTGTACTCTGACCAAAAGTAAGACGTTTGTATTACGAGGTCTATTCGGAAAATAACCGCCGTTTGGTTATACAATTTTTTTTTGTAAAGCTCGCATAGATTTAAATGTGCCTCAAACTACAGATTTCCAAAGTAGTCGGCATTTATATCCAAGCAATTGTCACGGCGTTTCGCGGATTTGCAAATTCACTCTTCGTATAATTCGGCCGCCTGGAAATATATCCAACAATTTGAAGATTCCCTGTTACAGCATTTTAAGATCTACAAGGGGAATCATCCCTCGTCCTCTGCACAGCCCAGACTTATCTACGTCTAATTTCTATCTTTTCTCTCGTTGAGGAGTTGGCTTGTAGCCCAGCACTTTGATGACGATGAAGAACTTCAAATTCTATGACAAGTTTGCTATATTACGTTTGTGTGGTTCGTTTTTCTTATCGCTGGAACAGCTTTTCAGTCTTTGTGAACGCCACGTCTAATCTCACATATTAGGAAAGTTATTGTATTCCATACAATAAACAATGTTATCCTTGTAAATCTTTGATAAAAATTATATTGAGTAACTGAGT
This sequence comes from Glyphotaelius pellucidus, assembly GCA_936435175.1. NCBI lineage: Eukaryota > Metazoa > Arthropoda > Insecta > Trichoptera > Limnephilidae > Glyphotaelius > Glyphotaelius pellucidus. The sequence continues at coordinate 43,078,766 of OW386542.1, read as the reverse complement.
GATGTTTGCGGTCCCGTTTGACAGAGTACTTACGAAATACTTGTACAGTTCTCTTTATTGGATTCGTGTTGAGTGCTTTGTGATAACAGAACAACAATAGCATTCTGCGAACTAGTTTCAAATGAAATCTCAATAACTATTTGAATAATGTTAAAACTAGCCAATTTGCTACTTTATTTTCTGTAACAGTTTGCCGTCTGCAGTTTTCTGTCAATTGGATGTAAACCCCTGGGTTATTCCCTCCCTCGACTTGCTACGGGTAATTTGCGACGTTTCCTCGTTTCCCAGACAGCCGATTAATCCACTTACCTGATAATCGAACTGGTAACCTCCGCCAGGGCTCTTCCCGCACCCCTGCCGAGATTTTCATTCAATATTGTCACGTGAATTTCATGTGGTAAACCCAATGTACATATGACAAGGTCTTCCAATGTACACACACGATAAGTTTTACTGTTTTTTTAAACTATAGTCTACCAGGGTGGTTCAAATTTGACTTGTCTGTAAAAGTAACCAATTACGTATAGAATGTAGTGGTGATTTGCATTTTTGAAGTATAGATGTATTTTATCCACAAACAGATTTTTGAAAATTGACGTAAAAATCAATCCATCAAGGTTAAGAAGAATAATTAATAGCTGGGTGACTAATATTTTTAAAAAAATGTGATTCTTTTAAACATTGCTACATGTGCGTTTACATATTAAAGTTTTCTGAATTCATAATATCTTTTTTTAATGAAATGAAAAACAAATAACTTTGTGTAACAACCACTATTTAATTAACAATATCAGCATGTTTCGAAAACTATGTTTTCTTCGTCAGGATAATAAGTTAATTATTATAAGTTAAGTAGTTATTATAAGTTAGTTATTTATAAGTTAATTATTATAAGTTAATTATTATCCTGACGAAGAAAACATAGTTTTCGAAACATGTTGATATTGTTAATTAAATAGCGGTTGTTACACAAAGTTATTTGTTTTTCATTAAATTAATGATGACGCCACAAAGTAAATTTGCCTATTTTGAAGAAATTCATAATATCTTGTCCCGGCCTTCGGGGAATTTTGCTTTACGTATTTATATGGATGTTTAGGGTTCCAAACATGTCCCAGCAAGATATTTACTTTGTTTTTTGTTATATTTCGAACTGCGATTCCTTTTTTTTTTTATAAAAAAAATATATAATTTGTTTTTTAAAACTCTGCATTTCTTGTGATAATTTCTGTATTTTGGCCGTGCATTAACGGTTTATATTCGAAGATAATGTATTTTATACCTACCTTATTGCGCCCGAAATATTCTCTCTACGTTTTATGACTTTGTCTTTGTGAGAACTTCAATTTATTTTTTTAATCCATGAAAATCAACTTTGATGTCTTGGGTTTTAATTTTTTTCGTCATTTATTAAATTATGTCTTCATGATAAAACAACAGAAAAATTTAACGGTTTGATGTTCCAAAGATATAAAAATCTCTGCCAAAAATATTCTGGTTCATCGTGTCAAAAAAGACAACGGCAAACAAACAAACAAACAAACACCTCACACAATCATGAAATCAGAGCCAAGCAAATAGACACACTAAATATACTTAACTGTAACTCTGCTTATGACAATGAATCTCTGAATTTTTAGCAGGAAAGTTATATATAAACTCCCACACAGTATCAAACAAATTAATATACAAAATGAAAGTCGCTGAAAACTTATCCAAAACATAGGCAAACCCCTCAGCCTCAGCACGGGATCTTCTTGTGAGGAGGACTACGAAAATAATCTACATCTATTTTATGTTTATATTTAACATGTGTCTTCTATAAATGTAAAAATTAAATTATACATACTAACCTGCCTCACTGGGAAATTGATGTGTCGAGACACACTCGGGAGGTACTTAATGGAGTAAATGATCGGTTTAATAAGGTTAAATTTGAGTTCAACAGAAGATAGATGCAGATGCTAGTTAAATTGATTTTCTGTTAAAAGATTCGATCAATTTCACTCGAAGTAAGATGAACAAGACCTTACTTCAGGCACAGAAACATGCCCACAACACAGGGATTTTCCGTTCAGTGGTAAAACAATTATAAAGTGACGGTTATTCCAAAGGTTTTCCTCGTTTACTGCTCGTGGGTTTCGTGGAACCCGATTTTGCTAATTATAAATATTTTCTCTCCGAGTACAAAGAACAAAAGATCTACCATTCGTTCAAAGATAGTATCGGCATGTAAATAAAATAATGTTTGAAGTGTCAATTCAATGACGACGCGAAAAAATCACGCTGGTGTCATCCGAGTAACTGACAGACTGAGAAGATAAAAAGTGAAATTGTTTCACAATTATTATAAATGTTTTATGATTTAATTAGGGAATGCGAGATTCAAACGAATATATGACATCATTTATTAATTGTTGTCAGTTTAATTTGTAGAACACTATTTAAATTTATTAATTTTTTTTATGTATTCGATAATAATCATTATTCAATTTTGAAAATGGTTTATTTATAAACAAGTTCTGCTGTGTAATTATCATTATGTGTGACAGCTGTTTCGCATGCTGAAGGCATTTTAAAACTGGTTAGGTCACTTACAGATCTTTTCATATTACTTCTGCATAATCGTTACTTACGCAAGATGAAAATTAAAAAAAAAAAAAAAGATTTTTGTAAATCAATAGATAAGTTCGAGATGAAAACTGGTATTAGTAATTTATAAAAGTATAACTTAGATCGGTTTCATGACAGTTGATCCGCCGACAGTTGCGCCCCCCCCGGCATACTTATATACAATATGCAGTCGGTTTAGGAAAATACGGTATACCTAATTACACAAAATGTAACGAAGGGATGTGCAGAGAGGATGTACCGCCCAATAACAAAGTATAAAACATATTTTCATTCAAATACATTAAGGAAAAATCTGCTTGTCTAAAAATCGATACTGTGTATAAATTAGTTTGATATTTATACCAACTTGATTATCAAGGGTATTTTTGAAGTCGATTTTACGTTTGAAATAGCTAAATAATGTACACAAAATTATAATTTTCTAGTTAATATCATTTCGGGGGCCAATTGTCGGAGGATCAACTCGGGTCACCAGTCACCGACTATTAAATCTATATTTTACCAAGTGTTTGCATTGACATGACCAACGCGATATGTTCGTTGTTAAAATTATAAATAATTAAAAACATTAAAAATGTTGATTTCGCGCTTTAGTCCAGGTCTTGCTCGTATTGTATGAGTTTAGTTTTCGGAAAAAGCAAAAAGAATTATTGTTGTAATCTTTTGAATATTTGATTAACGCTCCCCCCTTGTCTCGCTCGCCCTCTCTCTCTCTCCACTTATCAGTGTCAGGTCCACGGTCCGTAGGCCTCAGGAGGTGTTTGTTGGTGGTAGTGGCTTATATTTTATATTTGCTTTATCGCCGTATCGTCAGTCACCATCACCAGTCAGTGTCGGTTTTCATTATTCAGTAATCACTGTAATCGTATTCAGTCTTCAGTCTGGTGACGGAGTTGTTCCGGGAAGGTTGTGTTGCCGTACGCACAGTCACACACATCGCCCGGGTGACGAGTTCCGATCTATTTAATAGTTGCAATACCAAGTGTTCCATTCCGTTATTCTTTACCAAAGAATTTGTTGTTCCGCGAACAGTGATATTATTAACCAGTACCTGAAATTATACATATTTTTAACATAAAAGTCGTGCGTTAAGTTTTAAAAAGTTTATGAAAGATTCATCGCAACAGTCAAAATGTCTTTAGAACTCAAAGATGTTACTGGAACGACGACGGGAGATGTCTTTGAAGACTTCTACAGGGTCTGCCGACAACTCATTACAAGGGTAATTTTTTTAAATTCAAACTTTTGCCGGTAAAATTTAGTTTGACACCGTCGTGCCGAGCCGAGCCGAGCCGAGCCGAGCACGTTGCGGCGCCCTTCTGTCAGATGCTCTAGACCCGCCAAAGGTCCAGACAGATTATTATTCATACTTATTCTTGTCTTGTCTAATATATTATATTTTCAAATACATTCCGTTCACTCAAATAAATCTCAATGACAAGGTTTAAAGGCCCGTTCACACAGCGTGGGTACATTATTTCCCAAGTGCGAATTACTCAATTCGTGAGTTGAGCGGCGCGGCTGTGCGGCTGACTGGCAACTAGCAACAGGCCGCTTTATTCGCAAACGTCAGTCATTATGACGTCACTCGCACATTGTCGTTTGTAAAAGTCCCCACGGAATCGGCCCGAATTACAAAACCGACCTCAATTTCGTGGGCTGAATTCTTGATACGGATTATGATCCTCGAAAATTTATCCTTATTATTTATTATATTTAACATGCGTAAATTTTCTGCTAGTTGTTCTTTAGAAATCATTTTTCTAATAATTTGTAATGTTTTTTACGCACGGTTTTACCGTGAACCGTGATACGTCGAATTAAAGCAAATGAGGATAATTTCTACTGAGAATTGTATATAATAAAGTAGAATAATAATAACATCAAATATGCTGGCTTCATTCAAGCTTCCATCAACAAGCAGATGAAGTAAAAAATATATATTTTACAGATCCGTTTGTCTGTTTGGCCGTTATCTGGAGTTTACTTAATCTTTGCAAACTTATTTATTTCAAATTGTGTACATAATTATCTCTTTTTTTTAAATTAATGTCTTTATTAAATGAGATTTTTGAATTATTTTGCCTTTTTCCTAATTGTTCTTTTATAAATCGATTAATATGGCACAAATCATAACTGGCTAAATTTTCCAGAAACATAGTACTGTACTATTTTATCTCTATCCATATATTTACACCCAGTATATTTTATCAACGGTATTCATCGAAAAACAATCCAAACCCGAAGGTTTGAGAAAAATGTAATTAAAGTATCTATAGCTAAATCAGGATATAAGAATGACTAAACAAAATATACAAAAATGGAATCATTATTATTCAATTTATTGATAAGTTGATTACAAATATTGGTTCCAACTTGGCCGCCTTTTTGTATAATCGTTTGAACAGAATGTTTTATTGGTCCTCTCTCAGGACGGGTTGTTTAAAAAAATTTCAACAATTCATATTTTTTTATGTTAGATTTCATGTTCTGTATAAATTCTACTCAAATTGTTATTACTTATATTATAGGTCAGTTGCTCATAAAACCTAAATAATCATAGAACTTGAATAGAACTTACACAAAATATGAAAATTAACTGTAAAATTTAATGAATTAAAAAAAAAATGAAACAACCCTTTCTTAGGGTATTTTGTTTAGTCATTGGGAAATAATCAATGAGAAATAAAATACTTCATAATTTAAAATTATGAACCTTATTTGTAAGGAAAATCAAATTACAACAATTTCAATAGCTTTCAATACGAAAATTTGAATTTAACCAAATAAAATAGAGTCTAGTTTTAGGACTGTTAATTCGTGGTGGAATTCCATTCTATTAGAATTGAGATTAAAACACTTTTGCACTTTGTTCCACTTATTATTTTCACCAGGAACGGTTTCATCCTACAAAGGACATTTTCATTTGGTAGTTGAAATTCTTACGCTACGGCATTTATACAAACTTAGGCAGGGGTACACAACATTGTCTCTATATAATGAATGTTTCTATTTTGTTAATTTAGGTTAATTTAAATAACTTATAATACCTTAAATGTTGTGTACCCCTGCCTAAGTTTGTATAAATGCCGTAGCATAAGAATTTCAACTACCAGTCTGAAAATGTCCGTAGTAGGATGAAACCGAAAATGAGTGAAACTGAAAATAAGTGGAACAAAGTGCAAAAGTGTTTTAATTTCAATTCTAAATAAAATGGAATTAAGAGGAACGGCCGTGTGTCCACTTTCATACTCCAAATTGCCAAAGTTTCCTCTGAAATCATTCTTTAATGGCGTACGTTTAATAATTCATTACACAAATAATATAGTAGCACATATCCATACTAGACATCTGCTATACCTTTTGAATAAAAAAAACTAACTATGCAGTTTGGCCTGAAATCAAGCCATTTCTTCTAACTGTTTTTTGAAAAATATCAATGATATATATTTTATTTTTTAGTATTTTTTGGTTACCGAAGTTCATATAATTATGTTAATATTACAGTTGGTTTTCAACCCAGAAAAAATAATACTACATATTTTAAAACCATGTTTATTTATTGTATTCTTTATTATTTGAATTATATCAAATCCATATCTTAATCTCTAGTAAAGCTGATGGAAGATCTTTTAATGTGATAAAAAAATTAAATATGATCTTGTAATGTTTCAGTATCTGGACATCGGAGAGGATATGAATGTGCCAGATGACTTCACACAGAACGAAATGCTGACGGGGATGTGGTGGAGGCACCTGCTGGCGGGAGGGGTGGCGGGAGCCGTCTCCAGAACCTGCACGGCGCCGCTCGACAGGCTCAAAGTATTCCTCCAGGTAAGCAAACCAACCTACCTTCATTAAACAAATAAACTTCAATAAACCAACCAACTTATCTGCAATTCTCAAAGAATAATGTTATGAATTTTGCTTATCTCTCTTTATTTTATATTTTGCATCGTAACTACATTTATCTGAATGTAAAATACAGTAATAATAATAAATTATTGCTCTTTTAAAACTTTCCACCAATCAGCTATTAATGGAATTTGTTTTAAACCGATATGAAAATGATTAGTACATTTGAACAAATTTTATTACACAGTACTCACCACAGCCCAACTATAAAGGTATTATAGTGTAGAATGTGTATGCGTATGTATACGTATGTATATATATATTTATATGCATGTGTGCAGGTACATGTATTTATATGGATGTGTATGTATGTGTATGTTATAATATAAAAATATATAAAATATATATATAATATAAAAGATATATTTATATATTTTTTATATTCCTCTAACATATTTAAATACTTTTTTTTTGCTCTTCTAAATAACCAATGTACAATAAATATTAAAATTTGAAAAAAAAAAAATACATATAAAACTTTCTATTACAACACAAATACTTGTCATACATAAACATAAATAAACACGTAAACACCTCAGCACAGGTTCTCCTAGTGAGGTGTTCACGAAACATACAACAATACCTATCCACAGTTTCACCTTCACAAACCTACCTTACACCCAACATAATAAAATTACAAAATATATTATGTAAAAATGTTTTCGAAATTGATCTATAGGTAAATACTGTAATATATAGAAATAAATAAATAATAATAATTATCCAAAATTATAGCCTACTTTCAATTTGGGAGGCGGGAATGGGTACCGCCGCGCCGGGAACCTTTATTGGATTACCCCTGCCATAGGTCACCCCAAGTGGTTCGCTACGTTTGGTGATTTAGCAGGGGTGCCCGGGTTCATGGGGTGAGGTTTGTCTAGGTCTTACCCCTTAAACCCTTTTCCTTCCCAGAACTTTCCTCCCCTTCCTTTCCTTAAAAAAACCCTCCACACAGCATCCCCAGAGATGACATAGGCCCTGAGGGAAATTATTTTCCTCAAGGCCTCCTGTGTGGAGCTCATGTAAAAAAAAATAAAAAATGGGACTACATAAACAGATGTTAAAGTCAGTGTTAGGCCATTTGGTGACGTTTTATATGTCAAAAATGTATGTGTTTTAATACATAACAAAAGTGACATTATCAAAAAAAGAACAATTAGCAACTCCAGTGCCAAAGTTTAAGTTTTCTTTTGACAATATATTCCATCCACCCAAAAGGCAAGGAGACGTTTCCTTTTGACAATATATTCATCCACCCAAAAGGCAAGGAGACAATGGAGACTTGTATTGCATATACATATATGTTTATCTTATTTATACAATTATATGTATCATACATGTAGTTAAAGTTGGGACCCTTACAAATAGTGTAAAATATTTGACAGCAATAACTTTCCTAGCATTCAAGTAGAATCGGCATAGAAGGTAGAACTACCACTCCCGCCCAAAGTGTGTCGATATAACCGGCTGCTCAAATATTGACGTATTTATCTGTTCATTACAGGTCAATCCGTCCAGAGAGAAGATGGCAAGCTGCTTAGGAAACATGCTGAGGGAAGGCGGCCTCAAGGGACTGTGGAGAGGTAACGGCATCAACATCATCAAGATCGCCCCCGAATCAGCGCTAAAGTTCGCGGCCTACGAACAGTGCAAGAGACTTATACTCGGTGACAGGAAAGGTGCGCCACTAGAAATTTACGAAAGGTTCGTGGCCGGGGCGATGGCTGGAGGAATCAGCCAAAGCGTGATTTATCCCCTAGAAGTATTAAAAACAAGATTAGCTCTGAGAAAGACCGGTCAGTACACCGGTATCGCCGATGCAGCAAAGAAAATATATCTACGCGAGGGCTTAAGAAGTTTCTACAAGGGATATATTCCGAATATACTGGGAATCATTCCCTACGCAGGCATCGACTTGGCCGTATACGAAACACTGAAGAAGAAATACCTGAAGAGTCATCCATCGGAGCAGCCCAGCATCCTGCTGTTGCTGGCTTGCGGGAGTGCCTCCTCCACCCTGGGACAGGTGTGCTCCTATCCCCTCGCCCTGGTGCGGACGCGTCTACAAGCACAAGGTATGTACCGTGATTGGATTATTCACAGTGAGGTCTAGCAACTAAGTTTTATAACTAGTGACTAATAGCTAGCAACTTAGTACTGAGGCAAAAACATTGGGAATGTACAGAGAGCGATACGCTGAAATAGGCCAAAACCAAATGATCTTTTATTCCTAAGTGGCCCCGATAATGATACTTTAATTGTTTTGCCTTAAATAAGTAGCGGCTCTGGAATTTTCGTTTTGCCTCCGCATTCCGCCTTCCACTAATGACTTCCAAGTAATTTAAATTAATGATCAAGTGGACCTACATCCATAATACATAATATCGTTACTAATATTATTTTGCCATTGTTGCAGAAAACGTAACAAAAGGCGTGGATTCCACCATGAGAGGAGTGCTGGCGAACATCATCAAGAAAGAGGGTGCCGTGGGACTGTATCGAGGCATCACACCCAACTTCATCAAGGTCATCCCCGCCGTGTCCATCAGCTACGTGGTCTACGAGTATGCCAGCCGCAGCTTGGGGGTCAACATGACATGATGAAAGTGCTCTCTAGAAAAATTGTTTTTCTTATCATTTCCATGTAGGCTTATATTTATTGGATCATTGCTAAGTCTTTAAATGATGAGTTACTGAACAATTGATTGGCATCTGCCGACCCGGCCTGCATCGGCCGGGATCTACGTTGTACTGCCTTACAAGCGTTTGCGAGCGAGTGCATTGCGATTCATTTCATCAACTCACGGAGGGTTGCACATGTTCAGTGGGGCACACGTAATTGTTAATTGTGATATTCAAGTATAGCCAATGTACTGAAACTATTGCCCATGTGATATGCCTTATTCAATGTATTATTTATTTTTGTGAAATTATGCGATCTGTTCTCCCTTTCCCCTGTAAGATTAGTATTCTTTTTAATTTTATTTATTTCGCCTTTTATATGTTCTGGTGAATTTTAATATAGCGTGATCCTTTGTCGGAGTTTGGGAAGGTACCAAAGTGAAATGGTGCTAATGTCTGCGTTAGCATCTCACTCGCGGAATCAATCTAAGACAAATTATTCATGGAAGTAGTATTTTTTTTCAAATTTTCACTCAACCACTGACTTTTGGTTCCATTTAATCTATTTGATACATTTCACTTGTAAAACTCTATTATTTTAAATATGGTACGAGCCTAAAGTACGTCATTCCTTTTCAATATGTTTTGTATCTAAAAACACAACAGCAAAATGTAACTTCACACCTAAAGGACTAAATGATATTCTTAAATTTCTAAGCTAATCTTATTTCTGTTTTTTTTGTTATGTAGGGACAATAGTTCACTTTAATTTGGAGGGGGATTTGGGGTAATTTATAAATGTTATAATATGTGAAGGTGAAGAGGTAATATGATAATTATTGAGAGGGGGTAATGCTTGATGTAGTAAATAAAGGAAGAGGGTTATTCTTGAACTATGTGTATGAATATACACGTATCGTGTGAAGAGGAAGGTATAATTCCTGAAGTTTGTGAGTTAATATTGCGTGAAGGGGAATATTTGCGTAATATTGTGTGACGGATAATTAGTGCGAAATATATAATTATCACACTTGGTATTTGTAGAATACTTGATTTTTGTGTAAAATGATGGATACACATCTGCCTGTGTGTATTGCATCCACGCTTCGGGTTACCTTCCTAACAATTTATGAGACTGCCATTTTCTGAATATTGACTAGGATTAGTAATTATAGTTTGTAATAGTTAATCTCTTCTCTTAATCTTAATGTTTCTTCTAATGATATTCTTTAGATTTCTTACTTATTTTAACTATTTGATAATGATTTTGAGTGTAAGAATTTGTTTTGTTGATGGCAATTGCGATGATGAAAGAACATTTGGATTATTTCTATAATAGAAATTATCATGAATTGTAAAATGTGTCTGGAAGTGTTGATTGGCAAAACAGGGAATAGTTCTATCTTTTGAGTAATGCAAGGAAATTCGGAGGGTTGTATTATTGTAAAAACATTACTTTTATCTTGTGTGCGACTGTATAAACTTAACCCTGTGTGCGTTTTCATTAACACGTATTGCAATATGATATTGTGATGTCATTGGCTTAACCTCTGTGTGGTCGCTCTTAGAGTGCTAATCTTTTGGCTTTCTTTAGTACTTGGTGATATTGAAAGAAAGCTTCCTGTAGTCGCACAGTTAATAGAAGATTTAATGTACACACGTCTCAATGCATTTACTTCCATTACCTGTTATATCTTCGTATTAGATAAGTTTCCTTTCTTTCTTAGTACACAATCAAACAATAGTTCATTTTTCTCCACCCTTCAGCTCTACCCTACACGTAATCTGGTATGCCTCAGTATCTTACGATTAGCTACAAACACTAAGTACAATTGTTCTGTAACGGGTTCGCGTGCTTATTTTCTAATTATCAATCTTATCGTGTTAGGCATTTATTCTCTGTTGTACTTGTAATAAAATAACAATAAATATCTTACAACTCTTACAAAGCGTTTGCTTCATTCCAAGTCCAGATAAGTTCCGTTCTTCTTCTTGTTACTTATTTTAATTGATAATCAAATGATTTGTTGCTAATTAACAATAATCTGAATCATTACATTTAACTGGAATCAAAGTATATATTATGGAGAAGCATCACCCAATCACGTCATTATCCCGTTCCGCAATAAAATACAAAACTGTAATTGTTGTACATTCTGTTCTGCAATCGCCTGTCTTAGTTAGCTGTCTTCATTAGAACGCCCGTCAAAGGATTTTATAGTTTTTAGTTTTTTAAGTATTTTTTGGTTGTATTTTGGTATTAAATATGCGCTTTTTATAATTATTGCATTTCGTGATGTATGTAATGTGTTTTTAGTTGTAATAATATGATTGGATCATTTAATTTGGTGCTATGGATGTGGTGGAATAGTGATACAAATGAATGTTCTTTCGCAATGACCCGCTCGCAAAGTTTATTGTACTTACTAAATTAAATACTTAGCCTTTGTCAGGTAAAATTCTCTCTAAACTACATTGTTTAATTAATCTCTATTAGTTATAAGTATTACATTAATATTATGTTCTTTCATTTCATTTACTGTCAACAGGATTTCTTTATGCGATTCTTTTGGAAAATACATTGAAATTTAAAATTATGATTTTATTGTTTTTTTTAACCTTTTTGTTTCCTTCCGCCACATATGACGCGAGAAAAGAACTCCACAGAAAACGGTTTGTTAAAGTATTCTTCAGAAATTTTTATTATTTTCCAAAAGGATTGGCTTTAGAAAATTTTATATGGCACCAAACTAACAAAAGACAAGGAAGTTAATCTCAGAATTAGGCAAAGTTTTCAACGAAATATTAATTATTAATAAATACCAACACGTAAAGTAAAGAAAGCTGCCAAACTAATAATTGCAAAGGCTACTAGTGCTTAATTTTAAACGGCTAATGTTGTAATGTACGTCCCTTCCTAAATATTTGAAATCTATTTTTGAAGTGAATTTTTATGCATTAAAATATGTATATCTTTGGATGTTGTGTCGTTCTTTTCCAAGTTTCATTGGTATTATAACATACTAATTGCAACCTTGAATGTTTCAAAGTTACATCACCTAATTTGTATTTAAAGATATCCTCCGAACTTCGAATTTCTCATTTTCTTTGTGACCATTGTTATCAGTAATTAATTTGTAAGGATTCTGGAATTAAGTTCAAATATTACCTACATTTATCAGCAAGAATCCAGCAATTCAGCAAATATGTTTGTTTTGTGAAATCCTCGATTGAGGTAGGTATTTAAATAATATTTATTAGGGGTCTGTTCCAAGACCTGCAGCTGAATAATAATTAATAAAGCCATCCACGATGTGGTCATTGCTCCAAAACATTACAATAAATAATATCGAGTGAAAGGAACTTTTAAAATGATATTTACACGGTTGGGAAAAAAAATTGTCAAAGTTTTTACAAATAATATAAATTGATTAAAGAATTTGTCTTGAAGTCCACAAAATGTAACGAAATCAAAATTCTTATCTGTTTCTCATTGGTGGAATTGTACATTTGTTTGTATGTGTGATTACTTAACCAAATAATATACTCTACTTTGATATTGTAGCAATTGCTAAACTTGAATGTGTTAAACACACTTTGCTTTGTTCCAATCCAAAACTCAATCCAGGGTGAAGTGGTAAAGGGACTGTGACTTTCTCAGCCTTCCTTTTCCAACTTGAGAGCCGATGGCTTGAGTCAAGAAGAACAGCCTGTTTAGTGTTTTGTGAGGATTGGCATTCTTTTCTAAGGGTGGTAATTTATGATAATCGTATTGTCGTTGCTCTTGCAAGACCGGCCGGCTCGCTCGTAGGTGAATCAAATTTTAACAGCAAAAAATTTCCCACTTTTGTATTTTGCGTCAAAAAACAAAGTTTGAATGAGTTTTATGCGATAAAGGTTAAACTTATGCGCACAGCCGAGATTGGCTTTGATTCCTAGATTTTTTTAAAAATTTTTGATTTTCATGAAATTTGGCACAGAGCCGTTTTTGCAAGCGCAACACCGATATATTTAATATATGTACATCTTCTCTTCGGTTTTTCCTTTGAAATGATTTATTAGTAATCTTTGTATCTTGTCATATTTTGAATGGGAAACGAAGAGGTGATATAATATATACAAAGTTTATTCCTGTTATTATACTTAGCCAATTGTTGAAATTACATTATTTTTGTTATGTTTTTTTATAAAAAAATAATGTATGTAGTAATGTAATGTTTTCACGAATCTGAATATTTATTCAATAACAATATTGCCCACGAGCAATCACGTCTTCAACTAATTACTGTTTTTATCAATTCAATGTTATCACATGGTTCAATATTATATTTAAATACCTATATAATGAATTCTCTATGCATCTTTTCAAAATATATCAACAAATAAAATTTTCTGAATCTACCAAAATTCTTTCATTTCATTTTTTTATTGTCAGGATTTTTTCAAAGACAAACTCACTCATCGTCGGTTGTCGGTTGTAAAGGGTTATTAACATTAATCCCTTGAATGGCAGGAGACCATATTTGTCCCAGCTCACATGCGTCACATATAAATCGCCGTAACTCCCTTGTTATCAGAGTGAGAATTATGTTCTAAACTGTGTTAGAAAGGCAAAACACCACGCTTTATAGTCTAATCTAAAAAATAACGACTATCAAAGTAAAATATACACCTTTATGAAACCAAAGTTTTGAATCGCAATTTGAAAAAAAAAAATTTGAAACTTTGATAATTTTTATATGAAAAGACAAAAAAAGTGAGGTAACAATAACATTTGAAATGGAGAAGTCATCTAACCTCGGTAGTGTTCAGTCGTGTTTACATATTTTGCTCTGTGTTTGACGAACTGCCTATTTACCTTGTGATTGCTGACGGTGCACCGTACAGGTAAGAGTTTATTGTCACCTTTCTGTATTTATTATTTTTGTTTGTGTTGGAATGGTTTGTCGAAAATCACAGAATTATTTCTCCTAATCAATATGGATTCCGGAAAAAGAAATCAACCATAGATAATTTAAGTGTGCTGACAACAGACATCTGTATTTCTCAGTCCCTTAATTCTTGCACACTGGCCACATTTCTTGATCTTTCGTCAGCTTACGACGATGTATTAATTCACATATTGAAAGAAAAATTAATTAAATTAAAAATTCCCTTAAAACTAGTTCAATTTATTATTAATTTGCTATCAGACAGTCCATTATTATCCACTTTTTCTCAAAAACGATAAATCGCAAACTATGGAAAGGGCTACCTCAGGGGTCCGTAATCAGTCCATTGTTATTTAATATTTATATAAGTGATTTAGACAGTATAGTTCCTTCATCTATCAAGTGACTTTATTTTGCTGATGATTTCCTTATATATTTATCTCACAAAAATCTATTGCACGCTGCGAAGGAATTGAATTTGGCTTTACATTAAATTAAAGTTGGGTTATTGGACAAATGGGATGAATTTAGCTACGTCTAAAACCAAGGTAGTTGATTTTACACGCAAAGGAAAAATACCTCTCTTTTCTGTCTCCTTTGATAATGTCCCTCTCCAAATCGTCAAGCAAATTAAATTTCTTAGGCTACTTTTGGATCATAAACTTTCCTGGCTCCCGCATATTCAGAACATTTCGGCTTAGTGCGAAAAGGGACTTAATATGATGCATGCTGTTCCAGAGTGTGGTGGGGATCTCACCCCACTACTCTTAAATTAATGTATAGTGCCCTGGTGCGAAGCCATTTGGATTACGGTACATTTCTTTTCGACCCTCTTCCTAAATATTTGGAGAAAAAACTTGAAAGAATTCAGTCCAAAGCGCTCAGAATGATTATTGGAGCGATGAAATCTTCTCCAGTTAATTCTCTCCAGGTGGAATGTGTTGATCCCCCCTTAATTTTGAGAAGACAATTCCTAGCTGATAAATATATATTTAAATCTTTTTCTTTATCACGTCATCCTTTAGAACAAAGCCTTGATTATTTGTTCAATAACTTAAACAACGAAAAAAGATCGACAGATATTAATCGACTTCCTCTCCTTTTAAAAAGTTTTCTTTCATTCAAATCTCTGTCTTCTTCCCTCCAAAATCTACAAAACGATCCCATCCTTCCTATTTTCACTATCCCATTTGATTTTATCAATAATATCCCCAACGTAATAACTTCTGACTTTCGGACTAGTATTTTAGCCTCATCTAATCAAAATGTTGAGGAAAATTTTGAAAACATTTCATCTCCTAAGTTTCCTGGATTTTCACTCATTTATACAGATGGCTCGAAGTCTGATAACAAAGATTGTGGAGCTGCAGTACATATTCCCGAATTCGATCTAGATCTTTCTTATAAATTGCCTAAAGAAATTTCTATTTTTACTGCAGAATGCAATTGAGCTAGCTTTAAGTCAATATTCGACGAGCCTTACTGTGCACTGACTCACTTAGCGCAGTACTGAAAATTTCCTCAAATATCCTTAACCCAGAAGATTATATTATTTGTAATATCAAAAACTCCCTGAAATCTTTAAACGAATTAAATTACCAGACAATATTGGTTTGGGTCCCTGCTCATTTAGGAATTGAGGGTAACGAGAAAGCCGATTCTCTCGCTAAACTTGGAACAATTTCTGGCTCTGATCCTTTAGATTTTAGAATTCCTATCTCCAACGTCATCCCTATTCTTATATCCAACATGATTCGCTCCTGGGAAGAAAATTGGACTAACACGAAAATCCGAACTGGTGCTTTTTATGCTGGAATACAAAATCATATCCCGAGTAAGCCTTGGTTCCACGGCAAGAAAAAATCCAAACAATTTATTTCCTGTATCTCTAGAATGCGAATTGGTCACTGCTCCATTGCATCCCATTTGTTTAAAATCCGGGTTCTAGATAGTCCACTCTGCCAGTGCGGCATGGAAAATGAGACTCTTGACCATGTATTCTTTAATTGTAATAATCATTCATCATCCCAAGACATTTATATTTTACTTATTAAAATCACCCACCAATCTCCCCTCAGTATTCCTTATTTGCTTTCCCTCAACAATTGACTTGAATGAATTCAAAATTAATTCGAAAAAAATGAAAATAGAATCAACATTAGAAAAAATAATGTTTTTTATACCCCCCAAACGAATACCAAACAAATGCAAACTCACAGCAGTTTCATTGGACCTCATACATTCAATCTTTTACTGAAAAATATTCAAGTGATAACTAAACTTCCTCAATAGGATTCAATTCCTTTGTGAGGAATTGAAGGAATTGAAGTCATGGCTTGACAATGTAGATATTGAAACGTTGTTTGTTTAAAGGAGGAACTCCTGCGCCAAAAAAACATGAACAATAGCTTGAACTGCACTATAAACGTTCTTTGTTTTCCGTCTCCTGCGTGTTTTGAAACATGGTTTGAAAGATTGGTGTGAAGTTCGCGCGGTCACACACAATTTTGCTAGTGGCTTGTCCACGCGTACGCACTGAACACTTGACGTTTAGCGTTTAAATAAATGTTAAAATATGTTTCGATGAAGAAGAGATGCTACATCAGGGAGAAAACAGAGATATTTTAAAAGATGTTTATTTACCACGAAATATTTCCGACTAATATCGATTATTATGACCTAAAGTTAGTATTTAAGAATTTCAAAGGTATTTATTTATCAGGGAAAGAATAGAATACCTTTTTTAATTGGTCAATTTCTTCCGTGTCTCTGAAATCGATTTATAAATTAATAGACTATTTACAAGTGAGTTCACGAAAGATATAATCATCCATTATGACAGTATTTATTTACAATTTAAAGTCATAATTAGGTATTAGGCTCGCGCGGTTGACATAACCACAAATGTCATTCGATTTATCTCCGGTATCAACCGCTCGGTACGGCTCCTGTAAAAATATGAACTTATTTCCCCCCCCGCCGGCCCCGCCTGCCTTCCCGCTTCCCGCTTCACCCACTTCAATTATATTAATATTCGTTATTAAATTATAATTTTATTATCAAATATATTTATTATATTGTATTTAGGTATCATAATATTTTAAACTAGTGATTATTAAGCTTGCTCATTGCGCATAACCTCAAAAACTTGTTCGGTTTGATTCTCCATAAATGACCGCATCGCGCGGCTCTTGTAAAAATATGAACAAATTTCCCCCCGCCGGCCCCGCCAGCCTTCCCCCTTCGCCCGGGAGATGAATGAACACGAAGTGTTCAAATTTTCAATGTTTAGGGTGTAGTTCAAGCTAGTGTTCATGTGTATTCTGGCGCAGGAGTCGCCGCTTAACTTGTATGACTTTATGTTTTTTCACAAACAGTACACTTATTATTACACTATGCACTTATTGTTTCACTATTCCATTAATTTTTCATTTACACTACTTCACTTAATATACAATTACTATTACACTTAATATTACACTATAAACTTACTGTTGCACTGTTTGTATGCTCATTTTGTGCACAGCTATTTAAACAAATTTTAATCATGTTTTTGCTTTATATGCCCATTGTTTGTTCCTTCTAGGTACAATAATAAAATATATTAAACTATATTACCCACGCACAGGCTGCGCCTCAGTGGGTTCCCATTGTTCTTATTATATCATAATATTGTATACATCAAATGTAAAATTTGGGAAAAGGGAAAAAAAAAAAAAATTGTTGTCTATAAAGTCGGTTTACGGACGATAATTTTACGTGATAACGTCATATAATAACGATGGAGTGGAAGAGAAATAGATAGATGCGTCAGAAGCCGAACGCTTGTTCCGCATTCTCGCTTGTACGCAGGCTCAGGCAGAACTAGGGATTGTAATCCCGCAGCTCAGTCAATCCCGCGGGATGTTGTTGTTATAATTTATCCAAAATAAATCCAACTGTTGTGTCGCAGTTACAAGCCTACATCTTGATTCTCGCCTACTAAGTGCCTCAACTCGTAATTTAAAAGGCTGTAAGTTTGCAATGAGATTTAACGAAACATTAAAATTTAGGTACTTACGTTAAACGCCGAACGGTGAATACGAAAACATTCATCACCTACAGAAAGACGTGCGCAGCGCAGAGCCATTTACGAACAACTGCTTTACGAAAAGATTTATGCGAAAGTTTTAGCGCCAATTTTTTAATTTGCGGGATCCGCGGATCCGCGCTTTGAAGGTGAGCAGACGCAGATCCAGCAGATTAATAAAAGCATCGGGATCCCGCGGAAATGCGGGATCCCGCATTGCGGGATTGCAATCCCTAGGCGGAACGTGACAATGAGTCATGCTTTTTCGTGCATGCAGTCGGCGTTCATCGATTTATAAGACGTTATCACGTCAAAAAAAAAATATTTGAGATTTCCTATTCCCTTATAGATTTCCCATAAAATTCGGCACATAGCACTCTTTTTAGGGTGAATTGCCTTATTAAAAAAAAAAAACATTTGAAATATATTTGCCTAATAAAATATTTAGGTGTTGTTATTTTTTTTCGTTCTCAGTAATTTTAGTTAAAAAAAACGTGAGGTGAGCCATTTTTAAAACTTTTTTATGTCTGTATGCAAAATTTTTATATTTTGAAAAATACATGTTTATTTTAAATTACAAAATTTGAAAGCGTATTCTACCACCTTTCCAAAACAGTTTTTAATTTTGGAATATCATCAGAAATATTCCACTTATTTGCATTTTATTGTAAAGTGGAAATATTTTGACCATCAGAAAAATACGCCGAAATTTTGAAGGGTTAAACTACATTATGGATGTAGAAGATCCTCGATGCTGGAAATGCTGCTGATTTGGTGAATCAAGAGCACCTTTTTCAAAATTGGAAAGTTTACCTTTTTACTTATCTCAGTTAACATGATTGGTACCCTGCACACTCCCCACTTCACGGACAAACACACGATCGGCAGTCAACCTGTTAATCAACACTTATTTCAAAGACAAACTCACCCTCATTTGAAGTCGGTTGTAAATACAAATACAATACCTACATTATGGTACTGACAGACATGCTCATTAGTAACATGCTCTTGCCACTAATGAGCAATGCTACCTAGTAGCGTGTGTGTCATGCTCATTCACATTAGCGGTGTGTCGGTTCAGCCGGAGTGGGCTCTTGAATTCACATTAGCGGTGTGTCGGTTCAGCTGGAGTGGGCTCTTGAATTCGGCGCCTTTGCGGGAAGCGGATCCTACTCCTACTCCTTTTTCAAATCATTCACTCCCAGAGAACTCGGACTCGGGCCCGAACCCGGAGCCGGACCGGGAACCCGAATGCCTCCACCTGCTCCACTCGCAAGTAGCGAGTGTTCTGCATTCTCCTGGTACTAGTGAGTAATGAGTCCTAGTGATTGGTGACACGAGACAGTCTTTGTTTTCCTAGCGGTCGATTCTGTTTACGAACTTTACGGTGAGTGAAAATTTTCTTTATCGATCAATCCAGTAATTGTGGGTTTCTTTTCCATACCAAAGAGTTAACTAGTTAAATAATAATATCCACTCGACCTTAAATATTTTTTAAATCACTCAAATAATTGATTGCTAGTATTCATAATTTAATACTAGCAATCAATTATTTGTGTGATTTAAAAAATATTTAAGGTCAGTTAATATTTCATCAAATTAGATGGCTAATAATTAGAAGTGGGTAGGTCTATATAGTACGCTTATTGAGGTTTTTCACAACTTTTCATTAGGCGCACCTCTATTTCTGACGTTAGTGCTCGCGCGCTCTACGTATGTAGAACACTTTTAATCCATGGGTTTTTAAAGGAAAGTTTTTAAAAATGGAAAAAAACGATTGTCATGTATATAAAGGCTTTATTATAAAATAGCTTTTCCCCGCAGTTTCGCTCGCATGGTATTACGGGAAATTACTGCAGGGCTTGCACTTATCAATTATCTAGTTGAAGAGGAATACTGTAAGTGTGTTCGTGAGTGACCTTCAATTCGTGTTCAAATTCTACGAAATACATGTACGTTCTACAATGGTAAAACGCGCGACTACTGGAGTGTTAATTGATATTTACCCCATTATTGTATATAGTTATACAGGTGCGAGGAATTTTGTGGTATTTTTAACTGAATACTTTTTTGTTCGAACATTGAAGTTATTTTGGAATTCTGGGTAGGAATATTGAGGTTGTACATATTTTGTGGTACAGTCTAGAAAGTAGAAACCAATAGGAACCTTGAAAAGTGAGCTAATAATCAAAGCGGCCAATGCGACCAGTGGGACGTTTCATAGGTACTGTTCGTAGGTAAGGTTTCATTCTATCTCATTCTCTCGCAGGCTAAATCCTATACAATACATACAATAAAACGCAAAACTAAATAGGTAATTATAAAAAATAATAAATGTTGATGACAAACCGGAAATCTCCAGTGCGCTGCAAAATTTCTCCTCTGCCAAAATTAAAACAACTTCACAGTTGCTTCAAATGAATATCACTCTGATCATCTGTTCCCATTATCCCAAACATGTATTCCCAATTGTCCTAAAATTGTGTTCCCAATTTGTCCTCTGGGTGCGAACTGTACCTACATTTCTCTAAATAAACAGTGTTAATCTCAAGTGACCTCCCAGGTGAGTGGTGGTCCTCTATATTTTCTGCCTGTACAGAGTATAAATAAAACAATGTATGGATCGTGTTTATTGGTCAAATAATTGTACATATAGTTTCGTATCAGTGATCGATGAACCGTTGGATGCAGTTTTTATGCGTATATGTTTTAATGGTTCTGGTTGGAAGTAAATAAGATTATAGAAATATATTATAAATTTGTACAGCGCCCTTGAGGAGATTTTTCACAAAAACGGCGCTATACAAATCATCCAAATATTAGTATTATTATCTGTGGGAATGTGTCCCAAGAATTTTAAGCTTGAAATGGCTGAGGTTATTTATTTAACCACTCGAGCGAGAGAGAATTCCGGGTGCTCGGTTTTCGGTTTGGCCGCACTCATTTCATACCTCCAAATATTCAAATGGAAACATACGATCTGCTTACTGCGGTTTAAAGCCAATGAATTCACCCAGATTTCCCCAGATTTTATAAAAAAATAGTTAAATTCATAATTCATAAAAAATCACCTACTCAAACTTGGTAACTATCGCTCGAGTCGAAAAGTTCCATTGCGTTGAAACTAAGAATTAGTTTGTATCCATATTTAATCACCTGATTGTTAGGAATTGGAATAAGTACAGTAATCATAAAATGAAATAGGTTGAACTCAAAAATCCCTTTATTTTCAGTAAAAATTGTTACAGTCTCGCACTAGCAGTAATACAGAATTATATTCATGAATAAAGTCAACATCCTCCACAACATGACCTTGAAAATAAACTGGCACAAAGCTTTTACCATTAGCTAATTTCACCAAATAATAAAACAAAAAATATGATACGTGAAAATAACGTGACGTGGTTACAAAAATATGTGATAAGTACATCCATCAGAGTTACCTGAATTAATACTTCATACGGTCGCAAGTCGCGATGTGGTGAAACCAGCATCAATAACAGAGATTACTAACTGCTGCCACTTCTTACTGGACCTTGACATGTTTTATACTTTAAATAAGGGTGCAAAGCTTGAAAAAGTTATTTCTTAATTTAAACTTCAAAATAATAATAAGCACGTGTACGGCTTTTCATATTTTTATCATACAAAAATGTGTAAAAAATATTACCTTTTCATCTAATTTAATTATTTAAGAACCACATCCACTGTAAAAATGACACAATCTCTAAGTAAATGTATGAAATTTACAACCAGTTTATTAATTTTAAATGAAAGGCATTTTATAATTTTAAAGTGAGATTAGAGCCGGAGATTTGAGATTTGTCAACATCGCGTATTCTTGAAGAGTTTGTTTGAATTTTGTATTTTAAATTTTAAAATAGCAATGGACATGGTGCTTAAATAAAATGGATAATAGTTTTGAGTAGTAAAAATAATTTCATATATTATGTATTACTAAATTCGCAACAAATAGAATGAACAGTAAATTTCTTGTACAGAAGCCACAGTGACTGTTGGGTGTTAAGCCAAAATGAATATAAGGCCCGAGTCGCCTGTCCACGTCCACCGTAACACAAATATCAAGAGCGCATTCTTAAACAAATGCAAGGAGGGAGCGGTCGGTGGGCAATAAGAAAACACACCTTCTACTAACGAAAATGTAGCTTTCCCCGCCAACCACTCGCCATCAATATGAGAGTTCAGAACTCGGTACAATACGTACGTGCTACATAACACGCATGCTAGAGTTCGCACACAGCCGGCCCACAAATGCATACGTCTTTCCAGCTCTTCGCACTGTTCCAGACCAGAATTTGCAGTCTGACAAATAATCTAACCGTTTCAAAGATCTACTTATTTAAAAACCCCGACTTGAATTGTTAAGGTTAAAATTAACTAAATTCTCTAAATAAATAAAACCTTAATATTTCAAATGAGTACATACATTAGCTCTCATGTACGTGGGAAATTTTAGTTAAATTACGTTTCGTATGGTTCTGAGCTCCAATATTGATCAATTAGATTCATACACAGCATGATAAATATATAAATATATTTATATAATATATCAATCACAATAGCGACTCTTTAAAACACTTAAATATTTATAATGTGAAAACCATTTTCCTCAAAATGAATTAATTCAACTTAAGCTACAAATATTTCTATCAGTACCAGTAACATATTTTCTGGTGTTAAACCAAGTAAGAGTTAACAACAAATCATTATTAGAGGGTGCCACAATCGACAGGCTGGAGCCTTTGCAGATCAACGTAAAAGCAATTCATAAATGGAGAAGGAATAATACGGTAACACGGTATGCATCACCCTGTCTGTTGAGGAGCACATTCGTAATACACATTATGGTTAGTGCAAAATATTTGTTGAAGAAGTTCATCGGCGACTTAGATAAAAGGTTTATTGACTTTGTGTAAAATACAAAGTGTTACGGGAAAACATTAAATGACATTTTAACCAGGCTCCATCCTGTTACTGAAAACTGATAACAATAACTTGTCAAAAGAAGAAATACAAAGACACTGACTATGGAGACCGCTTGTCAGATGTTTTATATTTGAGCATATTAGAGTATCAAATATATTGGTTGCAAACCAGTTATTGCAGATGTTGGCTTCATCCCGCCCCGGTGCAGAACACGACACCAACACATGCTCCACATGCAGATTAGTTCAATGGCCTTGAATGTTTAGCATCAAAACCATTACTGACAAATAGTATTATTTAAAAATGCAAACCATTGATGATCTGCACAGCTTCGGGGGCAATATGACTGGTAATCAATATAAGATAGTTATATACTATTTTACCAAATATGTCAACAAAACCACTAAAACCTAAATAATTAGAAATAAAACATTTCACAAACCAACCACTCGTACACACATAATATGTGCATGTCACGTAATGTGTATTCGGAAACAATAATATTAAACATTAACGTTAAACAGTTTTTTATCCTACTAATGAACTCTGTTGTAATATAAAAAGGACAGTTCCCGAGAACATCAATAACGAAGCCTCACTGAAAGATTTTAACAAAACAGCTAAATATGGATTACATGTTATTAGAGGGTTATTATGCCCAAGATCTAATATAAACATGGTTCCTAACTCAAAAACTAGATTATACATAAATATTAGATTTGTTTTAAAATGTGTTGTTCAGTCCGAAATCCAGTTTTCTAATAAAAAAGATTATCCCTTTCAATTGTAATTTTTTTGTAAAATCTCAAGTTTCCCTTTCACTGCCACACAGTATAGCAGTACATAACACGAAAATACTTTAACCAGCCAACCTTGAGCTTATTTGGAAAACAAAATATATGTTATTTTGCGCTCTTGGGACATTTTAATTCAATTAAGAACATACACGGCCACCGGCTGAAAAATTAGAGCAGCCCACTGATGGACCACTATCGCACGGTGCTAAAGGGGATCTTTTCGTTGTTTTTAATTGAAAAACAATGTCAACACAAGCAAAATTACATCTACGTTTTTTACTTTACATAAAGTCAGGAATCGCCGGTTAAAGTCTTCCGGGTTGTGTCCTTTTACCCGGTGTATAATTAGAAGAACAAAAATTAAAATAAGTTAAATGACAGTTAGAATCCGAAATTTTTATAATTTCACCAAAATGTTTTTAATACTAATAAAAATACAAAACTGTACAATGAGTGGATTCACCGTATACAGTATAAAAATTATTCTATTTATTTTTCCATGTGTCGGTTTGATAAATTAATAATTGTCGGAACTAAATATTTAAAGTGGAATCCGCTAAACCCATTGGGTTAAATTTTATGTTGTCAACCAATTTGCATAATAGTTCTGTTACCCAAACCGTGGAATAAAAAAATTAATCTTAATTATCTAAGCAACTCAACACATATATTATTATACATATAATGAATGTGTAGCCCAAAATAACACTATTTTTATTTTCTGGCAGTAAAGCAGATTCAGGAAAATATAAAAAACCCAGGAAATGTTGTAAAAACATTGACATAAATATTATGTTTAATGTGGCATGAGAATATATAGGGGGAAGTATGATATATCGTACCGGTCGGTAAATCGTACCGGTCGGTAAATTGTACCACCTCATTATTTCCACTACGGGGCACTATTTTTTAATCCTCACAAAATACTCTGCGAACCATTTGAAGTGTCAAAATTGACTCGCTATTTTATTTAGTGTTGGATCACGCATGCGTTTGCAAAGGAGTTTTTTACAATCTTCATCTAATTTTTTCGGTTCCTGCATAAGGAGATTTCGTGTTCAAAGTTATGTTAGTTTTGTCTCAAATTACGTTCACTTAACATGTTCATATTTTTCAATTTGCTATTGCAAAATTATAATATTTTTGTCATTTTTTCATAAAAACTGAGAATTTGCTAAATTGTACCGGCAGTGGTTTGATAATTCGTACCTGTACAATTAACTATAATTTGTAAAGAATGTACTACCGGTGGTCTGTTGCAGATTTGGAAGCACAATTTCGGCCATCCGTAGTAACAAAATGGGACCAAACGAGGGTGCACAAGTATTCAAAGTTTCCAAACCCACACCAAGAAGATATATTCAAAACAGGAATGTATTTGCAAAAACTTTGATTTTACAAAAAAAAAATATAAAAAGTCCATTAGGGATAAGAAGTATGCCCGACGACAGAAGACCAGAAATTGCAATAATAGTGAAGATGCTGACATATTGTCACATTGAATGATTCGGATACGGATATTGATAATGATGATGATGATGAAAACGTATGGCACCAATGCTTTGGCAATTGTTTTGATAAGGAAAATGGATCCAGTGCGTTTGTTGCCTTAAATGGGTGCACGAAGCTCGCACCAGTAACCCAGACATTTGCGACGCGTGCATGTCTTAAAAATGTCCATATTTTCTAGGATATGAAATGAAATAATTTTCTAGGTACAATTTATGCATGGGTGGTACAATTTACCATACTGGTTCGTCAAATCGTACCGAAAACCATTTTTTGCAAAACTTTTAATTTGAAAACCTTTGAGATGCCTGCAAAATATGGTTTGAATATATATCGTACCCAATAAAATAAGTATTTGTTAAAGCTAACTCCATCGTATTGTGTTGAGAGTTAAAGGCCCGTCTCCTGCGCCGGAATACACATGAATAGTAGCTTGAACGACACTATAAACGTTCATTGTTTTCCGTCTCCTGCGTTTTTTGAAACATGGTTTGAAAGATTGGTGTGAACAGGTGTGAAGTTCGCGCGGTCACACACTTTGCTAGTGGCCTGTCCACGAGTCCACGCGTCCATGCGTACGCAACTGACTTGACGTTTGACGTTTAGCGTTTAAATAAATGTTAAAATATGTTCCGATGAAGAAGAGATGCTACATCAGGGAGAAAACAGAGATATTTTAATAGATGTTTATTTACCAGGAAAGATTTCCGACTAATATCAATTATTATGACCTAAAGTCAGTATTTGAATTTCGAATGCGTAATTAATTACGCATTCGAAATTCAAACGTCAAAAGTCGAGTTCTAAATTTAGTTAATAAATTTAGCGATGATATTGTAAACGAAATATAAAGGAGAACACGCAGATTTCAACTTAGACCTAACCTACCTAACTAGATTTTTATTAGGTATTTATTTATCAGGGAAAGAATAGAATACCTATTTTAAATGGTCATTTCTTCCGTGTCTCTGAAACCGATTTATAAATTAATAGACTTTATTTACAAGTGAGATCACGAAAGATATAATCATCATTACGACAGTATTTATTTGGAATTTAAAGTCATAATTAGGTATTAGGCTCGCGCGGTTGACATAACCCCAAACGTCATTCGATTTACCTCCGGTACCAACCAACCGCTTCGTACGGCTCCTGTAAAAATATGAACTTATTTCCCCCCCCCGCCGGCCCCGCCTGCCTTCCCGCTCCCGCTTCACCCACTTCAAAAATAATATTAATGTTAATATTGTTAATATTCGTTATTATGTTATAATTTTATTATCAAATATATTTATTATATTGTATTTAGGTATCATAATATTTTAAACTAGTGATTATTAAGCTTGCTCATTGCGCATAACCTCAAAAACTTGTTCGGTCTGATTCTCCATACATGACCGCATCGCGCGGCTCTTGTAAAAATATGAACACATTTCCCCCCGCCAGCCTTCCCCCTTCGCCCGGGAGATGAATGTTTTCCGTCGGCTGTGGTAAAGCTTGAACACAGGGTTTTTGAACACGAAGTGTTCAAATTTTCAATGTTTTGGGTGCCGTTCAAGCTAATGTTCATGTGTATTGTGGCGCAGGATACGGGCCTTAATACTCTCCCCTATATATGTATGTCAAATAATTTGTTCCATTTTACTAATTTTTTACAACACTTGGATAGTTTTGCTTTGATGTTGGAGACAACAAGGTTTTCACAAGTTTTTAATACAGAAATGGAATTATTGCACATGTTACCTATTATTTACTCCTGAGATTGACCTATTTCCCAAATCAACTACAAACCGGCACAAACAATGTGCTGGAGTGTCATCTACAATCTAATATTCTGAATATAGTTTTATTGTTAAAATGATTGTATTGAACTTAAGAATAAACGGAACCTAAGTTATGATCTACCCGTCCATAGATGGTACCAATTTAATTATTTTTAGTTGTGCTTTAAAATATTAAGATGACTTATTTGTTTCCACCCGTATATATATATACAATGTGAATATAAAGCTTTGTCCGTAAATAAACTCAATTTTTTCAAGAAAGGCGTACAAATACAATACTGGGTTGAATCGCCGATACAATATTGTGTTTGGACGCCTTTCTTCGAGGAATCAAGTTTGTAAATGTAAATAAACTATTTATTCATACCGTATATACACGGGTGCAAGCAAATAACTTATCTTCATATTTTAAAGCATAATTTGCCAAAAGTGTTTTTCCCTAAAATAATTAAATTAGCGCAACTTACAAAAGAGCAAATTATAAACTTTTTAAAGTTAACCTTTATACTATTATTTTATTATAAAAAAATTATCAAAAACAATTTATTTTTATTTTGTAAGTGTTGTCTCATAGAAACTATGCAAGATGATGCGTATAAAGATCTAGAAATTATATTTTATACAAATCATAAAAATCAAAATAAGTTAAATAAATAATGAGAACTATGAATAATTTGAGCTCAATTATTGAATGTAAAAAATGGTATTAAAAAAGCAAACTGTTTGTCATTATCTTTACTGCCAGAATCTAAAATGGATTTTAACTGGAGGCTTAACTTTTTCAAGTTACTAATAAATCAGTTCAGGATAACAGTTTGAATGTACAAACTGCCTAATATTACATGCATTTTAAGTAAAATAATAGTTTGATTATCTGTTTACCAATTAATTGTATGTTTTATTTAAAGGACCAGATTATTTGGGTCAGTTGATAAAATACAATTACCATTACAATACAACGGGCAGGTCACATATTTAATTACATCAGGCTAAGTGTTTTTAAAAAATATTAATTATTAATAGGTTGTGTTTATTTTATTCTCAGGCTCAGAAAAAAATATAATTAATAAACTAGAAAATATTTATACATAGAAGCATTAAAAAATTAAATAAAAATATCCAGTTCGCTAAAAGATAATTAAGTAATTTAATCAAATCCTTCGACTCATTGTGCAAAAAAGATAAATTACAAAATAAATCTGGTTACAACAATTTCTATTAATCATTTTAATATACTTTCATAGAAATAAGGTTACTTTTCAACACATACAACGACAAAAACACTTTTCCCCGTTGTGTGTTAATAAATTATTGTTATACTTAATGGTGCAGAGATGAAATTAGAACTCATTTGACGACATTCACAGAGCACGCAATGCCCCGAGTTTAAACTGCGGGGGTTTTAAAAACACATTAATACCGCATTTGAAAGATGCGGATATTTGACCGTTGATAACAATATTTATGTAAGTTGGGCTAAATTTCCCCTTCCCATTTACAGTCTCCATTTAATTTTGCTATGCAGAAAAAGGTATCTGCAGGACTAGACAGTGACTGTGTTCAGGATTTTAAGTAACACTAAAATAATGTTTGTTTTACTATGTAACAATATGACAATATCACAACATAAAAAATTGCAGCCTTTGGACTCTTGTAGTAGTTTAATTTAGTGAGGGTGAACTACGGAAATAAAAGGAGAACCTCTTTACAAATTGAACCGACTCTACGATCAGCCAACACAACCGTGAATCTTTCTTATTAACAGGCTATACTGATTATGAATTCCTTTTAAAGTTATTAAATGATAAAACTATTTCAGGTAAACTTTAAAATTGCTCTGACTTTACGAAACATCCTTACATTAGAGGTAAAATTACTTGTTTTTATTGCTTACTGGCAAATTAAGCTTATTTTAGAGGTAAAGTTATTTTTTATTTATTTAATAGCTCATTGACATTACATTAATATGCTAATTCTGGAGGTATAGTTATTTAACATTGTTCACTGATTAAGTTTAGAGGTAATGTTACTTTTCAATCAATCGCTGATAAGTTACAAGAAATATATATAAATACACAACAATAACTGTCAAAGTGGTGAATAAATACATTTTTTATATTTTTGAGATAATCAATACTTGTATCCTTGTCAGCTTATAAAATCTACTAAGAACTCACAAGCAAAAATAAATAAAATGTAGAATAATAAATAAATATTCTAAGTTACACCAAATACAAATTTTAAAACTAGTTAAAATAATTTGAAGATGAATGAAAACATAAACTATATTTTAGCAAAACAAATAAATTGGTAATGTCTTTAAACTTTTGTTGTCCACTAATTTATAGAATTAATTAATTCGTTCAGAAAACATTTTGAGAAAGTGAGGTTAAGATTAATTAACCTACACTTAAAACGGGGAATATTTCGAAATTCAAATATTTTGGGAAAAAATTGAGCAATTTGTTTAAAAAAAAAAATAAAATGTTTGAGCAGATGGTTAATTAATGTAGTTAAATGGAAAATGTAAATTAAAATAAATAAATCACCCACTGTATTATAATTATACTAGTTTTGGTCAAAATAATTCAGGATGAGTCAAATCTAAGAAAAAAACAACAAGCATAAAAACAATAAAAAAACATATTTAAATTAGTTGAAAAATATTAAAATGGTTTGTGATAATCTGTGACTGATCACAAAACAATCACTTGTTGAAATCCTTAATAAATTCTACCACGGTTGAAAACATACGGTGCAAATTAAGAATATTACACATTTTGTATTGCACATATTATTTATCTGTAAAAATATTATGGTTTTTAACCATGCTCTTCCAAAAGTTATAAAAATATAGTTACACAAATATATTAGATCCATACTATACGTTTATCATAGGGGGAATTAATTAAGCATGGTAATTAAATGAAAACAAACTGATATCTCATTTATACATGCAATGTACCTCACAAATAAGTGAAAAAAAGTGTTTTCAGTTTTGTAAAATAAAAACTGGTCGAATCACTTCTGCGCTTCGTCCTCATTCGACCAACGCTTTTCTACTTCCTGAAGCTCGTACTCCCACTTGAGCTCCAACTCTCGAATATCTTTGGCTATGCCCACTTCGTACGTGTCCTCCTGAAAAGCAGATTCAGAAAAGCTTTGATCAATGAATACACATGTATTGTAATCTTCTTTCCTTTGATGGAAACAGATTTTAAAGCTTAATAGAACTACTGAAATACTAAAACTACTAAAGCTTAATCAACTACTGAACCACAATACTTGAGAAACCCTCGACGATGCAGCCACGCATTTAGGAATTGCAGCATTTTTATGAGAAATGTACGAATTTATCTGAATATCAAACATTTGCATTCATACTTCATTTCAAAAGGACCGTTCAAAAATGATAGATAAAGGCATCACTGTGCAGAATAATAATAAATATTTTAAAAAATTACCTCAACATCATTGGTCCTTGGAGGAGCCCTTGAAACTGGAGGACTCACTTCCTCAGGCACGGGGGACACGGTGGCTTGCGGAGCTTCACGGTTATAGTTATCCTCCTAAAGTCATACAAATTACATGAAGACGTTGTTTTACAAATAATGTAAGGGTATGGCTAAAGTAGAGGTAGTTTATATAACACGCACGTTAGTAGGAGATTGGAATAGGCGATGGATTGGGGGGTTTTTGTGTCACTTACAAGTCTTATCTGCTGTTCCCGCTGGTGAATGCCGAGTTGGACATTCCTAAGCTCCTGGAGCAGAAGCTCGGGGTCGGGAGGAGGGAACATGGCCTTTTCCTGCATATCGTTGACTATTTTGAGTGTTTGAAGTTTCCTTTCCAACTGCTTTAGCTGCAGCTTCATGTTGTTGGGGAGAGAGATCATCGAACTGGCCGGAGATGACTGGAATGGAGAGTACAGGGGCATCTGCCACCGTGCCACGTGCATTTATTACACACTTACTAAAATTTTATACATTGAAAAAATCACGCTAGATGTGCTAGGTGCTTTGCTTTCAAGAGAAAAAAATATATTGTCTTTAAAATGATGAATTAAATCGAAATGGCCAAATCGAAAACCGAACACCCATAAATTCCCATCAATCGAGCGGGATTTATGTATGGCAAACTTTGGTTGGCCCTCTGAAGAATTGCTTGCTGCGGAATTGTAGGAAGAATTTTTGAGAAAAAATTTCAGAGCACTGGTCCAGAACACTAAGAGGTGATTTTCTCACGAAAATGGCGCTATAAAAATCATCCAACAATTTATTAAAGATACACAAACAAGGCTTTCAACGTGCCAATATCTCATTTACTTCTTTAACCTTTTAATGCTTTAAACCTGTTGAATATTGGATGGTATTTCGAAACGATATTGGCGCAAGCGATTCTGACTTCATCTTTCATACAGTTTCTTTATACATAAGGGTTAAAATCACATTTAAATTGCAGGCTCGCCGGCGGGCTAGATGAGAGGTTAATGGCCGTTTTTATTTTACCAAAATTTTCAACAAAATGTGCAGAAACAAAGATGATATATTTTTGCACGGCATTTGCTACATACAAGGGGAGACGCACAGCTTCAAGGACGGGAGTAAGTTGCACACAAAGCTGTACGAAGCCTAATTAGTAATTAAGTCCAAGTCAGATTTACCTGTTGTTGCTGCTGCATATTATTATTATTAGTAACCCAGACGGGTATGTTCTGTGGATTGTAGAGATTTTGAGGAGGCTCAGCACGAGATATGGGTCCAAAGTTGCTGGCAGCTTGTGGTTCAAATGGTATGTAGTCGTCATCTGTTAAAATGGAGTCTGACCTCACAAACATATCTCTTTGCAGAGGAGCTGAAAACATTAAAGTAGAAAATTGTGAGTAACTTAAGCATTGGATGGAGTCAACAATATAAAATTAAAATAACGATAAACGAATCCGTATCTGTCACCAAAGAGACAGCGGATCACTAACAAATAAATGGACAAATACGAAAAAATATAATACAGAAGTTGAAGTAGAACTTGGATAACGAAATGATCAACACGCAAATAATGCAGCACAATAGCGTTGTCAAAGTCAGCTTCACGGTAACGAAAAAATCACAAAGCATTCAATTCAATTCAATTTATTCACTTTAAAAACATTACAAAATTAAAATTTCAAATCGTTTTTAAAATAGAGAAAATATTAATATTAAAGCATATTTAAGCAATTTAAGTAATATAAACAATTCAAACAAATTATACAATATAAACATCGATGAATAATTTAAAAATCAATGAAGCACAATCAGACTAACAGCAATAAGTTCAAAGTTATTATTATTATTATTCAAAGTTAGTTCAATAATATTGAGTCTTTTGGTGAAGGAGAATTTATCAAAGAGTGTCTGCTCGATGTTGCAAGTATAATCTGTCATATAGTTATTTACTGTTGCCCGACGTATAGAAATGATGGCTGATAATATCAACAATATCATACAAGAATTATTAGCCCTTCAGCCGTTAAATGGAACAACTACCGGTGAAGATATATTTGAAGCAGTCAACATAGTCTTCGGAAGCTTTGGGATTGAATGGAGTGCACTATCTGGCACTGAAGGTGATGGTTGGTGTACGATACGAAAGGGATTTATTGGAGTAGTTTACGGAAAAGCAATAGAATTACAGATCCACCTGGATAATTTAATAAACTTTCATTGCATTATCCGTCAGCAAAATCTGTGTGCAAAATCAATGAAATTCAAGAATGTTATGGAAGTAGTAGGAGTCAGCATTCATTTTATTAAATCACGTGCACTTAATCACCACCAGTGTAAGGTGTTTTTGGAAGACTATTTTCAGACTATGAAGATGTGTCTTATTACTGTGAAGTGAGGTGGTTGAGTAAAGGAAAAATGTTAAAACAATTCTAGACATTGCAGATTTTATGGACATAAAAGGAAACACAATTAACCAAATAAAAGATAATCAATGGGTGTGTGATTTAGCTTTCCTTGTAGATGTCGCCGGATACCTGAATGATCTGAATCTTAAATTACAAAAACAGAGACAATTGGTTCATGAACTGTACGGACATGTCAAAGTTTTTTGTAATAAACTCGATTTTTGGAAAACAGATAAGAGGTTAAAAATTGTTACCATTTTCCTAGTCTATCGACTCATACAAACATCAAAAATAATTCTTAAGGAGATGAACTTAAGGCACCAAAAGAGCAATTTGATACGAGGTTTGCCGACTTCCAAAACAAAGACTCCACGTTCGCTATATTTGCTCGTCCGATGGATGCTGCTGTTAATAATGTGCCAGCAAATTTACAGACGGAACTTATTGAGTTTCAGGGCTAAAATCACAATTTAACAACATTCCTTTGACAGAAAAATCATTTGTCTTTTTGGCAGCACATACTCGTATATGTGGGAACGTATATGTACTCGTCTTATACATACTCGTTTACATGTGAACAGTTTTTTTCGAGGATGAAACACACCAAATCAAAAATTAGAACAGATAAAAATCTCGAAAATTCTCTGCGATTATCTGCAATACCAATACTGATAGTCTCTTAATTCAAGTGTAAAGCCAATCTTCATACTAAATTTTTTAATCAGTATATAATATTAATATTATGTCATTCATTATATAAATAAAAAAAATATATAAGTGGTAACAACGTGTTTTATTTAATTTTGTATTACTTTATTATGTTTAATAATTTGGTCCGACAAAGTAGGCCAGAGGCCTGAGGAGTTAACACATGTATTTCAATAATATACAAATTTCGATGCATTTATTTTGGAACAGATAAAAAGTATTTTTGTAAATTGCTTTCATGGGATCTAGAACGTTTCGAATTTTGTGGAGTCTGTCTGTGATCCTAAAGTCATTATCCGCAAAATGAAGATTTGACACCAGTTAAAGGAATCTATCATGTAAAAACAATACCTTGAAAAAAGGTGTTTCAATAATTTCATTTGTGGATCTATATTTTTTCTAACAAGTCCCACGAGGATTACGGTCACTAAAAATACATACATTTCTGAAACTGTTGTATTTATCCATTTCCACATTTTCGATTTTTCAGACAAATTAGTTAAAAGATTCACGGCATAGTTGTTTGTTTCTTGCACTATCAGCTATTTCAGAGCAAGTGGGGTTGAAAACATATGAAGTTGGCGTAACCTCCCCTTGATCCCATTTTCTATCTTCTACTCGTATCCGTTTAGAAGTTGACAGAGCACACTCTTCATCATCAGATGCTTCGGATTCATCTGAGGAGCTATTTGATCCAATCGGAAGATCATTCACATCTTCACTTCCTCATCTTCACTTTCAATCAAAAAGTTTGCGATTTCTTCGACAGTAATAATATTTCTTGACGTGTTGACAAAGTAATACAAATACTCACAACAAGAAGAATGAACAAATAATGGGACCATGTAAAAAAAATGTTATTTTTTATTTAATTTAAATTCACAAAACTAAAACACACAAAAAAGTCACTCTATAAACGCTTTTGTGTAAGAAAAGGTCAAAAATATGGCACAATATAGTATAAAAACATCAACAAACAACACGTGCACGCGTAAAAACTATTTCCTTCCTTTTTTTTTTTTCAAGTAAAACATACAACGAAGTTGCATTCCCATGAGTTATCAAAACTCATTAAGGGATCGCCAATTGGTACATTTGAAAAGATAAACCCAACCCAACCCAATATGCAGACACAATAAATGAAGAAAAATTTTACAGAAGCAACATACAGACATATGAACAACCGTTCATAACCATTCTTTGGCAACCGTTCATCATTTAAACCCCAAAAAAATATTACTAAGTGGGCCACATATATAAAAAATAAAACAGAAAATATTTTATTACCTTATGATTAATGTGACATCAGGGGACGGAGGATATTACCATTAATTTTTACTGGTAACTTGGTGTCCAAAATTGCAATTATTGTGAAACCGCAAACAATATCTGATTTTGGACGAGTTCATAATAAATAATAATATCGAAAGAAAAATTTGCAATTCTTACTTTTGTCGTTAAATTTATATGAGCAGAAGCGAAGTGCTTGTCGTGAAATCTTGTGAAGATACTAATATTTACTTTAACCGCCCTACCTTTGGGTTATTTTTCAAAAAGTAGGTAAAAAAACATCAGGTTTTTTAAACAGTTATATAAACTGCGCTCTTGCGTAGAGAGTATTGCTGACTAGCGGCTTTACTTGTGTGGGAGAGACAAAAGTACTCGTCCCATGTCCCTCAGCTTCGCGATAGCGTAGGAACAAACTTGATGCATACAAACGTATCACACACGTTTTGTGGGTTTCGGGTACAGTTATTTTTTTCCTGAACGTACATGATACGGTTTGTTGCATTCGGGCGATAATATTGCAAACGTATCACGTACGTTCGTATGTATAGGGCGGTTAAAAGCGATCTTTTCAAGAGACGGACATTATCAAACTACAAGATCTGTTCATTTTAAGAGAGCTAAGAAAAGCGTGATGGGTTTAACGAAAGAGAAATACGTTAAGGGCCTCTTTCCCCAATCAATCTCAATGATCGCTAAATAAAAATATAATCTTTATTGAAGATTAAGACTTACATTAAAATTGACACATGTTAAAAGCACCAACGTTTTTTAGCATGGCCTATTTCAGCCTATCGCTAGCCATAAATTCCCAACGGGATCTTCCAACATATAAAATTTTAATTGTATCAGTGTACAACATGTGTATCCCAGTGAAATAAGTACATGGCAAAAAACAGTTTGTACATATCGCTACTGAAATCATAAGTCGTGCACCACCATCAATCATTTTAGCTTTCAAGCTGTTTTAGTTTGTAAGTATTGAAATGTGGAAAGCCCAAACTCACGTCCAAACAGTTGCTGTAGCTGCCATTTTTATATCTTGTAATTCTTCGTTGACTGTCTTATTCCTACCATTGTTCTAAAGCACATGCGTTGTTACCAAATATCAGACAACAATGGTCAAGGGAGAATGGCGTCAAGGATGATTTGATTGACAACGACGTCAAACAAAATTTTTGGTCAAATTGCCTGGAGCCAGCGGAACCTCGGCATTACCAATATGAATAATTTTCTTTATTTATTTATTTGTGATACAAGTACCTTTAAATACTGGGAGACTGGCATTGCCGAAGAGTTAACAAAATGTCGGCAACCCGTACCTCTGTACAAACCCCCGGGCAGATGAATGGCGGAAAGTTCCTAGAACGAAGATTATGCATTTCACAAAAATCTGTACTCACAAATTGATATTTGGCTGTACTGCCTTTGGTCGTACATGGTTGGATTAATCATTTGCTTTCTGTAGAGCATGTTGTGCCTCTCTATCTGCAAAATAATTTCCTGCTTCCGCTTGTACAGTTCAGTGAGGTGCTTGTCTGCGCAGAGATCCAGCGAATTAACGGACTGCGAAGAATTCAACTCTCCCTCGTTAATGGGGCTGAATCTAAAATACGGATCAATTAATATTTAAATTGTTGCGATTATTTAATCATATGTTGTAATTATTAAATCAATAAATATTAAAAATGTTGTGATTTTTAGATCGATAAATATAAAAATGATGTGATTATTTAAACACTTTCAGTGTTTCTGTGAGAATGACAATAATGTCCAAGGCAAAAATAAATATTTAATAACATACCCATTATTTATTATTTCAACAATGGGGTTAAAATTGTCATTCACATAATTGGACTTATGAGGTCCAATGTTCTGATTTAGGCCTTGGGATGTGGTGGGATTCATTCGGTTACCTGGAAAACACAAAAAAACTACATGTTTACTGAAAGCAAAAATATTAAATTAGTAATGAGGCCTACAGATTTATCCAATTTCGCTGTCCTGATTTGAAGAAAACATCCATTGAAAAGGGATTGAAAAATGGGCTTGGATTAAGAAAAGGATGTCAGACAGCCAACAGACAGCCGCCTTCCGACTTTGTTACTTCAGTTAATACAAATGAAGTTGGATGGTCCGGAAGCAGTTTAAGAGGAAACCCTGTCGCCGAGAAATTTGAGTAATAGGTATTTTACCAAACTGTTGTGGTCCCTGTATAAAATTGCAATAATTGCATTTGTGTTGACGTGATTGTTATATTCATGTAATAAGGAGAGTATTAAAAAACTACAAATGAAACACTTCTTTCATTACACGTGAACTAAAGATAGATAGAGGGTACGGAGAACAACAAATTTGTAGTAAGAGTCAAGGGGTACGCTCAAAAAGGTTGAAAACTGCTGTCATAGAAGATTCCTTTGAAAACATTCAGAGATATTGGCGTGACCTTGTCTTTCGTACAGTTTCTTTATACAAAAGGGTTAAAACAGCGTAAAAAAAAAAAGGATTTTTTTTTTCCTAGGCGCTGGCGCCCGAGCCACAGATGAGAGGAGATTCAATCTTTCTTAACAGGTCGCGTGCCGTTGGCGCGCCCTATAGCCGAATAAAAAAAAAAAAAAAACTTTTTCATATGCGATTTTAAACCTTATGTATAAAGAAAATGTATGAAGAACAAGGTCAGAATCGCTTGGGGCATTCTTGTTCTTGACGTAACAGATATAAGGAATACACCTAGCCACTCAAATAATTGTCTTTGGTCATTTTTATGACTTTGGAAATGGGCATTTTTGCCGCGATTCGAGCTGTCAAACTTTGAGCGTCGCGTGTCATAAAAAGATCGATAAACCTATCAATTTGTCTAATAAACGCAAGTAAAGTTGTTTGTAAGCATAGTTTGTTGTTCAAGGAACGTATTTCGGTAAATATTATATACCAAAGCATAAAATTAACCCACAAAATTTACGTCAAAAGTCAAAACATCGCGAAATTTTCGAGTTTCATCCATAAACACCGAGGCATTCAACCGGTTAAACACCATGCAATAACTGCAATTTTGGATTTGGGAATTTATTGTTTTTTTTTTTTGTCATAAGCACACCATTGTTTTAAAACCGTTGTGTGTTGTGAGGTGGGAATTTTGTGCTGTCATCACAAAAAATAAATTATAAAAGAGCAAAGCACAACAAGGCCCCTAACAGACGGTATGCGAAACGGTATAAAGAAAAAAAATTACCGGAAGCCATGTTGCCCGAATGTTGCGGGTAGTTGCGCTGCGGTGGTGTTGCAGACGCGTAGTCCCTGATATTGTTTGGATCAAAGGGCCCCGACTGAGTGGTGTACAACTGGGGAAGTTCACCGTCATTCTGAATCGAGGGGAAGTAATTCTGTTGGAAGCCGGGGTGCGCCTTGGCCGGGGGCTGGTTGCCATTCCCGTTGGCTTTGGGCGAGTTGTATTGCAACTCCGACTGATAGACTTGGTACGGTATCAAGTCACTTGAAGCTGAAGTGTTGTTGTTCATGGAGACATCCGACCTCTGACTGGGCGGGGAGTAGGGCACGTGCTTCTTTCGCTTTGGCCGGAATCTGAAAAATAAACTTATCAGTAGTTACGCCATCAAAACAGAGATATTGGGAAAACTATTTCAAATTAAATCTAAACATATCTAACATTACATTTTCTTCTTCAATTACAAATAAATCCCTTTTTTCTCATAAATACACAATAAAAAAAATAACAAATTTTCAGTTGTTGATGTTTATAAATTATTTTGAAGATGTTTAATTCAAAATGCATATTCCGGAAGTTTTATTTTGCAGAAAAGCCCAAATTTTTCTGATCAATTATCAACATGAACATAATGGCTGACGATTGATCACAATTTGATCAAAAGCTAAAACAGGCCGAGAATCGGCATTTAATGGGGACGATCAAGGCAGTGATCTCTTTGTGAATTGGCTCTGGTAGTAATAAGTATTTCAGATTCAACTTGATCGGTGAGAATTTCATTGATCACAATAATTTCAAGAATTTTGTTCTACATCGCAGGTCTAAGAATGTGCTAAGAAATGTGCTACACCACACCGGTACATAAGCAAGGGTTTGTTACATCTCTAATCAAAAACAATAATTTCATTTGTATGTCTGTCCTGCTTTACTCTGGTTCAACAAACTAAAAATTGTTTTGAATTTAACTCTTTGAGTGTTGAAAGTGCCCACCTATTGGCCACAGAAAATTTGTATTCGTTTAACGCTGCAGTAGGCTATAGGCATATTCAAAACATATTCTTTTCATGAGATTTTTCTTCTTAAAAAATGGTCATAGCTTATTAAAATAGATTTTATGCGGTTGGCAACAAAACGCATTATCTGTTAAGACAGCGCAATTCACAAAAACATAATTTTGCAAAAAACAAGTAAGTTATTATGAAAAAAAAAGAACAGCTGGCGCTATGCAGTTGCGCGAAAATTTTCTGTCGGCATATGACAGAGGTAATTAGATCGCGGGAGCTCGGCGTTCCAAACTTTAAGTGTCATTTTCAAATTGGAACTTATGGCGTTAAGGATTCAGACATACGATGAAGTAGCTATCTACCGATAGCATAATTTCCAAAATTATTTTTCAAAATTGGAATTATAATATCCCATGATTTTTCACAGATCTGCGCTAGTATGCATTATAAAATGGTAACTAAATAAAACAAAACAGAGCACGATCAAATAATAGATTATGTTAGTTTAGATAAATAGATTTTTTTTTTCTTCCTTATTCTAATTTGTTATGGATCCTAATAAAATATATAAAATCAGTTACTTATCGAGCTCCTCTTCGCTGTGCGCAAATGTGCACAGGTCCCCCCTGGGGCAGGTCCCCCTCTGCAGGATGACGTGGCACATGGACACCTTGTATTTGGGGGGCGGGGAGGTGAGCCCCCCGGAGGCCCCCGCCACTCCGCTGCCTGCCGCCTGGTGCGAGGGGGAGTGCGCAGTGCCCCCGTGTACCGAGGCGGACCCGGAAGCTTGGGAACTTACGCTCGGGCTTGACACTGCAAATTAACACAATACAATTTGTTGGTTTATTTTATCCTGTCACCCTAATCGCTAATCTTTTTACCTCCTCTCACAAAAGTGCATTGAGGTCTCTGAGGTGTAGTGTGTTAAAACCATGTATGACCGTGATAGAAAGTAGAGACCTGAAAAGAACGCAAGGCTGATGTAAGAGTAATGAGGAAAAGGAAGATTAGATAGTTTGGGAGTATGGAGCGAATTAATGTAGAAAAGAGTTTGAAGATACATGAAGCAAATGTGAATGGTAGAAGAATTAGGGAATACCCAAGGAAGACATGGCCTTGCATTGACAAATAGTACATAATGGTATTTGCCTAAAATAAATATCCACATGATTTTTTAATGTGACAATACACACCACCATGAAAAAATAAACGTCATAAAAACTCACAACTGTTAACATTTCTATTGTTTTAAAATCATAGTCAATTTCATTGGAAACTGATTACAGCCATCACTTAATTATCGGTGGGAGCATCAACTGGCAAACTTGATGAGCCGCAGTTTAATTTAAATACATTCTAATTAATTTTGAAAAATAGGTGCCCACATTGTGGAGTTATAGTGTGAGAGATCTACCCGCTTTGTGGGCGCCCTCCACGTTCACGTTCTTGTGTATTTTTTGTTATAATATGATGATAAACATGAAAAGTTTCATATATCAGATAGTGGCCTTTGAAATTTCTAGCTACCTTTTAGTTGACGATGGCAGTATTGTGTGTAGTTAGCGAAGATGAAACATAAAACCAACCGGAAACACGGAGAGTAAAGATCAATAAAACAAGCAAATGAAAATTATTTAGAACAGGCGTGATTGTGCTGTAGCAGATATACTACAAAAACCATGCAACGCCAACTCAATATGTAAGTGTGTGGCAACAATAATTAGTCTATAATACCCCAGTACAGTGAAACCCTCTTAAGAAGTTTTCCAAGGGACCGGAAAAAACAAACTTCTTAAGCAGGAAAACCTTACATGTGGGGAAAATTGGGTCAATTTTGGGCCGAGGAACTTAAAAAACCAAACTTCTTAAGAGGTTTCACTGTATGTTTTTATAAGATAAAAAATAAAATGTTACCAGATTATACATTGAATAGTGTTAGTATTAATACAGTTCATTGCTATCCTACGAGAAACTGCAATAATTTTAGGCTTCCTAAAACAAATTTATCGGGAACACAAAACAATGTTTATTATAAAGGTTTTAAAATGCTCAATGTTAAGGAAGCCAAAAATATTAACAGTTTTTCACGGATTATGTCTCATTGTTGTGAAGTCCAAATTTTAGTAAAAGAATATTATAATAGTAGTTATATAATAGATATACGCTAGA
Source organism: Glyphotaelius pellucidus (assembly GCA_936435175.1). NCBI lineage: Eukaryota > Metazoa > Arthropoda > Insecta > Trichoptera > Limnephilidae > Glyphotaelius > Glyphotaelius pellucidus. The sequence continues at coordinate 43,037,274 of OW386542.1, read as the reverse complement.
TATAAGATGTATAGCTAAATAAAATATACTTAAAAAGGAAATATTTGGCACTAACCTTGAAGGTTTGTTCCAGTAGCGACGGCACCAGGAATCAGTACGGGCTTGCTATTGGGGTTCCTGTGCGGAGTGTGGGAATGGTTATGGTTCGTGTCCCGGTTGGTGTTCCCGTGCTGCCAGACAAAGTGAACCAGTCCAACTACGACGATCCTCACGGCCTCCAGGGAGTGGGAGAGGGCGGGCCAAGAAGGAGTTCCCAATTCTATCAAACATAAATCAACGTTGCCAACCCGTATATGTAAAAATGAAACTTTTAAACCAAACGTTGTTTGATTTAAAAGGGGAACAAAATTCTAAAAGATCGCAAGAACAATCGCTTTTCCAAAGTTCATATGACACCGTTTTTACCTAATTATTACAATATTACAATGACAATTTATATAATAAAATAATAAAAGTAAAGAGCCCAAGAATTCATAATAAATTGTACAAAAAATGGCACTCTACAAATTATCCAATTATTATTTTTGAACCAAATAGAGATAAAGTACTGCTTTTGTACGAGTTAAGGTCAAAAATCTGAATTAGGATAGATTTTGAAAAAAAATTCTTTTTTATTTTGATTGAAATGTGAGGTAAATAATTTTCTAATGATGTAGATTGTGCAGAAATAAACTCAAAGTTCTCAAACCAAAATTTTAACGTTGGGAAGATATAATTTTGGCTCAAAAAGGAAGAGATAGCAAGAGTACAGCACGACTTAGAATAACATAAAATATTAACAATTCAACTAAAATGTAGAGAATTTACAATTAGATATTATTCAGGACAGGAAAACGAAAATGGTCGAAACGGTCGCATCATGTAATAATAATAATAAAAACATTTATTTGTCAATAGATTTTTACAAATTTATACATCTTTTTATTTTTATAACTAATCTATTGACAAATGGGTCACTGCTCAGCTATACATTCAGGATTTCTCTTATAATATGACAAATATAGTAAAACCCGCATATAAAGTTTCCTACATAAGGAGATTAGGTTTTTTCAACAGAATTGAACAGCAAAACAAAGGAAAATGATTTTATTTTGAACCCACTTATAATTTTTGACGGTCCCATGAAAAACCTTATAAGAGAGTTTTACTGCATTTCATTTTTTAATAATCATTGTATTAAATATTTACAATTACGCATCAAAGAATCGCATGTAGGAAAGTAACACAAATTTATATCATTTTATATAATTTATACCCAGAATTTGTTATATTATAAATACATTATTATACATTCAAATCTGCCTCGTGTTACATGTCAATCACTTTGGTTTGTGTTACTGTTACATTCATATATACCTGCCTCAGCTAAACACATAGACTTTGCTTTTAAATTCAAACTATCAACAAATTAACAAATCTGCCTCGTGTTACATGTCAATCACTTTGGTTTGTGTTACTGTTACATTCATATATACCTGCCTCAGCTAAACACATAGACTTTGCTTTTAAATTCAAACTATCAACAAATTAACAAATCTGCCTCGTGTTACATGTCAATCACTTTGGTTTGTGTTACTGTTACATTCATATATACCTGCCTCAGCTAAACACATAGACTTTGCTTTTAAATTCAAACTATCAACAAATTAACAAATCTGCCTCGTGTTACATGTCAATCACTTTGGTTTGTGTTACTGTTACATTCATATATACCTGCCTCAGCTAAACACATAGACTTTGCTTTTAAATTCAAACTATCAACAAATTAACCAACGCTGCAGGTACTGGTATATGTACACACTGTCAAATTTGTTTATAACAACTAGATTTACATTTTACGCATTTTGCGACTAAAGTTGAATAGTTTAACAACCTAATTTACTAGCACTGTCAATGTCATTATAAGCAAACTAGACCGTATTTAAAATTATCAATGTTTGTAATATCTGTGTTAAAATCAAAGCAAATACAATGCCATATGAACAGTGGATTAGGAAGAGGGCAAAACTCACCCGCGCATGGGTCGATAGCGGCCAGCAGTTCCAGATGGGGGCTGAGAACGCTGAGTCGAGCAGGGTCGCCAGTTCTCTGCAGGGCGATGACCAGCTCCTGCACCGACTGGGCAAAGGACTGCGGCGTCTGCAGCTTGTCTATGATGCTCTGCATGTGGGACTTGTGGGCGGTGTCGCCGTAAAGCAAGGCGCTCCACTGGTCCGGGGCGATGCGCAGTCCCGCCTCCGTGGCTATCTGCACTATCTGCGCGTCGTGCTCTCTACGCAACGCTTCGTAAGTGCGGAACTCCTCCTTCAGCTGCATCAGCGAGGAGTCGCTCTCTCTCTTCGAAACCTGCACATTATTTACTTGTTACTGACGGGAAGCAAGAGTTCGACATGCACTAGATAATTTATACATAGGTTATCTTTAAATCAATTTTACATTAGCTCCACACAGGAGGAAGTCAATTATGGGAATGCTGTGTGGATTTCTTCATGTTTAAGAAAAGGAAGGAGACGAAGTTCTGGGAAGAAAAAGAATTGAGGGGTGTGTAAGAATCACTTGGGGGATGATGGTCATTTTCGATGATGGATTTTTCCCATTTCCTTTGTACTGATGTAAAAGTATCCTGTCCTTGTTTAGTATTAATTTGTAACCTGATGATGCGGGCGAAGCGAAACCAGTCAGTAAATAAATTAATTAAAACTCGTGGTTTTACAAAAAATAAGTGTTTTATTTTTATTAAATATGTCAAACCACAAAGTGATTGATTTCTACAGTGATATTTTTCAGTTTAAAAGTTGTGTGCTTGTGATTCCAGGCTGACATTATACATACAAATACACATTTATTTACTTTAATAATAAAAGAAAATAAATGCATGTCCTTCCTTAACATTGCTAATAATTACCATTTGCATGGGCTACGGATCGGACATGAGACCTGGTGTGATGTAATATGATGTGTGCAATAACGATATAATGGAATGATTTAACATTTAAGAAAAATACCTTCCATAGAGTGAGATATGCAGAGTTGTACATAAGTATTTACAATCAATTTTGTTTTTATGTTTTAACCCGTCTAATCACAGGAGACCCAAGTTGTCCCAAAACATCATATGCCGTTATAATAACAGGAGACCCAGATTGTCCCAGAGCGACCGTGCATTATTAAAAGTTAGATATCACTTTTACTGTCAGGCAAACATTTGTGATTTCTTTTATGTTAGAAAGCGAATGAAATAATGCTTCTTATTGCATTAGGAATATACAAGCTATATTGGTCAGATATTTTACAAATCCGATCATAAGTGACGATTTTATTTTGCGCCAATTTGTGACGTAACAAACACTTAATTTAAAAATAAAATTGTATGAATGTCATAAAAAGTGAGGTGACAGTTTTATCACAAATTTTTTTAAAAAACGAATCTGTATTTAAAATTTTCGGTTTATTTTATTTTATGTACTTTTTTGAGGAATCCTCAGGTAAGTATTTTTGAGCTAATTTACATTTTCAATATCAAAATTTCAATATTTTAAAACAAAAATGTTGATTTCTAATATATACATCGAAAAGTTTATTTTATCTAGATTTTAGAAAAATTTTTGTTTTTGCAAAAAGGTTAAAAAAATAACCAATAAAAAGGAACATTAAAAATGCGTGGAGAGAACCAGGAATTTTGTGCTCAAATCTTGACAGGCAAAAGTTCATAGATATTATTTTCTCATTATTCGAAGGGTTAAATGATTTTTCTATAACACAGTCAACGAAGCTAATTACTGGAGCGATTAAGGCCAACACATGGTCGGCTTTTATTTTTCTGCAATTGACAGCGGCCCAAAATTGGACCACATTTTTTTAACGATTTTTACAGTTTTAAAATTAAAGATTTTATAATGTTTTTTATAAATCCTACGAATATGTGTTAATGGACAAAAGATAGGTGAATTCATTGGCTGTATAGAACTATAATCAGTTTGTATGTCTCAATATTAAAATTCATGAGGTATGATTTTTTTATGTGGATGGAAAATATTCAAAATGATCTCCAAAAAATCACGAGTAATCGGAGGAAAATTTTTTAATTCGCACTGTCGCTCGAGTGATTATTGGTGTCATCCATTCTTGTTAGAAATTAAGAAATATCACCCAAAATTCATAAAACTCAATAATAGTAGGAATATGCAATAGTGTTTTTATTTTTTGACACCTTTTAATAATTTTCAGGGAGCGCAGCCGGCGGAGGTCAATGAAGGTGAAGAAGGCTAAATGATATCCATGTGACAACCATCCATTAATTTGCAGAAATCACCAATCTTCACATCTTAAGTTAGCCTCGTCAAGCAATACTAATATTTCCATATAAACAATGGGGCACAATGAATACTGTGACTTGCTTATTGTCTCTATTAACTTGTTTTGTGTATTAAGGTAGCAGCAGATTGCATGATATAATACAGTATGCAACATTCGCTCCGTTTTTTGCTAAGGGTCATTAAATGATATTGTATATTCTGTGTTATGAGCTTTGAGTTCTATTCAATGCCCTTTATTCAATGAAAATAACATTGAAAGGACATTGTAAAGAAAACTTGGTAATTAAAAACTCAATATGGCGAAAATGTTAGTCGCACGTTGCTCTTAACTGACAAAATATGAAAAGAAAAAAAATGACAAAAAATGTGGAAATTTATGCATTTTAGCACTTTTTTATTTGAATTTCCATTTTGTTTTTATGCGTGCAAATCTTGAAAATGGAAATTAATCCACTTTCTGGCATCCGATCGAGCTGAAACTCGGCAGATAGACTCCTTGTCGATGACAATGCATTCTTTCAACTTTTGGTGGCATTCATGCTCACAACCATGCATTATTCTCTGAAATTGGCTACTAGCAAACCCAAGAGATGGAGCAACTTGGTTGTGCCGTTCAATGCGTAGGACTGTGGTGGAAAGTCGGAATTTCACTACATAATAAAAATAGATATGTAAAGTTATATAAATATGTATAAGTTTTATGAACCTGATCACATGCTCCATCTGCACTTATGATAACACTGACAATAAAAATATAATTAAAACAGGAGAAGAAAATTAGAAAACTGAAAAAAGGATTACCTTGAAGCAAGAAGCGCGATACAGCAACTGGACTACATGACCGATACTCGTCTTTGATGCCTGAGGAAAATGGGGCTCCAGTCTTTGCACCACAAACATCACCAATACCTACAAAGTATACAAACACTAGGGTAAGTTCATTCCAAGGCCATGTTCCACCACCACAGACAAAAACCATCACTTGCTGTGAGTTCATTTCAGATCCAAAGTGCAAAAATAGTCAATTGCGCCCCTTGACACCAAAATCACAACCCACAAGCATGTTCATCAGAGGAGCATTTCCGTATCTTTTGTGGATACGGGAAAGATCCCATGTATGGAATCGGCAGTCAAATTTGTGTGATTTTCTATGGCTTTCAATTGTTTTTTCAATGGGTGACGTAATGTCAGATGTCACATATTTTAGTTTAGAGCGTTTAAAATATAAATTACTGTAAGTATACAGGATGTACATCTCGTGATATGAGTAATCGTAATATGTTTTTGTCAACAAACAGATCATAATTTTTGTTATAAATGATAAAGGTGTAATATTGTATTGAGAAAATAAATTATGCTCGTACTAAAAGGCTCTAGTAAAACACAGAATATAATATAATATCAACAAATAATAAATAATATTATCTTGCATAACTAGATAATCTTTTGAGTTTATTTCCACAAGCGAGTAAGAAAGATCATTAAATTTAAATATTAACTACTTAGTTAATATTTAAATTTAACTAAGTAGTTAATATTTAAATTTATCCCGACACAAGTATAATGAGACAGGCATCAAAAAAACATTAATACGTAATCATATTTTATATAGATAAACAAATAAAACACCATGCATTCGAACGTGGGTCCACAAGGTCATGAATAAGTCAAGTTACGTGTAAAAATAAAAGGCTACACTCATCAACAATTAAAACTCTAAATTAGTATTTGGTTCTGAAAAATCAAATTAAAAATAATAGCTGAATATTAAAAAAAATATACATTTGCGTGCAGTTCACACGCAGTAGAAGAGAAACCTACAGAAAACTAAAGTAGAGAAGAATGGGGAGGCAAAGAAGCACCGCACAAAGAGGATAGGCTACGAGGCACGGCATAGAAAGAAGACCGCAGGCTAAATCCTGTAGATGTGATGTGTTTGTCTATTTTTATTGTCGCTCTTTTACATTCCATCGAGTTTCAAATCACAACGATGCAAAAGAAGTTTTCACTTCAAAAATCATTAAGTTATCCACAAATTATTGTGTTAAAATGTACCGAGCAGATCAGTTTGTTACAAATTACCTTATCATTGCAACAATACAATAAATTGCATAATGAATCTTTTGCATATACTTGGTCATAAATATGTTGTTAATGGTGTTATAAATATTGAAGGAATATCAACATACAAACAGTATTTAATTAAAGCTGTTTGTCAGCGCTTCTCAGTTGGATTATAATCAAACAAACTTTGAATGTTGATATTCTACAACACACCGTTTACTTCCGGGATTTTTAAATTAATTTTTATCATGTGCGAGAAAATGAGATAGACTAATCGGTCTCCTCTTTGTGCAAAGCTCCGTAGCCTATCAGTCTCCTCTTTGTGCAGTGCTTCGTAGCCTCCCCACACTTGCCTACTTTAGTTTTCTGAAGGTTTCACTTATATCGCATGTGAACTGAATAACAATACTTGTATTTATAATAGCTTACTTTTTGTACTTTTATGTTGTTACTAAAATATTTACTTTTTAATAAAATGAAGACTTTGAGCGAAACTCAATCGAAAATCTGGAAACAGAAAAATCAGAAAAAGACATTGGCACTCGAACCCAGTACCTCTCTCTTTCCGGGCGAGCTGACCACTGCGCTAAGGTGTCGATATCCAATTTGGTCACTTTTAACTGTACCATACTTCAACTAAGAACCATCTATATTATCTTCATTTCCTTAAAGCATATTTTATTGGCTGCCATCTTTATGCATGATTGCAAGATTCAAACCCGAACTAAATGCAATCCAGATGGTGTCTGGATAAATTTTTATCCATTTTATTTAATGTGCGACATCTATTGACTCTTCTGTCAAGTCTAGGATGAATATTATTATTTTTTATTTAACTTTTATGAGTAAAACTGCCCGGAAAGAAAGAGGTCCTGGGTTCGAGTCCCAGAGGTGCCAATATCTTTTTCTGATTTTTCTGTTTCCAGATTTTCGATTGAGTTTCGCTCATAGTGTCTTCATTTAATTGAATATTACAATTTGAGGTTTTACTCCTAAAAGTAAAAAAATAATAATAATTTACTTTTTAAATTTGTCACATGAACTTTTCATCTAACTCTCATGCACTTTCCCACTTTAATTTTTCTTGTTTATATTTTTTTAATTCTATGTATATTCTGTATCTATATTTCAAATTATTGTAATTCCTATGTAAAAGCCGTTAATCGGCATTAATTCATAATAAATAAATAAAATCACTTTTCAAGATTTAATTCCAAGTACATTAAAAAAACTTATCTGCATCTAGGTATAACTTATTTCAACAACCTCCCGTTTAATCTAAAAATTATCAAAAATAATTGTGAATTCCAACTTAAATTGAAAAATAACCTGAAACTACTGTAAGAGTTCATATGTATTATTATTATTTTTAAATATTGAAATTTTTCTTTGTGCATTGAGTTTTTCTTACTTACTATAATTGAGCATGAATTCCCTCACCAAACACAAGAGCCTTGTCTTTATGGTGAGGAAAGGCTATTATTATATTCACTGCAAACACTATATAACATGTAAAATAAATCTACTTATTGTAAAAACATACAAACATTAAATAAATAAAAATAAAAAAAAGATATAAAAATGGGCACCACTGAACAAGTAGCTAGAATCCAATGAAATAAAATTGCGTGCAAAGCCAGTAATACCAGCAAGAAAAATGAAAATCCTCAATTTTAATTCGCTCTAGAGAGGAGGGAAAACATTCTGAAATCTATGTATTTTCAAATATCCAGACAGCTGAAAAGAGTATATATATAATAATAATAAACTACATTCAGCAAGTAAAAATGTAATAGATAATTTTACCTTGCGGGATAGTGCTGATCCGTCCTCTAAAGCTAACAGTACCAGCTTCAGAACTTCTTCCTGCATGGCTGGACCCAAAAACTGGCAGCCCCGAGCTCTCACAGCCGCCCAAAGGTTCGCGCTCAGCTGCTGAGGATTCTGGAATATATTTTGGAAATTAGTAACATTATAATGAAACTCTAATATGAAGGAAGCAAAACGTAAGATTTCATATATTGCCGCTACCAAAAACAAATGCCACTCAAAACCCAGTGTGTAATCAATATAAGAGAAGGAACTGCGGTTGAACTAAATAAGGAACGGTGGTTCCGAAACCGTTTTCAAAAATACTGAAAATAAAATGTTATTACGTCTTCTTCTTCTAAACACTTCTAAAAAAAAGGATTTTTTTTTGAAAAATTAGCAGTCTCACAGTCTTGAGGCCCGACGGGGTTGCTGTCACTTTAAAATAGGGTCATGACCCGAAAGAAGTTGGGAACCCCTGCAAAGAACTTTCCATTGAATTGCTATCATCTTTGCATTCTACAATTTGAAAGGCGGGTATGGGTACCACCGCCCCGGGAACCATTTATTAAGTGGTTCATTACGTTTGGTGACTTAGCACAGGTCCCGGGTTCATGGGGTAAGATATGATTGGGTCTTGATGGTGGACGCAATGCCAATGATAGAGGGACTGAGGGAGTCCCTTTGATTTCTCAACCCTTACTCTCTCGTAACATAGCCTTGCACCGCAGTGGGAGGGATGAATCCATACGTCAGTCTCTCCTGGACACACCTACCCCCAGATTCCTACGCAACCCTCATACCTATTCCTTCCCAGAACTTCCTCTCCTTCCTTTCCTAAAAAGACCTCCACACAGCATCCCTAAAGATGACATAGGCCCTGAGAGGAATTATTCTCCTCAGGGCCTCTTTGAGATAATTCAACTAAATCATATAACATCCCCATTAATTCTTTTCTTTTACTGTTTTTGAATGTTTAATGTTTAAGTGTCAAGTGCCCCTCAGGCCTCGACCATATTTCGTGGGGTCAAAATATTTCTGCTTAGCAAAAAATCCAAATAAATGGAATATTTCTGAACATAATCGAATGTCTAAAATGCAAATATAAAAAAGGTTTAAAAACTAAAATTGCTAATAGAGAAAAAATAAATAAAAACAACAACATATTTTATTGGACAAATTTATCATAAAAGTTATCGTCATCTCACCCTTTGTTCCATGTAAGAATATTAAAAAAAAAATTACCAAGTTTCATAATTTTTTTTCAAAATGCTATCCGAAACTTTGGCTTTATAAATGTGTACATTTTAGTTATTTTGTGGTAAACTTTTAGATTTATTATAAAGAATGGTGTCTTATTTTTCTAGCACTTTTTATATCATATTTATGATATAAAAAGTATTTATATCATATTATGGAAGGACTATATGAGTTGTTCCGAAAACCGAACAAATTAGCCTGAGGATTTGAGGGGACATCAATACTGATAAATAATCATGTTGATTGAAACAATGGAAAACTTATTTCCACCATCACATTATTTATAATGCAATGCAATGAGAAAATATTAATAATTATTTATAAAAGCATTGACCCCTCAAAGGAGTTCACCCGCCATTTGTTAATTAGTCAAACTTTGTTTACTTTCCAGTTGTTGATGAAAGAGAGTAATCAATGACAACATTAGGACAGAGTAATTTCTTTGAATTGGTCAAAAAGTACTTTCATTCCGAAACAACAATTGATATACCATTTTTTTAAATTTTACCACACTTTAACTACTATGATGCTGAGCTCACGCCTAGGCTTCGGCCAACTGAGAATAAAGTCAACTCAACCCATCTTTGAAAAGTCATTAAAAGCTATGAAAAAAATAATTTTAAAATAGCCCATAACCCTAACCCAACATAACCTAATTAACCAATTTAATTATATATTTTTTTTCATCACTCTTAACCGGTTGAATGCCTCGGTGTTTACGGATGAAACTCGAAAATTTCGCGATGTTTTGACTTTTGACGTAAATTTTGTGGGTCAATTTTATGCCCTGGTATGTAATATTTACCGAAATAAGTTCCTTGAACAACAAACTACACCTACAAACAACTTTACTTGCGTTTATTTGACAAATTGATAGGTTTATCGATCTTTTTATTACCCGCGGCGCACCCAGTTTGACAGTTGAAAATCGCGGGAGAAGTGACATTTAGAAAGTCAGAGAAACCATTCTAAATAATAATTCGAGAGGCTAGGTGTGTTTCTTATATCTGTTACGTCAAGAACAAGAATGCCCCAAGCGATTCTGACCTTGTTCTTCATACATTTTCTTTATATGTAAGGTTTAAAATCGCATATCAAAAAGTTTTATTTTTATTTTTTTATTCGGCTATAGGGGGCGCACCGGCGCGCCAATGGCACGCGACCTGTTAATGACTTTTCAACGTAGGTTCTAGGTTGGTTTCTTTCTGAGTTGCCCGGTCACCGTTATTACATATTATGTCTGGCCGTGTTGTAGGTAGCTTGAACACAAGCTAATGGGTCCAAGTGGTTAAGCGAGGTATGTGCTAGCCGACAGTAATTTCGTACTGACTCAGTGTTGTTTTGCAAAATGATGTTTTTGTAAATTATACTGTCTTACCAGATAATGTGTTTATGTATTTATCAGTTTTAAGTATATTGTAACAACAAACATAGCATCGGCAAAGGGCAATTACCTACCTCATTGTTGGTATGAAAAGAGTTAAATGTGACATTGGGTATAGTTAAAACTATTAGAAAACACTGTTACCTGATTAAAAACATTTTTCTGTATTTCCTACAAATGTGGTCATATAAAAAAATCATGTTTTTAAATACACGCCTCTCATTCATTCCATATATTTAGGAGCTGAATTGGTGGAATTCTATGAACATAACATTTTAGCTAACAATAATATATTTTTATAATGTTGTTAGCAATTTAAATATTATAATTTGCTAATGATAATGTCAGTTTCGCTTATTATCTACGTAATTATTGAATGCAGAATAAGCAATAAACTTGTTTGGCAAGCTCCTTTCAACAAAACCTTTAAAATATATAAGATTGGTTTAAGTTTTAAATTTGAGTATTCAATCTTATTTTCAGATAATGACAAATCGAGCAAGAAATGATTGAAATAGTAAACGAGGAGAAGAAATGATTGAAATAGTGACCATATAATCTCTACAGCCATTAGGGCATCCGATTTTTAAGTAGAACTATGTCCGATTTTTAAACGAAAATGCGAATGGGCCCTAACAGACACGAGATATGACAATTATGACTTGGCAAAATTTGATGTTAATATTTTTACACCAAGAATGGAAAATTGTAAAAGCAGAATAAACATTTTGTGTGAAAAATATAAAATCTAAGTGTATGTTTCACAAAATAAACCTGTTCTAAATTATTTAACACTAAATCCAAGTAGTGTGTTTTACATAATTTTTGTACTTTTCTATAACAAATCTTAATTAAAAACAGTGAAAGCATTGGCGCAGTAAGCAGTTCATATGTTTCCGTATTTATATTTGGGAGTACGATATTAATTAAATCAAATGGCAGAATCAAGGTTGTCATTAGTAAAAATAATGACAGATCAACCCCCATGGAATAACAAGATTCCATCTGACACTGACCCTGTTCTGAGAAAATGGGATTCAAAGATTTGAATGACAACCCCCACGGAAGACCTCCTGTGCGACATCGGCACCTACAAGAAGATTAAAAACAATCCCACCATCAAGATTGACCTGAAGACAAGGAAATAAGTCAGAACTTTCAGTTTCAGGAAAGAGAACACAAATCTTAACAAAACTTCTAGATGTACATTTTCACAAATGTACATCTAGAAGACTCCATGACAATGATCAGTGAGATTATATGAGGAAGACATTTGTGAACTTTTTGAACACTGCCTCAAAACAGGATACTTTGCATTCCAGGATGAACTTTTTGAGCAAGTGGAAGGAGTTGCGATGGGTAGTTGTTTGTCTCTAGTACTAGCCATCTGTTTTATGGAAAACTTTGAAGAAGTGGAACTCGATACAGCTTCGGCTGTTCCCAAAGTATGATGGCGCTACGATGATGTTTTCGCCGTTTGGCTTCATGAAACAGAAACTGGAATTCCTGGATCATCTTAATTCACAACACAGCAAAATTAAGTTCACATGGAACTGGAAAACAACGTAAAATCCTGCCTTTTCTAGACTTGGAAGTGATGCAAAAAGTAGCCTGGCCTAGCACACCGAATATAGAAAACCAGCGCATACAAATTGATATCTACATGCTAATTCCATCACCTCCCTATGCAAAAGAAAGGCCTTATCCGTACTTTGGCCTGAGTGTCCAGAAAATGTGAAAAACCAAAAATCAGAGCAGAACGTACAAAGCTGACCGAAACACTGGAGCGTAACGGTTACCCGGCAAGGCAGATAAGGCAAATAACAAGAGCCAAATCTGCACCAAACGAAGACAGGATTGAACAAGAGTCAAAAGGCTGCGCTTTCCTGTCTTATGTTCACAAGGTCACAGAATTGCCAGGCTATTGAGAAAAGAAAGCATCACGACTCTCTTCGGAACCACAACTAAAATACAAGACCTACTGAGGTCCGCAAAGACTAAGTTTCCTCTGGAAACAGATGGAGTTTATAAACTCAGCTGTTTATGTGATAAGGTTTATGTAGGCCGCACATAGCGGACGATCTCCAAAAGGATATCAGAACACTTTCGAGCATATAAATTCGGCCACCCTGACAAATCGGCAATCACCAAGCATTTAATTTAAGCCGGCTATTGCTTTGGATTTGTTCCTGAAGTCCTGGGAAGACCCAAAACTCACAGAGCACGCCTAATTATGAAGGCAATTGAAATTCACAAAAATTCCATTAATAGTCAGGTACGCCTCAAATATATTCATACATACATCTGGTAATGTTATATTATCATAAAAACAAGCTTACATATTAATAGAGGACCTAGCTAAGCTCAATAGTTCTTGGTATCCGGTAATTGACGGCTGCACCAAAGCTAAACGCAGAAAACCATTTTGAATTTTACTGTAATACCAACACGTTGAGAAGTGGAGCTGGTAACACGGTAAAGCATCTACATTCATAAGCACACACTTCACCACTCTCAATTACACATATGCCCTGATGATGGACACTGTAACGCTGTCCGAAACAACTATTGGCTAAAGAAAAAGGTGACGCAACACGGCATAACACCCCAAAAATAAAATGGAAAAAGAAAATCATTAACAATCATTTGTAGATACAAAAATTAAATCTGGAAAAGCAATTTTATTTAATAATAAGAGACTAAGTGGATTTGACCATGGAGGAAGGTGACCGTCTCAGTGGCACTGCGAGCACTGTCTACCTCCTGTTTACAGGAATGACCGGGTATCGAGTACTTCATGGTATTTGAAGTTATTTTGGAATTTTCTTTAAGGAAATTTAGAACTGCGGTTTTTATAAAATAATTCTAATTTAGCAGAATGTATAACACTCCATGTTATTAATTCATCAAATTATTGTCAGCAACCAAGCTAAAATGTTTTTGAAAGCACTCGCTAAGTCATTTCCTGACATACTTTCATTCCATTTTGCACAAAACATGGTTTTGGTTACTTAATAGTGTGCAGTTAAATTGTACACATTCACTTTTCTTGTAAAATAAAAGGAAGTTCCGCTCCCGGACTTGATTTGAAACAAAATCACAAATCAAAATATAGGACGGTTATATCGTATTTCCTATCAGCATCCCTTTCCTCTCCTGTCGCCATGTTTAACCACTCCGACCCCTAAGCGTGTTTACACAACAAAATAACAATAGCAGTAAAGTACAATAAGCGTGTTTTCATGTTAACGCGTGTGTTCCCACAGAAATCGTTATAACTCCGTTATCGTTCTAGTGATAACCCTAAAACAAAAAGTAGAAGATCCATAAAAAATCAAGCTTCACATCTCTATTCATAGTTGTCTGTAGAAATACATAAAAAAGATTTATTTATTGTTATCAAGTTTAATTTGTAGAACTCCATTTTAATTTTTTTATATATTTAATTTATTTATTTATTTATTTATTTATTGTTGTTATACGCCCATATGGGCTTTTACGTAGATTATACAATAATATTTAAGATATCGAGGATTAAACATAAATAGAATTTAAATCAAAAGTTATAAAAATGAAAACATTTAAAAAATATAAAGGTAGTTTTTGAAGATTATAGCGTAAAACCGTGAAATATTTGAAACAATATAACATTTGACAATAACATAGAATAAAATACAATATAAAACATTACAATAACACATCAAATCGTTAAATATATTACACCCACGTTACAATAATTTGTAGGATTCCAATTATATTGATATTATTATTCAATTTATAAAAACAGTTTATTTATAAACAAGTTCTGCTAGGTAATTATTATTACACGTTACAGCTGTTTCGCCTTCTGAAGGCATTATTCTAAGGCGAAACAGCTGTCACGTGTAATAATAATTACCTTAATCTTACCCTTATAAATTGAATAATAATATTATTAAATATATAAAAAAAAAAAAAAAACATAAAAAAGACTTAATTTATTGTTAAATATTCTTGTACGAAATGGTAAAAAAGTGAGGTGCCAAAATTGTTTATTATACAATAGAAAAAGTGTTTTTTTTATATAATCCGTGCTTTTAATATCGTTTTCACATAAAAACATCAAGCAAGTCATTTTTACAATTTTTTTATGTTTGCATTCTAAATTTTAATATTTACAAAAGTTAATATTTATTTGTAATCCTACTATTTGAAAGAGTATTTCATTTCAGATTTCAAAAACTGCTTTTAGTATTCGGCTACATTCAGAAATATTTATTTAATTGCGAAGCGGAAATAACACAAAGTTTTTATAAATCTGACAGGTCATTTAAGACCTGCACAATGGCAAAATTCCTGATTAATACGGTTAATACAGTTTTCATACTTTAATGAAAAATGTGAGTTTGTTATTTTTTGTAACGAGATATTGTTTGCAAAGATCACATTTATCAGATTTTTTCACATGTACTTTTATTAAATTTGATCATAAAAATATGCCGCTACCTCTACATGCTCAATTTCCCCGCCATTGTATTCTTCTCTTCACAATACTTTTTGGCAAATCATACATTTTGACCACAACCAGATTTTTTAGTTCAACAGCTCGGCTATGGAACGAATTGCCGGCCTCTGTGTTTCCTCCCCCCTGCAACATGAGTCCCTTCAAGACCCTTGAAGAGACTCTCTTCTGACAAAGGCCCCTCAAAAAGACCTTCCACGTAGCTTCCCCAAAGATAACCTATGCCCTGATGGAATTTTTTTCCTCAGGGCCTCCTATGTGGAGCCAATGGTTTTTTTAAGATTCGACTCCAAATACTGCCAGATATTCCAGAATCACTGAAATCTTCATGTTAAAATATTTTAATCTACGTAAGAGTAGGTTACGTCATGAATGATATTGGCGCAAGCGATTCTGACCTTGTCCTTCGTACAGTTTCTTTATACATAAGGGTTAAAAATCGCATTTAAAAAAAAAAAAAAACAATTTTTTTTTCGTGGTTGCCAGCACTAATTGATGTTGGTGTCAAAAGAGGAAATAAAGAATAGTGAAGTTGGAAGATTATTCAATCAATAACTCAAATTATCTCAAATTGTCAGTTGGAACCTTGTTATTATATGGGTTCGAGATTATATATAATCGAGCAGCGAATTACTGAGAGAATGCCGTATGTTCTATATTATTTCTATAAAAGGCTCAAATAAAGAGGCCCAAGTAATGGACTCAATGAGCTGTGGTGTAATATTTACCTGATGTTGCAAAATGAGTTCGGAGACGGTGCGCTCTCCGAGGGAGCGAGCGGCGCGGTAGGCGCGACCGCGGCCCTCCTCCTCCGTCAGGGCACATTGCACTAGGGTCACCAGCTTCCTTTGCATGGGCTTGGACAGTTTGTTCGCACTCAACCCACCTTGCACAAACATAAACACGCTGTTACTCACTTCACATTATTCAACAATGTGTCAACATTTTAATTATGACCTTCTGAAACAAAGGCACTTTGTATCAGAATAAAAGCCTCCTGTTTAACGAACATAGAATACCACAGGGAACTTTCTAGATAACAATATGTTTTAAAACAGGTTTCCTATGTTTGACATATTTAATATTACACTCCTTCAGTGTACAAAATAATGTACAATGAACCAAAACGATGTGGCGATGAAGTGTCTTAATCAATTAAATGAATGCAACTGGCGTCAATATGGAGTCTTACTCCAATGTCTTGTGAACCAATCTTAATAAGCATCAATCATTTGGCACTTATAAAAGGTTACCAATTTAAAATCTCAGTAAAGCCAGACGGGCAGCCGTCCATCCATTGCAGAGTCAAGTACCAATTTACCCCCTCAATTAGGTGTAACATAATAAAAGTGTGTGTAAATGCTCACCGTTCCCATTGTACTTAAGATAACGCGCTAGTTCTTCTATGCCTTGTATGCTGAGGTCATAACAGAGTCTTTCGTCTGCTGGAAGGCATCGTATAATTGGAGGGTGGTAAGGTTGGGCAGGAGCCGCCACGCCCACCAACTGAAGAAGAGCTGTGTTGACCACCAGATTTTCCAAGTCTGTATTTAGCAATGTCTGAAAACAAAGGTTTGCATTACAAATGTGAACTTGATCAAACTATTCTTAATATCGCCACACATCTGCGATTGCACTATGTTTCACATGCAAACTCATCAGTCAAGTTTCAGTTGAGATTTTGATCCAACACAAATTCTCCTTAAACATAGCATAGCGTCACTTGTGTCAGACATTTTATAACAATGTGCGTATTTTAAATCAATGCTATGAACAAATAATGACTGGATATAAGAATGACAGCTACAGTTTGGTTGTGAGTGAGGTTATAAAAGCATTCTAGTTTGACATATCAAGAATTCAACAATTGTGATGACGCGGGTACTGTGACGTGTATGGACTGTGTGCGTCAGGATGTTTGCATTGTTAGTACAAAACGTGAGTATTCCCGTGGTGTCAGCATTAAAAATGCTATATTCGTTAATTTTAAAATGTTGAAAAATTTCTTTACATTGTTTGGATTGAAACATTTTATGAGAAGTGATGTTAAAGGAAATTAAATTTAATAATGTGGAATGTCTTTGTTACTTGTCAATCTCAACATCTACAATAGTTTAAGATAATGGAGCTGCCGAAAACCAACACACAGGTAGATAAATAATGCAGTCTAGGAACGGTCTGGCTGGTGTAACATTAAACACACATTATAACGTATTGTATAAAATGCAAAATAAAAGAGCTATTTAAAAAACAATACACATATTATGTTGCTGAAATGTCCCAGTTTCTGTAACCAGATCAAATGGTACTTCTCAATACTAGAATGTTTTCTCTGAGAGGCGTTCCGTTCGTCTGAGAGCGAATTCCCACAATGAGATAAGAAAATAATATATTATAACATTACCAAGAAATCCTCCTAGCAGAATAATACCGCCCAAAAGCAAGTCCCAAATGAGCATAATAAATTTGGTCTCTTTGTTCTATGAAGCAATTCTAACAAACCAAAACATTCTAGCTGCTGTGCGATTTGATAACGATAAAACATTTTGCAAAAATTATCAAAATTTTCGTGTTTATTATTATTTTCTTGATTTTTGTTGTTCACATGTTTCTAGAATTTGATAGCATTGACAAGTATGCCGAAAACACTGTTTTTTTTAACTTAAGACATTATTTTATTTAACAACAGAAGTTTTTATGAATTGCCGGTATTGTTTATGTAGTGGTGTTTAAAAAAAACGATTTGGATGTAGGGATGAGGTATATATGGAAAAAATGAATAAATTATTGTTTTTTAGTAAGTCATCATGTAGATAGAATGCCAGATGATAGGACACCGAATATGGCAAAGAGGATCCTCCAGTGGAAGTCACCCAGAGACAGACCGAAGAAGACATGGATAGAATGCATGGAAGACGGCTGGACCAGGATGTGAAGGATGATGGACTTGAGGCAAATGGTGAAGGACTGCAGTCAGTGAAGAACATTGTGGAGTAGGCCAAATCTCACCCTCAGGTGTAATGCCGTGATCATGACTCCCATTAGTCATTAGTGGAAGTGTTTTCTGGTTTCAGTGGCTGTTTTTTGGAAGTTTTCTGGGGAAATTCTGAACAAATTCTGGGATTTTTTCATTGCTTTCATCTCCAAATGAACTCCCAATAAAAAGCCAGCTTTTGTGAGCTATGACCCCTAAATTAAGGTTTTAAAAATTGCCATATTTACAGGGTACATCAACATTTTATCCATAGGTAAAACATTGGTGTGAACTTTGTGCCCGCACACATCGATTCTTGGCTATATATTACAAATAGCCATTCTCTAATCCAGTTCTTGTTTGGTCTGGAGCGAAATTCAGTTTTTATAGGAGTCAATGTTGGAAAAGCTATCTCACATAGAGATATGTAAGTACTAAAAAGAATTACTCATCGTTACTGTTATTGGCGCAGACACCTGCGAGAGTATAACTTATACTTTTTCTAAGTACGTCTATCGAATTATAAAATTTAATCAGTAATCATGTGCAATAAACATGCGTCACAAACAGGGGCCAAGACTCAGTGGTGCAAAAGCACGCACAGATTGATCTGAACTATCTTTAACTGAATGAAATGAAAGTCTGCCAGCCAGTGAGAGTGAGAGAGAAAGTGGAAATGAGCGGGTGAGACAGGATAGCCTGCGCATTGTGCATAAATTTGTACAAAATTAGAAATAATGCATTAAATAAATAATTATTAACCGATAACAACATCCAGTCTCACAAAACTCCCATACGAGGGTGTCACTTTGAGGTCAGATATGAATAGAAAAAGATATAAGGATATTTCTGGAAAGAAAGGTGACGGTGACTCTGTGGCAGGAAAAGATTGAGAAAATGTGGTATTTGATGATAAAAACTAAATTGAAATTCACATATAAACATGAACCTTGGAAATGAGCGTATCAAAGCTAAAACATTAGAAAAGACATCACATGAGGAATGCTGAAGTGCAGCAGGAGTCATGTGTGTTATACTAGTTTTGGTTATAACCTAATCTTCTTCGGGACAGTATTATTATAAACCATCCTAGTGCAGACATTTACATTACAATAATATTATACAAGGTTAAAATAGAGAGAAAGCCCATTAGATAAGGACAGAGTATCAGAGAGGGGGTGGAGAAATCCTCCCGATATATATAGATACAAATGCCTAATGAATGGTCTTTAAGTGGACTTTTTCAGATTTCAGCCTACGTCACTCTACGCCATATACAGACTACGTTTATTATGTATTATTAAGTAAAACTAATAAAGAATGCATAGAACCATATTAAGTAAGGTCATTCAAAATGTTGTATCATAGAATTATTAGTGGGTTTGTGATAACTTGTGCGCTAATTAGATGTATGATTTTTTCATTATGGATGAGTAGAATGTGAAGGATACAATTCAATTCATCAATAAAGTAACAACACTTTAATTCCACGTGAAATTCGCTCGAAAAGAGCAACAAAATAATTCATTCGTTTTATTGCATTGTGTATAATTTTAAAGATAAACAATAAAGGTGACCTCCAATCACAGGCCGCTGTTTCAAGAAAATATTCATTCAAGGGCTTGATACAATAATCAATGTATTAAATAGTGGTACCTATTCTACATTTTATAATAAAATATGCAAGGTGTAGGTATGCACAAATGACATGCGACTCGAGCAAATATTTAGCTGTCAAAACAAGGCTTATACGGCAAAATGTCACATCTCATTGAACATTGAGTATGGTGTACTACTGAGTGACGTGCATTTAGAGGTTAAGCGGGAATGAGAGTTATTCAATGTAGGTTTATTGCAGGGTAAACGAGTTCAAAGGTCACAGGCGGATTACAGTGGGATTTACCTGGTCGAAGGGGCATTGCTTCCGGTGCAGGTGAGCCAGGCACAACTTGCAGACCGTGTGCCCGCAGCCCAAGCTGACTGGACTCCTCGGCGCTGCGTTGAACTCCCGACAACAAATTGGACATGTGAGAAAGTCTGTCCATTGTGGAGCCTGGATTGGCATTATCCTGTGCGAAAAACAATTCCTTTTAGTTTCAATACACACCACCGAGATACTAAAGCCGTATTACTGGGATGCATTTAGAAAATATTATTCATCTCGGCAAATGACGTTATTTCTGCCACCTAGACAACTGTGCGCAGAATATTATAGTTCCATGAAATATAAAGCTGGACTTTTCAAGGGACTAGGAGAAACTGAATATGAAAGCATTCGCGTGGATAACGGCACCACACTCACAAATTACCTTGTATACAAACTGTATAAATAATCATCACAACAACAACACGAACTACAGAGACAACCCCTTCGGAATACGACGCCACAGACAGACCAAAAACCTAGATAGGTCACTATTACATTAACGTCAACGGATATCTACAAATAGATGGGAGAGTCTCATCGTTTCCGGTTTTATAAAGTAGGAACTTTTCGAAGACAAAAATTTAAAAACAAAATTTCGTGTTTTCAAAAATATACTTATTAGATGCCATAAATAAGAAGAGCACACCATTTATAAGCTATTAGTGCTCCAATATTATCACACGAGTGAAAATGCGGTGCGCGGTGAGGTTCGCGGGGACCAGATTCAGTAGTTTCCGATCGTTCGGCATTAGTTGGATTAATATTAGGGTTAGAAGCTAGTTGGAAGTAAGAAAGTGGAACCAATTTTTCGCTTCGTTTCTCATCTAAATATAATAAATCAATGGGGATACTGAATTCTCGACACATCAGTTCCAACTTTGAAAATAGCAACTATAATGATTTTCAGTAAAAAAAAATGATCGCAGGTAGCCATTTTATCGCTGTTTTGAATGTTCCAAACGAACGCTCCCTATTTAGAAAATGAATCTTAAATTTAACGCAAGGGATCTAGAGTTTATTGAACCGGAATTCAGACAGACTTACAACCGAAACTAGATTTTTTTCAATGAGAGCGTTTACACGGTGCACGCGTAAATAATGAAAATTTGTAGAAGTGTGGTCTACCTACAGTCTTGCTACAATCTACTGCAATGGTTTCTGCTGGTTTCTGGCTTATCGCCCACTTCCCAAATATTTTTTTTTCTTTAAGACCCCTCTCCCTCTATTTATTAACAAAAAAATGTTAGTGTAGAGCAGTGGTTCTTAACCTTTTATTGATGAGGGACCATTTTACAAAATATCTGTCTGGCCATGGACCACCAACTGTTTGGACCAATATACAATATATGAATAAAGGGTTGTTCTATCTATATTATACATTATATAACTATAAATAAAACATGCCTACAATTGTACAACAGCCAACGGTGGTTTTTTATGAAACTTTTACATTCCGAAGATAAAATTATTTTAATGTGATTTTTTTTTATTGCATACTCTTCTAGTTTCTGAATCCTGAATGGTTCACACCTAAGATCAGAATCTCCGTTTAGAAACATTCATGGGAGCCTCTTAATAGAGACCTCAACTTCTACAAACCAATCCAGAGATGTGGCTGCAAAAAAGCAATCCTATGTTGTAATTGCTACGAAGGCCAGAAACCATTCCAATGTTGGGAATGCTGTATAAACGAATGCCACCACAACGTTCAGACTGTTTCCTCAAACGGCCCAGAACCGACCCATTGTTGCTAATGTACCAATATTTGACGTAAACCAATCCAATGTTGGACTGTGCCAATAACCTCAAACCACCCCGACGTTCGGGCTGCTAGCTTTACGGTTCGAAACCAATCGACTCTTGCTAATGGGCCGATTTTTTATGTAAACCAATCCAATGTTGGGACTGCGCAGCTAGCCTCCCAGAAGTACGATGAGTTTAACAGTCGAATCGAAAGCGCACCAGGGTGGAAGAACATACTATCGTAGATCAACGGCATTCCAACTATTACCGAGTCGCTTGATTCAATCTGAACACAAATAAACATAGTTACCCAAATAATAACTGAGGGCAAGAATTGACTTATCGTGAAAAAACTGAGTTATACTGATTTTACTGAATTGGTACGGCCCCTGGCATTAACGTCTGACATAAACCAAACAAACAAGTATTAATTTACTTACGATTATTTGAATAAATCTGCAGCAGTTGTTTACTTTAAAGACCTTCGTAAATCAACTGATTTAATTAAATATTTGTTCTTCGCTGTTGAACAATAAAATTGAAAACAAGCAAGTTTCAGAACAAAACAACGAATGACCGCCGCGTGTCGTGTCAAGCTATGAAGTGGACAGTGCCGACAGTGGACGGAACCGGCGTAGGCGGGCGCGGGTGGGGGCACGGGGCAGGTATGGTCGCGGGGTAGACTGGACGCATACATCCGATTTTTCCATCCGATTGTCTGATCAGACAACCGGAAGGCCTTCGCGCCATACAAATCTTATGAAAGCCCGTACACATCCGATTCGAAAACCTGATCGGTAATAAAAATAGGCCACGACCTTCCACGCCGGCCGCCCAATCCGGTCTGGGAAAGGGCGTGGCCCCGGTCGAATTACCTATCTGGTTTTCGAATCGGATGTGTGCGGTGTTAATCCGATCCGATTGTCTGATCAGACAACCGGAAAGCAAAATCGGATGTATGCGCCCAGCCGTAGAGTTGAGCCTGTCTTTCTCTCTCACTCGTAGCAATAGCACAATTCGCGCCGCACGTCGATGTTGTGTCGACTCGTTGCCATGTGGCTTCGCGGGCCACTTCAGGTGCTTCCAGAGACCACCTGTGGTCCGCGGACCACTGGTTAAGAACCACTGGTGTAGAGGGAAAGCGCCGCGGGCAAAAAAAATTAAAGTGAAGTTAAGTTTGCAAGGGGAAGCTCACTACGTAGTTTGCAGTATTACGACCAGCTGGTTGGTCATGTAGTGGTTATCGGTTTCCCCCCGCGGGCATTGCATTGTTCTTTCCTTTTCTGGTTTCGTCCTCCATCAGTACACAAACCATATTTTCCGTTTTCAATTTCCCACCTTACAATGATGGAAGTGGGTAAATTTTCAATTATTTTTAACCCGGGAATGCTGTGCAAATTTTTTTCAAAAATCTTTTCTCTGTGTACAATATTCAAAGGATTTAAAAAAATACATCAAATCAAAAAATATATATATTAATCCATCAGTAATATCTGACCGTAACCACTAATTAAACGGATCATTATTCAAGATTCTTATAATGATGTACCTACGACTTATTTGAATTCATAAGGAAAATATTGTTGTTTTTTTTTTAATTCCTCTTACCCCCATACCAGCCTTTCACCGCCCACTTGGAGCTTTTCACTACCCACCGTTTGCTCTCGAGACCACCTCCACCCCCCTGGATTCCACTAACACCCCCAGGTGGACAGTTTGCCCCCCGTTGGGATTCACTGCTCTACAGTCTACAGCAGTAGTGGGGAACCTTTTAACCGTCGAGGGCCATTTGAGTTTTTTTTAGTATGTTCATAAACTCTACAATTAAAAAATATAATAGCACTTACCACTTATTGCAAATTTTATTTGATTGATTTGAGTTATTTCACAATTCATTCATTTAAGTAAATTAATATAGGGGTATATTTGTGCGCGTTACAGAGTCGAATATACTCTCAGTTTCGTCCTGGTGTAAGTCCACCATACAGAAGTGAAGTTGCTTAAAATGACTTTAGCCGTGTTTGGTGACTAGATCTGAATAACCAGGCACTTCTCCGCCTTCCTCTTCCCATTCCCGCTACCTTTAGCCTCATAACATATCCCAATTGGGGATGCCATAGTCTCTCTGTAAAGTAAAGTACTGTGTAAAGTGTGACCTCATTTTTGGCACCAGGAGGGTCCGAGAATGATTTGAATAAACTATAAACTCACCAGTCATACGTTGACCGCTGATGAGCACGCGTTGAAATAAACAACCAGATCCTGCGCAGAAAAGTAAGTTCGCTAAATTAAGGCAACGGCTTGCAGCTCGGTCTCCCGTGGGACTTTTCTGCGCCGAATCTGAACGTTTGTATTTAACCGAATAGTGTAAATTGTACAAATCAGGTTGCGTGGCGATGCAAAAATGAGTGAGGTAAGTAAATCACAACACCTTTGTAAAAGTGTATTAAAACTAAATAGTGTATCAAAATATATTCCATTTTGAAAACAAGCCCGGACTTTTGTTTATCCGATTTGGGATTTATAATTAAACTTTTTGCGCAGCCAGCAATTTGTGCACCACTGTAAAAATGACTAGAAAGCGAGAATAGTTTCCATTGAAATTTGTCAGAGAAGTTTGCATCTCGAATTTTCACTTTTAGAACACAAGACTGGTTTTAAGTGAAGGGTGAATCTGAATAAGAGTCCACAAGCTTAAATAATAGTGATACACAGAACAAGCAAATTTTGCAACTCGAATTCACTCGTTGTGCAACTCGAATTTAAAGCTTATTTCGAAACTGATTTTAATTTAAGAGTGAATCTGTTTGCAGGAACTCGTATTAATTAAATTCTTCAGCAAGTGAAACCGCAACTGAAATTTCAATTGTGTATTTGGAACACAGACATGGTTTTAACTTTACACATGAAAAGGTGGGAGTTCAAAGCTTCAATCAATTTTATTAATACACGCAGTACCGGCAGTACACGAAAATGGTTTTCCCCCGATTGTTGCAGCACATGTAACTTTCATATCTTGCACTTGGACTCGAAAATAGTTTCCTTCGAAATGGGTCCGCAGATTAACCCACAACTCAAATTTTATCGTTACGTTCTGAAAACAAATCTATGGTTTCACAAAAGCAAATGGTTTTCCTCAAAATTTTGCAACTTAACCCAATTAGGTTAAAATTTAATATGCTCGGATCTCCACTCGGAACTTAAGAATGGTTTCGAAAATCATCAGGCATTCGGAAAACAAAACTGGTTTTAACTTAAGAGTGTCCGTTTCTCCAGGTGCAAAACTACACCCAGAGCTCGAAAATGGTTTTCCTCAGATTGTTGCAGCACAAAGTACGCAACTTGAATTTTGTAACCACACTTGGAATACGAGAATGGTTTCCTCCCTAAAAATGGTGAAGCAAATGCTGGGTATTGATTTAAAAAATAAGTTGCAAAGCATAACACTTGAAAAATTAAGCAGAAAACACACTTTTAAAATGATATAAAAGTGAGACTAAGTAGCGGATTAAATACACAACCAATGTAAGTTAAAAATAAATTACAAACTGTATAATAATAATAAAAAATATCTTTATTGAACGAAATTTGTAAAATTTATAACCAACAAATGTTAAATGTTACAACAGTTTATAAGTTACATAAGTACAAAATTTAACAACAGAAAACACTATACATATGAATAGTAGGTACTTGAAGAATAGAAATTTAGGTTTCTCATAACCTGCCTCACTAGACTAGCCTGTGTTGAGGCAGTAATTTTAAGTCAATTTATAAAATTGTGAGCATACCAACACTAACATTAACATAATCACACAATAGATTGGTTGCATTTTGCATTAATAATAACTACCATATTGGTGCAATAACAACAACATTAGCTTTTTTTTTTTACAGTTAATACCGCACAAGAGTCCCAACTGCTCCCGTCTGGAGCCAGTGAGACTATGGCATCCCCAATCGGGGTATGTTGTGAGGCTGAAGGTGGTGGGGAGGGAAGAGGAAGGTGGGGAAGTACCTGGCTATTCAGATCTGGTCACTAAACACGGCTAAAGCCATTTCAAGCAACGTTTCAATTCTGAATGGTGGTCTTACACCAGGGCGATACTGACAATA
Organism: Glyphotaelius pellucidus; assembly: GCA_936435175.1. Lineage (NCBI taxonomy): Eukaryota > Metazoa > Arthropoda > Insecta > Trichoptera > Limnephilidae > Glyphotaelius > Glyphotaelius pellucidus. Next base: position 43,011,180 of record OW386542.1, on the reverse strand, counting down.
TCTTCCACTCTGGAACGTGCCGCAAATATACTATTTATTAGTTTCATTACTAATTTCGAATTTGGGTGAGTGCACCGGTGAAGGCTCTGTCATTATTTTTTGTCCAATTATTTATGTTATTTTAGAATTTTTTTTTGTGTAACACATTTTTTTATCCTAATTGGAAGAATGTTGTAAAGTTTTGTTGCAAGGTATCTTTATTTTAGATTTTTGTTTTTTGCCTCAACTTGGGTACATCAAAACCTGGCTGCGCCCGCGAGTGGGACAGTGGGAGCACAGCAATCGAGGAAAAGGGAACGTCCAGCATCAGGAGAAAATTCTGCCCGTAACACCGCCCACGAAGATGTTCCCGTTCTTGAAGCTAGCGGAGAGACAGCTAGCTTCAAGAACGGGAACAAACTGCCTCGGATGAGAACGCTTAAAAAAAATGGTATGTATAATTGTATGTTGTGCCGTGTAGGGACAGTCGGGGGCTTTTAGAATCATTTCATAGTAGCTTCGTTTAAAAAATAAATGTAGAGTCTTGATGTGAGAACCGATAGAGGGACCAATCTGGTCCTTAAAACGGCTCGGGAAAGTGGTGCCCTCGACTCGCCCACGAAGATGCGAATGATAAACAAAAGCATTCCTGAAATAAATGGAACGGCCACCATCCAGACAAATCTACCCAACGAGAAACTGGATGCCATTCTAAAATACGCCACAGGAGGACTCGTTACGATTGACGAGTTATTTATTCATTAGTTCATTCTGAGTTTTCATGGAACCCCGTACTAGATATTTAATGCAACTTCTGATTTATAAAATGATTACTCAGTTTGGTTGGGTCATTTAGTCACAATTCCAAAATTAAGTTTTGAATGAAGCCAAAGAACATGCTACCTAGTAGTAATTGCTACCCGGTAGCATGTGTGTCAGTGACGTTGCTAGTATTCTCATAAATCAACAGCCGTTTGATTTGTGCTACGGACACACTTGCTCATTTAAAGCCAGAGCATGCTACCTAGTAGCATGTGTGTCAATGACGTTGCTATTATTGAGCATGCTCATTTGACGCCAAATGAGCGTGCTAACAAGTCAACAGACGTTTGATTTATGAGCATGTTCATTGGATTATTGGGTGGAAGAGGAAGCCTCTAAGCAGGCTAGTTTATGAGCATGCTCATTTCAATCCGATCTCAGTTCGCACAGGTTAATTCTTTGTAAAAATGTCAAAATAGCCCACCGGGGAGACGAAAAAAACCTCATTTTACGTGATTTATTATGGGAATCACGAATATGTTTGGTCTAAAATACCCACAATAGATTTCCAAATCCCCCAAAAGTTCCTTTACCTCCAAAATGAAACCACATTCTATTGAAATTAGCATTTATTTTTTATTATTTAGTCATTTTCGGATTTGTTGATATCTTGGACCCAAATCAACCGTTTTACTTTCTTTTGTCAGAAGACCATTAAATAATTGCAATGCAAACAATAAAATTATTTTGTTTGGTTCTGGGCTAATGGAGCTGACTCCATTTGACATGAGCGTGATCATTGAAGAGCATGTGTGTTCAATTGTTGGCTTTGAGCATGCTCATTAATGAGCAAATGTGTACAGTTGATGAGCATGCTCATAATGTTGCTTGCTAATGAGAATATGTGCCAGGACCATTAATTCCAATACAAAACCGTGTTCACGATATTCATTTGGGATGTTTACATCTATGATTGAAAGCGAGTGCAAGTGAGCCAGAGCGCTTGGGCTATTGGGCTAAATAAAACGTTTATTTCCATTCTAATGTGTATGGAAGGCACTTCTGGTTTTCTTATTTATTCAATGGGTTTGTCTCACTTCATAATAAATCATCATGTGATTAACGTAACCTCGTTTGTTTTTAACAATATTATACATATTGATTCAGATTATTCTGAAAAATGTAGCCCCGGAAGTTACATAAATTAATAGCGTCAATTTTCAACATTACAGATTTTCTTGTTCGAGTCTTACAAGAACCCACCCCGACTCCAGAAAGAAAATCAGTAAATCTGCGTCAGTGAAAAGATTACTGTAATTAGATAATAATTTTTCGCAAAAAATGGCCAATGATGAAGGGCGGAACCATTAAATTAAATCAACAAATTGGTGCTGCCAAAATATGGGCTATTTATTCAAGGTGCCGTACTTCATACAAGTGCACAGCTCGACACGCCTAATTTACAATCTGCTAAAGAAGTATTCACTTCAAAAATTACATACTAGTATTTAGTTAGAATGTCAATATTGATTACAAAATGGACAGGAGTTTTTTTTTTTTAATTAAAAATAATTAGTGTCGTGAATTTCTACCGAAACCGATCTTCGGTATTTGCATCAGTTTCAGCCGAAACCGAAACTTTTTTAGACATGTTAAAAATGTTTACTGAAATTTGGCTTATTTTTTACACATACAAGACACGTGTTAAATGAAATAAAAAACAATAATTGAAGAATGTAAAAAAATATTCTTTTTGCTATAAATTAAACAAAAATCATAAAAATTAACAAAACATACGTATGCGCGGCCCATTTCGGTCAGTTTCATACAAATCTCAAATTTGATTACAAAAATAATTTTTCAGTTTGGTTGGGTATTTTGATCTCAAATCCAAATTTAAGATTTGTATGAAACTGGCCGAAATGGGCCGCGCATACTCTCTACAAAGGAAGGACCTCATTAAATTAATAGTTTAATTTTAATAGCGTTTACATTCTCAATATTCTAATTACATGTGTAAAATTAAATTTTAAAAAAAAATAATTAATGCAGGTATGTGAAAAAATAAATATTACTGCTGTAAAACAAAAAAAATTATAAAAATTAACAAAAATGTCAACTAATTCTTGGAACATAAATTTGTCAATATTCAGACTTGCATTATAAAGGAACAACCTCATGAACTAAATATTTTCATTTTCATTGTGTTTAAAATCGCGAGAAATAACACATAAACTTCCCAACACAAAAATTCGAGAGTAGTCGATTTGAAAAAGGAGTAGAAGTAGAGTAGAGTCCGCTCCCGGCAAAGAGCCCGCTCCAGCTGAGCCTAACATAGTACATCACTAATTTAATATTATTATTTATTCCTTGAATGAAACAGATTTCACGAAAATAATTATAATGAACTAACTTGCTGAGTTAAATTTATTATGTAATATTTGGATGATTTGTATAGCGCCGTTGTTATAATTATATACTTAATACTTTTCTTTGCCCAAAATTAAATACTTCGTTTGCATAACATTGTTTATACTTACCAAGGAAGATCTTTTTTCAATCGACTACTGAAAGAAATAACGATAAAATCCAAAAATTTAACTCTATCCAGAAATATTAGACATTCTGAACAAAAAAAACTGTTTCCATTAGAATCACAAAATAATAGCCTATATTTTATTTATTTTCCATAACGTGAATAATCATTCTTCTAAATACATACTTACATGATGGACACGGTACCACGGTCCGATGTGTTGGCTAAAGTTTCTTTTGGCGGTGAAAATCTCATACACAAACTTTGAGAGAAAGATAAAAGAAAACTCAAACTGAATATACTGTGTGGTTGGGTTGGCTTTGCATTTAATGCTAAATTAATTTCTTAATAACATAGTTTGTTGGTGAAACAAAGCCATGCAGTGAGAGTACAATCTGCTGATTTCAGTACTAAACTAAAAAAGGCAATAAACATACGTTCCTTATCACAATAATGCTGCAAAAGATGAGATACACATTGTATGCAGGTTTGTTTCTTCCAAAGGAAAAAAGTAATCATTTTCTTGGTCGTGCCATGTCTTCCTCGGGCGTCCCCGACTTCCTCTACCATTCACATTTGCGTCACATATTCTCCTTACACTCCTTTCCCCATTCATTTGCTCTACATGCCCAAACCATCTGAGCGTCCCTTTCTTAATCTTATTCATTACGCTTACATCAGCCTTGCATTCTTTGCGGATCTTCACTTTCTCACATGATCATATAAGGTTTTACCACACATACGTCTAAAGGATCTCATTTCTACAGCATTCAGTCTACTTTCATCCTTTCTCTGCCAGTTCCATGCCTCACTGCCATACATCAGGTTAGGTACCAGCACTCCATTATGGACGGCTAGCTTCGCTTCTTTTGACAGTTTTTTGTTGGCGCCAATGGCATTCAGTCCTCCATTAATGGAGTTACCGGCATTTACCTTTCTTTCGATATCTCTATCAGTCTTTCCATATCTCATAAACATACTTCCCAAATACGCAAACTCATCCACCTGTTCCAAGTATTCAATAATAATATAGTTACAAGTATAATATTGAAGTGTGAGTGAATTTCAAAAATGTCAAACTTTGTTCTTAAACATATAATGCTGCAGTTCTTTCTTACACACTAAAAAACAAGAGTCGAAAATGAGACAAACGGTGAACGTACGTCTGCAACCCATTATCGTCATCATAATAATAAAAGCGCTCCATCCCGGAAGATAGATTCTTCCACATGATATGGATGCTCAACATCCTATATATAAGTATCTTGGCGTTCATTGCTATTCATCTACCAGATGGTTCGTACACAGGCATTTTGTTAATCTCGTCGGCGACACCAGTCTCTCGCAATCCAGGTTTCAGGTTCCCATCCATATCGTCGGGATTTTAAACAAGGTATCATTTGTGTCAGATATTTTGTAACAATATGCGTCCTTTAGTTCAATGCTAGGAACAAAACAGTCAACAAAGAATGCCAGGATATAAAAATGACAGCTACATCTCTGTTAAGTTTTGAGTGAGGTTGTAAAAGCATTCTAGTTTGACATTTCCAGAATTCAAAATGATTAGTGGCGACGCGGGTCTCGTGATTTCATTAGTGATGTGCACGACTAGTTGTTTGTAACGAGTATGGATACTTACATGCTGCTGTAGAAGAAGGGCCTTCAAGGGCAATTGTGACAATGATGAAATATTGTGTTTGTACAATGCTTTTCAATTAGTAGTCTTTTTTATTTCTGTGGTACCTTTCAAGTACGTACAGTGAACAGACATGAGGAATATGTTGTCACTCGGTTGGGCAATGTTGTGGGCGGGTTGAGTAGGAAGGGATTCGCCGTTTTAAGGCAATACGTAATCACTTGGAAGGAAAGACACAACCCTTGTCAAGTAAATGAAAAATGTGACAAAAATGGCATTAAATTTCTTTTCAAAATTATAAATAACCGTGTAGAATCTTCCCTCTGTGCCACAATCAAAATCAATCACTGTCTACTAAGAAACTCTGAAACTTTTCATATTCCTTTCTAAAGAACCAACTTAACCTTTTCCCAACTTCTTGTGCGAACGAGGCGACCAATGCGAGTATGCAACGTCCACAGTAGCGGCAAGATTTCGGACACATTTAGCGATAGCCCTCTGATAATAAACTTCACTTTCTCTTGTTGTTTTTGATCACTTATTTTTACAAATTGTTGTACATCTTTTTAGGAAGATTGAAGTATAAAGATTAACTAACCTCATGTGTGCCAACATTTCCTTAAGAATATATTTAAAAAAAATGTCCATCCGCACACGGGGCAACTGAAAAAAAACCAGTTGGCAACTCAAGTCGCTATTCTGCATATCTCAATGGCGGTCCGCACACTACGCAGCTTATCAACAAAGCTAACGAAACCAGTCTCTCGCAATTCGCCGTGCTAGTCACCGTTACGTTTTAGTTGCCAGGTTGCCATGGTTGCTCCTCGCGAGGTGTCAGTTTTTGAGTAATTTACAATATATCCGAGCAGGAAAATGTCGTTTTTGTTCAGGAGGTTGACAAATTACCTTGCATTTATGACTACAAGCTTCCTAATTATGCACGAGAGACACAACATTAAGATTTAATAATTAGTTAAGTTCATTTTGTAATTTTAAGTACCTAATATAAGAATAATATAAAAATAATACATACAAGTTGATAAAGTTACTGAAATCGTAAAATTGAGTTGCGCTATGAGAGAAGCTTGGTTGACAATCAGTTTGGAACCCGCACTCGCCAATCAGGTTTAGTTAGGTTTCAGTTTCTCCATACAATTAGCTATTGGGGGGAAATTACTTATGGTAGGTTGAATACTATTTTTATAAATATATAAACACATAATTTGGTAAGAGGCATAATTTACAAAAAATATAATTTTGCAAAAAGTAAGTAAGTTTTTACGAAAATAGATCAGCTGGCGCACGCTAAAAGTTTAGTGTCGGCGATCAAGTTAAAATACCATTGAAGAAGAAGATAACACTTATAATCTAATGAGGTCTAATGGAGGTCTGGGTTCGAGTCCCAGTTGCAACCATTGTCTTTTTCTATTTTTCTGTGTCTTGTTCTCTTTCATATTTTCATTTAGATTATAAGTGTTATCTTCTTCTTCAATGATATATTACGATGATGGGAATAACCTTCAAAAGTTATAAAAAGAGAGTTTTTCTTATAAAAAATTGAAGTTAAAATACACTCATGAGACTCAACGATCATTCTTACACCACTTAAAACATTCACATTGTGCAGTTTTTGATGTGTAGGTACCTACACTACATATCACATCATATAAAAATTATTGTTTGTTTGTCTCATACGCTTTCCTAAACCATTCATCCGATTGCCATGAGGCTTCAGGGATTTGCTGTGCGCATGCCCGCGATGGTTTCTATTTATAATAGTGAGCTCGGGAATTATGAAATAATTTCCTATACTTTTCATCCGATTGCAAAGAAACTTTGGTAAGTTGTTGTGCGTAAGGGTTCTATATATACTGGTGAGCTCTGCTGTTATGAAATTTGTATAAAAATTTTACACAGGTGGTGTGAGTAGTTTGAAGAATGTGTGTATTTCATGTAGTTTAGCGGCAAGGAGGGGAGAAGGTAGGGGGAAGGTAATCCAGGAGGAGCGGAGGGGAACGAAGGAGGGGGGAAGCTGGAGGGTAACATGGGAAGGGGGAGGGAAAAGCAAGGAGGTAATGCGTGAGAGGGGCGGGGGGAAGCTGGATGGGGGAAAGTGGGAGAGGGGGTAGAGAGAACGGCGGGGAAGGTAGAGGAGGAACATGGGAGGCGAGAAACAATATATTTATTTATGTGACATTGCAACGCATGCCGGGAACTCGCTAGTATTATATATATGTATTGTTATATTGTAAACAATTGGAATGGACAGCAAACATAATATGTGTGGATAAAATGGTTCAGTAATTGCACTAAAGTTGTTCTTCATCCACTGCTCCGTATGTTATCTCTCATTTCTTCATGGTTATATTGTGTGTATTGGAATAGACAGCAATATAATTGTCCAGTCATTGCATTGAGGTTGTTCTTCACCCTCTGCTCCATTCCTCTGTTCTCTCACTTCTCAATTCTTCAAAAATGTTTTACTTTTCTCACAGAAATAAAACTTCTGAGATACCAAAATACCACAACTTAAACCAAATTTAAACATTGACATTAGAAATCGCTTTTTTTTCAAGAATCTTACTGTAAATTGTTGAATAACAGGGCATGACATATTAATAATTTTATTAAATTTAAAATTCATATATATAATACAAGGATGATTAGAATAATAGAGAAAAATTACAAATTTGAAAGTAAGGGGGACGCATGACGATAAAATAATGTTAAAAAATCGCACAAAATGATATTAACGCATTTCAGGCAAAATTCACCAAACTACAACACACATTCTTTAGATAATTGCAAATTTGAATATCAAAATATGTTACATAATTATTACAATGTAATTAAATTAGCTTAAATTCACTCACCAAACGTAAAAGCCTTTCTTTGTTTATGGTGAGGAAAAGCTATTATGATTGTGTTTTTAATAATATACTGTAAACATGTAATAATTTTTGTATATTTCTTGTAAAGGAAAATACATTTATTAAATAATATATATTTTTTTAATGTTTTATCAACCAACATGATAACAAAAAATAATAAAAGCATCCAAATAAGATTATTTCTCTTACATTCAAAATTAGATATCTCAAAATTTTTGGAATTTGGGTTGGTGACTTTTACCTGCTGGCATATTCTACATATTTTGTGGGATCTATTTTGTGAGATCTCCTGTCAGATTGTGTGATGTTCTATGGCTTTTTGTATGAGCCGCCATAGAAAATTACACAAATCTTACAGGAGATCTCACAAACTAGATCCTACAAAAGATATAGAATAAGTCGGCTGAACTGCTTTATTATAGCATGAAGGTACCAACAATGAAAAAACAGCAAAGTCAAATAATTTACAGATATACAAGGTTATGCAGTCTGTGGCATCACTACTGTAGACATGTGTCATGCATTGGGACTACCATTACAAATTTCGTTTGTTCATTAGTTCTTTTGTACGTCGCCTGCATAGATCCACATATACACGGTGCTTGAAAACTCATGGTATAGGAGAAAGGACAGGTGAGTCTACATCACTTAGAGCAGAATTTTTGGAGCTGTGTTTACGCATCGATGTATTTTAAAAGACATTAAAAAGCTGATTTTATTTCAAATGTATCTTATGAAAGTTCAAACTTTCGACTCAATTTACTTGTAAACAAAAGCTTTAATTGAAAAAAAATTTTCCACAACATCGGCTCCAGTTTATTATGTACATATAAAAGGCAACGCTGTTCATTGTACAAAAAGAAAAGCAAATTTAAGAAAATAATTGTTTGATAGGGTGACATGAATTACACCTGAATAAGGGAACCACAAAGCAAATAAATAATACTTAAAGTTTTCTTTCATTGTTTATATATAGACTTAAAGTAAGTTAATATCACAAAAATAATAATAAATATCATTCATGCAACCGCAATTGCTTGTAAGCCACAAAATAAAAATTTTATATGAGAGTGAAAAAGCAGCATAACTTTGCAAATAATAAATACAAATATCGTGGCTTCCAACATATAATCTCACAAAATATTACGTAAAATGTAAAGAATGCTTTGATTTAATTGTCGTATCGTTCATTAGAAGTGTTGCAACTAAGCAATTTTAAGCCAAGTGGCTGTACGTTAATTGTAAAAACAGACATCAAGCGATTTTTCTAGGTTATGAAATTTTGCCAGACGATGTGTTAAAAAAAGTGGTGGCTTACAACATATTATGGTTGCATGGACGATATGTGTATGATGCTTCATTTGTAAAAGAGGAAGCGGGATAACAGTGAGTTTTGATTAGATGTCAATGAGGACATTAGTTGAGCATTGTGTGGCGGTCGTATATGTTGCGGCGCTGCTCCCGCACCTGGCGCTTCCACTTGTCTTGCTGGTGGCCGACTCGGTTGAGGACGTTGCCGCGGGTACCCATGGGGTGCGCAGGCCCTTCGGGGCTGATGGATCCTTCGTCCTTGAAAAGAGGCACGGACTTGTAGAAATTATCTTAAATAGTAAGCAGACCATCGTACTGAATTAAAATGAACATGAGAATACAAATGTCCGTGATTCGATGCGAAGCCATTGATTAAATGTTGTTGCACTTCCTCCTTCGTTAGCCATTGTCATTAGTGTTGAGTACCTCATACAAACTCATCCTGATGTCATGTCCTACCCAACACTAATTGTGACACTCCCAAACTTTCGCTAAAGAAGGAGTAAGCGCAACACGGCATAATTCTCCAAAAATAAATCACTTTCAAATAAAAATTGATAGTTTTCGTTTCAGAATTTTTTTTTGGGAAACTGATTTATTATCAATATCTTAAAATATAGATAATTTTTTTAAATGATTCTGAAAAAAATTCTTCCACACGTCATCACCGGTCACTCAGCCGAGTAACCGACCAAACCCTGACCCTGTCCCTAATTGTCCAATACTTTCTGATTTTTTTATGGTTTAGTTAAAAAAAAATGTCTCCCGCGACCAAAATTTCATTTATATTTTTTATTCCAAAAACGTCAGGAATCACGGTAAAGTAAGTCAAATATATCCCTTAACACCCTCTATATATAATTTTTAAATGTTATCCGTCTTTTTTGTTATTTTAGTGACAAACATGTAACTACTGCTTTCTTCACATTATATAATACGTACTTGTAATAATGTTATTTTATATTTATATCTAATACCTACTTCTGGACACCAAGTTTTTGAAATGATGTGATTTCATAATATATTCGTTGAAGAAGAAAAGCTGTTTTTTTTTAATTGCTTTATTGGTTGGACATGTGACAAGTGTCCCGATGGAAGCGACCCGGAGGTGGAGTTACTCCATCGAAAAGGATTGGGGGACTGGAGGGGTGATGGAGAGAAAAATAAATAAAGAGAAGAATGATTTGCGGGCAATATACCTATGTAATTGTGAACTTACTTCTTCATTAGTGTGTTCCTGATAAGAAGACTTGGCCCTTTTGTTTAGCAGTGGATCCAAGCAGATGAGGAATCCCATGTAGACCACCAGGAGCATTATCACCCAGATTACTATGATTACAACAACCTGGGAAATAAAACTATGCTTTATTCGGCTGTAAACAATCTTTTACAGGCTGTGGCTAAACCAGCGTTGGATTTCATTTTTGAATTAAACACATTACGCTACGGCTATTCTTGCTCTTTTGATAAAATTTAAGATAACATTTTTGCATAATTATTGTGTTTTGACCGTGGCAATAACACATTGGATCTTCGCCGTATGCTCACTACATTATGGCTTATCGGCATACATACATGACTTCAAAAAATCCTAAACCCATTGAACCCTAAGGTCCCAGGGAAGTTCTCCCCCTCTTCCTGCACGATGACGCTAATGAGTCAAAACTATCGTACCAGTTTTTTTTTGCAAACCGGTATTCCGGGCCGTAGGGAAATAAAGTAGATGTTGAGACCAGTAAATCGGCCATTAGGGTAAATGCCTCGCCAAATCAGGTTGGTTTACCGGCCTGTAGGGTTCAAAGGGGTGAGGAAAGAAGTCGCATGGAGTCAAATCACACAAACTAGCTGGCCAATTATGATCAGCATTTCTTGAAATTACAAAACAAGGAAATATTCTGCAAGAAATTTCCAAAAGAAAATTCAACAAAGTTAATGAAATGTTTCAGCAAAACTTTCTCCATTTTTATAGTTTCTAAAAAAATAATGCGTTGTTCTTTCCTGTAGTGTTCCATATTTACCAATCGCAAGATTGACAGTATGAAATTTTTAGAGTGGCCAATATCATAATAAAAATATGTAACGCAATTTAAATGCATCACTCTTGTTGAGACATCTTTTATTTTAATCAGAATAAAATCAATCATACATTAGTGGGAGATGTTACAATACAAGTAGCATATTATTATTATTACACCTCAAGTATAGCATTAAAAATATTGTGATGAGTTCAGCTGAAATCTACAAAAAAAAGGTACGATATTGCAGGAGCCGGTCAAATATTATGTAGCCATCACATTAATGACACCAAATTAAGAAATTTAAAATAAAATTTAAGGGTGCAAACATAACAAATTCGACAGACACGAGTGGAACAACTTTTGTTCACAGTTGATCACGGCTCCATAAGAATGGGTCACTTCTCCATCTTGTTTTTGTGGAACAAGCATCTGTTTTCCTCTCCTTTATATAATCTGGGCTTGTTCAATACCCGTTTTAATAAATCCCTTCCTACAGCTCCTAACTTAATCCGCCTCACAATGCTGCCCGCAGTCTTTATACTGTAAGTATGGGGGAGCTCTTGTAACATTAAAAAAATATCCTGTGATACGGGGGTTTTATATTCAATAATAACTTACTTTGATGATGGTTGTGTTACGATTTTCATAAATGCATTCACATCTTGGACAGAACTCCTGTTCCCGCCCTTTGATCTCATCCCCAACACTGGGCAGAATCACACCAACGCAGTTGCTGCAATTAAACAAGATCACAATAACGCTGAATGAATGAATAAATGAACCAACAAAGACAATAACGCTAATTATAATTAAGTCTTCAAAATAAACAAAATAGGTAAAACCTTAAGGTACACACTTGTTCAAGACAATTATTAATTATTTGTGCATGTTTAAAAAAACTTTTTCTAACTAAATAGGAACATCCGCAGTCCCCTCTTACTCCACAGACAGCCAAAGAAATGTTTATACAAAAAAAATCAAGATTTAATTAGAAAATTTTCTTTACACATTATTTTTCTGTTATCATCACTTTTCTATGAATCCAAATTTATTTTTTATAAAAGGCAAATAATTTATAGAAATCCAAGTAAATTAGTCACTAAAGTCTTGATTACATCGAGCGAGTTTACAAGCTACTAGCCGACGAATTCACTATCTGCTAGTAAACTCGCTCAATGTAATCATTAGTAAATATGATTACAGTGAGCGGAGTTTACTAGCAGATAGTGAATTCGCCGGCTAGTAGCTTGTAAACTCGCTCAATGTAATCGAGGCATAAGACATGAACAATCACAGAAACACTTTTACTTGCTGTAAGTTAAGATTTTAAAATGACTTTAACTTCCCCTTTTCAAAAATTATTTTATTATCGAAGAAAATGTAGATTGCGCATAGGTGCAGTATCTATAGGTTAAGCTTTCAGTTCTTGAAAGAAACTCAAAGAAGAATTCGAAAAAGTATTTACCAATAAAAATATGCGTTAAGAAAAATGAAGAATATGGGTGGTTCTTAGTCGAAGTATGGTACAGTTAAAGGTGACCGAATTAGATATCGACACCTTAGCTCAGTGGATAAGAGCACCCGACCCGGAAAGTAGGGAGGTCCTGGGTTCGAGTCCCAGAGGTGTGAATATCTTTTTCTGATTTTTCTGTTTCCAGATTTTCAATTGAGTTTCGCTCATAATGTCTTCATTTAATTAAATATTAAAGTATTTACCATTTATTTGGCGGGACGTTGGCAATGTAAAGCTTTCGGCCGGAGTGCTGGCTGGATCCCTGCTGGCTGTTGATGACTGCCGAGGGGCTCGGGCAAACACACTTGCAGCGTCTGTCTTCATAAGACTGGGCCTGGAATAACAAACTAATAAAGTAAAACTAATAAATAAAGAGACAGCAACTCTACCCCGAGGAATAGCTTGAATATAATTTCAGTTAGCCAATAAGGAAGCGCCGATTGCAATTAAAACCCATTCATAACTAAGAAATTGGTTTTACTTTCCATGTACATTTGTTGCTTCAATTTTAATTATCTGCTAGCTAAAACTTTAGTTTTAAGTTAGCTAGTGAATGACATGGATGTGTCGAAACCGGTAGCAGATAAATTAAAATTTAAGTAACAAATGTACATAGAAAGTAAAACTCTTCAAAACAAAATGTCTAGAAATTGTTACATTGCCCAAGAAATTGGTCCCTACATTTGACAAATCTTTGAAATCTTGGGGCATATTTGTAGGACTTGAATTCGAGTTATGCGCTAACTACGTAGACGAATAGTGACTTGAATTCGAATTGATCGCTAACTACGAAGACGAATAGTGACTTGAATTCGAGTTGAGCGCTAACTACGAAGACGAATACTGACTTGAATTCGAGTTGTGCGCTAACTACGAAGACGAATAGTGACTTGTATTCGAGTTGTGCGTTAACTACGAAGACGAATAGTGACTTGTATTCGAGTTGTGCGCTAACTACAGAGACAAATAGTGGATTTAAATTTAGGATTTGTGGTAGATGCGAGACAGAAAAAAACCATTATAATAAAAAAATGAACACTTTTAAGTGAGATATGGATTTAATCACTTTACATGTGTTTTCAAAAACGTTAGATTAGATTCTTGTCTTGAAGCAACTTGACTAATTGCAACCAAATAAATCCTGAGTGATATTTGACTGCAACAACAATGTTACGGCGAACTTTGAATAACGAACGCCATCCGGCTCCTTCGGGCCAATACATCGCCAATTCATTGCAATTGCAGTCAATCAGGCATTTGAAAGGTCAATAGGACCTGGTGTTGAACTTATTTAACAATAACAATAAAGGATTCCACATACATCGGTCTGCCAAACACACACAAGAAGTGACATCAACGTGACGAGGAATATTATTTTGCCCATTTTGACAAATGCGAGATAAAACCATTTATCGAGGATGCAGTAAGTTCACCAAAAGGAGAATCTTTAACGGCGCGATGTGATAATTTAATTATAAACTCTAGAGAAAGGAGATAACAACGACACGACAATAAAGATTATGATCATATGATGATATGAATTATGACAGCTGTCGCAGGCCACAGACAAAATATGTACACTTACCTTCTCTGCTTGTCTATGAAACAATCCATGAGCACAATTTTATTTAAAAATAACCCTTATAACACCTGCAGTAAAGACTGTTCTCGAATAAAAAAAATTTCAACACATCATTTTAAAAAATACCTCAATGTTCTCAAGTGAAGGCCAAAAAATTTTTTAAAAAATAGTCAATAGGACCCTTTACACACAGAGTTCGGAGCGGGACGTGCCCCGCGCCACTTCAGGCCGCCGCGCAGAAAAGTAAAGACCGAAAATAAGATAACGGTTTACAGCGCAGTTCACTATGAGACTTTTTTGCGCGGCGGCCTAAAGTGGCGCGGGGCACGTCCCGCTCCGAACTCTGTGTGTAAAGGGTACTAATGTCTAGATTATTTTTCCGCACCGTAGGTTCAATTTTCTCTTATTTCATAATATTATGTCCGTAAGCGCGCTGGCAGACTGCACCCGGAACGTGGCCGGTTTTCTCCGCCGGGGCTATTTATACGGCAATATACGGAGTACGGAGGGCGCCACACCTACACCAAAGGTGTACCTATACATTACCTATGTAACCTATAATATATTATGATATGGGATAGGTTTTGTTTCAAACGACAATATATGTGTTGTCGTTTTTGTGCATATATTTTGCTAATTTTAAAATAGGTTCATAGGTTCTCAACTCTTGGAAATGTGAACTATGTTTTGTATTTATTGTTATAAATATATTAAAAAAAATTCACACATAAGTACTACATAGTGCGGTCCGTTTGATAGATTCCCCCACCTTAGAGAACGGATTGCAATCTTTAGAGCACAGGCGTCGGGTGGGAATGAAATCCCTGTTCTACCGGTATTTCAATGGAAGATGCTCTAAGGAACTAGCGTCATTGATCCCTTCGGCACCGGTGCATAGTCGGGAGACACGCCAAACACGCGCCCAACATTTGTCACATGAGAACGGGTCGTTTTTTCTTTGCCGGCCTCTATGTTTCCTCCAATATGGGTCTCTTCAAGACCAATTTTCATTCCTTCCTCTCCTCAAAAAGACCCTCAACACAGCATCCCAGATGACATAGGCCCTGAGGGAAATTATTTTCTTCAGGGCCTCCTGTGTGGAGCTAATGTAAAAAAAAACTTTATTACTATGTATAGTCATTACCGACTGAAACAATAGGCTTTGTAGTTGATTGAGCGCAACAAACCGCGTCGGCGACTGAAGCGGTATCAGGTTTATAGATGATTTTGTACAACAAAACCTATACCACTTCAATCGCGACTGAAGTGATATAGGTTTTGTAAATACTTGACCGGCCCGGGATCGTCCCAGACCGAACCGAAAACGTAGCCGGGGCCGGCCGCTGCAGCGGTCCCGCTTAAAAAAAATAAGTGTCATGCGCTGATAAAATGCCAATTAATTTGATTAAAATATAATCTTTTTTCTTCTTCTTCTTCGTGTGCCCTATCAGGTCCCCCAACGTTGGCGATCACTCTGGGAAAATGTCTCTCTATCTTGTGCTGCCCGGAATAGCTTCTCCGCACTTCTAATGCCGGTCCACTCTAGTATATTTCGTAGCCAAGACATTTGTCTCCTACCAGGCCCCCGGCGACCTTCTATTTTTCCTTTCAATATTAATTGGAGCAAGTGATACTTTTCCCCTCGAAGTATGTGACCCAGATATGAAATTTTCCTGACTTTTATCAATGTGAGCAGTTCTCTTTCTGCTCTAGCCCGCCTGAGAATCTCTATGTTGGTGATCATGTTAAAGATCTTTTTTAAATAAATATTTTTTATTTTTTTTCTTTATTCATTGCTTTGATGGTTACGTAATTTAGATATTTTTTGACCACCATGCTAGGCACATGCCCGTGTTACGGTGGTCAATATTCAAAATGATAAGGTAATATTATTTTTTTATTAATAAGCTGGTTAAAAAAAAAACATGATAATTAATTTTGAAAAATTGTGTAGGTAACAAAATAATTAATATTTCGACCAAAGATGAACAATTATTTTGGTTGGATAACCGATCCCTCTGACATAAGTCACTCCAAGTGACTTGCTACGTTTGGTGACATAGCAGTGATGCCCGGGTTCATCGGATGAGTTGTGTTCAGATCTTGGTGGCGGATATGCCTACCCACCCGCCCCGTGATGGGCCGGATTGGAAGATGCCGGTTAAGGGAGCCCCTTGGATTTCTCCAGCTGGTCCCTATGGCCCATCATCTTTCACCCCTGGATATACTGATCCTTCCTAGCCTTTTCCTGCCCAGAACTTCCTCCTTTCTTTGATTTAAAAGACGAAGAATCTGCAAACATGATACCTATAGGCCCCGAGGGAAATTATTTTCCGTATATTTTATTTATTTATTTATTTATTAAAAGAAGTTTATACAATGAACAAAAAATTGTGTTAATTCATCCGCCATGCTAGGGATGTCCCTGTGTTATGGCGGATGAAGTTTACAGATTGTGTAGGTACAGTGTACAGCTATTAACTTATGCAATTCATTTAAGTAGTTTAAGTAACATATTTAGTAACAAATTAAGTTAGTAATTTAATTAACACATTAAATTAATTTATGTTACAAGTTGTATCAATTATATTACAATTCAATTAAAATAGCAAATTTTTACTCATCATCGTTACTGAATGTAAGGATCCATTTTGATAATTTTTTTTTTAAGATATGGGGTTGGGTTTCGGATTTTAGGTTATTTATAGCCTCAGGGATTGTTTATTTATGGGGTTAACATACATAAATAAAATAAAAAAAATGATATCCTTTAAAACAAAATTTATTTGTAGCTAGTTTATCATCGGGAGGTATCGATATCATGATGCACGTAGTTTTATTTATTTCTTTAAAAATATATACAATTTTAGCTCAAGTAACTCTTGGTGCGTGTTTGGAAAAATATTTTAAAGTTTTTAATGGGAAAAAAAAAATCACAATTGGACAGCAAAATGACATCTACATTTTTTGATAAAATAATAATTAAACTGTTTATGTTATTTTTATTTTGTGTTATCAAGTTTACAGTTTCTATTTTCTTGCTAACTTACTTCATCACTCCTTTGAAAAGTCATTAAGAAATGAAAAAAAAACTTGGTTAAATTGGTTACGTTAGGTTCGATTGTTTGGGCTATTTTTTCTCTCATTTTTAATGACTTTTCAAAGAGGTGTTAAAATACCACTGTTGAGTTGTTGTGGAACAATTTGAACAGTGGAATTGCACTATGCATTCAGTCCTGCTTAATTAAAAACTTAAATAAATAATATAAAATATTTCTAAATTCGGATTCTGATACCTACACTGTGAATCATTAAAAAATCTAAATAATTCGACATCCGGATTTTCCGGAAGGCAAAATCCTCCTCCTTCATGAGATGTCTTCTCTCTCCCCCCCCATGACAATGAGCCTTTTTTACTTCCTTATGCCAATAATAATTGTGATTGGGGAAATAAAACGCTTAGTAACAACTGCTTTAAACGCATTTATTGAGATATAAGTGTAGCCTGAGATGTGGATGAAACTTAAATAATATTCAGAATACATAGATGGTACTCAAATACAATATAAACAATTATAGAAGGGCTGCGACTGCGAGGAGCGATTTTATGCGCGATCCGGCAACACTGGCCTGCAGCCTGGTTCCCCTACGCCAAATCCCCGTTTCGCTGCACTCTCTGCGACGCTTAGTCTCGGCGTGGCAGCCATTCGCGATGGAGTTCCACTCGCCGCAATTAGATTATGTGAAAAATTCAAAATACTCCCATGATTATTTACTCACTCAGAACTTTTGTATTTATTGTGTATATCAATGTATCATTATTCACCTTATAAGTAGTTGTTAAGTCTAATCTAGCAATTAGTATAGTTGTCTTAAGTTTTACGGCTTCATAGGGTTTTATATTTAGGTGTGTGATTAAAAATGAATGTAAAAATGATATAACCAAGTGCAGTCTTTTAAACCCAAATGCGGACGAATTGGTCCCAAGAGCAAGTTGCCAAGGCCATTCCGTTTCCTGCCACGGAAAGGGATGTTATTCGATTTTCATGGCCGTGCAGCGATCCTACGAAAAAATACAAACATTTTATGAATACATTTTAAATAAAACTTAAAAAAAAAAGATTGCCGCATCCCGCGATTGCAATTTTCTCAGAAAGAAATGTTTTGACTTGTGTTTTTGTGATGATAAATATCCATGTCCTGTAAGGAGATTGCCCCTGATCGGAATATTCGCAAAATGATTAAAATGATTGATGAAAAATTACAAAACAAAAAATTTAACAGTACATTGTTAGAACTCTTGAACTCTTATATTTGGTAAGTTCGCAACTGAAAATATCCACCTTGGATAATATGCTTTTGTAACTACGGCATAGAAATGATACTATAATTGCAAAACATTGAATGGTTTACATTTTAAAAGTATTTGTTTCTTTGTTTTTTTAAGTATTTGTAAATGACTTTTTCTAACTACTGTAAAACCAGCGAGAAAAAAGTTTTAAATCAAAAAAAACATGTATTTTCACAATTAATAATCAACATGTGCAGAAAAGACGACTTATCTATACGTCGGTGACCCGAGCGACCAGAATATATGAAGAACTAATCAGATCGGAGATTATAAAGCTACCCGAAACAGTTACCTCGCAAGACATGTAAAGCAGAGATAAATCTACCCCAAACTGAGACAGAATTGAACAAGTTGTACTTTAAAAAAGCTGTACTTTCTTATATTTCGTTCATTGCCAGAATACTGAGGAAAGAAATCATCCAGACATGTTTTAAGATCGGAATAACGACCAAAATCCAAGACCTTCTGAGGCCAGCCATATATCAAATTTGCTTTTATGAACTCCATCTCAAGAGCATCTCCAAAAGGATTTGAGAACAATTTGGAGCGTGAAAACTCAGCCATCCGGACAAACGGCAATTATTATTATTATCAAGCAGTTGCTTTTATTTTTTTTCTTAAAAAGAAAGGCAAACATTCCCGGATTACGAATAACCTGACAATACGTGAAAATCTCCTACTACCATCACAGTAAATGGAAAATGTTATGTGTCGTGATGGAAGACTTAGCCAGCCGAGGAATTGAACACACTGGGTGGGATCCAGACGCAATGTCAACTCGGCCACTGCCCACTGACCACTGAATTGAACACGGTATCACGTCTACACACACTTTAGCACAATCTACACGTCTGCCCTGATGATGGAAACTCTAAAGCAGGGTCTCCACAGACCGAAAATGTGAACGTTTGCTCACACATTACTATGAATATTACCAATCGGGGCGAGGCCTTGCACATTTTTGTATGCGTCTGCAGTAAGGCCACGCCCCCATTGCCAATGTATAAAGTAATGTGTAAGCAAATGTTCATGTTCTCGGTCGCAGGAGACTGGACTTAATACTGTCCGAAGCATTGGCTAAAGAAGGAGGAAGCACAGCACGCCATAATAACCCAAAAACTAATCACGATAAAACGATTTTAATTCATTATACATACCATTATATTGATTTTTTAAAGTGTCCCAAATGTGTACGTAATTGTCATCACCTCCACACAATATAAATCTCCCGCTCAGTGACAGACCTGAAACACATTTGTAATAGAGTGGTTGATTATATTATGCTGGTAATATGTATTAAGATCCTGCAAAAATACAGGATAAAAAAACAGAAACGTTGGCTAAGAAGCGCTACTGAGAATAATAAACCAAAAAATAATCACGATAATGGCCACGCCACACGATGCCATTTCAAATCATTTTTTGGGCGTGGCCTATAGGTTCAGATTATACGCTGTAGTGTCACACGGAAGCTATAATATTCCCCCTCCCCAACAAATGCTGAAATGAGGGAGAAAATTTGGGAGGTGGGAATGGGTACCGCCGCCCTGGGAACCTTTATTGGACAACGAACACCTCTGCCATAGGTCACCCCAAGTGGTTCGCTACGTTTGGTGATTTAGCAGGGGTGCCCGGGTTCATGGGGTGGAGTTTGTCTAGGTCTTGAAGGTGGATGACCAGGACACACTGAACTCCATATTCCTACCCACTCCTTATACCTACCCCTTTCCTTCCCAGAACCCTCCTTTCCTTCCTTTCCTTAAAAAAACCCTCCACATAGCATCCTCAAAGATGACATATGCCCTGAGGGAAATTATTTTCCTCAGGGCCTTCTGTGTGGCGCTCATGTAACTTGCACTTTGGTTGGACAGGGTTCTTACTTGACTTTACCTTATTCTCAGAAATGAGATGTCAAAGTTTGCAAAGACGATTTTTCGTAATTTTATTACGAAAATTTCTGTTTTTGGATTTGAATCTTCTGTGAAGTATTTTAATTTAACATATTTTGAAGGAAAATATCTGAAAAAAAAGTGTAAAGTATTTTAAATGATCACATTTTAAAAGAAAATATTTAAATACGACGTTTACTTACCATTTAAGAACTTACCTAAACGTGCTTATAGTAACGTACGCAACAGTGATAATTCATCGCATAAAGTTTTTTTTTCTATTTTTAGTTAGTTTTTCTATTTTTCCAAAATGCCATTTCAAGATAGGGCCAAGTTCTAATTATATATTTTACTTTTAAAATATGTTAACCTAAAATATTTTATACAAGATTGAACCTCAAAATCAAAAATCGTTAAATAGATTATGAGAAATCGTCTTTGCCAACTTTGACACATAAGGTAAGGCAAAGTTAGAACTCTATCCAATTAAAGTGAAAAACTACCCTGCGCCTTGTAAAAACATAAAAACGTAAACTCTCAGGAACAAACAAAATGGCAATTAGAACCTTATCAAAATAAGGTGACACTAATGATGCTACCGAGAAATCGCTCGGCTAGCAGATCACGGCTCGTAATATAGACCACGCCCACACGTATAACATAATATTATTGTGTGATAAGTCCAGTGTGTTGGATTTTATGGAGAGCGGTATGGTGATACAGACCACGCCCAAAAAAAACGCTTTGAGAGTATAGCATCTCTTTGAGAACATAGCTTCGTGACACAACCATAAAACTTTTAGCAGTGGAATTCTCAAATTATATCAGCCTACATATCAAACTACACCACGTTCATACCGCAGCTAGTAAATCCGCTGGTATTGGTTGGAGTCTTGTAGATGGCCAGTTGCTGGTCGCTGCGGAAGTCAAAGAGCCGCGCAGACTTGTCCTCTGACCCTGTCGCGAACCCTTGGCCGCTTGGGTGGAACTGAAACACGTTAATGCTCAATTCGTGTATTGATATTGATTTTGGATATTATATTAACCTTCCCGTCAGTGGCGGCTGTTGAACAGAGGTCATTTGGTCCATGACCTCCCAAAAATATGCAACAATATTATTAATTAATACATTAGATTAACGAACCAGGAACCTGATTTTAAAATTATTTTTATATTTGAAAGGCATCCAAATACAATATTGTGTCGGTGATTCAACCCAAAATTGTATTTGTGTGCCTTTCTAGAAAGAATTGAGTTGAAACGCGGATAAATATATTTATTTTTTCAAAATATAATTAAATTATGAATCTATGAACAAGCAGTTGATGAATAAGTTTGAGTTAAACCTGCTGAAAGTGAAAAGAGTCCTCCTAATGGGAATAGAATATATTTCTTAAGCAATGACACGAAAATTATTTTTCTGCATTTAGAACACGTAGAACCGCGTTTTTCACAAAAAATCTTTTTTTTAACGACTGTTATGATTGATTTTTTGGGAAAAAAAAACAGTGTTTTGCTTACTACTTCTTTAACTAACGTTTCGGGCAGCATTGCTGTGGCCTATGATCAGGGTAGATGTGGAGGAAGCATAACACACATTTTTACCCCTAAAATCAATAATAATATCTGGAATAAGTTTGGAGACATGTAATTGTAATCGGCAACGTCCGTAGTCCATTTAGTGTTCAACTTAAAGTCTGTAACCCATACAGTCTATAGTCCATTCAGTGTTCAACTTACACAAACGCTGTTAACGTCGGACTCGTGTCCGAAGAAAGTCTGTCTAGGAGATTCTTCCCGAACGTCCCACAGCTTGCAGGTCCTGTCCACAGATCCTGTCACGTATGTGTTAGCATCTGAAATGATCACCTTATTAATTCTATTTTTGTTGTATCCTCGAGAGAACGCTGGCGCCAAGGAATTAGAAAGATAGGTATTTTACAAATCAATCAATACAAGTCACAAATGATTTTATAAAATAAAATTTAGTTTCACACTCGAAAAATGGTCAGTCACCCAATTTTAGGATAATGTGGTACAAACCTGGTCCTAGAGAAATGCTAACAACATCACCATTGTGTGCCTCGAAGTCTGCGCAACGTTTTCCGACCTCCAAGTCCCAAATACAGCTGCGTGCGGGATAAAATAATGTTACCGTTAAACACCAACAAAAGTTACTGCTATTCAAATTTATTATTAACTTAATTTTTTTTTTGAGTGCAATTAATGGACCTCCGTGGTTGAGAGGTAAGACCCTCGTCACGCAATCCAGGTTTGAACCCGGCGTGCGCAAATACATTTTATTTAATTAATTTGTGTTAATTCACAAGAAGAATTTTTAGAAACATACAAAGTGCGATTCCAGAGGGTAGACGTCCAGTGGGCCGCTCCAGACACAGCTGGGCGAGGCAACTCCAGAAACTGTGTGAGGAGAGGATGGGACTGCCATGGACGGATACCGAACAGTCAGCACAAGACAGGGACGTATGGAGGAGCCTTGTCGATGCAATGGGTCCCCGACCCGAATACGATAAGGGGATGAAGATGATGATGATTATTTTCAAATAATATATAGTATATTTTCGGCACGTAAAATTACACAAATTAATCAGGGGGCCTTGAAAATAATTCTCCTCAGGGCCTATGTCATCTTTGAAGATGCTGTGCGAAGGAGTGGAAGTTCTGGGAAGGAAAAGGGTATGAGTAGGAATCTAGGGGTCAGGGTATGTATGGTACTTGCATTTTCATGTCTCCCGAGCCCGTAAGAATCTTCTTGTCGTCCAGGAAGCGGCAGGAGCTGAGGAAGCCCTCGTAGCCCGCCAGCTCGCGGACTATCTTGGCGGCGCCGGTCGAGTCCCGGTTGTTCACGTCGTACACCGTGCACATGTTGTCCATTCCGCCGCAGGCTAAAACCAATATTATCACACGTAAATATGATCACGCGGCAATGTCAATTCTAGGCCTCGCACTGAGGGAAGACGTCCAGTTAGCTGCCCTAAGCAATGTTGGGGTAAGCGACTGCACAAGTAATCCGAGGAGAGACTGGGTCTATATTACAACAAAACAAAAACAGAAACAATAAAGTTTGGGTCAAGTGAAGATAAGTGAAAACGAAAGATTTCAGAAATTTTGTAAAGTTCTCGGGGCTCTCGCGAAATGTTGCCAATAATATGAAGTGAATGTTATAAATACAGTCGTCACACTCCCACAAGAGATTGGAAGAATGTTAAGTTTGTTCTTTGTACAGGAATATGGAAAGTTACGGGGTTTCTAATAGGTGGAGAAGATTTTATCAAATGTCGTTAAAAAAAAATTTTTTTATTAAAAGACAAATAACTTTGTATACACCACTTTATTTTATATACACTCTACATCTCTACATGTTTTATTTTTTGCCGTCACGGCAAATTTATTTTTTTCTACATGTTTATAAGCTACATGCTTTTACATAGGTAAAACTAACAAAAATATTGAGGCAAGAGTAAAAAAACATCTTAGAGCTTTCAACGGTAATAGACAAACAGAGTTCGCAGATCATTTATCAAGTAAGTAATGATCATACATTTGATATAAACTTAGGACTTAAAATTTTACATTCAGGTTATAAGGCATCGCAGATAAATGGTTTTGAAATCTTAGAAATTAGGAAAAAATGTTAATGTCAAATTAGATATAATTAATAATCAAAAAAATTTATGAACCCTCTTATGAATATTTTCCCATTTAACCGGTCTTTCCCTTCTAATGATATTGTAATCCCAAATTCCAATAAACTTCCCCCGCTCTTACCCCTCCCCATTCTTTCTACCCCTCAATCTGTAATCTGTATTTAATTTGTTACTCCAGTATAATTTTTCTCCTGATGAGGTGAACATTGTGCATGAAACACGTAGAGTGTATAAAAAAAGTGATGTATACAAAGTTATTTGTCTTTTAATAAAATAAATAATGCCATCACAAAGTGAAAACCTTTTTTCGAAAAAATATTTAATCATTGTCACGACGTTCATCTAATGTTTCAATTATGGAATATTTTAGTATTTTCTTATGGTCGTTAAGCAATGTAAATTAATGGACGGGTGCTAAATTGTCTCACCTACGAAGTTTCCTGAAGTAGCGAAGCAACAACTCATGACCCACGAAGATCTAAGGGGAATCACCTGGACCTTATTCCCCGTCCACGTGTCCCAGATGATGAGCTTGCCATCGAGAGATCCGGTAACACAGTGTCTAAAATCAACACTCAACAATATAATACACGGTCAAACAAATACGCTATAAAGTTAAATGAGAAAAGGTAATTTTGTGATAAGTAGATAGAAAGATAGATAAATAATAGATAGTTCGTAGTTCTCTGACAACCTTACCAAGTACAAGAATAGAATAAACAAGTACGGTACCAGTGAAACAGAATTTATTTTTAAACATTCTTTTGAAATTAATCATTATTTTAACTTATCATATTTTGATCCATGACCAAAGACACAGAACAATAACAATCGCTTAAAATAGTTCATGATACTGATTTGGGTTGAAAATCAAAAATAAAATTGGGTTTTAAAATTTTATTCAAAAAAACTTTCCATTCCACCCCTAAGGACCCCTCCCCTCTCTCAGGGCCAGTTGTTTCAAAGAATTTAAACAATTTATTAAATTTCAAAGTCAATTGTCAATTTCTGTAAAGATGCTTTTTAATTTCAGTATATTTCAGCAGTATTCATATTACTGAAATAATTACAGAACCTTCACATAAATTTTAAGAATTATTCAAATTCTGTGAAACAAATGGCCTTTAATCTTACATCTCTGTAAGGTATAGTTTTGGGTTTGATAAAATTAAACCATTTACGCAGACAATATTACGAAATTGTTTCAAAACAAAAATAATAAAATATTTCTTATACAATTTCATGTTCATAAAATCTCCCAAGCCAAAACATTCGCAAAATGTTCGCATATCAGAAAAAGTAGCGCTGTTGTAACACAATAATAAACACACACAATTAAATTTCACACAAATGAAAGCTTTCAAAACCGTTTAACGTAAATTAATTTTACTAACAAACTTAAAATAATTAAAAAATATACTTATACACGCTCTACCCTCTTTTTTTGAAGCAGAGAATTGTTGATTTTTTAAATAAACAAAATATTAGTTTTTACCCTCTTTACATTTTATAAAGAAGGTCAGAAGTTCGAAGTCCAGCGCGCGCAAATATGTAAATATTTTTATACTACTGTTTTTCCCCACTACCTTCAGCCTCACAACACACCTCAATTTGAGGATGCCATAGTCTCACTGGCTCCAAACGAGAGCAGTTTGGACTCTTGTGCGGTATTCGCGTGGGATTGGTGGAAAGTTCCCCTCAGAAATCGGGCGTATTTTTTAGAAAGTCAAAATATTTCCGCTTTGTAATAAATTTCAACTAAGTAGAATATTTCTGAACATATCTGAAAGTTAAAAACTATTTTAGAAAAGTAATGCAATACGTTTACAAATGACATTATTGGAAATAAAAATATCGTTTTTGAAATATTAAAAATTTTGATGAAAATAAAAAAAAAAATTTGTAAATGGCTTTAAAAACGTTTTTAAAATGGCTCACATATTTTTCTATCTAAAATTACTGATAATGAAAAACACAAATAAGAGATCATAAATTCTAACCAACGTCATCATCAAACATACACACAGTTCAGAGATGGATCTCAACTCGACGTCGCGTGGTCGGCTATCTGAAAATACGCGATGAACTTTGTTTTGCGCCTCTGCGTAACATGCGAAATTAAAATGTGAAAGTGTTCAATGGAACTATGTTATATTTTGGTGGAAATTCGGGGTCTTAACACCAGCCGCCTGTTTTGATTTATGCAAAATAAATCGCCAAAATGTTTAATTCGTGTACTTTTGGCAACGTACCTATTAAAATATTTTCCGATCGTAATTTAAGCAATTTAATTTGGCACGTTGTCAAATAAAACAAACATCTGAAAAGAGGTTTGTAGATTTTACATATTTAAAATTTCATAATCCAGAATATTTCATAGATGGCACAAGTTTTATTTTTTTAAGGATAAACACTTTTTTCATGTAATGCTTTAAAATATTAAGATTAATTAATTGTTCGCGCCCGTACATAGGCAAATGAATATAAATAAATAGTTTTGTCCAAAAACAAACTCAAATCTTTCAAGAAGGCTAACAAAACTAAATTGTATTGAATCACCGATACAATATTGTAATTGTTAGCCTTTCTTGAAAGATTTGAGTGTTTATTTATTTATTCTTCTGCATAGAGCGCAAACAATCAAATCATCATACTTTAAAACACAACTTGCAGAAAGTGTTTTAACCTTAAATAATTAAACTAATGTCATTTATGAAAGAGCAGATTATGAATTCCTTGTATCATCTTTTAACATCGACCGAACAAGGGTCCCAACTGCTCCCGTCTGGAGCTAGTGAGACTATGGTATCCCCAATTGGGGTATGTTGTGAGGCTGAAGGTAGTGGGAGGGGAAGGAGATAGGGAAGAGGAAGATGGAGAAGTACTTGTCTATTTCTGATCTGGTCACCAAACACGTCTAAAGCCATTTCAAGCAACGTTTTAATTCGGAATGGTGGTCTTACACCAGGGCGATACTGATAGTATCTTCCACTCTGAAACGTGCCGCAAATAAACTATATATTATTTTAAATGAATACATTGTGAAATAACACAAATTAATCAAATAGATAAATAGAGGGATTCGACCACGCGACCTTCGGATTGCGAGTCAAGAGCCTTACCGCGATGGTCATCTAATTTAAGCAGGGTTTGAAACACCGCAATATCCCTAAATCGGAGTTTAGATTTGTTGTTCCGGCTTGATTCTACGTCTACGGTATCACGGTCAAGTTTTAAGTCTGTTTCGTGGAAACGACATTGATATATACGGTATATATATATATATTGCTGTAATCCCGACTTCCCGGGCCCCGCGAGTTGGCGGGAGACACTGCGCAAATGCACCCGATGCACTCCAATCAATACTTCCGGGCTGCGGACTGTGGAGTAACTCCACTACAGCGCTCCTACACACCCTGGAGTAACTACCATCTGGTGCTACGTTCCACGCCACTTTCATTCTCCCCGTGCACGTGCACCCTGGCGCGCGGGCCGGCCCCGGCAGCCTTCGCGCATACAGCCTACCTACTTGTTGCTTGTTGTTTTGAGACTGAATTGTTTTGATTAATTTGTCAGTATAAATTCCTCGCCGTTCGTCCAGTATGTCATTGTTTTAAAAATCATTCTAATATTAATTTAATTAAATTTGATTACATTGTAATATTAATGTAATTAAGTGAAAAGCAAATCTTATCATTATAGTATCAAAATGCGCATTTTTAAGTTGTATTCATTTTAAAATTTTAGAGCTATCTGATAAACAGTATTTTTTATAACAACAGCAGTGTGTTGCCATGCATAAAATAGTTTTATCTGCTTTCAAAGACCTCTCGTACCATTCCTGAATAAAAGCATTTTTAAATATGTCTATTTGAATAATTTCACTTATGTTTTTTTGATTGCGTGAATACACGAATCAAGCGGAATCTTGGAAGAATTTTCCCGACATCCGATCGAGTTAAAACTCGGGAAATCAGCACACACAAGTGGACTTTTTAATTTGGGAGGCGGGGAGAGATACCGCCATTTGCCTTTATTAGATAACCAACACCTCTGCCATAGGTCACCCCAAGATTTAGCAGGGATGCCGGAATCATGGGGTGAGGTTTGTCTAGGTCTTGGAAGGGAACGACCAGGACACACTGAACCTCAGATTATGTTAAACCCTTTTCCTTCCCAGAACTCTCCTCTCCTCCTTTTCCTTAAAAAATCCTCCACACAGCATTCCTAAAGATGACATGGGCCTGAGGGAAATTATATTCCTCCTACGGACCTCCTGTGGAGCTCGTGTAAAAAAAAATAATATACCCGAATTTTTCTAAAATTCGAAGAAATTTAAGTAATTAATATACGAAATATATGTGGAGTTAACCCAATTTGTAGCGTGGTTGGTTCCGATCATTGGGTAGGAAGGTTCAAATCTCGGTCAAACCAAAAATATATAAACATATTTTTTAAGTTTTAGAAGACATTTCATAAGAGAGTTGGTAGCGCGATTGATTCCGGTAGGAAGGTTAACGCCTCGGTGAAAGGTTCAGGTTTTATGTTTTTTACCCCACTCTGGTCTACCTTAGTTTTCTGAAGGTTTCACTTCTACCGCGTATGAATTGAACACTCTATTTTTTTTCGTTTCATCAAGTTAAAAGAAGAACGGTGCTAAAAAAGTTTTAACTTCTAAAATGATTTTTGTTAATGATGCGGAAAATCTCCAAAAACAATGATGACATTTCAAAACGCAGTATATAGGCAGGTACTATACACTTTTGGAATGTTGGAATCGTAGTTAGGTAAATCATTTAAAACACATTTCAAATGTACGTACTACACCATATCCTATACAATTATTATTTTTTTTAAACACGTGAGCATATTTTATACGGTTATTACATATAATGACAAAACAATAAAGTATTACATTCATGGAGGACAGATTATATTACGCTAGATTCATGCATGAAGTTCAAATCCATGACAATTGATCCGCTGACAGTTGTTGGCCCCCGGCATGCTTAAATACAACATGCAGTCGGTTTAGGGAAAATACGATATACCTACCTAATTACTCAAAACATAACTAAGTGATCCGAAAGGGATGTGCAGGGAGGATGTACAGTATTGTACAGCCGAATAACAAAGTATAAAATATATTTTCATTTAAATGCAAAATGCTAGATCTATTTGTCCATGTACTGTCTATCTATTTGTCTATGCGCATAAGTACAAAAAATCGACACTGTGTATAAATTAGTTTGATATTCATACCAACTTATTATTAAGTATAGTCGTTTTTACGTTTGAAATTGGTAAAAAATGCACAAAATTATAATTTTATAGTAAATATCATTTCGGGCGGCCAATTATCGCCAGATCAACTATCGAGTTAATATTTCAATATTTTTTTTTTAATTTGTCATTTATTTTATTATCGTTACTGTTTTATTGAAGCGTCTCTTGTTAAGTTAACCGAAAAACTTCAGCGTGAATTTAGTTTTACAGATTGTGAACAATAGTAAAGCTTCACAAAATATTTTTAAGTTGCTTATAAACACTCGAACAGAAATAGGGGCAGGAAAAAAGAGGTGTTTCGCCCCATTTGCGGTTGCATCGTTCGTTTCCCGTAATTCGCGGTTCGGCCGGCATCTCAGTTCGCAAATACATACGCAGAATTTAGTTAATTTCATAAGCTATCCTTGTGTTTATACATTACTCCCATTACGTGATAAGATACCTTGAATCCCTCAGAACGCCGTGCAATCCCACAGATATGTTAGCTGGCTTCCCTGCACCAATACGCAATAAGTACCAAATTCGATGAGTATAACAGTAAAGTTTTTCCAGAATTTTCTATAAAAACACCTTCACAAATCACGAGCATTAAACTCACTTGTCTGCTTGTCTCAATAATTGTTTTGTCATTAAAATGGCTATCGCTGCTCATACATCGCTGTTTGTATTTATTTTATGAAATAATTTAAAAATAACATTGTTATTATCGCTTCTCGACAACAATGTTACAACTCTCATTCAGTGTTTTTTTGAAATGGGTGAACGTGTGAACGGTCCCCGATTCTCGACTTTTCAGACACTTTAATTTAGATATTACATTATTTAATGAGAAATGAACGAACAATACAAATTAATATTTGACTAAGGGCTGACACCCAAGAAAAAGTTTAAAAAATACACTGATTGCCGATTTGTAACATTAGGTCAATTAGTTAAAAAATGTACAACAAAATTGTCGCAAAGTTGGTTCATTGTATTTCTACGTATTTTAGCAAATAGTTTCCAAGTTGTAATATTTACCTGGAGTCGCCGCTAAAATGAACGGAATTAACTTTGTTGATATGACCTTTTAGCAACTTCTTGGTTTGGAGGCGCACTTTGGGAGGGTCGGCGAGCTCGGCGCATTTCTCCTCCAACTTGCAATCCGCTTGCTTCTTTTGGTCCTCCTGCATTATTCAAAGGAAATGATTCATTATCGATGCATCATTTCATGACAGTTTCAACCGAATTGTTCTACTTATTATTTTAATCACGGTTACTTTAATTTACACCTTATCTTTGAATGATTTAATTTAATGATTTAATTTAATCTTTGAATGATTAATTAAATATCAAATGGAAAATGAGTTTTCAATTTTTTATTCTGATAATACAGGTAGAAATTTTAAATATATTTTACAGACAAGAAAGGGCATGTCGTGTTGAATGAAGATACTATTATTCTAACTTAGAAAAATACAATAAAATAATTTTCTGTTAAAAATATTACGTTATTATAAGTAGGTAGTTAGGTAGGTACTTATTCGCTTGTCTGAATTCTCGAAACAAACATTTAAATGTTTGAAAATGGTGTTTAAATTTAAAGCAAATAATAGTTTCAGAGTTCATTGAACCAGAGTTATTACAACCAAGATTAGTATGTTTGATAATTGGTGTATCTACTTTTACTAGAAACCTACACAAATTCACTTAGGAATACCGGAAAGTGTAAACTCTAGTCTATTATGTAATCCAAAAAGAAAATTATTGGAATCTGTGTTTTATTTAGCTTAAAATGAGGTAATTTTTATAATTGACCTGAATTTTGGTGATGATGTCAGATAGCTCCTTTCTCAGCGCTGCAGTCTCCGGGTCATCCTTGGGCGGCATTTTGGCGAAGAAACGGGCGGGCTGGTGTGGCGGAGTGATGAGGCGCACGAGGAATTACGGCGAGACAGGCGGACTACTGGCCGTGCCGCAGAGCGGACACCGGAGAGTGTGTAATCCTGTTTGCCTAACAAGATTGCCGCTCATTACTAGGGCTTTATTCAATTAAACACGACCCACCAACGTGCTCCGGGTGAACAACTACCTACTCCTGTATTCTTCTGCGATGCAACATATTATTTATGTCCATAATGTGTACAACTGTCAATATCGCACTCAAGTTCCAAATGCCCGGAGCCGTTGTTGGGACTGTTGCATCCTCAATTATTGGGGTATGTTTGAGACTAAAGGCAGGAGAGGGAGAGGAACGAAATAATAAGAGGAAGCTTGGTTAGCAGTCATAATAATGTTTGGATGATTTCTACAGCGCCATTTTAATGAGAAAAGGGCGCTTTACAAATGTATTTATACATTTAACCTACGTATATTTTTATTTTTTTTTAAATTTATTTCTATTCTTGTACATACACTTTACAAATTATTACATAGTTTACATAGATAATAGGTTTAGTAATAAGAAAAAAATGTTAATGATCCGTGACTGTACGTTAATAGATTAGTCGCTGAGGAGTTCCCATGTTTGGGATTAAGTGCTATTCTGTCGACCTAAGTCGAAACACCGTATCCTCCTTGATATTGTCAAGAAGGGCACTGTGGGTCGACCCATGGCGGCAGTATCATACACATAAATTAAAAGATTAGTTTCGGTGGGGATCTATATAAACAGTTGTTCTTATTGCAAGTGGCTTATAACTAAGATTGATATCCAATGAAATGACTTATAGACTTATGTCCTAACTAGTGACTTAAAACTATACTTATTTTTATAATCGAATTCTTTACTCGAATGCTTTACTCGTATTATGACTTGCAACTGTCTTAAAATTACTTATTTCCGTTTTCTGCCCGCTCTCTATAATTATTAAAGAATATCTCCGAGGATTTTTCAAAATTTGAATTATTTTTAAAGTTAGATTCATTTAAGTTCAATCGGATTAGACGGAATCTAACTAGAATCTAAATAAAGCAAAACTTTAAACGCGTGTTTCTCAAAACTCCCCTTTTCGTGGCGGTTGACACAATATTTTAACAATTTGAATTTTGAATTTTTTCGTTTGATTTTTTTTCAATGTTTTATATTTGGTAAAATAATGGCTTGTAAAAATATTATTGATTTATTTTTATTGCACCTGAAAAAATACCTACAATTCATGCTAGACCAGAATACCCCCTTAAGTGTTAAATAAAAATTGCGAGTAATAATGTAAAGGCGGGTAGTCAATGAGAAAAGTGAATTCTAAATCTAAGTAAATTCCATGAACTGAGTAATGAAATACTGCTGAAAAAATGCAGACCAACACCTCTGCCATAAGTCACCCCGAGTGGTTTGCTACGTTTGGTGATTTAGCAGGGGTGCCCGGGCTCATGGGGTGAGGTTTGTCTAGGTCTTGGAGGTGGATAACCAGGACACACTGAACCGCAGATTCCTACCCACCTCTTAAACCATTTTCCTTCCCAGAACTCTCCTCTCCTTCCTTTCCCTAAAAAAACCCTCCACACAGCATCCCCAAAGATAACATAGGCCTTGAGGGAAATTATTTTCCTCAGGGCCTCCTGAGTGGAGTTCATGTAAAAAAAAGGTGAATATTTTTACACCGAGGTTTTGACTCCCGAACACAACACACGATGGAAATATTTTATAAGCATGCTTTTCATTCGAGACAAATGTTTTTCTCAATATTTTTAATATGTGCCTATTAATAGTATTTGTTCCATATTCTACATCAGCGATGATCAACCTTTTTAATCTTACGGCCAATTATATATCTAATTTCAATTTGTAATATGATGCATTCAGCTTGACATGACTAATGTCACAAACCTATTTATAATTTCTAAAATTGTAATTTATTAATGAAACAATCTAAGAACTTCAAAACAAAGCGCCACAGGCTAAATTTAATGTCTCCAAGGCCAAACCAATACGTCCATGTTGTCAATTTATATCAGTCTGAAATGCTAAGGTTCAAATTAAAAAAAAATTAAAATACTTACATTTTTGGACTGTGAATTCAAAACAGACAGACAAAACACAAATGGGTTTTGTGTTTTGTAAATTGGTAAGCAAATTTGAAAACTTAAGATGAAGTCATGCGAAATAATGCAAAATCATACAGTCATGTATTTTTGTTTTGAAAATTTGATCGTTTAAAAGTATTATAGATGCTTCAATTAAATTAGAACATATCTTGGCCCTTAAAAATGTCGGTCATTTTTTTATAAATCTTTTAATAAGCCTAGAAAAAAATAAAGTATTAGGTCTATAAAAAAACACTTTCAAGTGCAAACTCTCCTACTTCTAAACCCCTTTTCGGATATGGTTTTATATTTTAATGTAGCAAACTCAGTTTCTTTTATGATAATTGCAAAATAAATTATATTTACGCCCGATTTTCACAAAATAAAATAAAATATGCATTTTCGCGTTGTTATTTCACAATACGGCCGGCAGTCGACGAATTTGGATTTTCAAAGTAAAATTTATGCCGTCCACTCAACGACTACTGGCTTGCCACACCCATTTTCTGTCAGTTCGTCCCCGGCCGGAGCGGGGAATAGACGTATAGGCTTCGCGTCGCTTGGTTCCGTGAAATTAATTTTAAATTTCTTGTTTTACAGCCTTTACGAAATCAAACTAAAAAAAATCCACAAATACGTTTTCCAACCTTTCCAAAAGATTTTTCTCAAGTATTTATAAATCCTTCCAAAAAGGGGCGTGAATTCCAATTTCGATTTTTTCCTGGACTATTGGATCACCTTAACAAATTTAATCACGGCGCGCCCGAAATCCAAACGATTGTTATTAAATAAGAAATATCAAAGCTCTCCCAATATCGTTCGTGAAATTAAATTAAATTTTGTAAAGAAAACTTTTGGTATAGATAAATCTCAACAAAAAAAGCGCTGCGATTTGGAAATAGAAATGTTCTTCGATTGTCAAACTGTAATAATTGTAATTTGTCGATTGGTCGAACCACCAAATACCTAGCTGATATGTGATCGTGATTCAAAGCTTTGAAGAAAAACAAAGTCTTTACAAAACAGACAGAAATCGTTTAAAAATTTCACGGTAAATTTTTTTGTCATATTAGGTGAGTGGTAAAAAAAAAGGTCACGGGTCGAACGAAATGATAAGCGGGTCTCGGGTTGCTGATCACTGATCACTTGTTCTACATGAATAATAGGTTTGTGCTATATATGTATATCTGAAGATATTATATTTTATTTCTTAAGCTCAGCTGGTGTTTGTGCTTAAGAAAGGAGCATGTTAATATAAAAATAAATAAATAAAACTGTTTATCGATGACCACCCAAATTGCTTAGGTGGATTTTTATGAATTAAAAATTCAATGATTTTAAATTTTTTATAAATAGATCCTTAAATTAAATGTAGGTGAATTCATTGGCTTTATACCGCAGTAAGCAGTTCACATGTTTGTGTATTAATACTTGGTATGTTATTGATTAAATCGATTTTTTTTTTATGTGAATACCTCACAAGAGTCTCGTCTGCTCCCGTCTGAAGCCAGTGAGACTATGGCATTCCCAACTGGTGTATATTGTGATGCTGAAGGTAAGTAGGGAGGGGAAGAAAACGGGGAGGATGAAGGTGGAAAAATACCTGGCTGATAGTATCTATTCAGATCTAATAACCAAACACGACTAAAGCCATTTCAAGCAACGTTTCAATTCTGAATGGTGGTCTTACACTGGGGCGATACCGAGAGTATCTTCAACTCTGGGACGTGTCTCAAATATACTATATATAATTTTTAATAATTAATTGTGAAATAACACAAATTATTAAATTTTATTTGCCCCGCCGGGATTCGATCCCACGACCTTCGAAGGCCGTCACCGAATGGCCGAATCGAACCGAATCGAGTGGATAAAAAAGAGAAACAAAAAACATTTCAATATTCCCGGGTTACACATAACCTGATAAGGGTTTTGTCACCCTTTTGCTTCTTGTATTCATGATATAGTGTCAATTCTCAAAATAATAATACACGTTGGTACGTGATTTTTTACCTGTGCCTTCTCAACGCCCCCTAATTTTCTCAGGGTCTTCTTCCGCTCCCCTGAAAATCTGAATCGCCCCTTAATTTTATCTGGGCCTTCTACCACCCCCTGAAAGTCTGAAACGCCCACAGGGGGGCGTTGTCGCCCACGTTGAGAACCTATGATCTATATCAATTTGGGAGGCGGGAATGGGTACCGCCGCCCCGGGAACCTTTATTGGATAACCAACACCTCCGCCATAGGTCACCCCAAGTGGTTCGATACGTTTGGTGATTTAGCAGGGGTGCCCGGGTTCATGGGGTGAGGTTTGTCTAGGTTTTGGAGGCGGATGACCAGGACTCACTGAACCCCAGATTCCTAAACCCCAGATCCCCACCCCTTAAACCCTTTTCCTTCCCAGAACTCACCTTTCCCCCTTTTCCTTAAAAAACCCTCCACACAGCATCCCCAAGGATGACATAGGCCCTGAAGGAAATTATTTTCCTCAGGGCCTCACTGTGTGGAGCTCATGTAAAAAAATATACATATCAATAATTGGGCAATACCATTGTCATTGATGGACATCAATAAATGTCATTTAACAATCATCACATTTGATTTATCTACACCAAGAAATGGGACAACCAGAATACAAACTGAAATGTATTAAAAATTTGACGTAACCAGTTTACATAAGACTTTTCGACTCCTACTCTAGATGGAATAAAAAACGTATAGATTACTAAATTATGAAAATTAAATGTTGAATATGTTCTACTTCTACTTGTTCATATTGTGTTCATATTTTGTTCAAATAAATTAAAAAAAAAAAATTACCTGAAAGCAACAAATGAGTTTTCTTCTCGGGCCCAACCGAAAAAACAATCACATTTCTATCTTTATCTCTACAGTGGGCAAAGTTACCATGATATTTGAATCAAAACATACATACAACCCCAAAGGACAATTGGATTTAGTTCAGTAACCAATTCCTAATTTATTTGTTTGTCATCCCTAATGATTTTTTTTTCTTTTTCTCCCTGAGGAAAATAATTCTCGTCAGGGCCTAGGTCATCTTTGGGGATGCTGTGTGGAAGGAGAGGAATTTCTGGAAAGGAAAAGGGTATGAAGGGTGGATAGGAATCTGGGGGTCAATGTGTCCAGGAGTGACGGACGCACGAATCCAACCCTCCCACTGCGGTACAATGTAATGTTGCGAGAGAGTAGGGCTCGAGAAATCAAAGGTACCTACTCCCTCAACCATTTTCTCCCGATCAGCTGATGGGCAGACGCATCCACCGCCATAACCCGGACAAATACCCCATAATATGATTGTAATAACAATTTTTTTTTGTTCAAATGCAAAGATTATTTTTCTATTCAATTTTGCACTTTCGTTAGAAAACACGAATTAAAACAATTACTTACATTATCATTTATAGATTTCTTTAGGGTTCATTCTGACATCAATATTTTTAATAAAATTAATAAAAAACAGAGTGTGCAATTCACGTGCGGTAGAAGTAAAACCTTCAGAAAACTTAAGTAGACAAGAGTGAGGAGACTACGAAGCCATTTTTTTAAACAATGTGAAGAATGATTTTTTCCGTATTTTGTCGTCGAATTCCAGGGCACCATTTCCTATACATTTGGTCACCTCACTAGTATTTGTGTTTCCTTCTTCAGAGTCGCTAAATGTCGCTTTCTTTTGCTTTGTCTTTGCCTGTTCATTTTAGAGTGATTTGAAGATTGGATATTGGCAGTCCGTCCTGTTGAAATTCGTAGGATCGCAATTTTGACCCCAGACTTCAATAATTCTACCACACAAATGATTTTAAATGAAAAAATGGCGTATGCAAATGCGTGCTCGTTGGGTTCCCAAAATGCTGAATGGCAAAATTGTTCCTACGGAAAGCGCTCGGATCTTTTCGAACCGTTTTTTCCAACCAAGGCGAAGCTTTTTTGGGTTGAAACATGGGTTCACCACCTAACCCCGGAATCAAAAAGGCAATCAATGAAATGATTTCCATATTTTACTACATCTAAAGCAAAATTTAGCAGGAACACATTTGGAGACCGACTAGGACGTGGGAGGAGAACAGAGGAAGGAGACTTTGGCGGCGGGAGTTCTGCGACAAGGGAGCCAAGGACCCAGCGCTGCGGCTCGCCAAGTGCATCGACCATAACGGAGACTTTGCCGAAAATATGGGGATGTGTACCTAAAAATCATATTTAAGATTTTTTTGTTAGTTACAAATTTTTCCTGATTTTTTAAAATAGAACGGTCTTTAATTCTTGGAAAACCCTTGTACCACTGGACTAAAGGAGACCTGCGTGGGACCGTGAATTTTTCGTATTATATTGGAACCGATAAATAAATATTTTATTGCTATCTCAATCTCTCGCAGACTAAATCCTATAGATACACGTGTTTGTCTCTTTTTAGTGTCGCTTGCTTCCGTTTTATCAAGTTTCAAATCACAACGTGCTAAAGAAGGCTTCACAAAAAAAAATTACAAAGGTTCATAAAAGATATTTATGTGTTTTTCTTTACTGACTTTATTTGAAGTACAAAAATGTAATTGAAATTTTGGTGTCGTCTGGCATTTTGAAGGGATAACTTCTTTAGCACCGTTGCGATTTGAAACTCGATGAAAACGAAAAACAGCGACACTAAAAAGAGACAAACAAATACGTCTGTAGGATTAAGCCTTCGAGAGAATTAGATAGTATCGTTATCAGTTTCCGAAGTTAGTAATCGGTTTCCTCTTTGTGCGGTGCTTCGTATCCTATCAGTCTCCTCTTTGTGCGATACTTCGTAGCCTCCCCAATCTTGTCAACTTTAGTTTTATGAAGATTTCACTTAACCGCGTATGCACTGCACACTCTGTTTTTTTTTTTGCTTTTTTTTAAATATCATATCGTCACTTCCTGATCAGTTGATCACTCAGTCGAGTAGCTCTCCAACCCCTAACTTCCCAACCCCCCAACCCTTCAACCTCTCGACCCCCCAACTTACCGGGCCGGATTTGCAGAGATTGGTTGAGGGAGAACTTTTTATCTCTCTAGCAGGTCTCTCTCGACCCATCGTCTTGCACCCCAGCGAGTGGGAGGGATGAATTCAAATGTCATTTCTTCCCCCAGATATCTTTTTCCTTAAAAAAATCATCTACGCAGCATTGTATTATGTTTAAATGTTTATTTAGAGTATTTCTTTTTAGCACGATGCGGTCATGTAAAGTCGTCTCTTTCTCGCATAGAAAGCTCCCATACCATACCTACAGTTGCTCGTATCGGTACACAATACATTGTTTAAGTACTTACAATGTATAAAGAAATGTAAGGTAAGTACTATTGATTTGTGTAGGTAAGCAAAATTTCTATTATTTGTTACTGGCAACTATTTATTGTAAGGGCAACCCCAAACTGCAAAATTTTGACAAACAGATCAAATCATGATCGAACTCATCAATATAGTTCCTTTGCGTTTTCTGAAAACTGAAACGTATTTTTGACTAGGTTCTTCGCGTAAAATCAGTTTGTTTCAAGTGATATTTTTTTTGTAATATGTAACTGTTTTATTTTAGTTGGGTCAGTCGGGGAAGTTGGTTGGTGTGCCGCGGAATTACTGCGTCACAAGTGACACTTTCGGTGATACAATAATAATATTATTGTATCACTTAGCCAAAATGATGTTTGACGAGGATGATCGCATCTTCGTAGAAATGCAGAAAAGACACCGAAATCAAAATACACCTAAATCGCTCTACGACATATGCTTGTCAGAAATCGTTCATGACACATCAATAATATGTCATTGGCGGCCTGAAATCATCCATTCTCCACTAAGATTAAAGGAAGACATCATTCTTCCGCGCGAAATATGTGAAAGGCTTCTGGAGATGTACCAAAAGAGCTATGCAGTGTCAGACAAATTTATCAATATCTTCAAAGACAGATCGAAAACCAGGATAAAGTCTGTCCATCTAGATGGAAGCGTAGTAACAGACGCGGGGTTCAAGTTACTCGTGAGACACAACCTGCAATCTATTACCCTTACCAAGTGCGAGAGACTCAGCCTCGCATCCTTGGAGGAGATCTCTCACCGGTCCTCCAAGCTGGTGTCCCTGCACGTGGGTGGCAACGTGAACTTTTTCAACGAATGGGCGGCGGAATGGGACAAGCGCGGGTTTGCGTTTCGAGCGCCCCGGCTACGTCGACTGATCCTGCACCAGCAGCCGTGTCCCAATCTGCGCCTGGAGCTGCTTCCCACCCTGACGCACCTCGACCTATCGGAGTGTCTCTACCTATTTAACTTGCACACCATGAGTCCTCTGAAAAACCTGACTACCTTGATACTTTATAACGTGCCCAAGCTCCATGAACTATTTGATTGGATATGTTCTCTTAAGAAATTGCGCATACTGGACTTGTCACAATGCCGGTACGAAGGGGGTCGGTACGACTGTCCTAATCAAGTGTTGACTCGTATTGTGGAGAGCTTGCCGGAGTTGGAATCTTTGGATATATCAGGCACTAACTTGGCCGGGACAGGGGTGGCCGAGGGGGGTTGCGACGTACCCGGTCTGGCGAGCCGCATTGCGCGTCCCTTGGACTTCCTCGGGCTCTACGGCACCCAGCATGCAGCCTGTTGCCGGCACGACATCCCCGCTATTAAAGTAACACCTCTTCTCTTTGTTTCATTTAAAACCAGCTTACTTGCTGATATTATTATTATTACGATGCACGATTGTTGGGGTAATAAGTCATTTTCCACTTCCTCCTTCTGTACGCAACTATTCAAACTAAATGTGTTTTAATGTTTAAAGGTTTTAAAAAGTTAGTCGGCAATGGTATAATTTCTACACAAATATATTCACTTTTTCCAAAAATATAGGGCTGATTTCACAACACCTAGCGTTCAGTGCATTAAAAACCATCGGGCCTAATTACTTTGTTCAGTATGAACAAGTGACAGATCCGGCACTGCTTCACTTTACACATCAGCCCTGATGATTAAAGCAAGGCTCTCCGAAGGATTTAATATATTAATATTTATTTTCAGATTACTGGACATGCGAATGAAAGTCAAATAATGACCGCTTCAATTGCTTACATGAAGCGTCCAGAATTCCTCACCCGAGTGCTCAACGATTTATATCATTTGTTCCGGAATGAGAATGATAAACATCCCAGCGTGCCCAAGTCTCTATGTGTTGTCCTTGAATCCATGGAAACGCATCTAGCCGAAAAGCATATTCAGATTTCTGGAAGGTTTGACTATATTGCATACTTACATCACAGTTATTCTACTATT
The DNA here is from genome assembly GCA_936435175.1 of Glyphotaelius pellucidus. NCBI lineage: Eukaryota > Metazoa > Arthropoda > Insecta > Trichoptera > Limnephilidae > Glyphotaelius > Glyphotaelius pellucidus. Next base: position 42,970,453 of record OW386542.1, on the reverse strand, counting down.
ACCACTTAAACATCGATAACTTGTTACTCTCAAAATAATTTATTTTTGTATTATTTCATTGTTCAAAGAGGATAGTTGTCGCCTTTCATTCCGACATGTTATGTTTTTTTTTATTCGATAGGATTATTTTTATATCACGGGACCCTTCAGAGCAATCTCTTTGAAAATGTGTCAAAACACATGGTTAATTTATAGCTTCATAATTTGATTACGGAATTTGGTTTTGCATAGTTGCAACAGTGGTAAAAATGACAAAGTTTGCAAGTGAATTCGAGTGTACACAAAGGATTTTTCAGAGGCCCGACATCAATACTCAGGATAAGACCCAGTTCACATTTGTTTATACTCGTAGATTGTTTTTATTTATTATGCTAAGAGCATTGAACTACGATACCAATCTTATAACAAATGTTGGAGAAAGAACTTTGTCAATTTTGATTTTTAAATATTTTTATTTATCGCTTGTTGAGGTCCAATCTCAAGTGGGTCTTTAGTCATTACATTTCAGGTGTCCTTTTTGTCCATTATTAGAGGATCCAGATTATTAGAGGTTCACTTCTGCGGATGAAGATATCTGAATTAATGCGAATATTCCGCATTTGCAGATGCAGATGTGAATATCCATAACACCCCTGATTGAAAGCATAAAATCAAGCTCCTTAATTTGCCGATATTCATGTCAAATTCAGTAGTCCGCTGCGATTCCATGACAACTCAGAATCATGCAATTTCGACTGAAAAGTCAAAAGTTACGAAAAAAAAAAATTGAAAAATAGCCTAACCTAACCTAACATATTATAACTTAACATAACTTATTTAACCAATTTTTTATATATTTTTTTTCATCACTTTTAATGACTTTTCAAAGGAGAAGAGAAGTGGCATGATTTGAGTTGTCCGGTCACCACTACAATCTATAATTCGCAGCTTTCACTATTTAGTGGCAGATTATTGAAAGTGCTATACCTACGTACATAATATGATTTATGTTTTATTGCCATTTTGCCACATTTCGATTTGCAGCGCAACCCTGTTTTATATTGTGAAAGGGAAAGAGAAGTCTAGCCTGCCTATTGAGATGAAACAAAGGATAGTGTCTGCTCTTCTAAACGGCATGGAAACGCACATGGATGATGACACAATGATGAGAAATGGCTGCCTGACGTTGTGTCAATTCAAGATCCCCACCGACGTGGTGAGTATTGCATTATGACGTGACTACCTGTAGTGAGATACCAGTCATTGGTTTTATCTGACTTTTAAAATCACAATGATATTTTTTGATAAAGTTTCTTATTGTGATCTGCTACTATTAATAATAATAAATTAATTAATGAGTAATATTATATTCTGTACTAATGGATGGTATGTTTCTCTATAGATGTTTGAATATAAACGTATTGTTACGGTGTTACTTCATGGCGTGGCAGACTCGAGTCAGGAGGGCTTTGTGCAACGCATCGCTATCTACCTTCTCAACTCGCTAGCGTGCCAAGTCGATGGACGGCAGAAGCAGTTCTTGGGCGATAGCGGGGCTATTTCGGTATAGCAACATTTTATATTTTATCCAAACTTACCTAGTTTTTATTGCATATATAGCGATATTTTTGAATTGTTTTGTTAAATTTACTGGCGATTGCGTAGATTGAAGACATTGCACAAACGATGATGAATAATTGCAGATTCACATAACATTCATATTGAACCACAATAACAACATTCAAATATTTAATGGTTACAATAAGCACCACCGGGGAGATGGAATAATTTTTATGCAAGTGGAAATATGACTGAACTTAGTTGATGTTCTGACTATGCATTCATCATTGTTCTGGCAAAGTTGGGTATTTCAAACTTGATCATATTTGTTGATCATTAACTACTCAGGTATTTTGCGATTGTGCAAGTTTTTTGTCTTAAACGAACTGTCAGATTTATAAAAACTTTGTGTTATTTCCGCTTCGCAATTAAAGCCCTAAAAATGAAATATTTCTGAACGTAGCCGAATACTAAAAACTGTTTTTGAAATAAGCTTTCAAATTTTTATATTAAAAATAATTATTGACATTTGTAAATATTAAAATTTAGAATGCAAACATAAAAAAATTGTAAAAATGACTCGCATGATCTTTTTATGTGAAAACGGTACTAAAATCACAATATGTAAAAAAAAAACACTTATTCTAATGTATGAATGTATAATAAACATTTTTGTCACCTCACTTTTTTACCATTTCATACGATAATATTTAATAAAAAATTAACAATGTCTAACGGCACGTAGGCGATTTGGCGGGTGAAATCTGATTCTAGAAAATAAGTCTTTTTATGTTTTTTTATGGACAATTTTGAATAGAGATGTGAAGCTTGATTCAATACGGATCTTCTAATTTTTGTTTTAGGGTTGTCACTAGAACAATAACAGAGTTATAACGATTTCTGTGGGAACACGCGCGTTAGCGTGAAAACACGCTTATTGTACTTGACTGCTATTGTTGTGTAAACACGCTTACGGGTCGGAGTGTAATAACATTAGTGTTATGGTTGATCACAATTTAACGCAGTTCGGTGAAATGGTGCCGGGACCATACAACCTTTTTTAGTTTTATGGTCCCATTCAAATATCAAAAATTTGAAATAGTGCAGATCGATAAATTGATGGTCGTCTCAAGATTCATTTGGGACGTGGAGTTGCAAAACTGTGTCGGAATTTCATTTTCTTTCTCAGAATTGAGAAAGTCACAAAAAACTGTTTGAAACACCTTGAACATAAGAAGAAAGTAACATTAATTTTACCCTGAATATGTACATATATATATAAAAATCAATGTATGTTTGTTTGCTTATATGTATGTATGTTTGTATGTTTGTTTGTTCCTTATGCGTTGCTAAACCATTCATCCGATTGCGATGAAACTTTGGGGATGTGCTCATGCCCTCGATGGCTTTTATATATAATATTGAGCTCTGGCGTCATGAAATTATGTGTTGCTAAACCATTCATCCAATTGCAATGAAACTTTGAGGATTTGATGTGCTCATGCCCGTGATGGTTTCTATATATATAATAGTGAGCGGCGTCATGTAATTATGCGTTGCTAAACCATTCATCCAATTGCGATGAAACTTTGGGGATTTGATGTGCGCATGCCTGCGATGGTTTCTGATGGATAGTGAGCTCTGGCATGAAACTTTAATGAATTGTTGTGCGCACGTCCACGATGGTTTCTGTACACAGTGGTGATTCTGGCGTTACGAAATTATTTCCTAAACTATTCATCCGATTGCGATGAATCTTTGGTGAGTTGTTATGAGCATACCTGTGAAGGTTTCTATATATATGTACTGGTGAGCTCTGGCACTATGAAATTTGTAAAAAAAAAATGCAATAGGTGGCACGCGAGCCGTTTGAAAACTGAATATACCGGGACTGAATGTATGGAACTCAGAACGGGGAGGAGAACGACCGAGGAGGGAGGGGAACGCGGGAGGAGGGTTCGCGGGATAGGGAAGGCGGAGAAGACAGTGGAAATGCATGAGGGAAGTAAATGAGCGCGGGATAGGAAGGGGATGCGGAAGGAGAAGGGGATGAATGGGAAATGACAAGCAGGGAGAAACAATTTCTGTATTAAGTGGCATTGCAAAGCATGCCAGGAACTCGCCAGTATCTAAATAATAATACATTGTTATTCAGCGAAAAATGTCCAAATTATTTCAAACGTCTCAAACAGAAAATTCCAGAGCAGGTTTTGCGAGTCCATGACTATTATATATTATATAATATATCATGACTTGGATTGCCCCGCGGTGTGTTTTCCGGTGAACAATTGTTGACTGATATGATTTGAGATTATTTTTCTGCCTTGATATGATGATGGAAACGCTATCCTAAACATTGGCTAAAAAAGGAGAAAGCGCAACACAACATAATAACCCTAAAATTAATAACAATAATTTGTTAACTGTATTTCATCATTGCGAAATTAAACTTTGCGTAATATATACATGTGTATATTGTTAAATTGTTTTTATAAAATGTATAGAAAGTTTTTGTTATGATGTACGTATGCAGGTACATACGTATATCAAATTGTGAAAAGTATATTTTCCATATTTTAACATATGTGTTTCCAGAAAATGCTGGTTCTAATCGCTGATCGCTTGGAGAGGCGTGTATGTGATGATGTTCTGGAAGTAGCCTGGAGCACCATGTGGAATGTCACTGACGAGACTCCAGATAACTGCAAACGGTTCCTGGACGACAACGGGCTATATTTCTTCCTGACTTGTCTCGAAGTAAGTATTCCTATGCATTTTTTGGAAACAATTAAATCTCAGGCTATAATTTCAATGTGGATAGTAAAAAAAATCCACCTTTGAGTTAGAAGTTCCCTCAATGTTCAGGGACAATATTTTTATTTATTCCCTGGTATTTAGTGATTTCCCTTGTCCGGGAGACCTGTAGAGGCATAATATGTAGTTGTAGGCCCGGGTGCTTAATTTGGGTGCCGCATCACTCACTGTAAGAACAAAGGGAATACAAAAAACATGGGGCCTTAAAGAGTCGGCGATGTGTGAGTGTGGCGCGGTGCAGACCACCAAACGTGTGGTCGACGAATGCCACTTCATTCATTCCCCAATGGGATCGATGAGGGTGGCACCATACGAAAGAAGAAGAATGCGGATAAATCAAGTGTTTCTTGTTACAGCGCTTCCCAGGCAAAGAAGAGCTCCTTCGCAATATGATGGGCCTTTTGGGGAATGTAGCAGAAGTGGCCCACCTTCGTCCCGTCTTCATGGATACTCAGCTGCTGCAGGTATTCTCCGAGCTTTTGGAGAGCACTTCTGATGGCATTGAGGTAAACATTTTGTTATGTTAACATTTTTTTTGCATTTAAAAATAATTCGATGGTCTATTTCTAAGTCAAAAAATGCCAAATTTGAGTTAGTGATGTAATTTCATTATGAATTATTATGTTATGCTCCTGTCACAACAGAGAAACAAATCAAATATTCTCTAATTTGGAAGGAAAAACGTATAAAGTACCTACATAAAAATAAAATTAATGAAATATGTTAAAACAGGGTTAATTTAGTATTTTTTATTGAAATTAAGAGAATCACAAGCACACTGTGGTTAAACGATTCCTTTAATGAAGAACTTTTGAAACATCTGTTGTGATATATCTGTCAGTTTGTTTATTCACTTGAGTCACTTTCTGATAAATTTTAGTCCAAAAAAATTATAAACATTATTTTTGGAAATCTGAGATTTTTGAGATGTCTCACTATTGCACTTATTTTGACTCAGTGGCGATTCCGAGTTTAACCGAATGGACTCGATTCCTTGATCATGTTCCTTCGTTCTGCCGGACTCTCCGAATCCGCTGGAATGAAACTAGGACTTAGACAAATGGCTTCGGAATCAGATTCAAACACTTGTACTCACTCAGAAATAGGCCATGAATTTGAAACCACCGACAGGGGTATGCAAGCAGCGGATTCTATTAATGCGAAACTGACTGAGATATCTGTCTTCTTCTTCTGTGCTTTTCTTCCTGATTTTCTTAGTGTAGGTTAATCAGCCTGAGGTTTTGTAATTGCTGTTTGCTGTGTTAGAAACGTTTTAATTTTGTAACTAAAACCTTGAGCAAGTAATACCCAATGCCTATTGCAATATATTAATGAAAAATTGAACATGCAGCGACCAGCGAATTATGGACGTCTACTCCAATGGTACCTCATGCTATATGGAGGGTTCAGAGACAAGGTCAGGCCGGAGAAAGAAGAGGTAAACAAGACACAATTTAATGTTTTGGACGTCCGAATCTCGCCAGCGGCATGTTTAAGTTTTTGTTAATAAAAATTATTTATAATTTTCAATTCATCTTTATTTATTCAACCTGCGCTGCATGGATGCTTATAACAGACTGTTGTCACAATGATGGTACAGAAAAATAGATTAAAAATTTAAGAAAAGATTAATTGTAGTAAATAACGCATGAATCACTAGGGTTTAGGGGTACTGCTGATAGCTACGCTGTAGTCTCTCCCTCTTTCTCTTAAGCGAAGCATGTATCCACCAGTGAGGTTATAACGGAGCTCAACTACATGAGAGTGTTGTTACATTTCTGATAGTGTTGTTTCGTGTCTGATAGCATTAACACCCTTCGCACATTGTGGTTTTATGCGTATAATGTTATACTCAATCTTTTTACGTTCAATACCACTTTATTATTATATACTATACTTCTGTACAGTGGTGGTTCGTGACCTGTATAATTGGGAGTTCAATTGAAGATAAAAAAATGGAGAAAAATTTCTTTAGATACCTATGTGAAAAAAATTCTATTTTGGTCTTTATTGGCACCCCGGCTACTAATAGATTCCCAATGCGAGGTTTACCAGCATGTTTTATATGAACCAAAGATATATGTCAGAAGCTCCCGTTTGTGCTGTCTTTCGTAACGATTTATACATATGACATTTACTCCGGACTCGCTTCTGAGCAGTAAGAGTGTCATTCAGGCAATGGGTGGATTTTTTAGCATGGAATTTGAATTGTTAAAAATGAGTATCAAAGTTTTTCTCATTTTCTTATATTTTCATGGGACTTTAGGTTAGTTGGGACGTTAGAGAAAACCGCCCTTGCTTCTACGGATTAATTGTTTACATCTAATTTCTTTTATTAAGTTGTGTTCATAACATGGGATTAGAACAGTGGTGTCCATACTGTCGCTCCGGTAGTGTGAAAATTATTTTCTTTGATAATTCCTATTTCATTGGAACAAAATGCTTGAAATAAAGACATTAAATTGCTCTAGCTTCTACCTTCTTCTCTAAGTCCTCGTTTCACACTATGGAGATGGTTTAAAACAATTTTGGAGATTCAGTAGAACCCCGTTAATTCGAACCCCGATAATTCGAAATTTTTGCAAAAAAAAGTCCCCGGAGAATTTTCTCCACACAAAATGATTTTTTTATTCGAAATTTGTTAATTCGTAATTCGAAATTTATTTTTGCCCGCGTACGAAAATTTGTTCGCGTAATTTGAAAAATATTGATTTTTGCAAAAAAGTCATACAGTTTCGTAAATTTGAATCTGACAGACAACCATGGCGTAAAACGCCATGAAATGTCGATTTATGCGGTTAACATCGTCCAAATTCGTATTATTATTTTGTAAATGTGAATCGGTTTACACTGAAATGTCGTATTTTTACGAGTTTACTTTAAATATATGGATTTAAAGCGCTGGCTGCGGTGGAAATCGGCCACCAAATTACACGGAAATCATAGGTATTTTTAAGAATTTTCTTCAAATATCTGAATTAGAATGGCCGGCTGCGACGGAAATCAGCCGTGAAATTTCGATTTATGCAAAAATATTTCGTATTTTTATGAATTTATTCCAATAGGTATCTGAATTTAGAAGGTTGGCTGCAAAGGGATTCGGCCGCAAAGGGATTCGGCCGCAAAGGGATTCAGCTGCGAAATTTCGATTAACACGGGAATATGTTGTATTTTTACGAATTTATTAGAATATCTGAATTTAAAGAGCCGGCCGCGGTGGTATCAGCCGCAAAAATTGATTTACGCGCAAATTATGCGAATTTTTGCGAATTAAATTTAAAGAGCCGACTGCGGGCTGTAATAAGCCGCGAAATTTCGATTTTCGCAGAAATTATCAATATTTTTACGAATTTACTTCGAATATCTGAATTAAAATGGCCGGCTAGGATAGAAATCGGCTGCGATTTCGATTTACGCAAAATATAAAGAATTTTTACAAATTTGTAACCAAAAGGTGTATAAAATATCTAGTACGGATATGAGCTACTTTATTTAGTTTTGCTTTAAATTATAAGATATGGGCCATTAAAGATTTTAATGTTTCATGATTTTAGAAACAACTTGGTCACTTATTTGTAAATTAATGAAAAATATATAAAAAAATAATTTGACTTATAATTAATTAATAAATTTACTTCGAATTTAGGCTCAACCGTGGCGGTAAACGGCTGCGAACATGCTATTTACAAGGGAATACGTAGTATTATTAGGAATTTATTGCCAAGAACCTACCCGAATTTGAATTTGTGGCCAAGAAATTCAATCCAAAAACTCAATTTTTGGTGATTTTTACGAATTTTTTTTATAAAATTTTGAATTACGTGGGAATTTGAAATTTTATTTTTGATGTCCCAAGGATATTGAATTAACGGGGTTCTACTATCTGCGTTAGAATGTTGAAATCACTCTTTCTTGCTTTGAATTATTGTTATTTATCTATCTTAACCCCTCAGGTCAATTTGTTTGCTTCTCAGAATAACTCATTTAAGTCACATAGGAATCGTAGTGTCTTCCTTATTATCACGGTTAGAAATATGATCTCAACGCTGTTAGAAAAAGAAAACGCCGTGCTTTATATTCAAATGTAAAAGTTAACCCCAAAATAATTATAATGCACACCTTTATCGAACCAAAGTTTTCGACCGCTATTTGAAAAAAAAATTATGGAAGTTTAGGAATTTTTTATTAATTATTTCTACATGACAAAAAATTGAGTTGACGATAACATTTATAATACATAAGTACATACATAAATTTTTTTTACCCCGAAAATTATATTTTGATTTCGAATTATAAAATTTGAAAGCATATTTCATCACATTTCAAAAACAGTTTTTAATTTTCGGATGCAATGCGGATAAAATTGGATTTTTTTTTGCAAAGGGGAATTTTTTGATCTTCAAACAAAATAAACCTTAGGCCTGAGGGTTAAATAAGTAAGACTAACACAGGAAGCTCAAAATGTTTTAATGTACGTAACAAAATTAGATACGTACCCTTTCAAATGTCAAATTTAATAAGTGATTACGTCAAGTAACTTTATTTTTTGAGTCCATTGTGTCCATTTTCATACCTAAACTAAGTACTTATTTTATGTGAGAAAAAGCTACCACCACTGAACAGATAATTCCAAGATATGTGAGATATACCAAATTGAAAGAAAACCGATCTCACCATTCGACTCTTGGGTCCATTCAGGCTAATGAAACTGATTATCTGTTAAAGAAAAAAAAATGATATTGTCCACCGGACACACCCATAGTACACTTCTATTGCTTTATCTCTCCTGTGGCTACCATGTATTGATATTTTTAAACCGTACAAACAGACTTAATCCCAGTAAAGATCGTCCTGACCTGCATTGGGCTTATAGATAATCGAAACAAGGGTCACGCAGTGTGGTCATGAGCCACGAACCACACTGCGTGTTGCTCCCTGTTCTACTTCCAATCGTATCTATGCACAGCGGCGCCCCGCCATTATTTCCACCCATGCACCATACGAATAACTTTCATTTGCTCTGCTGCTTTGATAGCCTGTGCAGTTTGATTGACACGCTTCCACGCTATGTATTTCTCCCTTTGTTTCTATATATTATAATAGCACATATATATTGTAATATATAGTAAGGGGTCTTCAACAGCAGCTCATCTGTGCCACCAAATATAATAGTAATTGCCTACATTGGCTTTGGGTCACAGAAAGAGTTTTGTATAAAATTTGTTTTATGGAATACACGGCCGAATACTCGTCGGCGAGTTGTAAATGTAACCATTGCAAACACTGTTTATATTGCCCTCCAGTGTGTATGCGACTTCCACACGGAGAACTGGAATAGAGTGCTCTTTGACTCACTTTGGCAAAAACCGACTGACAAAAGCTGTCAGTTCGCGAGCCACGTACACAATAATTTTGGTTACGATTATGGTTACAGCTTGCCGTACACTGCTTTAGGCACTGAATGGACTGTAACCGTCATACTTGACTGAGCTTTGCATGAGGGACATTTTTACCCAGATTCAAATCACGCCCCGGTCGGTCAGGTCCACTTTCTTGAAATGACCTACCATTGGTTTGGAGATCCTCTAAAATTTTAAAAATAATTTTTGGAACACTTCTTTATGCTACAAACAACAGGCTTAACAAAAATATAGTGCCCTTGAGTTGATTTTGTCACAAACTGCACTGCATAAAGTTGTTGTAGTTGTAGAGTAATAATATTGTCTATGATTGGGCAAGTAATTCTGTCGCTTGCTTCTAAAAGGGCTAATATTAGTTTTTCAAATTTTACGAGGCCTAAGTAGAATTTGCTCTTTTTAGCAATTTTTAATTTTAAGATAGCGTATTTCTAAGCGTAAAATTGGTCCCCAAAAATCAAAAAAAGAAAAAATTAAAAATTCAAACTATCAAACTATGCAGCGATGGCGGTGATGGGAGCTTATACAGTTTATAGAGTTATTCAAGAGGTGTCTCTAGTTTATAGGTTCACTCTTCCGGTTTCAGAACCGTGGTGAGCTAGCAGTTAGGTTTCTAGAAACAGAGAGATCTTGAGAGCATAACGGAGAGGATGTTCTCCTCCTGGCCGTCCTTTTTCATACATTCTTTCCCCTTTAAAATGTTTCTTGCTTCAATAAAGACAAACAGCCTTACTTATAAAAAAAACACTTCACAACCGCTGGTGTTTTTGTTACACATTGTATAAAGACTGTAATTTTTTTGATTTGATAATTTTTCTGATAATACTAATAAAAAAAAATGTCTTTATTTATGTTGGTAACATTGAACTTTGATAGATGGGCACTTGTGCGAATCCGCCGTATTTTTTTAAGCACGGGGAAAATATACTCTTGCCTTGTGATATTTGACCTGCGATCAGTAAAATGTTTTTGTACATAATTTCTATGCTAATGACCAATTCACTATTATGAATTAGTCAGGCTGAAAGCGTTTTGTTAAGACAAAGGAATTATTATTTATCAACAGGAAGGTACTTTAAGAATTTGGATTTTAACCTAATTTTGAGGCGAAATCTCGAAAAATGATATATCAAAAACTGACCTTGACCATTTTAGAAGCAAGCCACAGAATTATGATTGAAATATTGTTGAATAACAGCTGTTGTAAACGTTATGCAACAGGTGAGCTACAACGCAGCGGGAGTGCTGGCGCACCTGGCATCGGATGGGCCGGCGGCGTGGCGTGTGCGAGTGCCGGAGCGCAGCGAGGTGCTGAAGCGGATGGACGATGCCATCAAGCGTTGGAACCTGTCCACCAAGAGGAACATCAACTATCGCAGCTTCCAGCCCATTTTGAGTCTGCTGGGCGCCTACCACACGCCCGCCTGCCAGTACTGGGCTCTTTGGGCGCTGGCCAATCTCACCACAGTCTATCGTAAATTTAACACCTTTTATTTTATTATTTTCAAATACTAGCTGAAGTCCCCAGCATTGTCCGTACTCTACACAGAGATGTAGATAGTAATTTTGAATTTCAAATGTGTGAAAAGGGGTGGGTTTGGGCTTTCAAAATCTCGTAAAGACAGTAACTTTCCTCCTGTTTTGAAGGTTGTGCAAAATTTCATCAATCTCAAACTAAATTGTAGATTTGTTTAAAAGAAAAACTTGCAAACCCACTCACCCTCACAGGAACTTTCTTCTTTATACAGCCAATTCCGCTTAATTGTCCCAAAAAGTGATTGTCTCAAATAAGCAAAGTTTAAGTAGGCAAAAAAAATGTTGATTGAACTTTTTGTTTTTATATAATAGGATTTTTTTTAAACTTTTTAACTTATTTTTAAAATTTATCAAATAATTTCTTTTTTTTTATTTAACTACAGAAAAAAAATTATATACTAACAATGTACACATGAATATGAAAAAAAGAATACTAAAAGATGGGTACAAATAAAAAATAATCATGGTCAAACAATTACATATTATAATAAAAGTATCCCACAAAATGACTTCTTTTACGTGCGGCTGTGTCGGTACTGCGAACTGAACATCTTTATATTGCCGAATATTGGCGGACGGCGGTCAGCCTGCATGGGTGAAGTCTACCGAATTACTGCCGAATAAACTCGGATCTCCTATAGAACCCTCCTCTGTAACCCCTTTCCTCAACCACGCCGCACACCGAATGACTGCATGTCGTTCAGACACATTTTGCATCGACTTCAGATCAGAAATTGTCCCAATTAAGCGGAACGGTGTCCCTGATAATCTTAGTATTTGGTTTCTGCTCCTTTTGGGGTAACCCGGCTGTCCCGATAGGCAGGTGTACCAATTAAACGGAATCAATTTTATATAAACTAGCTGTAATCCAGCTTTACGCAGAGTTTTCAAAATCAAATATAGATCGTGCCTTCTTCACGGTGTGATGGCTAAGTGTTCAAAATTTCATTAATCTCGGAATAAAACTGAAGATTTGTATAAAAATCAAATCCACGGCGCCCGCCCGTCAAAGGGCAGACACAGTCTCCTTTATGTAAATGCAGATGTAGTCAGAATAACAGGAGAGGGTGTAAGAATGTGAACGAAGTGAGAAATGTGTGCCAAGAAATATGTGGCAGTCTATCCTCTCTGCCGCAGTGAAACGGCCTGATAGTTAGTTATTGGCTTTTTCTTGGCAATCTACCCCACCTCATGGCATGTTTTGACACAATGTTAATATTTTAGTAAAACTTCACACATCAAATAATAATATGGACATCCTCGGGAATTGCTGCCGATTGATCACACGCGACAGCCGCTTAGTTCAGGTTACCCTAGGGATGTTGCCAGTTTCATCAGAAATAAGATAAAATTAGCGAGGTGTCTGTCAGGATGTGTGGCTGTCAGGATATAGGATTGAAAACTCTAGAATTATTTGGATTTAAAAGCAAATATCTTTCTTTTTTTCTAGCTGAAAAATACTGTTCACTGGTGGAGGCGGAGAAAGGCGGAGATCTACTGAAGGAGGTTATTGACCACGCCGACCCCTGCGATGACATCAAGACCCTGGCCAAGTTGGTGTGGCACAATTGCTACTACTAACGCCGAATTCAATTTGGGTTGAATTATGATCCATATCGGAAAGGAAGATACTGATGCATAAATCTTCATTCCCCTGTCAATTTCACGTCATTTTCAACTCAAATTCAAAACCCCATAGAAACATTTCAAATTTAGACGGAAAGTGTTGAACAGTGTTTGGTGCAAAGCCAGAAGACTTATTATTTGCCCAAGAGTTACCTAAGAGTTGTTATTCCCCTTACCTTTGTTCACAATTCGGTTTTGTGCTTGGATTATAATTTGCCACACTCTCCCACATATACTATATATGTACCAGCTCTTTATCGGAAATAAGTTTCTTGGCGACACTCTCGTTGAAGTGTTTTAGTACGGGTTGTTTCTTAGAAAATTCAAATGCAACATTGTCATTTAGCACCATTTTGTTTTTTGACAGTTACAAGGTCTCGTTAGATGCCGATTCTAAACAACAAATTGTGATCAGCAGGAGAGGACTACCATCATGTTGTTAAGCTTGTCAGCTTTATTATAATTTGATGAAATGAAACACACTTATAGTCGGTGTTCAACGACTTTGTCACTTGGAAATTTCCGCGAAATAACTGGGCCTAAGTCTTTGAATATTCAACTGGAATAATTATTAAATGTCATAGTTTTACTGAAGTTGGTTTGTTATATAAAAATCCATTTAATGGCAAGATAGAATGAGAAATAATCGGAAATGAAAAGGTTTACAGCCAACATAACAAGTATGTTCGCATAATAAATAATGTATGTATTATTCTGCCAACTCACTAGGGATTCCAATCAATCAATGCATCCGATAGCAATCTTCAATGGTTGTTATTCAAGAATTATGAAGAAGTAATCAAATTGTCCTTCCTTTTCTGAAGTTATAATATGTATTAGAATCATCCAGTGAAGAATCTAGAAATAATTATGTTATATTTGAATTCAAGGAGTCTGGAGACAATTAACATGTGACACGTGTAAATTAACAATCAAGTTAACATGGAAGTAAGTCTCTAGTTAGTTGCTTTAATAAATTAAATAATCGTTGGTGTAAACTCTTTACTTTTGCTTCTTTCTACGATCGATATATATATTACGTACATGTAAGTAGTTATTATGTTGTGTTTAAAAAATTTATCCTGTTTTGTAGAACATCGGTCTGTTACTTTTTATCATATAGAAAATTAACGTTGTCTGCATGTTATTGTATATTAAATTTATTTATTAACACAAACATACTGTTGGACGAAATAATCATTTACTTAAAGGCTCAAGTTTTAAGGGATTTAGTGCCACAGACAAAAAATATGGACCAATTTATCCCTAGAAACAGAAAACATATTTCAAACACTAATTTATTTATATACTGCACACATCAGTTTTTGTATGTTCACCAGTAGAACACCCACTTGTTCACAGTTCTGAAATATCCAGTTACCAAACAATACTAATACTTACATAATTGTACATTACCTACCAGAAGATGTTTCGTTTACCAGTACTTTTAAAAAAATTTGTCTCTTTGTTTTTTTTTCTTCTTTATTTTACAAAATAATATTGTGTATTCTTTCCTAATGCAAGCTGGTGCTTGTGCTTGGGAAAGAAGTTAATTAATATTAAAAGAAAAAACTATTTGTTTCGGTAATACATTTATTTAAATTAGTTTTTCTAATCATTGAATAGCTCGTTTGGGAGTAGGAGGAATTATTATTAACCATCTGCGAGTTCTCCAAAATTGAGATCTTTTATTGAAGTATTTCTCAGATGATTGTTATTTGTTTCAATGAAACTCATTTACACAATGAATACAACCACATAATGGTTTTTTATGCACCGGTTGGTGTTATTAAAAACAAAATTGTGTAATACCAAACACACTGACAAGCATTACTTTATCCTTGAAATTTTTAACAATTGCTAATTAATTCGTAATATTGATGGCATCCAATTGGGTTGATCATGAACAACCCGCTCGTTGTGACCCGCTCACGATCCACAAATGAGTGATCGGGGTGCTTTTTCAAAAAAAGATTTAATTGTGTCTCGTGATGGGTGCCGGTGTGCGAGCCAACACAGATCTATGAATTTTGTTGACCGGGCATCTCGAATCTCTTTTTCGCGGCAGACAAATAGAGATGGTAAATTCCACAAATCTAAAATAGACTATCATTAATCTACTTCCTACCTAAGTCAAATGAAAGTACCCCATCAAAGAATGGGTGACAGGTACTTGGGTCCAGGTGGTGGGTACGACATTTTTTCCTTGTGTAGAAGAACCCGATCACTTTGCCAGTTGTGAGCGTCCCGGGTTGAATAAAATAATGGATCGACCCTGCTCTGATCCAGTGTTCTATTTAATTATCGTTTTTTTTATAATTTATTTTTTTATTGATATATATTTTTTTGTAACCTACACGTACATATATAGTAGGAAGTATGAAAGGATAAGGCTCACCGTGCTTTGTCCTACATTTCTATATTGGCTCTACTTTGCTGTGTAAGTATGTACATATGTATATACCGGCTGTTTATTATCCTTTCCTTCCTCAGAGCATGTGATCCAAGTTCTAAATAATCTTTTGTTTGTAGTAAATTATTGCAGCATAGTAAGTTATATTTGTTTTTGAAGTTCCAATCTTTTCAGCCCATATTAAAAGTACATGACCTTTGTGATACATTATTTTCATGTTTTGCCTTTGAGCTTTCCTGTGCGCCGACCACCCAATATAGTCTAGTGTTTAAACAATTACAATAATAGGATTCCCAATCCAAATTTTGTATCTGTCTTTCAGATAAGTGAGTTGCGGAGCACAGAGGAGCCAGAAGGCAAATCTTGAATGATTATTTAAAAGTATAGAATTTATATTTACATTGATTATTACTATTTGTGTTTAACACATTGAACATGTTATTATTTTTTGCATTTTTTTACATTGTAAAATAATTTAAAACGTTTGTATCATCACTAACTAATAATTTAAAACATTCGTTTGATCACTAACTTTAAACAACTTGTCTCGGTGAATTATTTTATTTTTATACGGTAGTTGTTTAATTTAAATAACCTCGCAGCGCAAAATATAAAGTCGTTAATCATGTTATATGTTGTTCATCTCGTACATCTAAGTTGGTTCTGCTTTAAGTTTAAACCATGTTTTGGTGAAATCTGCCAGAACGCTTTATGACTTATTCTTGTTTATCTGATTTTAGGTAAAACTTCAACCATCAGATTTATTGTGAAATTATTCTATTAAAGTGTTTTCACTTGAATCTATCCCTTACTAGAATTTCATCTGCTATAAATGTGAGACAAATTTGTTTAGCCCGAATGCATATGGTTGTTGTTTTAAACACTCCGACTTGTACATCTCTAAAATTAAGATCAATCCAATCAGATTGTACATTGCATCGGTGTTAAAGACACTCAATTTTTGAATCATCATAATCGGTGTCAAAACCATATTCGGCTATTATGTAAAACTGTGTTGAAAATAAAAATATATTCTGAAATTTTTGTCTTTATTATTATTGTTTATTACGGTTGTTAAGAATTTTTCGACCACATGCCCGTGTTCAGGTGATGGATTATTAGGTTCCGTGTCTACTACACGACAGTGACAAAAGGTCCCTCTCCCTTTTCCAATCTCAAACCCATGGTTTCCTTGCCTTCAAAATAAATATTACAAAACCACATATTACTAACTTTGAGTAAACTACTTCCATTTGTAAAATTGTAGTGATATTATTTTGCAATGTATCCATTTTGTTTTAAATTTTTTATTTATGTAAGCCTAGTACTCAATACAAATCTCAGTACTCAGTACTAAATACAAATCAGATAATGGCCTTATTTTGAGCCACTGCGTGAATATATTATTATTTATGCAATGCAAAAATAATTAACAAATACTTAACCCACCTATTTTAAAATGGTTAGCTTACATAGACACATGTCTAACAAGTAAACTTGTGGGAGATCCCATGCATTTTTTATGCTCCGAAAACAAGGACTTCTGCCTGTCAGAACGTGCCGATCAACAAAGCACCTCAGTGCTTAACCATAGACATCTTCAACGTCACTTACAGACAGTTTTAACAACTAGGTGTCACAAAATATTAAAATTCCTTCCATGACCTTTTTACACTTACTCGGAGTACCTCAAATTTGTAATATTCTCTTTAATGTGTTGGTGTGTGTATAACCGTTTTATGGAGAACACGAAGAAATTAATAAAAATTGATACAAGTTGACTTACAAACATTTTCAAAAAATAAAATAATACAAGGTGTTATTTAATTATTCCATGAGCACTACTTTTATTGTTTTTTTGTGGTATCCTTGGGTATTATAAAAATATTTGCAAGAAAAAAAAATATTTTCAGATGTGGAAAAAAACTTTTTATTTTTCTGCTATCTTTGTTTTTTTTTTTCATTTTACCTGCATGCCTACATCTAATTGAAAATTTTGAAAGTATCAATTTCCGGTTTTTGACAGATTATAAATATAACATTTCAAAAATATTCTGTAAATTTCAAGTTGATCTGCTCAAAATTGAGGGGTCTTTAGCGTTGATAGGTGGAACCAACCGGAGCAGCATACAGCAGCATATAAACGCCTGAGTGTATACACAGACAACAGCAAATTGGACTTCTGGAAGCCCCTACCTCTGCGGAAGGCTAAGTTGATCCGCTTGAAATTGAGGAAGTTTTTAGTGTTGATAGGTAGAACCAACTGGAGCAGTATACGCAGCAGCACACACAGCAATATATAAGCGTCTGAGTGTACACACAGACAACATCCAATTGGTCTTCTGGAAGCCCCTACCTTTGTGGAAGGCTTAGTTGATCCGCTTGAAATTGAGGAAGTTTTTAGCGTTGGTAGGTAGAACCAGCTGGAGCAGGTATATGTATACGCAGGCAACAGTAAATTGGTCGTCTTGAGGCTGCTACCTCTGCAGAAGGCTTATTACATGGGCCTGACATCGATGATTTTTTGCAAGTTTTTTAAATTTCATTTTATCCATTTGTAACCCGACCTATTATCTCAAAATTACTTTTTCAAAATGGACCACGATGTCTAAATTTAAACACTAATAAATAATATTTAATTTCCACGATATAACGGTGTCACCGCATGGTCTTTGAGCACTATTGAGCAGACCATGTTGGGATGTATTTTTGTTGCAGATGGTATTAACACGGTGCCTGAAAACTTCAACCATAATCGTCGCCACGTCTTGTGCTAGACACCAAAAAGCAGAACAGATGTTCAAACACAACATGGTTAGAAATTAGGAATAGTGCTATTGAATGGAATTTCCAACAGAGTGGATATTTAAATTACTCTTTAAATAACCTTAAAAAAAGTTGTATATTTGTTAGAGATGCCACGAATAGTGATTTTGTCGAACACCGAATGTTCAGCTAGGCTCTCGGCCGAAGCACCGAGTATTTGGCGACACCTAGTACATTTCGCGTGCGACAGGTTCCATCATTGAAGGTAACTTTGGGAGTAGGTCGTGTCACAATACACATTATTTGATGATTGTTACATCAAATTGTGTTACTTATAGTGTATACACCTTAAAAAATATCACTGTTTGTTCGCGAAAAGCTTTACGAAATGGCACAATTAAAAAAAAAATCATCTTATTTTTTGTTAAAATAAAAAAATTTGTGAGAAATATTTATTATGCGTTTTTTTTTCATTATTTGGTATTCGGCCGAATACCGCATAGTAAAAAAGTAGCCGAATACCGTAGCTGAATATTTGTGGCAGCTCTAATATCTATCTTCCCAAATGTTAAAATAAGAAACCTTGTTCCATTGATCTGTTAATGGATAAATAATCGGCCACATGATTTTTTTTTGTGATTTTGCCCTGTTTCGCTCTGATAGAAATACAGTTGAAGAGATTCAATTCCTAGCAGCTTTAACGATATTTCCATTACAATTAACTTTATTTATAATTACGCCATTTGTGAAAAGTAGGGGTCTAATTATAAAAAGTTGTACTTTTGAGTATTTCAATTTTTATTGCTACCTAATTAAATGAAATATAATTCTAAATAGACACTTGGACAGTAGACACATTCTTAAATAATATAAACAAGCTCAACATAAAGTATTCATATTTACAGCATAAAAGGTTCTAGGACAGTGACTTTTGGTAAAAAGTGTTATTGGGTATTTTTTATTTCTACAATAATATATAAATATGTTAGAGAGACTGCCTTATGGTTAAAGATATTATTTCTTAATTGATTCACCAAGGACATAATACGATATGAATATTTAAAAGAAAACAAAGAACCTTAATTACTGAAAGAGACGACATGATTTAAAATAAAGCATTCAACATTCAAGCAAGTAATCATTAGGTTACTAAACGTTATACAATTGGCTGCCCGCTCTTCAGCAAATATTCAAATTAATATTAATTTTATATAAATTAATTGTTACATTTTAAATTATTTCAAATATTCACACTTTTTCAGTGAAATATTTTATTTTACTCGGATAGAAGTTACGTACAATTATTCCAGTATAATTAAATCAAATTGATTGAATATTTTGGAAAAGTTAAGATTGTGCACTTATTATTTGCTAGAATCTATCGTTTGAGATATGCAATATCTACATAATAAACGGAGGTCTAAAATTCTAAAAAATCTAACATGTGCTTATGGATAGCAATAAAAAATTATATTTTTCCAATTTCATAACAGTGCTATTGCCAATTTACAGGTACTAATACTTGAATTGAAATTATTTAGAAAATTTTCAAACTATTTGTTGACTTGAAACTTTATTTTGAATTACAAAAGTGGCGTTTGCATAAAGTGAAGTTGGTATTTTATTGTTTATACTAATCCTGCATATTGCGTAAGTTAGTATAGAAATCGGTTCGTCTCACCAAATTATTACATTATTACAAAATGATAACAAAGTTTTGTACCTGACTGTATTTATTCGACAATATTGTTCAATCTCCGAAATTTGGGTTGTAAGCGTTTAACCTGCACAGTAAACTGGTAAATTTCAGGATTTCAATCATCAAGGTCATTCTATGGTGATATATCGCACTTATTTTTAGCACGTGAGTCGTTTAATTTCTGTATCCGCTATATCAACTTTCACTGTTTCGGAGAAAACCGTAAAAAACTGTCACATCTCTAGCGTAAATAAATAATAGCGTTTTAATTTTTTATATAATGAATCGGAGTAATATAAATTTAAAAAGTGATCATTTTTCATTGTATATATAGCAATATTTAAGTAATTTCGATAAATAAAATGGATATTGCGGATTTTGATACTCACTTCGTGATTTACTCACTTCGTGATTTACTCACAATGTAGAGGCTTTGAAACTCAACTGACCTGGCGTGCGAGTTTCTAAACCTGCCATCTTGACAAAATAACTGCTCGTGATTGGTGGAATTCCGATATAGCGGGTTTTGATAGTAACTTCTTGAATGATATAACGGGTTTGGTTTCTCACTCGCAGTTTTAACATGGTTTTTGGTCGTGAAAAGGGAGGTTTTGAAACCCAATTCTGGGTTCATCTTGTTCCTTGCAAAAATGTCAAGATGTCATACTCGGATCAATTTGGCAAAAATCGGATATAGCGGGTATTGAAATTAAAGGACTCATGTAATACCCATATATTCATTAATCAAACAATTGTTTGCTTTGTTGTTGATCTTACCAATATTGTTCATGTACATAAGTACATAAAGACCAAATAAAAACAATGTCAAGACTTTAAACACATGAATAAAGTACAAGTTGTCAACCTGAGTTCTGACTACCCTTTATCTTAGCGAGGCATTGTGCGCTTTTATAATTACCGTGACGATTCACCGTTACAGTACCGTGATAGCAAAAAAGGTAAAAAATCTACTTTCTATATCTGCAGCTCTTACACATTAAATAATGGTGAGACACACAAATTACGTGTGACTGTTTCCTTCAAAGTACTACTTTTTTATGGGAATTGCGTTTCATTTTCTTTAAATGTGTGAGGGAGATGTACGATAATGATTGCACCTTTCTTTTGGGGCGGTGCAGACATGCATTTACTGTTTGTCTCATTTTTGACTGTTTTTATGTAGTGTGTAAGAAAGAGCGGCAGCATCATATGTTTAAGAAAAAAAGCAAAACCATCAGCGCATTGACATTTGACATTTTAAAATTTTTGGAATTCACTCACATTTCAATATTATCCTTGTTACTATATTTCATAGTTTCAAATTATTGTCACGGCAAGTAGTATTGGAAGGGGTTTATGGGTGAGAGAGATGCAAGAAAATGATGACTTTTTCCTTTGGAGGAAACAGACCTTTGAAAGAGCCGCAGCATTATAGCGATAAGGAACTTATGTTTACCGCCCTTTTACTGTCACGGTACTGTAACCATGAATTGTCACGGTAATTATAAAAGCTTCCATTGACAGACGAAAGACAAAAGTAGAACTGAGATTGCAAAGGGTTGTGGTTGTGGTAAACCATTTACAATTGAGTTACGAATGAGAGTTTGTGAAGTAACAGAAATGCATTGTTGCATGTCGTTCCATCGTTTCTGAAGGATATGGCACGATGATTACTTAATAACTTAAGTATGTGACAAGTTGATAGAAATTATGCTTTTTGCGGTCAAATTAACTATGTATTCGATTTTTGATACGTCCTCTCAAATTGTAGCCACATGAAAATTGAAGAAGTTTTATTTGGCCTTCTTATTCCTTCTTATATTCTTAAATTACCCCTCTTACTTTATATACCTCTAACTTTATTCTTAAAACCTGACAAACTCTTGTTTGTTAACAATAAAAATATATATTAAATACCTAAGTCTATATGATTTTACTTTTGTGTAACATTTCTTAAATACCGTTTTTATATCGGCGTAGGATTCTAAAATAATAATAATATACAATATGTATATACTTATATAATTCTGACCCGATTATATATTGCATTACTCTGAATATTTTATTGAAAAACTATTTGAAAACAATATTAAAATTCAGTTTGTCGAAATGGTGGGTTATTATGGACTTTAGTACAGATTCTACGTTTGCGTTGTATAATAAAGTACCTAGTGAGAAATATCAGTTTTCACACACAGACCTTTTAACATAAAATTCCTTACATTTATTCATAAAATACATATTATTGTTCAGAAGTAAGGAAATTATACAAAGCATATTAGGCGTTGCCAAATATTTGTTTTTATTCATTTTGCTGATAAGAATATACTATGATACGTAATATTACATAAAATTTTCTGTTTTTTCTAGTACCATAGTATTTTATATATATTATGTGTCTTTCGTCATGTCTGTTTGTCGAATAAAACTAATTTTTCAGACCAAGACAATTTCGAAACAGGTGAATCTTGTAGAGACATCCGAATTCATTCTTAGTTCTATAATATACCATCTTATTGCTTAATTTCCGAGTTGGTTTCTTTTAAAAATATTTCATCGAGCCCGTTTGAACCCGTAACTAACTTTTGGAGAAATGTTTCTGATCACTTTTATTAATGTAAGACAATACAAATATCAACAAACAAGTGTAACATTTTAAACCTGCTCACATCTAATGTAAAACATGTTATCAGGTTCAAAAGCTACAATAGTCCTAACTAATAAAAAACAATTCTATAAATAATCTTACATATTATTATTATACCAGTTTATAGATATTCAAAAAATATATACTTACCTAAAATATTAAAGCAATATTTGAAAGATTTGGTATTGCGCAAGACAGTTCGTTTGATAACGGTAATGTGAGCAGTTCAAGTGATAAAGAGTGGGTGAAAAAAGAGTTCTACTTCTTGCCGTTTCTTCAGACACTTGTTGTGAGGAATCAATCGCTTCAAAAATTCTCTACATTCATTTGATTTTCTGATGGCTGTAGATTTTACTCTGGAAATGAAAAATGATTACATAAATACTTTTTTTGTTTTGACAAATATATGCCATGTAATAATAAAGCCCTTGCCTGGAATAATGTTGTATCCAACAAAACTATCAATGTTGAGTTATTGATGGAATATTTTTAGGTAGGTATTAACGTAATGAAATTTTTTTTAGGCCTGTGGCAGTATTTTAAAGGTCGGTTTGTGGAAGTATGTTGTATAATTCCGTTTATCAAATCACGGAGCACGGTATAAATCATGGGAATAAATGGAGAAATTGAACATCTTATAGCTTCAGCTCATAGAAAGACTTCAAAATTAAGAAACTGAAGGGTGCAGGAAAGCAGAATATTATTATTAAGCCTGTGGAATAATGTTGTAAGTTGATCTCATGACAATATCTCTAACGTAAATGGTTTGATTTATTCATATCATTATTTGCTTTTTAAGCTCAAATACATCAATGACATGTGTAAATTTACATTACAATAAATAGCATGTTGCTTTCTGTAAGTACGAGCAAAGAAAAACATTTTGTGGAATAACATTGTGTGTAAAATTTGTACATACAACATTTTTCCGGGTAAGGGCTCAATTTTTTAAAATTTAATTAAATTTGACAATGTTATTATTAAGCAAGTATTTTAGAATGTATTTTTGTTACAGATGTTTCGGTTTACAAGGTTGACCACAGTTTGAAAATGATCTTGTAAACCGAAAGCATTTGCAAACCTCAGTTTGAAAATGGTCTGGTAAATCGAAACAGCTGTAACAAAAATACATTCTAAAAAACTTGCAGAACTTGATAATAACATTATCAAATTTAATTTTAATTAAATTTAAAAAAATTAAATGGAGTTCTGCGAATTAAATACGAAAACAATAAATAAGGGATCAATTGTGAAATAGTGATATGGAATGCATCTGATTTTATCAGTTTACAGAGCTTGGCCATTTTCTAATTTCAGCCTCCCATTCTTTCCACAGTGGTAATACTGTAATTCATGGTTGTACCACACATGTCACACACGCCTCTCGGTTAGTTACCTTGAATGTAAGGGTGGAGAACTGTATCAGGTGCGGGCTCCAACACGCTGGGCTCCTTGTAGTGAACTCCTTGTTGTGGAGGAGCGGGCGTAGTGCTGGGAGAGGGGGGTAGCGGGGGGGAAGAGCTGGTGGCAGGAGGCAGGGTTATGGGCTGGTCCAGGATGATGGGCAGCTCCCCGTTGCGGCCCGGGATCAGCTGGAACCGCCGGCCCGGGCGCAGGGGGATCGGCATCGGGATGTCAATGTCATTCAGCAGCGGGGGCGATATCGCCAGCGGTACTTTCACTGGACACTCTCCCAAGAAGCGCGAGTGAAGCTTCTCCACGATGCTGGACAGATCGGGGAAGCTCTCATCACATAGCACAGAGTTGTCTGTAAAAGATACACTCGTTTATTACATTTATCCTGTATAACTGGAAAACATAGGCAAACACTGGCTTACACGGCGTGGAAGTTGAAAAAATATACATAAAAAACTCTTGTATATATACACAGGCTTTGTTTGAATTTTACGGTGCCAATTTTATTCATCCTCAGAAGGCTTGGCCATTCGACTGTCGTTTACTTAAGTTTTTGACATGTTTTCTTAAAATTATTTAACTTTGCATACAATCCTAGGAAACACTACCTTGCAATTAAAATAGTGGAAGCATCCAACAAACTTCCACAACGTTGATTCCATCATCGATGCTACTAATACAAACCATTGATGCTACTAACACAAACCAATTTAAAGCTCGGTTGAATTCTTATTTGGAGAGAAGAAAAGATTCATTTATTTTTAAATTGAAATCAACCTGATTACTGTTAAACTTATTGTGAAATGAGATATGAAAGCATTAGCAGAAATCTTCATCATCAATTATAATAATTAGATTGTAAATCATATGACTAACCAACTTTTAGAAACAAAATAGAATTATGAGCGCAGAGATCATTGAGCTTGATTTTGACCTCCTGTACTCTGTCTCTGGACTCTGTCTCTGTACTCTGTCTCTGGACTCTACTCCAATCAGAATCGCAAGCTGATTTATTTATTTATAAAAAATAAGAGAACTTCACTTAGTAAAACACCACTTTTCCGGCCGGTTTCGGAACCATCACTGATTGGGGCGGTTCCGAAACCAGTCAGAAAAGTCCTCTTATTTTATTATTATATATGTATAATAATAAAACAAAGTGGTGTTTTACTAAGTGAAATTATTTTATTTTTATTGAGCAATCACAAAGTATTTGCTGAATACAACAGTATACTTATTTAAACTTTTTAGTACACATAGGAAAACATACTTTAGGTGGGTTAATTATACGGCGGCAATTTCTACCAACCAATCCTTTTTTATTTAAATTATAGAATTACTAGCTGGTACCCGGTATGCTTTGCTACGCCATTCAATACAGAAATTGTTTCTCCCTATAAAATTTCCCGCAAATATATCAGCATCGTTTCCGTGGCAACGATTTGTTTTGCTTAGCAATAACTCGCTTTTCTTAGGGACAAAAAATGTATAATAAGTATAATATATTTATATTTATAATTTCATAATACAAGAGCTTACCATTATATACAGCCTATAGAACTTGCATATAATGTAACTTTCTATAGGTGAAAGAATTTTTAAAATCGTTTTATTGTTTTATGCGTGAAAGCGTAACAAACAAACACAAGCAGTTTCGCATTTATAATATTAGTGTAGATGTACATAGTTTTCATATAAGACAAAATATGATGATGGTGAAATGCATTATATAAATATGCATAATTTACGAAATTTATTTTTCTAAATTAATATAATTTTTGTGGTAGACAAATTCATTAACGCAATACAAAATTATGTTACACCAAATCAAATAATAAACGGCATTAGAGATACGCAATGTAAAAATCATAGAATAATCGCAAAAAATACTCACATTCATAATATAATATGGAAATTATGAAAAAGCTGTAAATTTTTTAATTGCAAGCATTCATTATGCTTAGTTATAAATGCACATGTGTAAACTCTCAGTGGTAAAATAAAGTCCAGTCTCCTGCGACCTCCGACACCATTATTTGCTTACAAATTACCATAAACATTGCCAATGGAGGGTGGTCACGTCCCTATTGCCAATGTTTATAGTAATATATAAGCAAATGTTCATGTTTTCGGTCGGAGGAAACCCCGCTTAAGCTAGATTTATTGCTAAACTCGCAAATCGCTCAGAAATAAATATTTTTGATACAAAGAAAATATTCAGCATGCCAACTAAATCAACATATTGACCCTTTGAAAAAAGAAGGTTCCATCTGCTGCGGTAATGTCATGCACTAATGAACACTAAGGACGGGTTGTTTCAAAAATTTGATGAGTTCATCAAATATTTGAAGTTAATTTTCACGTTCTGTGTAAGTTCTATTCGAGTTCTGTTATTTTATCATCACAGGCCAGCTGCTTAACAAAACTGAAATCATCACAGAACTTGAATAGAACTTACACAGAATGTGAAAATTAACGTCAAATATTTGACGAATTCGTCAAATTTTTTGAAACAACCCATCCTAATAGATCGCAAGACTTTACCACAAGAGATGGAACCTTGTTATTCCAAAGGGTCTGTATCAAGCATAATAATAATGATAAAGGTTTGGTTTCCATCACTAATGGAAATAATACAAGTGAACATAATATGTTAAAGTGGTCACGGACAGATTATCACAGAATTATTCTACGGCTAAAGGACACACAGCAATGGATACAATTATTTTGACTGTCGGTCTTATATCATTGAAGACTTAGGATAATGTGCAAATTAAATTAACAGGCTTTACGCAGACATTTTCCAAATCAGAATAGACAGTAATTTTTCAAACGCCAAGTGTATAAATTTCATTAAGAAGTTCAAAATGCTTTGAGGGGTGGGATCAAAGATATTGAAATATAAGGAGATATGCTATGATGTCCGCCCGACTATCGGCGGAACTACTACCTAATGGGAATAGATTGAATACGGAATTCAGTTATAATTTAATTTAGAATTGAGTTTAGATCTAAATGTCATCACTGATTTTTCGAAGGGGTGCAGTAGTATTGGTTAACAATATAGTTTGAATACGGAAATAATTCGTTCATTTAGTTGAAGCTCAAGTGTACAGAATTTCGTCAATCTCAATCGCTACATACACTCTTCTTTATATAAATAAATTATTTGTTAATATTATCAAATCAAACAAATTTTTCTTCAAACACAACAAACTTATTTTGTAGCACCATTTTAATTTAAAATTAATGGATCACTTAGTTTTAAAAAACCGACATGTTCCAAAAGCAAACCTGATGAAGCAAGCATTGCTTACGAAACATGTCAGTTTTTTCGGTCGGTCGGAAGCAACTGGCCTATAATGATAAAATAACAGAACTTGAATAGAATTTACACAGAATGTGAAAATAAACTTTAAATATTTGATGAATTGTTAAATTTTTTTGAAACAACCCGTCTTAAGTAATCTATTAATTTTGAATTCAAACTATTTTTATTCAAAGTGTTTTCTCGTGCAATTTACACTCACAAGTTACAAAGGTCTTAAAACCACCTACAAATATGTAAACAAAAGTTTTTTTTTTAAAATCGCATAACTTTTTTTTATAATAATCGCATATCACTATTGAATTTATAAATAATATTATACAAATGCACTTGAATAAAATATAAATTAGTTCGCTTTACAATTTGGTTGTATATATATCCGCTTACCATGCAGATAGATCTTGAGCGTCCCCATAACCCCGTGTCTGGAGCACCTTGTCTTGGTTACCAAGTCATAATTAATGGCTTCAATTTGGTTGAAAGATAGATCGGCAGAACAGAGCACCGGGAGGCCGTGGAAGTCCTTGTCCAGGATGGTCAGCTTGTTGTAGGAGGCCAGCAACTCTTCAAGAGACGGCAGGTAAGTCTGAAATCCAACTTAAATACTGACCAAGATTTTGGGGATTCATATATGTATTATGTTATCAGAAATTTTTGTATTCTCATCTATGTATTTGATTCCATTTGCCGGCATGGCCAAAACCCAGTTCTTCCCGTAAAAGACCGTAATACAAAGCTTGCTAAGAGACATACTTGACTTACTTTACTTTTACCAGTGATTCCTGACAGTATTTGGAGTAAAAAATGTGAAAAATGTTGGTCTTGAGTGACTTTTTTTTTTCAAAACCAAACAACAAAAAACTTCTACATGTCGTCACTGGTCACTCCATACCTGTCCAATAACTACCGATTTTACATGCTTTAAGTTGGAAAAATTGTATTGTTTTAAGTTGAAAAAAAAAAAATAAACTTAAAATTAAGTTGATTATTCAGACTTCTCCTAAAAATCGAAATTTGAGTTGAGTATGCAGTTATATGTAAAAGTGTACCCTCTATCTGGCGCAATATTCAGATTACTCATAAACACCAAATCAATTACATTACAAAAAATCTGTTAGTGAATTCATTAAAATGTTGATGTATTCCGGGTCACTAGTAGGATATTTCAAAATGTCATACTAATGCACCGGATCGTTATACCTCCCGTTGTACCTGTTATTTTATAGCATATTTAATAAGTAAAACACCGACACATGTAAACGATATTTAGTTTATGGTGAGCATTCGAATATTGCCTTTCTCATTATATCAAAACTAACCAAACAAGAGATGTCTGACTAATTAAATGGATGATCGGTATTTGGAGTAAAATGTGTAATGTCATTTTTGTCATTTTTCCATCCGATGATACTTTTTCAATAAAAAAAATTTCCATACTCTTTGGGTATTAGTGAATCACACGATATGCATTCCTTCTCGTAACAAAATTTTCACAAAATATATATTTTTTTTAAATACCTTGGACAGTTCCTCCAAGGTGGTGATTTGGTTGTGCGACACGTCCAGCACCCTGAGTTCGTCCAGTCCGATGAGGTCGTCGGGAGAGATGATGTCCAGCTGGTTGTGGCTGACATTGAGCTTGAGGAGTCCGTGGAGCCCCATGAGTGCGCCGCCCAATCGAGTCAGGCGGTTGTGGTCCAATCGCAGTTCCAGGACCCGTGTCTCTAGCTCAATCAGATTCTGGAACATTATCAAATATGTATCTATCAGAAGCTAATTATAGTGGTGAATTTAGTGATCCTTAAAATGTTGGTATGTTGTAAAGGCTAACACTGTTTTCATGTTCAGAGTGCAATTATTTGTATTTTCTGAATTACTTTTAAAAACAATTCAAGAACCATTCTCGTGTTCCACGTGCAAAGAAATCTCAAATTCAAGATTTCAGACTCTCACGCCAATGAAATCCGTATGAAATTCAATCTCGTGTTCGGAATGTTGGTGAACGAGCGCTTTTATAATTACCTTGATGATTCACGGTTATGGTACCAATAAAAATACGTTCCTTATCGTTTATAATGCTGCAGTTCTTTCTAACACATAGATAATGCTGAGACAAAAGATGAGACACCCAAAATACGTGTGACTGTTTCCTCCAAAGTTCTAAATGTACTTTGGAGGAAAGGTTTCCTCCAAAGTAGTACTTTGGAGGAAACAGTAAAGAAAATGAAACACAAGGGCATTTCATTTTCTTTACATGTGTGAGGGAGATATATGATAATATTTGTATGTTTCCTTTGGGGGGGTGCAAACATACGTTCACCGTTTGTCTCATTTTCGACTGTTGTTATTTAGTGTGTAAGATAGAACTTCAGCATTATATGTTTAAAAATAAAAGCAAAACCATCAGTGCATTGACATTAGACGTTTTTTAATTTTTGGAATTCTCTCACACTTCAATATTATCCTTGTTACTATATTCCATACTTTCAACATTATCGTCATGGCTAGTAGTATTGCAGTGGTCTACAGAGACGTCACGGTGTGAAAATGATAACTTTTTCCTTTAGTTATAGAGCACACAGACCTACAAACTTGTGTATCTCATTTTTTGAAAGAGCTGCAGCATTACAGCGATAAGGAGCGTATGTTTATTGCCTTTTTTTTCCGTCGCAGTGAATCGTCACGGTAATAATAAAAGCAATCAATGGTAAGACTCTTGAAAACTTATGCAGAGACATCTAAAACACTTCGGTTTAAAACCATTCTTCAATCAAGAAAAGTGAGATTTTATTTGTTTTTTCACTAAAACCACTCTCGTGTTCGTGTATGATTTTTGTGTACCCAATATTAAAACCCATTGGCTTAATGCGTGCCCTGAGTGGCAATATTTTTCATATTATTTTTATTTCAAAGTTGCTGGATAATATTGGAACATGAAAATGGTTTTCTTTCATGTTTTATGACTGATGAAAATGACATCTAAAAATTTTTGAAAACTGATTGATTTTTAACAATTTTGAATAAAAAATTTCAAAACCATTTTAATGCATTTTTAATTACCTCTGTATTTCCACTTAAATGGGTAATCAAATTGTAAGACAGATCGATGACCCACAGTCTCTTGAGCCCCTTGATCTCCTGAAGAGAGAACTCAGTCAGTTGGTTGTGAGTCAGGTTGAGGTACTTGAGGGACCTCAGTGGGGTCAGCGACCCGTTCAGCATCTGGATCTTGTTGAAACCCAGGTCCATGTACTGGATGTTGTCTGCCTCAGCAAAGTCGTCATTGGCAAGCTGAAATCAAATAATGAATAGATCAGCGTTAATCAATTTTTCACCACAGGTTTTCGCAGAACAAAACTGAACAATTTCTTTCCATTTCCAAAAAGATCCTTAAAGAGGATGGGACCACATCGACTATCTCTAGCCGACTGCAAAGTAAAGATTACCAAACTGTTTTATGGAAACAATTGATTATTGTACACCTCTCAGTCTGTTTCTTCCCTTCTTGACAAATAGAGAATTTTCCTTGAAATTTTTTTTAGGAAAGTGGGCCACGATAAATAACAATGGTTGTGGGTTATATATCACGCTTTTAGGGCGCCATTTCGCCGGGGCACCAGGTGGTTCCAACACAGGTGGTAAACGAAAAAATGTATAAGAGGTCCCTCATCTGCTGTTCGTTTGGTGGCATCAAAATTTTGTGGCAGCCAAAGTTGACGCTTGATTGAAAAGTTGCTTCCACGTTAAACAATCCACATTAAACTCCCAATTCGCTCACATGTTTTACGAAAAAAATTAAGTTATGGATTGATTAATATGTTGATGCCGACGATCCTGTCGGCCACAATAGTGTGGTGATTTGTTTGCTACGGACACACTCTTGTCTCGGTGAAGTAGGGCTTTCAGAGGGAGCCAAGTTAGACATTTTTGGTATCCAGTTATCTGCTACACAGAATTTAGGATTATATTATATAGTAAACATAAAGTAGAAAAATGTGGAAGTAATTTTGCTCTAAAATGAATTATTTAAAAAAAATTAAGGTTGAGCTAATTGTCTTTATAATGTAAACAACAGTAGAGGGTAAACATAAAAAAAAATATAACAAGAAAAAACACAAACAGTCCAATTATAGTGTACAACAATATTTAAGAATAAAACAATAAGTATGCAAAGCAACAGTAACAAAACAACAGACAATAAAGTTTGGGTAAAGTGAAGTCAAGTGAAAAAAGGGTGTTCGAGAAATTTGTAGAGTTCTGAGGACTATCGCTAAATATGTATGGAATCTTGTCTCTACAGTGAATGTTATAATAGTCGACACATTCGCACAATAGGTTGGGAGAAGTTTAAGTTGGTTCTTTGAAAAGGAATATGAAAAGTTTCTTTGTTTCTTAGTAGACGGTGATTGATATTGATTTTGACTGTGGCCAAGAGAGAAGGTTCTACCAGTTATTAATTATTCATTATTTTTTAAAAGAAATTTGATGTAATTTTGGTCATGACATTCACTTAACAAAGCAGTGTGAACTTACGTGTGTTATGCTGTTGAACGACAGGTTGAGGCTTTGCAAGCGACGGGACTTCTGCAGCGCCCCGTTCAGCGCTTGGATATTGTTGTTGTAGAAATAGACCGACTCCAGTCGTGGAAGGTTGCGCAGCTCAGAGGGCAACTTCTCCAGCTGGTTGTAGGCAGCGTGGATCA
This sequence comes from Glyphotaelius pellucidus, assembly GCA_936435175.1. Classification (NCBI taxonomy): domain Eukaryota; kingdom Metazoa; phylum Arthropoda; class Insecta; order Trichoptera; family Limnephilidae; genus Glyphotaelius; species Glyphotaelius pellucidus. The sequence continues at coordinate 42,938,549 of OW386542.1, read as the reverse complement.
AGGTCAGCTTGTTCGCACTCTAAGGAAGAAGAGTGTCCAAAGTTATGTGGTATATATTGAATGATTGCAGGGATCCAAGAGGGAACTCTGGAATCTCTTGGAACACACTGCACTGTGTTGTGGGATGAAAGCCATCTTGGCCTAAGGACAGGAGATCACACGTATCGGGAACAGGAATAAGAACATAACCATGTGTTCATGTGCCAGGCAGCCCTAATGACACTAGAAAGTAACCGATGCGACTCCAGACTGGTGACGGATTGCAGGACTATTCTTACAGAACTCGCTACCATCAATAAAATAACCCCGATGTGGGTACCAGGACGTAAGGATATTGAGGGCAACAGCGGGCTGACTCGTTGCAAGGAAAGGGGCAAAAGCACCACTTGCGGGATCCGAGCCGGCCGTGGGAGTAGCAGCTTGCCATACCAAATTACATATTGAGAGATGGGTCAAATCCCAACACTGGAAGGAATGGGAGAGGTAATCCAAAGTACTCATAAACGGAACCCAGACGGACCAGGAAACGATTCGATGTGGACAGAAACTCGCTGAGGGAACTGGTAAGACTACTAACGGGACATTGCCATCTCAGGAGACACATGCAGCTATTGGGAGTGGAAAGCGCTAATAGTTGAAAAAAATGTGAAGAGGATGAATAGACTCAAATTCACTTATGTTGCCAATGTCCTGCCCTGGTGGGAACTAGGCTAGGCTCAGATACCTGAGGAGACACACTGTAGAACCAGAAGACATAGGCACATACCCAATGACAATCCTGGTGAACTTTATAAAAGTGACTGGGCTATTATTAAAGGATTGAGGCAAAATGGGAGATAGCACAATGGGCCTATGGCCTAAGTGCTCAAGTCTCCGCTTTAAAAAAATAAAATAAATAGGTAAATAATTGTCATAAAAGCAATGTTCTCTTCGTCAGGAAGAGTGAAATAATTCTAATAATGATATTTTAACCCTAAGGCCATCCGCTCATGGAGAAGCTGAAAAAAAAACCATTTGGCGATGCAATCTCTATCCACAGAATAGGAACTTGTGAATATCATTGGCGGTCCGCACACAGATCGTGAACCGCTACCATGGCAACCTGTCAAAGAGGCAACTGAAAAGCGACGGCCGCGGTGACCAGCAGTGCTGGCAGAGTTAAATAAAAAGATTCTACTCCGGGCACACAACATATATTTGTCTAAGGGAAACTTAATCAAAAATCTGAAAACAGAAAAATCAAAAATAGATATTGTCACCTCTGGGACTCGAACCCAGGAACTCTCGCCTTCCGGGCAAATGAGCTACCACTGGCCCAAGGTGTCGATATCGAATTCATTTTTAACTATATCAAACTTCGACTAAGAACCACCCACATTATCTTTATTTTCTTAACGCATATTTTATTGGCTTATATTGTCTTCATTTAATCAAATATTACAATTTTGAGGTTTTACACAAAAAGTTAAAATAAAAAAACAAATATTTGCTTTTTTCAAGTTTCTTCAGCGACTTAGAAAGATTACTTAGCGAACTAACCAACCATAGGTATCTCGTTGTCGATTGTGGTCAGCTTGTTGGAGTTGATGAAAAGCCACTCGAGCCGGTCGAGGTGGCGCAGCGTGCCGTTGAGCGTGGTGAGACTATTCAGCCCGAGGTGCAGGTGACGCAGCGTCTGCGGCAGGGAGTTCTTCTCGATGACAGTCAACCCGTTGCCGGCAAGAACGAGGTAGTGCATGAAGGGGACGTCCTGGGAACAATCATTACAAGATATTGATTTTCGATATGTTTCAGAACATTTAAGGGGTTAGGAGGCCCAAAAAAGCGATTTTTCAAGATTTTTTTCTGAGAATACCATACCTTTATATTTATTAATGTAAAAATTTGTACACATATTACGGTAAATTTAACTATATTTTAACATTTTTGTATTTGTAAAATTAATAATTTTGAAAGCTGCTATAGCTGATCTCCAGAAGCTCCTCTCAACAAAAGCATCTTGCGGTGACCACCATATCTCTAGACTGGATCATTTAAAATGTAAAAAAACGGATTTCGTTAAAGTGATGTATAATCTTCTAATTAATCGAAGGACAAAGCAAAACAAAATTTTTTGAAAAAATGGCGGCTTCTCAAAAAAATTTTTGGCCTTAAATTGTTTATAAAAAAAAGATATTTATCGGTGAGAACTGACCTTCGATTAATAACTAAAAAATATACTTGAGAAGCTTGTGTTAAAATTTAAGAGTGATCGGATTAGCTGTTTCCGAGACATCTTGGTCACCGACTTTAAAAACATCGTTTTGAGAAAAACGCGTTTAAAGTTTTGCCTCCTAATTTCAAATGCTCTGACACGTCTTTACAAATATTCGTGTAACTTTGAAAATAATCGCCGGATTGACTTGAAATTTTCTGTATGTGAATTTTAATATATGTAGATCACGAAAATGAAATTAAAAAATTCAATGTCTTGAAAATTCTAACTGTATTTAACCCCTTAAAAATGAGTAGGAAAGACACTTCAATACACAATCCCTTGGAGATTCAAAAACCTTTTGTCGTGTGCAGCAATTCATTGTTATGCGAATACAGTACAGTCCATGATAACTTTTTGTTTGACTAGTCCCAAAGAACACACAAAATCCAACAGTTCGGAGGACTTTATGAGCAGATAAAGGAGGGATACCCCTAAGGGTTTCCTCTTGGGGTTAAAAAAATTAACAACCGTAACATCACCAATCAGAATGTTATAACTTCATTTCATGCCATATAAAGAAATAACGTCACAACAACCTACACCAACCAACCAACACCGTAACATCACCAATCAGAATGTTATAACTTCATTTCATGCCATATAAAGAAATAACGTCACAACAACCTAGTACTTAAGTTTATATTTATTGTACACATATGTAAAATTATGTTATAATAATGAAATAATTATGAAATAACTCCTACGCCAAGCTCAAGAGCTTGATTGGCGTAGAAAATCGTTGAATTATGTATTTCACTATTTTGTTTTGCCTACTACTATGTTCAATGCTGTAACAATGTTATAAATTAAACAATAAAAAAATAAAAAAATTCAGTACAATCCTTCAAACATAAGCAGTTTATATACAATAATTTTATACTGCTCATGTTTTAAAGCGCCTACTTCAACACAGGTTTTCCTATGAGACAGGCATAGGACACCACAAATTGTAAATCTAGAATTAATAGTAATCTATAATATCTAGAATTGTAAACTAGAGGAATTTATTAATTAAATTCAGTTTTAATAATATTAATATAATAATCTTTCAAAATATAAAAACGAACTGATTTAAAACAATGTTTAAAAAAACAACAACAACAGTACTTAGAAAATAGTAAATAAATAAATTTACAGTATTTAGAAAAGGTCCAAACTCACCTTAAAATCACTAGCACTGAGCACCTTGATCCTGCTTCTGCCCAAGTCCAGGGTCTGGATGTTGGGCATGTGGCGCAATATCCTGCGGGGGACCGCGGGCAGGTCGTTGTCCGCCAGGCTGAAGTACGCCACCCCCGTCAGGCCCTCGAAGGCGGCGTCGTCAATGTGGCTGCAAACATCATACAAACATTAAAACTACTTCACCCATTAGGCGTAGAGGTGTACAATAGAGGGATACAAGACAGAACAGAATAATTAAAAGAAAAGTCGACGTGACTGCAACACAATTCAAACATTAAAACTACTATAAAGTGTAGAGGTGTACAGTAGAGGGCTCCGTGACAGGACAAAACAGTGAAAAGACAGGTCAATATGACTGCAACATCATTCAAACATTAAAACTACTTCACCCATTAGGCGTAGAGGTGTACAATAGAGGGATACAAGACAGAACAGAATAATTAAAAGAAAAGTCGACGTGACTGCAACACAATTCAAACATTAAAACTACTATAAAGTGTAGAGGTGTACAGTAGAGGGCTCCGTGACAGGACAAAACAGTGAAAAGACAGGTCAATATGACTGCAACATCATTCAAACATTAAAACTACTTCACCCATTAGGCGTAGAGGTGTACAATAGAGGGATACAAGACAGAACAGAATAATTAAAAGAAAAGTCGACGTGACTGCAACACAATTCAAACATTAAAACTACTATAAAGTGTAGAGGTGTACAGTAGAGGGCTCCGTGACAGGACAAAACAGTGAAAAGACAGGTCAATATGACTGCAACATCATTCAAACATTAAAACTACTTCACCCATTAGGCGTAGAGGTGTACAATAGAGGGATACAAGACAGAACAGAATAATTAAAAGAAAAGTCGACGTGACTGCAACACAATTCAAACATTAAAACTACTATAAAGTGTAGAGGTGTACAGTAGAGGGCTCCGTGACAGGACAAAACAGTGAAAAGACAGGTCAATATGACTGCAACATCATTCAAACATTAAAACTACTTCACCCATTAGGCGTAGAGGTGTACAATAGAGGGATACAAGACAGAACAGAATAATTAAAAGAAAAGTCGACGTGACTGCAACACAATTCAAACATTAAAACTACTATAAAGTGTAGAGGTGTACAGTAGAGGGCTCCGTGACAGGACAAAACAGTGAAAAGACAGGTCAATATGACTGCAACATCATTCAAACATTAAAACTACTTCACCCATTAGGCGTAGAGGTGTACAATAGAGGGATACAAGACAGAACAGAATAATTAAAAGAAAAGTCGACGTGACTGCAACACAATTCAAACATTAAAACTACTATAAAGTGTAGAGGTGTACAGTAGAGGGCTCCGTGACAGGACAAAACAGTGAAAAGACAGGTCAATATGACTGCAACATCATTCAAACATTAAAACTACTTCACCCATTAGGCGTAGAGGTGTACAATAGAGGGATACAAGACAGAACAGAATAATTAAAAGAAAAGTCGACGTGACTGCAACACAATTCAAACATTAAAACTACTATAAAGTGTAGAGGTGTACAGTAGAGGGCTCCGTGACAGGACAAAACAGTGAAAAGACAGGTCAATATGACTGCAACATCATTCAAACATTAAAACTACTTCACCCATTAGGCGTAGAGGTGTACAATAGAGGGATACAAGACAGAACAGAATAATTAAAAGAAAAGTCGACGTGACTGCAACACAATTCAAACATTAAAACTACTATAAAGTGTAGAGGTGTACAGTAGAGGGCTCCGTGACAGGACAAAACAGTGAAAAGACAGGTCAATATGACTGCAACATCATTCAAACATTAAAACTACTTCACCCATTAGGCGTAGAGGTGTACAATAGAGGGATACAAGACAGAACAGAATAATTAAAAGAAAAGTCGACGTGACTGCAACACAATTCAAACATTAAAACTACTATAAAGTGTAGAGGTGTACAGTAGAGGGCTCCGTGACAGGACAAAACAGTGAAAAGACAGGTCAATATGACTGCAACATCATTCAAACATTAAAACTACTTCACCCATTAGGCGTAGAGGTGTACAATAGAGGGATACAAGACAGAACAGAATAATTAAAAGAAAAGTCGACGTGACTGCAACACAATTCAAACATTAAAACTACTATAAAGTGTAGAGGTGTACAGTAGAGGGCTCCGTGACAGGACAAAACAGTGAAAAGACAGGTCAATATGACTGCAACATCATTCAAACATTAAAACTACGCACTTAGGCATAGAGAGGTACAATAGAGGGTCCCATGACAGAACAGAGCAGTGACAAGACAGGTCGACGTAAGTATAACACAACATCTACACCATTCGAACCAAAAATTACTTTGTAGCATAGAGGTGTGCAATAGAGGGCCCCATGACAGAACAAAGCAGTGACAAGTCAGGTCGATGTGGGTGCATCAACACCATCCAAACATAAAAAAAACTATTATATACTAGAGGATCCCATGGCAGAACAGAGCAGTGACAAGGCAGGTCGACAGGCATAGAGGCTTAGGTATCATAAAGGGTTCCATGACAGAACAGAACAGTGAAGAGACAGGTCTAATATTCGAACGTCTTAATAAAAAGGGGGTCCCCTTCAAAGCCCATCGGAGGCGGCGCGGCATCGTTTTTATTTAAGTTTTTATTCCAGCAGGACTGGGAGGATCGTGCAATTCCAGTCTGCCAAATTACATAAACTATAAAATAATAATATTTTACAGAGGAAATTAAAAATAAAAATAAAATTAAACAAAAATTAAATAAATATTTTAGGTAGGCAGGTAGGTCGCCTCATCATCTGCATTCATCGCTCATTTAGTGGGGAACTGAGCCACTCGGATGCAGCCACGACGATGTGGTTGATTTCCGTGTCCTGCTCCAGAAGCTAGATAGTCGGTGGCGAAGTAAGGCTGGGAATGAGTGCACACTCCCTTCGGTGAACATCGTTGAGGCACTACTCGGTAGTTGCATAAGCTGTCTGTATGCATTGTTGTAGCCCACCCTCAGTTTGTCCCATTGCGCTGCTGGATATTGCGTCCACAGTTCAGATGTGTACGGGGCAGTGCAGTATGTCTTGAAGAGTAATTTTCTGACATCGTCGCTACAGTGGTAGAAGCGCCTTGAGAGCCTTGAGCCGGCCTGTATGTTAAGATGCTATACGTAAAATCCTAATTAGATACTATTTAGATTCATCTTTACGACGAATCGGTTTACATTATGAACATCAAAAAATATGCCACGGATAAATTGAAGCTTTTACTAGCGTTTCTATGTATTGGAATTACAATAAAATTATTAATTACATAACCAAAAATATAAGCGTAAACCAAAATGTTTTTTCATGACTTAACCATGAAATAATAAAATAAACTATTTTTGAAAAATACTTCTTTATGGCTAAGACCATTTTTGCGGTTTTGTATGTTCTAACTTTTTTTCATTCTTATAAAATTATGCACAAAATAAATAAAAACCACTTTTCGCTTACTTGCCTCGTGCAAATACGACGAGCGTTTTAAAATTTTGAAGGCGTGAGAATCGAAATATTTCTAGCGTTTATATTCCTCTTAATTGCTCTTCTTTGTCTTCTTGTTCGTTTGCGTTATCTACATTCTTACTGTAAAATCACACTTCTTCCCGTTTTGTGTTCGGAATGCAAAAAAATAATCGTTCGGCGGCTCTATCTCATGGCTGGTTAAGTAGATGTGAAATTGCAATTGATGTCTGAAGAGTCGAAGTCTGCCGACACTGCCTTATGGATAATACGGCCCCCGGGTTAGATAATATTTCTCACTTTGATAATACGGGAGACACAACAATTTCTATGAGACCTACAGTATGTGAGCTGGGACAGACACGGTCTCCTGTGATTAAACGGGTTAACACGAGTCTTCGTCGGTTCCAAAATCTACAATTTCGCGTCTTCAACGAGGAGAAAATCAACTACGTGACGAATGGAGTTAGTGAATAAAAAACAGAAACAACAACAAGAACGAAAACGTGGAAAGAAATGAAGGAATCCAAATGTCGGAGAGGCACTTTTGAAGCAGGTAAATGAAGGTGGACCTCCAAAAACATGCGTCTTAATACATTTTCGCTGAAAAATTATCGTGTTTTATTTATGATCTGAATGTTGTCGGCATTCTGAAAAAGGGAAATAAATCATTCGATACTATTTCGTTGAAAAAATTATATAGATATCACATAGATAAACATAAATTTATCGCTAATTCTATACACAGTTTTATGTAGTTTTGACCTACAACTGAAAATAAACTTATTCCATGTACATTTTTATGTAGTTTTGACCTACAACTGAAAATAACCTTATTCTGTGTACAGTTTTATGTAGTTTGACTTACAACATAAAATAACCTTATGTATGTATGTGGTTTTACCTTATTCTATGTAAAATAATCTTATTCTAAGTACTTTATTCCATGTACAATCCTACAACAGAAATTAACCTCATTATAATATGTACAGTTTTATGTAGTTTTAACCTAAAACAGAATAAAATCTGGGATTTTGTAGAGATAATATGCAATAGTGCGTTTTGTTGATAAAAGGGTTCAATGAACAAATAATTACAATACACCAACAAATGTTGTTTTTTCGCAGAATACCGTGAATATTATAATGCATCTATTGTCTTTGTAAAGGAAAATGTCTTTGATGTTGTGGAGTATCGACAGTAAAATTGAAACGGACGGAATGCGGTAAAGGGAAGATAAATTATATTTACTAGGTACAAATGAGCGGAGACTTAAATGATTTTTTCGGATACATTTGTAAAAGTATATACTTAAATATATACTACATTTATAATAGTATATATTCAAGTATACAACTCGAGTTACTGGGTATAATACTATTATCTCTGAACAAGTCAAGAAGAAGCAAGAAGACGATACTAGAAAAGTGTCAAGAAGAGACTAAAATATTATAGGTAATAATAGTCAAGAAAAAAATCAAGAATAAGTCAAGAAGGAATCAAGAAAAGCCATTATGAAGCAAGAATAGTCGAGAAGAGACCAGAAGAGGCAAGTAATGACAGAGAAGCGAGAAGGTGGAAGCAAGAAACCAAAGCTCGATGATTCCTCTATTCCCACCCACTCTAAATTCCGATATTGGCTTATTAGGTGGCTATGGATTAATTATCAACTACCCATTGATTAAACTCAAACCTCTTCCCTTCCTCAGAGTACGTGTTCCAAGACCTAAAAAATCACTGCCCAATGGTGCACCGATCTCCCGCCTCATCACTGGGACAGGAGTGCTCCTGGCTGAGGTAGTATTACTCTCAACGAAGCCTTTATGTATTTTAATTTGTAACCCATCACGTGTTTGTTTGGAAAGATTCTGATTTGTTCGCCACATATTAGTAATGGATTGGTGACTTTACTCCATTCATGTTGACATATTATAATGCGATTCCGTCTGCTGTAACCGGGCGAGTGTTTTGATACAAACGAAGGAAACATTGTAAACAAAATTTACTATCGGAGTACACATTCCAGATAAGAATAACTGGAGGCCACTGGTTAGATCCCGATGGGTGAATTTAATGTTGGCGCCCGCTGCTAAACCCTCGTGGATGTCTGCTGTCCCGGCATTCCGACATCTACTGCATTAGGTACTATTCTTTAAATACACGGTGCTCGGAAACTATTGCGACAAGAAGTGGGAAACTGGGGAATCACATCACACGAAGAATCCAAAAATATAAGTTTTGTAAAAACTTTTAACAAAAAGTTTTTTGGAAGCTTTAGAATTCATAAACTATTGGGACCGGGTCTACAATTTTTGAAGAGACAAGACAATAAACTGCTGACAAGACAATAAACTGCTGACAAGACAATAAACGGTTGACGGTAACTACGTCGTTGCAATCGATTTCTTCAAATTTGACCAAAAAAATCACTCCTTACACTATATAATTTAGTACCTATGGATTTTGATTTCTAGATAAGTACGGCCTATTTTCCTGGGACATCTAAATAAAAACATAATCCATATGTGATAGGAACGTGTTAAATCTTGGATATAATTTAAAATTGAATAAAAATTTAACAATTTTTTTTTAATTTACCCAGCTTTTTTTCGTTTTCAATGTCGTTTGGGAGGCAATTATATAAGTTGCCCCCCTCGTAACCAATAGATTGTTTACCATAGTTAGTGTGGATGGCGATTAAATGTATGTTATCGTGTTGTCATGTAAAGTGTTTGTGTACTTGGGATGTTTTAATTAATTCCGTGTTTGTATGTACGAGTTCATTGTTTATTTTGTATATAAGGAGATATGTATTGTATTCATATATAAAGTTTTTTTTAATTTTAATGGTTTTGTTTCCATATATAATTGTTTTGTGGATGTTCTGGGCTTGTAGTGAAATAGTTTTTTGATTACCTTGTTATGTATTACTTGTAATTCATTTATCTAAGTTTCACAAGCGTTTCCCAAGATTTCAATCAAATAATTTATTTGGCAACAGATATGATGCCGGCCAAATACGCTAATTAAGGGGATGATTTTGTCTTTACTACCTTGTGTATGCTGTTTAAATGTCAAATGCTGGTCAATGCACTGCCCAAAATATTTTTCGTGGATCATGTATACTGTTTTCTATACATTCATTGTTAAAATATTTGATTGGAGCCAAATGTTGATTTTTTTCTAGGCCTATTTGTGCATTTTCTAGTAAGATGTCTAAATCTTTACCCAGTAGAAAATTGAAGTATCATCTGCAGATCGTGTGCAGAAAGATTTCACCATTTAAATCTAATCGAGAAATATCATTGATGTAAATTTAGAACAGTGGTGGACCTAGGATCAGGGTTGTTACGGGTGCAAAAATTTTGACATCCGCGGAAGCGGATTATTAGAGGTTCACATCTGCGGATGCGGAAGAAGACGTCTGAATTAATGCGAATATTCCGCGTTTGCGGATGCGGGTGCGAATATCCAGATCTATGTCAGGGTTGTTCGGATGCAACATTTTGACATCCACGGACGTGGATTTTCAGAGGTTCACATCTGTGGATGCGGATGCAGATAAAGATGTCTGAATTAATGCGAATATTCTGCATTTGCGGAATGTGATGCTGATGCGAATATCCGTAACACCCCTGATCCCTGCGGAACTCCATAGCTTATTTGAACGTAGTTGCTATTTTGATTGTTAAAGCTAACGAATTGCTTTCAGAAAAAACTATGAAAATAATACCATACCTAAGTACGTTACATTATGAATAAAGCATTGAATCATATCCCACGTTTTTACATCAGTTACAAATACTTGAAAAATCAAATCAAACATCAGAATAAACGTGTATCCGAAACTTGTTGGCTTTAAATTCAAACATTTCAAAAATGGTCGGTGTCAGTTATTCGGTAAGTACATATTTTTTGCAATTTTGCCTCAGAATTTAATTTTTTTCGATTTCCTTTCATTTCGAGAAAGGATTTTTAAAATTTTAGGGGTAGGGGAGGGGGGGGGGGGTCAATGTTGCGCTAAAAATCGCTTTCCATAAAACAAAAACTTGCTAAAAAGTGCAAATCGTTGCTCACATCATAACACCGCGTATCTCATTTTACATAGGTTTTCAGGAGGAACAAAAAACCGTTTAGTTTATTAAATAAAAATAGTACATCTTTGAAAAAAAAGTTCAACTAATATTTAGGTTGTAAAAACATATTGTTAGGTATCTTAAATGACATTTGCGGTGAAACACACAAAAAAGGCTGAGAAATAATGAGATAAGCTTGGTTCTTATACGAGAAACATGCAATATTCTATTCAACTTTCTTCAAATGATAAAGCAAAAATAATTATGAAAACATAAAAAAATTATAAATTTTTTGTTGTTATTACTAGATAAAACTTTTGTATAAACATTTGCTGCTAATCACAGATAAGTAATAATATCTAATATTGTTACTAAACTTTGTATAAAAAGAGCGGTGATTGGTAAAAACATTTGTTTGTCGATTCAAAACATGGTGAGTAGTTTAAAAATCAGTGTGTGCAATTCACACGCAGAAGAAGTGAAACCTTCAGAAAACTAAAGTAGATAAGAGTGGGGACGCTATAAAGTACCGCACAAAGAGGAGACCGATTATACTATATCATTCTCTCGCAGGCTAAATTCTACAGATGTATGTGTTTGTCCCTTTTTAGTGTCAGTATTTTTCGTTTCATCAAGTTTCAAATCACAAAGGTGCTAAAGAAGTTTTCACTTAAAAAATGCTATTTTTTGAGATACGCCGCGATGCGCGGTGTTATACTGTGAGCGACGAAATTCTACTTGAGCCTAATGAAATTTAAAAAAAAGTACGAGTGCAGTTCACACACGGTAGAAGCGAAACTCCACCAAAACAATCTCAAGCCTTGAGAAGTGAGGTCATAATCAAAGCAGCCAATTAGCGCAGACCTAGGACCTAGAGTCATTTCCGTTTTATATCTCAACCAATAGGAGCCTTTAAAAGTGACATCATAATCAAATCGGCCAATGAGCGCAGTGTGATGCTTTGCAGCTGTTTATGGGTAATTTCCGTTCATCCAAATTCCGAATCACTAGCGCCGCTAGAAGTTTCACTTCAAAAATTGACATTGGCTCTTTCAGGAATAAGCCACAGATTTAGCGGTAAAATAATTATAGGAACATGTATATGTTGATGTCTAAGATAATAATAATATTTCGTCAAGCTCGTTGCGGCACAGTTGCGTTAATAAGCAAAGCGTAGAGTGCGTTCCAATCACACATTTGGGCCAAACGTCCGAGAAAATTTGACGCTGAAATAAGATATAATTAGGGTTACAATGAGCGCTTCCTCCTCCGGCAGCGGCGATGGCGATTGGAAGTCAACCGCCGTTTTAAGTACAAGTGCGGGTAAGTGAATAATTGTTACTGAATCCGAGTCGCACTAGACTGACGTCTTTACTTACTACTACAGCATTCGTTTATAGGGAAGCCACAGACAGTCATTTTTACAAATTACAAATCCAAAAAGTTAAATTAGAAAATCTTCAAAATTTATTAAAAAAAAATACTAAGTAACTGTTTTTTTTTAAGTGAAACTTTTTTAGCCTCATTGCATTTGAAATTCGGATGAAACGGATATGACGCATTGCAGTACCTACGAAGCGTCAAACTGCGCTCATTGGCCGATTTGATTATGATGTAACTTTTAGACGCTGCTAGGTTGATATATAAAACGGAAATTACGCTAAGTCCTAGGTCTGCGCTCATTGGCTGCTTTGATTATGACTTCATTTTTCAAGGCTTGCGATTGTTTTGATAAAGTTTCGCTTCTAGCGCGTGTGAACTGCACTCGTATTTTTTTAATCACACTTATAGTATTCTTCTTATTTAATACAGAATTACGAAAGGTTTTTAAAAATGTGAGATCAATTGTACAAGAAGTAAGGAAAAAATTGAGTTTACTTCTTTCAAACAGAAATCCTTACAAACCCATTACAGAGGATCGCATATTTTTTTTATAATATATAAAAAGTTTAAATTACTATTTAAGTACGTGTTAAAAATTTAAGTTAAATGTTGTCTTAAACCTTCACGTTCGTTGTATTTTTGGTTCCTACCCTGAAGATGAAGGTGATAAAACTAATAGGCAAAATATATAAATTAAACATATTTTTGTATTGTGAAACAAACTAACCGATGTATTTAAATATGTTGATTTCTATAAAAAATAATAATTTGACGGTTAAATATAATTAGTATTAAAATTGAATTAAATGACTTTACAGAATGGTGACATAAATGCTGAATTGCCAATGCATTTTTTTGTTGTTGGTTTTCTAAGGTTTTGTAAAGTTTTGCAAAGCTCTTTTAATAGTTTAATATAAAAATATATCCTAAATATCGCAATAAAATGCAAAATATAAAAATTTCAACGCGTTAACTATTGAATTCGCAAATTCGTATTGTTCGCAATTCGCAACTGGTGATCACAGACCTTGCGTAGCAACTTTACTATAACTATAACTTATTCAAAACGTGAAGTGACCTATCCCCGCTCAGCCAAGGGCAAGGACTTCTTTTCATGTTATTTGCGAATACATTAGCAGTTTACAATACGCTCTTTGTGCTATAATTGCTGAAGGGAACAATTCATTTAAATGATCTTACTAACCCCACGGTGACCCTTTGTTAGAGTTAGTAGATTTTTTAAGAAGTCACAGACCTCGCAACGTTTTTGTCTATTGTTTGTTTCATACCAAGAGCGTTCTTTAGGCAGGAACCTGGTTATATTCAAAAGCATGGTTTTATATATATATACATATGCCTAATATAACTCATTCACAAATCAATTTGGGAGGCGGGAGTGGAAACCATTCATTGGATAACTAACACCTCTGTTTTATGACATCCCAAGTGGCAAGTTACGGCTGGCGACTTAGCAGGGGTGAAGAGTTTATGGGGTGATGTTTGTCTCAATGAGGGTAGTCCTTTGACCTCTCCAGCAGGACTCTTTCGACTCATAGGTTGGTACCGTAGTGGGAGGGATGGATTCGTACTCATGTACAAACACTGATCCACAGATTCCGACCCACTCCTCAAATCTTTTTCCTTCCCAGAACCTCCTTCTCCTTCATTCACAGCATTCCCTAAGATGTCATCGGCCTTGAGGAGAATTATTTTTCCTCCTAGGGGCCTGCTGGGTGGAAATAATGAAAAAAAAAAACAACTTCCTTGAGGGTCTTTATTCTAAGAAACTTAATCGGTAACTACTAAGAGGGTTATGGTGAAATGTACGCTTTATCAACCATTTTCAGGAAACAAATCTGTTTTGTTTCAGTGGCTGAATATTTACGATTCTTGGCTAACAATCAAGAGGTAGCGGGTTGAAATCCCGATGTATGCAATAAACTTTTGTATTTATTTCAAAATGGAGATGAAGGATGGGGAAGACATAGTCTGGCACTAGACGGTTGAGAGCTGTGGGGACTCTTATGCTGATCTCACAATATTTATTATAAACTGGGCATACTGTACAGAGCCCGCAGATACGTTAATAGTACACAACAGTTGTGCACTTGCGATTTGTACTTGCGATTTTGCACATGCGATTTGTATAGGGTTAGCAGTAACTGCTAACCCTGTAAGTGCGCCCCACGGTTGAATTTGGCAGCCACCTCTGGTCTGGAGCTCCAAAAAACCTAAAAAAACCCTCCACTCTGTACACAAACGGGTGGTCCGTTTGATAGATTCTCTTAACAAAATGATTGCATTCTTTAGACCACAGGCGGTCAGGTGGGAATGCTGTCCTTGTTCTAGCGGTATTACAATGGAAGATGCTCCGAGGAACTAGCGTCATTGATCCCCTCGGCACCGGTGCATAGTCGGGAAACGCGCCAAACACGCGCCCAACATTGGTACACGGTTGACATTAGTCACATGAGAACGGGTCGTTTCTACGACTCGTTCTTGAGTTCAACAGCTCGGCTGTGGAACGATTTGTCGGCCTCTGTGTTTCCTCCCTCCTACAACATGGGTCTCTTCAAGACCAATGTTCACTCCTTCCTCTCCTCAAAAACACCCTCCACACAGCATCTTCAAAGATGACATAGGCCCTTAGGGAAATTATTTTCCTCAGGGCCTCCTGTGTGGACTTCACGTAAAAAAAATTATTTACTTATTTAATAATTATTATTTTTAAATTATAAAACGCCTTTTGGCTTTTACATAATATAACGGAGTATCAGGTATCATATAATGTAGTACACATTACAAAGGCAGCTCTTGTGAGCTTGTAAAACAGCAGGAAATTGAAAACAGAAGTTATCAAAGACATGCGTAGACAACAAATCAAACAATAAATACGACAATACGTAAATATATGCTGCAATAGTACAACAATGAAAACATGTATGAAAATAACTGAACATAAAGATGAGGCAAGTGGAAAATGTTTAATGATACATAAATAATAATATGAAAATATATTAAAGGATATATACCTCATTTCCAATGAGACAATAAAATAAGTAAATCTGTGAATAACTTAGTACGTTGGAATCATTATTTACCAAAATTTGAAATAATGAAAAAAAAACATACGCATTTTGATGTAAATGGAAAGATTTAATCGTGCGTCGCGTCGGGGTCATGCATTTATTGTTCCCATCCAATTCAATAGCGAGGAGGTGAATGAGATAACTTATTGTAGGTTAACAACTATGTAATGATACCAACTCGATGCCATACAATAAGCAATAACATTATGTCGGAAAAATGCTTCTTCCATCCCAGCAAATAAAACTGACAAAAGCCGTTTTCAAAGAAACCAGAAGCGGCACTTAACTCTACACCACATTTTCTTTACAATTGTCCATACAATATATTATTTTGGGTTCCACTAAAACTTAACAAAGTTGCATTTCAACACCCGAAAAGTCATTAAGAGTTATGATTTTTATTATGACATAAACTAACTTAACCTTAACCTAAACTATTTAACCATTTTTTCAAAGGAGGTGTTGAAGTTGCACTAGTTGTCCGGTCACCATCTGTATGATGTACTTTAACTTCTACTTACCTAACATATTTAATATTGCTGCTACCCTCCTTGAGAGTCTCAAGGATGGTGCTGTGTTTTTACTTATGACGGCTGAATGACTTAGGATGGGTCGTTTAAAATTTTTTTAACAATTCATCAAATTTTTTAGGTTAATTTTTACGTTCTGTGGAAGTAAACTTTTTTTTTAGATAAATTGTTAAATTTTTTTTGAAACCACCCATCCTTAAGGTGATCCAATAGTCCACGAAAAACTTGAAATAGGAATTCACGCCCCTTTTTGGGAGGAGTTTAAAAATACTCGAGAAAAAGCTTTTGGAAAGTTTGGAAAAGGTATTTGAGATTTTTTTTACAGGTTGATTTCGTAAAGGCCAGTAAAAAAAATAACTCCTTTTTACGCCATAAACATATTGTAATAATAACAAAGAAATTTAAAATTGATTTCACGGAACCAAGCGACTTGGAGCCTAATATGTCTAACCCCCGCTCCGGCCGGGGCCGAACTGATACAAAATGGGTGTGGCAAGCCAGTAGTCCTTGGGTGGACGGCATAAGGTTCACTTTTAAAATCCAAATTCGTCGACTGCCGGCTGTATTGTGAAATAACAACGCGAAAATACATATTTTATTTTATTTTGTGAAGTTTGGGCGTAAATATATTTTTTTTGCGATTATTATAAAAGAAACTAAATTTTCTACAAAAAAAAATAATACTATATCCGAAAAGGGGTTTATAAGTAGGAGAGTTTGCACTTGAAAGTGTTTTTTTACAGACCTAATAATTTTTTTTCCAGGGTTATTAAAAGACTAATAAAAAAATGACCGATATTTTTAATGGCCAAGATATGTTCTAAACGCAGTATTTAATTGAAGCATCTATAATATTTCTAAGCGGTCAAACTTTCAAAACAAAAATACATAATTTTGTATGATTTTGCATTATTTCGCATTATCTTAATCTAAAATATTGCGAACACCTGGCGGGTTCTCCTGGTGAGATATTCACAAAACTTTACTACTTAACAATTTACATACTGCTACAGATATTATATATTATATATTTTTTGAATTAATGGTACTTATTATTATTACTAAGCGAATAGAAAAAAAATATGAGTTTAAAATAAAGATATTATTTGCCTTTGATTTAGAATTTCTGAACCTGAAACGAGTACCTAGCGAACTAAAACCCAAATCTGATGCTGATGTTATATTCAGATTACCCCTTTTAAAATTAATTTTCTTCTTTTACAGATATCTGGTTACAGTTTTGAGGAAGTCTACGCATTGGAATGGTTCGTGGAACCGAATGAATTACCGCCTGGTATTTGGTAAATCCTATATTTTTTACTAAAGCTTATCGCCTGACAGAATCAGGACTTCAGTATAAATAACGACGAATTTACAAGATGGAAAACATTTTTTTTTTATGTACGTATATTCGATACTCCCATTGGTTTCTGGGAAAGAAAGAGTTCAAGAAGAACAGAGTCAGAGATCGGGAGAAACAAAGACACCCAGTAAATTTGTAATATTAATATCTAATTGTTACAACTTTCCGTTCAACAACAATTGAATGAAACAGAAATTCCTGGAAATGTGGAATTGATAAGACGGCCGACCTTCTGCAGGTCATACATACAATAATACTCAGTCAACATTACGACTTCCTCTCAGTTTGATTCCAATTGACGGAGACCATATATTTTATCGTGTTTCATTTTTAATTTTGCGAATGAAACAGGTGCTAAATCATAAATTTATTAAGTGTTTAAAAAAGTACATTTGTCTGAGCTATCCGATTTTTAATATTATCAATATTGGCGATACCCAGCTTAGCCCCGAAAGTCTGACTCAGACGTTTCAACTCTTCCAGTTGATCAACTCTCCGTTGTATTGCATTTGAAAGCATAATGACAAGTGACAAGTGTGAAACCTTTCTCATCAAAATTTTAAGTTAGAAATCTTGTTTAATTTGTATCGTCTAGTAAAAGTTGATCAACTATAACTGAAATATCAGACCGCGGCAGAAGGGTACCTAATCAAAATAATATTTAATAAATCAGATACGCCTCATACGTCACATGTATGTCTAATTTAATGTAAAAAAGAGTGTTTGAGGCGACGTTTTTTGTTTTTTATAAAAAATCTAGTTTTATTCCAAGATCAATGAAATTTTAACACACTTAACCTTTGAAACAAAAAGAAAGGTCTCGGTCTACAAGAGTTTTGAAAAAAAAAACTATCCTCTTCCCCTTTTACATTCCTTGAAAAAATTTTGTGTGAAAATTGGTCACACTTATCGTTAAAAATTTGAGCAAATTACTGTTCACATTCGATGTCGAAAAACTCCGGGCAAAACCCGGGCAACGCGCGGGTTTTACACAGAGTTTATAATCTAAAGCTAGATTAAAAATATATTTTTCATAAAAATTCGGAATAATCTCCTTCTTTGTAGGTCAATGTGCCTCGGATTCTAAATTATTACGAAACTCAGTGATCATTTCAGGTAAAAAATATGCCATAACCCCATCTTACAGTAGAAAGTCTCATCTTTGCGATAAAGGGGTTATCGTAGAAGTCATTAGTTGTGCTGGAAATTTTAAATATTAAATAATAATTATTTAAAGCTAAATAAAATATTTCTTTTGCAATTCTTTGTTTGTTTCCTGTATTGATAGATCCTTTTAAATTGTCATGTTTAGGATATTTCGGTTATTTGATAGTTGTTCCAATTAAATTCACGTATTATATATCACTTGTACATCAACAGACATAAATCATTCATTATTTATAAACATAACTTATTGACGCCACGAGCTTGTGATTTGTGCGTGATTGGATGAAATGTTTTGGATTATAATTTATACAAACAATTAATGTTGAAGTAACTAAGTAGGTAGATCTTTAAAAAAAGTATAGGTTAAACGGTACATAACTACGTGGATTTGTTGGAGCAATACGTTAACATTTTGTCCACGCCCACCTGTGACCGAAAATGAACCTTAAGGTGGGTTAAACTGCAGGGGCAGAATGGTCGTCTTTCGCGTGTCAGACCTTGTCTTAAAAATATCTACTATCAAACATTACTGTTATAAATATCGCGAAGAAAATGTGTTTTATAACAACAGTCGAAATTCGAAAGAACTGAGTTTCTGCAATAAAGAAGAGTCGATAAAGACATTAAAACCATTACGGCTCAGTTCATTTCAGATCACAAATTGAATAAATAAATCAAATGAAGATATTATATTATGATCTTTAACCCGTGCATGTGTGTCTGAAAGGCTGAATAACTTAATCTTAATATAGTTTGCATCGTCCAATGTTTACTTAAATGAACCAACTAAGTGGTCGCTGAAATATAATTATATATAAATTAGTTATTATCAACACAATACGTATATGTTATGACGGCACTGGAAACAATTTGCAGGAGGCGACATTGAATATTAGCCGGTTCAGACGATTCAATTTTACTTGATCAACTTCAACTTCACTTGAAAGCATTTTGTCAACTTTATTTTATCAGTGTATTAATACGTGAAGCAAAAACTTTGTATCCATTTTTACGAAAATTGCGCGGACGGAGGAGTATGAAATTTCGCACACTTATAGTTTATATAGAGAAGGAGTGCAGAATGCTAGTTTTTTTTTAAATTAAGCATAAAAAATACATTAAATCAATTAAAAAACATTACAATTATGGTCGAATTTCGACCATTGGGCGACCACTATTTTACTTAAACACCCAAAGGGAATTGCAGTAGATACAAGCTTTTTTTAAATTACAATGCAAATTAAGAGTTGACAAAATATAGGTAACATAAAATATGAGAAACAAAATATAGGTTACATAAAATATAAGAGTTGACACAAAGTAGGTAGCATTGAATGTAAAAATAGATAATTTGCTAGTATCCTCCAAATTAACAAAAAATATTAATAAAAATGTTAAAAATTGGTGTTCACAATAGTTTATGAAAAAGGTAAAAATAGATGGCTCATACGGCGCTTGAAGTTTGCCAAATTCAAATTATTGTCAAGTATATCCATTTTGTTTAAGACTGTGTAAACGTTGTATTGGGGAACGCAAACTATAGTTGGAATGAGATGTATGTATAAAAAAATGTTAATGTTTGTCTAGTTGCTCGTGTAGGTACATGTAGATTTATTAATTGCAATAACTTTTGTTGTCGTGAAGTCCTGCAGGATAAGATATTTCGATTATTTGATAGTCTGTTGTCTTGTGATTATCGAATATCGGGAACTGGGTTAATTTCATTTCAAAGAAACAAAAGTGAAAATCAAATGGACGTATTTAAAAAAGTCACCAGTGTTTTATTTATTTTTCAGACTAAACTTCGACGATTCATGAAAAGGTGATGGTTTAAAACAAACGTAGATATTTTTGCCGTTTTCCTCAATAGTTATTTTTTACCGTTTTCCAGAGCTATATACAATATAGACATACATATCTCGGACCGAGACGGGAGCCGAACTACCGATGGGAAGGGAACGAAGCAACCGTGATATTTTTCTGGGTTCAATACCAACTCAGAAAATATACATTTATACCTTTTTGAAAAGTTGTGAAAGCTATAAGAAAAATTGAAAAATAGCCCGTAACTCCTGGACTGCCGATTGCGCGCCCAGGACGCGCCATAAAAAAAATAATTTTTGAGATGCGATTTTAAACATTGTGTATAAAGAAAATGTATGAAGGACGGAAGATCGAATGACTGACCTGATTTTAATAAGTGGAGAGTGAGTGTAAAAGACACACAGAGGCACGAGTATGTCACATGCTTTTAAAGGCATTTTTAGACACCGAACTACCGGTAAAAGTTAACGGAAATGTCCGCCATTTACCTGTATTCATGGCCTGATCTGGTCAGCAATGCAGCGAATGCTAACTTCCCCTCCCCCTCCCCCTCTACCACGAGCGGAGGAGGAGGGGGAGGGTCAGCCAGCATTTACCTATGCTCAGTAATATTTTTTAGGCCCACTAAACGATTTGGGTTGGTTAATAACTCTTTAATGTGGCATCCAAACCTAAAAGATTGCAACACTCTTTCTATGTTTCTATATTTATTATGAGACTAAATAAATGCATTGTGATTATTGCTGCCAAAAATAAAACGACGTTTGTCTCTTAGGGAAAACTGATTCTATACAAACAATTAATTTCGTCTGCCGTAAAACAGAACTGTGCGTGTTTATCTGAAGCAGAATTTCTAATCTAAACTTGAACTTTTTCCCTTAGGTATACTATCTCCTATTTGCCCCGAGGAAGGAACCGGTCGGCGTATATAAACAAATATAGTGATTCAAACAAAGATATATTGTATCATTGAAGAAGAAGATAACACTAATAATATTGACGAAAATATGAAAGAAAACAAGACACAGTAAAATAAAAAGACAACAGACGCAACTGGGCTCGTACCCAGAATCTCTCATCTTACCGGGACAAACGCCTTACCGAATCGGCTACTGAGGCAGTTTTAACAAAAACGATTGTCATATGATGGGAATAACTTTAAAAAATAATGAAACTGTAATTGTTCATATTGTTTTATTATTTTTTATTTAACTTATGAGTAAAACCTCAAATTGTAATATTTAATTAAATGAAGACACTATGAGCGAAACTCAATCGAAAATCTGGAAACAGAAAAATCAGAAAAATATATTGTCACCTCTGGGACTCAAAGAGGTGCCAATATCTTTTTTTGATTTTTCTGTTTCCAGATTTTCGATTGAATTTCGCTCATAGTATCTTCATTTAATTAAATATATTGTTTTATTTATTTAAAATAATATTATCTTTCCGATTTTGATTTTCCAAAGGCACAAACGCAATATTTTTTTTTGTTTTATATAAAAAATAATTACGTGGGCTGTCCAAGAATTACAGACCGTTCTAATTTTTAAAAATTAGGAAAAATTAATATTTACAAAAAAATCGTGAGATATTTTAGGTACATATCCCCATTATTTTTCGATGTAGTGCCCGTTACAATCGATGCACTTGGTGAGCCGTGGCACTAGGTCCTTGATTCCTTTGTCGTAGAACTCCGCCGCAAAAATGCTCTAACCTCTTCCTCCGCGTCGTAGTCGGTCTCCAAAGGTTTTCCGGCCAAATGATGCTTCAGGTAAAGAAAAAGGTAAGTGATTGCCTTTTTGAGTCCGGGTTTATGTGGTGGACCCATGTTTCATCCCAAAAAAGCCTTGCCTTAGTTGGAAAAACGGTTAGAAGACCCGAACACCTTCCGCACGATTTTGCTCTTCAGAATTTTGAGAACTCTATGAGCATGCAATTTGCATACGTTATTTTTTCCTCAAAAATAGCTGGGTTTTTTTAATATTTTTTATATGAATACCGTACAAGAGTCCCAACTGCACCCGTCTGAAGAGGAAGGTGGGAAGTACCTGGCTATTCAGATCTGGTCGAACTTGTACCTGGCTATTCAGATTCAGTCGATATTGTACCTGGCTATTCAGATTGAAACGTTTTAATTCTGAATTGTGGTCTTACACCGATACAAGGGCGATACTGAGAGTACCTTCCACTCTGGAACGTGCTGCAAATATACTATATATTATTTTAAATGAATTTATTGTGAAATAACACAAATTAATCACATAAAATTTATTTGCCACGCCGGGATTCGATCCCGCGACCTTCGGAATGCGAGTCAAGAGCCTTACCGCTGTTATACGCCGGCCGCCAGGTACTTCCCACCCTCCTCTTCCCCATATCCAACCCCTCCCCACTACCTTCAGCCTCACTCATACCCCAATTGGGAATGCCGTAGTCTAACTGGCTACAGACGGGAGCAGTTGGGACTCTTGTGCGGTATTCATTAAAAAAAATCCAGAAGGTATTCTTAAAAAAAACATCTTTTTCACCATTAATTGAATGTGTAGGAGTAGTGGAGTATGAACTATAAAAACATTCAGTGTCTTATATGTGTGTATATTGGATGGAACTATATTCAGTGTGGATCGGTCTGATTTAGTGGCTGTTGGTGTGGAATTTGGGATTGTCGCGAGTAACGTTATATTCTTATAAAGGTGATTCCGCTGATAAACACGCGTGCTGCTCGGCCCACGCATCGCGAATTCCAGCTAAGAATTCCAACACTACACACTTTCAGAGCTTATTTATTGGGTTATTTTCAAAATCTCGACGACCTTGAACCCGTAAATACACCAAATACTCTTCTGGCTTATTTTACATACCTACACATTGTAGTCACTAGATATCAAAAAATGGAATCGGAAAATGTTGCCTAAGTCGTGGTGGAGGACTTAGCCAACCGAATAATCAAACACGCGACGCCTGGACCCAAACGCGATGTTAATTCAGCCACTGACCGGTTAATGATTCTATTTCTTCAATATT
Organism: Glyphotaelius pellucidus; assembly: GCA_936435175.1. Taxonomy (NCBI): domain Eukaryota; kingdom Metazoa; phylum Arthropoda; class Insecta; order Trichoptera; family Limnephilidae; genus Glyphotaelius; species Glyphotaelius pellucidus. The sequence continues at coordinate 42,915,146 of OW386542.1, read as the reverse complement.
TTGATTGTCTGCATTTAAAGTGAAAAGTTCGTTTTGTTTTTTCCTTAATACCATGAATTTATTTTTGGTTACATTTAATAATAGTTTATTTTTGTTTAACTATTTTGTTTAGCATATTTTATGACGTTCACTTTGTATTTTTCCCTCTTCAATATTATTTGCTATAATGTATAAAAGTGTGTCATCTGCAAAAAGCAATTATTATACAATGATAGGGGGGTCCCAAAACAGATCCTCGAGGAGCTCTAAGGGCACTTCTTTCTACACCAATGACTTTTGTATCTAACGAATGTTTAATACTCATTTTGCAATCATTTTTGTTGCTAAAACGATCGAAAAATTAATGGTTTTATAAAATTTTTATTCATAACAAGTTAATTATTATTTTCTTCAATCGAAGATTTATTAATTTTTTCTTCAATTTCAAAAAAAATAATACTTGCTATTTTTCAGCTTTTAGTGAAAAACAGTAGTGCTTCCGTTGAAGGAGACTAGATTTTCATGTCAATTCACGACAAAGCCGTCGGGTTGCAGTTAAAAATATAAATTTGTGAAATAAAAACAATATAACTTTATAGAACGATTGTGACAAACAATATTCTTATTATGAAGATAAAAAAAAAAACATTTTGTTCAGAAATTTGCCACAATTTTTAAATGTTTTTTTCTGGTTCGTTTTTATTAGGATTGTTCCAGATTTCAGTCTCTATGGACTGCAAGCCAATGGTCAATGATTTTTTCTTAGAATTATCCCGTTTCAATGGGTAACTAATAATAACTAACCGGTAATAATAATAATAAAATATCCATTCACCTAATGAAACAATAATTCGGTCAAATCAGGGGTCACTTGTGTCAAATGCCATCAATTACTAATATCGGCAGCACTCGATCAACATTTAATGGCGATGATACGCAGTGATTTTATTTTAAATTTTAAATGCTAGAAATGTTTTTAAATGATTACATTAACTTCTTAAACAATAATTTGCAAAATTACTTCATAGCATCAATTTAAATCAAATGAAAATAAGCAGTGTTAGTTTCATTTAAATGAATGCATTGAGCCGCGGCATTCCAAATTTCTTCCGTTTTATAATATATTTTTCTTGAAAACTTTAAGTTTTTAAGTTTCTTAAAAAATGTTATTTTTAGGATAACATCTCTACATTTGCCAAGCCAAAATGGTAATTATGAGAAATTCTCTCAATAGAAAAGTACGCTCCGAAAATGACTATAAACACGTTTTATTCCGTTATTTTACAAGTTTTATGAATGAAAAAATTCACAGCGTTTCTTTAAATGCTATTTAAGACATTTTCCATGAGATTTTTGTTCTATTTTAAAGACGTTGTGTTTTATTAAACATTTTCACAACTTCGCTTAAATATTTTTTAATATTAGCAAATAGTTTTTAATATTAGCGCGCTCCCTCTTACATTCGTATTTACATATCTACCATTCTCCATTTTTTTGAGCGCTTAAAGAGCATCCATTAATTACGTCAGCTGTTTTTTTTTTCTATTTAGACTCCCCCCCTTGATGAAATTAAGTCAAATTTGGTGGGACCCCCTCCCCCTCCCCCTCACGTGAGATTTTTACTTTTTATCTTACTCTCGAAATAAATATTTTTCATAATAGCCATTAGATTTTTTCAGCGGGCAAATGGGACAATTCCAATTTTTTATTATCTCTATATTAATACATATTCTTTTAAAGTTGACGTGAGATTTTTATTAACCCCCCTCCCCCTCGGTTTAAATGAGATTTTATGAGATTTTACTGGACCCTCCCCCCTCATTTTGAGCCCACGTAATTAATGAATGACCCCTTACTAGCGATTATCATTTGATTTTAAGAAGGAATAACCAGACAAAACGGAAATATGCCACTTTTAAATCAAATTTTAGACGTATTGACTTCTTTCCACGAAAAATTATAAATTGATTTCGACAGACTGTTCATTTATCTAAAAGTTTTATTTAGTAAAACTATTTTTTGAGTTTTGAGAAAATATATTTATTTTTGGTACAATAAGGTTTTACCGTAGGTCGTTGGCAGATTTGTTAAATTTTCAAACAAAATTTTGTATTATACAACATACATTTCAAATCATGTAATCATGCAGTAAAATAAACCTTTAGTTCAAATAAAATCACAAAAAAACAGCGCCTCTCGTCACAATGAAAATACTTCAGTTTGCTACTTACTACGGTCATACAAACTAATATATTAAAAAAATTGACATTCTTATTTTGCTTAGAAATTATTGAAAAATTATAAATACTTATGATCAAAAAATAATTACAAAAAATTCACAATTTTAATTGTTTTATCATCAAGAGTTTGAGCATTTTTGAATGTGGGTATTTATCAAAGCAAATTTGGAACGAAATATAATCGATATTGAGTCATTATGTTAAAATGCTGGTTTGGAGAATAATTAATCTTTCTCACCAAAACCGCCATGTACAGTTGCAAGGCTACGATCGCAAGATCATCGTTCTTGGTTCTCGGTTGATGGCTCTCAATAGAAGCATAATTATTTTAGTTAGGTGAAATCATCAGGAGTATAATTTATTTCAATTAATTGCTGATAGAAGTCTAATATTATAAAATACTCTTGTAATATAACCGTAAATTATATTGTTGCAAACATTTTTTTAATGGTGAATATTATAGGATAAATGAATTGTTAATGTGAATTTACCTATCGGAATGCAATTCAAAATTTTCCTGAAATTAAAATAAATACAAATTGTTATCAAGTTTAATTTGTAGAACTCCATTTTAATATTTCTTAATAAAAAAACAGTGAAGTGAAAACTTCTTTAGCACCGTTCTGATTTGAAACTCGATGAAACGAAAAAGAGACAACTCATACATCTATTGGATTTAGCCTGCGAGAGAATGAAATAGAATAATCGGTCTCCTCTTTGTGCGGTGCTTCGAAGCCTCCCCAGTCTTGTCTACTTTAGCTTTCGGAAGGTTGCACTTCTACCGCGTGTGAACTGCACACTTGTATTTTTTATAAAAAAGTTCTGCTGTGTAATTATAATGTTTGAAATGCCTAAAGACGAAACAGCTATCGTGAAACTGAAACGTAAATTTTTTTATTATTTATAATGTAATAAACAAACGAAAATGTTGATTTGATATAATAAATTCAGACAGAAAAATCTATGCAAAATAAGAAATATATTATAGGAGAATAAAATAAAAATTACCCAATTTATTACAGAATACTTATTACCTGATATATTTTCAAGCAGAGCCACCAAATTTCCTTCCCTTCTTACTTCAATTTGGGAGGCGGGTATGGGTACCACGAACTTATAGATCTCTCTGCCATAGATCACACCAAGTGGTTCGCTACTTATCAGGGGTGTCCGGGTTCATCACCGAGGTGAGATATGTTTAGGTCTTGGCGGTGAATGCGCCTTGAGCGCCTGTGGCGGGCCAGATCGGGAGAGGCGGGCTTGAGGACACCCTTTGACCTCTCCAGCTGTCTCTCGACCCCTCGCCTTGCACCCCAGCGGGAGCGTTGGATTCACATGTTCGACACTTCTGGACACACTGACCCCTAAATTCATACCCATACCATAGCTAGAACTTTCTTTTAAAAAACATAGGCCCCGAGGGTAAACATTTGTAAAAAAAGGTAACGGAGCAGGTACGCTGTCAAGGCGTTTCCACTTTTGCAGTCCAAATATAAGAATAATACTATTTGAATCATTCTGCACATCGCTGTATACCTTAGAACTGTGGGTAGTAAGGTGGTCCAAAATTTTTATTTTTATTTTTCATTTGGCCACTCCGTGAATTTGTTACATGTATTCATAGTAATAACATAGTAAAATTTCAGCGAGATAGATCAAGTACAAAGGGGTGCTCAATCGAGTGTTGTTTTTTTAATTTTTTGTGTAAAATGCTTAATTTTTACTTTTTGTTATAGGACAATTTCGTGTGTTAAACAATTAAATAAATATTAAAATAAACTACTGAAGAGTTCTATAGAGAAATTTTAACAGTTTGATACTTATTTAGTAGACTGTGGAGTGAATCAGTGCAATAAAATGTGTTCATCTAAGACGAAATTTTTCTGGGGTTCGAGATATTGAAAATAAATTGGGGTTCGAGATATTAAGCCATTGTGAGGCTTAACCAACTTCCTACTCTTCGGCAAGTTTTACTCCATTATCACCACATATTAAATGAATCCAAAAATGTGAAAGATTCCGTGCATGTACTTATTCAAGAACTCATGGAAGTATGGAGTGAATCTAGTATTCCGACCAGACAACAAAATCACTGCATTGAAAAATTGATTAAATTTCATGAGAAAAATATAAACTGGCTGCTATTGATAAAAAATAAAGGAAGAAATTCTGAAGCACAAAGAAAAAGAGAGTATTTGTTTACAAAAGAAGTAGACAAACTTTTTGACATTGCCCATGCAAGCACTTTGAATTTGATAAAAACTGCGGAGGGCAGAGCGTTTGTCATCGATCAAAGAGTAGAACGTAAGAAGACGTACTCAATCGTCAAGAAACTAAAAAAGGTCAAAGAACATTCTCTAAAACGGAAACCAAGATCTGAAGATGCGAGAGAAATGGCTCTATCTGGAGATAATCAAGTTCGTGATGATTACGAAGAGCTAATAGAGCTCACCATGATTGTTTTGAACAAACCACCTGCGAAGATATTTTGGAGCGCTCCATGTCCGATTCATCATGCTCGTTGGATGTCGAAATTGCTGTGTGCTTTGAAGATTTTTCTCTTCCGAAATAATTTACAAGCATTCAAACTAACCAAGAGAGAAAAAAAAACAAATTGTTCGATTTGTTAATTTTGGTGTGCTCGTCTACACCAAAGTTTGGATCGAAGAGCTTTTGGCAGCATATGCACCAGTAAATGGCTTATTATTTTTGAAGAACTTAAAATTGTACGAAGCCATTGTTTCCAAAATCAGTATAGCAGCTAGGGGTGTCTTAGAGCGTCACTTTGTGGTATTTGTCAGATGAGCTAGTTGCATTTGCCTTGTTTTCTGACAAGCTGTCTGATACTGAAACAGGCCATTGTTCAAACAATAAATTCTGATAGCGGTAATCGTTCAGTACAAGGTGATTCTGCTAAGCTTGCCTCAGAGGTTACATTAGAAGCTTTTGCAACACAAAGAACGTTGAAAACGCTCTTAGTTCTTGATATCAAGCACTCTTTCTTGCAATTACCCCCTGATACTTGGAATGACAATGTTGATTACCTTCAAGGCAAAGCTGTGTCAAAAATTCACGTGTTGTTAATGATACAGCGGAGAGAGGTGTTAAACTATTTGAAGATTACAACACGATACTCACTAATAATGAGGAAGAGAAGCAATTTTTACTTCACATTGTTGAACAAAAGAGAAAAATCGTTTCTACTGAAACATCCAAAAGGGAGTTAACAAACATGGTTTTGAAAGAATGTGACCAATATTATGTTAATTCTTGCTTTGTTATCAAATTTTGTTCACATTTAAACACTTTGGGTACTTATTTGATTAAAATACTTGTAATATTAATAAACCTTAAATTACGTGTTTTACTTAAAATCCTGAACTTTTGTCAGAAACTTCAAATTCGATGAGCATCCCCTTGTATATAAGATAGGGGGCTAAATTTTTTTACACGTAATAAGAATGGTAGGTGTAACAAATTAAAGGGGTGGCGACACCTATATTTGAATTTTTTTTTTACTATAGGGGCCTGGACCACCTTAGTGGGTAGATTATGCTGTATCAATAATATAATATAATGATTATCGCCAACTGTTCCGCCTACCGAGATACTGCAGCTCTACGGAAATGTTCCTGGAGGGACGAGTGCACACTTTTAGAGCACTTCTCCGCTACCGCACGGGATGCTTACGGCACAGACTACGAGAATACAATCATCACTGCCATGACTGCAACGATGTCGCCCTTTAGAGACCGGAGACTTTTTATAATAATTCGTTTTTTTTATTATTTTACACATGTGTTGCTATTTGCTTTTACTTATTTTTTGTTTTTACGAAATATGCATTGGATGCACGGAATGCATTGCATTGCACTACCCCTGCATACATTCTGGAATATTATTTAAAAAGGCTCTTCTTTCCTTACTATTCACCCTGTACATGAAAGTAAAATACGGTACTGAAGCAGGGGGAGGTGACCGGTAATGACTCGACGCCCACCGCGCTCCATTTCTAAAAAGAATCACGACGCCATTGTACCTGTATACAACAAACAACACCACGTCGTATATTGATTCTAGGAAGATAAATGATTGGAGATTTTCACGGCCGACAAATACCGTGAATAATTTTAGAGTTTTTATGACGTGCTGCTCTTCCTCCATCTTTTCCCAACGTTTTGGACTGCGTCACAGCGTCCAACACAAGGGTAGATGTATAGATTGTGGCGAAGTGGGTATTTACGTACGTAGTTGGGATGGATGGGGCTAAGCTTAATAGTTTTTGTAATTTACGCCAAAATATATCGCCGAATACCACATTTCACTATTCACCTTATACTTCTTAAGGTTTGCAACACTTAAACACTTCTACATACATAAACACACACCTGACCAAAATTTGACATCTGTTCTGATGATTGTTCTGATGATTCACTGTAACGCTGTGGAAAATGTTGGCTAAAGAGCGAGGAAGCGCATTACGGCATAATATCCCAAAATTTAATTACAATAATTCTAGGAACCTGCGGTCGGCATGTTTGAAAGGTAGAGTTTGTGGTTATTTTCGAATTCATATATTATATCAAGAGTCTTCGTAGTCTCCCTACTCTTGTCTACTTTAGTTTTCTGAAGGTTGCACTTCTATCGCGTGTGAATTGCACATTACGATTTTTTTTTGTTAGATAAATCAAAACTCACATCTAGCACATATGTAAAATGTGTAACTTTACTTGTAGGACATTTACTTTAGAACTTTTTACGTGGCCTCTGCTAGAAGCCGGCGTTTAAAGAATTTTGTTACTTTACTTGTAGGACATTTACTTTAGAACTTTTGACGTGGCCTCTGCTAGAAACCGGCGTTTAAAGAATTTTGGGATAATTTTTTAGATTATATATTTTAAATCAGTTGATAACATATTTTCTTTTAAACTTAACTCTTTGGGAGCCCTTGAAGAAAATAATTTCCCTCAAGACGTGCGTAATCTTTATTGTGGTAATCAAAGTAAGTTTTTAGCCTTTTTTGTGCCGTTGCCGTGCCGTCGCCGTAGGAATACTAAAAGCGCCCAATATCTAACACGTAAGTAAGTATAAAACATATTTTTTTAAAGAGAATTTTGATATAATTCGTTAAACATTTGTAATTCGAGATCTGAAATGTTAGTTTTGAATCTAGTAATATGACTTATTAGAAATCTGAAACATTTTCAATAATTTCGTCATCAATTATAACTTTCTATGCATGACTTCTTATACATTTTGTCTGTATGATGTTCTGTATGATATTGCTTGTTTATTTTTAGCTATCTGGATGCATTTCTAATAATAATGTTGATTAATTTCTCGTAATTATCTCTGATCACGTTCATCAGCGTATCATCGCCAAATGGTCGTTGCATAGCATTTATAAAATATGTTTTCATCTCATTAATGTAAATTCCGAATATCATTAGTTTGTTTTCTCAAAAAATAAAAATAAGTTTATTGGACTTTTTCACCTAGTTCAGTGCCCACAAGAGCGTACGGGTGGTTAAGTAGAAAATGTTAACACGTCAACGCAGTGGAAAATCCCCCACAAGGGAGACACAGTCGGCAAATTACGCTGCGGTTTCTATTGATGAGTTCCCATGTTGTGTTATGACTTCATTTTCAAAACAATAATATCAGAATGGATCATGAAATAATATTGACTATACCTAATATATGTATCTAACAAATAACAGGGTGAAATAGCAAGTACCCGACGGATTTTATAACAATAAAAAAAATCTGTGTGCAGTTCACGCGCGGTAAAAGTGAAATCTTCAGAAAAATAAACTTCGAGAGAATGAGATGAATGCAGAGTCTCAGGAGTAGGAATCGTAGGGTTTATTTATTATTGCAACGAACCTTTAAATTTTTTTTACATTTTATTCTACGAAGCGACGGAAAGAATCCAATAGGCTACAAAGCACAGTACAGAAAGGACACCGATTGGTCTAATTCGTAGGTTCTCAACGTGGGCGACAACACCCCCTTGTAGGCCTTTGCGACTTTCAGGAGGGCAGTAGAAGACCCAGAGATAATTATTAATTAAAATTAAATAAGTTGGCGTAGGCAAGCAAAAAAATATGTATTTTTGTTATTATTTTTGGGGGATTATGCCGTGTTTCGCTACCTCCTTCTTTAGCCAACGTTTCGGACACTGTAACTCTGTCCGAAACGTTGGCTAAAGAAGGAGGTAGCGAACCACGGCATAAAACCCCAAAAATAATAACAAAAATACTTTTTGGCCGTGAAAACCTAAAAACATACCCAAAAAAATATGTTCTAAAAACGACAAAAAAACGCTAATCATCTTACGTGTGTTATTTTTATTATTATTAATAGTTGTCACTATAAATATAATCGTGACAATAGCTGTTAAGTTAAAAACAACAGATGGTAAGTTTCAAAAAAATTGGGGGGCTCTAGAAAAAAATTATTCTCAAAGGGCGGTAGGCAAAATACGGTTGAGAACCTATGGTCTATGTCATTCTCTCGCAGGCTAAATCCTTTAGATGTTAGTTTTGTCTCTTTTTAGTGTCGCTTGTTTCCGTTGCAGTTCACAGTTCGGTAGAAGTGAAACTTTCAGAAAACTTAAGTAGATAAAAGTGGGGAGGCTATGAAGCACCGCACAAATAGGAGATCGATTATTCTATATCATTCTCTTGCAGGCTAAATCCTATAGATGTACGTGTTTGTCTCTTTCGTTTAATCGAGTTCCAAATCACAACGGTGCGAAGTTTTCACTTCAAAAAAAGGTATTGGAAAATGTTTGAAACATGCATCACAAATAAAAAGTATAATTTTAGATTTTCAATTACATAATTATATTAGATTTCTAACTCAGGACTTTGAATTAAGATGAAGCTATACGTGAAATCCTATTTATATACTATTTAGATTAATCTTTACGACGAATCGGTTTATATTATGAACATCAAAAAATATGCTACGGATAAATTGAAGCTTTTACTAGCTTTTCCGTGGAATGGAATTACAATAAAATTATTATTTACATAACAAAAAATATAAGCGTAAACCACTAAAAAAAATGTTTTTTCATGACTTAACTATGAAGTAATACAAGAAACAATTTTTTAAAAATACTCCTTTGTGGCTAAGACTATTTTTGAGGTTTTGTATGTTCTAACTTTTTTTCATTCTTATAAAATTATGCACAAAATAAATAAAACCACTTTTTCGCCTACTTTCCTCGAGCAAATACGACGCGCGATTTTAAATTTTGCAGGCATGAGAATCGAAATATTTCTAGCGTTTATCTTCCTTTTAAGCAGCTAAGGGTTCAGGATTCCATTCCACGATCTCCCGGCAGTTGGCTCCCCGGCAAACTTATCTACAGTGTGCAGTAAGTTTAGGGAAAATACATTATACCTTTTACACAAAATGTAACTAAATGTCACGGAAGAGATTTGCAGAGAAAATTTACCGCCGAATAACACAAATTTAATATAAAACATATTTTCATTCAAATTCATCAAGGGTAAAATTACTTGTATAAATATCAGCGTATAAGTACAACAAGTCGTCATCAACATAAATTATAAAATAAAGTGTACAATGTGCGTGCCGCTAAAACTCAGAAACGAGTCCCTGCACGATCAAGGGAGTTATATGGTGTGGTAGCCCTCTAACATCCATCCATGACGAAGGTTTCCGTGTTTACCTGAAGGGCGTGCTTTTGAAGGTATAAAGGGCTGGAAATTTAGGAAATTTCTAGAACATTCGAGAGCATTCCACAACATTCCAGAACATCCCGAAACATTCTGGAAAGTTGTGGAATGTTCGGGAATAGCCTGGAACGTTTGGGAACATCCCAGATCTTTGTGGAACATCTAGAACACTCTCGAATGTTGTGGAATGTTCCGGACCATTGATCTTTCGAAGCCTTTATTGTGTGGGTGGGGCTACTGATTGGCAGGGGTATATAAAGCAAGATCAGTCGTGGTTTGAACGTCAGTTCAATCTTATATCAAATCTAATTATCTAAGATCTTATATCCAGCTAATTATATATATTTTTTTTATATCCCCACCAACTTTTTTATTAAAGGTATTTTTGAAGTCGATTTTAGGTTTGAAATCGGCAAATAATGCACAACTATTAAAATTTTTGTAATAATCAAAATTTGTGGTCGCCAATTGTCGGGGGATCAACTGTCGGGTCACCAGGGTTTACAAATTCCTGCACCTCTGCAGGAATAATTTATTTATCTTCATAAATAAATTATGTAACTTTTTAAAATTTGTTTCGAGCTCCCTTTGGGGGTCGGTTTAATAATTAAAGAAGTGTCCAACTATTTTAGCCATAAAGTAGATAAGACATTTTGTTTGTTGAATATTTTTCAGCTAGTCAAAATATTTCCAATAGAGTGACGAAACCCCGGTGCAGCCCGGTCCTAACTACTAGAAACCAGTAATTAATACAAGATAAAAGTATTATATACCTAGCAGTCAAATTATTTATCAATAATTCTGAAGAATACAGAAATGAAATAGTTATGTTTTGGTAACAACTTTGTAATCTTAAGCAAATTAAACATTTCCCTGTCATTATCGTTCCGCTCAGGTATTCAAATATTTTCAAGTAATTCATAACCTTGGAAAATCGTCTTTTTTACATGGCAAACCATTTTGCTTGTCACGTTGGCCAGTTTGTCACATTAACCAGAAAGACAATGAAACGTTCAAGTAGTTAAATATCCTCTCATTAAACCGAATTATTTACTTCAACAATATTGTTTTACAAATTTACAAATTAATGGCCATAATATATTAATTGGATTCCTGAGAGAAATTAAAAACCTGCATCACAAGTCACAAGTACACGTGAGTCGAAGAAAAGGAATCAAGTTGAAAAGTGAGAATTGATTTGGAAAAGAATAACCAAACCTTATTCAATTAAAAGAAAATTAGACTACACTACTTACTATTAAAATTAGAAAATTAGATGTCTTTTAAAATTTAAAATGAGGAAAATACGTAAATAATGGTTATTTTTATATAAATATCTTTTATATATTATGTCCCTATACACCCTGAAGTACGTGTAAAAGAGTGACCGGACAACTCAGAATGATACCAATCCAGAACCCCATCAGAAAAGTCATTAAGAGTGATGAAAAAAAAAAAAAAATTTTTTTTAAATAGGTTACATTAGGTTATTTAAAATTATTTTTTTCATAGCTTTTAATGACTTATCAAGGAGGTGTTGAGTTGACTTTATTCTCAGTTAGCATGGAACCATGCAGTTACATACTTTGACTTACTTTAACCAGAAACTTAACTTGTAATTATTTGGAGTAAAAAAGTTTTAATGAAATGTTTGTCATCAATGATTTTTTTTAAACCATACAAAAAAAAATTCTCCCACATGCCACCACTGTGGCGGTCACTTAGCCGAGTAACCGCCCAAACTTAAAATTTAATGTTGTTAGTGAAAGAAAAAATTTAAATTGTCACCGGAGATCAAAATTACTCCAATACTTTTTACCTCAAATAATGTCAGGAAGCACTGGTTAAAAGAATATAAATATTTACTTATTGCGTTGTATTAGAACTTTCGTATGTGCCATTTTTAAACTATGAATAAATACAAAAAAATACTCGTGGTGTTTTCATGGTTAATACATAATCTTCTTTACCATAAATCCAATTTGAAATACAAAAAAAAAACATGCAAATTAAAAGTAGTTGCAGCATTACGAAATATGGGTGGATGGGAAGTTTGTTTGCGAAAGCCCGCGCTATATTTTTCTGAGCGGTGAGTTTGTTCTCGAATCGTTAATCATAGAGCGCATTAAATGCAGCTATAAATAGTGCACCTTTTTAACAGGTTTCCTTTCCTGGTTGGGTCACTAAAAGGGGTCAATAGGTCGCAGCTAGCAGCTAGCAGCCAGCAGCCAGCAGCCAGCAGCCGGCAGCCCGGATCAGCAATGTTCAACAGCTCGTTCTAGAAAACACTGTGTTTATATTTAGATCATATCAGATCTTCACCTCTCTCAACCACCTTTGGAATTTACCTTCATAATATTATGCGAACCCGAGATATTTCAAATTCGTGATTTGAACGTACACTGAATAAAAGAGATGGGTTTTCTGTTTTCTTCTATTTTTATTTTTGACGTGATAACGTCTTATAAATCGATGAACGCCGGCTGCACTCACGAAAAAGCATGACTCATTATCACGTTCTGCCTGAGCCAAGCGTGCAAGCAAGAGCGCGGAATAAGCGTTCGGCTTGTGACGCATCTATCTCTTTCACTCCATCGTTATTAAATGACGTTATCACGTAAAATTATCGTCAACACATTTGAGTATAAACTAATTTCTCTCATGGAAAATGTTCGCTTTTTAAATGCTATTTGGAGGTTTTTTTTAAGAAAAAGAAGGAGAGGAAGCTCTGGAAAGGTAAGTGGGTAGGAATAAATCTGGGGGTCAGTGTGTTCGAGAGTGACTGACGTATGTATCCATCCTTCCAACTGCGGTACAAGGCAATGAGTCGGGAGAGTTCTGAGCCCTGGAGAGGTAGAAAGGTCTCCCTCATTCAGCCTTTTCAAATCCGTCCAGTCACACAATAAGTGGGCGGATGCATCTTCCACCCAGATAGACATTCCTCACCCATCTGATAGTCGACAAATTCTTCCGGTTCCTACTCAGGCGGGTCGCATCAATTTCTCTGCTGACTATATCCTCTATCGTTACAAAAACGACATCTTCCCTTGTTCCATCATTGTTATAGATTTTTTTTTTAAATATTAACCAGGGAATATTTGTTCTTATTTAAAGAAAGAGGTATAATTTTATGTTGATCAGACATCATATTTTTGATTGTAAATCAAGGTTCGAAGTTCGGTTCAAGATTGGATCACCTTATTTTTTCCAATCATTAAAAAATTTATATTCACCAAGAAAAAATAAGACGAAACCGAATCATTCAAGTAAAAAAAAAGGAAAATTGTATTTTTGCTATCTGTTCCAACCGGAGGCTTTTGTGGACCAGGCAGTCTATGTTACCCGATGGTGGTTTATAATATTCTACTTTTAGCAAAATAATATTCAAATATGTTTTTAATAAAAAATAACAATTATTTAAGGTGTGCAATACATCACAAACGAAGACAAATTTGTCGTCGTTTCCATTTGACTGTTCAGTTGATAGAGACGCGCCGGTCCAGATAAGTTAAAGATCCGTGTTCGAGTCCCAGTTGCGTCCGTTTCCTTATAACTTTTATTTGTCTTTGTCTTTTTCATATTTTCATAAAGAGTTTTTGATATAATCTTCTTAAATTATTAAATACTGCAATAAGGTTTATACCTAGGCTCAATACGTAAATCACATTAAATAATAAATAAAAATGATGGAGTTTTACAAAATAAACCTGAAAACAATAATTCCTCGATAATTAATTATTCAATAATTCCTCGAGATGTTTTCAAAGGAATGTTTGAATGAGAAACTAAAGAAGCGCTCTGCTTATCGATTTATTAATTAACTCGGTGTAATCATGTGTGACCTTATGTAGGTATCTATAATTAGAAAACGTATTGACCACAAAAATAATCGTTGGCAAATGAATCACACAACCGACACATGATCACATAACATCAGAATCTCTTGTGATGATTGTCACACCGATTGTGGCACTTCTGTTTACAGAACCTAGATTAAATAAACTTATCTGGTTAATTATTATAAAATCAAACCTTAACCCTTATACAGACGGAAAAATATCAAAGAGCACCAAAAATATTATGCAATGATGTGAAGGGCTTTTTGAATAACTCATATAAGTCTGTAGGTTTCATATAAATCGTTAAATCTTCCTTACTATCATGATAAGACATTATTATTCATTAATATGGATCTTCGGAGCAAAGACATCAGGTTGAAATGCTATCCTTGTTCTGTCGGAAGTTCAATGAAAGATGCTCCGGAGAATTAACGTCGTTGGCCTCTTCGGCCCTGGGGTATAGTCGTGAAACACGCCAAGCATTTATAAACGGTTGACATTTGTTACAAGAGAAGGGGTCGTTTCTACGAGTTCATCAATCCTCCCTCTCCTCAAGACCCATCTCACTACTTTCTTAGAATGCTGTGTGGAATCCCCCCACCTCAAAGTAGACGTATGTCCGGATGGAAAATATTTTTTTTGTGTAGAATTAATTTAAAAAATGCATACTAGAGCGACAGCGGAATTTAAAACTTTTTTCTCCAATTGTTCGACACTTTTTGTGGTCATTTTGAATATTTTTCGCCTAAATTAAAAAAAATCTTACTATAATAGTTCTATACAGCCAATGAATTCACCTATCTCTTGTTTATTATCACACATTCGCAGGATTTATAAAAATATATTATAAAATTAATACTACTTAATTACTTACAAATAAGGGAAAATTTGCCGAAATCGGCAACAAAGCTATCTGAGGTACTTTAAATAGTGCCATATTGTGACAAAAAGCGCTCCAGTGGTTATCGAGAATCGACGTTTTTTTAAAACACTAAAATATTTTTCACGGCAGTTCTTTATTAAATCTAGTAATAATATGACGAATGATGACAACTCAATATATATTTTTATATTGATATAGGCATTATTATAACGACTTAGCCCCTAAATCTGTGTTGATACAAAAATAAGATGAAAAAAATAATACAGAAATAAATAATTTGTCTAAATAAACGTAGACAAAACAAGATAATTGATTGAATCATAATATTTATTTGTAATATTGACTTAAGATTGTCTCGGAACAAATGGGTACAAGCGTTGAAGAGAGGAACCTTCAGAAGTGTGATGTGGGTGTGTCTGTAATATAATTTTTCCCTTACGTCTGTTGAAGTTGATTTAAGACCTATTTCTCTAATGGACAGATGATTGCATTCAGCCTTGCTGGAGAGGAAAGATCTTGCATAAATTTGCGACTTCTAGGGATTTTCCGTTCAGTGGGTTTAAGAGACTTCTGGAAGGGAATATGTACATCGAATACCAAATTTACACTCCGGGAAGCGGGTATGAAACCACTGATTGGATAATCAGCCACGGATCTACGACTTTTCAAACCGTGGCAATTTTCACGGATTCAATTAAAAATATTAAAAAAAATTGTTATACGTTTGTTTACCAATTTAAAAAAGCAATTCTTTTGTATTTTGAGTACTGTGTTACTACTACCTTCTTCCTCCTTATATTCAAGATAAAGTGTCTGAAGTGAAATTACACAAAACTGCGCTATATAAATACTACGTTATTATTATTATTAATAATAATACACATAAGTTGATATTATTATATAATAAATAATAAAAATTTTCATATCATCCAATTTAATGTTGATCCGAATTTAATGGAATTTTTCAGTTCAATTTTCATCCACTTCCCGAACTACCGAAATATGTGAATTTACGCACATGTGATAAAAATGATTGCAATTCATACGATAACAAACATTAACCAATATTAAAGTTTGCTTTGCTTTACTAGTACGTGACGAGCGGTTTTTGCCCACGCCCTCACTGCGTCTCAACGCCCCCTAATTTACTCTGGGTTTTTTAACTGCACCCGTGAAAAGTCTCAAACGCCTACAAGGGGACGTTATCGCCCACGTTCAGAACCTATGACGTTCACTATGCACGCGTTCAAAATCGATTTAGGATACTTCATAAATCAACTTAGGATGTGTTCAAAAACCATCTGGGAATTTAAAATCAAATGAATCCCCCCCCCCCCAGTTCCGGGGCTGCCTCTGCCATAGGTCACCCCAAAGGGGGTTCAATAAGTTTGTTTAACTGTTTTGTTCTAAGAAAAAAAGGAAATTATTTTCCTTAAATCTTGTAAATATTAATAATTAACATTACTTGATGAATTTTTACAGCACAAAATTAGTTAAATACCAACTTAAGGGCGGTAATTGAAAAGGGTTTTGAGTGAACACTTTTGTAAATATTCAAATTATGTTGTTATCCAAGTACTGTGAAACCCGCTCACGATGAAACAATAAGAGAACTTGATTAGAACATTGACAGAACTTGAATTTACTTTGAAATATGATGAATCTGTGAAACAACCCGTCCTTAACTAAAGAAATGTTCTTTTTCGTGGATAAAATAGTTTTACAGCATCTTAATGCAGCGTTTACACGCTTGCCAGGGGTTCATTAGAAGTGGGCATTTTTGTTCTTTTTTAAAAAAAAGGAAAACTAACTGTTTTCCCAAACTGCTGGAAAAAATGGGCTGTTTAGAGGCAATTTATGTGAAATAGAAAAGGGTTAGTACTCATACCATATATTGGGTAGAGTTAACAAATTTATTTCACACAAATTATCTTAAAACTGCCCGTCTTCTCCAGCAGTTTGGAAAAAACAGTTGGCGTCTTATAAAAAACAGTTTGTTTTCTTTTTTAAAAATAACGAAAACGCCCACCTCTAGTGAACTCGTGTGGACGAAACAAAAGAGTTTTTTTTAATATATATTTTTAGTTTTAATTATTAAGTTTGAATAATCCATACTAATATTATAAATGCGAAACTGCTCGAGTTTGTTTATGACCTTTTCACGCATAACACAATATAGACTTTAATAATTCTTTCACCAATATAAAGCTAAATTATATGCGTAGACTACAGGTTGTATATGATGGTAAGCTCTGGCGTTATGAAATTATAAATATTAAAATATTATATTTGTTATACGTTTTCTGTCGCTAACAAAAGCGAGTTTTTGCTAACGTCAGAAAAAAATCTTTTCCATGGAAACAATGTTGATATATTTTTGGGCTCTATGCTGGTAGGCACTCAGTCTACTGGTCAGCTACTACTGCAGAAAATTTAAATATTAGAATTCGTTTATTTTTTGGACAAGCTTGGAATAAATGTCAGATTTGAGTTCCTGTATTAAAAATATAATTCGTAACGATTATAAAGACTGAATGATAAATGGAATATTTTTTTATTATATTAACGAACTTCCAAATATTTAAATAAAAATAAACATCCGAAATGTTTGTAACCGCATAAATTCCGAACGAATGAACAAAATTGGATAAGTAATTCTTTATTTCTTTGAGCTATAGCGTTATGAAATTTAGATGGTAGGCGAGATGTTTGAAAACTGAATGTAAGGGAATGAATATATGGAATGCCGGAGGGGATGGGGGTGGGGTGGGGGGGAGATAATTGATAAGTGCAAGCGCTACAGTAATTTCCCGTAATACCATGCGAGCGAAGCCGCGGGGAAAAGCTAGTGAAAATATAAATGTCAAAAGGCTTTTGGAAAACGTACTACCATTTTTTTTCTCTCTGGTTTAGATAAATACAATATTATCATGTCACCAAATATTACCGGTTGACATTCAATTTCAAACATATTCGCTGATTTCGAATGTATTCCATAAATTATGCATATTTTTGAAAGCAAATGAAAGAAACTCTCAGCTTTAAACATAACAAACGAACATAACGCAATTACAAATATTTATTGCAAAAGATTTTAAAATTGCTAACTTATGATTTTTTTCTTGTAAGCTTTAATTACCACTTTACACGAAACCATTCGCACATTTATTTAGGCAAACATTTCATAAAGGATATTATTAGTTTTAAACTTTGACCGCGTTAATTATTTGGTAAAACTTTATCCACGGTAAACTTTTAAAAGCAAAGAGAAAGCTTGTTGTTCTCTCTTTCTAATTCTGTTTATATTATACGTAATATGTAGGCAGGTATTAGTATTTTTCCTAAGCCGACCGCACAAAAAAGAATGTCATATTTTATTAATGGGACGAATATCCTTCCGCATTCTACTTCAGGACCCGGCATTATTGTTGGCAAAAACATTTGTTCAATGAATTTCCACTCAAGACACTTGCAGATTTATCTAGGTATATCTACTGTTGTCATACTTTATGTGTACGTTACTAGGGAGGAAGTTGTGAGCCACGCGCGCCTCTTTGACTACGTCATGTTGTGAGTGCGGCTTTTCGACGACTGAAGTTAAAATTAAAGTTTACTTTGCTATAGTAGTACCTGACAAGCATGTTTTTGTTGTAGACCCAGACCTCTCGTCCCGGTTAGACGAGAGGTCTGGGTTCGAGTCCCAGTTGCGTCCATTGACTTTTTATATTTTTCTGTGTCTTGTTCTCTTTCATATTTTCATTTTGATTATAAGTGTTATCTTCTTCTTCAATGATATATTACGTAGAATGAACACTGCTCCATGGGTTGCTCCATTTATTTAGAATAAACACTGCTCCATGGTGGAATGAACACCGCTCAAAAAATATGGGTTGTAGATGAATAGTACGTGGTTCCATGCCAACCCAGAATCAATTCAACTCAACACCTCTTTGAAAAGTCATTAAAAGCTATGAAAAAACAAATAGCCCATAACCTAACGTCCTAACCTAACGTAACATCAATTTAACCAATTTTTCATATATTTTTTACATCACTTTTAATGACTTTTCAAAGGAGGTTCTGTGTTGAATTCATTCTGAGTTTTCCGGTCACCATTGTAAGTTCGGAATATCACATAGTGCGACTAAGGATGTGTTGTTTCAACAATTTTTCTAACAAGAGTTCTATTCAATTTCTGTGATAATTTCAGTTTTATGAAACAACTGGCCTATAATGATATAATATCAGAACTTGCAACTCATTAACTTACGAACACCCACAGTAACAACACGACAAAATACAATATTCTACAGCAGCACTCATAAGCGTAACTACATTGCCCGATACAACGACTTCACACCATGGGAAATAAGTACTTGGGTGATGTTGACATTTTCAATTTCAACTTGGCAAGTTTTGTGGATCATCTAAAACATTTATTTCAACACTATTACTAAACACATCTTGTAAACCTGTAAACTAGCTGTATTTTTCTGTTTTTTGTTTATGTGTTTATATGACTTTTATCTAATGTAATTTTGTTTTTATTATTTCCTTAGTTTCAAAGTATCTGTCAAACTAAAATTACAATACAAATCATGTAAAAGCCCTCTGGGCGTTAAATAAATAAAATAAATATATTACACAGAAATTGACTTAAAAAAATTGATGAACTGTTAAAATTATTTGAAATAACCCGAACTAAAGAAATGTGGCTCTCTGAAGAAATCTAAATCATTGTACTTCTAATATTCGGCTTTTTTGCTTGAGATCTTTGGGTCTTCAGTCTTCCAACCACTGCCTTAGGGGATCAAATGGCGGAGGTATAAACTTCCGGAGGTATAAACTCCCTGGGGGATCAGCCGTCCAAGAATCAACCTTCTCGCAATCAAAATCTTGCATTCTTTGGTGAACAGGGGTTAAATTAATACAAGATTGAGTGACAAACACGCTTTAAATTTGCAAAGATATTGATTCATTTTCATACAATTTTGTCCGACCTTAGACGAAAATTGTTAATTTAACATTGTGGCATGTACATTTCTTGGACAAGCATTCTTCCCTTAAATATATCAATGGCTTAGATACTGGCATGATTTTCTGCGCTTCACAGAATAGAATCAGGTACCTACCATGTTTATATGCATAATTTTTAATCACTTATTACAGTTGTTAATTTCCTATCAATGTATCTACTCTCACCAAAAATATGTTGTTCAAATCGTTTATTTTAAATTACGTTAGCTTTATAAAATAGACACGAAATTGCTACAAAACATGACTTTAATCAGTTAATTTATCTCATTTAAACAAGATAAAAACTTAGAGGCGAACAAGTCAGGCATTTTGTTACAAGGGCGCACAGCAATAATGTTGACGTTATAAATAATATTTTGGTTGTACGGAGATTGTTGACTCAATGTTGAAATAAGTTAAGTGACCCAAAAATTTTTTAATAGTAATTTTTTCTCCTCATGGCCTGTCATCTTTAGGTTGCTGTGTATTTTTTACATTTTTTATTTTTATTCTGTGTATTTATGTGAATATCTCCCAAGAGTCCCAACTGCTCCCGTCTGGAGCCAGTGAGACTGGCATCCCATATAACAGAAAATATACTAAATAAGCAGAAAATATACTAAACATTATTTTAAACGAATTAATTATAAAATAAAATAAATTAATAACTTTTTTTTGCCCACGCCGGGATTCGATCCCGCGACCTTCGGATTGTGAGTCAGGAGCCTTACTCGTCGACCACAAAAGCCGTGTCAAAGGGTGTGATGGATCTTTTTAGAAAATGAAGGAGAGGAGAACGAGAAATGGGAGGGAAAATGGCATGAGAGGTGGGTAGGAATCTGGGGATCAGTTTGTCCAGGAGTGACGGACGTATGAATCTTTCCCCTTCCACTGCGTTGCAAGGCTATGTTCCGAGAGTCTTGCTGGAGAGGTCAAAACATTTCCCTCAACTATTCTTTACCGATCCGGCATGCCAACTAGTCTCAAGCCAGCCACAGTAGATAGGCAGACGCTTCCTTATAAAATACGCCAAGATGCGAACAAACCTCCCCCCATGAATCCTGACTCATGTGCTGAGTCACCAAACGTAGCGAACCACGACAACCTACGGCAGAGGCATTGGTTATTTAATAAATTATTTCCGGAGGAGCGGTATCCATACCCGCCTCTCAAATTGAATGAATTTAGTACTCATTTCAAAAGCCAAATTCCGTGAGTTATAGTTATTATAGGAATTTTCGCTATTACGAATAATTGCCAAAATCCAGAAAAAAATACGAGCCGCCACTGCTGTGTACCACTCTATATTAAAAAAACACCTCTATTTTATGAATATTTAATGAAATTACAACTTTTATCACAATGTTAATTGTGACTCTAATACTTTATTGAACATTTAAAATGAATTCTGTTATATTAACAAAATAATTACATTTATATTAATTTGTTTTATAAACTTTTTTTATCAGTTTATAATTTTTAATGGTACGAACCTACAAAAAGGGCTATTCTTACTTTGTTATTGACAGATTCTCTTATTGCTTCATTGGAAATTAGATCATAATCAAAGCAGCCAATGAGCGCAGACCTAGCGTCATTTCCGTTTTATATCTCAACCAGTAGAAGCCTTTAAAAGTGACATCATAATCAAATCGGCCCATGAGCGCAGCATGATGCTTCGCAGGTGCCAATACGTAATTTCCGTTTCATCCAAATTCCGAATCACTTCAAAAATATCCCTCGTAATGTTAACATCAACGTTAGCAGCTACTGTCACGTCTGCGCATGTTATTCCTTCGACCATGATTATTATTTATTATGATATTAATGTATTGACGTGTGTCTTGCGAATATCGATCATTATTAAAATTTGTATTGTATAAAATTTAATCTGTTGGCGATACTTCAATAGTTATAGAACATTCCGCTACTTTCACTGGGAGAAAACCCCGATAGAATTATTTATTTGTTGCGATTACCACACTTATGCGAACAACTCAGCAAAGGTTCCTCAAATAGGTGTTCACAAAACTACCACTGCTAGGTAGTTGAAAAACTTTGAAAAATCGAATATTAACGTTTTATTGATTATATTCAAAATTATCAATTATATTATTGATTCGCCTACATTACTAATTACTACAACTCATCCCTTTCAACATACCTTCCCCAAGACTCACAAATAAAGGGTGAACTGCTTTGCCTCAATCAAAATCGAGTAATTATGCATATTTTTCATCTCTATCCAGCTGTACTGGTCACCTCAAGTCAAGGCCTTGATTGAATGATTTTAGATGGTCGCTAAACAATTGACGAGATTTCAAAACTATGACTTCTAGCTAAGACTAAGACTAAGACTTGACATGACTTGACATGACTTGTCACTTTTATTTTCTTATGTTTTTCTCAGATTTTTTTATCTTTGCTTTCATTCATCGTCCATTAATCTTATAAGGTACAATTTTTTAAATTCGCGCTATTTTATTGTTATAAAATAATAAAATGAACATTTTCGAATTTCCGGAACTTATTATCTTTGTAATTATCTGTAAAATTAATGTACGAAAAGAGAAATAAATTGATTTGCCGCAACCATCCAGATGCTCTCAAGGGTCCTCGTGTAATCTCATTATCAAATTTCCTACTTAATTCATATTATATATTATGTACAACCAGGGCTGGGCAGTATTTGAATTACTTGTAATTGAAATACGTTTTTGAAATACAAATACGTATTTTGTATTTGTATTTCAATTACTTCCTAAAAATGTATTTTGTAATTGGTATTTAATTACCCAATGCTAAGGTATTTTGTAATTTGTATTTCAAATACTTCGGCTTCAAAATACATTTAGCGATCTTATTTTTTTTTATATTTGCTCCACACAGGAGGCCCTGAGAAAAATGGTTTCCCTCAGGGCCTACGTCATCTTCGGGGATGCTGTGTGGAGAGTTTTTTTTCAAAGGTAAGTAAGGAGATATATTATAGACTAATAATGAAAATAAAAAAATAAACTGACATAGATAACACATAGACCAAAGACGCTAGAATCCAGAGCAATATAATATATAGCTCCGGATATTATGTTAATATTTAGAGTTGGCAACACTATACGTCAAAGCAAGTATCTTGTCTTTTTTTTAAATTTGTTTTCGGGGTGTTATGCCGTGTTGCGCTACCTCCTTATTTAGCCTTCAGTAATCTTGTCAATTGTCGTTTTCATCGTTTCGCGGTATTTATTCATGAGTAAATTGATAACGGGTGATCAAATTTCGTCAAACC
This sequence comes from Glyphotaelius pellucidus, assembly GCA_936435175.1. Classification (NCBI taxonomy): domain Eukaryota; kingdom Metazoa; phylum Arthropoda; class Insecta; order Trichoptera; family Limnephilidae; genus Glyphotaelius; species Glyphotaelius pellucidus. The sequence goes on along the minus strand of OW386542.1, from coordinate 42,892,194 downwards.
ACAAAACTTTACGTGGAGCGGAGATGAGATGTGTCTTTTGAGCAATATGACTGGTCAATTTTTGCACGTCTCTGTTTTACTCTGCTCAGCTTTGCTTCTATGAAAACGCACCCTTATGTAGGTTTTACACCATCTCTTTTTTTCAGCCTGATTCCTGTATGGAGACCAAAGACAAAAATTTTCGCTTAACGCGATCGCTTTTTTATCTCTATTTTCATATCTACGATTTCAGTTGGCATTACTGCAAACAGCAAATGAACCATGTTGTTTGTTGTGATGCCAACTGAAATCGTAGATATGAAAATAGAGATGAAAATAGCGATCGCGTAAAGCGAAAAAAATTGACATCGAGCTGAAAAAAGAGATGGTGGAAAGTGGTTTAGATAAGAGCACTTACGACAATTTATTGCAACCAAAGGTTTTACCAAAACCATATGTATTTTGTAATTTGTATTTTGTATTTGAAATAAAAAAAATGTTAAATTACTGTATTTTGTGTTTTGTATTTCAAATACACGACTTGAAAGTGTTTTGTATTTTAAATACATGCGAAAAAGTATTTTGTAATTTGTATTTTAATTACAGCAAATTATGTATTTTGGCCAGCCCTGTGTACAACTAATAAATACATTCTTTTCTCACCGCATAGGTGCATAATTATAATAAAATGAATAATATGTACTGAGATACATAATACATACGGCGTAAAAGTACGTAGGTACCATTTTTAAAGGCAGATACCATTCAGTTTTGTGATGATATTGTACCTATATTTGATATATTTTTAGTATTAAATGTTTATTGAACACAGATGCCACTAGAACATAAGCTGAGCAGTGCGTACCAACACAATGTGACAATAAAAGGCATAAAGATTAGTGAGTTCAAAGACTAACGTCATGATAAGTGTGTTGCATCCTTATTGCACCAAACGCAGTGCATTTTAGGTGACCAATAATCGACATTTTTGATTTTTTTTGTTATTTTTTATTATTTTTTATTAACACCTATATAAAATAATTGTACATACAAAATATAATGATGAATTTAATGTAAAATATTATAATTCTTAGTCCTCCTCACTAGGGGGTCCTGTGCCGAGGGGAATTTAAAATTATTTAAATATATTTCATTTGTCTTTTATGTCGTTTTTAGTGTTTCCATTAGGGTTTTTTCAGTGATCTCTTTCAGCCATATTTTTATTCTTGATTTGTATACATTAGAGTTTTTTTTATTAGTTTTATGCCTTGGGGAAGGATGTTATGAAGTTTAGTTGCAAAGTATGTGTAGTTTCTTTGTCCGAATGTGGTTTTGTAACCTGGAATGTTTTTTATATCATTTTTATTCGACCTAGTGTTGTGCGTGCACGGTCTAGTGGAGGATTCAGTATTTTTGAAAAGCTTTACTAATATATTTTTGGCATATATTTGTTGCACATTTGGTACGTCAAAGCTACTGAAAATTTCAATTGAAGACGTTTTGATGGGTACTTTCAATATGTTCTTTATGATTCCTTTTTGAATCGTATTAAGGTTATGTATGTACTTATGTGTAGCAGATCCCCATCCTATAATTCCATATTCAACTCGAGAATGACACAAAGCGTAGTAGACCTTTCTCATATCCTTTTTATTTACAACGTTTCTTAGATTTTTAAAGAAATATATGAGGCTTGTTAGTTTTTCGGTAATTCCTTTGATGTGTAGGTCCCATCTAAGATTTTCATCAATTATCACTCCGAGATATTGTATATTTAGTGTTTTTTCGATGATGGGGCAGTAACATTGTATATTATTTCCATGGCATTCGTGTAATTTTAGTTTTAGATTTTATTGGTTGGCTTCTTGAGTTCATTGAGAAAGTTATATATTTAGTTTTGCTTATATTAAGGGTAAGCGAGTTGATTTTAAGCCAATTTTGAAGTGCACTAAGCCCTTTTTCAGCCACATTAAATGTATCCGTTCAATTTTCTTCATGAAATAATAAAACAGTATCGTCAGCAAAACTGATTATGTTTCCTTTAATGGTGAGGTTAGTTAAATCGTTGATATAGATAATGAATAGAATCGGACCCAGCACACTTCCTTGAGGGACTCCATAGTTTAAAGATAGTAGTTTGCTCTTTTGTTTGCCAATTTGTACTTGTTGTTCTAACATATATATATAGATATACTATAACATATCTTTCATTATTCAGTACAGCGCAGCTCCCTTCCCTTTTTTCACCTCGGTTATAAATCTTATGTAGACAGTCACTTTCCTCTTATTTGAAGATCAAGTGTGAACATTTCCATCAATCTTGAAAAAAACCTGCATTGTAAACTGTAAAAAAGATTTGTATAAAAACCGAAACAACGCTGCCACATACATTCTTTTTTTGTATGTATACCTGTGTTGTACATATACTGGGTGTCAAGGGACGTACTTGACTCACTTTAAAAGTGATTCCTGACATTATTTGGAGTAAAAATGTAAACGAAATTTTGGTCTCCGGTGACTTTTTCGATGACCTTTAATTTTTTTAAGTGAAACTTCTTTAATGCCGTTGTGATTTGAAACTCGAAGAAGCGGAAAAGAGTAACACTAAAAAGAGACAAACTCATACATTTACAGTATTTACCCTGCGAGATAATGAGTAGAATAGTAGAAAAGTAGAAAACTTACCTACTTATGGGACCTACGAAGCGTCGCGCTCTGTCCAACTGCGCGCATTGGCCGCTTTGATTATGTGCTCACTTTTTAAGGCTTCTATTGGTTTAAATTGTGTCGGTGAACCGCGTGTAAACTGCACCCGAAGTTTTTTTTCAAAATTTTTTTCTCCAAAAGCAAAAAAAAAAAAAATTTCTCCAGCATGTCGCCACTCAGTCGAGTAACCGCCCAACCTTTTACCCCGTCCCAACTGTCCAACTCCCGCTATTTTTTTATGTTATGTAGAAAATAAACGTCAAAAATGTCACCGAAGATCAAAATTTTATTCCAAGAAAGTTAGGAATTACTGGTTAAAGTAAGTTAAGTACGCCCCTTAACACCCTGTGTAAATTAATGGTTTATTATTAACTCCTACCATGACACTTCGTGGAGAACAGTTATGTAGTTGCTTTATTGTCACACCCTTTCTTCCTTTTTTCTCTTTCTCTGCAGGTTATGTACTATATTTGATACTTTTATGTTTTATATTTCATTTTGATTGTCATTATTTCTGTTATCACTACAAGAATTTTCGTCTAGTAACAACTAAACATTGATTACTCACGATCTGAACATTTATAATTGGAGTGTTGATATCTATGTACATCCCAACGGCAATTCTATTATTGTAATAATTGTTAACACACTGTAAATTTTTCAAACCATAAAAAAATTACCTTATTTTTAGATTAATAGAGCAGAAAAAATGTAAAGTATTATGTTATTTACAAACATACATAAAAAAAAAAAATTTTTACTCTTTAATATTAATCGCAGATGCACTGAGATAATAGAAAAGAGAAATAGAATATCTGATATTACTTTATGTAAGGACAAAGTAAAGGGCAAAGTCACGGGGACTTTCCTCAAATAGCAAAAAAACAAAAAGAATTGGCTAAATAGATTGATAGGCATGTACTTATGTTCATTGTAAAAATTTCATCCCTTTTCAAATATCCAATTTTGGTTGCTCAAGCGATTCATTATTCTTTTATAAAACTACTAGCTCTTCCCCACGGCTTCCCCATGGTATAACGGGAAATTACTGTAGCGCTTGCACTTATCAATTATCTCCCCCCCCCCCCCACCCCACCCCCATCCCCTCCCGCATTCCATATATTCATTCCCTTTCATTCAGTTTTCAAACATCTCGCCTACCACCTAAATTTCATAATGCTATAGCTCAAAGAAAAAAAGAATTACTTATCCAATTTTGTTCATTCGTTCGGAATTTATGCGCTTACAAACATTTCGGATGTTTATTTTTATTTAAATATTTGGAAGTTCGTTAATATAATTAAAAAATACTTTGTTTATCATTCAGTCTTTATAATCGTTACGAATTATATTTTTAATATAGGAACTCTCGTCTGACATTTATTCCAAGCTTGTCCAAAAAAAAAAACCGAATTCTAAATTTGAATTTTCTGCAGTAGTAGCTGACCAGTAGACTGAGCATCTACCAGCATAGAGCCCAAAAATATATCAACATTGTTTCCATAGAAAAGATTTTTTTCTGACATTAGCAAAAACTCGCTTTTGTTAGCGACAGAAAACGTATAACAAATATAATATATTAATATTTATAATTTCATAACGCCAGAGCTTACCATCATATACAACCTGTAGTCTGCGCATATAATTTAGCTTTATATTGATGAAAGAATTATTAAAGTCTTTATATTGTGTTATGCGTGAAAAGGTCATAAACAAACTCGAGCAGTTTCGCATTTATAATATTATAAGTATAAGTATAAGTATAAGTATAAGTATAAGTATAAGTATAAGTATAAGTATAAGTATATAAGTATAAGTATATAAGTATAAGTATGGATTGTAGTTTTTATTGTAGGAATTATGCATTTCCCTACGTTGAGTAGAACGTTTTTTTTTGTGTAATTTCAAACTAATTTTCCAAATATGGATTAACTGCCTTTATATAGTTGGCGAATATCTCTGACTATTTTCTTGAATGGATCTCTGATGGATGGATGGGTGGCATTGAAGTTTTTGATTAATTATCTATCAAATGTTTAGATATAATGTTATTTTTCTTCTCGTTGAGTGCTTTTATAATTATTTAGTTCCTTATCGCTATTCATTCAATGATGGCTTTAACTAAACTGTCAAGTCACGCTTAGCTCTCAATTTAGAAATCTTTCTCTCCTGAACTTGATACGATCCATTCTCGCGCAGGTAGTCAGTTTACCGACTTTATAATGACGTAAGTTAAAGAGAAAAATGAGTAAAGGAAGAATGCCACTTTTCGGATCTTAAACTCGCCTACAAGATTGACGTAATATGGCATACAGGCTACGCTCATTAACGACACCTGAGAGAAATTTATAGGGAAATCTCAAAGCTTGTCACTTATACATATGTACGTGAACCTGGCTGAACGGCTCGTGAAGGCTGCCTTGCTGTAGGTGTGAGATCTGGGGAAAGACAAGGCGGAAAAATCGTTGCCGAGATGTAGACTTGTAACCGATCATTTTAAAAGTATGGAAAACAATTGTCTAGAAAAGTTGTACAAAATATTAATAAATAATTCAATGAATTGATTGAATAGCGGTTAAGTGACTTTGTTTAATGTTAATTTTGTAAATAGCTTCTCTCTTATGTCAGTGAATTGAAGAAAAAACATAAACAGCAAAGATGAAGACTTGCGGTAGAGTAGGTATCCCTGTCCCTGTTCCCGCAGACTGCGTAGGACTGGCCCCTGCGAATGTGGCTGCTTTTTGAAATGGTTAATTTTGCATATTAAAGTCACTGCGTCAGACGTCCATTGCGCTCCCAGTTATCCTTGGAATCGTAAACACACGTTAACTCGCTGATTAGTCCTCCATTCAATCAACAATACTCATAATGCAGGAATTTCTGCGTTCATCGCAGTTTGATGTATGAAAAAATACAGTGTGCAATTCACACGCGGTAGAAGTGAATCCTTCAGAAAACTAAAGTAGACAAGAGTGGGTAGACTACAAAGCACCGCACAAAGAGGAGACCGATTATTCTATCTCATTCTCTCGTAGGCTAAATCTTATAGATGTTTGTATTTGTTTGTCTCTTTTTAGTGTCGCTACTTCGAGAGAATGAGACGAATGCAGAGTATCAAGATTAGCATAATTGTAGGTTTTATTTATTACTAGCGAGTTCCCGGCATGCGTTGCTATGCCACTCAATTAAGAATTTTTTTCGCCCTGCTTATCCTCTTTCCCATTCGTCCCGTTCCCTTTCCCACCTCACCATTCCCTCAGAAAGAATTTTCGGAAACTTCTTTAGCACCGTTAACGCCTAATTTCATGATGCCGTAACTCACCATTATATATAGGAACCATCGAATGCATGCGCACATCCAATCCCCTAAGTTTCATCGCAATCAGATGAACGGTTAGCAAAGCAAAATTTCATGATGCCAGAATTCACTATTACGTATAGAAACCGTCGCGGGCATGCACACATCAAATCCCCAAAGTTTCATCGAAATCGGATGAACGGTTAGCAATGCATAATTTCATGAAGCCTATATGAGAACTCACTATTATATATATGTAGAAACCATTGCGGGCATGCATACATCAAATCTCAAAAGTTTCATCTCAATCGGATGAACTCACTATAATATATTAGGGGCCATCCATAAATTACGTCACACCTTAAGGAGGGGGGGGGGGGGGGGAGTAGAGAAGTGTGACATTGTGTGACAATGGGTATGGGGGGGGGGGGGGTCATCAGCTCTGTGACGTCACATGTAAAAATCTAAATTATTAAAACGCAAAAAAATTTTAGATGTAAAATTTCAAAATATGTGACGTCACATTAGGGGGGAAGGGGTCTCACAAATGTGACGATATGTGACAGGGACGGGGGAGGGGGTCAAAAACCATGAAACTCGTGTGACGTAATTTATGGATGGCCCCTTACCTACTTCTTTTGAGAAAATATTACCTTCACTTACGAGACAATTTTACCTACATGTAAATTATTTTTCGATATATATTGGAACACCTGGATTAACCCCCATCGACTCTAGATAAAAAAATAATGTCATCAAATAATAATAATTGACATTCAATTTCAAATAGATTCACCGTTTTGAAACATCGTTTCCGATTTTTTTTCTGACGTTAGCAATAACTCGCTTTTGGTAGCGACAGAAAACGTTTAATAAATATAATATATTACTAATTATAATTTCATAACGCCAGATCTTACCATTTTTTCAGTATATATTACTCGCATATAATGTAGCTTTCTATCGGTGACAGAATTTTTAAAATCGGTTTATTGGTTTATGCGTGAAAGCGTAACAAACAAACACAGCAGTTTCGCATTTATAATATTAGTATAGATAGAACAGCCTTCAAGATGTTTATAAATAAATACATGCATAAATTATTACCCGATGTAACTAGAGAAAACCAACCAATATCAAAACAAACTTAACCTCGTCATAATAATGTTGGTACTTTTTAATAACTACTCTGTTTGTTATATTCATGGCCATAAAAATCTACACATATGGTTTGAATACACGAATAATTTTAATACAATATAAACAGAAATAATAATTAAATATATAAATATAAATGACAAACAAGAATGATTAAAAGGTAGAATACAAAAGTTTCACATACAATTTATTATTGGCACCAATACTGATCTGTCTTTAAATAAAGGGCTTCATCACAATATCAGCTCTACATGATTGACGATAAAATATGTTTTTTAAAGTATTTATTATATCATTATTAGAGCAGTGTGTAGTGTTAAAATGTCTTAAGAGGGAATAACCAGACAAACCGGAAATATGTCATTTTTAAATCAAATTTTAGACGTATTGACTCTTTTCCACAAAAAAATATAAATTGATTTCGAAAGGCTGTTCTTTTATCTAGTAAATCTTTTTTTTAAATTTTGAGAAATACGTTTACTTTTAGTACAATAAGGTTTTACCGTAGGTCGTTGGCTGATTTGTTAAATTTTCATAACATAAAATCATGCAGTAAAATAAATCTATCAATTATGTGGGAAAACCACTTCAGAATTTTAATTTAAGTTCAAATAAAATCATAAAAAAATAGTTCCGCGCCCTTCTTTTGTGACGAAAGTACTTCAGTTTGTCCATTTATTTACGGTCTTACAAACTAACAAATTTAAAAAAAAAATCTTAATTGGCTTAGACATTATTGAAAAATTATAAATACTTATGATCAAAAATAATTAAAAAAAGTACATAATTTTAATAGTTTTAGCATTTTTGAATGTAGGTATTTACCAAAGCAAATTTTGAATGAAATAAAATCGAAAATGAGTTATTATGTTAAAATGCTGGTATGGAGAATAATTAATCTTTCTCATCGGAACCGATCGCAAGATCATCGTTGGACGAAATTTAAATTCTCAACCGCTGGTTAATGGCTCTTAAGAACCATATCTTTGAGTCATACCTGACTTGAAAGGGGAATTCCTTTTATCTCTGAAACATTGAGAGAATTCTGAAAACTGCGAAAATTACTCTTCGTATTCATAAAAAATATTAATTTACTTAATTAACCCGACTTCGATTGCATGTCTGACGCCATGCCTTACGCTCCGCGCCACAAATAACAGCTGTGTACGTGAAATTTCAAACGAAGCTACGAAGTTCAAATTAAAAAATTCGTCACAAGATGTCACCACTTCCGTTGGACGTGCCCCAGGAAAGTATAAGTACTACGATTTAGTGAAGTAGCAGTATCCCTCCAAATATGGAAAGATTGACGGCAATACTCAGTTGTACCAAGCGGCTTTATATTACGTGTGACGTCATTACCTATCTCGGTTACTTTGTCCCGGTGACTCTCATTCGATGACAGTGGATCCGAGGAACAGGCTGTTTTTGGAACCAGTTCTATCGGTTTTATATAGTGGTTACAAATCATAAACACTAACCGGGCGAAGCCGAACCAAAAGCCGCCCGCAGGGCCTAGCAGATAAAAACTCGAGGAGCGGGTTTTTAACTGCTAGTTATTATTAATTTGTAATTTATTTAAATATACGCCTAAACAGGCATTTAAAAAACTTGTGACATACGTAACAATTTTGTCGACCAGAGATAAATTATGCCAATTAAATTACATAGAACCCATGCAGAAGAATGGTAGGTATTATGCTAACATTGATTTATTGAGGTATGTTATTACAGCCTTCTTCTGGTTCTGAGAAAGTAGTATTTGATAGCATCATCTATGTTTATAACCACGTCTGTATCAGGTCATCTATTGTGTAAAATAAGAGGTTCATAAATAACTTTTATAAGGATCTAAGGATTCCATTAAAACTAAAGGTCGTTTAAAAATAGCAAAGTGGAGAAAGGCTCTCCAGTTTAAAGAGGCGCACCCCTCGCCTTATCTTTTTAACTTCTCGATCTATTATGTTAAATCGTCTGACGTGAATCGGCATTGACGTCATGAAATTCAGGCTCTATTCAGAGAAGAAGCTGAGTACGAAGAACTGATTTAAAGAATAGATAAAAATATAATGTAAAAAAGGAAATTTCAAATATACAAGGTGTTGGAATGTACTTGATTTACCTTAACTAGTGATTCCTGACATTATGACATGAGGGGTGGGTAAGCAACATTTTTCGCTGATGGTAGTAGGATATTTTCAAATATTGTCAGGTCATTACAATAAATTGAGTGCAGTTCACACGCGATAAAAGTGAATCCTTCACCGCACAATCTCAACCAATGGGAGCCTTGAAAAGTGAGCTCTTAATTAAAGCGGCCAATGCTTCAGAGAGAATGAGATAGACTAATCGGTGTCCTCTTTGTGGGGTGCTTCGTAGCCTATCGGCCTCCTCTTTGTGAAGAATAAAATAAAAAATAATTTTTTAACTACGTAAAAAAAAATTTATTTTTTATTGTGATGTAAAAATTATTGGTTACATATTTATATATATTTTACAAAATATTATATTAAAGATCGTTTTTGGTCATGTATACCTTATTAGAAAAGAGGAGCTCTTGTGCCCGATAAGGGAGCCACGATTCTTAATTAGGTAGTAAATTATAACATGAAAAATAACTTCAGAAAACTTAACTTCGAGAAAATGAGACGAACGCAGAGTTTCAGGAGTAGGACGATTGTAGGCTTTATTTATTATAATATTGTTAACAAGTTTAAAAATTATTATACATTTTATTCCACAAAGCACCACACAAAGAGGAGGCCGATAGGTTAAAAGAGAGTATAGATTACGAAAAGTTAGCACCGCACAAAGAGGAAACCGATTAGTCTATCTTATTATCTCGCAGGCTAAATCCTACAGATGTATGTGATGGTCTCTTTTTAGAGCCGCTCATTTCCATATCATCTAGTTTCAAATCACAACGGTGTTAAATAAGTTTTCACTTGAAAAAATTAACTGTTCAGTTTCTAGGTAGAAGTGTAACCATCAGAAAACTAAAGTAGTTGAGAGTGGGGGTAGGCTACGGAGCACCGCAAAAATAGTAGACCGATTATTCTATCTCATTCTTTCGCAGGCTAAATCCTACAGATGTATGCGTGTGTCTCGTTTTAGTGCGGCTTTTTCATTTCATCGAGTTCCAAATCACAAAAAGTCGATGGACTTCACCAAAATGAATAGGTTATTATGTACTTTTACCAATTAACATTTGCAGACATAATGATCCAAATTTATGCAGCGTTGAATTAGTGTAGCGTGGCACAAATAAGGTTGAGAGAGCCTGATGCCGGCATTTAAAATTAAATTAAATTATTTCTATAATATTTTTTAAATGACGTTTAAAGCCTACATCACGTAAGGCCGTCCTTAACACGGTGTCCAACACGACGTAGGTGCTCTAAAGCCAGTAAATATTCAACATAACACATTCCCTAAATCACGCAAGTTGCCTGTGTCACGAAAACTTTCGTTATAGAGTTACATTATTTTGTTACAGCGTTCGTTATATGAATCAGTTAGAACCAACCTCACGTACAATAATTGATAAAAATTCAATTCTTTTTCTAATATTTCACAAAACTACGCAATAATGGCTGAATTTATCAAAAACTTCATTAAAAAATTGGTTGGAGTGGAAGAGAGATAGATGCGTCACAAGCCTAACGCTTGTTCCGCACTCTCGCTTGCACGCCCGACTCGGGCGGAAGGTGACAACGTGACAATGAATCATGCTTTTTCGTCAGTGCAGCCGGCGTTCATCAGCCGGAGTTATCACTGGTTCTATCAAAATTACACTATTATTGACGTGATAACATCTTATAAATCGATGAACGCCGGCTGCACCCATGAAAAAGCATGACTCATTGTCACGTTCCACCTGAGCCGAGCGTGCAAGCGAGAGCGCGGAACAAGCGTTCGGCTTGTGGTGCATATATCTCTCTTCCACTCCATCGTTATTATGTGACATTACCACGTAAAATTATCGCCCGTAAACCGACTTTACAGATAACCAATTTTTTTTTTGGAGTTCTGCAAGTATTTTAATTCTTATTTTTGTGACAGCTGTTTCGGATTACAAAGGCAAATTGTGGTTAACCCACATTGATACGACTTATATATAGGAATCTAAATTTCAACTTTTAATGTTTTAAGTTGATTTATTACCGGTTAAACCAATTTGCTGAGAAAATATTGAGGCAGTAAGTACTCTATTATGTGGGGCATTTGTTTTCACTGCACTAAATATTCTAAGTAATGTTCTTAAGGCCGCACTCTTGAAACGCACAGCGCTGAAAAAGAAGAAGATGGAGAGATATGTAATTACGAGTGTTGGACAGAGCGCGCTAATATGTTTAGTCGTAGAATAGCAGCGAAAATTGCGAAAAAGCTTAATAAAACATGACTCGTTTAAAATAGAGCAAAAATCTCGTGAAACGTATCTTAAGTATCATTTAAAGAAACATTGTGAATTTTTTCACAAATATAACTTGTAAAATAAAAGAAATAGACTTGTTTAAAATAATTTTCGGAGCATACTTTGCGATTTTTTTCTATCGAGGGAATTTCATATAATTTGCGTTTCGGCGTGGAACGTATCTAGATATTATCTTCAAAAATAACATATTTTTTTAAGAGCTTAAAAACTTCAAATGTTTAAGGGAGATATGTAAGAAATCGGTCGAAATACGAATAGTAGACCCTTAATTGTTTAATAATGACGTTACTGCTGTGACTTATTGAAGTCTTTTGTATTGTTTAAGTTTTGTAAATATATTAAAAATAAATTAGAGTGCAAAATTTACACGCGGTAGAAGTGAAACCTTCAGAAGACTAAAGTAAACAAGAGTGGGGAGACTACGAAGCACCGCACAAAGAGGAGACCGATTATTCTATTTCATTCTCTCTCAAGCTAAATCCTAGATTATGTGTTTGTCTCTTTTTAGTGTCGCTATTTTTCGTTTCATCGAGTTTCAAATCACAATGTTGTTAAAGAAGTTTTCACTTAAAAAAAAAAATTAAATTAAATAATGGAGTAAATGAATGGAGAAAAAAAGAAATAAATTAAATGGAGTTCTACAAATTAAACACAAAAACAATTAACAAAACAAAATTGGAATTAAAACAAAGTTATTAGTTATTGTGTTTATTATAATTAACAAAACTATTATTATAATATTTTTTTACAGAGGCTTTGAGGAAAATAATTTCCTCATGTTATGTTTAAGTCATCTTTGAGGATGCTGCGTGGTGGGTAAATCTGACGAAACATTTGTAATACCTTTCACTCTTAATAAAAATGCCATCCTTGAAAATTTAAACATACTTTTATTCCCTGGTGACCGGACAACTCCACAAAGCGGCACTTTATCAAACCTTTGAAAAGTCATTAAATGTGATGAAAAAAAAAGATTAAATAGGTCACGGTTTTTTTTCATCACTTTTAAGGTGATCTTATAGCCCAGGAAAAAATCGAAATCGGAATCCACGCCTCTTTTTGGGAGGAGTTTAAAAATACTTGAGAAAAAGCTTTTGAAAAGATTGGAAAAGGTATTTGAGAATTTTTTTTTACAGGTTGGTTTTGTAAAGACAACATATGTATGTTAGTGACCAAATTTGTTTGACTGTTTTTTTTTTTAATTATTTCTGGCTTTCACCCTTCAAGGGTGTTCTAGGCCATCATTTCAAATTACAGAGAAAGAAAAAGTGAATTAATATATCAATTTTATTTAAATGTGCAAATTTCAGAATTATATGGCAGACAAGGTGTTGAAAGAAATGGAAGTAATTTTAGATAATGCTTGATAGAAGAGAGGAAATTTATTTAGAGAGGGACAACCAAAAAATATGTGATCTAAAGTTCCCACTTCTAGACCACAGAAATTAGGTACCTAATATAAAATACCTATAATTCTTGATTAGAATTCAAAGTATTCCATTTTGGTTCATAGGTAAGTACTTCAAGTAAATTCATTAATTTAAAGAGTTTATTCGAAAATTGAATTTTGATTAATTAATCGATGATTTGCAAAAAGTCTTTCTCAAATTGTGAAATTTTTGACAGTTTCGTGAGTGTTTTTGTGCTGATTAAAATTAATGTATTGTAATGTAGTTGTAATAATTCAGAAACCTTCGCGAGGGAGGAAAGAAGGTATTTTGAAAGTTCTAACATTTCCAACGCTTGCAATACATAAACATACATACGTAGATACATGCAAGCAAGCAAACATATATTGATTTTTATTTATTATGTGAAAGTATATTAAAAATATTATAAGAAAGGCTAAAAATGCGGCTAATTATAATTATAACGATTTTATTTTTTTTTTAAAATAAAAACAAACATTTCCGGGTTACGAATAATTCGACAATATTTGAAAATCTCTTACTACCACCATAAGAATCGGAAAATGTTGCTTGATGACGCCAAACGCGATGCCAACTCAGCCACTGTCCGGTTATGTTTAATGAAACCTTTTTGTGTTATGTTTGATTTTGTATTATTAATAAACCGTTAGATTTGTCAAAAAGCTCAAACTTCACAACTTTAGATAATAATGTAGCAATAATAGCAATCGAGTATTAGGTAGAAAGCTTAGAGTTAGTTGGGTAGGTCGGTACGTTACAGAATTATAATTGCTTTTCTAATTTAGATCGGTACCTAACAGTAACAATAGAATTAAATCCTTTTTACACAGTTGACAGTTACTTATCAGAAACATTCTTGAATATAACTGAAAAATATTTACCAGGAACCGGGATTTATCAATGTTCATTACCATTACTTTTCTAATTAAACGAAATATTTGAACGCGTAACACCGGCCTCGGACCGCCACAGACCGTAGGTGTCTACTCGTACATGTGCTGTGACCTCTCAAAAACATGATTAGCTTTTATCTCAGAACGTTTTCTCGCCTGGCAACTGACAACTGCCAACAACAACAATGCGATCGTAGGCACCTCTCTAGGATCGTAGGACCTATTCAAATACGTAGAAAGTTTGATGATTGAAACATTAATTTAAATACATCAAAAGCAAAGAAAACAATAACAATTTGCTAAAATTTTGTTCACTCACTTTAACTAAGACCAGTTGTTTCACAGAATTTGAACAAATCATCAAATTAAGAGATAATTTTTAAAATATTTCACATAACTAAAATAATAACAGATTTTTTTTATATTTTCAAAAATATTTTAATTAATTTATAAATACAGTTTATTAAGAAACAAGTTCTGCCATGTAATTATTATTATGCGTGAGAGCTGTTTCGCCTTCTGAAGGCATTACAAAACTGTGGTCTTAGCACTTACAGGCGATACGTTTGTGTTATTTCTAGATAGGTAACTTCGTGTTCTATTGTATTTCTTTCACCGTTAACAACTCGTTATTAAATGCCAGATAATCAGATGAGTACAAAATCAGAAAGCCGTGTATAGAAACTTGAAAAGACCTTAACAATGTTCTCTGACAGCATAACTCAGGTTAACTTAAAGTTTACAGAGCTAAGCTGTGATATAAGGTTTTTGAACATCAATGTATCTGTCAAAAAGAAAACATGCAATATACCTTTAGTGTTCGTTACATTCTGTTGTTCAATACAAATAAAGAGTAATTTCTACTGAGAGAAAAAAATAAATATCCTGAAAGAAGTTGGGTTGTACAGTATTTTAATATTCCTACATGATATTATAGACTAAATTAATACGCGATAATAATAATACACATAAAAAATCAGAAAGGGTTATTCCCACGGTAGAAGTGAAACCTTCAGAAAACTTAAGTGGACAAGAGTGGGGAGGCTACGAAGACCTTTTTTTATCAATGTGAAGAATGATTTTTTCATCCACCATGGTGCATTTTCAGTGTACCTATTCCTATTATTTGGTAATCTTATTAGTGTTTGTGTTTTCTTTTTCGGAGTCGCTAGATGTCGCTTTATTTTGTGTTTTCTTTGCCTGTTCATTTTGGAGTGGTTTGAAGATTGGATATTGATTTTACAAATATAATTTTTTTTTTTGGATTTCGTAGGATTCGATCCTTGGTCCGCTGAATGTCTGGCCGCTGAGATACGTCAGGCGCCTTAGCGCCTCCGTACATGGAGCTACTTACAAACTATTCGAGCCTGATGCGCGTAGCACGCGCACCGCTCGTGGGTACCCGCCATACAATTTTGCTGGTGTTCGTACACGGCGCTGCGCGACGGATGTCAGGTTGAAGTCGGTAGCGCGCTAACGACGGTGCTGGTAGCGCGCTACGCGTTGTAGCATTCGTGTCTGCTACTTTCGTTTGACGTTTGACAGAAATGGCGTCTGAACATGAAAGTAATGTTAGATTTGTTCTGGAAGTGAATAAAAATGCGTGTTTACATAACTTTACATTACCAGAATACGCAAGAAAGGATTTAGTGAAGAAGGCATAGATTAATGTTGGAAAAAAAGTCATTTGACATCGTTCGACATCGTGTTAACTCCACGGCTGCACGTGAAAAATGGTCAAGTTCAGTATAATTCGGGTAGTGCCGTGTACGGAAACCAGCTTTAAAAGTAGTACATCTGCAGGGTACTTGTGGTTGTGTCACAATCACGTAGTTTGTAAGTATCTCCATGAACGAAGGGCCTTACACTACTAGACCACAGGAGACTTGCGTGGGACCGTGGGTTTATCGTTTTATATTGGAACCGAGAATCCGTGAAATAAATAAATATTTTATTGCTGTCTCATTCTCCCACAGGCTAAATCTTATTGTCGCTTGTTTCCGTTTCATCGAGTTTCAAACCGCAACGGTGCTAAAGAAGTTTTCACTTCTATTTAGAATTGCTTATAAGCCAAAGTGTAGCTACGATATGTTTACATGTTTACATACACATCGACAAACTTGTTGATAATTTCGGTCTCTTCGTCACTTGGGTGATTACGTGCTCCATTCAATAGAGATATAACCTTTGGAGATAAATGGAGAGAAATTATTATTGCGAAGTCGTTCCTCTAGAGAAATTCATTATTATTTATAGTTCCCAGCTGAAAGAAGCGACGTACCGCGAAATTTGTATAAAACGACAGCTTGTTTTGGAAAAAAATACAATGAATGTTCATTCATACAATATAACATAGACGCACGCTTTGATTGCCTGCTTCGCAAAGAAGTCCGGAGAGTTAGTGGCGTCTCTTGTCTCTTGTGCGCTCTCTGCGAAAGAATCAAATTCGAAAAAGCGTTCATTTTATCAATCGAACCGCTTCGAAATGTGTAATCTTGGTAACAATATGCAATTGTATCAATTTTCACTGCGCACGTCAAAACGTTTATGTTACAAATGCTAGTCTTTCATTGGAATAATGAACAGAAGGCGCCTTGGATTTTTAAGGGGGTATTCTAGTCTAGAAGAATGAATTGTAGGTGTTTTTTCAGGTGCAATAAAAAAACCAATAATATTTTTGTAACCATTATTTTACCAAATATTTATTAAGCATTAAAGAATACATAAAGAAAAATCAAACGAAAAAACTACAAAAATTAAAAGTTACAGGGTGTTGAAGTGGGGGGGTCTAACAATATGGCGCGCCCTGATTGACACGATTGCAACCCTCCTAGTAATCCGAAAAAAAAACGAATTATTTTTTAATTCAAACAAATGCTGCTATGGCATGAACCTCGGAGAAGTCATAATTTTTTTTTCGCAAAATGGCGGCTATTTGAAGTAAAAAACACTTTCTTACCAGTTTTTTTGACTTTTCCGAAGTTTTTAAGAATAGTAAAAATTATTTTTTTGTTATAGTTATGGTTCATGCGATAAAGCAATGTATAGAGAAGACTCGCACCAAATTTCAAGTAATTGGTTTAGTAGAACTTGAGAATATTGTGTCAACCGTCTCGAAAAATGTGATTTTGAGAAAAATAAGTTTAAAATTTTGTTCTATTAGATTTTCGTAAAAATTTAGTATTTGGACTAAACCGCCAAAATTAAAATGGTTATAACTTTTGGAATAATGCAAATTTCTAAAAAATCCTTTTAAGGAAATATTTTTGAATATTTAAACTTTGGAAATATGAAAAAAAAATTTTTTTTTTCTAGACTAGAATACTCCCTTAATATTAAGATTTACTTTATAGTTGAGAAAATATCATGTCAATAAAATATCAAGTCATTGAATTATCTTTAGGTTTAAGTACATTCTATGCAAAAAAAAAACATAGCATTGGCCTAAAAAATCTAGTTAAAATAATCAGATAGAACGCCGTTGTTAGACGCAAGTGTCAACCGGAGTTTAAAACCGATAGGTACTAAGGGTCCACTATTCGAATTTCGACCGATTTCTAACATTCAAGTTTTTGAAGTTTGAAGTTTTTAAGCTCTTAAAAAAATATATGCTATTTTTGAAGATAATATCTAGATACGTTCCACGCCGAAACGCAAATTGTATGAAATTCCCTCGATAGAAGAAATCGCAAAGTATGCTCCGAAAATTATTTAAAACAAGTCTATGTCTTTTATTTTACAAGTTATATTTGTGAAAAAATTCACAATGTTTCTTTAAATGATACTTAAGATACGTTCCACGAGATTTTTGCTTTATTTTAAACGAGTCTTGTTTTATTAAGATTTTTTGCCATTTTCGCTGCGATTTCATCACTTAAAATGTTAGCGCGCTCTGTCCAACATTCACATCTAATTACACATCTCTCCATCTTCTTCTTTTTCAACCGAATAGCGCCGCCTTAATATAAACTACTAAGTGGTGATTGTTGGGAAAATTTGGAGACGCCCCACGAATACTTAACGCATTATCTATACACTAGAATGAGATACGGAGTAGAAATAAAATCTAATAATGTATATTAATATTAATAATGCGGTAGGTACACAGAAATGAATGGTAGAAAAGGTCGGGAACCCCCGAGGAAGACTTAACACAGTATCTTTGATAAGATACGAAGTCGAATTGACGTAATTTTTTAACAGTAACAACATGGTATACGGTAGCGAAGGTAGAAAAATTTGAGCCCGACCAGAGGAAGACAACGAATTATCTCTGCACTGGATTGAGATACGGAGTCGAATTAAAATGAATCTAGTTTTATAACAGTAACAATGAAGATTTCGTGATACAACATGAAGTTAATTGTAGAAAAATTGGGGAGAAATAAATAAGAAACATTGTGAGTTTTTTCACAAATATAACTTGTAAAATAATAGAAATAAACTCGTTTTAAATAATTTTCGGAGCATACTTTGCGATTTTTTTCTATCGAGGGAATTTCATATAATTTGCGTTTCGGCGTGTAACGTACCTAGATATATCTTCAAAAATAACATATATTATTTTGAGAGCTTAAAAACTTCAAATGTTTAAGGGAGATATGTAAGAAATCGATCGAAATTCGAATAGTGGACCCTAAGGACGGGTTGTTTCAAAAAATTTGTTGGATTCATCAAATATTTGAAGTTAATTTTCACGTTCTGCGTAGGTTCTATTCAAGTTCTATTATTACATCATTATAGACCAGTTGATTCACAAAACTGAAATCATCACAGAACTTGAATAGAACCTACGCAGAACGTGAAAACTAACTTCAAATATTTGATGAATCCATCAAATTTTTTGAAACAACCCGTCCTTAAGAAACTACATTATATCGATTTTAATTCGACTTTCCATCTCATTCTGGTGTAGAGATAATATGACTATATCTTCCCCGGGGGTCCCGAGTTCTGCTGCCACCCAAACACTCACGGCATTAATAAAAACAAACTTTTAAATTTTTAGCGAAATTTTCCAGCTTTTTTATGAGTCTTTAGGATACCCAATTACAGACATTGCCTTTTATTTATATAGTTAATAATATATTTAGCCGAAGTCCCGGTGTTGCCCGGGTTTTATAAAACATTTTTCGAAATCAGGTGTGGACATTAATTTTCCTATAATTTTGAACTTCAAGGCGGCAAAATTTCATCGAGTATTATCAAAATTCTGTTTTGAGCGATTGGGAAGATAGATAGGGGTAGGTTTCAAAATATCATGTTAATAGTGACCTTCCTCTTGTTTCGAAGATCAAGAAAGGAGAATTTTGCGAATATTGTAAGAAAAAAGATCATCTTTTTTTTTTTTTTTTTTACGTGAGCTCCACACAGGAGGCCCTGAGGAAAATAATTTCCCACAGGGCCTATGTCATCTTTGGGGATGCTGTGTATCTAAGCGAATGTTGAAAAGGAGAACATAATAATTATCACGTGATTCAATGATTCAATGTTAAACATTCCTGAACACAATCAAAGCAATCTCGGTGAAATTCAAATTATTGCAGTTTATATAAAATGTATTTTAAGTAAAATAGATTCCAGTAAAGGCCGAGAACTGATAAAAATCTACATATTTAAGACGCCATAACATGTTTCATCTGAATCATGTAAAAATAATATCGCCTATTTTAGCCCACTGACCCAAATGCAACGACTATATTTAATAAAGATAGAGTGTATTGAAGCAGTATTTTCGCCGATAATTTATATGGATTCAGAAAAAAATGTTTTGCGATTGCTAAAAAATAAGTTAGGCTAATTATATGTATCATTTTTTTCTCTATTTGGGTCTCTCGTGTCTCGTGTCTCGTGTCTCGTGTCTCTAGCGTCTCTTGCGTCGCTTTGTATTATTGGTCATTTGAATGAACTTTTATATAATTATCTATTTTTAATGGTTTTTTTTAATCTTTATTGAGATAAATTAAGGCAGGTTAAAAAAGCGAATCAATTCAACATAGCAAATCCGTATTCAAATTCCTCAAATAATTCCTGAAATCTTTTACTGGATACCGGTGCAGAAGTCTCTCTCATTAGACTATCATCTTTCTACGACTTCATCATCAAAATCGAATTAAACTTCATTGATACAAATATTTTCATAAAACGCATTTCATTCCAGATTCTATTGATGCCTCCTTGGAAGGATTGGGTGGCAATGATTATTTATGAAAAGTATGCGCTAATTAATTATGAATAAGCCACTTTGATTTTTAATTAAAATCTCAATGCTACAAATATTCAAGAATCTATCTCATATCATAAAAAATACTGTAAAAGCGGTAAAAATTTAAAAAATTCCATTAAAAAAATCACTTAAATACAGGTGTTAAAAGATTAAGAAAAACAAAAACAAGAAGAAAAAAAATTGTGAAAAAATAAAAATATGCTGATAATAACAAACTGATGAAATAAAATAAAAAAAACTGAATAACGATTTAGTATGAAATTCAATAGAAAAGATAAAAAATAATATTAAAAGGATAATATTAATCTCACTGAAGACGAAAGAATTAACGGAATAATTACTGAGATTGAACGACTTGAAGATATTTTCAAGGAAAGTGAAGACACAACAACGACTGGAATAAACAAAAATAGAGTGTGCAGTTCACACGCGATAGAAGTGAAACCTTCATAAAACTAAAATTCGAGAGAATGAGACGAATGCAGTAAAGTCAGGATAATTGGAGAGTTTATTTATTATAATATTGCTACCATGCCGTTGGCGCTAATAAAAAACTGTCAAAAGGAGCGAAACTAGCAGTCCACAATGGAGTCCTGGTACCTACCCTGATGTATGGCAGTGAGGCATGGAACTGGCAGAGGAAGGATGAAAGTAAACTGAATGCTGTAGAAATGAGATCCCTGAGGCGTATGTGTGGTAAAACCATGTATGATCGTGTGAGAAATGTGAAGATCCGCAAAGAATGTAAGGCTGATGTAAGCATAATGAGTAAGATTAAGAAAGGGACCCTCAGATGGTTTGGGCATGTAGAGCGAATGAACGAAGAAAGTAGTGTAAGAAGAATATATGACGCAAATGTGAATGGTAGAAGAAGTCGGGGACGCCCGAGGAAGACATGGCACGATCAAGTGAATCAGATAATTGAGTCGGGCCATGTCAAAAGCCAGAATAATAGAAGAGTGTGTATGAGACGATGTATGAATGTGAGTGTGTGCCAGGACCGAGTTGTTTGGCGGTCCGTCCTCTCTGCCTACCCCTGCGGGGAAACGGCGTGATGGTTAGTTAGTTAGTTAGTTCTATTGCTACCAAATTTAAAAATTATTTTACATTTTGTTCTACGAAGCAAAGACGAAGATCCGCACAAAGGGGACACCGATTAGTGTATCTCATTCTCTCGCAGGCTAAATCCTACAGATGTATGTGTTTGTCTCTTTTTTCCGTTTCGTCGAGTTTCAAATCATAACCGGTGCTAAAGAAGTTTTCAATCCAAAAATCAACCCGTAATAAAAACCAAAGGATTTTTACTGTAATCATTTCCAATTTTCGGGCCATTTGTTAGCCAAAAATAAAAATTATAAAAACACAAACGTTAAGCATTATCAAACTGCAACATGAAAAATAGTGGCAAAATGAAATTGCGTTCTTGCAAACAAAGTTATGTAAATCTGAAAATTCCTTTACTAACTTCAACTGCCCTAAATAAAATCTATGAAATACGTACATATATTATATACAGGATTAATATAAATTTTCTCACAAAAATATAAGTAAAAGCGGAGACTGGCAAGATATAATATATCAATGCATTGACTTGGACGAATGCTGAACAAATATTAGATAAATAATTGGGTTTACACGTGCCATCCGCAGAAATACCTCGTTTAAAAAAATGTTCTCGAAGCATACTATTAATCCGTGGATAACTCGATTCAATCAGACACAAAGTAACATTTATAACCGGAAAATAAAACATTTAATCATAATTAAAACATTATAATCCCTCGGGCATAGACATAATAATATCTGTCGTAAATTTTAACATTCAATTTCAAATAGATTCCCCGATTTTACATTTATCACAAAATGTAATATAGTTTTTGACAGCAGATTTTAATATCTTAATATCACAAACGGTAACGTACAATTTTTTTAAGGAGGCCCTAGGAGGAAAACAATTTCCATCAGGGTCTATGTCATATTTTTGCCGTGTGGACGGATTTTTTAAGGGAAGGAAGGAGAGGAAATTCCGGGAAAGAAAAACTTATGAGTGGTGGGCAGGAATCAGGGAGTTAGCCTGCCCAGGAGTGTCTGACTGACGTGTAAATCCACCCCCCCCCCAGCTGCAATGCAAGTCGAGAGAATCCGAAAAAAGGCCTCTCCTAACCAATCTCTCTCGAACCGGCCCGCCATGCAGAAGATGGGCAGACCCGGACAAACCTCATGAACCTGCCAAGTCACGAAACGCAGCGATCCACTTGGGGTGACTGATGGCAGAGGTTTGGTTTTCCAATAAATGGTTCCCGGGGCGGCAGTATCCATGCCCTTCTTGCAAATCGGAAGGCATTTCTAGTGTTCGTGTTTATTCTACGGACACGTAACATTTTGAGCCATAGCGTGATATTTAATAAATGACACCAGGTTTGATGAATCAGGTGACTTAATGTCTAGTATGTTTTGAAATCAGCGCCATGGCATGGACAATTGACTTCAATAAAGCTAACGGTAGCAGAAGTTCGATATTAACATAATTGCTAACTGATTACCGACTTTGTCTTGAATCACGACTCATACAATATAGAATCAATGTTAACCATTCATTCATTAGCTGAAATATACTACGTATCACCTCGCTACTACCTCTGTTACTTCGAAATAACATGTTCGTATTGATTTTTATTTGAAATTCTGAACTTTGATTTGCAGGGAAATGTGACAGGTTGATTGCATCATGAATTCAAATCAATGACAATACAATAATAAGGAAAAATAAAAATATTTTTCAAGTGAGATGACTGTGAAGAGTAAACTTTAAATTTAACAATTCAGTGAGGCAAAAGCTTGTTATAGAACTATATAAAAAGCTCGGCTCGGTGATCCCAAATTTATAACATTTATATTTTGAACACTTTAAGTTTATATAAAATAACAGAAAAACGTGTTTAAAATAATTTTCAGGGCATTCTTTGCGATTTTTTTTATCGAGGGATTTTCGTATAATTACAGTTTCATTGAGGCAAATGTATAGATGTTATCTTCAAAAATATATATTTTTTAAAGGGATTAAAAAAATCATTCATATCAATAAAAAATCAATCATCGGATTACAAAATATGTATTAAATACATCTAGGATTACGAAAGATTGTTTAAATATTTATATTGAGGGATCAGTAGGATTTATCGGTCCAGTTAGTAGTTCTATCGAGCCGAACCCTCTGATATGAAAATATCTGAAGTCGGTGAATTATTTTTCCATTTGGTCTCAGGTAGGTTGACATGTTGTTATTGTGTTGTTTTGTATTTATTATACGTATACAGTGCAATTGCATAGCTTGGATTGACTAGATAATCATTTTTGGAAAAGTGTGTGGAAGGGATAAGTTTTTCCTGTGGGGAAGATTTAACCCGGACATAAAATTAAAATCACAATATATATTGGCCTAATAAATATGTATGTGTTTTTTTTTGTTACCAGTAATTTTAGATTGAAAAAACGTAATGTAAGCCATTTGAAAAACGTTTTACTGTTTGTAATAAAAACTTTAATATTTCAGAAATTGCATGTTTATTTCCAATAATGAAAATTTGAAAGCATTTGAAAGTATCACCTTTAAAAAACAGTTTGTAGTTTTCGGATAAATTCAGTAATATTTCATGTATTTGGATTTTATTGCAAAGCCGACTTTAATTAAAACTTAATTTGTAATTTTAAAAGGAATTTAATAAATAAATAAATATTTTTATCACAATTATTAAACTTTTTATTTTATTATTATTTTTCCCGCTAAACTACTTCCAGCAAAATTAATTTTACAATAATACTAAAGCATACACACAGCGTGAAATAACTAAAAGGAAATAGGTTTAGAAGCAAATACTTTGTGGTGTGACGTTATAATGTAATGTTTAATATATTATTTTAAATGAAAAAATACACTTTGTAATACACCACTTTTTTAAATTGACAAATAATGATCGAAGGTGTGCTATGTAACAATTAATTCATTAACAGTTTAGGTACTGATCGAAGACGTACTACACAACATTTAATTCATTTTTACAGGTTAGGTAAGTGGTGTATTACCAAGTGTATTTTTTCATTTAAAATATTATACATTATGATTGTATTATGAATACAATGCAAATATATAAAATTTATAAATAAATAGATAAAAAGGATTAAACAAAGGCAACATACTTATAGGCATATACGTACCTACTCAAAGGCATAGTATAACGTACTCAAATAGTACTCGTATTAAATATATAAATATATATTGAATTGCATAAAAACAACCCCCGCTACGTTAAACGAGTGTTTACATGGCTTACGAATATTAAAAAAAGCTTAATTTATAATGTACTAAATGCACTTTTTAAGAGAGTAGGCATCAGTCTAATATTTTACTTTTATAACATTTTTAACTTGCGTAGGTAACGCCTGAATTAATTCCATAATAATAATATAACAATTCCTGATATTTGATCATCTGAACTAGTGCTTTTAATTCCGTCAAGAGACCTTTCGATGGAAAGCAAACTTTTTCTTAATTTAATTCATATTAACAGATTAGATGTAACATTTAATTCATTTTAACGGGTTAAGTACTGATCGAAAACGTACTACATAATATTTAATTCATTTTAACATGTTAGGTACTGATTGAAGACATACTACGTAATATTTAATTCAAATCAACAGGTTAAATATTGATTGAAAACAGATATAAGACAAGATACATAATATTTAATTCATTTTAATAGGTTAGGCATTGATCGGAGACGTACAACAAAACATTTCATTAATTTCACAGGTACTTGATGGAAGACGTACTGCGTAATAGTTAATTCATTTCAACCTTAGGTTCTGATCGAAGACGTCCTATTTAACAGATTAAGTACTGATTTAAGACGTACTAAATAATATTTAATTAATTTTAACAGGTTAGGTACTGATCCAAGACATATTATATGACTTATTTATTTGCTTCCGTGCAAAATTTTAATTATTAACGAATTGTATACACCAGAGATTTTTTTAAATATCTGTAAAATATGTCTACATTTACATTTTAAATAAACCTACCTACCTGACAATCTGCATTAATATGACAATGTGCCGTCACAGGATGTAATTTTTTCATAAATCGTAGTATTATTTATTATTTCTCGAAGAACAATAAATTATTATTGTTTAACGAAGTTGTATTTGACTTTCAATATCGATAAGAGCCGTTATCTTTAGGCCGGCTGTTGGTCATTGGCTCTGTTGACTTCTGTGGGATTCTTGTAAAACGCTAAACTGCTCCATGTTAGCGGGTTGCGGGGGGCGTGGGGCGGGGGGCGGGGAGGGGAATATAATCACCTACGAAGTGTAGGGCCTAGAGACAGAGCAACAATAAAATATTCGCATTAAAATGCGCAAACCTAGGTGTAAGTCGGTATATATTACTGAAGTAGAAGATAACAAACCTAAGCAAAAATATGAAAAAGAACAAGAAACCGAAAAAAAAAAAATTGTCTTTCTCAGTGGTAGTCACCATCTCAGTGGCAACCGTTACCTTTAAATATTTTTTATTTGTTTTTCTGGGTCTTGGTCTTTTTCATTTCGTCGAGATTTGTTAGTATTATCTTCTTCTCCAATAATATATTACATTGAAGGACACAACCCTTAAGCTTTAACTGAAATTATAAAAAGAGTTATTTCATTAAAAATAGAATAAGTCAAAATGTCTGCAAATTTGTGAAAAGTACCTATCCTGAATCATGACAGAAGTGCATGCTACTGAAAGTGTACAGAGGAAGGATGAAATTAGACCGAATGCTATACAAACGAAATTCCTGAAGCCAAGATGTGGTAACTAAGTATGATCGTGTGAAAAATGTGAAGATTCGCGAAGAATGCATTAGTGCAATGAATTAAAAAAGAATTAACGAAGAAAGATTTGACGCGAATGTGAATGGTAGAATAAGTAGGAGACAGCCGAGGAAGACCATTGCACGATCAAGTGAACTAAATTCTGGAATCGGGCCATGCCAAGAGTCAAAATAACAGTGTACCAGACGATCGCGATGTATGAATATGAATGAAGAAGGTGTGAATTATTTGGCTGTCCATCTTCTGTTTTTTTTTTACATGAGCTCCACGCAGGAGGCCCTGAAGAAAATAATCTCCATCAGAGCCTATACCATCTTTGAGGATGCTGTGTGGAGGGTTTTTTTAAGGAAAGGAAGTAAAGGAGAATTCTGGAAAGGAAAAGGGTTTAAAGGGTGGGTAGGAATCTGGGGTTCAGTGTGACCTGGTCATGTGCTTCCAAGACCTAGGCAAACCTCACCCCATGAACCCGGGCACCCCTGCTAAATCACCAACTTGGCTCTTCTATGCCTATTCTGCAGTGAAATGGCGTTTTGGTTAGTTTAGTTTGCAAATGTTTGTTATTTTTCTAGATTTGAACGGTGTTCACCTGACCGATTCGCTAGATACCTGTTCAAAAGTAAACAATCAGAGATAAGTGATGGTTTAAATGGGCATATTCCTGAGAGTTATTTTACTTTTATGATCTAAAATTTACAAAGGCGGTTTAAAAAGCTTTGTTCCTGTATTGAATTATGACTCGAAACTATTCTAGCGCTACAATTTATTGTACTTCCCTCAAAAGACATTTCTTAAAATTTCAGATATTTTGTAAGCTCAGTTTTATTGTCAGTTCGTGTTAGTGTTTTCTAGAAATGAAAATAATGAATTTCGTCCACAAACCCATGCAGACTTAATAATATTCTATTAGGTACCTATTTATATTTGATTGATTTATTTATTTGCGTATTTGTAACAGTTTCACAATGAAAATTTCATGAAACGTAAAAATCAGAGAAGCTAGGTATATTTATTATTATTTAATAATAAATATACCTAGCTTCTCTGATTTTAATAATAATACAAACAAAATGTTAAAAAGACTCAACAAACCAAAGCTAATCGCAAAAGTATACAACCTATTTAAAACTAGTCCCTTTAGAAAATCTTTAGAATGGACAAGGAATCCATAAACCATTAGGATGTCTCGAGGGAGTGAATGAATTTCAAAATTCCTAGGGGGCGCCAAGAGAAACGGGGGGCAACGAGGGGTGATGGAAACCGTGTTATCGCTGAACTCATTGTATAATTGACCGCACTGGCGTGTTATTGTTATTGTAAATAACGATTTTCATAGTATATGTTGCTTTGCGCACTAAAGAAATCCGTGGCACATTACTTAGATTACAAGTTTGTGAAGACGGGTTTTTATGCTTTAAATCAAGGTACAAAAATAGAGTATTTATGATTAAAATTTGTGTCGGGACTTTAAAAGCAATTATTGGCAGACGGTCACATCGTTTGAGGATCACTTCTAAGGACTTTTGAAATTGCTTACGATATAAGGTATGAAAATTTTAAACGAAAACGGAATTGTAAACATTTTTATAATCATTTTTGTTGTGATTTTTTCTTCCGAATACGAGTGGAACAGTTTAGGTACATCATACATTATCTACTGGCACTTTAATGTGAAATCGAGTCACGTAACGATTAATGACAGTAATGTTAATGACGTTGCTGTTGTTTTAAGGATCCCTTAGCACAATGAGATGATGACATCAGCTGACATAGTCCTGACGACATTTGATGTTATTTTTGAGCGCTAAGTGGATATTTCAGAAGCTAACCAGTCGCGATTTGATGAAAGGTGTTCTTCAAGAAAACTATTAGGTAAATACGTAGATTATGGAAACTTTACAATAAACATAGGTGATTCCTGTTATACCCATTAAATTAGAATATCAGTTAGAATGCATAAAGGTACATTTTATACCGAGCCTATTTTTCATGCTGCATAGTGACTATTTGCTGGGTAGGTACCCTACCACATTCAAACTCTGTTACATGTTCAAATAGTTGTGATTATTGTAGGTTTTGAAACGCATATCTTAGAGATCTCTTTTCTATTGCATGGTCAAATTAAACAGTATATCTGTTGGATACCAAGGCGTAGAGAGAGTTCGTTTATCGACATGACATTGACACAGGGTTGAAGTGATGTTAGATTAGGGTGACGAGGGCGAGGGAGTGGGTACCTGATGTTGTCATTGTTGAGCTGCAGGTTGGTGACGTGCAAGCCCAGCTCGGAGAAGCGGTGCTGGGAGACGTCGTGCACCTCCGAGTACTTGAGCGCGAGCGTGACGGACGTGCCGGGCGCGAAGACCCCGGCCAGCGCGGCCGCCACGCGCGCGTAGCTCGGCATGCGCTCGCACGCCAGCACGAGCTGCCGCGGCGCGCCCTCCTGCAGGCGGCAGCTGCACGGGCTGATCTCGCGCCGCTGCGCGCAGTGCACCACGGCGCGCACCGCCACCAGCGACCACCACAGCCACGCAGCCACCAACAGCGCGCGCATCACTCTTTATTTTAATCAAGCGAAATACGCGCAAACCATCAAAATATAATAATTTTTTTAAAATAATAACAAAAATTTTACACAATTTTTTTCACTTTTTCATAAAAATGTTAAATGTTTCAGGGTTCCTTTAGCTCGTTTGTTGTTAGAACTCGCGGCGAGAGTCGTGAGTCGGTTAGCGATAGTATCGGGCAAGGGAGTTGCGGGTTGCGAGTTGCGAGTTGCGAGTTGCGAGTTGCGAGCCGTGTCCGGCAGAGAGAGCGCGGTGACTGGCGACTGGCGAGCCGCGCGAGTCGGGCGCCCGCTGTCGGGCTGGGGCTGGGGGGGCTGGGGGGCTGGGGGGCTGGGGCTGGGGCTGGGGGCTGCCCTCCCCGCTCTACTCTATCTACCATACTATCTGCTGCTGCTGACTGCTCCACTACCACACACCACACACAACACCCGCCAATCACCTTTCGCGTGTACGTTACTGTATTTTACGTTTTTTCAAGGCCAAGAAAATCATATTAAAACACTAATAAAACAACGCTGGAAAGGCTTACCATGCTCTGAATCTACATTAATATTGAAACATGTTTTATTTTTAGATAACAAAAAAACAGTGCTTGAAACTAACAACTTGGGGGTAGGTGTCCTATATTTAGGCATGACGGTGATTACGAGTGTTAAATTAAAATAAATTGGAAAAAGCCAGTTTAGTTTTTTTTCTAGACTACGACAACCATTTGTTATGATTGGGGTTCCCTTTTTCGTGATAAGGTGCTATTTTGAATTTTATTTTAAAATTTGCTGAATTTTCACTGACTTCGTATTTCTATATAAAATTCTAAATGATTTAGTTGATAGTCCGGTATTGCTTGAATTAAGCTTCCGAATTCCACTTTGTAATACTAGAAGTCAGGATTTATTTCAGTGCAGAAATTCTGGGACAAACTACCATATGTATTCCTCTTTGCCAAGAATACTAACGAAGAGAAACAATTATACCGAGTCAGTGAACATCTTCAATTTATCTTTAAACAAATATAAAATATTTTTATTACAAATATAAAGTATTGTTATGTACAATAAATACGTATTTTTCTAACTATGCTATATATGTAAAGCCCAGAAAAAGGGCGTTTATTAATAAATAAATAATTAATTTTAAATACTGATTATTGTACAAGCAAAAAACTAACGATCGGATCTTCGGATTACGGAAATTCTGAAAAAAAAATTCTTTTAAGCATTTCCATTTTTGCTTTTAACCCTTTTCCGGCTTATTTCGACGCACTTTAAAAGATAATAAAAACCCCGTAGCGATCGATTTTTTTCAAATTTGTCCTTAAAAAATTCAGCATCGTTCTAATTTACTTGAAAAGGAAAACTCCAATCAAAAGAGTTTTTTAAATTTCTATCTACTGTAAATTAGCCATACTCCCGTTTGGGGTCTGTTTGGCGCCATTTTGACGTAGGTTTGTACCACTAGTTTTAGGACATATCTAGAAAAAACATTTATTCTATTAAAGTTATATCCCAATATCTTCTCCAAACGTGTAGTAAGTTCACCAGATTTCCGCTTTTACCACTAGTTTTCGGACATAATCTAGAAAAAAACATTTATTCTATTAAAGTCATATCACAATATCTTCTCCAAACGTGTAGTAAGTTCACCAGATTTCCGCTTTTACCATTAGTTTTCGGACATAATCTAGAAAAAAACATTTATTCTATTAAAGTTATATCCCAATATCTTCTCCAAACGTGTAGTAATTTCACCAGATTTCCGCTTTTACCACTAGTTTTCGGACATAATCTAGAAAAAAACATTTATTCTATTAAAGTTATATCACAATATCTTCTCCAAACGTGTAGTAAGTTCACCAGATTTCCGCTTTTACCACTAGTTTTCGGACATAATCTAGAAAAAAACATTTATTCTATTAAAGTTATATCCCAATATCTTCTCCAAACGTGTAGTAAGTTCACCAGATTTCCGCTTTTACCACTAGTTTTAGGACATAATCTAGAAAAAACATTTATTCTATTAAAGTACTAACACAATATCTACTCCAAAAAGTGGGATAATTTCAATAGATTCCTTAAAAAAGCTAGCAGATGTAGCAATTTTACTTTCAATTTTCCAGCCACCTCTTGGGCCGGATAGAAGCCGATTTCTGAGAAGTCCGTGTATATGCGCGTGTATATGTGTGAGTTTGACAGCTGCCGAGTTTCGGCTTGATCGGATGCCGGTGAATAGGTTAATTTCCACTTTCAAGATTTGCATTTATTCATTCGTGAAAATGAAATCGAAATTCAAATAGACGTCTTTAAAAAAAAATGGTACCAACAATTCTGCAATAGAATCAAAGTTTAAAGTTAAGAAATCACAAACATTTTGAAAATGCCGCTACGCTACCGTAATATATATACGTAACGAATTTTGTTTATTTTTATTTCTTACTATTTTTTTTAACTTGATATGTTTTTTATATAACTTATAATAAATTTCATAAAGTTGGGAGGTTTTCGCAATAATAACTAAGAAAAAATCTGCTAAAAGACAGCGCTCAAGTGTGAAAAAAGGTACACACGGATTTCAAAAGAAAAACTTCCTTCCTGTATGTTTCAATGTTTACGAGTTTTCATTTGTCTTTGTTGCTCCATCCTACCCTTTGGGAAATAATTTTAAATTACTTGATTCATTTTTTCCGCCATGAGAGTTGTTAAAATTCATACTTCAAGAACATAACTCGATTTTATTTTAGTTTATAAGTAACTAGCGAAGTGACCGGCCTTGATGAAGAGATTTTCAAAGTAAAAAACAACAATTAATTGTATAGTAAATAACTTATCAAGTATTTCTGAATAATTCGTTTGTCCAAGCTAATAATAATAATGTAACAGTATTAAATCAAAGTTCATAGAAAATGAATTTAACATAAATTTTCTATACACATTTTCTACGAACCTTGCCACAAAACCGTAAGAAAAAATGGTAGAATTCAATTTGACAACAGAATGTGGTTAATTTATCTAATAATTAATTTGATTTAAAAACTACGTTCAACGTTGTTTTCAATTTACATTATTTTTTTCTAATAATCTTATCATAATATTTAAAAATGATAATTCGATTTAAAATCAAATGACGTCACACTGTCGTCTAAATGTTGTCAATCTCCCCAAAATACGTTGTAATGACGCTGTAATCGGGGTCAAATGATGTAGAAGAGTTTATGATGTTTTGGAATTTAATTATTTTTTCCTAAATGAATTATTAGTTCTACTAATTCTTAAAACCAAGAAGCGCAAAAATACAACTTAAAAATTCAGAATCGAGCTTTGTTGTTCTATATTTTGTTTTATATTTATAACCAGCTGACATGTTCCCGGCGTTGCTCGGGGTTATGAATGGTTAGGAATAAGTTTTGAGATGGTGAATTCTAACGTAGATAACAGTGGGTGTAATAATATTATTGTTTAGATTTTGAAAATTTTTCTTCCTCGAATTCTTCTTCGCTTTCACGTCATACGCTATCCTTACATCCCTTTCTTCTTTCATCACACACGCCACATTTTTTTTAAAGTATTTGTTTCTCTCAATCGTGCCATGTCTTCTTCGGGCGTTCCCGACTTCTTGTATCACTAATGACTGGCAGAAGAAGTCAGGAACGAAGAAGGAAGGTAATCTGACACTAATAAGAACATTTTTTTCTTAAATCAGATAAATCCATGGAATACTTTTTGAGTTTATAGGGAACACACTTACGAACATTGACTTTTACATAGATACTAGCTTTTACCCCCGTATTAGGGGTAGCGTTAGCTCACTGAAGCGCTTGCACTTATCAATTATCCCCCCTCCCCCCCCTCCGTCCAAACAGCTTTCAAACATTCGCCTATTCAGTTTTCAAACAGCTCGCGTGCCACCTAAATTTCATAATGCCAGAGCTAAGGGAAAAAAGAATTATCCAATTTGGTGCAGTCGTTCGGAAGTTATGCGCGTACAAACATTTCATAGATTCATTTTTATTTTAATATATCAACATCGTTTCCACGGCAACGATTTGTTTTTTGACGTTAGCAATAACTCGCTTTTGTTAGCGACAAAAAACGTATAATATATACAATATATTAATATTTATAATTTCATAACGCCAGAACTTACCATTATTTACAGCCTATAATATAATTTAACTTTGAAAGAATTTTTAAAATCGGTTTATTGAATTATGTGTGAAAGCGTAACAAACAAACACACGTAATTTCGTATTTATAATATTAGTATAGATTTATTGTATTATTTATTCCATTTTACTCGCGTGGGAGGAGCCAAAAATCGTCTAGAATGTAATGTTAACTGCCTACCCCCGAGGGGCACAACAATCTATTTCGGCCGCACTTGGCGGCATGTGTCACATAAAAAATAAACGGATGAAAATAGTAGTAAGTCGACATTCCTTGTAAATACGTAAATTGCTTTATTATTAATTCCAAGCCGCGTCTTTACCTTTATATTTCATGTCGCTATTTCGATTGCGCGGGCGGTTTATTGCTATTTTGTGTTCTAAAATCTTCGTTTGTGGCGCACACATATAGAATTATACCCTTGAACAAAATAATCCACCGAAGAAAGAGGCAATTATCACACGCTGGGTATGTAACCTTTTCTTTTATTTTTTTAACAATTTATTTTTATTGAAGAAGGAGATAATACTAATAAATTTAGACGTGAAATAATTATTAATTTTTCTTTTAATCTAGACGAACATGAAAGAGAACAAGACACAGACAATGAAAAGTGGTATTGTTTGTGCTTTTCGATTGTGAATGGTTTCTTTCGCCAGGGTGATCTAAGGGTATCTTTCACTGAAAGGTGCCGCAAATGTAGGTACTTTATATAATGTTAAATTAATAAATTGTGTATTATGAATATTTGTGAATTATGAATAAATCGTGAATTTTAATAAATCGTGAATTATTACTAAATTCTGAATTATGACTAAATTGTGAATTATGAATAATTTATGAATTATGAATAAATTGTGAATTATGAATAAATCGTGAATTTTAATAAATTGTGAGTTATGACTAAATTGTGAATTATAAATTGGGAATTATGAATAAATTATGAATTATAAATAAATTATGAATTATGAATGAATCGTGAATTTTAATAAATTGTGAGTTATGACTAAATTGTGAATTATGAATAAATTGTAAATTATGACTAAATTGTGAATTATGAATAAATTGGGAATTATGAATAAATTGTGAATTATAAATAAATTGAAAATTATTAATAAATTGTGAATTATAAATAAATTGTGAATTATGAATAAATTGTGAAAACCAAATAATCTAATAAATTTTTGGATTTGAACCCACGACCCCTTATCCAGAAATTATTTAAAGATCTTATCCAGTAAATCATAACGACTGAACCACGGAAGCCGCCGTAAAGCCGTGATATATAAAATACGGTCGCATGCCAACTGAGAATAAAGTCAACTGAACACCTCCTTGAAAAGTCATTGAAAGTTATGAAAAAAATAATTTAAAAAATTAGCTGATAACCCTAACCTAACACCTATTTAATCAATTTTTTAAATAAATTTTTTTATCACTCTAAATGACTTATCTGAGATGGTTCTGAGTTGGTTTCATTCCGAGTTGGCCGGTCACCATAAAATACATACTAGAATTTCCCATTATTTTGTTAGCCCGGTCTTTGGTTGACTAGAATCTTTCATTACTGCCTACATTCAGATGGCAACGGTCGCTCGATGGTTCGGAATCGAACCCAGGATCTCGTCTTATTGGAACAGTGACTTACAGCACCGGCCATTTAAGTCACGTTTTTCTGACTATTATTATTTATCATAATATCCCCCTGACGAAAATGTTTTGAAATTGAATCTAGCAGACGTGATTTTGGTTTAACTAAATATATAAAATGCTTATTATTTATTTTATATTGAACTATCGCAGATCCGTGAAAAATTAAGGGACAGTTTGAAATCTTTACAAATCAGTTTCGAAATATTACCTATATATTATATAAATATATATATGGTACATGGACAAGAACAGCTAATGATAGAGAGAAATGGCGACAGTTGGAGGAGGCCTTTGTCAACTAGTGACATACAGACAGGGAGTCGATGCATGATAAGTGAAAAGTTTATTATAAATAATGTTATATAATTTACTGTCTGAATAAAGGCTATTATTATTATTATTATTATTATTATTATATATATACCTGAACATACCTGTTTTATCGCTTTTATTAATTCTTCACACAATCAGTTCCAATTTTGTAAATGACAAGAAAATAAAAATAATTTTCCGTAAAAAAACTACACACATGGGTGTTCAAATGGCTCTTTATCGCTTGTCTAAATTCTTCACACAATCGGTTCCATTTTTTTTTTTAAATGGTCTGAAATTTATTTATTTGTATTTGGGAAAGTTGACAGCAAATCTTAAAATTAACATACATACAATAGTGAAGGTAGTTAACTACACCAATTATGAACTACCCACAGTTTGAAAATAACAACACTTAAACGCAAAACAAATTTCACGCAAAACCCACAGAACAGACAACCGAAATAAGTCTTGTTTGATTATTGACTCCACACAGGAGGCACCGAGGAGAAAAAATATAAATATTTTGTTTATGCTACGTGACTAGTGATGCACAGAAAGCAATTAGGTTTTTTTATCAATCGACACTATAATAACAGACGCAAAAAATAAATAAGAAATTCATAATGATAGAAATTCATAATAATTCATAATGATTGAAAAAAAAATTGTCTCATGGTCATGATTGCGACCAAACACTAATATTACCTTCTGATCTTCATCTTCGAATCTATCATCTCTTGCACGGAAGCAGCTACCTTCCCGCAAGCTGTCTATCCTGCCTTCAATATTGATCTTTACAAGAAAGGCAAACTTTTAGTAAGTTACATTATCTCGCCCATTCTGCCTTCCACAACATACATATTTAATTATTTGCTCTCTTCTTACAGCTCGTACGTAATATAATCAATTTTATGTCGAGAAACCACTGAAAAGATGATTTCTGTTCTACACATTTATTTGTCATAAAAAATTTCGATTCGATTCAACAAAGAGTGCACGGCGGCGGGAATGAAGATGAGTACCTCAAAAACAGAGGTGATGGTTATAGGAAGGGACCAAACTCAGTGCAACATACTCGCTAATAGGACTCAGCTGAAACAGGTGGACAGATTCAAATACCCCGGGGTTGAATTCTCCAGCGATGGACGGCAAGACGGAGAAATTGATCGAAGAATTAGTGCGGCAAGCGGTGTGTTGCGTCCTATCTACAGCTCAGTGATAAGAAAAGCCGAGCTCAGTATCATGACAAAGATGGCAGTGTTCAAAACAGTATACCCCCCGACGCTCACTGACGGCCACCAGATATGGATGTTAAACGAACGAACACGCTCTAGAGTCAAAGGTGGCTTGAGAGGGGTGGCAGGGGTTACAAAATGGGATCATATAAGAAACTCGACGATCCGAGGCGATCTAAACATTAAACCACTGCTACTCTTCAAGGAAAAATCGCAACTGAGGTGGCTTGAGCGTGTACTAAGAATGTCTGATGACCGAATTCAAACGGAAAATACTAAGTGTGATTCCAGAGGGTAGACGTCCAGTGGGCCGCTCCAGACACAGCTGGGCGAGGCAACTCCAAAAAAAGTGCGAGGAGAGGATGGGACTGCCATGGACGGAGACCGAACAGTCAGCTCAAGACGTATGGAGAAGCCTCGTCGATGCAACGGGTCCGCGACCCGAATAGGATAAGGGGAAGAAGAAGATGATGATGATGATAAAAATTTCATAAAAAATCATGCATTCTCGTTAAGTTTTAATTGTTTTTTAACGCTAATAAAATAATGTATATATTCAGAATCAGCGATTGTTGATCTATATCAGAATTTCCCAAACTTTTTGGGCTTAATCGTGGAGGTAGGGTTTAATATAAAATATTCCTGAAAAGCCAAACGATCACAAAAGTTAGTTTTTCACGGCGAACACAATATTTATTTTACATTATCTCCACTCAGGAGACCCAGAGGAAAATATTTTCCCACAGGTAGGACCTGTTTCATCTTTGGGGATGCTGTGAGGAGGGCTTTTAAATGAAAGGAAGTTCTGGGAAGGAAAAAGTTACGAAGGGTGGTTAATAATCCGGGGGTCGGTGGATCCAAGAGTGTCGAACCGGGGGCCGAAGAATCCGGGGGTCAGTCGATCCAACAGGATGAATCCACCCCCCCCCCCCCGCGGTGCAGGGTGATTTGCCGAGAGAGTCCTGCTGGGGAGGCAAAATGATCTCCCTCAACCAGTCTCTCCCACCACGCAATAAGTGATCAGACGCATCCGCCGCTAATATCTAACCTAACTTCAACCCATGAACCCCGACACCTTTGCATAGTCACAAATGGCAAAGGTGTCAGAGTAAATGATTCCGGGGAGGCCGGTACCCATACCCGCCTCCCAAATTGAAAAAAAAAAGAAAAAAAACAATATCTGCAATTTTTTTTCAGGCCTTCTTTGAAAAGATAAACAAAGTAAGTATTTGGATTTCGGATTTGTGCAAGCTTTAAAAGAAGTAAAAATTTAATACCGTTTTTTATATTTCTAAGAAGTGATTACCTTCATAATATAATTTCAGATTCTTCAATGTCACCTTATGGACCAATAATCCAGTGTGTATTTTCATAGTAAGTACATCCTCAAACCTGGTTTCGAAATCTGTGTGAAGGACCTTGTTGAACCTTGTTGTTGTAGTCCAAAATGTCTTCATCCTGGTCGTTCGTCAATGACAAGTTGGGGAACTGGGAAAATTCGCGCCTTCCAATGTTTTGTTTCAATTGATTAATTCTAGCAAGTAAAGCTGCAACAATGGACTTTGTTTTTATTAAATTCAGACAGTCGCCCTGTTAATTTTAAGTTAACCTTATTAAATTTTGAAAATAAATCTGATAAATAGTCAATATCTGACTTCCATTTCAATAAATTTCCCTTTAAATGACATCTCTTGCATCCAACAGCTCTAAAACGATCTAAAAAGTTGTCAAACTTATCTAAGCCTTTTGAGAGACAGCGGACCTCGGCTCCACATAGGGAGACCCCGAGGAAAATTATTTCCCTCAGGGCCTATGTCATTTTAAGGGATGCTGAGTGGAGGATCATTTTAAGGAAGGCAAGGAGAGGAAATCCTGGGAAGGAAAAGGTATGACGGGTGGGTAGGAATCTGGGGATCAGTGTGTCCAGGAGTGACGGACGTATTAATCTATCCCTCCAACTACGGTGTAAGTCGACGGCTCGAGAGAATCCAGCTGGAAAGGTAAAAAGGTCTCCCTCAACCAGTCTCTCTCGATCCTGCCCGCACACAGAAGGTGAGCAGATGCCGCCAAGGCCTGGACAAACCTCACCCCATGAACCCGGGCACTCCTGCTAAGTCGGCAAACGTAGCGAACTGCTTAGGATGACCTATGTCAGAGTTGGTTATCCAAAATGGTTCACGGGGCTGCGTTACACACACCTGCCTCCCAAATTGTTCCTAAATAATAAAAAATTGTTACAAATTCGATAAAAATTCTCATCATTGTCTTCACACAACTGGGTAAATGGTCTAGAAGTCAACGCGTTGCTACCTTGTTTAATATCGTTATGACGAATTGAATAGTGAGATTGATACAATCTGGTTCCGAGTTTTTAGCTATAAAATAAAAACCATTAAATATCACTTTGGGAATCTGTGAACTTTATTACCAGTAGTACCTATTTCAGATGTAGTAATTTCCGCGCCGAACGTTTCCTATGCATTTTCCAGACCTAGATGGAATTCGACCTTGCGTTTGTGTTTGCTCACGGTAGTACTAAATAGTCGGGGAATTTCATATTATGTTGTTGTAATATTCTTTGGTGACAGCTAAATCTGTCTGTTGGACCAACAACAGGACGGTGTTTACACGATTTTACAGAATGTACTACGAACCTACTATCAAAAGTAATCATTTTCTTGCATCTCTCTTACACACCGCACCATGAGGTCCCGTAGACCACTACAATATACTAGCCGTGACGATAATTTTGATATTACGGAATATAGTTACAAGGATAATATTGAAGTTTGTGTCAATTCCAAAAATTCAAAAACGTCAATACGCTGCTTTTGCGCCGGTTTTGTTTTTGTTCTTAAAAATATAACGCTGCAGCTCTTTCTTATACACGAAATAACAACAGTCGAAAATGAGACAAACGGTCAACGAATGTCTGCACCCTCCCAAAGAAAACATACAATCATTATCATACATCTCCGTATAAAGATGTAAAGATATCTTTAAAGAAAATGAAACGAAATTCCCGTCGCCGTGGCTGAGCCATAAAAAGATATACCTGTTTCCTTCAAGGGAAATAAGTAGTACTATGGAGGAAACAGACACTCACCTATTGGGTGTCTCATCTTTTGTCTCGTGGTTATTTAATGTGTAAGAAAGAACTGCAGCATTGTTAGGATTACAGTTTAAAGCTTTTTTTTGTGCCAAAATGCTAGACTCTTTAGTGTTTAGTTACATATGCTTATAAATTATTTATGACGGTTCTCAACAGAATTCTGTTTTTTATTGTGTTTTGTTGCTTTGTTGCGTTCACAAAGCTAACTGGATTATATAAAAAGGTGGAATTTGACGGAATATCTGGAATCAAAAATTATAATTTTTTTCCTTTATTATTTCCAAATTTTACGTTAGATATACACTATTTTATGAAAATAATAACAATGGGAACCCATTGGTAATATAGTTAAATATATTTTACCTAGAAATAACAAACAGTGGGCATATAAAGCAAAAACATGATTAAAATTTTTTTGAACAGCTTGCACAAAATTAATTGCGAAGATCGGAAATAAGTCGAGCCGTTGACGGATCAATCACAGATCAAAAAAATAAGTTATCTACGACTCTGTGGTGGTAGATCAAGTGTGAAAAAGCGGTTATGTGAATATCGTGAACGTAGGAACATCCCAGAAACCTGAACTCAAAAAATAACCTAGTATAATAATTGTGATCCTTACAGATTTGAAAGAAAATTGTAGTCGCCAATTAATATTACACATTTGACTCCTAGGCTCCTTTTCTATAGAGCGTGGTAAATATTTTCAGTTTCGACCTAGCAAAATAGTGGTAATCAGAATCAGTACTTTGCTTTATTATGTGAACACCTCACAAGAGTCCCAGCTGTTAACGTCTGGAGCCAATGAGACTATGGCAGCCCTAATAGGCGTATGTTGTGAGACTGAAGGCAGTGTGGGGAGGGGAAGGATATGGAGAAGAGAAAGGTGGGGGAGTACCTGCCAGCAGTTCTGATCACCAAACACGGCTAAAGCCTTTCAAGCAACGTTTCAATTCAGAATGGTATCTTACACCAGGGCGTTACTGAGAGAATCTTTCACCCTGGAACGTGCCGATACATATTACTTTAACTTAATTAATTGTGAAATAACGATTCGATTCCGCACCCTCCGTACTGCGAGTCAAGAGCCTCACCCCTCGACCACGGAGGCCGTCAATTGCTTGCAATGGCTTTAGCTCTGTGACCAGGTCTGAATAGCCAGATATTTTCCAACCTCACACATCTTTAGCCCCACAACACAGCACATTTGGGGCTGCCATTGTCCTTGGTTTAACTGGTTCCGAACAACGGGAAAGTTTAATCGATTTTATCCAAAGTAAGGGAAGTATAACCTTTGTTCCTGCACACCAGATACAACTGTATCTAATGCCGGTAGCCAATTTCAGAGACATCCGTATGTGTGCGCGTGTGAGCGCGTGATTGCCACCAAAAGAATGCATTGTCAGTGGCAATGAGTCTATCTGCCGAGTTTCAGCTCGTTTGGATGTCGGGAAGTTAATTTACACTTTCTAAATTTGCATTAATTCATTCATTTAAGAAAGTAAAAATGCAATTATTTATTTATTTTATCCTGACGAAGAAATCGATGGTTTCGAAACATGTTGATAATTTGCATTAAATAAGTGATGTACACAAACGGATTTTTTTTTTCATTTAACCCATTGGCCTCAAACCCCACTGTTCTTGCGGGTGTACAATGCGATGTCATAAACTCCAACCACGCAAGGGTGGCGGGACTGAAATATGTCTGCCTAAGAGCCATTAACCAGCGGCCGAAAATTTAAATTTCGTCGAACGATGATCTTGCGATCGTACCCTTGCAACTGTACAGAGCGGTTCCGATGAGAATGATTAATTATTCTCCATACCAGCATTTTAACATAATAACTCAATATCGATTTTATTTCATTCAAAATTTACTTTGATAAATACCTACATTCAAAAATGCTCAAACTCGTGATGATAAAACTTGTGTACTTTTTGTAATTATTTTTTTATCATAATTAATTACAATTTTACAATAATGTCGAAGAAAAATAAATATGTAATTTTTTTTAAAATATATTAGTTTGTAAGACCGTAAATAAATACACAACCGAACCCCTCAAACCCTTTTTCTTTCTCAGAACTCCCCTCTCCTTCTTTTCCTAAAAAAAACCTCCACACAGCATCCCCAAAGATGACAAAGGCCCTGATGGAAATTATTTTCCTCAGGGCCTCCTGTGTTGAGCTCATGTAAAAAAAAGCATACTAAAATTTTATTTTAAAACACAAAATATTTATATATTTATACATACCTCTATACATAAGTAAATTTAAAAAAAAATGTTTAATTAAACGTGTAGTTTAAAAGTTATATTAGATTTAGTACATCACTAAAGATTTAAAAATTTTAGTAAAAAATTAATTCGGATGTGAAGGACAATTTTTTAGCTTAACAATACGGAGGCCAATGGGTTAATCAAAATATGTATTTAAAAAGCGTATTGAAAAGTCCCAGTGGTGTGGTGTGGTGTGTTGTGTTGTAAGTGAGTGGCGCCATCTGAGGAGGAGTGATGAAGAGGAGCAGATGGCGCCAGAGCGCGGCGCCCAACAGACTGACTTATTACATTTCACACGAATATTTAGGAATTATTTACGAGGTGATCGTTGACAGCCTATTTTTGGGGTCGCATTCCGCTGCGGTTCGCTGGGCGTATTTATAAACGCAGCATAACAAAGCTGACATTTCCCTTCTTGGGCCAGTGCGGCTAATGGAAATCTCCACGTCGTCTTTTCTAATTTGAGATTGCTAAACCAAACAGCTTCATTAATACTGAACCCACTGAACAGATTAACCGATGGAAGTTTTTTATGATCTACTTTACGGATTACTACCATCAGAGTAAGCAGATAATGTTGCTTGTCTCGTGATGGAAGACCTGGCCAGCCGAGGAATTAAAAACGTTTGGGACTCAAAAGCGATGCCAACTCAGCCACTAGCCGGTCATGCAAATCAAATCTACGCCGCCCGCCCGCCAACCAGCAAGCGACAAACAGACAATTAATTTTATATATAAAATAGATTTAAATAAAAGAAGTTCCGACTACAAAGTTTTTTAATTCTTTAAATACCGAAAAAAGGAAAAAATAAATTATTCTTAATTGAAAACAATTTTCTTTTGGTTCTCTGTGATATAGATCCGCCGGTTTCCCGCTTGTATCGATAGTTTTCGGACACCGTGTATATATATTAGCTAGCAGTTATAAATTACTAGAGCATTAAGTCACTAACAAAGGTCTGAAATTAAAGCTAAAATCATCGAAGAGTATTATTAGGCTTGCGTCTGCGTGGTCGAATTTCAGAACCCAGCTTCGAGTGCATGTCTGACGCCACGCCATACGCGCCGCGCCACAAATAACATCTGTGTGTGTGGAATTTCAAACAAAGCTACCATTGTAATTCGCTTTGAATTCCAGAATTCGTTACAAGATGTTGCCACTTCTGTCGGCAGGACGCATGGGGACGTGCCCCCCCTAGGTAGTTCCTCGAGTCTGTGAATCTGGAGTTTCTCTCCGGATATGGAACGATTGAAGGTAATACTCAGTTGTATCAAGCGGCTCTGTATTACTTATAACGTCATTGCCCGTCCCAGACACTTTATACCGGTTATTAGCTTTATTATCACTGGTTGACAGTGGATATGAGGAAAGGGCTAATTTTGGAACCAGTTTCTGGTTTGGATTTATAAAATGGTCACCAACACTAATAGGGCGAAGCTGAACCAAAAGCCGCCCGCAGAGCCTAGTAGTAGAACCTGTGGAGCGGGTTTTTACTACTTACTAGTAAACCTTTATTATTCCCAGATGAAACTTTGTAATCCATTTCAAACCCTGGGACCGTCTTTGACATAAATTTTCAGTAATCTAAAAATATGCCTCAATAAATAATGTACAAGGCGTAGGTTTATTATAAATACTGCCGCGTCACATACCTATTAAATTATCCGAAAGAACAACATTTCACAGTCATATATTGAGAAGAATCTCTTCTTGGATATTATTCCAGATTTTGATATTTATATTCTTAAAATCGTTTTATAAGGCGTAATAATATTGGATGATTTATTGTTTTGACTGTAATATTTGAAGTATACATTAATTATTAAGTAATTTTCAAGTATCCAACAACTACACATACACTTACAATTTATATATGTGTGTACATATATGTATGTGTATGTGAATGTGTATGCGTATGTATACGTATGTATATATATATATATATATATATATATATATATATATTTATATTTAAATGCATGTGTGCAGGTACATGTATTTATATGGATGTGTATGTTTGTATATATATATATTTATATATTTTTTATATTCTTCTAATATATTTAAATACTTTTTTTTGCTCTTCTAAATAACCAATGTACAATAAATATTAAAATTTGAAAAAAAAATACATATAAAACTTTCTATTACAACACATAAATACTTGTCATACATAAACATAAATAAACACGTAAACACCTCAGCACAGGTTCTCCTAGTGAGGTGTTCACGAAATATACAACAATACCTATCCACAGTTTCACCTTCACAAACCTACCTTACACCCAACATAATAAAATTACAAAATATATTATGTAAAAATGTTTTCGAAATTGATCTATAGGTAAATACTGTAATATATAGAAATAAATAAATAAATTATTAAAATTTGTTATTTAAGAGGAATATTAACGCTAGAAATATTTCGATTCTCTAACTAACTAACTAACTAACAATCACGCCGTTTCCCCGCAGGGGTAGGCAGAGAGGACGGACCGCCAAACAACTCGATCTTGGCACACACTCCTTGCTTCGTTCACATTCATACATCGTCTCATACATGCTCTTCTGTTATTCTGACTCTTGACATCGCCCGACTCAAGTATCTGATTCACTTGGTCGTGCCATGTCTTCCTCGGGCGTCCCCGACTTCGTCTACCATTCACATTTGCGTCATATATTCTCCTTACACTCCTTTCCTCATTCATTCGCTCTACATGCCCAAACCATCTGAGCGTCCCTTTCTTAATCTTATTCATTACGCTTCTCAGCCATTCTCAGCCATCAAAATTTAAAATCGAGCGTTGTATTTGCACGAGGCAAGTGAGCGAAAAAGTGGTTTTTATTTATTTTCTGCATAATTTTATAAGAATGAAAAAAAGTTAGCACATACAAAACCTCAAAAATAGTCTTAGCCATAAAGCGGTATTTTTTTCTTCTCTGAAAAAAACATTTTTTTTAGTGGTTTACGCTTATATTTTTTGTTATGTAAATAATAATTTTTTGTAATTCCAATACATAAGCTAGTAAAAGCTTCAATTTATCCGTAGAATATTTTTTGAAGTTCATAATGTAAACCGATTCGTCATAAAGATAAATCTAAATAGTGTCTAAATAGGATTTCACGTATAGCTTCGTCTTAAGAAGCACCCGGCACTGAAGCACCCGATGTTGCCCGTGTTTTTATTCTGTTTTAAGGAGATAGGTGGTTTTTATAATTCTTACATTGACAGCAATCTTCCTCATGTTCTGAATTTCAAGTGCGCAAAATTTTATCAATCTCGGAATCGACCACCATAACACGGGCATGTGCCTAGCATGGTGAACGAAAAATCCACAAGGATTTTATTTAATAGGAAAAAATAGGACGCAATAGTTTTTGACTCACCCTAGTCATCTATCGTCCAACGCTGCTTCTTAAAATGACTCTTCAAGATGTCAGATTTTTTTTTTTTTAGTTTTCTTTATTCATTGTTTGTACACATGAATTGAGGATTTTTCGACCACCATGTTCAGCACATGCCCGTGTTGTGGTGGCCGATCTTCCATACAGTGCATTAACATATGCAATATATGTTGTGCAGGTATATTTATTGAACTCAGAAAAGCCTTTGATAGCATATCCCATGAGATTCTACTGAAAAAAAATTGAACAATATAG
Source organism: Glyphotaelius pellucidus (assembly GCA_936435175.1). Classification (NCBI taxonomy): domain Eukaryota; kingdom Metazoa; phylum Arthropoda; class Insecta; order Trichoptera; family Limnephilidae; genus Glyphotaelius; species Glyphotaelius pellucidus. The sequence continues at coordinate 42,847,209 of OW386542.1, read as the reverse complement.
GTATAAAAGACAAGTGGATTTCGAGCTATCTAAAAAATCGACCGCAAGTCTAAAAATAAATCAAATTAATATGGATAAAGAAATATCAGTACTGGGACCAATTCTTTTCACCATATATATTAATGACATTTTTTTTAACCACTACATGGACACATTACTTCAAATGCCGACGATACGACGATACGATAATGATTAGCGAAAAAACTTGGGAAAATGTAACATTTAAAGCCACCGAAGACATAAATACTCTTAAGAATTTCTATGACACTAATTTACTATCACTTAATAGCAGTGGCGTGCACAGAGTTTTTGATCAGGGTAGGCAGTAGAAAAACATATGATAAAAGTATGAATATATTCATATTATGAACATATTTATATTAGATAACCGAGAAAACCATTGTTTTTAAAGGTACTTAAACACACATTATTTCGTTCACTACAACAAGTTTCAAAGGTTAAAATTTCCATATTTTATCAGATAATTCACAATTAAAGTACGACGAACGTTTTTGAAGAGACAATTCGCATTTATGATAAACAACTAGTTGATAGAAATAGATAACAACAGATGTCAGTGTCACTGATTGCCATTTGGTAATTTTGTTCCAGAAAGCACTGCCTAATACTAACAAAAAAAACTCATAGAAGCAAATTCAAAACGACAGTTCTTACTCTATGCTGTGCATTTCGTAAACATTGATATTATATCTTGTATTAAGTTAGCTCTACGCAGAAATAATTCCTGCTTAGGCCGCATTTTAGTGAGGTAGTCGGATTCAGCTTCTTGAAAGTGTGTATTTATTTTTAGCAATAATTTAATAAATTATAATATTATTAACATGCTTATGTTTTACAAATACGGTAGGGTAGGCAGTGCTTATGTGCCTATATGAAGTGCACGCCCCTGCTTAATAGTGTTAAACGTATATAATTCCGTCTGCAATTCACAAAAAGGACACCCTATGACATTTTATTCCATGACAATTCCAAAACACATCATAAAAATGATTGTAACCCAAACTGCACAATATTAAAAACAACAAACACAATTAAATACTACTGGTAAGAGGTTAGTTTTGAAAGTCCCCCCCCCATCCGATTATACCATATTGTAGAATAGATTGGGCAAGAGAGAAATAAATAGTTTTAATCATACTAGCTGATAGGATGTTTCTCAAACTAATAAATATGTAAATAAGTTTTCTTACCGTATTTTGGACTTGTTGGTTCCACTTTAGGTGTCTATCTACTGTGATACCCAGATACTTTATACTATTTTGCATGTTATTGGTAAACAATTATTGTCACATTCCTTTTTATTTTCACATTGCAATGAATGGATATTAATAGCAATATTGTTTTCAAAATTTCTTCCTTTCAAGGAGAATGGAATAAAATATGTTTTATCAGTATTTAGTGAGAGGCAATTCAGGTCGAACCATGTTTTGAGTACTTATATTTATATTGGTATTTGCTAATCTCATTGTTTCCTCCCATGATTTTCCTTTAGTGATAACTACAGTGTCATCTGCGTAAGATATGATATCTCCAACTATGGGAAGAGTGAACATTTAACATATTGTTTATGTGTGAGGATGTGGTTATATAGGAGTTTGTATGTATGTGTTGGTATATGTATGTGTGTATGTATGTGTATATGTATTGTATATGTGTCAATATGCATGTATGTGTATGTTTAGGTCTGTATAGATGTGTGCACCTATATACGCATGACTGCTTGCATGCACACATACTAAAAAAAAAGAAAAAAAATTATGTACATTTCTATAATCTAATGCTAATTTACTTCTTTTCTCCTTTCTATTTTTAATTATAATTTTTCCAATTTTAGCTTCATTTATACTAAGAATAACCTCGTCGAATTCAATGTTTCAAAGACCCAATCATGTCTGATTACGTCTAAAAGGGATCGTAATGAAGATCTAGTCTCCTTCAACGGAAGCAATCTTCCGAACAGACCTTCCATTGATATGCTTGGTGTAACTATAAATGACCAGCTCAGGTATGGGGGCTCCATCGAAGCCAGAGTAAAGTTAACTTCTCAAAAACTGGGCGTACTGTACAGAGCCCGCAGATACTTTAATAGTACACAACTGCTAACCCTGTACAAATCGCAAGTGCGCCCCACGGTTGAATTTGGCAGCCACCTCTGGTCTGGAGCTCCAAAATACTTGAAAAATACCCTCGACTCTGTGCAGAAACGGGCGGTCCGTTTGATAGATTCTCCCATCTTAACGAACGGATGGCAATCTTTAGAGCACAGGCGTCGGGTGGGAATGCTATCCATGTTCTACCGGTATTTCAATGGAAGGCACTCTGAGAAACTAGCGTCATTGATCCCTTCGGCACCGGTGCATAGTCGGGAGACACGCCAAACGCGCGCCCAACATATGTACACGGTTGACATTGGTCACATGAGAAAGGATCGTTTTTTCGACTCGTTCTTGAGTTCAACAGTTTCCTCCCTGCTACAACATGGGTCTCTTCAAGACCAATGTTCATTCCTTCGTCTCCTCAAAAAGACCCTCCACACAGCATCCCAGATGACATACGCCCTGAGGGAAATTATTTTCCTCAGGGCCTCCTGTGCGGAGTTAATGTAAAAAAAAAAAAAAATACTCCATTGGTCACCATGAAACTGGCAGCCGCCTGGTATGGTGATTTAATATACCTACTTTATATAAATATCACAATTATGTAACATGCATTTTATAAATAAATGTATATATATATTTAAAATTTTTAAATGAATTAAACAAATTAAAAAATGCGTGTTTGCCCATAATCGTTGTCTATTTCATATATTCACAGTTCAGAGATATTTTTGCTTCTCGCTTACAAAATGACCTTTGAATACAACGTAGATATCATTTCTCAAAAAGCCCCACTATTTCTTAATAATGTATGCATAGGGCCTTACCATTTTAACCCAACTGAAGACAACAATACACAAATATCAGTTACATAAAATTACAAACCACGCGGCAGGTGGGCAGACCTGGACAAACCTCACCCCACAAACCCAGGCACCCCTGCTAAGTCACCAACGTAGTGAACAACTTGGGGTGATCTAAGGCAGAGGTGTTGATTATCCAACAAATGATTCCCAGGGCAGCGCCTTTCAAAATGACGTAGTACTTTAAATAAAAAATCTTTTTTTTTAACCAGTTTTTGTTGTTTTTATATACAAACCTTTTGGGGTATGTTCTGAGATTCAAGGGAGTGGAGGGAAAGAGGTTGGGAAGTATCTGGCTATTCTGATCTAGTTACCCAACATTGCCAAAGTTATTTCTAGCAACGTTTCGATTCTGAGTGGTGGTCTATTCGTTTACCAGGAGGAAACTGTTGCTAATATGATGTATATTAATATAGATAGGAAAAACACATAAAAAATTATTTGCGCAAGCTGTGGTCGGTTTGGACCTTCTGGATTTGTATCGAGGACCTTAACCAACCGACCAGGGAGGTCGTTAATAATTAATTAGAGCAATAAACAATTGCAGTGCTCCAAGAAACATAAAATTTTTTAGAAGATTCTTTTTTTCTGTATTTCTTTATCGTTGAGAACACAAATAAAATAGATTGATGTCATCAGTTCCTTCTGGAATTTATTTCATAAATATCGTCACTCTTACAAATATGTTGTTATTACGTATATTTGGACCAAATGAATAAGCAACAATAAGAATACACAAATGATACTGAAACAAAATTAAATAAATATGTAGTACAATAATTAGTGAAATTCTGACAATTTAATTCTATTTGATTGATCAGCACCAAAACTTGCACTTCACAAATCTCAGTAGATTTATATTTTTAACTTAATAAGTAAAACCTCAAATTGTAGTAAGTCTAAGTAATTGTACAATTAGAGGAGATACTTAGATATACAAATACTAAATATGATTAAATCAGGTAGTGCACATTAGCTCAGTTGGTAGAGTTGCGAACCGGCAAGGCAATAAAAAAATAAAAATTATAATTTATTGTGGAATTTTGCCGCCCTTTAAAAGTGCCGCCTGGGGCGGGCTGCCCCCCCCCGCCCCCCCACGCTACACCTCTGACGACAACACAATAACATATATTTAAACACCATATACTAACTATGCTAAGCAATCCATAGAGCACGAAGGGGACAATTTATATAATTGCCTTCCAGATGTCATTAAAAATGAAAAAAATTGTGAAGTACAAATTATTCAATATCAACAAAATAATGAAAGTGAAATATTGTATTGTCGTGTAATGGAAAATGTATGTAGTTCAGATTTCTCGTTAAATAAGTGGAAATGAATTTTCTTTTACTAGAACCAAAACCTTTAGGAAAAGGTTTTTTGAGCTGCTGCAAAAAATCATGATTTTTATCAACCCTGATTTAAACACCAATGCTATACAGTCGCAAGAGTGATTAGAGCGAGAGAACTTTCTTCCCTGTCGTCCAAAAAATGTGGGTACATCTCTGGGACATCTTCTGCATAGATCTGTAGGGCCTTCTTTGAGCCGTTTCTGGACAAGTCTCGGTGGTAGCGAAGGGAATGGCTCTGATGTCGGCATTTGTAACATTGGTTGGAGGACCCGAGAAAGATGTCTTTTTCAGCCCTCAAATGGATGCCCGCCACAGTAGATTGTTGATGCAACCGTCTAAATGAAAAAATTAAAGTCAACTTAACATACAATTGATTGGATTGAAAATAAGATAGCGGAAAACACAAAAAATAAGATTCTTGTGTGAAATGAAACTTTGTACTTCAGCATTCCTTAAAAAGTAAACATGAAATAAAATGGCAAAGGAAACCAAGAGAATCATAAATAGGTCAAAATTCGATTTGCAGATCAGCAAAAAGCTGGCTGCGGGCCCGTATGACAGTAGAGCATTCTGGTCGCTTGCGGGCTCAATAGGTCACAATTTCTACAAATCCAATCTGTCACCTCTTAGACGACCTGACGGCTCACTAGCAAACACCACCACCAAAAAGACTAATCTGAAAAATGTTTGCGAAAAACTCAACTCTCGATGACCAAGGTGCTGTTCAGATGTCGGTTCCTTACTGCGGTTTTCGTATGAAAAAGCTGAGGGAATCACTAACTTAATAAAGCTAGTGGGCCTGACGGAATACCTGCCCTGGCACTGCAGAGGTGCGCTGCAGAAAAAGCTTCAATTTTGGCAAAGCTTTTTAAAATATCCCTGAAGTCTGGCTCTGTGTCCTCTGGTTGGAAAAAAGCGGTTATCCATCTATTCCAAAGAAGAGTAACCACTCCAACCTGGCCGACTACTGCCCCGTAGTGATCACATCAGTTCTGTCTAAGTGTGATTAACGACAAACTGCTCACATAGCTCGAGAAGAACAAAATTATTAACGACCGTCAATACGGAATCCGGCAGAACCGTATTGACGGTCATCGTCATGCGGCGATCTTCTCGTGAATTTGACACATGTTTGGGGGCGGTTCCTGGAATATTTCGGTGAGACCCAAACAAGTGCACTGGACATTTCCAAGGCCTTTGACCGGGTTTGGCACCGAGGACATGTCAACAAACTGCCTTCGTACGAACTTCCTGCATCCTTGTGTATGTGGATTGCTGACTTTTTGAGGGAGAGGTCGATTCAGACGGTTGCTGATGGTTTCACCTCTTCCTCACACTGATAAATGCTGGCGTCCCAATCGGTTCTGTCTCTGACTTTGTTTTTGTTGCACATCAATGACCTTTTGACATGTGCACCAATTCATTGTTACGCAGATGACAGTACAGTCCACGAAAGTTTTTTGTTTGACAAGCCCCCAGAGGGCTCACAAACTCCAATGGCTCGGAGGGCTTTGAAGTAAAGAATGGACTGTTACCTCTAGAGTGTTATCTCTTGGGGTAAAAAAAATCTCATTGAATTTAATGTTTCAAAGACTAAGTTACAAGCGCACAAGTTACAAGGGAAAACTTTAAATGTATTTTTCTCAAAACCGTTATTCAAGTTGGCTGGAATCGGAGCTCATTGAATTTTCATGCGATTCACTTCATTCAAAGTTTAAATTAAAGAAAATTCAATTTGTATGCGAATGAACCTTGACTTATGAAAAATTATTAGTACAGGATAAAGTTATTGCTAAATTAAGATTGTTTTTTTCGTCAATTTTAATTTTATGTTCGCCATTTCTGCAACCGACAACTTTTTTGACTTGACAACGTCTTATAAATTGATGAACGCCGGCTGCATGCACGAAAAAGCATGACTCATTGTCACGTTCCGCCTGAGCCGAGCGTGCAAGCAAGAGCGCGGAACAAGCATTGGGCCTAAGCATTCGGCTTGTGACGCATCTATCTCTCCTCCACTCCATCATTATTATACGACGTTATCACATAAAATTATCGTCCGTAAACAGACTCTACAAACAACCAATTTTTTTTGGTTGGAACAAGACTTGCTTTCCGCCTAGTTTCTAGACTCACAGAATCAGTTTCCTCAAGTAAGTCAATGTGGTGCATGAACCTTGGATAGGTTCCATACTTCCGCTTGTAAACATACCTGAGAAATGCTCCAACTTCGCTCGCTTACTCCAGCTTGCTTCTCAGTATGCCATTGAATAATGCTAGCATAGCTTCTTGGTTATCAAACTGCTTACAAGTCCTGATGATGAACCCAAGAAGTTTGTAGCAAGACTGAGTGAGCTGCGATATATGGCCAGAGAATGTCAGTTCGGGATCAAAGATGACACTGAGATCTTTCACCTTCCACGAGATGATATACACACCTGGCGAACAAAAAAAAGGAAAAATGAGGGAGAATTCTTTACATAATGCGAGGGACTCTGAGAAGATGAAGGGAGATTTTTTAAATATTTAAGAATGGGTCAATGTGTGGAAAATATAAACTTCAACAGCTCGGAGGGCTTATTATTAAAATTTTTTGTTCCGGTAACTTTTATAAATATAATTTTTTTTTAATATAAACGGTATGAAACTCAATCACGGGTAGTATTCGTGATCAAATCAGTTCGGCTTCGCCCAGTTTGAGTGTTGAGTGAGTTGGTGGCCATTTTATAAATTCCTTAAAAAATGGGTTACTCGGATCCACCGGGATCCAGTGACAGCTAATCACAGGGACAAAGTAACCGTGACAGGCAATGACGTCATATGTAAAATTTAGCGGGTGGTATTATTATTCACAACTGCCAGTTACAATAATAATCATATTATCATCAATCCCTCCATATCCGGAGAGATACACAAAATTACAAATCTGTAGTAAGGACATCTACCAGCAATGCTAATCACACTAGCTGTTAATGAGCCACCTTCTGACATTGCTTTGATTCAGTTCTATTCCAAAAGTAAATTTGTATACAAACTCCAACTAAGAAATCGGTTTTGCGTAAGGCGCGGCGTCAGAGTTGCATTCTTAGCCGGATTCTTAAATTTTAACCATACAGTCTCTAGGCTATTAATACTGTTTGATGATGATGCGCGGCTGTTAGAGTGTCGAAGAAGTGCAGAGAAATTTGTAAAGAGAGGCGAAAAATTGCTAGTCAATTTGTAAGTTGTTTCACGTTTAGAGTGTTGCAACAGAATACACGCAAGTCTCCCCAAATACCAAATGAATAATTTGCTATCTGTTTTCAATGCTGCGGTCACTGGTATATCTAAACATATTCCCACGTTTCAGAGCATCTCAAATATCGTCACTGGCTCAAATATCTTGAAACAATCCAATACAAACTCTGCTGGATGGTATTTAAGTCACTTAACCCTTTGCAACCGGCAAAAACCCTAATTGTGATGGGACACACTCTTCCCATGGAGCAGGGCGACTTTCTGGTTGAAACACATGTGCATTAAGGTACCTTACATAAGCAACCCCCGCTGACACCCCTACTGTCCGATAGACACCAGTTCTGTTCCCAAAAACAGATTTATTTTCTGTCAGGATTTATTCAAAGACAAACTCACGCTCTTGTGAAGTCCGTTGTAAAAGGTTAATGGAATGACTCTGGCTTACTTATCAATAAATACTTTTGGAGTGTGGGATTTACTGTACTTACTAAGGTGATGTATTTGAATCAGCAGCGGAGATGATTTTGGCTGACTGGAGTTGTGCTGGTTCGAATCTGAGGTATTCATGGATGGAGAGACGCGCCTCAAAATGATTGTTAAGTTTCTGAAACAGAATTTGTACCAGGTGTATTTAAAAATTTAATTTACGTAAAGAATTTTTGTGTTCAAAATACAGTTCCACGACAACTCATTTCAATTCGCATTTCAACATCTCTTTGAAAAGTCATTAAAAGATATGACATATATATTTTTTTAAATAGCTCATAACCTGACCTAACATAGCCTATGTTGCATTTCAACACCCCTTTGAAAAGTCATTAAAAGTAATAAAAAAAAAAGTTCAAATTTTACAAAGGAAGTGTTGAAGTTGCATAATTCTGAGTTGTCCGGTCACCGAAAATTCATAATGAAGTGAATTTTTATGAACAACATTATGTAAAGACAGTGATGGTGCTTTACAAGTCAGTTCTTGTTTCTCGTTTTTTGTTCGCTGGGTGTATATCAAACCATCTCGCGTCCGTACCGTGATACTGACACGCTATGAGCCACAAGACGTGAACCTTAACCCTTTAAGTAGTATGGTCGCACATTTACGGCAGCATTCAAAAGATCTATAAGAGTATCGCCGCGTATGTATGGCCGTACAACTTTATTCAAATTTTTCTATGCCACGTTTGTAATTTCGATTAAATTATGATTTACAGATAACATAAATATATTTGTCAAACATTTTTACGTATTCTAACAAAATATTTTTACATAAATATTGTTACGTAAATAGTCAAGTTTATATTATAAGATTTTACTTCTACTTTTTGAATTAAATGTTTATTATTGTACATTTCTTTTTATCTAGCACTAATACATAAAAATAAATATTTGAAAACTTTCTATTTTATTTGTAAAATGTTGAGAGCAGATCGCCGAGGCAACAGTTCTATAGCTTCTCTCACTCGTTAAATTATCCTAAAACCCTTGGTCTCAGTATTCACGTTAGCAAAAAAGAGGATGGTTTGAAAGTATCAGGCTTTGATTCAGATCTGGTCATCAAACATAACTAAAATCACCTCTAACAACATTTTGTTTTTGAATGGCGGTCTCCCTGAGGAGGTGCAGATATACTAAACATGGGCCGCATCAAGAAAGTTCTTAGAAGAAACTCCAGCGGCTGTGCAAGGAGGGGCTGGGAGACCAGGAGACGCCTTGCCTAGGCGATGGGTTCCCGACCCAAATAGGACATGTCATCGGGAGGTTGCTTCTCTTCACTTTAATTTCGCTTTCGCATAGACTTTTTTTAATACTTCTAACAGTACTGATTTTTGAAGTCTAGAAGAAGAGTTCTCAGAAGGCATTATATCACTTCTGACTACGGAGCACCACGGAGGAAGAGCTTTTGAATTGACACTTCGGTTCATATTTTGAGTGTTTGTGGCTTTGACATTTGACAGTTCTGTGCAGTGTTGCCATGTCCCAAAAAAGAAAAAAAATATATAAAAAAGAAAGTAACCATACCATAAATAATAATCTATAATGCTTTATTAAAACATTTTATAATTTTCCTTTGAATAGTTGGAAATAATAACGTTTTTAAAAAAAACACCGTACAAATAAATATATTTATATTTTTTTTAACGTAAGTGTTTTTACTTCAAAAATGATTTTTTAAGGTTATAAAGTTTAATTTGTAGTAGGTACCTACTTATTAAATAACTTCTATATAAATAACTTCTTTTTTTTATTTAGTCGATAAAATGAGGGTGAAAATAATAATTTTTTTCCAAGGCTTTCAACTCCAAAGGAGTGTTGCAGCCAATGTCAAGTGAATTATTTTGTGAATAATGCGTGTAAGAGTAATTTTGGGTACAAACCAAAATCGTAATTTATATAAATGAAAATAAAATTCTTGGTTTTAAGTCACTGTATTAATATATTTTCACTGTCTACCAATTTCGGTACCTACAATATTATTTTTATAACAGTCCTGATGATGGTACGGAGGAACTAAAACCGGTAGCTAGTAAAAATCTATCAATAAAGTGAGTTGAAACCAAGTATTTTCTTTTCATCTTTTTAAATGTCAAGTCACAATGTGTTTGCTTCTTTTGAAAAATTAATATTATTAATATTTAAATTTGGGAGGCGGGAATGGGTACCGTCGCCCCGGGAACCTTTATTGGATAACCAACAAGATACCCGTCTAATGCAACCTTCACCCTATGAACTTCTTTTTTTTTAAATCAAAATTTTTTGTTTTTTGCTTTGCGTATTTTTTTTACTATACCTCAACTTAACCGATCCCCCCCCATCCTACCCCCTCTATTCCCACCTAAATAACTTGTAATAATGTTTCTTGTAATATAATGTTTATTATCTGTCAAATCACTTGTATTTTAATGCCTGTAAATGGTACAATTATTGTGACTCAATTACTATTATGGTCTGGTATTAATGTAAACTGTTGGTCTCCCAAATAAAAAAAAAATAAAAAAAATCTCTTTCCCCTTTCTCCCGCCATCCCATCCGCATAAACTAATTTAACTCTTTTTCTTTATATTCACTAAATAATTAATATAGGTCGGTGAGAACCTATTATTTGTTAATTATACATATTTTATCATACATTATTAATTATTGTAACTGTTGGTTTTCCAAATAAAAAAAAAAAATAAAAATCAGAGTGTGCGATTCACACGCGGTAAAAGTGAAACTAGAAAGTCGCTAGATGTGGCTTTCTTTTCTTTTGCCTGTTTTTAAAGTGGTTTAAATTTCAGAAAAAAAAAAATGTTTATCTTTTTGGATTTCGTAGGATTCGAACTTCTGCCGCTTGGATTTGTTAGGTGCCTTAGCCGCGGCACTACGGGAGGTTCGAACCGAGGCGCGAATTTAGAGCATTATATTAGAACCAAGGAACCATCAAATAATAAATTTTAGTGACGCACTTCCGTTTCACTCGAATTTCAAATCACTAACGGGGCTATAGAAGTTTCACTTCAAAAAATAAAATAAAACCCTTTAATTAAAAATATTTTAACCCCTGATACTCTGCGTACGTCTCATTCTCTCGAAGTATAGTTTTCTGAAGGTTTCACTTCTACCGCGTGTCAACTGCACACATGTTTTTTTTTTGTAAACCGGTGATTTTAAAGCTTTAAAAATCTTAAATTACTTCAAAATGGTATTGAATATTGCGTTGTATAAATGTACCATATTGTGAATTTGTTATAAATTAAGCAAGTTCTTAATTTATTTAAATTTGAAAACAGTAAAGCAGACTGGTAGCAGGAATATCTTAATTCAAAATAAAAACATTTTATGCATTCTACAGTCTTTGTTTAGACTTTTCATTAATATAACTTGAACTGTTTTCATCAGTTTTCAAAGCGATTACGTTTATTAACGATGTTGGTGAAGTTAGTTTCATTGTGCTTCATTAACTGCTTATTCCTCGTGCAACATTTGTGCTTAGCGCGTACATTGTACGAAGAAGATTTCAATAGTAATCAAGACGGTTATTATAAGATCAATGATATTCCTGACGAGGGCTGCCTGGTGTCGTCCTACGTGGACACGATGGATGGCGTGCCGTGCCTGGGTTCCACGTCTTGCTCGGTGTGTTTTTACATCCACACTCCGCACTTCTGGGAGACTTACCAGTTGGAGTTTGATTTCAATGGCAACGCTGGTACAAAGATAGTGGTTCTGTCGGCCGGATTTGAAGAGGAATTCGTTGTGACTTCGGATGATACGTGGAACACGTATAGCGCAGATATGGAAACTCATGGTTTGAAGGTTTGTTCATACGTAACAAATAATAACACAAGATCGTATTATGGAAAAAGATGTCAAAATCCGCTTCACGGTTAATCTATTTGAATTTCATTATAAAAATTAGAGATGCCACGAATATTCGGCTACTTTTTACTATTCGATATTCGGCCGAAAACCGAATACCAAATTAAAAAAAAAAAACACGCATAATAAATATTACTCACATTTTGTTTTTATTTTAACGAAAAATCAGCAATCAAAATCAGATGATTTTTTATTTTATTTATTTAAGTCTATTCTTGAATACACATTTTACAAATGATTACAGTGGTTTGTATAGTAGAACCACAAAACGTTAATATTACTGTGTTGGGTGTAAGGTAGGTTTGCGAGGTAAAACTGTGTGTGGGTAATATTATTTATTTCGTTAACACCCAATCAGGAGAACCTGTGTTGGGTGTAAGGTAGGTTTGCGAGGTAAAACTGTGTGTGGGTAATATTATTTATTTCGTTAACACCCAATCAGGAGAACCTGTGTTGGGTGTAAGGTAGGTTTGCGAGGTAAAACTGTGTGTGGGTAATATTATTTATTTCGTTAACACCCAATCAGGAGAACCTGTGTTGGGTGTAAGGTAGGTTTGCGAGGTAAAACTGTGTGTGGGTAATATTATTTATTTCGTTAACACCCAATCAGGAGAACCTGTGTTGGGTGTAAGGTAGGTTTGCGAGGTAAAACTGTGTGTGGGTAATATTATTTATTTCGTTAACACCCAATCAGGAGAACCTGTGTTGGGTGTAAGGTAGGTTTGCGAGGTAAAACTGTGTGTGGGTAATATTATTTATTTCGTTAACACCCAATCAGGAGAACCTGTGTTGGGTGTAAGGTAGGTTTGCGAGGTAAAACTGTGTGTGGGTAATATTATTTATTTCGTTAACACCCAATCAGGAGAACCTGTGTTGGGTGTAAGGTAGGTTTGCGAGGTAAAACTGTGTGTGGGTAATATTATTTATTTCGTTAACACCCAATCAGGAGAACCTGTGTTGGGTGTAAGGTAGGTTTGCGAGGTAAAACTGTGTGTGGGTAATATTATTTATTTCGTTAACACCCAATCAGGAGAACCTGTGCTGAGGTGTTAACGTGTGTATGATTAAGTGTGCCAAGTATTTATGTGTTGTGGTAGACAGTTAGTTTTTTGTTTTTGTTTTTACATTTTATTATCGCATATGCTGATTATTTAGAAAGGAAAAAAACCATATAAAATATACATCCACATTCACACAAATATATATGTGTATATATCTATACAAATACATATACACAAACATACGTACATATAAACATACACACACACATTCACATGTAAAATTTATTATTATGAAATTTTTATTACATTATGCCATTTTTAAGATATACACACTATAAGTAACACAATTTGATGTAACTATCAACAAATAATGCGACAATCAACAAATAATGTCACACGACCTACTCGCAAATTTTCCCTTTTCCCTTGCGGACCGCGACTTAAACCGTATCGGCAGTGTATGTTTCTGTAGCAACGGCCACTTGATACTTGCATCAGCTCTCGTCGACTTCCGGGCACTTCAGAAGTTTATATGCGCACCGCACACGCTTTGATGCTATAACTTTCGAAATGTTTTGTCCACATGTCATGTATCGTATAGGAAGATTTTTAATCCAAAAAAGTCGATTTTTTAAATCGGCTGAATCAGACTCCCCCTTAAGTCATTCCTAAGGCTGGAAGCTTCACTGAAATTCAATTTTATCATTTTAGTTTGTCAATCAGAGCCATTTTTCGTTGTGTTTTTGTTATAGGTATACAAAAGATGTTTTAATTTATATTTTTATTTTCAAATCAATGAATGGTTATGTGCCTAAAGCCTCGATGACATAGGACGAGTTTACAAGCTACTATCTGGGAAATTCACTATCTGTTAGTAAACTCGCTCAGTGTCATCGTATTACTTGCTAACTAGCAGATTATGGACAATCTACGAAAAAAGTTGAAAGGTGGTCAACTTTACTCGCTACGCGCTGGTGTTTGCCTAAAGATGGCAGCCCACCAACAGCTGATTTCGTCTGTCTGGATTAGTTCGGGCGGGAGCCGATATTTCTAGCGTGCGGCGCTAGCTGCGAATTCAAGTTTTCTACAAAATGTCACATTCAAACCATGGCGAATGTGACATTTTGTTGAGACAAGAGAGTTGCATGGCGCGGGAGTCGTTATTTTAGCTTCTACTGTTGCTACTGAGCGAGTAGACAGTTTTGTGTGTCATTACGACAATCTCGCTCGCCGATTCTCCCGATTTTAAACTTACCGGCTAGTAGCTTTTAAACTAGCTTAATTTAATTGAGGCTTAAGGAATCCGTTACGATGCACCGCTCCCTACCATCTGGGGCCAGCGATACTACCGGCCAGGTATCCCCGATTAGGGTGTGTCCAACTTAGTGGAGAGGAGAAAGAGACGCGTAATAGGAAGATGAAGGTCTAATTCTATCGCTTTATGTGTCTAATGTATTATTATTTTTTTAAATCTTTTCAGACGTTTTTCTTCATAAACAGGGACCCCCCGTGCGATTTTCAGTGTCTGACAAATTTGAGAGTGTTCGGTTGGTTGCGGTCGCCATTCAGGAGGCTGGGCGAGACCCAGAACACCACCGAGGCCAAGAAGTACGGGAGGTGGAGGGACGAAGAACTCAAAGCCCACTTCGTTTTAACTGTTGTATTTATGACCTTCGCAATATTCTTCGCCATTGCTATGATAATGTGTATATTAGACGTGGGCAAAATTGAATGAATGAATTAAATGAATAAATTCAATTTTGTGACATACTCGATCTGATTCTCTTTTTCAAAAGGAATTAAATCTTAATTCCTTACCATTGGCCTTGCATCCTACGATTTTTTAACAGCACCATATTTCTTTTTTTATTTCTATTTATTTATTTTACAGTTAAATTATTTCATGTTATATTGAGGTAAGAAAATAATAATGTGCTCTGTAAATATTGTAGTATTTTGTAGGAATTTAGTTAAATATTATTCTGGTTATTTGCTGCGCGGATAGGCAGGTAGGTAGATAGGCAGGCAGATAGGCGGCGCGCCGCGAAATGCCTGTCACGTGTAGTATCCCGCGCAGTAAATCCATAAAAAATAATCCCGTAGGCCAGAGAGTTAAGTCCCCCAGCCCAAGCGACAAAACCGCCAACCGACAAAGTCACGACGAGTCAGTCATGAACCAAGTAATTCCGAATTCCGGTGTCGCGTCTTTTTCACAGTCGTCCCGCAGCTCCCACTTATTCAAGGAATTAATAATTTTATTCCTCATTCATTTGTGTCGTCATATTCATAAATGTCTGTGCGGACCGTAGCGCTCAATCCCAATCTCTGTTTCACTTACTCAAGGAATCAAAACATTTGTTTCTAATTCAGTTGTGACGTCTTTGTCTCAAAACCTATGTCCCACGTGTCGAGTCGATCTGACCGGACAACTCAAGTCCGTTGAAGATTAACTAGGTCCGCGGAATGCAAGTTATTCAAGTCACTGCAAGACAAAAGACACTTATTAGTCAGAAGTTCCTAATTCATCCCTTAATGCTGGCAGAGATTGGGTTCGTCGTTAGTTCCCGCGCGGCCAAGCCGTCAACTTAGGGCGAAACTTTCCACTTCCTGACCCCGAACTCCTGCTAAAAAAAGCGAAATTAAGTTCAATGTTTTTTCTCCCTCCCACCTGCGATAATTATGCAATGCGTTTAGAAACAAAACGATGTTTATTTATATTATTGTTTTTTATGGTATCTGCCTATCTATCCGTAAACAAAACATCAGTCAGCTGTCGAGTGTCGAACAGTGATAAATAATAATCGAGTGATTATTTGTTCCGTTATTTTTGTAAGAAATTGTACGACGCGTGTCGCTTAGATTTCAATCAGTTTTTATTTGGCGCAAGGTTTTAACTTTACCAGTGAGGTAGGTACCTACATGCATTTAAAAATATATATTTGGGTAAAGCTTATTCCAGGTGACCGGATCGGATATATGAAAGCGCGATAATAATATATTTTTTTTTTATGTGAATACCGCACAAGTCCCAACCGCTCCCATCTGTAGCTAATGAGACTATGGCATCCCCGATTGGGATATTTTGTGAAGAAGATGTGGGCAAATTATGTGTATTTTCTCTTTCTTTCTTGTTATACGTATAATTTTTATGTAAAGGCAATTGGGAGTGTGTATGTTTTTTTTTATAATTTTAAAATTTAATCTGGTTTTGAGTACTCTTTATTTTTTATCTAAGTGAAAAAAAAATAATGGCTTCGTCATTAGTTTGTACACACTGAATTTGGGGTTTATGTAATATTGAGTATGGTTGCTATGTATCTGGTGTATAAGTTTTTGTTTTAACGTTTTTTGTTTAAAATGGTGGTGTTTTGTGTTTACTGTTCGTGCATATAATCATCCTAATTGTTACTGTTACACACATATAAAAAAAAGTCGTCGTTGTTGTTTTTTTTTTTTTTTTTTTTTTTTTTTTTTTTTTTTTTTTTTTTTTTTTTTTTTTTTTTTTTTTTTTTTTTTTTTGAATTCATTGAATTAAAAGAATGAATTAAAGGAATAAATTCAAAAGGCCGGGAGAATCAGACTGAATCGATTCAGTACTGGGAATAAATCTGCCCATGTCTAGTGTATATGTCAGAAGAGCAAACACGGTTCTTGGTGACCCCGAAAATGAAAATAATATTATAATCAAAACATCATGAAAAAGAACACAGGTTTTGTATTACTGTTAAAACCAAAATATTTATAGCATATTTAACATTCCTAGTATAGCTTACGTCTTTTGTGGTTGGATTTATTAAGTTCGCTCTTGGAGAAACCGTAACCAAACTAAAACTGGTTGGCAACTCAATTCACAGCGCAATTCAGCTTTACAATATCAGTAATTATATCAGCTTGTTTAACAAAAATATAATTTGTTAACAATTTTTCAATTATCGACCTTATAATAATTTATCAATCTCTTGAAAAAATCGATATTTTCTTGCTCGGATGTATTGCAAATTACTCGAAAACTTGACAGGTCGTGAAGCGCAACCATGGTAACCTGTCAACCTGGCAACTGAAATGCTGCGGTGACTAACACGGCGATTTATGAGTGACTGGTTGCGTCGCCCTTGACAACTGGTCTTTTGCGGACCGCCAATGAAATTCGCAGATTGCTTTCCTGTGGACAGAGATTGAGTTGCCAACTGTTTTTTTTTCAGTTGCCCCCTGAGCGAATGGAATTATTTGCCCTTTTACCTTTGTGATGAAATATCCCGGCGAATTAGAATTTATTTCATATTTTATTATTTTATTTATTTTATATACCAACAAACAAGTCCTGCTAAGCCAATTGCATTGGCTTGACAGCAGGTGCTTATACATACACTTACATATATATTTTGAAGTTATGATTTACATCTTATATCTACAGCTTAAACATTTTTTCATTAATATCAAAATAAATAATTTTTTTCTAATAACCAATTTTTCACCATATATTTAACCTTATTCATAGAATCATGTTGCTTTATAGTGTCAGTTTTCAATTTGGGAGGCGGGAATGGGTACCGCCGCCCCGGAAACCTTTATTGGATAACCAACACCTCTGCCATAGGTCACCCCAAGTGGTTCGCTACGTTTGGTGATTTAGCGGGGGTGCCCGGGTTCATGGGGTGAGGTTTGTCTAGGTCTTGGACCAGGACACACTGAACCCCAGATTCCTACCCACTCCTTAAACCCTTTTCCTTCCCAGAACCCTCTTCACCTTCGCCTTGCTTTCTATCATCTTTCCATGCCATTTTATATGTTTTACTAACACCATTGTATCAATTTTATTATGGAAGCACTTGCATACTGCTTACTAATAACGTACGCAGAGACATTGGGTCCAAATTTGTTCTAAACTAAATGTAGAATTAGAGTCCTCGAGAGAGCCTGTATATATGTTTAGATAGATAGACGCATAGATAAACTATAAAATAATCAGACGTAAAGAAAAAATAGTAAATTGGTGTGGTTCACTATTAAATTCACGAAATATTTTTTAAGATAGCTTCCTAGCCGGGAAGTTAGTATAAAATACTTAATAATCTAATTAACATGAATGAAATAAATATTTGGAACAAATAAATAATTACCACCAGGTGTTTCACAGTATTTGGACAATTCAACAAATTTTTGAAAAATAAATTAAAATTTTAATAACAGTTACAATAATAACTCTTGCTGTTAAGCGGTTGTATATAGTTAGAATTTTCAAGAAATTGATTTTTTATTATTTAATTTTCATAATGTACGTATATTTAAGTACACAGTACAAAAAAAAATCAAGTAAGTCCGGCGATTATTTTCGAAGTTACACGCTTATTTGTAAAGACGTGTCAGAGCATTTAAAAGTTGAAGGCAAACTTTAAACGCGTTTTACTCAAAACTCTGTTTTTAAAGTCGGTGACCAAGATTACTCGAAAACAGCTGAACCGATCACTCTCAAATTTTAACAAAAACTTCTTAAGTGTATTTTACACTTAAGAAGTTTTTGTTAAAATTCCCTGAAGGCCTGTTCTCACCAATAAATACATATTTTTTTATTAACAATATTTTGGTAAGAAATCGATATTTTTTTGAGAAGCCGCCATTTTGCACAAAAAATTATTTTGTTCTTAGATTAATATTAGGTTCTTAGATCTATTAATCAGAGGAATTAATAGATCTAAGAAATAATAAGATTATTTAATCTTAGATCTGTTAATTAGAGGCATATTTATTATTATAACGAAATTCGTTTGGTTTTTTTCATTTTAAATGATCCAGTCCAGAGATATGATGGTCACCGCAAGATGCCTTTTTTGAGAGGAGCTTCTGGAGATCAGCTATAGCAGCTTTCAAAATTATTATTTTTACAAAAAAACATTCTTAAAATACCGTTTAAAGTTACCACAATATGTGTACAAATTTTTGGTTTAATAAATTTAAAAGTCTTCTCAGGAAAAATTCTTGAAAAATCCCTTTTTTTGGGCCTCCTGACTGCATATAACCCCTTAAGTGGAACGTTTGCGCAACCCCTTTCGGCCCGTTTCATTTAAATCTTAAATTTGAATTTGAGATTAAAGAACCCAACTAAACTGAAAAACCAAAATCAAAAGGTATATCAAATATCTAGTACGGATGTTAAATATAGGATGATAAATATAGAATTTTTTTTTTTTCATTTACTCACTATTCTTAAATTGCCTCTAAAATCATGAAACACTAAAATCTTCAATAACCTATATCTTTAATAATAATTTAAAGCAAAAATAAATAAAGTAGCTTACATCCGAAATAGATATTTGATATACCTTATGATTACAAAAATAATTTTTCAGTTTGGGTATTTTGATCTCAAACCAAATTTAAGATTTTTTATGAAACTGGCCGAAACGGGCCGCGCTTACGTTCTACTTAAATGAAATTTCTAAGTTATTTTTCAAGCCCTGTGAAAGTTCTGTTATTGTTTGTACTAGTACTAGCTGTTTCTCAAAACTGAAATGACCAAGTAAAATGATTTTCTTCAGGGCCGACATCAACATTGGGATTGCTGTGTCTCTTGGTTGATTGATTGGAGGTCTCTTTGTGGAGAGGAAAGAGTGAACCTAAGTCATGGCGCACCGTCCACGCGCACGCGTTGTGCTTGTAATGGTGCGAACGGTGTTCAGTATGACAGAACGGCTGTGTGATTTGCACTCATGCGCGATAATAGCACCGAGTCTCGTCCACCGTAACAGAGGGTCCTCCGCACTGTGGGAAGTTATCTTGTTGATGTATTTCCAATCTCGTTATTCTATTCTATTTACGCCTCACTTCGTGCTGTTGACTTATTTCCGGAGTAACTCTCTGCGTGAAGAAGTTTTCTTTATAGTGTCTACTGATCTTTTAGTCTGCGGTTATCTGTAGTTGAGAAAACGCAGCTTGGAAAAGGTTTTGCGGTTCACTTTTAAAGTTTACTTGACGGATTGCCTCGTGTTAAAAACTTCTAAGCAATTAAGTGGAACTTTTGCGTGGCTCTTTTCGGCCCGTTTCATACAAATCTTAATTCTGGATTTGAGATCAAAATGCCCAACCAAAATGAAAAATTATTTTTGTTATAGGGGTATCATATAATATCTAGTACGGATATGAGCTACTTTATTTATTTTTGCTTTTAATTATAAGATTTTAGTATTTCATGATTTTAGAGGCAACTTGGGCAATTATTTGTGAGTAATTGAAAAACAATAAAAAATAATTTTGCTTTATTTATTTTAGAAATATAACGAAAAATAAAATAAAAAATCATTTTTTAGGTAGTAATTTAAATATATAAACGACAAATTTTTGTTCCGCCGTAAACAGGTAATTTGTATTTTAACTTTGCACCAAAATGAATTTTTTTATTCATTTATATTTTTTATTTTATATTTTATCATATGTTTATGATATATATAGTAAAATCAAAACGTACCGACACGCTAGTGGTCGATAGCTATATGATATTAAAAAATTAATGTCAAATATTAATAGTATCTATATAATATTAGCAGTAGTGTCAAAATCCAGAGAGGAAATTGAGGAAAACGTTTGTAAGGACAAAACGCAACCCGATTTCCTTTTAACCTGCTGAACGTTGGATGGTATTTCGAGAAACCGCGCGAAAATTACCGCGATGAGTTCTGGTCAAATGTCGATATAAAAACAAAGCAATAGTCTTTTTCGCGATTTTTCTCTGTTTGCCAGATAATATATCTTATTATTCGTGTTTATTACACGATAATATCGCTAGAAGTTTTCCCAGTAAAAAAATAATTTTCCATTCGGCAAACAAATATCAAAAAAATATATTCATACGAATATAAACTGATTTTATTATTTCTACAGAAACTTAAGAACACACCCTTTATGAAAAAAAAAAACAATTCAAAGGAGTTTTCAAAGAAATATTGACATTGATACTCTTTGGAAACGTAAAATAAAGATATTTTTGCCACTGACAGCTGCTAAAAGTCTACCTAATGCACTAATGTTTAAGAATATTCGTTTGAAAGCTTTCCGAGAAGCTAGGTTAACCAAATGAAGTGTTCCGCCAAGAAAGATGTTGGCGCAAGAGATTCTACATTGTCATTTGTACAGTTTATTTATACATGAAAATCGCGATAAAATATTTTGAGCCTTGTATCCAAAAAGCCGTGTATCCAAAATACATATTTATGTACAACAAGTCAATTATTGGCTAACGTAGACAGATATTTTTCCTGTTTTCTTTGTCGAACAATTTGTAAACGTGACAAATGACGTATGATGTAGAAATAGATAATTATCAGCTCGCGCATAAAGATAAAAATTAATCTGATTAAGATATAAATAAAAGAGCACTTCATTTAGGTAAAAGAGGCGTAATCAGTTCATGAAATCACGCTTAGTTTAATGGACATATTTGTAATATTATTTACAATAATGATTTTAAACATTTCGTGTAGTAATCATTGAATGCAATTTGTTTAATAAATATAAATGAAATAATTATTGAAATACGTACAAATGGTCATCCATTCCAAATGAAAAAGTCATTCATTGTATTTATTATAGTACAATGATTTGAAGCATTCAGTCTTACATGAAATGGGGTAGTTATTATTCTTTGCTATGTTGTTCATGATGGAGGTGAAGTTTTCGATCTCGGCAGACTTCTGAATCTAAGTATTAAAAAAAAACCGAGAATTTTTTTAAACCTTTTTTCAGTTTATGCCAATTTTCCAATTTAATTTTTTTTTTTAAATTTCCAATAACATTTTCCAAAGATAATTCTATACTTTTTAAAATAACCAAAGGTTCCCAATTAGCAGGGTTACAAGGGGTTATTTGAAAAGGAACGCAAACATTAAAATCAAGTAGTGCAATTTTCAAAGCAGTGCAAAGAGAGAAGTGTGTATTTATGCCATTAAACTTAAAAAGCAATATGTGATTATCTATCTACTATCATTAGAATTGTTATGCCATTAATTTGGTCAATGTTGCCATTTGCATTATTTTCACCAGGTTTTTTCGGGTCATTTCTGCTACATAGTTTTCAAAAAAAAAAACATGTTTTTTTACCGGTCTTCAAAGGTGTGTACTTTTGAGTAGACGTGGGCAAAATTGAATGAATGAATTAAATGAATAAATTCAATTTTGTGACATACTCGATCTGATTCTCTTTTTCAAAAGGAATTAAATCTTAATTCCTTACCATTGGCCTTGCATCCTACGATTTTTTAACAGCACCATATTTCTTTTTTTATTTCTATTTATTTATTTTACAGTTAAATTATTTCATGTTATATTGAGGTAAGAAAATAATAATGTGCTCTGTAAATATTGTAGTATTTTGTAGGAATTTAGTTAAATATTATTCTGGTTATTTGCTGCGCGGATAGGCAGGTAGGTAGATAGGCAGGCAGATAGGCGGCGCGCCGCGAAATGCCTGTCACGTGTAGTATCCCGCGCAGTAAATCCATAAAAAATAATCCCGTAGGCCAGAGAGTTAAGTCCCCCAGCCCAAGCGACAAAACCGCCAACCGACAAAGTCACGACGAGTCAGTCATGAACCAAGTAATTCCGAATTCCGGTGTCGCGTCTTTTTCACAGTCGTCCCGCAGCTCCCACTTATTCAAGGAATTAATAATTTTATTCCTCATTCATTTGTGTCGTCATATTCATAAATGTCTGTGCGGACCGTAGCGCTCAATCCCAATCTCTGTTTCACTTACTCAAGGAATCAAAACATTTGTTTCTAATTCAGTTGTGACGTCTTTGTCTCAAAACCTATGTCCCACGTGTCGAGTCGATCTGACCGGACAACTCAAGTCCGTTGAAGATTAACTAGGTCCGCGGAATGCAAGTTATTCAAGTCACTGCAAGACAAAAGACACTTATTAGTCAGAAGTTCCTAATTCATCCCTTAATGCTGGCAGAGATTGGGTTCGTCGTTAGTTCCCGCGCGGCCAAGCCGTCAACTTAGGGCGAAACTTTCCACTTCCTGACCCCGAACTCCTGCTAAAAAAAGCGAAATTAAGTTCAATGTTTTTTCTCCCTCCCACCTGCGATAATTATGCAATGCGTTTAGAAACAAAACGATGTTTATTTATATTATTGTTTTTTATGGTATCTGCCTATCTATCCGTAAACAAAACATCAGTCAGCTGTCGAGTGTCGAACAGTGATAAATAATAATCGAGTGATTATTTGTTCCGTTATTTTTGTAAGAAATTGTACGACGCGTGTCGCTTAGATTTCAATCAGTTTTTATTTGGCGCAAGGTTTTAACTTTACCAGTGAGGTAGGTACCTACATGCATTTAAAAATATATATTTGGGTAAAGCTTATTCCAGGTGACCGGATCGGATATATGAAAGCGCGATAATAATATATTTTTTTTTTATGTGAATACCGCACAAGTCCCAACCGCTCCCATCTGTAGCTAATGAGACTATGGCATCCCCGATTGGGATATTTTGTGAAGAAGATGTGGGCAAATTATGTGTATTTTCTCTTTCTTTCTTGTTATACGTATAATTTTTATGTAAAGGCAATTGGGAGTGTGTATGTTTTTTTTTATAATTTTAAAATTTAATCTGGTTTTGAGTACTCTTTATTTTTTATCTAAGTGAAAAAAAAATAATGGCTTCGTCATTAGTTTGTACACACTGAATTTGGGGTTTATGTAATATTGAGTATGGTTGCTATGTATCTGGTGTATAAGTTTTTGTTTTAACGTTTTTTGTTTAAAATGGTGGTGTTTTGTGTTTACTGTTCGTGCATATAATCATCCTAATTGTTACTGTTACACACATATAAAAAAAAGTCGTCGTTGTTGTTTTTTTTTTTTTTTTTTTTTTTTTTTTTTTTTTTTTTTTTTTTTTTTTTTTTTTTTTTTTTTTTTTTTTTTTTTTTTTTGAATTCATTGAATTAAAAGAATGAATTAAAGGAATAAATTCAAAAGGCCGGGAGAATCAGACTGAATCGATTCAGTACTGGGAATAAATCTGCCCATGTCTAGTATCCAGGTCATCCGCCTCCAAGATCTGGACAAACCTCATCCCATGAACCCGGGCACTCCTGCTAAATCACCAAAATCCTGAAATCAGAAGTGTAGTTTTTGAACTTCAGTACGGGTTCAGAGTGTCTATATATCTAAATTAACTTCAAATCAATAATGGTACATTAAAATTAACTTTATCAATACTAAATTAACTCTATCAATAATTCTAATATGAATACAAAAAAAATAAAAATAATTTTCCGTGTCTTGTAGGTAACTTTAAGTAGATACCTACAATAGGTACTGTAAAATTAAGAAATTTATATTATTTTATTTGCAGGGGAATTTTCTCTCCCTTATCGAACTGAAAACTTATGTTTAAAAAGTTTTGTGATTTGGATTTTTGATGAAATGGAAATTACGATTAGTGCACCTGCGACGCATCAACTGCGCTCATCGGCCGCTTTGATAATGATGTCATTTCTAAAGGTTCCTATTTGTTGAGATATGAAACGGAAATTACGAGAGGTCTGCGCTTGTTGGCAGCTTTGATTATGATCTCACTTTTCAAATATTGGTTGAGAATGTTTTGGTAAAGTTTCGCTTCTACCGCGTGTAAACTGCACTCAATTTTGTTTAATCCTTCAAAATATGGTAAAACATGTTTTTTTTCATCCCTGAAACATGGTTTTTCATGTTTGGGACAAGGCAACACTGATACGGGTTAAGATTTTAAAGTTAATAAATTCCGAAATCTTATTATTCTTTTATTTAGCATTTGGGCTACAAATAGGCAGGGCTCGACTAAGGACGGGTTATTTCAAAAAATTTGACGGATTCATCAAATATTTTAAGTTAATTTTCACGTTATGTGTAAGTTCTATTCAAGTTCTGTGATTATTTCAGTTTTGTAAAGCAACTGTCCTATAACGATGTAATAACAGAACTTGAATAAAACTTACTCAGAACGTGAAAATCAACTTCAAATATTTGATGAATCCATCAAATTTTTTGAAACAACCCATCCTAACAGTGGACTAATTTTTTTACTAATTGAGCACAGAACAGCATCGTAGGACTCAATAGTGTTTGACATAGTGGTACTTTTAAGATTCAGGTTAGCTGAATTCTTTTAGGTTATAAAATTAAGGCTATAAAATTGAAGAATCATTTAATTCAACACGGTACCGAAGTGATAAAACGATAAAAATGTGATCTACGCGGAATTAACCGTTCTTTAGAATATTATATGTAGTGTTTCAAAATCAAGTATTTTATCAAGCTAGCAGAACTCCCCGGCGTCGCTCGGGCTTTAAACAGTTTTTCAAAATCAGATACAAACAGTAACGTTCCTCTATTTTTCCTCTTTTACATTAGCTCCATTAGCAACCCCCTGAGGAAAATAATGGCCTTAGTCATCTTTGGGGATATTCTGATAAGGGTATTTTTTTAGGAAATGAAGGAGACGAAGATCTGGAAAGGAAAAAGGTATGAGGGGTGGGTAGGATTCTGGGATTCAGGACGTACGAATCCATCCCTCCCACTGCGTTGCAAGAGAGTGCGGATGAAGAGGTTAAAAGGCCTCCAGTGGGTGGGCAGACGCATTCACCAGCAAGACCTAGACAAACCTCACCTCATGAATCCGGGAATCCCTGCTAAGTCACCAAACGTAGCAAACCACTTTGTGTGACTTGGGGAGGCGGTAGGTATCTATTCCCGCCTCTCAAATTGTTTTTAGGGTCAAGTGAGCAAAATTTCATCCATCGTGAAATAAAACTGTTGATTTTTACTCGTGTAAGAAACAAAACCATACTGAGAAACTTTAAATGTTCAGCTGATATCCCCAGAGGATTTCCAACCGGTTTTTATATAGCACTTCTCGAAATCATACGTCGACTGTAATTTTCCTCTAGTTTTGTACGTCAAACACAAAATAAATATCGAGTTTTATCAAACTCTGGTT
Source organism: Glyphotaelius pellucidus (assembly GCA_936435175.1). Lineage (NCBI taxonomy): Eukaryota > Metazoa > Arthropoda > Insecta > Trichoptera > Limnephilidae > Glyphotaelius > Glyphotaelius pellucidus. The sequence continues at coordinate 42,821,308 of OW386542.1, read as the reverse complement.
TAAGGGTCGGGAAAAGTGGATGTGGTTTTTTTTAAATCTCTTTTGGCCGGTTTTAATTAAATGCTCGGCGATTGCCGATTTTAAACAAACACTTTTCTCTTATTTTCAAGGTCGAGTGTGGAAAATTGAATTGATCTCGAAATAAACTGTTGATTTGAATAAAAAACAAAACCACACCGGAACACTTCTTAATCTTACTCGGTTCTTCGGGTCATTATGACCCGAAAGTGTAATTTAAATGATCACAAAAGTAGTAATTGTTAACAAAATTTATAACGACTCCAAGAAGATTATTAATTACCCATTCATTATTATCAGTATTATAAATTATAGTCTCTTATGTTAAGAAAATTGAGTTTTTTCTATCTTAAGTTCCTCGGGTCATTACGACCCGAAACTGAAATTTAACTGATCATAATAGTCGTAATTATTAATATAATTTAAAATTACTTCATGACAATAATTAATAACCCATTCACTTATTAATTACTAGCTTTTCCCCGCGGCTTCGCTCGCATGGTATTACGGGAAATTACTGTAGCGCTTGAACTTATCAATTATCCCCCCTTCTCCTCACCCCCACCCCCTCCCGCATTCCATACATTCATTCCCTTACATTCAGTTTTAAAACATCTCGCCTGCCACCTAAATTTCATAAAGCTATAGCTCAAAGAAAAAAAGAATTACTTATCCAATTTTGTTAATTCGTTCGGAATTTATGCGCTTACAAACATTTCGGATGTTTATTTTTAATTAAATATTTGGAAGTTTGTTAATTTAATTAAAAAATTACACTATTTATTATTCAGTCTTTATAATCGTTACGAATTATATTTTTAATATAGGAACTCTTATCTGACATTTATTGCAAAACAGAAGCTTGTCCAAAAAAAAACGAATTCTGATATTTGAATTTTCTGCAGTAGTAGCTGACCAGTAGACTGAGTATCTACCAGCATAGAGCCCAAAAATATATCAACATTGTTTCCATAGAAAAGATTTTTTTCTGACGTTAGCAAAAACTCGCTTTTGTTAGCGACAGAAAACGTATAACAAATATAATATATTAATATTTATAATTTCATAACGCCAGAGCTTACCATCATACACAACCTGCAGTCTGCGCATATAATTTAGCTGTATATTGGTGAAAGAATTATTAAAGTCTTTATATTGTGTTATGCGTGAAAAGGTCATAAACCAACTCGAGCAGTTTCGCATTTATATTAGTATGGATTCACTTGCAATTTACGGATATGTCTCTTCTGTTAAGAAAAATAAGTTTTTTTTATTCTTTCTTAGGTTCCTCGGGTCAGTAATACCCGAATATGAAAAAGGTCCTCGTCCTACCTCGTCTTGTCTTGTAAATAAAAATGCTTTGTTACAACGGTAAGTTTTTATACATTTACACTTGGGTTGTTCTTTTTAACCTACATAAAGTTGTGTCCACCAGTTAGTGGAGAAAACTTCAACAGAATAACAATAGTATTATTTTATCATTACTTTAAAATCTACTGTACTAAAGACGTAACGACTGTGTGCGTTTTAAGAAAATATGTGTTTATATTTTGTAGTAAAAATTACGTTACAGAGTTGTAAATCCTCTTGAAAGAATTGTATTTCATACAAATCACAGTTGTCTCCCGCCACCTCGACTTGCGTATTCTATAATGTTAAAAAAAATTATATGACGATATAAAATACAAAACTATTTTTAAACTCCAAAAGTATAACCTATCAAGTAACAGCGATTATTATTTTTAAGATGTTTAATAAAATATTTTTAAAAATCTCAAAAACTTGTCTCCTACAACTGATGTTTAAGACGTTAATTCTGTCACGTCGGGTTGTCATTCGAAATAGGTATACACACAGCTCGTGTTTGTCACCCCCGATAAGTCTCCTTCCCCCCTTGCCACAATTTGCCCACTCTGAGATCCAGAGAGAATTCATTTATAGTAAAAAAAAATCTTCACTTTAGGTGGAAATGTGACAGAGTGGTAAATATAGGTTAAAAAGAAGAACAACCCACTTAAGCTTTACTCTTGTCCTTATTTTTATTTAAGAAATATGTATTACAAATAATTTAATTTAAAACCATTACTTGTTGAAATCGGGTCAACGTGACCCGTAGGCCTTAAGTGTACATAGTATTTGAGGAACCGAGGAGTGTTAAAATATGTATTTAAAGGAGTATGTATACATAAAAGATAGATAATACATTACTGACATCCCCGGCGTTGCCCGGTCATTACGCCTAATTTTCAATGTAATCAGACATAAACAGTATTTTTTCTCTAATTTTGAACGCTCAATGTGCAAAATGTTGTCCAGTAGTATCAAAGTTTTGCTTAAAATGAGGGAAAATGGGATGGGGTAGGTTTTCGAAATCTCAGTTAAACAGTAACATTTATCTTATTTTAAAAGTCAAGTCTGCAAAATTTCATCAATCGAGAAATAAAACTGTGTATTTGTACAAAAAACAAACGCACCCCCGGCTGATGTCCCCGGCGTTGCACGAGCTTCATGCAAGAGATTTCTAAATCAGACGTAGACAGTTTTCCTTTTATTTTGAACGTCCAGTGTGGAAAATTTCTTCAACCAAAAAGTAACAAAATATTGTTTTAAAGTGTGAAAAAAGGGTAAAGGGATTGTGTTTTGAAACCTCACGTAAGAGAGTGATCTTGCCCTTATTTTGAAGGTCAAGTGTGCAAAGTTTCATCAATTTTGGAAAAAAATGTAGATTTGTATAAATTTCAAATCCACGCCGCCAAATTAAAACTGTCCAAAGAAGCGAAGCTAGCCGTCCACAATGGAGTGCTGGTAACTACCCTGATGTACGGCAGTGAGGCATGGAACTGGCAGAGGAAGGAGGCGTCTATGTGGTAAAACCATGTACGATCGCGTGAAAAACTACAGGCTGCTGTAAGCATGGTGAGGAAGTAGGTTTTCACGACCAAAATTATTTTTGTTATTTATTTTTGGGGTGTTATGCCATGTTTCGCTACCTCCTTCTTTAGCCAACGTTTCGGACAGCGTTACAGTGTCCATCATCAGGGCAGATGAGCGTGTTAGTGAGGAAATTTAAGAAAGAGACCCTCCGATGGTTTGGGCGTGTAGAGAAAATGAACGAAGAAAGGAGTGTAAGGAGAATATATGACACAAACGTGAATGGTAGAAGAAGTCGGGGAGGCACAAGGAAGATATGGCACGACCAAGTGAATCAGATGCTTGAGTCGGGCCACGTCAAAAATCAGAATAATAGAAGAGCACGTATGGGACGAGTGAATGTGAACAAGGGGAGGAGTGTGTTTCAAGACCGAGTGGTTTGGCGGTTTGTCCTCTCTGCCTACTCCTGTTAGACGGTTAAGATCAATGTTATTATTCGTAATCTAGATGAAATTTATCCCAAAAAATGAACACGAAAAAGCCAACTGGGCGTGAAAAATCAAATATATAAAAGTGATGTATGATGGTAGTAACGATGGTTGTACAGTACAGTAGTCGACTGCAACCTGTCGACTGCCAAGCAATGGCCACTGCGAGCCGCGAGCACGGATGCGTGGGCGGCAGATCTGTACATGCGGGTGTGGGAAATCGTGGGGAGTTGGGAGGCGTCGGGAGGCGCTGGGAGGAGTCGGGGGAAGAGTGTGGTCGAGCCTTTTCACCGTTCTTGGCTACTTGCTTGTTTCCTGTTCTGTGCTAACCGCCGCGGTCGCGTGTCTGCCACCGAATCTGCACTGCAATCATGTCCTGGCGTTAACGACAACCTGTACAGTCAAAACATTTCCAAAACAAAATAACAAACTTAAAAATAACATATCAAAGAAAGTGACTTGTTATTCAACAAAAACTTACACTTATCGTATCGTTCCATTAACGTAATGCACAAAACATATCGATTTTACCGATATTAACCGAATTGAAATACATAAAAAATCAAAGTGACTTATTAAATTTTCACTTGCACCTCTTTTTTTCGTATCTTTCGATTAACGCAAAACAAAACAAAAATAGATTTCACACTTAAATTGTAATTTAAAAAAGTAAATGTTTTAGTGTTGATTGTTGTTATCCATAAACATCGATTTACGATACGCTTTCCAATAGTTTTTCGCCCAACCGTCGAAAGTTACAAAGTTTTGTGTTGTTTTATTAAAGTAAAAAAGTTTACGAGAAAAGTTTGGCGCGTGGAACTGAGAAGAATACCCGGTAAGACTTTTTGGTGGCCAGCTGACTTTTGCTGTTTTTTCTCACATGTAATATCATTAAACTTAATGAGCTACAAGGGTACTGTAAAATGGGGCGACTTTTGAATCGGAGGCGACTTTTTCATTACAGATTTGTTTATAATTATTATCGCTACTACTCGGAAATTACTCACTTCTTCATAATGTTTTTTTCGAGAACTTGGATATAAAGGCGCTAAAAAAAGATGAAAAGAATTACAGAGGGAAGTGCAGTACGAAAACAACGTGCAAGATAGTTGTGGATGGCGAATACTTGGAGCAGGTGGATGTGTTTGTGTATTTGGGAAGCATGTTTACGAGATGGATGACTAATAGAGATATCTAAAGAAGGGTAAATGCCGGTAACTCCATTAATGGAGGACTGAACGCCGTTGGCGCCAACAAAAGTATATAATGAAGTGCTGGTACCTATCCTGAGGTATGGCAGCGAGGCATGGAACTGGCAGATGAAAGTAGACTGAATGCTGTAGAGATGAGATCCCTGGGACGTATGTGTGATAAAACCATCTATGGTCGTGTGAGAAATGTGGAGATCCGCAAAGAATGTAAGGCTGATATAAGCGTAATGAATAAGTTTAAGGAAGGGACGCTCAGATGGTTTGGGCATGTAGAGCGAATGAATGGGAAAAAGAGTGTAAGGAGAACATATGACGCAAATGTGAATGGTAGACGAAGTCGGGGACGCCCGAGGAAGACATGGCACGGCCAAGTGAATCAGATACTTGGCTATGTCAAGAGTCAAAATAATAGAAGAGCATGTATGAGACGATGTATGAATGTGAACGAAGTAAAGAGTGTGTGCCAAAATCGAGTTGTTTGGCGGTCCGTCCTCTCTGCCTACCCCTGCGGGAAACGGCGTGATGGTTAGTTAGTTAGTTAGTTCAACAAAAATAATAGTTTCTTGTCATTTTTATTGTAAATTTTATCAGCCTCCATCGACATAATATAATATAACTACTTGAATTTGGCATATTGTTATATAAATTTTTTAAATTTATTTATTTAGTACAAGATTAATAAACATTATTTATAAATGTTTTGACTGCCCAACTAGGAGGGTTCCCGTTTTAGAACAGTCAAATTAGGATGAGTATGAACATGTTTTGAACCAACAAAAGGAAAATGGATGAAATGAAAAGAAGAGAAAGAGTAAAAAATAAAATAAAAAGATTAAAACAAAACATCAATCGTTTTTGCGTTTAAATCGTAGAACTCCATTTATTTTTTTATGTATTGAATTAAAATTAAATTTGATAGTTTAATTATCAAGTACAAGTATTTAAGTATATATTTTTGTTACAGCTGTTTCGGTTTACAAGACCATTTTCAAACTGTGGTTAAAATACATACCAAAATACTTGCAGAACTTGATAATAAAACTATCAAATTTAATTTTAATTGAATGTATAAAACTAAATAAAACAAAACAACTGTTGTTTGTTTAGCATAGTTATCAAAATAATATTAATAAAAAAATTAAAACAATATGTATATATACTTTTTAACAGAGGATTCAAAAGTACAAGTAACTCGTGTATGCATTACATATTGTAGCCCATATTTACAAAATGATAAATATTACAGTCGCCCTCTCTGAAAGGTGTGTTTTTGTGACTCCTCAAACACAATTATAAAATTTTAGAAAATAAATTATATCCATACTTTAAACATGTGCATTAAATACGCTAGAAAAATTTTCCTAGACAAATGTTTGTAAAAAAAAAAAAAAATATTTTCAAAGTTAAAAATTAATCGATGTCACCCCATTTTACGGAGCTGGTTTTTCAACCAGATGTTGAAGATATTGAACCAATCCGATGATAGTCACAACAGTGAAAGTAATCGGAGCAGTGGGTAGCTGAGTAATAACTACTTTTCCTCCAACTCAATCAAAGTTATCGTTTTATATCAATTTAGTCAGGAAACTATCACATGTTCACGTTTTTGTATGAATTATTCAATCATCCTCGTGTCTCTCTATCAAATATATGCCTTGATGAAATTAATACTAAATGTACCGATAAGATAAAATTATTATCAAGTATCTCCCTACTGAATGATATTATTGATTCCTTTGGGTTGCTGATAATGATTCATTTTACTATTTATATTCAATAAAAATGCAAAAGTATTAAAATGTACCTATTATTAAAATAATAATCGATATAATAATTTGAACAGCCTTTATTTTTACTGTGCGTGGGTAATACAGGAAATTAGACAATCGAGAAATTAATTGATTACACAAGGTGGCGCACAGTCCTCACTCGATTCCTACAGCTTTCTTAAAGTAAAAATAATATTATAGGAGAATTATTTCGCGTTCTTCTGGATAACAGCGATCCACAGTTCGTCAACTTGTATTCTGCATCTTTTACTTGTTTGGTTTTAAAGGTAATCATCGTTGACATAAGACCATTTGCAAAAATGAGAGTATTTTGGGTGATGACTGATGACTTTTGCGACATCTGATATGGTTCTCCTATTGGTTTCGACTCTGGCGGAGATTATGTTCTAATAGAATAGGTGGGCGACCAATAAATTAGTGGTTCGTACAAAGCGAGCATCATATTTCATGCGAATGTTATTATTAATAATTAACGTTAATGGACTAGAAATGTTTGGTTTTAAAGGTAATCAAAGCGGAAGATAAAAACATTCGAAATTAAAATCTTATCCACTACCCCCCTTCCTTTCTTCCTCCATCCTTTCCTCTCATAAACTAAAAAACAAAACAATAAAATCTAGACGGCGAGTGCGGGCCAAAACTGTTGGTGAATTTCGCCAACATTCGCGGCCTGCACATAAATTTAAATCCCAATCTTCTTTTCCTTTCCGAAACCCAGATAGCCGAGCCTCTAGACGCCTCTCATCTGGACTTCATCCTCAAGAGGTTCGAGGGAATCAAATTGCCACCCGGTTCCCTCTTAAGTGTGCATTACGTTCCGTAGTTAATATGTATATATAAAATTTACGCGCATTTATTTCACTGAAATGTTCATAAAATAAAGTTAAGAATAAATAATATGAAACAAACCAGTGTCCAGTTTGGAAATAAATTAATATTTCCACGTTTTCCCATACACATTAATTAATTAATTTATTGTTTGAACATTAACGGAGGGTTAAAAATTATTGCATTAATGAAATTGCCATTGGGATGTTCATTGGTATTAACACAGCGTAAATCAAGGTTTCGTTGTTACTAGGTGAAGATGCTTCTAGTCAAATAACAGAAATAATAACAAGCAAAATAAAATCTAAGACATAGTAAGTATACAGTACCGTGTTTTATCGTGTTTTCACTTATGACGGCAAAATAAACCTTTATTTAAATCATGCGAACACCTCAGCACACGTTCTCCTAGTGAGGTGTTCACAAAACACTTCTTAACCACGTACTGATTGTTTTACACCCTAATACCATGTTTTACATTAGAAACATTGTTTGTATTATTGGCACTTAACATCTACGTCAACTGAATCTTCTGTAAATTGCGTGTACAAGTGTAGGAATAAAATAATAAAATATAAAACCTTACCCATAAAATCGACTTTTTATAGGAATATCGACAGATTTGAAACACTGAAATGTAGGTATATGTAGCATTTCAGTCCTGACATAGCTTGTAGCATCCAGAATATTCATTCACACATCCTTGTATTACTCGCCACTCTCCAGTAGTGTGCCAATTCATTCGTCCTAACTTTTTTGAAGTGAAAACTTCTTTAGCGCCGTTGTAATTTGAAACTCAATGAAACGAAAACGAAACATTACAAATAGACAAACACAAACATCTGTAAGATTTAAGCCTGCGAGAGTATAAGATAGTATAATCGATTTCTTCTTTGTGCGATGCTTCGTAGCCTCCCCACACTTGTTTACTTTAGTTTGCTGAAAGGTTTCACTTCTATGTGAATTGCACAATCTGTTTTTGAAGTGAAAACTTCTTCAGCACCGTTGTGATTTGAAACTTGATGAAACGATAAATAGCTAGTCTCTTTAGTGGTCGGCCCCGCAGAGGAGAGGATTTTAAGAATTTTGTTAATGCCGATGATCAAAAAATTGGCATTGTTGGTTTTTTCTAAAATCGTTTTCAGGATAATCCACTTTTAAATGTCAATTTCTCTTTCGCCACTATTCCTCACGTCCGAACACTCCGAGCCGACACTATTTGTGTTGAGTGTTTTATAGAGATTGGATCTGCATCTTGTCAAGAGGAGTGTCGATTTGAAATATACCCGTAGTAGCACCAGATCTGTTGGGCAGTATAATAATTCTTTTGGTTTCCTGATTTGTATCGTTTTGATAAATGGCATGACAAAGTTGCGCGATAGATACTTTTTCAAATGCATACTCGTTATCTGAGAGAGGTGGCATTAAAGTTGGTGGAGTGGTAAATGTTCGAGGGGTATCAAAGGGTAATTTTAAGTCAGCCTGAGTTAAGAAAAGTTCTTAAAACTTTATTAATAAATATTTGAGTAATAATAATAAAGAGGAAGAAAGCGTGTAGCATCATGAATAGAAATTTTGATATCAAGAAATATTTCTCAAGAATTTTAATTTACTAATAAAGGTTTGAAAAATTTTGGGTTTGAAAAATCACGCTAAGAAATTTAATAAATTAGTTTTGTGCGTTAGCAAGGAATCATTAAAAATGTCTTAGTAATTTTTCTTAGTTACAATGTATGGTGTGATTGCGCGAGTAATTGGTGAGTTATTTGCTGCATTAGCGTTGTTGGCTTCTATTTGATCGAGCATAGTGTGTCTGAACATTTATGTTTATCAAATCAATTTTTGATTATTGCCAGCTCTGCAAATACATCAGCTTTTTTTATTGAGACAGCTATTTCGACTTTCAAAGCCATTTTTAAACTGCGGTTAGTCCATTTGCGACAACTTTTTTGTATGATTCTAAATTTCAATTTTGAAGGTGCCGAAATTGATTTATACCGGTTAAAATGATTTACTGAGAAAAACAACTGTTGAAATAGATTCACTATTTTGTGGGTTACTTTGAAATCTGTTTTCCCCACTTTATTTGTTTTTATGTGTTATATTGTTTAGGTTTGTAAACGTACTGAGAAATGTGGAATAAATAATTTTCCATACCTTATCAATTAGTGTTATTGATTTCTAATTGTCAAAGAAAATTTAAACTAAGACATTTTATATCTATGTGTAAGGGTTTAGGCTTGTTGTTGATACGTGATTATTCACTAAGAGATGTTCTGCGAGTTTTGAAGATGTGCTTTTATTATTTTGACGTCGAATATGTTCTTTGAATCTAGTTGAGAATGATTTTCTCGATGTCAGCGGCGTTACAGTCGGCGTCATCACATTTTAATTCATATATGCCACTAACATTAGTCTTGTAAGCCGAAACAGCTGTCACAACAATACAAAACTATAATACTTTCAGAAATTAATAATAACATTATTAAATTAAATAAAAAATATAAAGTTATTTGGAATTCTCGTGAGGGGGGATCTCTCTCATTTGGCTAAGATTCACAAATGCAAACTCAAACGTTTTTTGAGAACTCTCTATATTTGGCCACTGTCCGTGATTATCCTCGAGTAACTACATAACTTTCTATTGGTATGCTTGGTTTTCACACCACGCAGCTCAGAATGGGTGAGAAGTCCACCACCCAATGGAGAGTCCACCACCCACTACTTTGGAGAGCATAAGTTTTTATGTTACTGACAACCTACGGTTTGGTGGTCATCCTGGTGGCCATCATATTAAAAAAAATGATTCCGAACAAGAGACGCAATTGCCCCGGCGCCAGCAGGTCTACGGCAGTCACGATAATTGGAGTATGTTGTGAAGCTTAAAGGGGTATTCTATTCTAGAAAAAAAAAATTCTTGATGAAAATTTTAAAATAATGTTTCGATGGTTTAAATACTCAAGAATATTTCCTTAAAAGTATTTGTCTAAATTCCAATTATTTTAAAAGTTAGACCCATTTTAGTTCGACCGGTTTAGACGGAATCTAACTGAAATCTAAATAGAGAAAAACTTTAAATGTATTTTTCTCAAAACTGCTTTTTTCGAAACGGTTAACACGATATCTCAAACTCTATTGAACTAATTTACTTGAAACTAGGTGTGAGTCTTCTCTATACATTACTCTAAAGCGTTAACAAAAACTATAACAAAATTTCAATTAAAGGCTCTCCTATTGGTTGAGATACGAAACGGAAATTACGCGAGGTCAGCGCTCATTGGTCGCTTTGATTATGACCCACTTTTCAGGTATTGGTTGAGATTGTTTTGGTAAAGTTTCGCTTCTTCCGCGTGTAAACTGCACTCTTTTTTTGTATTACTATGAGGGTTGCAATCGTGTCAACCAGGACGCGCCATTTTTTGAAACCCCCCACTTCAACACCCTGTAACTTTTTGACTTTTGAATTTTTTCATTTTTTTTTCATGTATTCTTTAATTTTTAATCAATATTTTGTAAAATAGCTTGTAAAAATATTATGTTTTTTTTTGTTGCACCTGAAAAATTACCTACAATTCATGCTTCTAGACTAGAATACCACCTTAAGGTTTCAGGGAGGGATATGAGGTAAGGAAAGGGATCTGGTCACCAAATAGGGCTTAAGCCATTTCAGGCAACGCAACGGCTCAAATCTGAACAGAGATTTTTCACCAGGGCGGTTATCTACCATTCTCATTTCCATGACGGTGAACCCAAACTAATTGCTATAACTTTCGCGACCCGCGACCAAAAGTGTCAGCCGACGTTGGAACGGTAAATATTTGCCAGCAGATAACACACAGCCCGCATAGACAATATTACGTTACACACATACCACCGACCACCGACCACCAGCCACCAACCACCAGTCACCATCCAGCAGGGCCCTTCGCCGCCAATAATTGCGTCCGTTATCTAAGCTTCCGTTTAATTCGGCAACGGGTAAATAAGTAAACTGAGCGCGCGGATTCATATTTAATAATCACCTCAATGGGAATTGTTGAGGTTTTTCATGGTCACGAAGCTTTCTACGATAACATTTTTTTTATATTATCATTTAGTAACTATCACGTCTATCGTTGTCTGGAAACTCGTAGTCCAAGCGTGAAACAGGAGAATCTATTTAAAATTTGGATTTTGTGCTACATCTATTTTTTTATTTGAGCTTTCGGTTTCGAAAAAATCGAGTCCGAAGTTGGATTTTTTAGGTCAAATTACTGGGTTGATGTCAGCTGTCTATCTTCCTAGAAAGACATAAATAATTCAAGATACATTGAAGTTAGCAAACCGCACGCTTCAGAGGCGTGCGTTTTTAAAATGGATTTTTATCACCAATGAAGATTAGTTCTAGTTGTGTAAAGAAAACGCATTTGCTGGGCGATTTTTTATTTTTAAAATTTTACAAAATAAACTTTTTGAGTTTTTTCAACACACTCACTGTAATGCTGTTCGAAACGTTGGCTAAAGAAAAAGGTAGTGCAACATGGCATAACACCTCAAAAACAAATTTAGTTAGGTTATTCGATTAAGTCTTTCTTTTAAAATGTATTTATTCTATCAATTCAATTTATTATTTCAAAAACATTACAAATGTTGCGTTGTATGCGTTTTCAAAATACATTTGTAAGAATATTACAATGAACACTTAGGCATACGAACTATACAAGAATTAATAGAGCTTGCCTTTTAAAGGCAGCTTCACTAACGCTAAATATGTCGATATCCGAATTAATTCTGTGTTACAGTAAAATTGCTCTCCCGACCGGCATGACCATTGCAAGTTAGTCCTGCGGGCCGGAAGATAGTACAGTCTGTGCTGTCGGTGGCGACGATACCCTTAAGGAACATAGAAATGAATGTTCTCCATGATAGCTGAGTTTTCAAACCATCCGCGGATCAATCTGAAGAAATGCGTAGCAATGTGTACATCCCTTCTGACCCCTAGTTGGTTCACTCCGAGCAAATCCAAAAGAAAGTCGGTAGGACAGAGCCAGTCTTATTTACAACATTAAGGTCCTTGAATATAAACGCAATGCTTTACGATGTACCGAGAAGTGAATCCTCAAATCCCCTCCCAATCGATATTCGCGAACAAATAGGTACTTATAAATGTATTTTACCGAACCAAACGCAATTTTAAATGTGCCATGTAAGACAGTGATAAATTAGTATTTTGAACGAGGGGGATATGTGGAACATGGGGGTACTACATACAACACAGTCATGTTTCCAATACTTATAATGAGTACATACCGTATAATGTTCAACGATGTTTAATTGTTCAACAGTTACATTTTTTTAAAAGAAAGACAAACATTCCCGGGTTACGAATAACCCGATAATATTTGAAGATCTCCTGCTACCACTACAGTAAGCGGAAAATGTTGCTTGTGTCGTGATAGAGACTAATCCCGCCGAGGAATGAAACGCGCGACGACTGGGTGGGACTCAAACGCGATGCCATTAAAAACCATAACATGAAACGTGTTATCTTTTTTTTAAAATTATTTATTGAACGCTCGTAGGTTTTTAAAAACATACAATCTCATCATAGTAAGCTGTAAAACCCGTTAAAGATCTATGTGAAGTCTTTGAATCGAAACTTACGTTTTCAGACAATTTACGTCAGATTATTAAAGTATTAAAACTTGTTATAAGATCCCCCAAACAGTTTACCAAACCCGAAGCCACCTGCTATGTTCAATCGCATTATAAAGTTCAAACTAGAGTACCTGTAGGCTGTTCTACATGAGAAGACACGGCGAGTAACCGCAATTTTTGCATCAGAAGATATGCTCTTGGAGACCAAAGTAATGCGAACGATTTTCGGCGAGTCAAGTGGTGAGTTATTAGCCACTCGACTAAACTACTAGCGTAGTCTGAACAAGCCTTTAAGGCGCCGTAGGGATTTAAGGCGTCACTCAAAAATAATAAGATGGAGATAAGTAATTACGAATGTTGGAGAGAGCGCGCTAATATTTAAAACGATAAAATTGAAGCGAAAATTGTGAAAATGTTTAATACAACACGACTCGTTTAAAATAGAGCAAAATTCTCGTGGGAAACATCTAAAATAGCTTTTAAAGAAACACTGTGAATTTTTTCATACATTTAACTTCTAAAATAAGTGAAATGAACGTGTTTTTAATAATTTTCGGAGCATACTTTGCGATTTTTTTCTATCGAGGGAATTTCATATAATTTGCGTTTCGGCGTGGGGGTTGTATAGATATTATCTTCAAAAATAACATATACTTTTTTTAAGAGCTTAAAAACTTCAAATATTCAAGAAATCGATAGAACTTCGGATAGTGGCGGCTTAAGTAGGGGTGCTCAATACAAAACCGCCCCGGGTGCCAATCTACCCTATGCCGCTACCGTCTAACGTACGGTTTCTCGATACCATCATCAGGACTGTTATAAAAATAATACTGTAGGTACCGAAACCGGTAGATAGTGAAAATATATCCATACAGTGACTTAAAACCAAGTATTCTCGTTTCGTTTATATAAATTACGATTTTGTTTGTACCCAAAATTACACTTATACGCATTATTCACTTGACATTGGCTACAACACTCCTTTGGGGTGAAAAGCCATGGAAAAAAAATTTTCACCCTCATTTTATCGACTTGAAAAAAGTTTTTTAATAATAATAAAAAAAAGTTATTTTTATTTTAATAAGTAGGTACTACAATGATTACCTTAAAAAATATATTTTTATGGTAAAAACTAGATATTATCTTAAAAAATAACATATATTTTTTAGGAGCTTAAAAAATGAGTTTCTTTAGGAAAAAAAATTTTTAGGTTTAAGGGAAATACGTAAGAAATCGGTAGAAATTCGGCATACTTATTATATTAGAGGCATTGCTGAAAACCATCTGCATTCCGGGAGAAATCCTGAATGCTTAGCTGAGCAGCGTCCCTTTTATAGAACGAAAGTAATAAAAAATGTTTAGGTGTATAAAAATCTATTGTCAAATATATTTGGCATTATTAAAAATAATCTGTTCTTCACATTTGGTCGAAGGTTCTTCACCATTATGTAACAAATACCACCTAATAATAAAAAATAATATCCAACTCTCCGAAGACCAATTCAACTGAATGGAGGTCCTGAGTTTGGAGGATACTATAAAATAGACCAGATGCGGCTGAATATTCAGACTTATTAATCAGGTTATTAACATTGTTGCAGATAATGTGGGCATACATCCTCGCAGCAACACGCAGGGAAAGACGCAGGTCTCTCCCGGAGCCTGAACCACCCTCCGACGTGTTTACGTGAGTCCACATTTATTTTTTCATCGTATTGTTGTGCAGTACCATTATTACAGATGATACTTATTATTTTAAATTTTATGAAATTATAGATAAATGTTTATATATTTTACATAAATTCGTTTAATAATATTTCATTATATACATACACATTCTATTGTAGCACGTGTTTAGTATTATGTAGTTTCAAGTAAATAAGAATGATGTGTACTATAAAAAAATCTATACATCATAGTTTTTTGGGAACACCTCTCTAGGAGAAATTTTTTTGAGGTGTTCACATGTTTTTGATATGGAGTTGTTGTGAACTGATTGAATTATTAGGTTAAAAAATATTTGTCGGTGGCCAACTTGGATTTAATCCAAATTTACGTATGTGAAAATGTTTGTATATTATCAATTCACCGTATAGTAACCTATCCAAAAATAGAACGTCTTCGTTTAGTTTATCATTTTTTCTGCAGGTTAGGCCTCAACACCAACACCAATACCGGGTCCAATCTGATGAACCGGGGAGAATATCCCGGTGTTGGACTTCTCTCGAACGTGTACCCATCCAGTTCACGTCAGTACCCCCCATACATCCCGCAGAACCTAACCTACCCCAACTCCATGGACCACGAAGTGGAGACCTGGAACACTCCTTGCAAACTAAAGCCCCTCTCCGCCCCCGCAAGCCAGTTTCTTCAGCCTTCGCCTATCAGAAGAGTTTACAATACCGCAGATACTCAAAAGCACTCGAGAAATTCCCTGTCGCAAAGCGTCCACTCACCTGCGAGATCAGAATCTAGGTATGAAACACCTAGTAGATTCCCCGTACCGCAGAACCACGTGCCTTACGTACACAGAAGAGGAAGGTCAGTGCCTAATCTGTCAGAGTCCAGGTGGAATCAAGCCTTGATAGAAGAAGAAATCCGGCTTGCGGAGGACTATCGGATGTACGCCCACAGGAGGAATGACGGGCCGTGGCACGGCTTCAGTGCTGCGTCTGGTATGACCTCGGATAATGGCAGAAATCTTCAAGGAAGCAGTGTTCAAGTGTCGACTAATTTTTCTGCCTCTCCCGCTCATCATCCCACGAAGAGAAACTTGGCAAAGAGAGATTCAATTGAAGAATATGGCTTCAGACCGAGCAGTGAAGATCTTTCGGAGGTAAGAATTTTTGTTTCTTTGCATTAATTAATGTGTCATAATCATAACAATACGACTTGAATTTGTTAAGGATGTATTTATCGACGTCATTTTATGTGTCAGAGATTTCATTATTTTTATTTTATATATCAATGACACAACAATAAGAACAACATAATTCAACACAAGATTATTAGGAGAAAAAAATTAATTCCAATCCATCCTATAACGGTGTGTAGCAATACGTCAATAAAAAAGTGAAAAAACAAGAGACAATAAAGTTCGAGTCCCGTGAAGCCACGTTAAAACAAGAGATTAAAAAACATTGTTCTTATTTTAGTCCTGAAGGCTATCTTAAAATATGTCCGGGATCTTGCCACCGCAGGGGATGTTACGTTGTCGACACATTCGCTCAAGAGGTTGGGAGACGATAAAATTGTGTAAATTCTGTGGAAAGGAATATGGAAAGTTTCGGTGTTTCTTATTCAACGGTGGTATATATTGATTTTCATTCTGGCCAAGAGAGAAGATTCTTCATGGAAATCGTGGATTTTGTTAATTTGTAGTTGATTCTGCTGATTCAAAAAAAAATTGTGGTTACCGATCACCGTTGTGATTTGAAAATCGATGAAACGGAAACGAACGACACTAAAAAGAGACAAAAACTTTAATCTATAGGGTTTTGCCTGCGAGAGAATGAGATAGACTTATCGGTACCCTCTTCGTGCGGTGCTTCATAGCCTATCGGCTTTCTCTTTGTGCGGTGCTTCGTAGAATAAAATTAAAATAATTTTTAAACTTGGTAACAATATAACAACAAATAAACCCAGCAATTCCCCTACTCCTAATGCTTTTGGTACAGTTCAGTCTTCTAAAGGTTTCACTTCTATCGCGTCTGAACTGCTCACGTGTTTTTTTAAAATTAATATATTAAGATTTAGACTAATTTATTATAACTAACTTAATGAGGGGAATATTTGCAAAACAGACTTATTCCATTTTATATCTAATTTGACCCATGAATGTAAAATTTTTCTAAAAATATCTGTAAACAATATTTTTGCCATAGAAAAATAACTTTTAAAAAGACTATTTGTTGCAAATTATCCTTATTCCATCGAATTTTTAGCTCCATCGAAGCCATAGTAAAGTTAGCTTTTCAAAAACTGGGCGTACTGTACAGGGCCCTCAGCTACTTTAATAGTACACAACTGCTAACCCTCTACAAATCACAAGTGCGCCCCACTGTTGAATTTGGCAGCCACCTCTGGTCTGGAGCTCCAAAATACCTGGAAAATACCCTCGACTCTGTGCAGAAACGGGTGGTAAGTTTGATAGATTCTCCTATCTTAGCAGACTGATTGCAATCTTTAGAGCACAGGCGTCGGGTGGGAATGCTATCCTTGTTCTACCAGTATTTCAAAGGAAGATGCTCCAAGGAACTAGCGTCATTGATTCCTTTGGCACCGGTGCATAGTCGGAAAACACGCCAAACGCGTGCCCAACATATGAGAACGGGTCGCTTCTTTGACTCGTTCTTGTGTTCAACAGCTCGGCTGTAGAACGATTTGCCGGCCTCTGTAATTCCTCCTTCCTACAACATGGGTCTCTTCAAGACCAATGTTCATTCCTTCCTCTCCTCAAAAAGACCACATAGCATCTCAGATGACATAGGCCCTGAGGGAAATTGTTTTCCTCAAGGCCTTCTGTGTGGAGTTAATGTAAAAAAATTGGTTGTCTGTAAAGTCGGACGATAATTTTACGTGATAACGTCATATAATAACGATGGAGTGGAAGAGAGATAGATGCGTCACAAGCCGAACGCTCGTTCCGCGCTCTCGCTTACACGCTCGGTTCAGGCGGAACGTGACAATGAGTCATGCTTTTTCGTGAGTGCAGCCGGCGTTCATCGATTTATAAGACATTATCACGTCAAAAAAAATCAAAACAGACTTTTTTTTTTACATGAGCCCCACACAGGAGGCCCTGAGGAATATAATTTCCCTCAGGGTCTATATCAGTTGTTCCCAAACTTTTTTTCCTCGTGGACCACTTTCAAAATTTTACCGGTTTCGGTGGACCCCCTGCTGCAACATTTCAACCATATTCCCAAAACTCGACACGCGTTATACTGAATATTGAATATAACGCTGGAGTTGTGGTCTGTCATAACGGGGGGGGGGGGGGGGGGGGGGGGGGGGGGTAATGTGATATGAGACGGGAGAGCCTGGGAAGGCCAAGATTAAGATGGAGCGACAACGTTCACAAAGATATATCTGCCTTGGAGCTTCTAAACTGGAGAGAACTGGCCCAAAACCGAGATGAGTAGAGGAAGACTCTTGAGGAGGCCAAGACCCACTAGGGGTTGTAGAGCCAAGAGTGATGATGATGACTATCGAAACCAGATAAATTTTCGTGGACCCCCACTTACAACTTGTGGACCACCATTTTTTTATCACGCCTACGTGGACCCCCGTCGAGACTCCCGTGGACTCCTGGGGGTCCACCTGGACCACTTTGGGAATCACTGGTCTATATCTTTGGGAATGCTGTGTGGAGTGTTTTTTGAAGGAAAGGAATGGGAGGAGAGTTCTGGGAAGGAAAGGGGTTTAAGGGGTGGGTAGGAATCTGCGGTTTAGTGTGTTTTGTCACCCGCCTCCAAGACCTAGACAAACCTCACCCCATGAACCCGGGCACCCCTGCTAAATCACCAAACGTAGTGAACCACTTGGGGTGACCTATGGCAGAGGTGTAGACTTATTCCATTTCAGCCAATAGAAACACAGCATTTGGTCGTCTAGTTGATTTATACGAAAGTTGCTGTTAGTTGTGTTATATGGCGTTTAAAAATCGGCTTATTTATGATTGTAAAACAAGATTATTCTTTCAAAATAGACTATCTTATTACTATCTTATTAAATTGTGAATTTTCTTATTACTTTTCAAATTTGTTTATATGTTATCTATATCCAAAAAAATTATGTGAAATCAAAACAGACATAAAACCGCAAATTTGTCACTTGTATGCGATTGCGATTATTGCGATTTCTCTGGTCAGTTTTGCAAAAATATCCCTCTTATTGTACACGTGTTGAACGTTCTCCCCACCAGGCCAACGACCTACTCATTATAATATAGATACTTTTTAGAATAAATGAATAATGAACTAAATATTTTATAAAATACTTCCACGGTCGCCTTTTAAACTAGTCGAGTTTAAACTTTATTAAAGTAGCTTATTCAAAGATATAACTTTTACTTTTAATTAGTTTACGTAATTACTTTCAAATTAATAATTTTGTAAATATTACCAAGAGTATGTTTTGTAAGGAGTAACGTGTATTTCAATGTGTCGCGATATTTTTCTAACATTAGCTTATTGCCCTGAGGAAAATAGTTTCCTTCAAGACCTATATCATCCTTGGGGATAATGTGTAGAGGGTTTTCTAAGAAAAGAAGAGAAAGGAAGTTCTATTAAAGAAAAGGGTAAAGGAGTCCTGTGTAGGAATCTGGGTGTCAGTGAACCCAGGAATGACGGACGTATGAATCCACCCCCCTCACTGCGGTGCAAGGTGATGAATCGAGAGGTGGAAAGGTCCTCTGAACCAGTCTCTCTTGATCCAGCTCGTTGCGTGGGTAGACTCAAATCCGTCTCAAATCTCACCCCATAAGCAAGGGCACTCCAGTAAGTCACTAAACGTTGCGAGCCACTTCAGGTGACCTATGGCAGATGTGTTGGTTATGAAATAAATGATTCCCAGGGCGGTGTTATTTCAAATGGTACGGTATCCCAAATATATACATTGTGGAAAGTAGTTTTTTTGAGCGTCGGGATTACCAAGGTTGAAGGAATTGGTTCCAGAGGCTGAGGATTAGTTATGTATCTGTTTGTTTGCTGGTGGAGGGTGTTTGACCTGTGCTCCGTCTTCTCATCAGACGAGTGTGTATTAATATTTAACTATGAGGAATAGTCAGGCTCCTGGGGGTCGCGGTACTTTCAGGCCGCGTCCTGTGTTCAAAGATTATACTGGATGATGATTGATAACACTGTACCCTTATTTGAGTGATTTAACATTTATTTAAGATTTTAATAATTTACACAATTAGTGTTCACGTATGAAACGGGTATAGAGGTACAAAACGCGAACGGGCGGTTGGATCGAGTGCTCGGAACGGAATGATTTGCCCGGTCATTCTCGGAGCGGTGCTGAGATATTTGGAGAGGTGGCAATGATACCACACGTAAAAATAAATGTAAGTGATGCCCATAACATATTCCAAATACACACATCCTAAATAGATCCCTATATATATAGATTGTATTAAATTTAAAAAATATAAATACATGTATTATTGATTGTATAGCATACATCGTCCGGTCAGTGGCTGAGTTGTAATCGCGTTTGGATCCCACGTCGCGTCAATTCCTCGGCTGGCTAATCCAATCCTCCATCACGGCATAATCAACATTTTCTGCTATCTGTGATGGTAGTAGAAGATTTTCAAATTTTGTCAGGTTACGCGTGACCCGAGAATGTTTGTATTTCTTTAAAAAAATCGAGTGCAGTTAACACGCGGTAGAAGCGAAACTTTACCAAAACAATCAACGAAGAACTAAGCTAGACTACAAGCGAAACTTTACCAAAACAACCAATGAAGAACCAAGGAGCCTTGAAAAGTGAGGTCGTAATCAAGGCGGCCAATGAGCGCAGACCTTGCGTCATTTCCGTTTTACATCTCAATCTTATGACGGCCGGCGTCGTCCAGCGGTAAGGTTCTTGACTCGCATTCCGAAGGGCGCGGGATCGAATCCCGGCAAATAAATTTTATTTGATTAATTTGTGTTATTTCACAATTTATTCATTTAAAATAATATATAGTATATTTGCGGCACGTTCCAGAGTGGAAGACATTATCAGTATCGCCCTGATGTAAGACCACCATTCAGAATTGAAACGTTGCTTGAAATGACTTTGGCCGTGTTTGGTGACCAGATCTGAATAGCCAGGTACTTCCCACCATCCTCTTCCCCATCTCCTTCCCCTCCCCACTACCTTCAGCCTCACAACATACCCCAATTGGGGATGCCATAGTCTCATTGGCACCAGACGGGAGCAGTTGGAACTCTTGTGCGGTATACATATTAAAAAAAAAAAAACAATTGATAAGAGTTTGATGCTTCGCAGGGGCTGTATGCGTCACGTCCGTTTCATCCAAATTCCAAATCCAAAATAATTCCAATACACAATGGGGTTTCGCTTCAAAAAAACTTCCTTCGGAAAATAGACCAGTTTAATATATTTTAATATAATTAATCTCTAGTTAGTTCTCAGATATGAAATTCTTGTCCCGTATTTCGCAAAGTAAATTACACAAAGTTTATTTGAAACATCAAACAGCGAAGCAAAATTAGTCTCACCACAGCGAATAACTCCCGAACGGAATGCAACTCATACAAATGCGAGGCTCCTGATTCACAGCTATCCTGATCCTGATCCTGATCGTGGTCGTGGTAACATTCCGGTAATAGTATATTTTATATTGCGTCGTTTCTGTTAAAACTTACCTCAAGTACGATTTGTAAATATGTTTTCCAAGGCTTTCTATAATAATTATGTCTAAACAGATACATAACTAATTCTCACACGGCAGGTCACTTCAGATAAACACAGTTTTATTAGAAACTTTAGCTTGGAGCTTCGGACATATTAATAAAAACACTGCACATTGTCTGATTTTAAACTTGTTATTATTTTATCCTTCATTGCTATTGATATTGAATTTATTGGAAATATTTTTGACGTGATAACGTCTTATAAATCGATGAACGCCGGCAGCACTCACGAAAAAGCATGACTCATTGTCACGTTCCGCCTGAGCCGAGCGTGCAAGCGAGAACGCGGAACAAACGTTCGGCCTAAGCGTTCGGCTTGTGACGCATCTTTCTTTCTTGCACTCCATCGTTATTATATGACGTTATCACGTAAATTTATCGTCCGTAAACCGACAATTTTTCGCAAATATTTCTGGTTTTCACCCTTAACGGGTGTTTCACATCTTTTCAAATTACGGAGAGAGTTATGGTGTGCTAGTATATATTAATTTTATTCAAATGGGCAAATATTAAATTTTTTTTGAAGATTGGAATCGAGTTCCGACTTAGAAGAGATGAGATGTTGAATATTTTAAATAAGGCTTTAGAAGACATTTCTAGACTTCAGATTATACGATATGTAGAATAGAAGACTTTTTAATAACGTAAGAAGGAACGTAACAATGTCCAATTCTCATTCGAATAAATGGAATTATTAATAAGAGAAATTTCCTTTTTTGGAAAAATGGGGGAGTTGTTGAATCCACGGTTTTGATAGGATGTTCCTTTGTGTTGAGGCGTAACAGGCTCCTTTGGATTGACTAAAAATGTGCCAATATTCTGCCAAACACTGTGAGACCTATCTTTGGAAAAAAATTCAGATAGTGGAACGTGGTTTACGAGGGTAACAATAGGGTTGGATGCTCCTTGTTTTGCCAAGGAATCCGTAATAACCGTTACCCACGATGCCAACATGTCCAGAAATCTAAATCAAAGTAACGGTTTTTCTAGAGGATGAATGCAGGCTTTAAGCACTCGAATAAGGCTTAAAAAGTCATAAAGAAGAGGACTGGATTTGAGTTTTTGGAGGGAACTGAGAGAGTCGGGACTGAAAATTTTTACAGATTTAGTTCGAGCTCTGATTGTAGTACATGAATGTGCTGTAGTTGAACAACGAGACTCTGGGGATAACCTGATGACATTTATAATTTAAACATTTACGAACAAATTTCGATCAAACTATGGCAAAAAGAGTAAGAAAAATCATTGCTCGCCACGTCACATTTACGCATTTACTTTCGTTTCTGTTTGATATTGCCAAATAAGCGAAGTTTTTTTTTTCAATAAAAGTTTATTTTTCCAATCAGTTACAAACGTATATCTAACATCCCTACAATTTTTATTTTATCCAACATTTTTTTCATCCACAATTTATTGTTTTTCCTTCATTGACAACTAATGCTGCAATATGTACCTGCATGTTTAATAATTTAAGGGGTCTGTGGTCTGTGGATTTTCAAAAATCTCTTCACATTCTGTGAAAAAGAAAAAAAATAGTTCAGTTCACTTTAAATTAAGTCCAATATGAAAAATCTTCGTTGTTTCATCTTCAATCAGAAACAAACCCATTTTCATGGTTTTTAGTTACAACAAATTACATACAACTTCGTCGGCTGTTATAAATACATAATCGTTTGGTTTTCCAAATTCACCGCTAGATGGTTGATTCGTTCGTTTATCACATTTATGTCGGCATAATTTAGGTTTGCGTCTTAGATACCACACACGTAAATTAGAATTGTGGGTACTTCTTCTCTCCTTGGCCAATTGAGCCCGCGATATAGAGATGCAAATAAACCTGATCTTTTGAAAAATTAAGACATTTTAAAAGCTAATCTGTCGTAACACCAAATTCGTTTGTATTTTTAAGAAATTGAGAGGAGATTCTGGAAAGGAAATGGATATGAGGGGTGAGTAGGAATCTGGGAGTCAATGTGTCTGGGAGTGACGGATATATGAATCTATCCCTCCCACCGCAGTGCAAAGGAATGTTCCGAGAGAGTCCTGCTGGAGAGATCTCAACCAGTCTCTCCCGATGCGGCCTGCCAAGTTTCCGGGGGGGCAAACGCATCCGCCGCCAAGAACCGGACAAACCTCACCCTATGAACCCGGGACCCCTGCTAAATCACCATGATACATGACCTATGGAAGAGATGTTGGTTATCTAACAAATGTTTTCCCGAGACGGCGGTATCCACACCGTCTCCAAAATATGTAGGTTGCTTTGAGGGAGGTTAATAACAATAAGTTTAAGTCCAGTTGTTTGAACTCCCGTCACCCTTGACTATCATAAACATTGAAAATTGGCCGTATTTTGACGTGTTTTAAAATTGAACGGTTCCCGTTACCGCCCTTCAGAAAGTGACCTCTGGCTCTAGCAAGGTGAAATCGATGACTTTACAATATCGGATCGTTAGGAGTAACTTCCGATGAATTTATATCGATATCCCTAGCACAGTTTCACTTTTGATAGCCGAATCAATATTGGCGGGGAATAAATTAGAAATCGATATACGCTGGCAGCACTGGCAGATCTGTCCATAAATTCACATTCAGAAACGTCAAACGCCAGTCAAATATGAATAATTTGGCAATGTTGAAATACCAACCTAAATATCCATTGGCAGTCCGCATTTACTTTTTGACCCTACACTGGAGTTAATTAGTTAATCATTTCTTTAGTCATATTTCAGCCACTTTAGTTTCTCAAAATTCGGACGGAATAATTTGGTCGCGTTGAATTATAAAGTTTATGGAACGCGTAGGTATATGACTTATTTCAATAAACAAATCTTCGTTGGTTCAATACGTTCATTAAATAAGCCAGTAATGTTGATTAACGAACGACATAATTCAAACAAATGCATATATTGACAGCTAACCGAAACTTATCTGATACTATGGAATCCGGGCTAAAATTTGTCAATCTTCGGTTGGAATTTCTCTTAAGTACCAATTGTTGACCGTGATCGAAAATGTTGACCATAGATGACGGATTTGGGCAATATCGTATTGATATAGGGTTATATCGATCGAACGTGCTAGGTACCCTGAAATGATAAAAATAATTATTCTACCTGACGCTGATTGAGATCATCGTACGCTAAAAAAATCTAGTATATCAAAGCATGGCAAAATATTACAGCTATCCATTCTGCATAAAGAAAGCATTCCACTATTACATACGAGAAAATAGAATAATTATTTAAACAAGTTCAACTTTGCGTACTAAATGTTACCCAGTCAGATCGCTGAATTGTTTCACGATTACAATCAAATGATGTATGGCGACCATGACAATAATAATTAAACCGTACATAATGTCTTCCGAAACGTCTATAAAGAACATTAAATAAAATGTTGCAAATCAATTCGGTGTTGGTACATTGGTTCTAATCCTCCGTGATATCATCATGATGTTCATGACCACCTGACACTAGATGGATGCAGGTACGTTACTACATCTAGCCAAGCATTATTTTAGTTCCATGGGTGACCTTAAAAATGTAGTATAATTTCATTCAATGCGTGTGTTGACATTATACAAATAATGAATGACTGTTTCAATTTTATTGAACCATCCATTTGGCTAATATTAACCAACCCGGCACGTGTTGCAACGTCACTCAAAGAAAGAAAACGTTTGTATTTTTATTTTTTTATTGAAGTGCTTCTGAAAAAACAATATTGTAGCGAAAACTTCTTTAGCACCGTTGTGATTTGAAACTCGATGGAACGAAAAAGCGAACTAAAAAGAGACAAACACTTACATCTACAGGATTTAGTCTGCGAGAGAATGAAATAGCAATAATCGGTCTCCTCTTTGTGTGGTGCTTTGTAGCCTTGTCTAATTTATTTTCTGAAGGTTTCACTTCTACCGCATGTGAACTGCACACAATTTTTTGAAGTCAAAACTTCTTTAGCACCGTTGTGATTCGAAACTCGATAAAACGAAAAAGCGACAAGCATATACATCTAGAGGACTTAGTCTGCGAGAGAATGAGATAGAATTCGGTCTCCTCTGTGCAGTGCTTCGTAGCCCGTCGGTCTCTTCTGTGAACAGTGCTTCGTAGCCTCTCCACTCTTGCCTATTTTAGTTTACGGAAGGTTTCACTTCTACCGCGTATGAAATGCACACTCTGATTTTTTTGTTTTTCTGTCTATATATACTTGGTCGAAGTGCGTACACAAATAAATCAGAAGGTTTGTAGTTTCAAATCCATAAGATCAACATACGTCCATGCATTAAAATTTTGACACTCCAATGAGAAGTAATCATCATAGTGTTTATTTGATAGAGTCACTCAAAGATTGAAGTTTTTTAGTGGTCCCAACGATCAATTTTAACGGAATAATTAACACGCACGTCGCGCGTCGCGTCCCCTGACCTTTACTTGACTTTATTATCCCACGGGAAGTTCCACGCGTGCACCCTTAAGACAACGCGGTTTTAATTGAAAAAAATATTACTGGATATATCATGTTACTCATGGAAAACTCATTACACCAAACTAGGAAATACGTTGCGAAAACAATGTCAGTCTTCCGATAACAAAGTGATATCTCTCTATGGATTATTTACACTGATTTACCTTGTTCCACATGAAGGATAATATTTTTTGTATTTACTGATAAGGTATATGAACACAAAAATCGTGGGATGTCATGATTGTAGGGTTTGAGAAGCTGAAAGTATCTATACAATATTTGATAACTGGCGAGTTCCCGGCATGCGTTACAATGCTATTTAAAAAAAAAACCCCTTGACCCCTTCCCCTCCCGCGTTCCAGGTAAATGTCGATGGATAGATATAGCATGACATCAACAAGGATACTTAACCAATCGGACCCATACGCTTGTTATCACGATAATGTAACATTTCCAGACATATGTATGACGAATGAAATGTACCTACCTGACTTATTAAATAGTCTTTTTGAAGTTTTATAAATTCCACGCCTGAAGAAATCCCGGGGTTTGAGGCTGAAGAAATGCAAAAGTACAAACTCAAAGCCAATTGAGAAGGGCAGCGCTGTTATTGAAGGAGATCGATAAAATATAACATTAAAAAAGGTTAAAATTAAATTTGTAAGACCAGTGGGTAGATATTGATGGACAGATGTGGCAAGACATCACCAATGATACTTGAGTAGTAGTTTTGGTAATGTTGGCAAACTTTTTTTGTTTTCTTTATTCATTAAAAAGTTTGTTACATGAATTTTATGATTTTTCGACCACCATGCTAGGCACATGCCCGTGTTGTGGTGGTCGGAAACTGTTTACAATCTCCGCCTAAATCGTATCTAATGACATCCGATGCCTCAACTTTCTTTTAATGGTATTACGATGTATTATTATGTTGATACCTCTATGATACACAACATTTTAGTTTTTTGAAGTGAAACTTCTACAGCACGGCTGTGATTTGGATTTCGGATGAAACGGAAATGAATATTATTGCACCTGCAACGCATCAATTGCGCTCATCGGCCGCTTTGATAATGATTAATGATGTCACTTTTAAAGTATCTCTTATTGGTTGAGATATGAAACGGAAATTACACGAGGTCTGCGTTCATTGGTCGCTTTAATTATGACCTCACTTTTCAAATATTGGTTGAGATTGTTTTGGTAAAGTTTTGCTTCTACCGCGTGTAAACCTACAGTCGATTTTTTTTCCTTTATCGCACTTTTGGAGCTCCTGTCTATTTGTTCAAATAACTTGTGATTTGTTTGAGTTACACTTCTAAAAATTGTCATATACACGCATAGTTATTTGCATAACCTGATACACTTCGCGAAATAATTTTTGGCTGTTAGGAAACATGAGTTATGTTCAACTCAATTTTGATTAAATGAATTGAATATCTCAGTTCTTTGTTATTGGTTTTCTGATCCAAGTTTGTTTCGGGTAAGTTGCAATCTCAAGTGGGTAGTGCGGTAATCTCATAAATTAGTCCATTCCGACCCAAAAAAAAAAAACTTCAAAAAGAGTGTAACAGTGTTGTGTTAAGTGCTTTCTGAACTATCTTCAATCCTCTGGCGTAAACAGGAAGAACGAAGATGAAAAATTATTAAAGATTATTTATTCAATTTTATTATTTATAAATCTTAATGGTATTTATATTTCAGTCGGATGTTACCTACAAAGATGGGGCTGCAGAACAGACACTGCGTGAACACTTGAGTTCTTGATTTAGGACTTAGACTCACGCCTGGGTTTGGAAAACATTTGGGTTTCACACTTTTTGAAGTACGACAGATTACGTCTGATATGAAGAACGGGGGAAACGGCACGTGGGATAAAAAGTTTCAATTGAGCTCAGAGATCTATGGTTTTCAACATATTTCAACATCTTTCAGGGCTTTTCAACATCATTTTTTAATTAAAAATATTTTACTCTTCGTAACCACATTTATCAAAGTACATCCTATTAGTAAACTATCAACATATTTTATAACTGACGTGCACAAGACCATTATTATTTTTTTTCCTCTTTTCTGTCAACGGTTAATGTTTTTGGTTTTTAGGTTTTAGGTTTCAGTCACAAATCTGGAAGAAGTTCTTTTCAAGTACACTTTTTATCATTAATTAATTCATTCACGTATTAAACTTCGCATGAGTGTCGTCTGTCTTCTTTTGGATTACTTGATTCGAATATTGAAGAAAATGCAAGAAAAAACAAGAAGAGCCAAGAAAAGCCAAAAGGAGCCAAGAAGAGCCTAGACACAGTAAAAATAGACAAGGAGAGTAAGAAAAACCAAGAAAAATCAGGAAGAGGCTATAAGAAGCAACAAGAGACATGAAATGCCACCACAAGGCAAGAAAAGTCAAGATGATACAAGAAGACGCCTGTAGAGACCAGAAGAATCAATAAAATGCAAGCGAAGATTAGGAGAACCAAGAAATGCCAAGAAGAAAAGATAAAAGCAAGAACAAGCAACTTGAAGGCAGAAGAATCAAGAATGGGCTAGAGAAGCAAGAACATGAAATCAGATACTAGGGTAGATTAAAATTCACGAAAAAGAGCTAAGAAGAGGCAAGAAAACATCAGAAGAAGCGAGAAAAAACCTCCGAAAAAAATCCCAATCAAAATCTTTATTCTTTTACGTTGACATGTGGATTAAACTCCGCGAGAAGTTGCAAGAAATACCAAAAATAGCCAAAAAAGAGCTAGATGAGATAAGAAGCAAGAAGAGACAAGAACAGACCAAAGAAACAAGAAGAAACACTAAGATACAAAATGTATTTTAGTGTTTCTTCTTAGGCTAAATGTAGAAAAAAGCGAGACTAGCCATCAATAGGTCAGAATTTGAAAGAAGATACAATCAATACAAAGTTGAGTTAAGAAAACCCAAGAAGAAGCCAATTTTAGACGATAAGAGACAAGTAGGAAGCAGAGCCGAAAAGAGACGAGAAGCTCCAAGAAGAGACAAGAACCCCAATCAAGAAGCAAAAAGAGACGAAAACATTCTAAAAAGATAATCACTATAATCAGATACAAGACAAGACAAGCAGAGGCCAGAAGAGGCGAGAATTTCAAGAAGAAGCAAGAAGAGCCAAGAATAGACAATCCGAGAGAGATCCCAAAAGAGACAAGAAGAAATAAGAAAAAGCAAGAAGAGACGAGGAATGCCAAGAAAAGTCAAGAAGAGCCAAGCAGAGCCAAGAACCGTCAAGAAGATCCAAGAAGATGCAAGAAGATCTTAGAAGAGCCGAGAAGAGGCAAGAAGAAGAAAGAAATAAAGAAGGGAAAAAAAATATATATATAACGCTCAATCCATTCCTTTATTCCTGCCCTTCCTAAATTCCAATATTGGCTTATTAGGTTGCCATGTATACCGTTCGATTAAACTCCAACCTCCTTCCTATCCTCAGAGCACGTGTTCCTAGTCCTAACAAATCAGCGCCCCCTGGTGTACCGGTCTCACCGGGACAGGAGTGCTCCTGGCCGGGGTGGTACAATCGTATCGCATATATTAATTGATTGTTCTTTGCCTTAAAGTGCTGTTTTAAGTCAACCGTGTTGCATTTCCTCTATCTAAATTTGTTTGTTAAAAATGGTTTTTGTTCTAATGGTTAGGTAAAGATTTTTTATTCAGATCTAAAATCGTCGTGCTTCTTATTCACTTGTTTTCAAAATCTAATCTAACCTACCTAACACCCGGAATATATTTTGAAAAAAGGATTGCCTCTGAGATAGTGACGTTTATTTGGACAAATTATATAATTTCTTATTTAAAATTTTTTAAATGTTACATAAAATTTATTGTGGTTAATAATTAGTTAGATTGGTATTTAAGTAGCTAACTATTCTTGTGATTTCAGAAGAAATTTTGGATATGATTTATTAAGGGGGTATTCTAGTCTAGAAAAAAGATTTTTTTTCATTTTTCGATGGTTTAAAAAACTTTAAATATTCAAGAATATTATTTTAAGTTAGAGCCATTTTAGTTCTACCGGTTTAAACGGAATCTAACTAAAATCTAAATAGAGCAAAACTTTGAACGCGTGTTTCTCAAAACTGCTTTTTTCGAGACGGTTGACACGATATCTCAAGTTCTACAGAACCAATTTACTTGAAATTTGGTGTGAGCCTTCTCTATACATTAGTCTATCGCGCTAACTAAAACAATAAAATTATTTAAATTTTCACTATTTTTAAAGAATTTGGAAAGTCAAAAAAACTGGTAAAAAAATGTCTTTTTTATTTCAGATAGCCGCTTTTTTGCGAAATTTTTATTTTTTACTTTTCCTTAGTTCGGGTCATAGCCGCATTTGTTTGAAGTAAGAAATAATTTGTTTTTTTTTTAGATTACTAGAGGAGGGTTGCAATCGTTTCAACTAGGACGCGCCATTTTTTTTGAGACCCCTTCCACTTGAACACCCTGTGACTTTTTGAATTTTTTTTGTTTTATTTTCATGTATTTTTTAATGTCCAATCAATATTTTGTAAAATAGCTTGTAAATTTTTTTTTATTGCACCTCAAAAAATACCTGCAATTCATGCTTTTAGACTAGAATACCCCCTTAAATAATAAAAAAAAATAAAGAAATGTCTTTTTTTTTGACGCGGGGACTAATTAATATAAGTAAAACTACTGGTAGTTAAGATTCGACGCTTTTTCAAGATTTCAAACAAAAGGGTTCTTTGATCCGACTGTACGGCTGTGCGACTGTACGACTTTTGACCTGGGTATAATTAAGGGGCAGGTAGAGGTAGCCACCGGGAAACCGGATATTTTCGCATTAAACTGGTTTTAACACGAAGATTTTCCGTAATCGATCACGAGCTATTGCTGGAGTTGCTGGAAGCACGTGTTTGTTAAGCTTTCACAATTAAGGTCAAAGTATGAGCAGAGCTAATGAGGAAACGACATCTCTTGGCACTCACACCAAAAGGTAATCTATTTAATATGTTTACCGATGCATCAGTATGTCAGCTGGGGATGGGGATGCATCTAATATATGGGCTGTTCGAAGAAAGCATTAGTAATTCTTGTACCAATACCATTCCAAGAAGGTTATGGATATATTTTTGAAAACTAAAAATTAAATAAAATTAAATATATTTTGGATATATTTGTGAAAACTTCTCTGGTACCGTTGCCTTTTGAAACTCGATGTAACGGAAACGAGCTACACTAAAAAGAAACAAAAACAAAGACACTAAACAGAAAACACTAAAAAGAATCCTCCTCACTCTTGTCTACTTTAGTTTTCTGAATGTTTCACTTCTACCGCGTGTGAAATGCACACTCATAATTTGTAAGGTTAAAACTTCTTTAGCGCCGTTGAGATTTGAAACTCGATGAAACGAAAAATAGCGACACTAAAAAAAGACAAACACACACTATTTAGCTTGCGAGAGAATGAGATAAGCTAATCGGTCTCCTCTTTGTGCGGTGTTTCGTAAATAATTTTTAAGCTGATAGCAATATTATAATACATAAACCCTACAATTATCCTAGTGCTGATACTCTGCATTCGTCTCGATCTCTCGAAGTTTAGTTTTCTGAAGGTTTCACTTCTTCCGCGAGTAAACTGCACACAGGATTTTGTGGAAACGAAACCTCGCACGGTTTTTCTTTGTATACTAGCTAGACGCTAAAAATCAATCAAGTACTTGTAACCCAATTGTGGAGTGTAATTAAACCTAATATGAAGAAAGTTTGTGATAAACAATATATATTTTTTTTAAATATAGCAACTACAGCATTTACAAATTATCATGAAAATATACATTTTATGATTAAAAAAGCCCACCCCTACTTTCACCACCTACAACGAGCTATTCAATTTCAAAAATACTTAAAATATTATTATACACTTCCTGAAATTATATATTTTTCATATACATCCTACACATTATTGAAATTACACATTTTCTTAAATTAAATACATTCAAAATATTGTTTTATATTTCCTGAAATATTATTGTACGTTTCCTGAAATTAAATGTTTTCCATGTACACATTATTGAAACTAAACATTTTATTTAATTAAAAACATTTAAAATGTTTTTTTATATTCCTGAAATCATATATTTTTCATAAACACATTATTGAAATTAGACATTTCCTTAAATGAAATATATTTAAAATATTATTTTATATTTCCTGAAATATTATTGTACATTTCCTGAAATTATATATTTTTCAAATACGTTTCCTCCAAAAACTTAAATCCAGTTGTCTTCTTCGTCCTGATAATCACTTTGTACGCCTTATTCTTGTGTTGATGACCTCCATTCAAAACTCTGGTATAGCCTCAACTCTGATTTGGATTAGCCAAACAAGGAGCGTCCAGACCTATTGTTACCCTTAAATTTCCTGATCTGACATTTTTTCCATCATCAAAGTTTCATCTTGCAATGTTTGGGCAGATTATTGGCATGTAGCTATCTAATATAGCTGGCTATGCCTCAATACAAAGGATTATACGGTGGTTTTAACAAAAAAGCCGTGGTTTCAACAACTCCTCCATTTGAAAAAAAAAAAAAAAAATTTCTCACTTATTCAAACGAGAATCGGGCATTGTTACGTTCTTTCCCACCTTTTTAAAATCCACGAATTTTGCTTCAGATGGTACGTTTTGTGGTCTAGAAGTGGGATCTTCAAACCGTATTTTTTTATTGTGTAAACAAATATGCTCTCTTCCTGAATTGCCTCCCCTCCATTCAACATCTCATTTCTTCTAAGTGTAAACTCGGCTCCAATCTTCCACAAATTTTGAAATTTTCCCACTTTGACGGCAGGCGTGGTCGAGGGGTAAGGCTATTGACTCGCAATCCGAAGGTAGCGGGATCAAATCCCGGCGTGGGCAAATAAATTTTATTTGATTAATGTGTGTTATTTCACAATTAATTCATTAAAAAAATAATATAAATGATATATTTTCGGCACGTTCCGGAGTGGAAGATACTCTCAGCTTTGGTGTAAGACCACCATTCAGAATCGAAATGTTGCTTTAAATGGCTTCGGCCGCGTTTAGTGACCAAATCTGAGCCAGGTACTTCCCCGCCTTCCTCTTCCCCATCTCCTTCCCCTCCTCACTACCTTCAGCCTCACACATACCCCTCTTTGGGATGCCATAGTCCCACTGGCTCCAGATGGGAGCAGTTGGGACTCTTGTGCGGTATTCTGTCTTCCGTAACTTTAAACGATGGTCTAGAACACCATTGAAGGGTGAAAGCCGGAAATTATTTAAAAAAAAAATTATTTTACACCATATGTGTATTCTACACCAACCCAACTCAGAAATTATGGTCTACTCCGTTTCCCTCTTGAAACATTTTAACAGAAGACTTGCTTTTGTTAAATGGAATGCAACAACCGAAAATGTCGCAAACGCAAGCGGAAAATCCTTTGTGAAAGTGGACAAAGTGCATTCCGCGCAACATGATTCAATTCGTACGCTGAGTCAAGTTTGTGTCCTGCCACTTCTAACAACAAATTGAGCATCAACCTGAACCATGGTGAAGGAAAATAACCTCTTCGGATGGAGGTTTTTCAGCGCATAATGAGAGCCGTCCATCGTCATCAACTTCCAGTCACAGTCAAGATAATGCCTTCCGTAGTGGCGGCCGTACATCAAGTTTTATAGAGCCTGCTCTCGTAGAAACCGCTTTGTTTACTTCCGAAATACGGATTACAGTCCCACCCATGTTTGATCGGTCGTGCAAACACACAACGCCGAATGCCACCGATGACCATCGCAATGAGTTGACTTTTATTGTGTTTTTTCCAATGCCTTCAGTAATTTACTGCTTGCTGAATGGCACGGGTCGCTTCTAAAGTAATTGTAAGGCAAAGACATTGGATGGGAAACAGCAATTAAACTGCGCCCTGCCTTTACTGCACACAGTTTTTACTGCGTGGGTTTCTATTCTGCATACATTAATCCAATAAAATGTATCTCTAAATCACACATTTTATTTTTCCTGGCCTTTGTCTTCCACAGAATTAATGCTGTTTGTTTCAAAACAATGTTTTTCATGTTTTTACAGCTTTACCACAATCTAAATTGCAGAATGATAGTATAAGCATAACAACATGATCTATGAGCTACAATAACATGAGGTATACGAATTGTACCTACGAGTTCTCTAAAGTCATCCATGTGGATTAAGCATTAGATTTTTAAGCACACAATTTTTGAAGTGAAAACTTCTTTAGCACCGTTGTGATTTGAAACTCGATGAAACGAAAAATAGCGACTCTAAAAAAAGATTAACACATGCATCTACATAAGATATACTATGATCGGTCTCCTTTTTGCGCGGTGCTTCGTAGCCTATCGGTTTCCTCTTTGTGCAGTGCTTAGTAGCCTCCTCACTCTTGTCTACTTTAGTTTCCTGAAGGTTTCCCTTTTGCCGCGTATGAATTGCACATTCAGATTTTTTTTTGTTTTGTTTTTCAAATTTAGTTGGTTTTGTATAAAAATTTCTCTTTAAAACATTATTTTAAGAAAGGGCGTCTTTTCCGTTTACGACGATAATTGAATTTTAATTACAGGCCTAATTCAAATAATTATGAAAAATCAATTTCCTTAACTTAAAACTTTTAAAACAGTGTACTGCTCACTGTGCCAATCTCACATCGAATACGGAATTTTAGCAATCTTTAGAGCACAGGCGTCAGGTGAGAATGCTGTCATTGTTTTACCGCTATTACAGTGGAAGATGCTCCGCGGAACTTGCGTCATTGATCCCCTCGGCAACAGTGCATGGTCGGGAAACACGCCAAACACGCGCCAACATGTGTAGACGGTTGACATTAGTCACATGAGAACGGGTGGTTTCTACGACTCGTTCTTGTCTCGTCTCTTCAAGACCCATGTTCACTCCTTCCTCTCCTCAAAAACACCCTACACACAGCATCTTCAAAGATGATACAGGCCCTGAGGGAAATTATTTTCCTTAGGGCCTCCTGTGTGGAATTGATGTAAAAAAAACACTAAATGGTTAGCAATCCATTGGTTACGAGGGAGACAACTTATATAATTGCCTTCCAAATGGTATTGAAAAATATAAAGGCTGGGTGAATTTAAAAAAAAAAAAATTCATTATTATTTGAAAACAAAATAATGTAACACTTGTAATGTAAAACGTTTTAAGTTTACTTTGCACAAAGGCGACAGACCGGAGTGGTTAATGTGTTTTGATATTTGTGGTTGTATAAATGAAAATGTTATTTTCTTTTTTGTATTTAGGCTACGGTCGTTAGTGTTGAAAAAACGGAAGGGAAAACTGTGGTTTGCGGTGACGTTCTGAGACTTAATTTTCTTTTAATTCCATCTGTTCTGTCAACATGCAGATTCTGGGCGGATGCTCATTTTAAGACAAGAGTATACTGAGCCTTGGTTTTAACTTGCAGAAAACGGAAAGGCAGTTTGACCTAAACGGATGAGAGAACGCACACTTCATCACTTCTGACTTCTGATTGACCTGTCGCAAGAAGAGAACGCGTGGATGAAAGCATTGTGTGACGCTGCCCTAACAAGATAATAGAAGGAAAAAACCAATAGGAAACAGTACGGATAAAAGTGCGATGGAATGAACCCCTCTTAATTTTTTTGCAATGGCTTCACACAGGAGGCCCGGGGAAAATAATTATCCTTAGGGCCTATGTTTTCTTTGGGGAAGCTGCATGGACGGTTTTTTTTTTTTTTTTTTTTTTTTTAATTTTTAAAAATATATATATATATATATTTTTTTTTTTTACAATAATAATTACATTTATAATATTATTACCTAGGTTTACATAAGAATTAATTTTATGGTTCTACTACTCCATAAATTGAGCTCTAGGAGCTCGTGTTTATGGGAGGAGTATTTACATGCATAAAAAAAACATAATGTTCTGAAAAGTGTGTATACAATGATCAAAGACTTAAATGTCTTGAATGAAATAAATATACAAATACTTTTTGACATAGATATAAAAAAAAAACAATAACAATAATACATTTTTTTATTAGATGTTAATTAGTTAAGGGTACAATATATCATTATCCGATTTCAGGGACTTAATTTGCTTTTTAAATTGTTCATATTTCATTGTTTCTGTTACATTTATTTTGTTTTTGGATAATAATATATTGTACCATCTCACACCTAAATATAAATAGTGGTGTTGAGCCGTGGTCGTTCTAAGCATAGGAATGGCTATTAAGCCATTAGATTTGAATCTATTGCTTATGCTATCTGAGGGATGAATTTTTTGGATGAAATATTCTTTGTAGATTTGATATAATGCGTTTCTCTTATACAATTCTGTAATAGTTGGCACATTAAATTCCCGAAATATCTCTAAAGTAGGGAAGTCGTATGGTTTCCTAAGGATGATTTTAATAATTATTCTTTGTATTATAATTATGGGCTGTAAGGAAATCTTAAAGGCCCCTCCCCAACCAATAATGCCTTACTGTAATAAGGACTGAATTAACGCATAATAGACAATTTTGATAGTTTTCTTGTTTAAAATGTTTCGTATGTTACAGAATACATAGATAAGTTTTCTTATTCTTTCCAAGATTCCAAGATATTTTACATTAGATTTATGATTTAGCTTAGCGCAGTCCGTATTACATGTACCGCCATTTGCACAATTTTTGGAATGGATTGTTATGTTAATTAAATTAATTGGCACATCTTCTTGAAGAGAGAATGGAATATAGTATGTTTTTTCTGTGTTGAGTGATAATAAATTGTTATCGAACCTTTTTTTTTAAAACCTTCATGTCCTGATTGGCTGCATTTGTAATATCGTTCCACGTCTTTTTTTCGATAATTATTGCAGTGTCGTCAGCAAAAGATATAAGTTTACCATTAAGTGTTAATTTAAACATTTGGTTAACGTAAATTATAAATAAAATCGGTCCAATAACAGTCCCCTGGGGAATTCCAAATGCTAAAGTTTCATCTGCACTTAGTGAGTTATTTAATTTTACTTTTTGACTTCTCTGAGTTAGGTAGCTTTGTAGCCAATACCTAACCTTACCAATAATACCGATATCATTTAATTTATTAATTAGTTTTGTATGGGAGATACTATCAAAAGCCTTACGTAAATCAATGAAAATGCCCAGGCATTTATTTTTTTTATCCAATGCATTGTATATAGTTGAGGTTAGTTCAGCAATGGCATCAGAGTGCCTAGTTTCTCTCTAAATCCAAATTGACTAGGACTAAATATTTTATTATTTTCAATATAGTACATGAGTTGCTTTTTTACGATCTTTTCAAAAAATTTTGCAATGTTTGAGACGAGAGATATAGGTCGATAATTTGATATTTCTTCAGAGCTGCCCGCTTTAAAAACGGGTGTTACGATAGATTTTTTATAAATGGAAGGGAATATTCCACTATTCAAACTAATATTGTAAATAATATGTGTGTAATAGGAAAGCTTAATAAGTTGTTGTATTTTTTCAATATTTCCACTGTGACTCCATCAAATCCTGGTGCAGATCCACCTTTTAATTCGTTTATAATATTTTTATGTCATTTGTTGTTACCGGTTGGAAAACTGATAGATTATTTTGTGTAAGACAGTCCTTTTCTAAATTATCTACTTTATAATTTTCATCAATCCGTGTAGCTAAATTTTGACCGACATTAGCGAAAGTTATTTGAAGTGAAACTTCTATAGCCCCATTGTGATTTGGAATTCGGAAAAAACGGAAATGACGCACACAGCACCTGCAAAGCATCAAACTGCTATCAAGGCCCCTATTGGTTGAGATATAAAACGGAAATGATGGTAGGTCTGCGCTCATTAGCCGCTTTGATTAAGACCTCACTTTTCAAGGCTCCTTGGTTCTTCATTTATTGAGAATATTTTGGTTAAGTTTCACTTCTACCGCGTGTTAACTGCACTCAATTTTTTTTTTAAGGAAAGGAGAAATGGGTAGGAATCTGGGGGTCAGTGTGTCTAGGAGTGAATGAATCCCTTCCTCCCACTGCGGTGCTAGGCGATGTTTCGAGGGAGTATTACTGAAGAGGTAAAAAGATCTCCCTCACTAATCTTCCTCGATCCGGCCTACCACGCTGTGGTGGGCAGACGCATCCGCCACCAAGATCCAGTCAAACCTCACCCCATTAACCCGGGCACCACTGCTAAGTCACCAAACATAGCTAATCCCTTGGGATGATCTTGGCAGAGGTGTTGATTATCCAATAAATCGTTTCAGAGGCGGCGGCACCCATACCCGCCTCCCACGTTGCAATTTGTTAAATATGATGTCAGATTTTCACGGCCAAAATTATTTCTTTAATTCGTTGTTTTTTATGGTTCTCAAATATTGGAAAATTTTATTATAAAATAAATTTATTATTATTTAATAAAATTCCTCACGTTTAATTAATAAAGAATATCTTTAAGTAATTAGCACTTCTAATTTTTTAAGATTTAAAAAATCAAATTCAAACTGAATATAAAATTGATCATGTATGAAAGAGAAAACACGAGGCGAGCAAATTTGTCCTACTCATTTATTGCTCGGGAGTTAAAAATACATTTAAAGATTAGACCGGTAGGTACACACTAAGGTATATGTTTGACTGGGAAGAAAATAAAATAATGCAGTCAAATAAAGAATTTCGCAAAAACAATCACATTAAAAAAGCTGAATTCAAAAATATTTTCTATTTCTGTATTTCTTCAGAAATTTGGTTTTAATCCTTTTGAATATGCCCGCAACACTTCAGTAGGGATCCGCTACTTCCCCCTTGACGACTTTTTCAGCTTTTCGTTTACGGCTCCTACGCCAAGAGGTACTCTTTTTATTAAGAAAACTCGCCAACTTTTTATTAGAAAACATGTATTTATTTATTATTATCAAGTTTAATTTGTGGCACTCCGTTTTATATATAATTTCTATTATATATTCATTTATAATATTACTAGCTGGTACCCGGCAAATAAATTGTTTCTCCCTGCGTGTCCTCTTCCATTACCTCTCCCCACTCCATTCCGCCCCCCCTTCCCCAGTCCCGCTAAACCCCCTCCCGAGTTCCCCTCCCTCCTCCCCCCCTCCCCTATTTATTTATCCTTCTGTATTTATCTATCAATGAACTAAGTTACAACTATTCATGCCTTCACCCTGAAGAAGAAATCTCCCTGTTATCGATTGTGCTAGCCCCGAATTCTTGGTCCGACATATTTTGATATCCTCAAAGTTTGACGCTTTGAAAAGTCGGTCAGTGAGTTTACATTGCTTTTAAAATTAGTCCATCACAAACGGTTTACCTAAAGCCGTATCTAACTATTATCATTACGAAGTAAATCAAAAGTATTCTTTCTATCAATGTATTTAAAGGTAGCTTCATTTGATCCCCTGACAATCCAGTTTAGCGTTTGTACCCCAGTCAGGGTACAACTGTAACAATTTAGCGCCCATCGTGGTTTATTTAATTTCTCCTCACTCAGGGCCCAAGAATATGAGCAATTCAAAGTTAAAAATCAAGTTCTGTTAATATTTCATCATTGCCCGCTGTTTCACAGTACTTTGATAGTAACATTTATATTTAATAGCTCAAATCACGGGATTTAATATGACGCAAAAATGTAGAATTTGTGACGCAAAAAAAATACATGTGTGCAGTTCACACGCGGTATAAGTGAAACTTTAAGAAAATTAAACTTCTAGAGAATGAGACGAACGCTGAGTATCCGGAGTAGGATAAGTGTAGGCATTATTTATTTTAATATTGATACCAAGTTTAAAAATGGTTTTATATTGTATTCTACGAAGAACTGCACAAGGAGGAGGCTGATAGGCTACAAAGCAGGACACCGATTAGACTATCTCATTATCTTGTAGGCTAATTCCTATAGATGTATGTGTTTGTTTCTTTTTGTCACTTATTTAATAACAATAATATTTAGATGATTTATATAGCGTCGTTTTTGTCAAAAATCACCTCAAGGGCGCTGTACAAACTTACAATATATTTCTGAAATCTAGAAAAACTACAAACTAGACAAACAATAAAAAAAACTTATGGCTAAAAATTGCATCCACATCTAGAAAAACTACAAACTAGACAAACAATAAAAAAAACTTATGGCTAAAAATTGCATCCACCGGTTCATACGAAAATATATGTACAATGTCTAGACCAATGAACGCGATGCTTTCTAAAAATGTATACAGGACCATACTTACCTGGGAGGTCGCTTGAAATTAGCACTGTTTATTGTCTATTAAGAAATTTAGATAGAGTTCGCACGCAGAGGACATTATTGTATTATATATGTGAACACTTGTTACATGTATTTAATCCTGAAATATATTTTTAATTTAGTTATAATACATTCTTTAATGCGTGTATTTTGGAAATCAAAAGCAATATTTTATAGTGGGCTGTACAGTAGTACAAGGATTTGATCTTCCTAAACGTGATTCGTCAAGAGACAGATTGGTGTGTAAAGATTCAAGTAATTTTAATTCAATAAGAAAAGTATGATTAAGGCGGATCATAGGCCATACAAGTATGATACTCTCAGATCGGTATATTTAAATTAAGGATATGAGAGCCCAAAAACGTAGGTTTTTAATTTGGACCTAAATTCTGTTGCGCTTGTTATGCATCTTAGTTCCGGAGGGAGTTTATTCCAAGCCTTAGGCCCAGATACTCCGAAAGCGCGATCTCCAAACTTTGTATTTGGCTTGCGTTTAGGTTCCATTAGTCTGCCTATAGCTGATGATGTTGCTGATCTAAGGGTTGACTGCCTCGGACCAGTATTTTCCGGGACACACAGTTCAGAGATGTAAGGTGGGGTCATTTCATTGATTGATTTAAACACCATCCAGCACAATTTGTACTGGATTCTTTCAGGGCACTTGAGCCAATGAAAGTTACGAAGGTGTTCTGAAATGTGTGAATATTTAGAGACTCCAGTTATGAGCCGTGCCGCTGCATTAAAAACGGATTGAAGTTTGTCAGTTTGATATTTTGGAAGGCTAGCATAGATACCGTTACAATAATCGAGCCGTGAGACTACGTAAGAGTTGATTAGTAGTTTTTCGAGTTTCCGTTTCATCGAGTTTCAAATCACAACGGTGCGAAGAAGATTTCACTTCAAAAATAGTTGCCTCAAGATCATGTTGAATGTTAGGAAAATTTATGTCATATATCCAATGACATTATAAAAATACAAGACGTTATATTCACAATAATCGAACAAAAATGTAGGACCGGTAATGAAAAGGATATCCGTTCAAAGAATATTATTTTGGACCAAGTTCAGTGAAACCACGTGCGTTGTCTCAGTGGTGCATCTTCATTATATTTGTTCACCTATGCATTTGTCAAACATTTGAACAAATACAAAAAATACACACACGTTTCAAATAAGGAATAATTTATCATTAAAGAAGAAGATAACCCTAATATACTGTGGATATTGAAAAAATAGATATTCATAATTGAAGAAGAAGATAACAATAATAATCTAAATGAAAATATGAAAGAGAACAAGACACACAAAAATAAAAATAAACATAACGGTCGCATCTGGGACTTGAACCTAGAACCTCTCGTCTTAACGGAACGAATGCCCCTACCAATTCCGCTACTGTCACCTTCTATCAAACCAACTTATTTCTCAATCTCATATTTAAAATTTTGGAATTAACAATATTATCTTTGACTAATTTCTTTTTTTACAGAAGACTTGATAGAAGATGGCAGTAACCGAATTGGTAAAGGCGTTCGTCCCGGTAAAACGAGAATTTCTGGATTCGAGTCCCAGTTGCGACCGTTATCTTGTTCTCTTTCATATTTTCATCTAGATTATTATCGTAATCTTCTTCAATGCTATATTATATTGATGGGATAACCTCCAAAAGTTATAAAAAGAGAGTTGTTCTAATAAAAAGAGGAATAACTAATTCATATAAATATTTTCGTAGCTACTTTATCTCTAGTCTGGTATGATATGTTTCCCATAAGTGGTTCCAATTTTCTAATGAACAGTGTAAGCAATTCACAGAATATCATAAATACCACAGCCGAAATTATTTGGTTTAATTTTCTATATTTATAAGAACCACCATGTGAGCAAACTCGAGAGGTATATTGCATTGAATTATGCAAAAAAAATCAAGTAAATTATGGTTTAATTATAAAATGATGTTGTTGGTTTTCTCAACAATTCTCTCGTTTCTCAACAATTCTCAACAAAATCCTTACTCCGCGGCCCTGTTTCCTGAATATCATATCTTTTAAAAATACATTAAAACAGTGCGTATTTTTCAAATCGAATAATTAGGAAAGTGCTTATTTGTGAAAACGAAATAAAATATTATGCATGTTTGTGAAAAAAATTTATTTAAGCATTTATTTTTTAAAACAAAATAATACAAATGCTTATTTGTGAAAACAAAAAATTTAAGTGCTTGTTTGTGGAAATAAAATAATATATAAATGCTTTTTTGTGAAAACAAAATAATTTAGGTGCTTTTTTGTGAAAACACAATAAAACTATTTAAAAAAATCGTACTCCCAGATCACAAAAATTATTGTGTTTCTATTAGAAAACTAAAAATAAATAGGTACCTAATAACTACTGAAAATTTAGAACGCGCCTTAAAAAACACGTTTTGTAAAACGCTCTCAAAAGTGAGATATTATTTTATAAAAATAAGGTTTTATTGTGTTTTGACAAATAAGCACTTATAATCACAATTTAAAACATATATTCTAATACAAGCTATTATAACTTTAAGTTAAAGAATAACTTATCAGCTTATTTTATATTCACAGAATCAATGA
This sequence comes from Glyphotaelius pellucidus, assembly GCA_936435175.1. NCBI lineage: Eukaryota > Metazoa > Arthropoda > Insecta > Trichoptera > Limnephilidae > Glyphotaelius > Glyphotaelius pellucidus. The sequence continues at coordinate 42,778,713 of OW386542.1, read as the reverse complement.
CGTTAAATAAAGTCCTTGCTGTACCTTTAACAAATATGAAACAATACCATACTTCCTAAATTATAAAAAAATATATATGTAATATCTGCCTTCAAATTATATATAAAACTCAAAATGACTGTAAACCATAGAGATATTATAATTAGAGGCGCTATCCCATACATGCATACATAATCCTCCGAGATTCGTGTTAAAATAATGCACGAACTGGAATGGAAACTGTCGAATTTCCCTTCCCGAAGGAAGCCGAACGATAGCTGGTGTCTAACAGAGTGTCAGAGACTTTTCAATAAGAGGGTCACAAACGACGACGTCAAAGCTTAGACGATTAACATTATTGTTCAACATAGTTATTTCACTTACAGTTATTTCAATACTTTTTTACAGTTATTTCAATTTTATGTACTTTTTTTTGCAAAATATTAAATTCGATTTTTGACGTTGTGAACGTTTTTGTGTTGTAACAATTTAGTGATGGACAAACCTAAAAACATTTTAACACGTTATCAGTTTTTGTACCTAGGGAAATATACGTACCTGGGTTAAAAAACGATCTACCTAGTTGCATTGAAAAGAAGAAACATGAAAACATTTGTTTTGAACAGAAAGATTACAAAAATAGTTCTGAAACGTGTTGAACTTTGCCTGGATTCGAGTATTCAACTATTTAAGCGACTTACATAATTACAGCACGCTCAATATCACGAGAGTGAAGGCTCTAGTTTTAATATCCCTGTTAACATCTCCCGAATGAAACACGTGTTCTGCAACCACCGCGGTAGAGGCCTACCCGGACATTCCCTACACACGTGTGACCAGTTCTAGCTGAAGCCACCGCGTGGAAAGCCTCGGCCGTCAGACCGCCCTTTCCTTTTAGTCAAGTCCAGACCTTTCCCTCATTATTTTGATAAGTCATACGTCAGCCGCGGTCGACGGTTTTAGAACTACTAACTTGGTGTAATAGAGACTTGGAGGGGCTACCTCCAATTCCGTAGAACGATTATTTTCGCTTGTCTAATCCATACTAATATTATAAATGCGAAACTGCTCGAGTTTGTTTATGACCTTTTCACGCATAACACAATATAAAGACTTTAATAATTCTTTCACCAATATAAAGCTAAATTATATGCGCAAACTACAGGTTGTATATGATGGTAAGCTCTGGCATTATGAAATTATAAATATTAATATATTATATTTGTTATACGTTTTCTGTCGCTAACAAAAGCGAGTTTTTGCTAACGTCAGAAAAAAATCTTTTCCATGGAAACAATGTTGGATATATTTTTGGGCTCTATGCTGGTAGGTACTCAGTCTACTGGTCAGCTACTACTGCAGAAAATTCAAATATTAGAATTCGTTTTTTTTTTGGACAAGCTTGGAATAAATGTCAGATTTGAGTTCCTATATTTAAAATATAATTCGTAACGATTATAAAGACTGAATGATAAATAGAGTATTTTTTTATTATATTAACGAACTTCCAAATATTTAAATAAAAATAAACATCCGAAATGTTTGTAAGCGCATAAATTCCGAACGAATGAACAAAATTGGATAAGTAATTCTTTTTTTCTTTGAGCTGTAGCATTATGAAATTTAGGTGGTAGGCGAGATGTTTGAAAACTGAATGTAAGGAAATGAATATATGGAATGCGGGAGGGGGTTGGGGTGGGGTGGGGGGGGGGATAATTGATAAGTGCAAGCGCATTTCCCGTAATACCATGCGAGCGAAGCCGCGGGGAAAAGCTAGTCTAAATATAATGTATCAATGCTGTAAACACTAATTTGTAGTCTGCTAAGTCATTTTTTTGAATACAAAATAAGCATGATAAAATATTTTATTACAATTATTTTCACGTTATCCGCCTATGGAAATTGTTTATCAGTTTTTGTTCATAGGGACGTAACTGGGTTAAAAATCGATCTAGTTGCATTGAAAAGAAGAAACTTCACATTTTTTTAAAATTGAAAAATAACAAAGGTATTAGTTCTGAAACGTGTTGAACTTTGCCTTGAATCCGGGTATTCTAGTTATATAGTTTCTCTTCTGCATTTATTGTTATTGACTTGAAGAAATATTGTGTTTGTTTTGAAATTTTGCATTTTCTTTCATTTCAATCAACAAAATAAATCAATAATTAAGCCAACGAAATGATTTTCAAATTTTGGCAAATCTGAAATTTTTCTTCGGGACCGTTGATATTTTTCTGATTTTTCCCCGTAAAACGTTTGTATTTTACTTTTGCATAACTTTTACCTGGCTAATTATTCTTGTTTAATTCGATATAATGAATAATTATTCCCATTTAACATTAATTTATAAAAAATTTATTTATTACTAAAAGCGAGTTTTTAATTTCGTTCCTGTTTTATGCACCAACATAAAAAAACAAAATAATCACAACGTAACTTAACATAACACTTGTATTATTTTTACATATTTTGTAAAAAAAAAATATTTTCCAAGTTTTTCACAACCGATCAAAGATTTTAAATTATTTATGAAGAGTGCAATACACATGCAATAAACTTTTGTGGCCTTCTTTCGGAATTACTGCGGAAGATTAAATCTTCATTAAAAAAAATAATATAAATGAAAGCATCAGTTTTATAAAATACAAAATATTGGAACCAACCAAACGAGACATGTGTCTCGTTTTATAGTATTGCAATATGTTGTTAGGTTTAAGATGGATTGTTTGCGGAATTTGAATAAATCATCAAATTTCATAGTTAATATTAAGGATCTGTGAAAGCCTTATCGAAATTCTGTCCTATCCAAGTACTAGGGAAATACCGACTAAAGAAGAAATAATAACATAACTTGAATAAATCTTTTAAAAGACTTTAATTTATGTGAAACACCCCGTCCTTAGTTTAGCAGTGTCAGTTGAGATAGAAAAACGATGCTGATCTTTAGCTATTGGAAGGCTGATGTTTGTAAAAGTTTTCAAATAAAATACACGGAAGTTTCTCGATATAAAAAAAAGATCTCAAATTCCTCGGTTTTCGCAAACTGATTCCATTTCCAAGTAAAATGCCTCACTAGCGGAATAATTACATCTGATTTAATTTTAATATTCTTAAAGATGAAGATATCTAATATTGACAACTTTAAATGAAATATTAAAGATAATAACATCAGCGTTACCACATTACCTAAATAATTTCGGTAGTTTTTATCGATTTCATTTTTCAATGATTAACTTTAATCTCTATTAATTATTTAATTATTAAATGTTACATCATTAGGGGTTAGGCTTCAATAAGTTATTCGTAATGTATATTTAATATTTCACTTATATTAAAATATCTACTAATAAGACTTAAGGGTAATAAAAAATAATTTTCGTCATAAATAATATACTAACCTGAACATAACTATTGTACCCACCCACATTTCGATTTTGCAGGTAAAATTCTTAAAAACCTGTATTTTTTTAATTAATTCAGTAATAAATTACATGTTTCTGGTAAGGTTAGGTAGGCAAAATTATTTTTAACAAGTTCTCATAATTTATTTACTTATTACATGCCCTAATGGGCTTTTACATTCTTTGTTTATAAGTTAAGTATCACAGTACTTTTAAATACTTTAAAACTAAAACAAAAACAAAAAAATTAACAACACTAGCCTAAAATACAAAATGAAATACATCGATAAAAATGAAAAGAAGTCACACATAAAAAAATATTCAATATAAGCAAAAATTGCTGAAATTATCCACGACTATTTGTGTCTAGATTTATAAAAGAATTGGAATAAACAATGTTTATACTGATTATTCTTAAGGTGAAATATATCTCCTAGATCAGAATATTTATTTCCGAGATTGTCAAGTCTCGGAATCGGAAATTTGGTAAGGGAGTGTCCTGGTGTTGCTAAAGTAAAAGGGTAGTAAATGTCGGCAAGATCTTTTGGGAATGTGGATGTTGATTAATTGAAGTAATTTAGGACAGTCAATTTTGTAATGAATGAATGATTGATTGAATGATTTTATGTAATAAATTTGTGTTAATTATAATGCTTAAAGCTCTCATCAGCAAATGTTTTGATAAGAACACATCATGATAACACATTTTGGTATAGAAATAAGAATGCGTCACTTCATTAAAGTTGATAAAAACATTGGCAAAACATTTTATTCATTAGTGAGTCCGCTTCTAACCCCTTGGTATGACATTATGATGCCTCTGGCATACTAAAGAAGACACTCTTCTCTCTTTGGAATAAACAGTGGGCGGTCAGTGTTCATGCGCTAGTGGTCAAAGGTGGTTGTCAGCGTCGAGCGTCGCTGTTTAGCTTCTGCGCGACCCATCTTACTTACAGAGCGTCTTACGGCAGCGCTCGATTTGGGTATCTCAGTACGAGTATCTTAGGGGCGGCTCTCCGCGGAACAGTTAACTCCCTCGCTCCGTACGATTCGAAACTCTCTTCGCGAACTGTTCACTCCGGAACTATACATACAATATATAACAGTTTAGAGGAGTGTTAGTGAAGTTTAACGAGAAATAAACATGTAAAACAATAAACTAAAATGAATCATCGTGTTACACATTATTTACGTCAAAACAAGCGCTTTTAAACATCTATTTCGTGTAATTGTAATTTCAAATAATGTTGTTATTTGAATGGCATTATCTGTGTTTGGTGATCGGATCTGAATAACCAGGCACTTTCCAACCATTCCATTCCCTTTTCCACGCCTTACAACATACTCCAGATAGGCATTGGGACTCTTGTGCGGTATTAACAACACTGAAAAAATGTTCAGTTATCATTTTTATGAAATGTGTTTTACACGTGGTGAAAGGCTTTTAAAACTGATCACATATTCTGATTTCGTACGATTGTGAATTATTATTTCCATTATTGCAACCCATAAAAATAATATAAAAAGTGTTTTTTTTACCCTTAACAGTATCACGCGATCGTAAAACCCTTCAAGAGAAATACATAAGTACAAAAGTTGCCATTTAAAATGTTTTACTTTCAATTACAAAATAACGAACAAAGAAGAATAGTGCTATTAATGAAGTAATTGAATCATATATAAAAGCTCCGTGTCATTTATAAACAGGATCTTGATATCAAAATGTTGCCATGTTATGAAGAAAATTAAGTTTTTCGTGAAGTAGGCATTTTAAAAGTGTGTGATAAAATTGCATTCAGCAAGTGGGTGATGTCATAATGTGAACAAGCGTGGTTTCTATTTCCAACGTTTCCCTGATATTGCGAGAACTGAAGTATCCAGTCAGCCCCCACCCAACCACCCCATCATGGCTGAGACAAGGACAGAGAGAGTGGAGGTCTCTATCATCGGAGATACTCCCGTGGTTGGTATTTTGCGTTTTTTTTTTAAAATATTTTTCAGTTGATATTTTTTACATCATTATTGAAGTATTCATAATTCAAGTTCGTAGTCACCAACGTAAGATCGATTTGATCACTATTATGAATTAATTTTAAATTATAAGTCACTATGTAGTTGTTATAAGTCGCAGTAGTTAGCTGCTAGCAATGTCTTAGTTATAACACTATACTCAAACAGACACCAAGTGCACTCCCAAAATTTGAAACGGGAAGAACGTTCTTTCCCGTTTGAAATTTTGGGAGTGCACTTGGTATCTGTTTGACTATAGTTATAAATCTTAGCTGCAGTTATAAATCTAAGTGATAAGTTGTACATTATATACATAAAGTCCAACAACTATGGAGCTATATAGGGGCTTCCGTGGTCGAAGGATAAGGCTCTTGACTCACGACCCGTAGGTCGCGGGATCGGATACAGGCGTGGGCAAATAAATTGTATTTGATTAATTTATTGCACGTCCTGTAGAGAGAGATTTGTTTACATTTGAGATTTGTATAAAAATCAAAACCACCCGCCTCCCACCACACAATCTTCTTTAAATCAATATCTTCTTTACAGCTCATCTTCATGTTAAGTTATTTCGTATTTTATATACATATGTTTTTTATCGTTGCAATATTTAATTATTTTCAGGAGTAAATAGTTTGCATAGACACATTTTTTTATTTATAAAATATAATGATACAATTAATTATATGTTATACATCAAGTAAAGTTTTTCAATTTACCTTTATTTAGAGCAAAGCTCGAATTTAAGAGGCGGAGAAAACGAATGTAAACCGCAGTTTAGAGTTCGTTATTATTTATAAAACAAATGATAAATAATTAAAAATTAACAAGAAAAAAATCGTACATTTTATAAAACAAATAAAAGATAAGTAATATAACAGAAAGAAGAAGAAGAGAGAAAAAAAGGAAAAAAAGGGATATTGAATATTATAAATGAGTTATACATATAATTTTTTTGGTGTGGATTGTAATAAGCTATTTATGGAGTGTTTTTTTTGTACTTTCGATTTTTTTATAATTTGTTTCCAATCTTAATTTCAATGGTGATTCGTTAAATATTAAAATTTAACTCCAATATGTGTAAACACACATATTATATATACACATATACAATATATTCGTATAAACAATACACCTTCTCAACTTCTGTTTTCTAATCCTTGCTTGATTTGAAGGACTCACTTCTTCATATCGTAGTTGTGTTATGTTATATAATGTAAAAGTTTTACCATCAAGTTATGTTTCTTTTCTTTTTTTACCTTAATTTCACACCTGGGCCCTAAGGAAAATAATTTCGCTCAGGGCCAATGTCATATTTGAAGATGCTGTGTGGAAGGTCTTTTTGAGGAGAGGGAGGAATGAACATGGGTCTTGAAGAGACCCTTTTATTGGAAGGATGAAATGCAAAGGCCGGCGAGTCGTAGAAGCGGCCCGTTCTCACGTGACAAGTACACGTATACATATTATGTTGGGTGCGCGTTTGGCTTGTTTCCCGACTATGCATGAGGAGATCAATGAAGGTAATTCCTCAGAACATCTTCCATTGAAATACCAATGAACTAGTAGTATTTTGGGGCTCCATGAAAAAGCCGAAATGCGTTAATATGACAAATAAATAAATAAATATTGAAAGATTTTTTTCTGAAAATTGCCGTGATATCCTGTTATTATTATACCTAGTTATTTCTTAGAAAAATAGGTATAAGTAGTTTTACAAAATTCGTTACTTATATTACTTATTCTAGACCACTAGCATGAAACTATCAATGAATGACACAATTATTATAATATATAGTTATACATTCAAATGTATTCTAAGTGCCTCCCCATCAGAAGCGATTAATATTGGCATTCAAACTAAAATAAACAACCTCAAATTAAGAATTGTCGTATCGCCAATAAAGTTGACAATGCGAATCAATGCACGGCCGTTATATAAATAATACCTCTATAAAAAAACGAGCTGCACAAGACTAGGCATCAAGGCCGATTCTTATAATATATCAACCAATCAATTATCGTTAATGGTATCATTTATTAATGACGTATTCGTCTAAATTACTTCTTAATAAGGTGGGGTTTATTATGACGCATTGTGATGGTATCGTGTATATTACTTTAGTTTTAAATATGTATTTATATTTGGTTCTCAAAAAAAATTAAGCTTGTAAGAACTCCTTGTCACAATAGAAAAGATACAAACGATTCACCTAGGCAACACCCTTTGAAATTGTAAATACAGTCTCCTTAATTTTTTTGTGACTAAACATTTGAGAGAGCACGTGGAATCAGATAATGGAAATTGCAAAGATTCAAGAATTTCAAGAAATTAAGGTAACCTCCTTTCTGTTGTATTATTGTTGTTGCTAATCTCAGCCAGTAGACAGCACCATAATAAGAATAACCAAATCATATTTTATTTTGGTTTAAATTTCTGGATTAGAGGGTTACTGACCGAATTATTGAATGTTATTTACAAAGAAATTAATATTTATTATGAAAATTATTCGTCATGATACCGATTTATCAATGCCTTTTGGCAGAAATGTAGACAGATATAAAGGTAAATCATTTTAAAGAAGCCCTTGATTGTGTGTGGTGGGTTCCTAGGTGAATAAAAAACGTGTGTGCAGTTCACACGCGGTAGAAGTGAAACCTTCAGAAAACTAAAGTAGACAAGAGTGGAGAAGCTACGGAGCACCCACAAAGAGGAGACCACTTATTCTATCTCCTGTACAAATCCTGTACAACATATATGTGTTTGTCTATTTTTAGTGTCGCTTTTTCGTTTCATCGAGTTTGAAATCACAACGGTGCTAAAGAAGTTTTCACTTCAACAATAATTTAAATTAAGGTGATCCAAATAGTTCAGGCAAAAATCGAAATCGGGATTCACGCCCCTTTTTGGGAGGAGTTTAAAAATACTTGAGAAAAATCTTTTGGAAAGGTTTGAAAAGTATTTGAGAATTATTTTTTACAGGTTGATTTCATAAAGGCCTGTAAAAAACATTATCTCCTTTTTTACGCATTTTTTATTGTAATAACAAGGAAATTTAAAATTGATTTCACGGAACTAAACGACGCGGAGCCTATACGTCTATTTCCCTCTCCGGCCAGTGCCGAAATGATGCAAAATGGGTGTGACAAAACAGTAGTCCTTGGGTGGACTGCATTAGGTTCACTTTGAAAATCCAAATTCGTCGACTGTCGGTTGTATTGTGAAATAACAACGCGAAAATGCATATTTTATTTTATTTTGTGAATATCGGGTGTAAATACCATTTTTTTGCAATTATTATAAAAGAAACTAAATTTGCTACATTAAACAATAAAACAATTTCCAAAAAAGGATTTACAAGTAGGAGAGTTTGCACTTGAAAGTGTTTTTTTATAGACCTAATACTTTTTTTTTATAGGCTTATAAAAAAAAAATTAGTTCTTCGTAGTAAAGGGAAGAACGAAACAAAAAAACATAAATATTATATTGTTGATTTGTAATTGCGAGTCCAAAATTATACGGATTTGATAAGCGTCGCACCTAGTATATTTGGGCGAGATAAGAGGGGAGTGCGAGCGGGTATTTTTTAAACATTAATACCTTACTATCGGTGTTCATTGATACCTTAATGCATTTCCCCTTTAAAGTAATTTGACTGAACTTACCCAAATTTTCTGACATACACGTATTATTTTTAAGTCTGTTTCGTGGGTTGACAGCTAGTCATAATTAATTTTATAGAAACGAGATCCTGATAGTGATCGGGAATTGGCTGTAAAGGGGGTCATTATTAATTGAAACTGTGTCATAAAACTTAAAATGGCGCTATTTGTCTTTTAATTTTTTTTTGTCTGAATACTTCACAAGAGTCTCAACTGTTGCCGTCTTGAGCCAGTGAGACTATGGCATCCCCAATAGGGGTATGTTGTAAGGCTGAAGGTAGTGGGGAAGGAGAGGAGACAGGGAAGAGGAAAGTGGGGAAGTACCTGGCTATTCAGATCTGGTCACCAAACACGGCTAAAGCCATTTCAAGCAATGTTTCAATTCTGAATGGTGGTCTTACACCAGGGTGATACTGATATTTTCTTCCATTCTGGAACGTGCCGCAAATATAATACATATTACTTAAAAATAATGAATTGTGAAATAACACAAATTAATCAAATTTCTTTTTCTTCAAAATTCGCAAATTCACTTTGTGGCATCATTATTTAATTTTAAATAGTGGTGTACACAAAGTTACTTGTTTTCATTAAATTAATCAAATTTCATTTATTTGCCCACGCCGAGATTCGATCCCGCGACCTTCAGACTGCGAATCAAGAACCTTACTCCTAGATCACGCGCGCCGGTTGTCTATTTGCGATGGTGTCGAAAATGTGACAACCACCAGGCCTAACCCTCTATAATATTTATTTATTTCAACAATTAACCTTTTAGGAACGGTTTGGCGCATTAATATCAGGTGCGAGGTGTTTTATTTTATTTCATCTCAAAAAGTATGGTTGATATTTTTGTGTCCAATTACTATTAAGAATATATAATTAGGTCTTAAATTAGAAACTATTTTAATATTCACGCAATATGTATCCAAAATAGCAGCGTATTTATGGTTTATTGAATACTTTCAAAATAACCCTACGCCACTGGAAAAAAATTCTTGTGAAGGATTATTGATTTGTGTATTTGCGACCTTATAACAGCTCAACTAGATGGAAATGTAAATTTTACGGAATCAACCGGATTTTTAGACGGCCTTCTGAGCAGGGGCGGACTCATTAAAGGACTGTGCTCACAAATATTTTTAGCGTGCATTTTTAGAATTTTTTTAATAAACGCAGTTAAAGTATATTTTACATTTACCTAACCCTAGTCATACACTAGAGAAATAATTTTAGAATACAGAAAGAAGCGGTTTTATTAAATTTTGAAGTGAAAACTTCTTTGGCACAGTTGTGTTTTGAAATTCGAAGAAATAAAAAATAATGACTCTAAAAAGTAGTATCATCGGTCTTCTCTTTGTACGGTGCTTCGTAGCCTACCAGTCTCCTCTTTGAGAGGTACCCCACTCTTGTCTACTGAAGCACTTTGATTTTTTTTAAATGTGTATATTGCACAAAGAGCCAACTGCTCCCAACCACTTAGAGCCAATCGGGATGTGTTTTGAAGCTGCAGGTAGTGGGGAGGGGAAGCAATGTGGAAGCAGAAGGTTGGGAAGTACTTTGCTATTCATATCTGGTCACCACAGTGCATAATGTTCCGTACTTTTACCAAAATCTCAAAATTCTCTCAGTAAGAACAATTCTGTGGTATAAAATTATATTTCCGCATATGAATAGCCCCATATATATAAATAAACTGGACCACACCTACAATACGCGTTTTACGTTATATGAAGGACTAATTGTACCTAAGCATTTAAACAAATATGGACAAAGAACGCTGGACTATATGATACCTAATTGCTTAAATATGTTACCTGCCGAAATTAAAAAATGTTCAAATGGTAAAACAAATATTTTGTTGAAAAAATTGGCTTGCCAACAGAAATAATTTGTATTAGACTAACACAAAAATTCTAACTATTTAATTATGTAAAATAAGTTTATTTATATCCCCAAAGTAAAAGTACCCATCGACAAACTGCTAAAAAGTAGTTTATTGGGACTTTTCTTTTTTCTGTATAATATTTTATGTCATATTGTTTTACTTTGTATTTATAATAAATAAATTAAACCTTGAAAAAAAAAAAAAATTTTTTTTATTAAAATACTATCTTCCAAGCCACTGCAACGCTTTTGCCACATTATGGCAATTTTTAAAATACCTTGATTTGCTTGTGCTGCCAATTTTGGCAAATTTCCCTTTTTTAAGTAATTAAGTAGAAGTTTACGATTTTTTAATATTTTTTTTATAAATCATAAAAATATGTGATAATCGACAAAAGATAGGTGAATTCATTGGCTATATAGAAATATAATCAGTTAAACAAACTATTATAATTCGAAGGTATGATTTTTTTTAATGTGGGCGGAAAATATTCAAAATGATTACCAAAAAATCTCGAGCAATCGGAGAAAAAAGTTTTAAATTGCGCTGTCGCTCCAGTGGACGCTTACTACCAGAACTTAATTTAAAAGAAAAACAGGCTAAATTTTTTCACTCCAGTTGGACCAACGCCACCGCCAACATTTCCACGGAATCTGGTCCCAGTCCGTCCCCTGAGAATGGTGAGAATAAACACTAGGCCAGGAGAAGGAGACACTTAAAATTACATTAACTTTGACATCAAAGTGGATTCGGGACGTGCCGTGACTCGAGAGGCGGACATTATAATATTATTCCGCCATTTTAATATCGTGACGCACTAATGCGTTGCCGCTTGCACGAGGTTAGGATCGATGCAGTTGGAAATAGCTATTGAGATTGTTCCACAATATCAGCTACCCACATTTTTCACATTTCTCTGGCAATATTCGCCGTTAAGATCCATTAACCAGCGGCCGAGAATTTAAATTTTGCGATTGTACCCTTGCAACTGTACAGGGCGGTTCCGACGAGAAAGATTAATTATTCTCCGTACCAGCATTTTAACATAATAACTCAAAATCGATTTCATTTCATTCCAAATTTGCTTTGACAAATACCCACACTCGTGATGATAAAACAATTAAAATCATGTTCTTTTTTAAATTTTTTTTTATCATAAAAAGGTATTTATATTTTTTTTAATAAGGTCTAAGAAAAATAAGAATGTAATTTTTTGACGTGATAACGTCTTATAAATCGATGAATGCCGGCTGCACTCACAAAAAGCATGACTCATTGTCACGTTCCGCCTAAGCCGAGCGTGCAAGCGAGAGCGCGGAACAAGCGTTCGGCTTGTGACGCATCTATCTATCTTCTACTCCATCGTTATTATATGACGTTATAACGTAAAATTATCGTCCGTAAATCGATTTTAGAGACAACCATTTTTTTTTTTAACTATTAGTAAGACCGTAAATAAGTAGACAAACTGAAGTATTTTCAGATTAAATGATTTTATTTGAACTAAAATAAAAATTCTTAATAGCGGGTTTCTCAAATAATTTATTTTGCATGATTAGGGGCCATCCATAAATTACGTCACACGAATTTCATGACTTTTTGACCCCCCCTCCCCCCCCCCTGTCACTTTTGTGAGACACCCTAGAATTTCATGATTTTTTGACTCCCCCATACCCCTTGTCACACTTCTCTACTCCCCCCTCCCCCCTTAAGGTGTGACGTAATTTATGGATGGCCCCTTATATGATTTGGAATGTATGTTGTTTAATATAAAATTTTGTTTGAAAATTTAACAAATCTGCCATCGACCAACGGTAAAACCTTATTGTTCTCAAAATAAACATATTTTCTCAAAATTTAAAAAATACTTTAACCAGATAATAATAATATTTATTTCACATAAAATATACAATACAACAAATGCGTACACTTTGACTACAAATGCGTACAAAAGAGTCAATACTTTAAAAGTTGATTTCAAAATGACACATTTCCGGTTTTGTCTGGTTGGGGAATCTATCATCCGCCCGTTTCCGCACAAAGTTTTTCTGCACAGAGTCAAGGGTGTGGGGCTCCAGACCAGAGGGGGCTGCCAACAATTCAACCGAGTCTCCATGCCTGAGCTGGTCACTAAGAGTTACACCGGGCATACCAATGGAAGGCGTGTTGGGAAGATTGTTTCTGTTGGAGGAGACTAGACCTTTGACAAAACTAAGTCAAACTTTGAATAGTTTCTCTTTAGGAATGTTGATTTTGGTCACTTGTGTCCGAGAAAAGGAAAATATAATTCAACAACGACGATAACCTTGGCGAGGTGTCAAATAAATTTATTTTATCACGACTCTGAAATACATAATACATATTTTTTAAGCGGCCAGTGTCAACTTTAAAAGTAAAAATGTACCTACTTGTACTTGCACATGTACTGTAATAGCTCCATACAGGAAGCCTCGAGCAATATAATATCTCTCAGAGCCAATGTCATCTTGGGGGATGCTGTGTGGTGGGTATTTTTATGGAAAGGACTGAGTGAAAGTTTTGGGAAGAAAAAAGGTGAGGGGTGGATAGGAATCTGGGGGTCAGTGTGCCCAGGAGTGATGAACGTACAAATCCTCCAACCACGATGCAAGGCGATGGGTCGGGAGAGTCCGGCTGCAGGTCAAAAGGCCTCCATCAACAAGCCCCTCCCAATCCGGCCCTCCTTGTAGCAGATGGGCAGATGCTTCCGACGCCAGGACCCGGACAAACTTCACCATAGCGAACTTGGTACATAACATCAGAATTCGACTGGTCAGTGGTTGAGTGGGCAGCGCGTTTGGGTCCCACCCGGGCGTTGCCTGTTCGATTCCTTGGCTGGCTAAGTTCTCCATAAGACTCGAGCAATATTTTTGGCTTACTGTGGTGGTAGTAGAAGATATGATGTCTTTACCTTAAAGGATATCCCTTAAAGTGCAGAAATGGTGATTGTTATTTTATCAGAAATTCAAGATTGCAAATGTGTTCATTTTCATTTTGCATTATAGTCCGTTGCATTTCTTTATGACCCCCATATTTTTGAACGCGCAGTTCAATGAATATTTTAAAATGGTTTTCACGCATGAAATAGTACGAGATTGATCGATTTAAACACAAGCCTCGAACGGAATCTGAAACTCCAGATTTCTCCGTCGTTTGTGGTAACGTTACATTTTTAATTTATAAAATTCTCTTATTTGATTAATATTTAAATTGTAGATTACGTTTGTATGTGACTGATTGGTAAAGGACGACAGGGCTGAGCTTAATAGTTCTTGTTGTCCGGTTTTTGACGGCAATACCTAAATTAAACGCAAAAAACTACATTAATTTCACCAATAATTATACTGAAATACCAAAAGGATTAATTAATAACATAAATACGCTAATCACCTCAATACGCACTTCCACCCCCAACCATACCTATCGCGACTTAAGTATTTTGTGATAATTTTAATAAATGAGCCCTTGCCCGGAAAAATGTTGTATCAAACAAAACTATCAATGTTGAGTTATTGATGGAATAATTTGGGCATATTAATATGCATCTTTTAAGGTAGGGATTGTGGTAATTAAATATTTTTTAGGCCTGTGGCAGCCTTTGTGAAAGAAAGTTGTATAATGCAATTTATCGAAATCACGGCGCATGGTTTAAATTATTGGAATGAATGGAGAAAACGAATGTCTTATGGCTCCAACTTGAAAGTCTTCAAAGCCAAGAAGCTGAAGAATGCAAAAAAGTAGAATTTTTCCAGAAAAAATATTATTAAGCTTTCTTTTTAGCCGTTGAAACAGTTTCGTGGAATAATGTTGTATGTTGATCTCAAAACAATAGCCAGAAAGTAAATAGTTTCATTTATTCGTGTCATTTTTTTGCTTTTAAAACTCAAAAACATCACTTGTGTACATTTATGTTAGAAGAACATCTTGCTTTTTGTAAGGTATGAAGAATAAAAAAAAAACGTTTTGTGGAATAACGTTATTCCACAAATTCAGCTCAAATTCTAGTAATAAACTTTAATTTCATTGCCTTTCTAGAAGACTTTTCATTTAAAACTCTTAAGAATTGTATGTTTTATGTATTTTAAATATAAAATGTTATGACACGTAACTGGTTTCGTTTTTTCAATTTTTCTCGGAACAAGAAAATTGTTGGATACAACATTCTTCCGGGCAAGGGCTCAAATATTGTTTTGGGAAGCGTTTCAGACAAGCAGGTGCCTTCATTATCGCAGTGTAGAATATTTATAATTCAAAATCGAGAGACGGCTTCTTCATATCACTTTAGCTGGGTAGATTGTTCCTTTCTACCCTCCATTCCTCACTCCTACTGCTTTTCTTTTAATAACATTCCGCAATATTTGGGTATTTTGTCTATATGTCTGTGAGTCTAGCCGACTCCGGTTTGGTATTTTGTTCTCTCGTAAACTGATTTTATAGCAGTTATTTAGCTTGGAAAGTAATTTCGTAGCCTACTCCTAATTATCAATTAAATAGTAATGATGAATATGAGGCGTACATATCTCAGTGAAAATATATATTTGCGGCACGTTCCAGAGTGAGATCGCTGAGGCTTATGCGTGGTAAAACCATGTACGATTGAAATGTAGAAGTTTGCAAGAACTTATAAATTACTGAAATAAAAATTAGTAAATGAATTATAGAAATATTCTAGATTGTTTATGAAATTGAGAAAACTCTGTTACATAAACGATATCATCTCAAGATATATCCAGAATTTTATACTGTTTAATGCTGAATTTATTTATCAAGGTACTGAGAGGCGCGGGGGTATTTTGAAAAACAAAATAACAATTTGATAACGTTAAATTTATAAAATTGTTCAAAACTCTTTACAAATTTCATCAAAATAAATTAAAAAACATAATCCGTTGCATCTGTTAATTTAGGAATCGCAGCCAAAGTTGACATAAACACGGCATATATAGAGTTACAAGGCTTCCATAGAAAATAATTATAACAATACAAGAAACAATATTTCTTTGGTAGAACCATTATATTTCTTATTCACGCCGACGTTTCAGAACATCCGTTCCTTCCTCAGGGTAAATAACTTGACATTACAAAGCAGTGAGTTAGCGCAATATATTACTAAAAGTTGTTGTGGGGGTAGGGGCGTTACTAGGGAATAGTGAAGAGTGAGGGGGGAGGATACAGAACGGACAATAAATGGGAAAATGTCTAGGATGGGACCATAGTTGAATTTTGTGTTTATTGATGATGGACTCATTATTTTTTTATAGTCACCAACGTATTGATAGTTTTTGAAGTGAATACTTCTTTGGCACCGTTAAGATTTGAAATTCAATGAAACGAAAAAGCGACACTAAAAATAAATAAATACATACATCTACAGGAATTTAGCCTGCGAAAGAATGAAAGAAAATGATGGGTCCCTTCTTTGTGCGGTGCTTCGTAGTCAATCAGTCTTATCTTTGTGCGTTGCTTCTCACTCTTGTCTAGCCTACCCACTCTTGTATACTTAAGTTTTCTGAAGGTTTCACTTGTACCGCGTGTGAACTGCACACTTGTGTGTTTTGTTGTTTTATGTAATTTTGCGTTTTATATTAATAATTTTTCATTGGATCATATTCCTTTCCTATAAATTTAATTATTTCTTATTCCCTTTTATGCTGTCTTGTTAGAGGTAAAGTCACAAGGAGGAAAATCACAACTGTGATGTTCACAAGTAAGATATCGTGGCTTTACCGCGTTCTGGACCGTTAAATAAAATAATAACTCATATAATTATAGAATATATTATTAATGTAACTTTTATCGCATGGGGGTCAATGGTGAAGAGAGGGCTCTCATACAAGACATGCCTTATATACCTTAATTCATGACCAAACATAGAATCCCAAACATTATTCTTTTGTTCTAATTTAAACATGGATCCAGATTCATTACAACACGTATTGTTATAAACTGAAAAATCATTATTGGTTCAAACTGAAAAAATGTAAACTCTCGATTTCCCGAAAATAAATAAACATTTGATACTGAAAATTATACGTTACTAATTATATGATACAGAATTAGTATTGGAGATATGCACAATGAATATACAACAATATTATAAGTACAAGGAGGGAGGGAGGCATATGAAAACAAATATTTATGTACACCATTTAACCCGTTTAATCACAGAGCATATTTGTCCCAGCTCAAGTCTCATAGAAATCATTGTGTCTCCTTTAATGGCATAGTGAGAAATGTGATTTAAACTGTATTGGAAAGAGAAAACAATGCGCTTTATATTGAAATCTAAAAATTAACTACAAAATAATTAAAATATCACCTTTATGAAACCAAAGTTTCCGACCGCCATTTGAAAAAAAAATGAAGCTTAGTGTTTTTTTATGAATTATTTTTACATGAAACGTTAAAGGTTAAAAAAGTTAGGTGACAATAATAAATAAAACGAATTTGTCTAATAAAATATTAATTAAGTAATTATCAGTAATTTTAATTAGAAAAAACTTAAGGCACCATATCCTCGCTCGAAAAGAAGAAGATGGAGAGATATATTATTACGAATGTTGGAGAGAGCGCTCTAATATTAAAAACGATAAAATTGGAACGAAAATTGTAAAAATGTTTAATAAAACACAACTCGTTTAGAATAGAGCAAAAATCTCGTGGGGGTTGTCTAAAACAACACTGAATTGTCAACACTGTGATTTTTTCATACATATAATTTTTCATACATATGGCGTGAAAATAAAAATTTTCGGAACATACGGAATTTCATATAATTTGCATTTCGGCGTGGAGAATGTATAGATATTATCTTCAAAAATAACATTTTTTTTAAGTACTTAAAAACTTTAATGTTCGAGAGAGCGGCAAGAAAAAAAGCGGCAAAAAAGAAAATGCAAGAAATCGGTATAAATTCGGGTAACGGCGAATAAGAAAGCGTATTACATCGCGTATTCATCGCCTTTATCGCCTGAACAGTGTTTAGTTTTCCATTAGTTATAGTTTTTTTAATATTCCATTTATTTGGATTTTATTGCAAAGCAGAATATTCTTACCTTCTGACAAAACACGCCGATTTTTAAAGGGTTAAATAAATTTATTATTATATTAAATTATTTTAATGGGTATCGAACTAGAAAGTGAATAAATAAAAAAAATAAAAAAAAACAATAAAAAGAAAGAAATAAAGCAAAGAGAAAACCTGGTACCCAAAATGGTTCCACGCCAACTCAGAATCAAGTCAACTCAACACCTCTTTGAAAAGTCATTAAAATCTCTTAAAAAAATAATTTTAAAATAGCCCTTAACCTTATTCTGAGTTGTTGGTCACCACCCGTAATATATTATCAAATGACTTTTTTTAATAATATTTTCGAATCGCTCTTACTTAAATCTACTTAGTTATTTTTGGACCAAATGTTGACAAAACTTACACAGTTTCATATATTAAGGAATTTTATAATATTTTTTCGGTCCTAGGTACGAGAATAGATTTTGATGTGATTGAAGGATATTGAACAAAATAAAAATAGATCATATTTTTATAAAAAATATGCTGAAAAACTCTTAAGCAGAAAAATGTTACATTTGGCCTCGTATAGCGGAGAATGAAATTTTATAGCTGTGACAGTTAAATAAAGATATGTACAAATATGTTTGCAGATGATAGAAAACGGTGGGCAGGGACGCCGCGCCGCGACGTGGTGGCGGAGGGCGCTGCGCGTGCTGAGCGGGCGCAGGCGAGAGGGGCGCGAGAGGGGCGTGCACCGCGACCGCTTCCTCGACAAGTTCTCCATGCGCCAGAACCACCACCACCACGAGGGGGACAAGGGCGAGGACGAGGAGGGCTGCTGCACCAGTCTCGTCATTGACACCTCGCAGGACTATCACTACAGGGTGAGTCAAATCTCTGAAACATTATAAAAATAACAAATAAACCTAACCTAACCCAAACTAATTAACTGTTTTAAATCAGTGTTTCCCGGATTGGGGTTAGTTTGGAGAGAAGTTTTGAGCTTGTGAATTCTAGTAAACTGGGTATACCAAGTTTTAAGGCGGAAATAGTACTATTGTCAAAAATTGCACAAGTTTATTTTTTAGGTATTCGATTTACTTCGTCGTTCCATGTCTTACCATTCTTTTCTTTGTTCATCTTTCGTCATTCATCATTCTATTATTCTAAACAAGTAAATCTCGAATAATTCCTCTACCATTCACTTCACATCATATACACACATGTTTACATGTAGAATATAAATGTTCTCCTTACAATCATTTTGTTGTTCGATGATTTTTTTGAGGTGAAACTTCTTTAGCCCCGTCGTGATTTAAAATGCGGATGAAATGGAAATGACGCATTACAGTACCTAAAAAGCATCAAACAGCGATCATTGACCGCTTTGATTATGACCTCACTTTTCAAGGCTCCTATTGGTTGAGAATGTTTGGGCAATGAAGGTTTCATTTGAAAGGCGTGCGATCTACCCTCGATTTTTCGCTGCCACACGTCACGACGGATCACGTGATACGCACTCTGTCTCGTCTGCTGTCGTGCTGCTTAAACGAGAGGGACTGCGTATCGCATGACCCATTAGGCTTTACCCAAAAAACCCGGGGCGAGGTATGATAATATATAAAATATAGCGGAAATTTGAAATGCTTTAAAAGACAATAAATCGAAAAAATTGTTAAATGTGTCGCTTTTTTCTTATATATGTCGTAGGACGATCGTAAAATCAGGCAGATCATAATGCCCCTGGCCACATCATGATCTGCCGCATCTTGAAATGGCGGCAGATTGTGACCTGCCTGATATTACGATTGGCCTGCGACATATATTTATATATTTTAATTCAAAAATGTTCAGGAATCACGGGTTAAAATCCTTCGGTTACGTGCCTGAATACAGGATGTATTGTTACAGGTGTAAATGCCGTGTAAAGGGTCTTTTTAAGGAAAGGAGGAGAGGATGTTCTGGGAAGGAAATTCCTTGATGCAGAAACGCGAAACAACGCATCCAGCATCAATTAAAAAAAACATTGGCAAAAGCTCTAAAAGAATATATTCTCAGCAGCTGGTTAATAAAGCCAGTGACATACTTTTTATATATCTTTCTAAATGTATTTATGAAATATTCATCAACTAGTAACATATTATAAATATTATGCTATGATTTTGTAATATTTTATCATTAAATAAAAAAATAAAATAAAAAAAGGTATCAGGAGTGGGTAGGAATCACTTGTATGTAACCGGAATAGTCTTTTCTGGCAGCACTTTCATTTTAAACAAATTTTTGAATTTACCCTATCGCCTATCGCAATGCAATGACACCTAATAGTTGAATAATAAATAGCATATTTCTTGGGATGCATAATTAATAAAACTTTTACAAGGATATTTACAAGACACAGATGTGTGAATGACGACCTTACCGTATGTATGGATGTTTGAATTATACAAAATATTGATTTTACAGGCGAGTAGCCAAGTTTACTACTAAAAGGAATCAGTATTGAAAATTAATTAATATTTTATTAGTTCCTGTTAGAGACCAAATATTATAAACTTACGAATTTTAAACATTGGCTGTTCTTGAATATCGCTCCTAAAAAAATTAAACAATAAGATGTTTATTTTTTTAAATAGGCAATTCACCCCAAAAAGAGTGTTTAAACGCGTTTTTCTCAAAACTGTGTTTGTAAAGTCGGTGACCAAGATGTCTCGGAAACGGCTGAACCGATCTGTCTCAAATTTTAACACAAGCTTTCAAAGTATTTTTTTAGTTATAAATCGAAGGTCAGTTCTCACCGATAAATATCTTTTTTTAAAATTTAAAGCCAAAAATCGGTATTTTTTTTTGAGAAGCCGCCATTTTGTCAAAA
This sequence comes from Glyphotaelius pellucidus, assembly GCA_936435175.1. Classification (NCBI taxonomy): domain Eukaryota; kingdom Metazoa; phylum Arthropoda; class Insecta; order Trichoptera; family Limnephilidae; genus Glyphotaelius; species Glyphotaelius pellucidus. The sequence continues at coordinate 42,757,873 of OW386542.1, read as the reverse complement.
AAAACTGTTTTGCTTTATCCTTCGATTAAGTAGAAGAATATATATTACTTTAACGAAATCCTGGTTTTTTCTTTTTAAATGATCCAGTCTAGAGATATGGTGGTCACCAAGGTGCCTTTTTTGAGAAGAGCTTCTGAAGATCAGCTATAACAGCTTTCAAAATTATTATTTTTACAAATACTAAAATGTTAAAATACAGTTAAAACTTACCATTATACGTGTAAGTCAAATTTTAACATTCATAAATATAATGGTATTCTTAGAAAAAATTCTTGAAAATTCCCTTTTTTGGGCCTCATATAACCCCTTAACACCACGTATTACCAGTAATCACAAGAATTTACATAAATTCCGGTCAACTTAACGAACATCGTTCATTTATTTAAATTCAAACATGACAGTCAGATATGATCACCGGCGGTATCTCCTAAACTAAAACCATTTCCGCTCCCGTGTCGATCGAAACATCGACTATAAACAATAAGCAGAAAAAATAATCCCGGTACTTGCTTGCATTTGTTTTAAAATATAAAAGCACCGATTTATCTTCATAACAATACATTTTCATAAAAATATAAAACCAGATAATCTCATTATGCATTAATCCAATGTGCCAATCGTTCGATAACAATATTATATCCGTAGTTCATTCAACAATTCATAAGTATTTAATATAAATATATCTTTTCCAGAAACCTTAATTCAATAAGCTTTGTTACCTGGAAAAAAGGTAGATATTTTAATTGAATTAATTACCCGTATCTGTTTGTCAAAGTACCACCTTGTAAATCATGAAGTCAGCGATGGGAGATACGGGTTCGTCACAAACATACTCCTACTTTTTCCAATAACACTCTTGTGTGCGTGTTCTGCTTGGTGCCTATGAAACTATCGTTCAGTCATTTACAGTTACGGATAATTGGAAACGAAAAAAGGGTACATAAAAATATATTAATTACCACGAAAATATAAACATATACTAGCTGACCTGGCCACGCGTTGCCGTGACGTGAAATCAAACACAACATCTACTGGATGGTTACCCAAACTAGATAACCAAGTGTTGTATCGATAAATTAACTCACACAGCCATCTGTTAGAAACTTATTAAACTCAAAAATAATTATAAAACATTTTCCTATAACAAATATTTAATTCACCATTATAAATATTGAGGTCAATAATCGAGATAAAAACTATTCTTTCTTTTGTTGGATCAAATTACACACAGTAAGCATAATTTCATCAAAATCGGTTAAGTGGTTTCGGAGTTTATCTCGAACAAACATCGTGACACGAGATTTTTATATATATATAAAGATAAATTTTGAAGTGAAAACTTTTTAGTGTCGCTATTTTTCATTTCACCGAGCTTCAAATGACAATGGTGCTAAAGAAGTTTTGATACCGGGAGAATTCATCTACCACTCTGGAACGTGCCGCAAATATACTCTTTATATTAGTTAAAATAATTTTAATCATTTAATTGGTTTTAGCGTGTTTGGTGACTAGATTTGTATAGCCAGATAGTTACCCACCTTCCCCTAGCCCATTTTCTTCCCGTCACCACTTATCTTCAGCCTCACATTCCAATTGGGGATGCTGTAGTCTCACTGAATTCTGACGGAAGCAATGGTATAACTACATTAATATACATAGTTATGCGAACATTAGACCTCGCGTTCAAAAAATAATGTTTCCATTATACCTAAATCTAAACCAAAATTTTCTAGTAAATCAAAATATTTGTAAGTAGGTACAATACCTTAATTATTATAAACGATTTCATGTAAATTTTTGTATTAGCCAATTTTGGTTTTGCAAATCCAGCCAGAAGTCATCCGTGAAATTGAAATATTGTATTGTAGGTAGGAAATTACGGACGAATTTATTCCGACCTGCGTCATATTATTGCATAAGCACAATATTTACTAGCAGATAAAAAACTGTTCACGTGGGCTTTTGGTGGTGCAGTTGGTTTTTGATGGGCTTCGCTCAATTTGGTGAAGTTTCCTGATAGTAGACTTTTCACCCATTGTATGCACAAAACAATTATATGAATATGTGAAAAATTTATTTACTTTTCACATTCATTTATCCATCCAAATAAAAATCATTTGAAATTCACTGGACGAACGAAAACTAATTTCTACTAAGTAACTAAGGTTCAAATTCTCCCTAACCCACCCCCTCCCCCCTATTAAAGAAACATTTATTTTTGTGATTTTGTTATATGAATTGGAAATTTTTTCATGTTGGTATTTTTTTAATCACGGAAAAAGTCCGAAAAATTTCTTGCGAGAAAATTTTAAAATAAGAAGCATTCGCTCGAAAAATTGGTCGGAAAATGGGTAGGGAAATTGTATAACAGTTTTTGAAACTGGTGATTTTGAATCTATAATGCTGTCTGAAAACTTCAATACTGCTTAATGAAAATAATAGAGGGCGCCCCCTCGTTCACAACAATTCGATCTTTTTCAGATTTTTGATCCATATTATGGACAAACGTACTTTATAATATATTTGAAATTTAAAGGACCCAACCATCAACCAATTGCTCCCAACCATCTGGAACCAGTGATTATGGTATTCCTAACTAGTATAGTTCGTATTTTCCACCGGTCGTAATTATAACATTAAGAGCACCCGGAATTATACAGGCACATAAGCAAAACATGTAGCTTCCTACATTGTATATTATAACGTAGGAACATAACATTAGACTATACTGAGGTCACCTCAGTTGACTCTAACTGATACTTTTTACGACAATGACCTTTGAATGCAAAAACTATTTCCTTTCCTCAGTTTTATCAGTAAAATAATGTTCATCTGTGCTATATTTCTATGGCGATGTACTAATATCAAGTTTTTAAAGCTTCCATTATTTCATTAACAACTGCAATTTTTATTTTTTATTGTTTACTTTTATTTATTTGTTCTGATTGGTTGATTATACAGCACAGTTCAGAAGGGAGGTTATTATAGCTTTTATGGCTTGGCAAATATAATGGTTTTGCGTTTGTTGTTTTAATAAATAGGTGTAATAAATTGGTTTTCATTTCTCATTACTTTGTAAAATTCTTGATATTTTTTGTTATTCTTTTCTTTACACATTTTTATAAAGGAAGTGTGAATTTGAATATGCCACCGACAAAGTTCATAACTTTAGTTGGATAAGGTTCTAACTTCACCTTACCTTGTTCAGGGGTGTCAAGTTTCCAGATACGATTAATCTTTAATGGTCTAATAATTTTCATAATACTTAACTTTTTTTTTAAATTTAAATTAAATTAGTTAAGGTAATTATTACGAAGTTCTGAATGTATTATAGTACATTTTTTTTTATTTTTAATTCTTTCATTAGCCATTTAGCCATTTTCAATTCTTGGATAACTTAATAATAACTATGTAAAATTTAAAAAAAAATAAGTGGAGTTCTTCGAATTAAACACAAAATATAATATCTATTTAACAGTTTCCGATCATGAGGTTCAATCTTGTGTCAAGTTTTTTTAGTTAAACATATTTAAAAAAATATATATTTAATTAGAACGTGACGCTTCTTGGAATGGCATTAAAAATTGTAGTTAGAATCTTATGCAATTAATTATTATGCCCTGGCTGGTTGCATATGGTCCTATCTGCATCTTTAGGTATGTTCTAAAATGGTAAGTATACAAATATGTGAAACTAAAATACTTTATGCAAGATTCAATCTCAAGATCAGAAATCGATAAATATATTATGAGAAATCGTCTTTGCGAACTTTGACACCTCATATCTCAGAACAAAATAAAGTGAAGTTAGAACCCTGTCCAACCAAAGTGATGATATGTACAAGTCGTAGAAAACACAACCCTTCTAGATTCATTCATAAACTACCGTCCTCAATGTTCACTATTTTCTAAGGCGATTTATCTCGCATTATTTATAGGACAGTGATCGTTCAGACAAAAACAACATTGATTTTAACAGCTGTTGTTGGTCAACACTTATATTGGATTTTGTGAATCTATTTCGGTAGTTTTTGTGAGTGCCTCCATCTTCCATTATTAAACATAAGTCTGAATTATTTTTTTGTCGATAGGTCCTTGTTTTTGTTTTGTTTTTCATTCATGACTGTTTTCAAGTTCAGACTGATGGTTGTTTTCATTAATTAATTAATTTTCATAACGAACTTTTATTTTTTTTATGAACACTTTCCTTTCGACCCTTTTGTCAGAGTAGCCATTTATTATACGTTCTGGTAATAAAGAGGGTATTTTATTAATTCAAAAGTTGTTTACCTTCAAAAAACTTAATATATTATGCAATCCGTTAAAATCGTCTTGATTGTACATGTTTCATTTTAAAAATACATTAAAAACATTTTTTAATTCCGAAGTTCTTTGTTTTTGAAATGTCAACGAAATGAAAAAAAAAATGTGTGCAGTTCCCAGAGACCCATTAGTTTATCCCATTCTCTCGCAGGCTAAATCCTGTGGATGTACTTTTTAGTGTCGCTTTTTAGTTTCATCGAATTTCAAATCACAACGGGGCTAAATATAATAACCCAATAGCAATCTTCTAATTTTGTAAGAGTAAAAACATATTTTTTACATCATTGTCATTTATTGTAACTATCAACTATATATTATAACTATCAACTTTATATTGTATATTATGAATGGACACGTTTATTGCTTTTATATGTTTAATTTAAATTGTTTTTAAAGAATTGTTTTTAAGTCTTCCACTGTACTAAATCTATTTATTGATTTACAAAAGTATTTTTGTTATTTGTTTTTAATGTGTTATGCCGTGTTGCGCTACCTCTTTATTTAGCCAACATTTCGGACAGCGTTACAGTGTCCATCATCAGGGCAGATGTCCCTTCTTCTTCCAATTGTTTTAATATTATTATTTTAAGCCTTCCTCTTTTAAGTATCGTATCAATTTTATCCTTGAAAATTTTCCTTCACAACCATAGAATGAAAAAGACCATTAGAAAAGCCTTCTTTGGCAAAATGGGTACCGCCGTCCCGGGAATCATTTATTGAATAACCAACACCTCTGCCATAGGACACCTCAAGTGGTTCACTACGTTTGGTGACTTAGCAGGGGTGCCCGGTTCATGGAGTGAGGTTTGACTAGGCTCAACCCACCTTTTGGGTGGCGGGCCGGATCGGGAGAGACTGGTTGAGGGGGGTCTTTTGACCACTCCAGCTGGACTCTATCAACCCTTCGCCTCACACCTCAGTTGAAGGGATTGATACACACTCCTGAACTAATTGACTCCTAGATTCCTACCTCATATCTTTTTTCCTCCCAAAACTTCTTCTCCCATCTTTCCGTAAAAATACGGTTCACACTGCATCCCCTAAGATGACATAGACCCTTAGGTAAATTATTTTCTTCAGGGCTTACCTGTGTAGAGCTAATGTAAAAAAAGTATCTTAGGGGATGCTGTATGGAGGGTTTTTTAAAGAAAGTTTTGGGAAGTAAAAAGAAATGAGGGGTGAGTAGGAACCTTGGGTCAGAGTATCCAGAAGTGACGGACGTACAAATCCATCCCTATCACTACGGTACAAGGCGATGTTCCGAGAGAGTCCTGCAGAAGAGGTCTCCCTCAACCAGTCTCTCCCGATTCAGCCTGCCTCACAGTTCGTGGGCAGACGCGTCTGCTGCCAAGACTACGAAACACAGTTTTCTTTTAGAAGTCTAAAGCCCGATTTGCCAGACTTTTGGATTTCGAAACATGCCCACGTGGCATATATCTTATACCATATTCACAATACGAGGTAATAAACAAAATAAGTGCTTTTAAATAACTTACGCTTTGGATATATAATAATCGGCAGGTTTTAGTTGATGTGCTCTGACGTACATATTGTGATTCTGTGCGTAGTGCACACGGACAAAGTAAATGTTATATTCTCTAGCCACGGGCGTCGCAACAAATGGGGTGTCTTTATTAACTGTTGCAGCGCCGTAAGTAACAGGTGAGCCAATGAAATGGGACGTTTCAAAAAAATCAGAAAATATTTTGAAAAATTTATTAATGAAAATATAATCTACACGAATGGAAATATTGTGCACCTAAATCGTTCACTTTAGCATCTTTGTGATTTGAAACTCGATGAAAAGAAAACGAGCGACACTAAAAAGAGACAAACACATAGGTACATGTGTAGGATTATAGAACAAACACATAAGAAATAATTATAGGACATAATTACATGACGGTTGACATTTGTCACATGAGAATGGGTCGCTTCTTCGACTCGTTTTTGTTTTCAACAGCCCGGCTGTGGAACGATTCTCCGGCCTCTGTGTTTCGTTCTTCCTACAACATGGGTATATTCAAGACCAATATTCATTCGTACCTCTCCTCAAAAAGACCCTTCACATAGCATTTCAGATGGCATTCTTAAACTCTCTCTGGATTTTTGGACTTTTGTGCGGTATTCATATAAACAACATTCAACTAAAAGTTGAAAGTGAATGTTTGATTTTTATGAAGTGCACGCCTCATTTTTATAGAGTAACAATAATGCGCTGTCCAAAATTTTGTTATTATTGATTTCTTGTTGGCCCAAAAAAAGTTATTTCAAACTCAAGCGGTGGCAGACAAACATAAACAGACAGGATGTACGTACCCAGCTCGATCTACACATTTTATTGTTTAGCAGGTCTCAAAAACAAAATAACTAGGCGGGCGTCTAGTAATAGTTGCAGATTTAAGAAAGTAGTAAATAATTACAGTTGCTCTCTTTATTATTATACAGTTAATTTAGCCTTTTTTTACTGCGTGCCTCAACCGCAAATGTTTTAAGCGCCTAGTAATACTGGAACATTCATAAAAAAGCAAAACGAACATTCTATCAGAATAAGAAATCAAGACACGAACCGTGACATTTTTACTACAAACATACTGAAAGCTTTAACACCGTGGGAATGTGCTGAAAGCGTGCACGTTAAAAGTATGTTGGTATGGCTCGCACATAGGTTTGTCTCCTTCTAAAACAGAGTAGCTTGTTTTAGCTACCAGTGTCTGCAGAAATTAGGTAAAAAATCATTACTTTTGTTAATGAAATTACTTGGTTATTATAAGTGATATAACAGTGAAATTTTCGTTCGCGCTAATTTCATTATCTGTACTATTTTTCGGTAATAAAATAAATAAAATATTATCTGTAGTTTTAAAATGCGGCTGAAAAATAGATTGTACGAGAATTGTCACTGCCGTTTCACCTTAAACGTTGCCCGCCTCTCCTCTACTTTTTCTTCAGTGACATTCCCAAACCGCCCCGTTTCGTTGGCTCACCTGTTACTCGATTACTAAACCACTTGGGATATTTGAGTGGTAGCCCCTGGCCCTACCAGGCTTGATGATCTTCCACGATACTATAAGTAATTATTTATCGGCGTTGTGGCTTGTGTTTATTCGTCGCTATTTGCACACTTTTTTTAAATTTGAAATGAGATTTTTGAAGTAAAACTTCTTTACGCACGCTGGACTTGGGGAGTAAGCTGGTGAATGCGTAACGAGAGCGTTACGAATAGTGTCGGGCGAGGCGAACGGAAGTTGAAATGGTATTGAAGATAGAAAGAGTGAGAGAGAGTTACGTTGCGTATATTACTGTAGGGGAAGACAGAGAGGTGCGGGCACACTTTTTTCTTTCTCTCTTTCTCTCATAGCCAGTTATGTTTCGTATATCTAAGACACAGTGCAGGCCTATTGTCTGTATCACACTGTAGGAGCAAGAAGAGAGAGCAGTGCGCGCGCACATTTTCTTTCTCTATTCCTCTCACAGAAGTTTTACTTCAGTCGTGTGGTCTAAAGCACACTCGTATTTTTTTGTAACAAAGAATTTTGTTTATTTATTAATCTTAATAAATAAAAATAAATGTTTCTTTGTTTGTAGCCTTTCCGTTCCTAAATCATTAATTCTTCAAACTTTGGTGATTTGATGTGCGCTTGCCTGCGATTTCTATATTTAATAATGAGCTCTTGCGTTATGAAATTATTTTCTTTACTTTTCATTCGATTACCATGAAAGTTTGGTGAGTTGTTGTGCGCACGCCCGATAAGGTTTATACATATATACTGGTGAACTCTGTTATTTTTGTTGTTATGAAATTTGTATTAAAATTTTATAATAGGTGGCGCGCGAGATGTTTAAAAATGTTTGTGTTATACAATTTAGTGGCAGAGTGGAAGGGGAAGGCAGGGGGGGGGGAATCCGGGAAATGGGGATGGTGAATGAAGGAGGGGCAGGGGTTCGAGGAAGTGGGGGATGAAAGGGGGGGAATGCTGGGAAAGTGGGAAGGGGATGCGGGAGGGGTACGGGGGCGGGAAAGGGCGTTGCAACGCAGGAATTTGATAGTATATGTATTATAAATGAAAAAGATTGCACAACCTTTCTTTCTAACTAACTAACTAACTAACCATCACGCCGTTTCCCCGCAGGGGTAGGCAGAGAGGACTGCCTACTCAACCGCCAAACAACTCGATCTTGGAACACACTCCTTGCTTCGTTCACATTCATACATCGTCTCATACATGCTCTTCTATTTTTCTGACTCTTGACATGGCCCGACTCAAGTATCTGATTCACTTGGTCGTGTTTTCTATTATTAAAAAAAAAGTTTATTTCGGTTGTCACTCTGTCTGTCTGTAAATCAGTTCAATGATCTCTAAAACTTTTTGTTTAATTTTAATTAAAAAGAAATTGCTTTAAATTTAGTTTTCATTTTCAAAAATGGAAATGATTGTTTTTGAGAAGGCAGACAAACGAAAAATAACTAAATACTAATGACCGGACAGTGGCTGAGTTGGAATCGCGTCCGAATTCGAATTCCCACCCAGATGGCGTGAGTTCAATTACTTGGCTGGCTAAGTCCTCCTTTACAAAACACTATCAACATTTTCCGTTTACTGTGATGTTAGTAGGAGATTTTCAAATATTTTCAGGTTATTTGTAATCCGGGAATGTTTGTCTAAAGAAAAAAAAAATAAGATTAATATTTTTAAAACAAAATAATTTTAATTTTAATTTTCAAAATTGGAACTGATTCGTCGAGAATTCAGAATATTCCCATAGATATATTATATTTAGACGAGACACGAAGCGAAAAAAGAGGTTCACTTTTTTATCTTCAATAATTAATCCAATTTGACCTACAACGGCTCCAAAAGCTCCAGCACCGGACGAAAAAACTGACACATTTCCGTGGTGAATTGATACCCTACCTCCAACAACTAACTTTTTACTCTTTTTTAAATAATATCTACAGCTGTAAAAGTGAGTTGTACGCGTGTCTGGTATTCCCGAAGTAAGCTCAAATTAGCCTTACTTCGGGTGAAAATAAACAAACTTTTTGAAATGCGAAAATTCTTTCTTTACTACAACAACCTAGGCTTAGGAGTCGAGAGGTCTTAACGACATTAATTATTTTTAATGAGTGAAGATCACACTTTTCTATTTTATAATGACGTGGATTTATTAAAACAATTTGTTTGAAAAATGAATTCCCCGAGACGTAGATGTTAAAATCATTTTATTTGATGTTGTGAATTTTATTTCTGACCGTTTTCAGCCTATCACGGCCATCTTCTGACTAGTACACTTTTTCCTTGAACTATGCTATATACAAAGTAGTGGTAATCATTGATTATATTTCATTTTTATTATTCAGTGTTGTTAATATTATCCTGATTGTACACATTGTTCAAAATATTTTACATTTTTTAAATATTATAACTAAATATACCTACTAGCTAAAGTGAGGCAGAGTTTCTTGAAATCCACTTGGTGGCGTCATTATTAATTTAATGAAAACAAATAACTTTGTGTACACCACTATTTAATTAACAATATCGACACGTTTCAAAAACTATGTTTTCTTCGTCAGGATAAAATGTTAATTTCATTAATTTATTTCAACGTAAGGTGTGCAAAATTTTTTGTGCGGTGTTCATACTCTGTCAGCAAATTAAAAAAATAAAAAGCTTATACACGAAATCCGATTAAGAAACTGTGCTTTCATATTAGTTAGCTTTACTAACATTTTATCCTGCAATGAATAAAATTATTTTTATAAAGAACTAGTAAGATATTACCGTAATTATTGTTATCATATAATTTGTATGGGGTTGTTTTGTGAAAAATCACCTCGAGATCGCTGTTACAGGGAAGTAATGCTAGTTTTTCTTGGAAATTAGTTCACACCCCTAGAGGAATTATAGGAAAATGGCTTTTTCTAGCAATTCTGTCAACCTTCTTGACTTATTAAATAGTCATTGAATTGGAACCGATCGGACATTAAGTGATGAGTCGTCGGACCTCGCTGTTAAAACGACTTTTATCACGCGATATTAAATTAACAGAATTATTGCTACTACATACTTATATATGTTTTACTCTGTCTTACATTAATATGGCAGTAAATGCGTATATCTATATCTACTTGTGTATATTTTCCTATTTTATATTATTATGTATATTAACTATATCAGCGGTTGGTAATTAGTTTTAGTGGCGGGCCGTATGAATATGTAATTTTTTTGGGGAGGCGTGCCTCTGTCGACGCCACTCGTGCGCGTGCGAGCCTGCCCAGTCAGTGCGCTTGTGACTGCCCGTCTGATCGCCCGTCGTAATCGCACAGCGCAAAGTATTATCTAAAGTATATTTTAATTTAACGCTCCCCTCCCCCCTTTTACATAAAAAAAGTAAGACAGAAAACACGAAAAAGCGCCCAGACGAAAAAAAAAATTGACATGTTTTGAAATATCACAACCAACTGGTTGGTAGCGTAGTAGTTATTGCAATGTGTGAATTTTCACCATTCTGAGATTATTTTCGTTTATGTAAGCTTGACAGCACATCTTTTCATTTTTTTTCAAGTAGCCATTACATGTTTTGAAATATCAACCAGTTAGTAGCGTCGTATATAGTTATTAAGTCCCACCCAGGCGTTGCTCGTTCAAAATCTTACATTTGTGTTTTCTTCACAAGAACTAGATACGGTAAAAAATAAGATTGTATGATGCGCCAATTGCCGATCGCTGATCTGTATTACATTATAAGTAGTGTTCCAAATTAATTGCATCTGAATGTACATTATAATATTGGTACATAAAGGTGTCTAATATGAATGCATCTACATATCGTCGTAAATGTATATAAATACATTGAAATAAGCGATTTATTGACAGCGCAGCGAAGACCTGTTTTACCAAAAATTTGTTGTATCCACTTTATTATTCGAACAAGTCTTATTTTGAATGGATGGCTAACATTGATTATGATTCAGTAAGGCCTCGTCCGCATAGGCAGGTGGCTTGCTTAGCGCCTAGAGCCTAGCGAGTCGCCTAGCGACGTGCCGACAAGCAAATGAGCAAGGCACCTAGCGACCCACCAGGCAAACCACCTACAGTGCGGCCACCGTGTATCCTAGCGAGTAGCCAGGGTGCAAGCCACTAGGCACCAGGCGCTAAGTAAGCCTACGCGGACGTGGCCTAAGAGTTTTTAATTTTCAAGTGTAAAATCGTTGTGTTTATTTGCACTTTGTCAATCGCATTTTTTCAATATTGTGCAACCTACGAGTGACGTTTCTTTGGACAAATTTTATAATTCGTTTTTTGATTTTTGAAGTGAAACTTTTTTAGCGCCGTTAGTGACTTGAAAATCGGGTGAAACGGAAATGCGTCACAACTCAGTTTTAAACAAATACTCGGTTCTAATATAATGCGGTAAATATGCTGGCGCATGCCTTCAATAGCGTAGTGGGCAAGGTGCCTGACTAGTCTCAGCGGCCAGAGAGACAGAGGGTTCGAATCCTACGAAATGCAAAAAAAAACATTTTTATTTTGTTAAATCAATATCCAATCTTCAAACCATTTTAAAAAAACAGCAAAAGAAATAAAAAGACGACTTTCTGGTTTCGCTACCACCCTGTGTGAATTACACACTCTGCTTTTTTAATGTTTCATGAAATTGTGGTTTATAATTACGTAGGAAGGAGTATTTAAGAGGAAATTTTGGTTTAACTTCTTAAATGAGAGAAAATAAAAAAAAAAACTAACATAACTTAACTTCTTAAATGAGAGAAAATAAAAAAAAAAACCTTTATCGACGCAAGGTCTACTCGTCTTCACAGAACTACTAGCCATATCCACTGTGGCCATAGAATGGAGAATATAAAACTAGAAGTGCCTTCTATACAAATTTGAATGGAAAATAATAATGTACCACTGGTTTAGCACCTTTAGGTTCTAGACCATTTAGCGGTCTGTCTCTCTTACACTAGCCTGAAATTGTGTAGATCCATCCCATTTAAATTAGGTAATCATCAAACATAGTTTTGTACGGAAACATAGGCCCAAACTGGGCTTATGATTGGCCCCCAGGCACTTTTTGTGTAATTATTTTTTATATGACTGGTCCTTTTCCTTCCAATGTGTGACGATATAACATAGATTATAACTAACTTACCATCACGCCATTTCCCCGCAGGGGTAAGCAGAGCTGTAGACCAAACAACTCGGTCTTTGAAAACACACTTTGCCTCATTCACATTCATTCATGGTCTCATACCTACTCTTATATTATTCTGACTTGATCGTGCCACGTCTTTCTCGGGCGTACCCGACTTCTTGTACCATTCACATTTACGTCATATATTCACCTTACACTCCTTTCTTCGTTGATTTGTTCTACATGCCTAAACCATTTGAGGGTCTCTTTCTTAATCTTACTCTTTACGCTTACATCATTTTACATTGCATTATTTGCGGATCTCCACATTTCTCATATGATCTTACTTAGTTTTACCACAAGTAGGCCTCAGGGATCACATTTATACAGCATTCAGTCTACTTTCATCCTTTTTCTGCCAGGTCCATGCCTCACTGCTATGCATCAGGGTGGGTACCAACACTCCATAACAAACTGCTAGGTTCACTAAATTACAATAAATGAAAAAAGCTGAAATCTAAATTTCGAACGACTTGTTTATGATTTCCGGATGGCAAGAACACGAACAAATATAAAACCGTTTTTAGCATAAAAATTATATGTTATTGGTTTTAAATTTGAAGGACCCGTGCCTACCATTGCCATTTACATTTTGCTATTTATAAACTTATGAATATCTAATTTTTTATTAGAAAAACTCTCTTTTTAAGGTTATTCCCATCAATGTAATATATCATTGAAGAAGAAGTTAACAATAACAAGACACAGAAAATTATACATTACATATTTTCATTTCGATAATTATTGTTACCTTTTTCTTCAATTATGAATATCTATTTATTTAATATCTAGTTTAAATATACCACAAATAATTATTACATGTCACAATTAAAATAAATCGTATATTTAGATTAAATTTAGATTTTTTGAAAATATTTGATAACAGTTAAATAGATCCGTCAAATCTGCGTATTTATTACTAAATTCATGCGTTTAGAATACTCAATCATGGTATTGTTACATTTAAACAGGATTTTGGAACGAGCAGCTCTCGTGGATACATGAAATTTAATGAGGTTAATTAAATCGGACTGTCTATACCACCATCTACCATTTCGAACATAAATATTAAGTTTGGTAAAATTTTTAAAAGTCTATATAATTTTAATTCTTTCATCAAGTAAGTTTTGTTTATATTTTCAATTGGAATACCGAGTATAAATAAATGTGTCTTAGAAATTTATGTTGAATTTTTTCGATTGAATCTGAAGGTACGAGTATTTTAAAACGGGGGCACCAGATCGAGGAGTTATTTTCGATTAGACTACGAACTAAAGATGTACAAAAAAAAAATTATTTTAAAATATTTCTGAAACCTCCGGAATTTCGAAAAATGAAAAGTCAAGCACTTTTCATTCCTTTATTTTTGATTGTGTTTATATGGAATATAAAGTTTAATTTTGAGCCGAAAGACGCCCAGGTCATTAATTTCTTCGACAAAGTGGATTGAGTTGTTAAGTTCATAGGAATGAATAATTTGTTGACTTATTCTGTAAAATCTTTGAATGACATATGAATTATTTGTGTCCAGATAAAGTTTGTTAAGAGAACACCATTTAATTAACCTATTTAAGTTATTTTGCAGACAGATACAATCTGATCAAGCGAATCAATTATTATAAATATTTATTGTGTTTGAATTGAATGTGTGTGAATTCCAGTGGCTGGCGGTGGTGTCTCTGGCCGTTCTCTATAACCTGGTGTTCGTGGTGGGACGGGCCGTTTTCTGGGAGCTGAACAACATGAGTGCCGTGCTGTGGATGACCCTGGACTACACGTGCGACGCCATCTATCTGGTGGATATGCTGGTGCACGCGCATGAAGGTATGGATCTGGGAGGACACCGAAAGAGAGGCCTCAGAATCAGATCTCTCTTGAGAGTCCGTGTTCGCTTTATTGACTAAATGTGTTCAAATCTACATCATGCTATGCTATGCTAACCTTGGCATAATTTTAATGGTACTTGTGTGAATTATATTACTCTTAATAATAGGTATGTATTGACGCGAATTTATAACTTTAAGGTACAGTCGTTTCACAGAATTTGAAAAATTCATCGAATTTTTAAAAAAATTTTCAAGTAATCTGAAAGTTTTGTTATTATTTCAGTTTGTGAAAAAAATAGCCCATAATGAAATAATAACAGAACTTGAAAATCGACATTGATGAATGGTTCAAATTCTGTAAAATCAACTGGCCCTAAGTACTTGGCGAACTTTGGCATTGATTGTATAATATTAATTTTACTTTGTGCGAATTTGTTATTTCAAATACATAATGAACTTTGGCATTCTTTGCATAAATTTTATGTTTGTATTTTTGCGAAATTATTATCGTGTAATGAGCTTTGGCGTTGTTTGCTGTATACATCAGGTCTCAATAGCTCAGTGATTAAAGACAGATGTCCCGAGTTTGATCTCCAGTTGCGACTGTCCTTTTATTTTCTGTCTTGTTTTTTTTTCATGATTCGTTTAGATTTATTAATTTTATCTTTTTTTTCATGACTCCCACGGAGAAAAAGTATAGAAACATGTTATTCCTCAAATAGTCTACAAGTTGCAGGAGGCTTGATGGGTGGTATGTCAGGAGTCGATTCTATGGGGTGACCTGCGTTAATTGCGATGACCTCACGTAGAAGTAAAGTAGCCGACTCTCTTACGATGGTTACCCTGTGTATGGGGATGGGGATGAATCAGCCCCGCAGAGCGACCTCTCATGACTGGTATAAATGTCGGCCAAACAAACGAAACGACACCGGACACGCGATATTACAGTTTGAAGGGTGATCCCTTGACACTCGGCATTATCCGATCTCCTCGTGGCGCAGTTTTCACTCTACGTGCAAAGCAATATTAATTATATTTAAAAATTATAATTAAAAGCATTTATTCTATCGGATCGGTGAATCATTACATACAAAAATCAATTTGGGATATTTTTTGGATAACCAACACTTCTGCCAAATCGGTGACTTAGCAGGAGTGTTCAGGAAATGGCGGCAGATGCGTCTGTACACCTGCTGCATCGCCTTGCACCGCAATTGGAGGGATGGATTCATACATCCGTCACTTCTGGACACTGACTCCCATATTTCTACCCATCCCTCATACCTTTTTCCTTCCAGAACTTCCTCTCCTTAAAAATACCCTCCACACAGGATCCCCTAAGATAATTAGACCCCAAGAGAAATTAGTTTCCTCAGGGCCTCTTGTGTGGAGCTAACTAACATAAAAAAAACGTTTTCGAAACACAGTCGAGTAAATTTAAACCTTTGGTTATTTTTGATGCTTTTTTGTGGTAAATGAAAAATCTAGTCACTAAAAGGTTCGGTTCGTTGGCAAAAAAATGTTTTTTTTTCAAAACCCATATATTTTTTTAGAAACTTAACAAATTGTTGACGAGAAATATGTTATAAATTCGGAATGACTCTTAAAAAGTATTACAAGCAAGTACCCAAATGACTCCGTCCTGATTTTTGGTTGCAAATATAAATATTTTTAAAGTGAAACTTCTTTAGCGCCGTAAGTGACTTTAAATTCGTGTGAAACGGAAATGCGTCACAAATACACAAATACTCGGGTATGTTTTTAGGTTTTCACGGCCAAAAAGTATTTTTGTTATTGTTTTTGGGGTGTTATGCCGTGTTTCGCTACCTCCTTCTTTAGCCAACGTTTCGGACAGCGTTACAGTGTCCATCATCAGGGCAGATGAGTAAATGATATTGGTGAGAGTGTTTACTTATGTGTGTCGAAGCGATACCGTGCTGCCAGCTCCATTTCTCTACGAGCTGGTGTTAGAAAAAATTCAGCATGTTTTTTTTTTTTTGCGTTTAGCTTTGGTGTAGCCGTCAATTACTGGATACCAAGAACTATTGAGCTTAGCTCCGTCGTCTCTGTTAATATTGATGGGGTTTTTATGGATTTCAATTGCCTCCGTAATTAGGCGTGCTCTGTAAGTTTTGGGTCTTCCCAGGACTTCAGGAACAAATCCAAAGTAATGGCCGGTTTCGATTAAGTGCTCGGTCACGACAAAAATCCAAGACCTACTGAGGTCGGCAAAGACTAAGTTTCCTCTGGAAACAGATGGAGTATATAAACTCAGCTGTTCCGGATGTGACAAGGTCTATGTAGGCCAGACAGAGCGAACGATCTCCAAAAGGATTTCGGAACACTTTCGTGCTTGTAAACTTGGCCACCCTGACAAATCGGCAATCGCCGAGCACTTAATCGAAACCGGCCATTACTTTGGATTTGTTCCTGAAGTCCTGGGAAGACCCAAAACTTACAGAGCACGCCTAATTACGGAGGCAATTGAAATCCATAAAAACCCCATCAATATTAACAGAGACGACGGAGCTAAGCTCAATAGTTCTTGGTATCCAGTAATTGACGGCTACACCAAAGCTAAACGCAAAAAAAAAAAACATGCTGAATTTTTTCTAACACCAGCTCGTAGAGAAATGGAGCTGGCAGCACGGTATCGCTTCGACACACATAAGTAAACACTCTCACCAATATCATTTACTCATCTGCCCTGATGATGGACACTGTAACGCTGTCCGAAACGTTGGCTAAAGAAGGAGGTAGCGAAACACGGCATAACACCCCAAAAACAATAACAAATACTCGTTTCTAATATAATGCGGTGAATTCATGCCTCGGCGCGTGCCTTCCACAGCGACTGTGAGATTCCTTCCACAGGGTGAGGTGCCTGATAAGTCTCAGCGGCCAGAGAGACAGAAGCCTATGAAATCAAAAAATAAACATTTTTATTTTGTGAAATTAATGTCCAATCTTCAAACCACTTAAAAAAAACAAGCAAAAGAAAAGAAAGCGACATCTAGCGACTTTATAGTTTCACTTCTACCGCGTGTGATTATTATTATATATTATTATAATATTTTTAACGATTATTTCTACTTGGTATATGGAAAATAACGAGGCTGAATAAATCAGGGCATCCTATAATACCAATAACAGTTTAAAAATAAAAGTAATGTCAGATTTTGGATGGCAAAAATAGTGTTCTTGAAACCTGTAAAACAATGATAAAAATATATATGTAAATGTTGTGAAGTGAAACTAGAAAGTCGATAGATGTCGCTCTATTTTCTTTTGCTTGTTTTTTTAAAGTGGTTTGAAGATTTGATATTAATTTCACAAAATAAAAATGTTTCGTCTTTATCGCCGCTGAGACTTGTCAGGCACCTTGCCAACTACGCTATGGAAGGCACTTACCGAGGTGTGAATTTACGGCCTTATATTAGAACCGACTATTTGTGTGTTTAAAACTGAGTTGCGATGCATTTCCGTTTCACCAGAATTTCAAGTCACTAACGCCGCTAAAGAAGTTTCACATTTCCTATAGTGCAAGACTGCAACAAAAGATTATTACTCTTTAAACTAATAATAAATACTAATAACTATTTTTTAAACTTGTCTCCTCATCTTCTTTTTTTTGAACGCTTGCTATAGAGCCTTAAGAAACGCGCGTTCCTCACTTTAACCAGTGATTTCTGATTTTATTTGGAGTAATTTCGGCCTTCGGTGGCATTTTTGGTGTTTTTCAAACTTTTTCACTGGTTAAAGTAAGTCAAGTGCGTTCTTTAACATCCTGTACATATAATGCGTTTGTACAAACGCATGATACGTATGGGTATATAATATAAATAAATTATGCAGTTAAAAGTTTCAATTTTAGACATGTTATAGTTTTTAACAAATGTTTCATTTTGTTAAAAATTTAAAAATTGTTTGAAAAACGCTCCCTCATATAATTCCCATCATAGCTTTCGTACATAAAACTACACCATCTTGAAGGCAAGAGCTTCAAAATATTATTGATCTATGCATCGTGTTTAAACATACAAGAATCATCACGTACACTCTAACTCTAGACTGTTTTTGTGAAGGACTGTTCCATTATTACTTATTCCCATCAAGGCTAGCTCCAAACGGAAAGCGTTATTTTAATTCTTGTTTGGTTGGAAAATATATAGGTACGTACCTGAATAAATGTAATTTTTTTAACTATTGAATTTATTACTCACAGAAAAAAAAAAGAGTGTGCAATTCACACGTGGTAGAAGTGAAACCTTCAGAAAACTAAAGTAGGCAAGAGTGGGTAAGACTACGAAGCACTTTTTTTTATCAATGTAAAAGATGATTTTGTCCATATTTTTGTCGTCGAATTCGTGTTTGTCTTTTATTCATTGGAGTCGCTAGATGTCGCTTTATTTTGTGTGTTCTCTTTCGTGTTCATTTGTAGTGGTTTGAAGATTGGATATTAATTTTAAAAAATTTGCCTGAATGTCTGGCCGCTGAGGTTCGTCAGGCACTTTATACCACTCTAAAGAAGGCTTGGGGCTGTCGATTTATCGTATTATATCGGGACGGAGTACCCGTGAATAAAATAAATATTTTATTGCTACTCATTATCTTGCAAGCTAAATCCTACAGGTATTGGCTTATAGTGACGCTCATTTTTGTTTCATCTAGTTTCAAATCACGACGGTGCTAAAGAAGTTTTCACTTCGAAAAAAAGATTCGGTCGCATCTAGGAATTTAACACCGGAGCCTTGCCGGGGTTTTGCTTTGACCACTAAGCTAATCTAATTCCCCTTCTGCTATTTTTTTGTGTTTGTAAGAATTGTAAGTATTGCTAAGAAGTACCCCGTGAACCATTTATGGAATAACCAACACATCTGCCGTAGGTCGCCCAACGGTTCGCTACGTTCAACGAGCAGGGAAGAAACTGACAGAGGGAAGCCTTTTGACCTCTCATGATGGATTCATACATCCGTCACTTCTAGGTACCTTGATTTCTACCCATCCCTTATTCATTTTCCCTCCCAGAACTTCCTCTCCTTCCTTTTTTATATCCTCCACAGAACATTCCCTAAGATGACACAGGCCCCGACAGAAATATTTTTTCTCAGGGCCTTCTGCGTGGGGTTAGCGTAAAAAAAATGTCAGTCTTCCAGTTTTTTAGTATATCTTTTTCTATCCAAGTAGGTACATGCTTTAAAAAATAAACATATACAGATAGTTACAAAAAATAGGAAGATAAAATGTTTATTGTATTAATTATCAAACGGTATTAGCCTCGTGTCTGCGCGGTTGAAATTTAAAAATCTGGCTAAGATTGCAAATCTAGCCGCACCTTATGCTAAGCCATCTTCGTACTTGAAGTTTCTTAAAAAACTGCTTTTGTAATTCGGTTTCGAATTCAAAAATTCGTCAAACGATGACGGCATTTACGTTAGTAGATCGCATGAGGACGTGTCCCCGGCAGGTATATTTGTAAATTTCGAGTTTCTCTCCGGATAGGAAAGATTGACGGTAATACTTAGTTATGAATAATAGTATCACGCGGCTATATATTACATATGACGTTATGTCCCGGTGACTGTAGTTGTCACTGTAAACTGTGTACCCGAGAAACCGGCTGTTTTGGAACCAGTTCCTATAGGATTTATAAAAACCAACACTCAAACTGGGCGAAGCCGAACCAAAAGCAGGGCCTAGCAGCAAAAACCTGCGGAGCGGGTTTTTAACTGCAAGTTAATTGTTATTCTATTATCAATTATGTTTATATTTTGGACAAATAAAATGATGTAATAAAAAAATATATATATAAAAAAAACATTAAAATAAAATAAGGGTTTAATTTGGTTTAAAAAATAAAGTTCCCTTTGATATCATTAATTTACCACATGACTCTTTTTTGAGAGCACCTCTATAATAGCTGAATGTAAATAAAGGCACTAGTGGCTATATATTATATACAATAATCTTGACATGACCAGGAGGTCTCGGCGTGTAGGACCATGTAGGTGAATTGGAACCACGCTCGGCTCAAGTAGGTTCCTAATGGCCGCATTTTACTTTGACGTGGAGGAATTCCAAGATGATCCATTGTTCTAGAACCTAGGGTTGGCACAAACATTAGAGAAACAAATAATTTAAAAGCAAAAATCATTTTGTTTGTTTCTGGACCACGGCGTGGAAGGTATTTTTTGTATTTATAAACCTGATGTTCTAATTCAGATCATATACATCATATTTGAATGTTACATGTTAGCCGCTGTTCGGTCCATCGGCGTTTAAACGACTTATGTAAGTTTCAGTTATATGTTCAGTTTGTCTCAAATGTACGCACTGAATGTTTGACTGAATGCCATGAATAGAATCCTAGAAACAACCAATGTGAAGAATCGTAATTCGCGTCATTCAAAATATTATTTTTAAATTTAAAATTAAATTTTTGAAGTGAAAACTTCTTTAGCACCGTTGTGATTTGAAACTCGATGAAAGAAAAATGTGACACTGAAAAGAGACAAATACAAGCGGATTTGGCTTGCGAGAGCCTCCCCACTCTTGTCTACTTTAGTTTTCTGAAGGTTTCACTTCTACCAAAAAAAATTGTGTGAACTACACACATTTTTTTATAACTGTGATCCAGATGAAAACTGAAGTGACAATTATTTACGTACAAATTCCCTTTTGCGTTTTCTAAATGTCGTGTTTTGTCAAATTTTTTTACAACATTTTTCATATTTAATATTCGAATCTTAATAATAAGATCAGTCTAATATTCGAATTAATTTTCTTTTAAATCCATTACAAAATAAATACGCCCGGTAAGAAATATAAAAGATTATAATTTTTTTTTAAGTAATATCTAATTTTTAAAAAGTGAAAAAATACGGATTCGACTAGTCAAGTGGTATAATAATTGTTGGCGCGGACTCCAGTAAGTCGCTTTCAAATTCCAACAATAAATATTCCATGATGTTTTCAATACCTTTGTTCTAATATTTAAAAATAGACTTAGCTGCAATTCCAAAAAAATAAATATTATGCTACACTTATAGTAGAAAAAATTCAATGGTCATAAAAACTTTAAAGATTTTTTGTATTTCTTGGGCATCAACTATGTAACAATTGCTAGACATATTGTTTTGAAGAGTTTTATTTCACGTGTACATTTGTTATTTAATATTTATTTATTTGCTACCGGTTTCGACACTCCATGTCATTCACTGCCAAGATGACATAGGCCATAGCGAAATTATTTTCCTCAAGGCCTCATGTGTGGAGTTAATGTAAAAAAAAATTCAGTTTTAAGATTGCTAGTGAATAGTTAGGTTAGGTTAGGTTAGGTAACCGGTAGCAGACGCGTAAATATTAAGTAAAAATGTACACGTGAAATAAACTCTTCAAAATAAAACCTTTAAAGATGATTTGCAACCCTTAATACATCATTCCATAAGTGCACGCATTGAGCAAACGGAGAATGATTAGATAACTCAGCACATCGGCTGCCTAACAACATTATCTCTTAGCAAAATAGTAATTATAATAAAACTCCGACATAAGTATGTTTTATAATTAATTTAGTTCATGAAAATGAGCATGAATTATGAAGTAATTTGATGAAATGGGTCATAGAAGACTATTGATACAACTAAAACAAATTCAGCCAAACTTTAGAAGTAGTTCTAATACCAGAGTAGTTATTGCTTGAAATGTGACACTATTCACACGTGCTTAACAATAATGTGAGGCATGTAATTGATAAAATCACGTTTACGAAATAATACATAATAAAAATTTTAATTAAATAAAAAAAACTCAATCGAAAATCTGAAAACAGAAATATCACAAAAAGATACGGTCACACGACTTGAATCTTCTACCAACTAAGCTAATGTATTCCAACTGAGGACACACTAGGTCAGTTGGTAGAGCTCCGCCCCAGCAAGGCGTAGGTCCTGCATTCGAGTCCTAGATGTGAACATATCGTTTTCTGATTTTTCTGTTTTCAGATTTTTTATTGAGTTTCGCTAATATTGCCTTCACTAAATAAAAATATTACAATTTGAGGTTTTACTCATTAAGTTAAAAATAAAATCATATTACAAAGTTCACTTTATTTATATTTCACTTATTTCACTTTTCATTTTACTCTGAAGATTATGTTGTTTAGGAATCAAATAGTTATTTATAAGGGTTCCATGCCAACTGAGAATAAAGTCAACTCAACACCTTCTTGAAAATTCATTAATAGCTATGAAAAAAATAATTTTACATTAGCCGATAATCCTAACCTAACCTAACCTATTTAACCAGTTTTTTATATTTATTTTTTTATCACTCTGAATGACTTATCTGAGATGGTTCTGAGTTGGTTTCATTCCCAGTTGTCCGGTTACCATTTATAAGACAATTACACTGTAAAATGATTATATTACAAGTCCTAGACAAACCCCACCCCATGAACCCGGGCACCTCTGCTAGGTCGGCCGTGGCATTCCACTTGGGGTGACCTACGGCAAAGATATGTGTTATCCAGTGAATGATTCCCGGGCCGGCGGTACCCAAACCCGCCTCCCAAATTAATATGTATCTCAATTTCTCAAAAAAGTGCGAGTTAGACCTAAAATAATATTTGTAATACCAACTGGTTTAACTGTGTACTATGCAAAGCGAAACTCAAAGCGTTGCGAAGCCTTAATATAATGTAAAAACATGTTTTATAATGGTTGCTGCAGTGTGCTCCTCGTCTGAATTTCAGGTTACCTCGAGCAAGGACTCCTGGTTCGCTCCGTGTCCAGCTTGCGCCGCCACTACCTGCGCTCCGCGGCCTGGCGCTGGGACCTGGTGTCCCTGTTCCCCACCGACCTGCTGTACGTGTGGTGGCCGCCCGCGCCGTGCCTGGCCAACGTGCCCTGCGCGGTCATCGTGCGCGTCAACCGGCTGTTCCGACTGCCGCGCATGCTCGAGTTTTTCGACCGCACGGAGACGGCCACCGGGTACCCGAACGCGTTCAGGATTTGCAAGGTTCATTTTTTTTATCACACACAAAGTTTCATCCTGAAAAGTGCTAAGACCAGAATAAAGCACAATATTTATAATACAATTGCCAAACATCGATTTAATTCGATTTATTAGCGTTAAAAACAGTTTTTTTTTTAAATTCATATAATATAACAGTGTTAAGAATATTTAAGTCATTAACCAATTAAATAACAACATTCAAATTTAACAACACAATAGAAAAATAAAAGTACGCAACCTAACTTAAACAGTTCTGATAAAGTGCATCTTCTAATTTGAAATATTTCCAAAGTTTAACTTGGAATGGATATAAATAATATCTACGAGGAAGCGATTTTATTCAAATTCAAACTGCTGAAAGAAAAAAAGGAAATGTGTAAAAGCAAAAAAAGAAAATAAACGAAATATTAATTTTTCTGTTAAACCTGTTAAATCGAATCGAATTATTTATTTATGATAATATGTATTTTTTTATTGATAGATTGATTTTTAAGGGAACACATGTTTTACATTGGAGTAGGAATAATCCAATAATGGTAATTAAATAAACAAAATAATTTTTTTTTATTTCTTTTAAAGAAAGGCAAACATTCCCGGGTTACGAATAACCCAACAATGTTTGAAAACCTCCTACTACCACCACAGAAAGCCGAAAATGTTGCTTGTGTTGTGATGGAGGACTTAGTCAGCCGAGGAATCGAACACGGGATGCCCGGGTAGAATCCAAACGCGATGCCCACTCAACCACTGCCCAGTCACATATTTTACTTTAGGACATAAATAAAAATTACAATGGATATAGGAGCGGAGATTCAGCAAACGATTCTAATTTCTTATTCATTACAAAGTTAGGGTCTACTTTTATAGTTAGGTGGGTTATTTCTATTGATTCTTGCCTGTCTAGTTTATGATGTTTATTACAAGTATGGAGAACTTTAACGTCTCTGTCTTTATCAAACGAGTGTTTGTTTTCTAATAGGTGTGACGCTATCGGGTTTTGAATGATCTACTTGTTTGATCTATGACGAGCCATTAGCAGTTTTACTAGTTAAACGCCTGAGTTTCCCAGTTTTTCTCACCTAATTTTATTGTTAATTAAGATTATTTCTAGAGAATCCATATTATAAAATGTGATTCTACATTTATCGAAAATTTATTTTGAAAAATAGATTAACTAATAACGACAAATTTAAAACAGTATTTTATAATGTGAATTCTTTAGGAAGGATCTTAATTAACAATAGAGATAAGAGAGAAAAACCGAAAAACTCAGGCATTTACCAAGTGAACCGTTCTAATTGCCCGTCATTATTACATACACAAGTCAAACTGGTATAGCATTCGAGACCCGCATAAAAGAATATTTTACAAATTGGGTGAATGATAAAGGTGAATTATTGAATAAAGCGTCACATCTATTAGAAAACAAACACTCTTTTGACAAAGATAAAGACGTTAAAGTTCATCATATTTGTAATAAATATATTATAAATCTCTCAATACTTGTCATAAACTAGACAGGCTAGAATCAATAGAAATATTTTGTTTATGACCATCATAATACTATTCCTACTCCAATGTAAAACTTGTGTCCCTTTAAAATTCAATCTGACGATCAAAAATTCCAAGTCATCATAAATATAATAACGATTTTAATTAAGAACAGACAAGAACAATAAAATTAGGTTGCCAATAATTCATATTACTTGCAAGGTGTTCCCAACAAGCTACAAACCAAAGGTAATTAAGCCTACTAGGAATAACCAAAATAAAGAGAAATTCGACAGTCAACGACTTTTTGTTAACAAATGTAAGAAAACCCATATAATATATTATATTTATTATATTTAACAGCTAATCATTAACTTTTATCATTTTTTTTTTGTTCTTTTCATTCAATCTTTTCTCGCCCAAAACCTTACCAATAAAATACATCCTTATTTTACTATATTTTTTCTTTTCTATTTGCAGCGATAAACACATTTTTTGTTTGTTTATACCCTATACTAACTAGCTCTTATACTCGTACATAACACTTTGTTTTATTTCAGGTCTTATTATTGAAAATATGTATATATATTTTTACCTAAATTGTATTAGTTTTTTTATAAGTACAATTCATACTATTGAATTTCTTTTAATCTCTGTTATAATATTCTATATCTATCGAGTTGATTGCATTCTTATTTATTCTTTTTATTGATTTTGTAACACACATAATTAATATTGTGAATATAAATTTCCTTCTATTCATGTAAAAGCCCACTAGGGCGGAAATAAATATAAATAAATAAATAATTGAATAAAATCTTTATAGACTAGCTCTCTTCCCCCATTCCCCATATGTTATGTATACAGATTTAGGTTAAGAATAATTTGTACCAGTCTGAAGATGGCTTTAACAGGCTGAAACAGGTCTAGCAGATCAAATAAATAAATGAAAAAAAAATTCTTATTTGTGTTTATGTCACCAAATAATCGTTTCCTCAGAACTCGTCCAGTTATGAATATATAGCGAGGCAAATATAATTGCAAATAATAGACCAGTTTCACAAACGCAAAATCTCCGTCGACAAGCACAAGCTTTGGACAAAGATAATATAAATATTTCTGGCAATAAAAGCATCCGACAATCTTACACTCGATAGTACACAACTATCTCATAATAGTTCATATCTATTGCCCAATTTTAAGACAAGCCTTTATTTTTTTTGTAAATATATAAAATGATTAATTCAGTATATATTATTTAATCAAACCATTAAAAAAAACTGATTACGAACACTTCGTATGAATGGTGAATTTGTTTTTTCTTTATTCCGTGAAATGCATGATGGGAATGCATAAATATATTTGGAAGCCCAGAAATTCCCTAGACAGGAAAATGATAGCAGCTGTCCTAGAGAGTACCACTTTATTAGACATTTATACATATGCGTTCCTTTGTGTTGTCAATTTCAGAATTTAATTGACAGCTCCAAGAGTCAAAGGTGAAGTTTTGCGTTATTTTTGTTTCTTGTTTTATGAAATGAAATACTAATAATTTTTGTTTGTTTCTACTTTCAGGTTGTATTGGCGATTTTAGTGTTAATTCACTGGAACGCTTGCCTATACTTCGCAATCAGTTACGCGTTGGGATTCGGCACCGACAACTGGGTATATAACCTGAATGGATCCCGGAACTCCACGCTCGCCCGCCAGTACATCTACAGCTTCTACTGGTCGACTCTTACCCTGACTACCATCGGAGAAACCCCACAACCCGAAAACGACGCAGAATATCTTTTCGTCGTTGCTGACTTCCTTGCTGGCGTTTTGATCTTCGCTACCATTGTTGGAAACATCGGATCCATGATATCTAACATGAACGTAGCGAGAGTAGAATTTCAAAACAGGATGGATGGGGTGAAACAGTACATGGCTTTCCGGAAAGTCGGGGGCGAGTTGGAGGCTCGCGTCATCCGATGGTTTGCCTACACCTGGGCCCAAAGCGGGGCGCTGGACGAAGAGCGCGTCCTGTCAGCTTTGCCTGACAAACTCAAAGCGGAAATCGCTATCAGAGTTCACCTCGACACCTTGCGACAAGTGCGCATTTTTCAAGATTGCGAACCTGGCTTACTCGAAGCCTTAGTACTGAAACTTCGGCTGCAAGTTTTCAGTCCGGGAGATTACATCTGCCGCAAAGGAGATGTAGGAAAAGAGATGTACATCGTCAAAAGAGGTAAGCTGACGGTTGTTGCAGATGACGGCAAGACCGTGCTCGCAACTTTAAGCGCTGGATCCGTGTTTGGAGAGGTGAGCGTGTTAGAGATAGCGGGGAACCGCACAGGAAACAGACGTACTGCAAACGTTCGTTCTTCCGGTTATTCCGACCTGTTCTGTTTGGCTAAGCGAGATCTTTGGGAAGCTCTTGCAGACTACCCCGATGCCCGGGCTTCCTTAACGGAGCGCGGGTGCCAAATCCTTCGCAAGGATGGATTGCTAGATGAGGATGCGTTCCGCGGAGCGCAACATACGACGGAGTCACTGGAGACCCGTGTGGTTAGAATGCAGGGGATGCTGCACACTGTCAGCGCCCGCCTCGCGAGGCTCACGGCGCAGGTGGCTTCCACTCAAGCCAAATTCAAACAGAGGCTCAACAGAGTGGAACTGAGGTAATTTGTGCTTTCTTTCTTTTTTACAGATTAGTGAACACGTTAAAAATCTATTTAAAATTTTTCTCAGAATGCTAGATTAAGATTAGTTTTTTTTTTTATGTATAGGTGACCAGCTTGTGATTTGCTTTTTTAAAACACGCGAAACTAAACGTTGCTATCTATATACATACATAACTAGTCACATTCAATAGTATTATACATCGACACATTCGAGTCAGCGATTGAAGTTAAATATTGTTAATAAATAATTGAAGATGGAACTTATGACGACTCCTTAAATTAGGTATGAACTTTAATGTGAATATTGTTCAGAAAATAAGTGGTTTCAAGCTTATCAAGAACAATTTTAAGACCAATTTCTCCCAATTTATTACATATTTTTCTTGAATACTTTAAGTTTTTAAGCTCATAAAAATATACGTTAATCTTGAAAATAATATCTATAAATTTGCCACGCCGAAATGACAAGTCTATGAAATTCTCTCGATAGAAAAAACATAGATAGATAGAGCAAAGTATGCTCTGAAAATTATCACAAACATTGATTTCTCTTAGACACCGTTTACCATTTTGCAGAAATCCGGAATCCGTGGACACGGAAATGGAGCCGAGCACGAGCCGCAACTACCACGCGCACAGGCACAACTACTCCGTGTAAACAAACATTCGCACACCATCACAGCACAAGGTCCGCCCACTGGAATTAGTATTAATTACATCTATTTTTTTTAAATTACAAATATTGTGCATAATTTGGATCCTATTTGTAAAATTACCAATGTTTATTATTTTCATTCGATGTATCAATATATATATTTTTTAAATTTTGAAATGCCCAACGAATGCCCACTCCATTCACTCCCCATTGAGATTGAAGAGGTCCACAGGGCAACGCTTGAGGCTCTAGATATCACCCTCGCAGCTAGATATAGATAAAGCTATAGATATAGCTATAGATATAGCTCGCAGATATCACCCTCGGACCCATCATACGAAAGAAGCATAAGAATTGAAATCATCGATCTCTTGTAGTCAAATCACAGCTGAAAGGTGATTCTTTATGTAACAGTTTTCTTAAATGTGATATTCCTTATAACGTACTACATACTACGCAAGAGCGCTTTTATTGCCCTTTTCATACAAAATTTAATTTTGAATTTGAGGCTAAAATATGCAATCGCAGTGATTTTTGAATTTTTTAATCAAAAGATATTTCAAATGTCTAGTACGGATGTATGCTACTTTATTTTTTTTGTTTTAAGTTATAAAATGTAGGCCTTTGAATAACTCAATTTTCCATGATTTTGTGGCAAACTTGGCATTTTTGTGAGTAGATTGTAAATAATAATCTTGCAAAAAAATCTTGAGGCAAATCTCTAAAAAATCGTCTTGCTCTATCTGATTTGTTAAAATAATTAAAAAAATCTTTTGGGTGGAAATGTTTAATTATTTGTGACAAATTTGTTTTTCAACGGAAATCGGCCACATGCATTTTAAATTTACAACCATCGAATTGCTTTTTTTAATGATTGAAAAAAAATAAATACACATTTAATCATCTTTCTTTAATAAATTCAGCAAAACGATTTTTTTTTTAATTATTATCATTAGCTCGCAGATAATTGCCATAGTTTCCTCTAAAATCGTGAAAATTGATTCCTTTAATGGCCTATGTTTTATACTTTCAAACACAAATAAATAAAGTAGCAGATATCCATACTAGATACTTGGTTAAAAAAATTATTATTCAATATGGTTGGATATTTTGGACTCAAATCCATAATTAAGTTTTGTATTAAAAATGTTGCGCATCCGTTTATCTTAGTAAATATTAATAAAAAATTTTCGAATCGAATGTCATTTACGAACAAATTGATTATCAAATTTGTGGTCAATAATAAATAGTAATTCATGTTTTTAACCTTCCTATACCCGCACGTTGGTCTCTCAGACCGACAAATCAATATCGTTGTTTTTTTCAAAAATTAACAACAATGAAGTTTTTAGTGGCTTCTTAATTTGTTGTTAGGCATTGTTTAGTACGGAGCGCGCATTGGTGCTGAGTGGACATGTGTCGCTTAGTAACTGTTATCGATCTTTTAGGTAAGTAACAATTACTCCCCAAAAATTCTAATAATGATTTATTCTTATTTTATTATTCTTGATACTTTTGTTTATTAGATTTCAGAGTTTTTTAATTGAATTTCACACGAAAAAGTTTATTTTGGTTCTTAAAATTAGAGTAAAATATGTTCTTTTTAAGAGGCTGAGTTAAAAGCCTGTTTCGATCAAAGGAAGAAAAAGTTTTAATATGTATTTTTGTTCATCAATTATACCCCTTTTTACATAATAAACAGCAATAATGCCAAAAAAGAATGTAATTAAAATAATACAGACGAGATGAAATGATACACCGTGTGCGAGTGTACGTGTTATGCCGTTGGGAGCGAGTATAGGAAGGTTAACTAGGTAATTAATCCATAGAAATTGACATCAACACGACAGCCATTGAAAGCCATAGAAAAAATTTATTGTTTTTTTGGTGTTTGGCTAAAATTTTCTCATGAAAAAATTATTAATTTCCGATATTTATTGCATTCTATCAAATATAAATTAAAAATATAGTAATGTGGGTAGGTCGGACAGCTGTTGTAGAAAAGGCGAGCCGATGAAGCTTATAATTTACTTGTGTTAGTTAGATATTTAATTAAATAAAACATTCGTGTAGATAGACCTAATAATATTATCATGACGGTTACAGGGATGGATATGAGGAAACGAATAAAGTACCAAAAATATATTTTGATAAAAATATTACTTTATAGCTAAATGTACCAAACAAAGTTGCGTTCTTATTCTTGGTTTAATATTAATCTACGAATAATAAATTCTTTACAGAATAACCAACTACTTACTATGGATGGGGATTTTAAAAATCTGAATACAAAAGTGTAGAAGTTTTTAAGTTAATTTTTCTAATTCTAATCGATTTGCTAAAAATTTGTAATTTTAATTTTTTCATTCATTTTTATTTATTCGAAAAAAACCGCACATTCCGGAACGGTTCCGACTGGCTACACAAAAAGTCACTATGACGTAGAAATAGCTAACGGTTGTCACGTGACGTCATTGCCGCCAAATTCACGAATAAAAACGAACCGTTCATTTTGGTGGCAAATCGCAAATGGCACATTTTAAATTGTTGTAGAAAATTTATTGGTCAATACAAAAATAAATAAAAATGCGTTAATTCGTCCCACAATTTTTCACAAGAATAAAAAAATGTGAAAATACCCTATAATGATCGAACAGTAATCAGCTGAAAAGAATTTTGAGGAGGAATTTATATGTGAGTGGTAACTATTTTCATTCCATTTAAATTAATATTTCTGATTTTGATGAGGAATGCTGTTTTGTATTGTTGTTTAAAGATGTTGATTAGTGTAAAAATTGTTTTCAGGTTTTCACGGCCAAAAAGTATTTTTGTTATTGTTTTTGGGGTGTTATGCCGTGTTTCGCTACCTCCTTCTTTAGCCAACGTTTCGGACAGCGTTACAGTGTCCATCATCAGGGCAGATCACTCATCTGCCCTGATGATGGACACTGTAACGTTGTCCGAAACGTTGGCTAAAGAAGGAGGTAGCGAAACACGGCATAACACCCCAAAAACAATAACAAAAAAAAAAAAAGTGTAAAAATTTATTAAGTATTTATTTTGAAAAAACTGTTAAATTATTATAGTAGTTAAAAGATTCACTTGACGTTTTGAAAATTTACAAAAAAAGTTTTACAAACTTTAATTTATTTTATAACAGCACAATGTTTAGTAAATTTTTAAATGTATTTTATAAACTAAGTCAATGTACATATTTTAAATAAAGAAAAACGTTTTAAATGAAATGGCTTCCTGTGTAAATGTATGTATATTGTAATCTGTTAAAACAGAAATCAAAAACGTGTCTTGAGTTTTGAAGAATAAATTAAGAAAAATATCGAACCTCCCTGGTCTAGAAGTAAGACTCTCGACTAGCAATCTGAAGGTCGTGGATTCAAATTCAATCATTTAAAATAATATAATGTAAGATTCATTTGCTGCACGTTCCTGGGTGGAAGATTCTTTCAGTATAGCCCTGGTGGAAGACCACCATTGTTGGTGTGGTGGTGGTGAAGACCACCAAAAATAACGTTGTTTGAAATGGTTTTAGCCGAGTTTGCTGACCAGATCTTAATATCCAGGAACTTTCCCATCTGCAACACCTTCAGTCTCGAAACATACTCCAATACGGTATGCCATAGTCTCACTGGCTCCAGGCGGTTTGGGAACTGTTGGAAACTATTGTGCATTTAAAAAAATCCGATGAATTCAGGACTTTTAAAATAACTAAATGTTTCTAGTGAAATTATAAATTAGAATAGAAATTAATTACAAAAATATGATCACTTGCATGATGCCAAATGCTTGATAGTTAGGCATGAACATTTATCATTGTATTTAATGTTACTTTTAACTTATGTACGTATTGCTAGCAAAATGTATAGTCTAAGTTTGTGTAATATTTAATTAAATTATTAAGATATTTATAATATTTAAACGGTGGCTAAAGCTGTACATTTACTTTAAAGATTTACAATTGCGATGATAGTCAACAGCCAAATATAATATTTTTTGAAAATATAGTGAAATCTCTTGTATTCTATAAATGATATTAAAAATGTCTGAAGGAGGTTCGTACAATATTCTTGCATATTATTTTTTCCCATTACAAAGAACGACAGTTGATCCCCCGACAGTTGGCTATCCGAAATTATAATTATTATTTTTCCTGTGCATTATTTACCAATTTCAAACCTCAAATCGACTTCAAAATTACCTTTAAGTTGATATGAATATCAAACAAAGTCATTTATAATATCGATTTTTCTGGTACAGCAATAAATAGACAAGTAGTTTTATCCTTGATGCATTTGAAAGAACACAAGTTTTGTACTTTTCCCTAAACAGACTTCATTCTGTATATAAGAATGCCCGGGGAGGAGGGGGGGGAGAACTGTCGGGAAATCAAATTGTAGCCGAAAAAAGTATGCACGTTTATTTAGTTTTCAAGAAAATATTGTTAATACAAATATTTAATATGGTTGCCTTCAGTCTCAAGACACTACATATAATAATAAAATACCTACTAATGTTAAATAGATAGTTTTACTCGTGTCATAAACCATGTGATTATATATTATTTATGATGGGAAGAAGTTATGGGGGAAAATCCGATAAACTAAATAATGATCGCGCGTAAATATACTGTTAATATCACTGAAGTTTGCTCTCTTTTGGAGCACGTTCAGATCTTTACTGAAAACGACCAAATATTTATCAATAACCCATTTAATATTACGCATTGTCCAATTCTTCATGTGTTCTCTTTAATCAATTTTTTTACTGAAACTTCATGATTTTATTATTTATTCGATGTAGGTTTGTCTTTAATTTTTGGTTTTTCCTAAGCCGATATAAAAAAGTAATTTAAACGTAATTAAAGTAAATTTTATCAATGTCAAATTACTTTGTTTACCCCCTTTACTAGATACAAAATCTACATTTTTCGAGAACAATGGTATCTTCCTCAGAATAAGTCGTAATACGACTCTGAAGTCAAATATGGATTAACATTGGGAGATAGGTAAGAGGGCTGGGAAAGGAAGAATTGGGAAACCTAAGTCAGCAGTAAAATTATTGACGAAGGAGTGGAAGGGGAGTTATTTACCGAATCGCCAGGTAAGAGAAAGAGAAAAATGCAAATATTTAAGAGCGTTTTATTTACAATTTTTTCCTGATTTTTAATATTTTAAAACTAAATATTAATACTTTTTATAATCTCTAAGTTAATTTTCAAATTCTGTGAAAGTTCTATTTAAATTCTGTTATTATTGAACTTGATGAATTGTTCAAATTCTGCGAAGCAACTAGCCCTTAGTTTCAAAATTCCTTCAGTAACGAAAATATTTACCGAATTGCTTTTTTACTTAAATAGGTATATAAATTGTATCTTTTTGCTAGTGATGATAGAACCATGGCGCTTTATTTTTAAGACTTTTTTTTCTGTACATTCTTCATGTAGTTAGTTCATTTTAGTAGAAAACGGTATGTGTAAAATTAGCGCTACGTACATTTAAACTATTCTAGCTGTTAGCGTGAATATTATTTACAATACGTAAGTCGGTAGCTATTTTTATAATTTTTTGAGAATTCTCGTTTGTTAACTAATTTACACGCCGTTTCCATTAATTACTCTACTCTTATGTTATTCTATTTATGTCAACCAAGTATTTGTTTCATAAGGATGAACAATATGACACTCCTTAGTGTCATATTGTTCTATATCCTTTTTTTCTTGTACTTACAACTTACAAGTCAGTTTTTTTTTGTAAAAAAATATATGCCTTTCTTATGTGTCATTTGCACATAATGCCAAAATGGTGTCAAGCTATAACGTGACGTCAAGAAATCGTCAAAAGTTCTTAAAACTACCAATACTAATTGTGCTAATGGTGTATGTGTTGAAACTCTAATTCTAAAGTGTAAAATGTAGTACATGTTTAATTAAGTGTTAGAGGAACTCCGATTCCATATATTTATCATTTCCAAAGAACACCGAGCTTGCTGAAGCATGGAAATCACTAATGCTAATGGAAAGGCGAAATTCTTTCTTATGTTTCACAATGATAATTACGAGTTCGAAATAATAAATGTGTGGATTCTGAATTCCTCATTTGCTGTTAAAAATACACCGGGATTTAGAGCAGAACCGCGAAACTCCATGAAAATTTTATGTAATCGTTTTTCTGTTAATTTCCTCCTTCCTTTAAGCCGAATTACGCCACCACTTACTTAATGCTAAATAACGGCACAAATTTAATGCTACGCAATTGTTTGGTATGCAACTAATTACGTGATGTAAAAACGTAGTGTCGCGAAACTATTTCAGCTGAGCGGACGTATGTGTTCCTTATAACTGCATTAGAGTCGTGTACAACAAAATTTTGCATTGCAGAAAAAAGCTTTGATGATGATGGTGCCATATTTGCTGTAATACTGAAAGTTGCACGCCACTAAAGTTATCCAACTTGTCGGTGTCATGCAATTATTTGGATCATGCATGCAACTAATTGCGTAGTGTAAATTCGGCTTTATAGTAATCATTAAACCTCCCATTACAGAGAACTGTTTGGCGCACCGTAACCCAACTGACTGATGGGTGTGTACGCAAAGCGGATAAATACGCGGATATTATAAAGCTAAAATCAAAATGCATTCTTTGGAATGCGATTCCTCTGCTAGAAAAGTTTATAAGTAATTTTTTTAATCATAAATTCCTAACTTTCTGAAGTTTCACTGTAAAACCCTAATCGCGGTGTATATAATTTATTATAACTTTTTACAATTTGAAACTAGGGTAACGTTATGTATAAATCAGTTAGAATGGATTCATGCATTTGTAAATAGATTAGAAAAGCAAACACACAAAAAAGTCAAATTATTTTATTTAAATCGGAAGGTCTACTAATTTGTGAATAGTCTGAGCTTGCTTTAAGTAGGTAATGGAATAAAGAATTAAGAAAAACGTGAGAGAGAAATTTTGATATGTAAATTAAGATTTTTTATCAATTTTTCGACTGATACTGAAACAAGTAAATATTTATATAGTAATATTCGTAATTTGTAATACAGTCGCTCGATGGAATGAAGAAGTACCTACGTAGGATATTACTCCGTTGATTTCTAATCACATGTTAGAGGAACCTTTGATATTATTTATAAATAAAATTATATTTATCTATTCCGTCAAAAAAGACCAATTGTACCGTCATGTATTTACATTTGCACATATATGCCAACTTAAACATGACATAGTTTCTAACTATGTTAATCGTTACATGGGTATTTTTGTATTTTTAATAAATATGTATTTTACACAATCAACGACGAATCGGATTTGATGATTATGATGAATGTGACAGAAGTCATAAAATTCACGTAATTAGCAAAACAGAAATAACCTTATGACTTCTCTACACCCTCGGCGGGTCCAGCTCTAAATCAACACGAGCGAAGACAACCAATATATATACTAT
Organism: Glyphotaelius pellucidus; assembly: GCA_936435175.1. Classification (NCBI taxonomy): domain Eukaryota; kingdom Metazoa; phylum Arthropoda; class Insecta; order Trichoptera; family Limnephilidae; genus Glyphotaelius; species Glyphotaelius pellucidus. The sequence goes on along the minus strand of OW386542.1, from coordinate 42,722,221 downwards.
CTTATAATCCAAGCAACAACTGCGCGATGCGAGAGTGAAGATGGTTGAACTTCTCACTTCTCCCGTGAAAGATCTCACCGACAGTGTAGATCAGACATTAAGGGCGGGTTTTGCACGCCACTAAAGTTATTCTTGATACCGTTTTTGACAAATATTCGATCTATCGCCAAACAAATATTGTTAAAAATGGAATCAAACGTAACGAATGGATGGTTATAAAACCTGCCCTAAGATAACTAAGAATAAAATAATTAAATTAAGAAAATATATTTTTTAACTTAGTTTAGTTCTTCAGAACCTCTATCATTCTCACAATATTATTTATTGAATTTTAACATTTATTTATCTTGATACATATATGTTTGTGAAAATTGTATCAATATTATAATATTATATCTATACATAGCTAAAATACATTATAAATGTAACATTACTAATATTATTGCTATTGAATTAAAATGCATTATTATCTCTGTTAAACTATATTTTTAATATGGTTACCTATATTGAATAAATGTAATTTAAAATATATGTTTGTACTTTCTCACTCAAACCTGATTTGCATTTAATGCCGGAGTTTTTACAATCCTTTTTCTTGTTGACCAATCGAATAACATAATTTATTGTTAATAACAGTAATTATTGATGTTTAATATAAGAATTCGGATCAGTAATCCATATTCGCAATACAGAGTCCTACCGAACATCCACAATACAGAGTCCTACCGAACATCCGCGATACAGTTTTACACTGAACATTCGCAGTACAGATTCCCTTAGAATATCCGCAATACATGGTCCCACCAAACTTCTGAACACCTTACATCCCCAATACAGGGTCCCACGGAATATCCGCAATACATAGTCACTCCGAACATTCGCAGTACAGAGTCCCACCGAACTTCCACAATACAGAGTCCCATCGAACTTCTGCAATACAGTCCCACCGAAAAAACTAAAAAGCTAGTAAAAATCCCATAAGTTAACATCACTAGAAGGTGGAAGAAATAAATCCGACCTAAAATTCCTTATCAAAACCATTGACAACTACTTGGTGTAAAATTGCTACCTTCCAGAAAATATTAATTTAAACAGATCAGTACAAAACTCACGATCAAACAAAATATCTCACATCCCACACTCATAACTAACTTCACAGAACAATCATTTTTCAGAAGAACATGCACCAAATACAAAAACGCTTTTTTATACTAATAATTCTTGGTGGAATTCCATTATAACAAAACATATTGAGGACTTACCCAACCGAAAAACTGAACTCATGACGCCTGCCAACTCACCCTTCAACCAACTGAATTGACTGGTACAATTTTTCCTTAACAATGGTACATACTATACACAACATTTGAGATTTGAGGAGGGGGGGGGGGGGGGGGGTATCAGGGATTGTAAACAAAGATTTTATTAAAATTGTACGGGATGATTATTAAAATTTTGTGATGTAGCAACTAAGATAAGAAAACCCATTTAATTTTTATAAAATCTTTTTTTTTTTTTTTTTTTTTTTTTTTTTTTCGTAAGAAGCAATTACTTTGTGGTTAGACATTATATTTAAAAGAATTAAAACACTTTGTATTTAAACCACGAATTTATTATTTTGTATATCTACCGGTTTCGCTTCGACCAAGCTTCATCAGGATATAATATAATAATAACTTATTACTATTATAATAATAGTTATTATTATATTATATCCTGATGAAGCTTGGTCGAAGCGAAACCGGTAGATATACAAAATAATAAATTCGTGGTTTAAATACAAAGTGTTTTAATTCTTTTAAATATTTTATAAAATCATTGTTTACTACCCCTGATAACGCCTTCCCCGAAGGTTGTGTTTATATTATCAGTTCAATTTATCTATAAAATTAATACATAGTTATTATTACTATTAAATCACGAGATTAATAACTACGATCTCCCTACCTGTACCCAGCTGTACACAATAACTCCATAATGTATAACTGTACAGTGCTTGAGCCAGTAATTCATGATCTTGAGCAATACACGGTTGACAATTGTCACACGAGAAAGGGTCTTTGCTACGATTCGTTCTTGAGTTCAAAAGCTCGGCTGTGGAAAGAATTGCCAGTCTCTGGGCTTCCTCCCTTCTACAATATGGAATTTTTTTCTTTCCTCATTAAGCATCACACAGCATCTTCAAAGATGAAATACTTTACACAAGTTTCAACCCCAAAATCAGAAATTGGTAAATATGTAACAAGAAATCGTCTTTGCAATTTTTGACATCTCACATCTCAGAACAAGGTAAAGTGAAGGTAGAAACCCTTCCAACTGAAGTGACGACTCATGTATATCTCCAGTCATTGGACTGCGTCTTATGGCGGAAACATTTCGGAAACGGATTGCACCTTGCGCAAAAAAAAAAAAATTTATTCTGTACTGATGTTTTTCAATCAAGTTATATCTAAAAAATGTCCCGAAAAGATTTTTGGTTAAAAAGCAGAAAAAAATATATTTCAATAATATTGGTGGCAATATGGCAGTTAGGACTCTTGTGCTGATAAAATAACAACAAAAAATGCAAAATGTTCCTTATTATTTATTACAATTTTTATTATTACAATTATGCAACCCAACTTTTTGAAATTGGCTTGTTCACGCATGCCTCAAAACAATTGTAAAACCTATGTTTTATTTCTTATGATTTTGATGGAATTTAAAAATTTACAAGAATTTATTGATTTTTTAACATTGATGACTTTTTCATGCAACCTCGAAAACACCATCTTACGTTTTCAGCAAAAGCTAAATAGTTTCGGAAACTGTCGTAACGTACGAGGGTCCTTCATGTTTTCATTTTCAAGTTAATTTTAGTTTTGTTTTTTTTTTACAACTTTATTGCAAGCAACCCGAGCATTAACTATTATTTAGTTTTATATTTTAATAATTAAATTGGTGAAAACTTGTTGTAAAAAATGGTTAAGGATTTATTTCTTTCAATGAAGCCTGTAACACACGATTTTTATAAATAATTGATGAATTTCTCTTAATTTTTTCAACATTATTGCTTCACTGTAATAAAAGTCTTAATAGATAGGTACTTCATTCGGTCGGCAAAGCAGATTTGCCTATTAATGAAAAACATAAAGATAATATTTTGATTTAAGTATCATAGATGGCGTAAGCAATTCCTGACATTTTATTTTTAATAAACCTCTTTGAAAAGTCGGAAGTAACATGAATATTATTGTTATAATATTTCATAATAAGTCTATGATTAGTTCCCACTACTTAACTTGTCTACAGACTCTTCGCGTCACATAGTCTCGTTTTCCTTACGCCGCCGAAGGTAGATGGTATAGTCGCGCCAACAAAATTTTGGATTTGCTCTTTCGATACTTACTAATGGAATCGCAATACGGAGAACATTCGAAGCACTTATTCGCAGCATCCTTAAATATAACTCCATTATTTGGGCCCCTTCTGAATAAGCCATATTCCAGAATAACAAAAAGTACAAACGAGTTTTATGTTTTACAAGTATATAAGGAAATACACATACTATCCATTCCTGAAACCATCCTCGTTCTTAACATGAATGCTTGATTTCAACACATTAGAAACCCGCCAAAAAATATTTTTATTTCATATTAAATTAAGAGACGTCAAACTAATCCATAATAATCCATAACAATCCATAAACGTGCGTCTTGGTATCTGTTGAATTTGTTGGAGCCAGAGACGTTAACCTTATTAATTAATCTATGTTTTACAACCAAAGTTATAAAATCCGCGTTTTGAGAAGCTGTATTTATTATTTTAATCCTAGTGCAATCTCAGGTCATTTTCTGGTGATGGAAAAATTAATTATGTAGCCAAAGAATTAACATTAAAAGACGCGAAATATTTTCGTTGTGTCATCTACGAAAGTTTTGTAGAATAATTCAGTTAACCTGATTTTCACCGTTTCTTTAGTGATTTAAAATTGTCACCTGACTATCGCATAATCAAGTCTTTCAATAAGCATCCGTACTGGAGAATACTTGTTCCAGTAATTACAATTAACATTGCGTTATCTCCAAAGTTCCCTGGAGAGAATATTTGGGATAATACAATTAAATACTTTTTTTAATGTTTTCTCGGCACGAAATATACATACGTTATAAATATACAAACTCAAGGACTTATGAAATTGCATTAAATTAATTCATGGTTTATGGTCATTTTCCACGCTATTTCACAAAAGAAATATTATAATCAATTTATTTTCAGAAAAAAAGCAGGATCATGTTTACGACACAATATTGTTTATGGCAGGAATATAAAAATAAATGTGAATTTTATGGACGTGATCTTGATGGAGACCTTTTACGACTCTTATAATATCTATGAACATAATAATGTTAATACTAAAGTTGCTATATATTGGATTATTGCAACTAGAATATCAATTTTACAATAATGACCGAAATTCCATTCAATATAAACCTTTTTTCTGCTGAACTAAGCAACAAAGCCCAATTTTCGTAATTCTGACGAAATGAATCCAACATTTACAATTTCCGAAGATCATTCTTGAACTGACATGTAGTTGAAAGGTCTTAATTTTGCTCAGTGTACCTCAGTTTTCCAACCGATCGGTACTCATTAAACATTTTTTAACACAATTTTTAAGTGAAAACCGAACTCGATTTAAACATGTTTTTCTATGCCCAAAACTAAAAACGTATTTTGCACAGCATCATTACACTTACCAGGGAAGAACTTTTTTCAATCGTCTACCGGAAGAAATCAGAAGCATATGATAAAACCCAAATATTTCTCTTTGTCAAGAAACATTTTAAAAATATTCTTAAGAAAAAACTACTGCCACTTAATTAATCCTACAAATATCCTCTGTTTTCCATAACATTCTTTTTTTTTTTGACGTGATAAGGTCTTATAAATCGATGAACACCGGCTGCATGCACAAAAAAGCATGACTCATTGTCACGTTCCGCCTGAGCCGAGCGGGTGAACAAGCGATAGAGAGGCACGATCGGCCTAGGCGTTCGGCGAGAGCGCGGAACAAGCGATAGAGAGGCACGTTCGGCCTAAGCGTTCGGCTTAAGCGTTCGGCTCGTGACGTTATCATGTAAAATTATCGTCCGTAAACCGACTTTACAGACAACTAACTAACTAACTAACCATCACGCCGTTTCCCCGCAGGGGTAGGCAGAGAGGACGGACCGCCAAACAACTCGATCTTGGCACACACTCCTTGCTTCGTTCACATTCATACATCGTCTCATACATGCTCTTCTGTTATTCTGACTCTTGACATCGCCCGACTCAAGTATCTGATTCACTTGGTCGTGCCATGTCTTCCTCGGGCGTCCCCGACTTCGTCTACCATTCACATTTGCGTCATATATTCTCCTTACACTCCTTTCCTCATTCATTCGCTCTACATGCCCAAACCATCTGAGCGTCCCTTTCTTAATCTTATTCATTACGCTTACATCAGCCTTGCATTCTTTGCGGATCTCCACATTTCTCACACGATCATACATGGTTTTACCACACATACGTCTCAGGGATCTCATTTCTACAGCATTCAGTCTACTTTCATCCTTTCTCTGCCAGTTCCATGCCTCACTGCCATACATCAGGGTAGGTACCAGCACTCCATTATGGACGGCTAGCTTCGCTTCTTTTGACAATTTTTTGTTGCTGCCAACGGCGTTCAGACCTCCATTAATGGAGTTACCGGCATACATTCTATTATTAAAATACATACTACAGCAAACATAATATATCCATGTACAATGAAATATTTATGTTATAACTAATAACACTCCCCTTCCATATACAAGCAAATGCTTTCAATTGAAGAATAGTAAAAACCTAAGATGTTAAATTATCATTATGTACCATGTAAAACATATTATTAAAAAAAAATAAAAAAGTGCATTAAGTTTTATTTTTATGCTAGTACCGCACAAGAGCCCCAACGGCTCTCAACCTTCTGAAACCAGTGAGAATATTGGGGTATTCTGTAAGGCTGAAGGTACCGGGAAGGGGAATGAGATGGGGAAGGGGAAATACCTGGTTATTTAGATCTGGTCACAAAATTCACTGTTTCCATCCAAAATGGTGGTCTTTTACCAGAGCGATACTGAAAGAATCTACGAAGCTGGAACCTGCTGCAAATTGTGCTGCAATCATTTAAATAAATAAATTAATCATATAAAAATCACTTTCGCTCGTCGGGATTCGCAGGTACCAATCTGGAACCTTTTTTATATTAGCTCCACTTTGGAGGTCCTAAGGAAAATAATTTCTATTTCACCTTTGGGGAAGCCGTTTGGAGGGTGCTGTAAGGGAAAAAAAGAGAGGGAAGGAATCTGGTGTTCAGTGTGTCCAGATCATCGGCCACCAAGCTCTAGACAAATCTCACCCCATGAACCCGGGCACACCCTCTCAAATCACCAAACGTAGTGAAACCCTTGGGGTGACCTGAGAGAGGTGTTGGTTATCCCGGGGCGGCGGTACCCATGTGCCTCCCAAATTGCAGAAATCATTCAAATAAATAAATTAATCAGATAAAAATCACTTGTGCAAGTCGTATCGTCGATCACAACAACTGAAGCGTCGACCACAATCACTTGATTATAATCGAAACTTGATAATTTGTAGAGCGCCGTTTTTGTGAAAAATCACCTCATTGACGCTGTAAAAATAACTTATTATGAATTCTTACGCTCAATCTAATATGTATTAATAATAAAAAGGTAAAGAAACATACTTTTCAGTATTTACCTGGCAGGTCACTTCCGATAAACACACTTGATTAGCAGTGGCGTAGCGTGCCTTGGAGGGTCCTTGTATCAAAATTAGTTAGGGGGCCCAAATGAAGGGTAAAGATTTCTCACAAAAGAAACAAAATCCCGGGGGCCCCGTATCATTGATACGGCCGATACGGCGGTAATTACGTCCCTGTTGATTAGAAAGTTTATGCTTGGAGAAGATACGACGTTGCGTGTGAAAGACATTATATTTAAAATACTGGACATTACATTTATAAGAAGATCAATGCAAAGTTGAGTTAATATTTATTTTGAAAGACTTCAGAATTTAGGACTCTTTAGGACTGGAGAATTTCCATGAAATGAAATAGATTTACACAATTAGTTATTTACAATTTCGCGGGCCGTGAAGGCGAAGGTGAAAGGTTTTTTTACTTATGAACACGACTGTCTGAAAATACGAGTTTTAAGTTTAGCTCTAAATTCCGCCGAGTCTGTGATTATTCTTAACTCAAGTGACAGTCCTTTCCGGGCTTTAGGTCCTGACACCCCGAAAGCACGCTCATCGAACTTAGTATCTGGTGTGCGCTTTGATTCCTTCAACCTTCCGATAGCTAATGATGCTGCTGACCTGAGGATTGACTGTAATTGGAATTTTCTGGAATACACAATCCATTAAGGGACTTAAATACCATCCAGCAGAGCGTGTTATAAAGAAGCAATTATATTTCAAACGATTAGGTTACCATTTTTATAAGAGTAACATTTTAAAATATGTAGTTAAATAATTTTCAAACCCCTGAGGAAAATTTGCGTGATTACCAATAAGGTATTCTACGAAAACAGTATAAAGGAGTGAATTTTGTGATTTTATTAATTTAATGAAATGTTAAAATTCATTAAATTAGTCACAATACGATTTGTAAATAATCCCACGAGGAATAAATATATATACCACTATTGTTAAAATTATAATTTTTGATATCATTTCAAAACCAAATTTAACATATTTAAACGTGAATGTAAAAAAAGTTGTTAGTAAAGGCCCTAATCTAATTTTGAAAGTACACCTCTTTTGTTGAACCAAGCTCAAATTATTGTGGGTAATTTATTTTGTTCGTTTAAATATAGGTACTTAACCTACAATTTATGTAGGTACATTTGATTCCTTGAAAAAATTTGCATATAGGTGTTACATTCATTAATAAAATGTTTAACCCAAAATTTATACAGGAACATTGGAAGAATACCTAACCTACAATTTGTATTATATTGTGTAGGAACTCAGGTGTATATATAATTCGTTCTTTGTTCAGCCCGTTGTTGATTGAATGGTCAGGTAATGGAGTAGGCAAAAATTGAAACCAGCAATAACTTATATGATTTTTATTATAACATATCATTATTTCTGTAAAAATACATGACAGATATATTGAGCCAATAATAATATAATATTATACTTAAAGAAGAAATAAAATATCGTCTTATAGATATATTGTGTTCTAACGAAACATTATAATAAAATTTAACTAAAGTCTAAATATAACAAACGCGTACCCGTCGCTCACAAACATTAACGTGCGATAGTGCAACCGACCGCGACCATGAGTGGTCCGTCTCGTGGTGGCGAATATAATATTGTGGAATAAGAACACTCTTAGAGCTACTAAACCCTCTCTTCAAACAATTAACCAATCACACGTAATACTTAAATATCTCATCGATATGGTTACACGAAAGCTGCACAGCTTTGGCAACAGACTCTCCATTCATTAATACACCTCTGAATACGAAATAATTATATTAATTCAGCCTATTGTTTAATAATTCGCTTCAAAACAGAATCTACTGAAGTTATTTTATTACGGATCGATTATGTTTTATAGGCCACTAATTTTGTACTCGGCTATTTGCTAGACGCAGTAAAAACATAATTTCTTAGTTTTATTTTCAGGAAAAGGCGACATTAATTTAAGTGCTAAAAAAGGCATGTTTTGTAAAAAAAGTCGCTCGTAATAATATTTCTGTAAAATTTTGAATTTATCTGAAACATTGTCTCAACATGCTATATACTAGAAGTGTAAAATATTCAACTAATATAAATATATTGTATAAATATGTTTTTCTTACGTAAATAGTAATGTATATTATCGATAAATGAGGCATAAAAGTATGGATATCATATTCTTTTCAGAGCAAATGTTCTGAAGAGCAGCTTATTGTTTTATTATTTGTACTCTGCTTTCAGAACATTTTCGCTCAAGATTCTTTCACACTCAAACAATCGTTGGCTCCGGCCTTTACGTTTAATTTTATCTAAACTGCGTCTCCTTCAAAAATGCGCGATTAAATGTAATATAAATGATTATTTTTTGGGTTCAATTTTGAAATGAATTAAAGGCCAAGAGCCCACTCATAACCAGCGATTCACGAATATAAAAATACCATCACAATAATTTCATTTGTGCAAAATAAAGATCAAAACAACGAAATCTGACATTTCTTGATATCTTTTTTGAATTTCCAGGTGGCGTTGGAGTTAGCTCGGGAGGTGGCCTCTATTCGTTGAGGCAAACAGTTCTCAGGATGGCGTCTACCACGGCGTAGGGATCGCAGTTGGACGACGGTCTGCGGTCTTCCAGGTAACCCTTCTTGCCCTCGGCCACGCTGCGAGGGATCCTCACGGAGCAGCCACGGTTGGCGACACCTGCCAGAATTAATACGCATTAGACACATTAAAGATGATAAGAACTTACTAGAAAGACAATGGATTAAGGCAAAAGATGATAAGAATTTCACTAGAAAGACAAAAGATTAGGAATACATTGCAAGCATTGATTAGAATATGCGTTGCAGAGTCAATGATGCAATTTCTGAGATTTCTCCTTCTCTACCTTCTGAGGGAGTTTGGATATGAACTGAGGATCTATCCTCCTGACTTCCTTTTGGGTTTGCCCGAAATAAACCATTTGCGGGTCAGAAGAAATGTGCACAATGTCACACATTTCTTAGAACTAATTCATGGATGGTTTGAAAACTTGGCTATCGTGGTGAGCGTGCATTTCTATATTAATATAGAAAGCAATCACTTTTATTCAGATAAAACTATAACTGCGCATGAAATTCCACACGTCGCAAAATAAAATAACCGCGAATTAATTGAAAAAAAGATGGCCGCCGCATGTCCTAAAAGATGGCCGCGCGTGTGCAGATCAAGCAAAAAATATGCAACTAACATAATAATGTGATCATGTTATTGGTAAAGGTGTAAAAATGCAGTTCACAGAACAGATATGCCGTTAAACAATCATTAAGGCTTTTGTTATTAGTAAGGCTGCTATTGCATATGTCATATGTAACAGATATCCATACCAACTTATTTTTAAAGGTATTTTGAAATTAATTTTAGGTTTGAAATCGGTAAGTAAAGCGCGAAAATATTATATTTTAATAATTATTATTATTTCGGGGACAACCTGTCGGGGACCAGCTGTGGGGTCACCGGTACTAATACAGAGAAAAGTAGTAACAACAAGTTGCTAAGAAGGGATGTCAGATTAAAATTATCTAATAAGTTTTCTTATAGATATATAAGTACCTACTAGATACTTTGGTTATTCAAGTCGAGCTCCAAACTTTGAGAATGCGTCTTCAGTTGGAAATATGCCAATAATTTGGAAACGGTGTACGTGCAGTTGAAATTGTGAGAAATTGAAAGAGCTGACGATTCAGTGCCAGAAACAATGGAAATGTGCTTATAAGTCTCGTCACTTGGCTCTTCACATTCGCTTTTGCTCATCTGGGCAATTGAATTCAGATATTGCAATACCTAGATTAGTTTTATTCTCCAACTATCTATTTTTCTGACAATTTAATGGATTTTCAAAACTCGACAGCTGAAAGTAAAATCTCACGCGAAACATATTTGCGTCGATTATGAAATTCCGGCTAAAAAAAGCTGAGCAAATTTCATGACACGTGTCAACCCTTTAAGAATTATTTCTTCAAAAATGTTTGATTCTTCACGATTACGTTGTTTTCTTGCAGAAAACAGTTTTGTTGTAACTTTCCTTCTGTCTTACACACGGGGTCCGGAAATTAGAGGTAGATAATGGAAACTGGTGAGTCGAAATCACGTAGAAAATAAAAACGTTTTTTTTTTTACTATTCCTTTTTTTCGGAAATTAAATGCAATGATTAAAACAGTGGTGAATGATTTCTTTCAAACTGCACCTAAAATTTCCAACTTTTAACTCTATGTAGTAAAAAAACGAAAGCTCAAATTAAGAAAACAGTTATACCACAAAATCGACTCCAAATGATGTCGATTAATCAGTTTCTTGCCTAGTTTCTCACTAGTTCCCGTCATGCTGTATATTTGTATATTTGATTTAAATAGTAGCAATAATAATGGTTGGAGTTTTGAAGGTGTAACAGACCTGTGGGAGGCACATTATGTGTGATATTTAATAAATAAATGAGCCTGTAAAGTATTAGATGATGAGTTATAAAAGTGAAGTTACCGGCGCTGAAGTCGTTAATACTGGAGGTCTCGTAGTTGCCCGTGAGGCGCTTCTCATTGTCCTTTCCTCCCTTGGGGTCGTACACTTTGATGTGTCTCATATGCACCTTGGACAGCTTGTCGATGGCCTTCTCGATCTCACTGGAAACACAAGAATGTATTCTTAAAACGATTTTATTTAGAATTATATTTGGATTCAGAAGATATAGCAGTGCATCGACAATGTTCACTGAACTAGGATTGCACGGATTCGCCGGTCTAATGAGACATCGGGTTACTGGAGCCAGGATGCGGCTAATGGCTTCCGACAATACAGTGGTGACCGCAGCGTTCCAGCACTAAACCCCACTCCTGAGTGAGCGCTGGGCCCGAGCTCACCCCAGACCACGCTCTACATAGAATTGATTTTATTTTGATATTTATTTTTTTCGTATTCTATGTACCTATTTAGTTCATTATTAAAAAAAATCTGTTTTATTAAAATATGTATAATTAGATAAATATGTACAATTATATGGGACGTGTGGGATTTTACTATCCTGGAATAAAACAAAAAAAAGCAGTAGGGTTGGTAGAATTTTTAAGAAAAACGCTCTCAATATTTCGACCTTTAACTCCACTCTCCCTGATTTCCTGAAGAAAAGTTTCGAGGGGGAATATTTGGTTATAATTTAATTACTACAATAATTTGTTTTATGAATGTAAATGTAATAATAATATAACTTACATGATGCCATTGTCCTCTCTCATCTTGAGGGTGGAGAAGTTGGTGTGCGCTCCGGAGCCGTTCCAGTTCTCGATGGGCTTGGGGTCCAGACTGACGATGATCCCGAACTCCTCGGCCAGGCGGTGCAGGATGTAGCGCGCGATCCACAGGTCGTCGGCCACCTTGGTGCCGATGGCGGGGCCCACCTGGAACTCCCACTGCGAGGGCATCACCTCGGCGTTGGTCCCGCAGATGGCCACGCCCGAGTACAGGCAGCAGCGGTAGTGCGCCTCGACCAGGTCGCGCGCGTACACCTTGTCCGCGCCGACGCCGCAGTAGTAGGGACCCTGTGGGGGAGGGAATCCGCCCTTGGGCCAACCGAACGGGCGCATGTCGGAGTCCAGAAGGGTGTACTCCTGCTCGATCCCGAACCAGGGGATCTCGTCCTTGCACTTCTGGTAGGCCTCGTCACAGTTTTTCCTCTTGTTGGTATCTAAAAACGAAAAAATATATATATTTATAACATGTATATTTGTTAATTAATTGACTATCTCGCCGTTTCTCGTAGGGATAGGCAAAAAGAATAGACCGCAACATAACTCTGTTTTGACACACTCCTTACTTAATGACTTGTTGGAAAGAATTCAATTATGTAATAACTTGCTAACCCGGCCACACTTCGCTGTGGCTAACGATACACAACACCATCTGTTAAATTGCATGCAAATCAAATCCACATCGCCCGCCTGTTAGCCCGCTCACAGATATTTTTTATATATTTCAACCTATTTACATAAAAGCTTGACAAATTATATACTTAAAACTTCCTCACTAATCACTCTATCTATTGGTGAAAACCGCATAAAAATCTGTTCAGTAGTTTTGAGTTTATCGCGAACAGACAGACGCGCCGGAGGACTTTAATTTATAATATGTGGAGATTATTGGTATACCAGTTCCAATTACGAAAACGACAATAATTAAAAATAATCTCCTGTTAAAATATTGCATTATAGGTCGTTCATCGTCATTCAGAATTCTTTGCACAATCAGTTCCAATTTTGAAAATGACGCTAAAATTCAAACAAATCCGAGAACAAAAATACGTTTTTTTCTAATCTGACCAATTGAACTAACATTTTATTTATTTAATTTTTTTAACTTTTACTAACTAAACGGTTAAGAAAACTTATCGAGCAGAGGCTATGCTGATATTAACCCCTGGCGACTGATTGCAACTACATGATTTACTCGAAACGAAAGTTCAAATAAAAAAGTTAATCTACAAAATGGACCACAAATGTTTAAATTACCTTACATTTTTTTAATTTTAATATATCCCGTTTATTATACGAGTTTCCGAACAGCGTGTAGAGATCCTGTTCCTATCGTAAAGTTTAAACGTAAATAAATGTAGCTTACCCGTGGGCTCGTAGTTATACTTATAGGTGTCACACATGACGAGGATGTTGTTTCCGCGGCGGAACGGGTCCTTGTAGATGGCTTGCGGGAAGAGGAAGGTGTCAGAGTTCTGTCCCGTCGCCTGGTTGGTAGAGCTACCGTCGTAGTCCCAGTTGGGCAGATCTACAACAACAAGGAATATTGTATATAAAAAAAAATACAGATGGAATACAATATTGGAGAAAATAATGAAGAGAGTTCTGTAAAAATAACAAGATTGTAGTTGGAATCAGTAGATGTAATCAAACAGCATAAAACCGCAAAAAGTTTAAGAAAGAAAAGTTAAGTTAAAAGAAGGTTGTAAAGTTGGTTATGGCATAATAATAAAGATATGCAACCAAATTTTAATATAGGTACTAAAGCAGACAATGAATTTACTATGCCATATTTCAACAAAATTGATTGTACCGCAATTATTGCGATGTTAAAAATTTTTACTTTCAGTGATCAAAAACAATCGTCCCTTGGTTATGATTTTAGGTTTTCACGGCCAAAAGTATTTTCGTTATTTATGTTTGGGGTGTTACGCCGTGTTGCGCTACCTCCTTCTTCAGCCAACGTTTCGGACAGCGTTACAGTGTCCATCAGCAGGGCAGATGAGTGAACTCACTGTCACTGTCAGTGTCATTCATCTGCCCTGATGATGGACACTCTAACGCCGACCAAAACGTTGGCTAAAGAAGCAGGTAGCGCAACACGTCATAACACCCCAAAAAATAAATAACGAAAATCGTCCCTTGGTTTTAAATATTGTTTCGAGAAAAGTTCTGGCCAAAAGAAGCATATTTGTAAAGGCGTTCAAAAGCGGAACGAACGAATCTTTTATTTCTCCATGAAAGAACGAATGAAATTAATGTACCTACCTATCTGTTTGCACAATTAACCAAAATTTGTATATATTAACAATACCACAAAAACTATAAAGATAGGTTTCTACTCTATCCTGTAGTTTTGTATGTTGTTAAGAGCTGTCTGTTTGCGCAGTTAAAGCTCAGTAATTTTCACGGTAACGATACCACAAAGATTGTAAAGATAAGTTTCTACATTTGTACAGTAGTTTTCCATTTGTTAAAAGTATAAGTGATGTAATGGTATACCTTTGGGTTCCGTGGGAATGAAGTTGAGAGTCCTATCCTTGCAGCGAAGGTTCTCTCCAGTTCCATCGACCCAGATGTAGGTGGCCTGGATTTTGTCCGCGGGCATGGGGAGATCCAGGTACTTGGTCAGGATGGTCTTGTTGAGGAAGGCATTGGGGGAGTCCACCAGGAAGGTTCCTCCGGACCTCTTCTCTGTAAGACAACAAAAGGCTTAGTTTGGAGAACAGATCAAAATGTAAAAATGTACCTAGAACCACATTTATTTTTCTTTGAAATGTAAAACCTCTATAAACAAAATCACGGCTGTTATGTTATATACACATGGTAATTTCTGGAAAAGTGTAAAACTGTCCTGAAACTTGTCCCTGTAGATCAAAATATAACAAGTTTCGCAGGTACATTGTGTTAGGTTTACCATTTGTAAATAAGATAAGGATAATATTACAGTTACATATATCAAACAAAAGAGAACACCTAGCTTCTTAAAGTAACATTTTTAATGCAATACGACCGTTTTTGCACGTATTCATTCATATTTTTATTTTATTGAATTTAGACCACAGTGTTACTTACACGACACTTAAGTGTTCTGAAGTGAAGTGAAGTTCTGATTAAAAAGGATATTTTTTGCAAAATTAGGGGAAAATCTGATTGTTCTGGCCGTGATTTTGATTGTCATTTGTGATGAACCCACGGAATGTTTCACATTAGTTCAAAAAATGTTGGTATATTTTATCGGATATATAATTTCAGTAAAAATCAGGTTATCAGAATATTTGTTCTTACAAAGATAAAAACAGTCAATAATTCTGTTAGAACATGTACATTGTACATAATAAATATTTGTTATCAAATGACCTAAAAAATGTTTTAAATTTCTTTTATATTATTTTAACTATTGGACAGGCTTGCAAAGGCAAAGGTCAATAACAACAATAAATTGGTTATCTTTTATATGAAAACGGTTATCACTTTCACGGCCACCAAATCCAGTTATTTCATTTAATAATTTTTACATAATAATAAATGTTGAATTTTAATAAAATATATCGCAATATGTAAACGTCGATCTTCCACAAGTTTTCTGTAATAACGCAATATGTATTTAACATACCTTATAATAATTAATAATATGAATAATAACTCACCATCCCCAATCTTGCGTGAGCAACTGTCAGCCATTTTAATGGATTTTCTTTATTCTGTGGACAAATAAAACTTTACATGAGAAATATGCATTTTTAAACATTTTGCATCACAAAAAATAGAGACGCACATAAATTAGTAGCGATTTCTGGTTAATATTCATTTAAATGTTTTGTCTCGTCATTCACATCCATTATAAAATGTTATCAGTGTTGTTGAACAAGAGTTATTTAAGGTTTCCTACTGATAACTTTTACATAACGCACGCCAGATTCTTTGTAAGATAATAACATCGCAAATATAATTATTTTCGCTAGCAACGCTTGCATGTTATTAAAAAAAACATAAAAGACTAACAGATCACCAAGAACATAGAATAAACCATACCATTATATTATTACATGTGTTGCAAATTGTTTGTATTGGATAATAGTAAACACACCACTTAATTGATACATACAATAATGTAATTCGAGGAAATGATAATAATTAATTTTACAATATTGTTGGATTGACTTTATCAATTATGTTGTCAGGCAACTTTGCTATGTACAAAATATCAGAATAATAACTCAGCAAAAGTTTAGCTTTAAGGTTGGCTGGTTTTTTTATTAAATTAAGTTTGTGTCTCTCTCTCTCTCTTCTACTTTATGTAAATAGCCATTGAAAATCAATTTGGAAGTCATTTGAATCAATTGAAATTAGAAATATCAAGAAGGAACACTAGACAAACAAAATGTTGTAATATATATTAATAACTATTTGTACAGGGTGTAATAAAATACATTTATATTTTTGTGGTAGTGCAAAAAAGAATAATCTCGCTGTACATAATAATATGATGACTTTTTGCAATGCTTTTTCTTTGGACATGGAAGTTATTTTCCAGCCTTTGTATTGGATAAGCCTTTATTAAAGTTTAAGTATCCAACAGGAATTGACTAGATCACAAATTGATCATACAAAAAATTCTTAGCTTTGACATTATTTCATATACAAATCGTCAAATGTATTTCAATGCGTTCGTTTTTTTATTTATTTTAAGTAAAAAGCACTGCAAATGTAATTATTACTAAAAAAATAGAAAAATAATTAATGTCGCACATTAAAATAAAAATGGACATTTTAATCTAAGACACTATCTAAATTGCGTTTAGTTTGGATTAGAAAATGAAGTTATGGAAATTCTTAGTCAAAGTTTGATACAGCAAGAATAGGGACCCAAGATTCAAGGGGAGAGGGTCAAATTAGCTCAGTGGTTACAGAAGAGCCCCGGAATCTTGTTATGTATATTTTTCTATTTCAAATTTTTGTTTGAGAGTTGCTAACAATGTTTTCAATGATTAAAAATATGTCGCATTATCAGTGTGTATATATGTAGGCACAGCTGTGTCCATTTACCCGGTGATAAGTGAAGGGGGAATAATCCTTGAGATTGTACCTGTGGCACCGAACTGTATCTGAAACAATGAAAAAAAATCAATTAATTATTTTGTTTTATTATCTCTCAAGAAGTTCTAGAATAATATCTGGGTGATATCGCTCTCAGGCGGATGAACGATAACGGTTTCTTTGAGATGGATATCGATTATAAATCACTAACCGACTTTAATTCGATTAGACACTCAACGAAAGAGGAATTTCTTAATCTGTCAATCATTGAAAGATTGTATAATGTACTTGTATTATCATTCAGGTTAACGGGGCTAAACAATGTGTGATGTACTTTGAATCGTGAATGGACATGACAACATTTTTCTAACCTTGAAATTAAAATATTTTGTTGATGGTTTCTTACTGTGTCTGAAACGTCAAATCCAATAAATAATACAACACTAAAAGTGCCTTCCATACAAAGCTGAATGAAAACAAAAATTCCATTTAGCTCAGCATCCCATCTCACTTATACTCGCCTGAAATCGTAGAACTCTATCTCATTTGAATGTTGAAAACACAGTTTTGTATAGAATTATAGACTCAATCTGAGCCTACAATTGGATCACAAATCACGCCCACAAATCAGTTCTTGTGTTACTTTGTTTGTTTTTCTTTATTCGTAAAATAACTTTTGTGTGCAGTTTTTTTTACAGGTTTTTCGACTACTATACTAGGCACATGCCCGTATTACGGTAGTTGTAAAACCATCGAACATTAATCTTACGATTACGTAGGGGTTTTGATTACAAGTGAAAATTATAAGTGACCTTTCAAAAAATGTTTTTTAAATCCAAATTGAACCTGAAAAGATCCAATTATTAATATTCCCTCGGGAAGAGGAAGGTGGGGGAGTACCTGGCTATTCATATCTGGTTAACAAACACAGCCAAAGCCTTTTCATTCAACGTTTCAATTCTGAATGGCGGTCTTACACCAGTGCGATACTGAGAGTATCTTCCATTCTGGAACATGACCCAAATTCACAACATTCTATTTTAAATGAATACTTTGTGAAATAATACATGTATAAAATTTAACCTAATTAGCTAGGACTCACACCTCTCCAGATAATTCAATTTTTTGGTTTATGTAAAGTTGATTAATTAATAGAAGAAATTATCCATAGATGTCAGGAGATGCAAACTCCCCTCTACCTAGGAAGCATTATAAAAAGCCTATGTTTAGGTTTTTTCACTCTCTTTTCGTCTCATCACCATACCTTCTTAACAAGTAAAACGTAAACTCCTTGGTTTGGGTTGGGTAGTTTGGGTCTCCTGAATATTCACAATGTAATTGGGAATAGAGCAAATAAAAGTCACGAGTCCTTTAAAGTTTCCTGAAGATGCGTTATTATTTACAAAGTTCCTTCCTCCAAAACAATACAAATTAATCGAATAAAATTAACTTGCGCACGACGGGGTTCGAACCCACGAACCCTGGATTGCGAGTCCCTAGAGCACGGAGGCCGTCAACATGGATCTCATTAAACTGTATCTGAGAAATATGGAGATCCGCAAAGAACGCAAGGCTGATGTAACCGTAATGAATGATATTAAGAAAGGGACCCTCAGACGGTTTAGGCATATAGAGCAAATTAACGAAGAAAGGAGTGTAAGAAGAATGTATGACAAATGTGAATAGTAGAAGAAGTCGAGGACGCCCTAGAAAGACATGGCATGATCAAATATATCTGGATACTTGAGTCGGGCCATGTCAAGAGTCAGAATATAATAGAAGAGTATGTATGAATGTGGATGAAGCAAAGAGTGTGTGCAAAGACCGAGTTGTTTGACGGTTCGTCCTCTCTGACTATCCTGCGGGGAAACGGCGTGATGTTTAAATAGTTAGTTAGTTAGAGTCTTAATAATCAACTCAAACGATAATAATAAAAAGCAACTTTCATTCTCTGAATTTTAGTTGTTGCATCACCGCTTGGCTTATTATAAACTTTGTAAATGAATTTAAGAACATTTTCTTTCTACTCCTTCCAACCCGCTCAGGGCTGTTCGTTAGTACGTAGTTTAACTTTGAGGGCTCGGTTAGGGGGTGTTGCTCCCACTGCCCGCCCTCAAGGGCGCTCGTAGGTCAGACCGGCGTCAATCGATAGCGTACTCTAAGTGTTCATATATCGCAGGATTCGAGATGAAGTTTTTGTTAATGAAAAATTGAAACCGATGAACAGTAAAAATGAAAAAAACTCCAAACTTCTACTTGATTCTGGGTCATGACATATTATTATCTTTATTGGCAAATATTTCATAATAATTTTAGTCGCACTTAAAAATATAAATAATTTGATTTCTTGTAGCGCATTGGTAAAGCAAGAAGATTTCGAAACTCGAAACTCACTCACATAACCGGTATCGCTTTCTTATTAAAATTATATTAAAATATCGGTGGGTAATGAAATAATAATTGTATATATTTAAGCCCCCGCATTTCTAACAATTTATAATATATTTCTCTTGAACACGTTCAGTTTTAAGTTCCTAAAAAAATGTATGTTAATTTTGAAGATAATATCTATACAATTGTAGAGCCGAAACGGTAATTATACGAAATTATCTCAATAGAAAAAAAATCGCTAAGCATACTCCGAAAATTATTGAAAACACATTTTGTTCTGTTATTTAACATGTTACGAATATGAAAAAAAATACTGTGTATCTTTAAATGCAACACAACATTTGACAAGAGATTTTAGCTCAATTTTAAATGAGTCGTGTTTTACAAAAAGTATTCACTATTTTCGCTTCATTATAATCGTTTTTTTTATTATTAGCGAGTTCCCTCTTACATTCGTATTTTCGTTTTGTACGGCAAATGAAAGCGAACTAACTAACCCAATA
This sequence comes from Glyphotaelius pellucidus, assembly GCA_936435175.1. Lineage (NCBI taxonomy): Eukaryota > Metazoa > Arthropoda > Insecta > Trichoptera > Limnephilidae > Glyphotaelius > Glyphotaelius pellucidus. Next base: position 42,702,230 of record OW386542.1, on the reverse strand, counting down.
AATAGGTCAAATGCAAGTTGTACCGAATAAAATAGATTATTAGATGTAAGTTTTAAGGGATGACCCAATAATTAATAATAGCGACAGTGACAGCAAGAGTTTGGTAAAATACCTTTTATTCAAATTTCTCGGCGACCTTCTGTTTCTACTTAATAAAGCGTGGAGTATTATTAACATATCGTTGCAAACTTTCATGCTAATTTACAGCAGACAATTTTATCTTCAACAGATTTATAAATGGTCTGTTAAGAAGCTCATAGTTCACACTTCATAATTTATCTTACTCGTCAGATGTTGTGAGTCTAACATCTCGGAAATAAATCAGAAATAAGTACATATTTAAAATAACACGCCTCAAGAGAGTAGAACTCGTTTTATTATGCAAATGCTAAACATGCTCGGATAATTAAATATTATCGTGTTATCTCCATTTTACAAGCAATTACAAGTAATGCTCAAAAGGTACAATACTTCTTCCTTAATGATTAATCTGTTTTAAATGTTCATTTCAAACACCGTGCTAATCTTATAAACGTATGAAGAAGATTTAAACAAAATTCGAACATATATTAAGATTACAAAATTGTTATTAACAAAAATTAGATTTGTACTTTAAAAATATGGAATGCAACGGAAGTACCATGTGATAGTTATTGTAACGATGGATTGGTACACATTGCGAAGTTTTGTTAGCTAGACATTCACTAGTTACTTTAGTGAATTATCAAAATAATATTGACCTATCAACATCTTGAGAGATTGTGTGCTACTAAAAGAAAGGCAGGTATTTGAATAAATCTCTCAAAATTGTGACGGATTGAGAATTAAATTCAGTTACCTACAAAAAGTGGATAAGATGTCATTGCAGGTTGCTAACAAGAAAGGGGCTTTGGTTTACGACGAAAAATGTCGTGCTTTTAGGAAATTATCTCAATCTAGGTAAAAACACTATTTTAGACGGAGATATTAACAAATATTTTTCTTTGAGGTTGGTGAAAGTCTATCATAATGTTTGTGTTACTCGATAACAACAGGAATCTTTGGTTTTACGATTTTGAAATGTTTATATGATACGTCAGTAGAAATGTTGCAATAATGCATATTATCATAACAGTTCGAATTAATTAATAAATAATATAAAAAAATGCACTAAAAGGAAACGAACAACACTATATTACGATGAAAAATGAACCAGACAATGAAAAGGAAACTTCAATTAAAATACAATAATTGTTACGTTAAGTACAATATATAGAATGCACTGTTCTAGTTACCGGCAGGAACTTTTGGTGGGTGGCGGAAAAACTTATTTAGATAATTTGACAACTTTTAATTGGAGGACAAATCTTTAATAGCGAAATGTTATTGGATAATGGGCAAATGTATATATTAATCAATCCTAATTACATCATTTGACCACGAGACATGTCATTAAAAAAACCATCAATCAAAAGCCGTCTGTCGGACCTAGTGGTGGGGTTTTTTCCGCAAGTAATGATACATTACGTGAATTCATAAGCATGTGCCAGCCTTGTACCCTTACAATACGTCATCTTATTTTAAAAAAAGCTTTATTCATCCAAATGTCGAATCACGTGTCGTAAACAGCGCAAATAAAACAATTTTTTTAATACTCATATGCTTCCAGTGTCAGGCCGTCGGTTTATCACTGGCCCAATTAAAATGTTGATAATGTTTTCAAATACACTCACTGGTACAACTAGATCAGACAATAATATGATTTTCTCAACGTATGGAATGCGACTTGTTACTATGGAGAATACATGTACTATTATCTAGATCTAAAAGTTGAGCAGAATTTAACAGTAGTTGGTTATGGTTTTATTCTGGAACATTATGTACCTTCTAAGTGAGTACAATTGGTTATTTTTATTCAGGAAAATACGTATTAAATATATATCTTTGTTGTGTCGTTCCGAATAGTCTGCCAAATTATCTGTCTACGAGTGACACATACAGGTCTTTGGTCCCTTGGAGACAAAGCTGGCGAGAGAAAATGGCAGACTTTTTAGAGCTTTCTGGATAAAATGTCTGCGTATCCTATCTAATTAAACTTTTTCCAAGTTATACATAGTTATAATATAGTTTATATACATACTCGTATATTAGATTTGAGGTTCGAAGGAAACAATGTATCTCCGACATATACTTTACAACACGTTTTATAAAACATCACAACAGGTAAAACAATGCGATAATCTGCTGGGGGTATTCCCAATAATTATTTTTCTTCAATGCTAAACAGTAATTACAGGAAAAACATCGAGTGATAATTATAATTTGCAAAGTAATTAATGATTGTTTGTCTTTTTTTCCATGCACAGCAACTTTATGTTTATGCAAGTACTACGAAGTATTGCAAAGAATTGAAAATTGAGATGTGCTGGCTATTAAATACTGCTTTTAGAACATAACGTATTTTTATAAACCAAGAAAAAAATTAAGTATCAGGCCTGTAAAATCAGTTCAAAATCTCCTACTTACAAACCTCTTTTCGGTTATGGTATAATTGCATAATGATCGTAAATATTGAAATATTAACATACGCAACGGATAGCGAATGTAATGAAGTACGTGTATGTGCATTCGAAGATATCTCTCATGTACACATCTATATATACGCGGAAAAATAGTAAATACTTGCAAGCCAAGAAAACAATGTAAAATAAAGTTTCAGTATTTCAAATAACAGAAAGAAAATAGTTGAAAACAAGAATCAACAAGTTGAACTCTGAATAGAGTTGATTTTTAAGGAAATGTTAATGCAGTAATAGGTTAATTTTGTATGGGATGTCTAGGATTTTTTGAAAATATATATCGTAAGAAAATGTCATCTGGCCGTCTTTGTTCAAGGATTGTTCTGTTTGTTATATTCTGGTCCTTTCGACTAAGAGAAAACTCCTGACCAACGCTCGTGACGCACACCTTTCTGAGGAAAATTGTTAATTATTTGTACAGACGAAATAACAAAACAAATTTTCCAGGAAAACTGTTATTTTCTGGAAGAATGCATTACTTTTATTGACAGTGAAATAAGTTACAATACTATCTCATTCCGTAGAATACTCTTATCTTTGTGTACACAATGTTTATAGTGAAACCGTGATTTGTTATCATTTTACTATTGCTTTCAACGTTTTTGCTTCCAAGTCGTGATAATTTACTAATTATAATATTTTACCTACAACATTCCATCTGAATGACGTGCAGAAGAATTATTGCATGTTAATACTGCATATTTCTTCAAAAACAGCAAACTTATTTTGTAGCACCATTTTAATTAAAAATAAATAATATACTTAGTTTTTACCACTTTTATGTTTTTTACCATATTGTTTTATATTAACATACACCTGTACGGATTTTTACACATACGTGACATACATAAAAATTTTGTGGAACATTAACCATAAAATAAAAATAAAACAATCGTGTATATATTCCATACAAAAGAATAGTAGGTGTTATGCTAACATTGAGTTTTAGTATTGAGGTACATTATTACAGCCCGTTTGTAACTATATTCCGTGCAGTTGAACACATCCACTACTTCTGAGAAAGTATTGCCAACTGCATCAGTATCTTGCGAGTAAAGAGCTAATATTTGACCCGCTTGCACGTGGGAACATCATCGTTTATGCAAACATCATTTGCCTAGATAAATACGCAGCATTGATAATAATATGAAATCTGCAAATTAGTATTTCTGACTGAAGTGTTTGAAGTTAGTTTTATTACAAAACCAATAAAATAAGTTCTTGGCGTGTTGTATAAACAGATATATTATTATAAAGGATGACCTTCAAACATATTTAATATTATTAGCAGCGTTGCAAACAATAAAAGATGTTATATAAATTCTTAACAAAGAATATGCAAAACATTGGTAATACCTCGCATTATGATGTATAAATAAAGAATATTATTTCTTATTAACTTGAGAATGAAAATATGTCAAGTTTAACATTGCAATATCCACTGCAATAATATGAACGCATTCTGTAATATTTATATGCATTATGTATGTTCTTTCGATTTTATCATCTCATAACTTTTATAACATATTACATATTATTATTATTTTAATATTACAAGAATCTGTATTGATAATAATACATTTTTAGCATGTTTAAAATGGCTTGCATTGGGATTGAATGCAAGCCATTCTCCGATATACCGCTGAGGGCAATCAGTACGATACGCCCGCGGTAATTTTCCACTTGCTAAAATATAGTTTTCCGACAAATCACTTGTGATATTGCATCACGTTGCATTGCACGGAATGAAAGAGCGCGCAGGTAGATCCAAACAGGTGTTGTGGCATTCTGCACCGTGGTTTGTGGTTCTTACCTTACACTACATTGCGTCTAGAAATCATGAAGAAACTACGAGTAAGAAATAGTTCAAGTTTTACTATGCTACCTTCACTTTAATAACGAAGAACAGATCATTTAATGTATATAACATTCCTGAATTTGATTGGCAGTTAATATTTAATTCACAAATGTTCTCAGTTGGAAGATTTGTGGCACTTTGACAGATACCCATTTAATATATTCATTTGACGTAAAGCTATTAATATTTGACCCCGCAATAATAATCGTTGCCATAAAGTATATATTTTGATTTAAATTCATATAACTTACGTCGAAACATTAAAATATGTAAATACAGATTTCTTGAGGGAATGCGATAATATTTTGAGAATATATTCACAAAAATAGCTTTGGTTGCACTCTTGGCCAGCAACGGTTTCAAGAAGTGTTTGCAAGAAATGCAGACTTAGTAAGATTAAATATTAATTTTAATCATAAGGAAAGCCAAGGAAAAAATTGGTTGTCTGTAAAGTCTGTTTACGGACGATAATTTTTAAACGTCATATAATAATGATGGAGTGGAAGAGATGTATGCGTCACAAGCCGAACGCTTAGGCCGAACGCTTGTTCCGCGCTCTCCCTTGCTCAGGCGGAACGTGACAATGAATCATGCTTTTTCGTGAGTGCAGCCGGCGTTCATCGATTTATAAGACGTTATCAAGTCAAAAAATTACATGTAATTTTTTTTTTTATCAATTAGATTATTTTTACACAGACAAATTACCAAATTATTATTTGTTATCTTTCCCATCTTAATTCAATGATATATATCAGATAGAACTATTCATCAAGAGAATTTAGTCGACCGATCTGATAAGAAACTACCTATGATTTTAGGAGAAGACTTAATATTGGAAATTATGCTGGGAACTGTGAGAATTAATAATATATGAGTTCTTGGAATTCTTGCTGGTCGGGAGAAGCTTCGCCTAGGCTATATTTTTGAGTATTTTCTGAACTTTCTTTAGTAGAAAAATCAATGTTTATTTATTATAATACTTGAACTACGTATAACTTTAGTCAATACAAAACATCCAAGAAACAAAATTCGGAAGAGAAAGAAAAATCTGGGTAATTTGCAACAAGGAACGCCGGATAATTCTGTTTCTTCGGAGTGGTCTTAATTTAGATTTTGCTGAATGGTAGTTGAAAATAAACAGAAACACATGTTTTCTTGCATGTCACATTCGTACTTTGAAAAATATACTTTATTTATCTTGCTCAATAGTGTAGGTCTTAAACGACTATTCAAACAATTTCTTTCCTACATTGAGTTGTATCAAGTTTGTATGAATGGAAGAATAATGAATATGTTGACTGATAATAATAAAGGTCATCACTTGGTTACACAATTAATTGCCTGAAGTAAACAAGATGTTGTTTATAAGTACACATTTTAAGTGTACTATTTTCTGGCGGTTTTACAGTAAAAACAGTTTTTTTCGTTGTGTTTTATTTTCGGAAACCGGTAAACAATGTATGATATTACAAGTCATAATATAAAACAGTATTTCACTACTCTGCAGTTTATTTCTTTAGGTTTCAATGAACATTTGGGGTGTTTTTTTTTTTAGAGATTTTTTAGAGTAGAGATCCACTTACGAGACCCTGAGGAAAATAATGACCCTAAGGGCCTGTGTCATGTTAGACAATGGTGCTGTGTGGAGTATTTTTAACGTAATAACGTCTTATAAATCGATGAACGCCGGCTGCACTCACGAAAAAGCACGACTCATTATCACGTTCCGCCTGAGCCGAGCGTGCAAGCTGAGCGCAGAACAAGCGTTCGACTTGTGACGCATCTATCTCTCTTCCACTCCATCGTTATTATATGACGTTAACACGTACAATTATCGTCCGTAAACCGACTTTACAGGCAACCAATTTTTTTTAAGAAGAAGAGGAAGTTCTGTAAAGGGAAAAGGTATGAGGGATGGGTTTCTGTGGGTCAGTGTGTCCAGGAGTGACGGCCGTATGAATCCATCCCTTCACTACGGTGCAAGACGATGGGTCGAGGGCTAGAGAGGTCAAAGATCCTCAACCAGTCTCTCTCTCGATCCGGCCTACCACGTAGTAGGTTGGCAGACACATCGGCCGCCAAAACCTTGACAAAGCTCACGCCATGAAGTGTGTAAGATTTGAACATAAATAGTTACGTGTTTTATGTATATTTATATATTATGTTGAAATGTCGCTTTCCCGTACTTATTACATAAAGCTCGTAATATTATATAATTTAATGATGTGTTAAAAGTTAAGGCAACAAGCGATAAACGTTGGTAAACACACGTGTTAATTGTTTTGACAGATACGGCAAAGAGTGTACCAATAAAGGTACGAAATAAGGTCACCGGGGACCACCAGAGGTCGTTGGGGTCAGAGTTGCCTTGTGCTTTTGTCATTTGGTTATACACTTCATGTACCGAATATAACTACATGACAAACTTATAATTTTTCAACAGAAAACGTTATGTATTAATATTTACTAACATATCTACTAACATTACTAACATATTTAATAACTGCTCGACATTTTTTCAATAATTTTCGTCTTTTGTTCGATAAAGGTATTAGGGGGAAATTACTATGCTTGCACTAATCAATTATCCCTCCCCCTGCCCCTCCCCCCACTCCCCCTCCCCCCTTCCGCATTACATATATTCATTACCGGTACATTCGTTTTCAAACAACTCGCGTGCTACCTAAATTTCATAATTCTAGAGCTCAAAAAAAAGAATTATCAAATTTAGTGTAGTCGTTCGGAAGTTATGCGCGTACTAAAATTTCGGAGATTCATTTTTATTTATACAGATAGATAGAAAGATAGAATTACGATTTCCACACATAAATTAACATCGTTTCCACGGCGACAATTTGTTTTCTGACGTTAGCAATAATTCGCTTTTGTTAGCGACACAAAACGTATAAAAAATATAAAATACTAATATTTATAATTTCATAACGCCAGAGCTTACCAGTAGCATATATTACTCGCATATAATTTGGCTTTCTATTTTTGAAATAATTTTAAAAATCGTTTTTTTTGGTTTATGCGTGAAAGCGTAACAAACAAACACGCAGTTTCGCATTTATAATATTAGTATAAAAATACATACGTACATGTAAATACACACACGCTCACACAAAAAAAATACACATATATTATATGTATGGCTCTAAATCGGAGATAGTCAGGTATATGCAATTTTATGTTCCTTCTGAAGGTAGTGATTGAATTTCCACGTCTTTGTGGTAAATACGATAATTGTTAAATGATTTTTATACTTTATATGTAGATGAAGAAACCTGTGATTTTGAAACATGTTGGTATTATTGTGAAATATAAACATGATTGAAAAAAATGTGTAAAGAAAGATGGTTGTTTTCATTTAATAATAAATTTCACATCATCACAATTTAACCTACATTCTCACTCAGAATCTGTGCTTGTATATATTTAATTTGAATTCTGATGATCTAGATGATTTCGCGGCAGATATCTTATCGTAAGTCAATTCAGTAATAATTTAACTCGCGTGTGCAAAATTGATTATCTCTTTATCTAATCGTAGGAAATAAAATAAAATTCCGATCGATCGATTGATCACTTTAGATCAAATGTATGACTTACATATATATCTTAATGGTATTTTAAAGCAGGGTACTTCAACACATCTCCAAAATTTGCAAATATGAACGAATTCCTGGTGTCAAATATTAATAGCACGTTAGAATGAATATATATATATAGGTTGATATAAAGTTATATTCGGATGATGGGGTTAATGTTGTATTGCATATATAAATCTCGACACAGGCATATTCTAGTGAGACAGGCATCTAAAAAAACACTTGTAATCAAACTGTATACAGATAATAAATAAAAATTTAAAAAAAAAAAAACATAAATATGTAAAGGAAAGGCTTTAGACTAGAAATCCGAAGGTCGCGGATTCAAACACCGGCGTGCGCAAATAAATTTCTCAAATAATGAATTAAAAATAATATGTAGTGTACATGCGGCAAAATTTTATGAAGGGCGGTACAATAGTACAAGGATTTCATTGGAATATTTATATTCCTGAACGTTGCTTGAATGGCTTTAATCGTGTTTGGTGACCAGATTTGAGTAGCCAGATTCTTCCCCACCTTCACCTTCCCCTCCCGTCTACCTCCAGCCTCACAACATACCCCTAATAATCTTACTGGCTCCACAGACGGAAATCTGGGTAAAATAAATTATTCTGAAATGTTTTACAAAAGGTATTATTATCTAATAGTCTTTAGAAAAACAAATCTACCGTAGATATATTCGTAACAAAACGTGATTTCATTTCCCCTAGAAATAATTAAATAAGCTATTATCTTTTGATAATAGCGGACTATAGAAGCAATGCAATGACATTGAAAACAAAACATTCACCGCATTGTGCATTTGGCTTGTTGTCAAATGCAACAATTACTCGGAAATCCACTTAACCAGCCGAGCTGATGCAATCGATACAAACAAATAATATTACAAATCTAAACGTCGAACCGCTGCTTACAAAATCTGGAAAAATCTTTAACAAATTATCAACCTTGTACCAAAGTACCTAAACATCAAACATTAACGAAAATACAAAACAGTTTTTAACAATTTTTTTTTATTAAAATTTTTGCATTTGTTTCCGTAATTGTTAATTTCAGTTAATTTAAAGATTGATATTTACAAAATAGGGACACGCGTAAGATAATAGTTAATAATTTGTTACCGGAATTGAAAAATAATGCAATTTAATGGTTATTTTGTTAACTTTAAAAACACGAAATGTAATTTTACAAGGACCGCCATGTTATTAATAATTACGACGGTAAATATGCACTTTTAAAAGGAAAATTCACTTTGTGATATAATATGCATTATTTGTCATTTTCGAAAATTGCAAAACGCACTTCTTATTATTGTCTAACTTCTAACTGATACAAAGTGCTTTTTCCTGTAAAAAGTGTGTATTTGTGTAAAGATGGCGATAAATATTTAAATGCATATTTCTAATTTTCGACCACTTAATTAAATAGTTCTAGTTAGTGTCTTCCTACTGCAATTTTTTATTTTTATTATAAAGTGTATATTAAACATGTCCCTATTTTGTAAAAAATTACCAATTTAAATTATATATGTTAACACTGTGCTCTTTGTAATCCATTTTTTCATGTACAAAATTGGTTGGTCTGTAAAATCGGTTTACGGACGATAATTATACGTGATAACGTCATATAATAACGATGGAGTGGAAGAGAGATAATTGCGTCACAAGCCGAACGCTTAGGCCGAACGTTGTGGCCGAGGTTGTAAAATTTTATTTGTGTCCTAGTACTTTACTACACTCGCTTCCTATTTTCTCAGACAATTAAAGGTAAAATAAGCTCTTATGCTGATGATACTGTATTATTATTAAAGAGTCAAACACGGGAAGTATTTAACAAATTTGCAAATGAAGATATTAATATCTGAAAATCAAGGTTTGATAATATCCTTTTGACACTTATGCAAAAAAATTATAGGGGGGGTTTGACCACCAAATCTGCCCCCCTCTCCTGGCTATAAAGTATATAGATAAAAAATGTTTATGTGAACCTAATAGTGTAAACTTTAATGGTCGTCTCGCAGCGCAGCCGTTGTCAAGCTACCCACGAAGCCATCATACAAATTGCGTAGAGTTTAGCTAGAGATATGTCATTATTACTTATTATGGGAGTATGTCGGTGTTGAACCCGTGATGATGGTTGGAATGTCGCTAAAGGGGGAGCCATGTAATCATTGGGTGTGTAATTTTTCAATCAATGAAACTTTATTGAGAACATCCTGCTGTACTATGTACCGATTAAAATTAATTTTTCAAATTGTATTTTTTCGCCGCTCTACGAAACGATTTAACGTACAAAAAAACAAGTGTGCCGTTCGCGGTAGAAATTAAACCTTCATAAAACTAAGCGGACAAGAGTGGGGAGGCTACGAAGTACCGCACAAAGAAGAGACTGATTATTTAATATCATTCTCTTGCAGCCTAAATTCTATAGATATATGTTTTTGTCTCTTTTTAGTGTCGCTTTTTCGTTTCATCGAGTTTCAAATCACAACGATGCTAAAGAATTTTTCACTTCAAAAATTATTATGTCTCTTATCTTCAACGTTAATGATTTTAAGTAAATCGCACAATTGAAAAGTATTTCGATTGAAAGTCACGAAAATGGTTTTATTTGATGTTTCAAGTTACGAATAACCACACTCTTGAATTGTTTTCGGACAGCCTGAAGCCAGTGAGACTACGGCATCCTAAATTTTGGTATGTTGTGGGGCTGAAAGTACTGGGGAGGAGAATCTGATGAAAGATTGGGAAGTAAGTTAGTAGATATTCAGATTTGGTCACAAAACACAACCTAAGCCATTTCAAGCAACTTTTGGTTTCTGAATGGTGGTCCTTTACCTGGATCATACTGAAAGTATCTAATGTGCCACAAATACACCATCCACTGGAGCGACAGCGCAATTTTAAACTTTTTTCTCCGATTGCTCGGAATTTTTTGGTGATCATTTTGAATATTTTCCGCCCAAATAAAAAAAAAAATCATACCTCCGAATTTTAATATGGAGACAAACAAACTGATTATAGTTCTGTATATCCAATGAATTCACGTATATTTTGTCAATTATCACATATTCGTAAGATTTATAAAAAAAATATAAAATCGTAATCGTAATCTATTTAATTACTTACAAATAAGGGAAAATTTGCCAAAATTGGCAGCAAAGCAATCCGAGGTATTTTAAATAGTGCCATATTGTGGCACAAAGCGCTACAGTGGTTAAACAATATTATTTTAAATGAATAAGTTGTGATTAACACAAATGAATCTAATGAAATGAAAGTAAATTATGCACGCTGGGATTCGAACCCGGATTCACAGCTGAGAATCGAAATCACTCAAACATGGAGGCCGTCACTCAAAAAAGAGCATGAGAGCAAGATGTCACCAAACTCGATATGTAGGTGCCTACTTAAGTTAAGTCAAATACCAACATGAAAGGAACGATGCGTAGTTAACATCTTAAATGCCAGGGAAGAAACTCGAAAATTTCGCGATGTTTTGACTTTGACGTAATATTTTGCGGATTTATTTCATGCTATCACATATAATATTTACCGAAACACGTTCCCTGAACAATATACTATGCTTACAAATAATATTACTTGCGTTTATTAGACAAATTGATAGTTTTATCGATCTTTTCATGACATGCGACGCTCAAAGTTTGACAGCTCAAACCGCGGCAGAAATGTCATTTCGAAAGTCATAGATATGTGCAAATATGATTATTTGAGAGGCTAGGTGTGTCCTTTATATATGTTACGTCAAGAACAAGAATGCCCCAAGCGATTCTGACCTTGTCCTTCATACATTTTCTTTATACATAAGGTTTAAAATCGCATCTCAAAAAAATTTTTTTTTTTTTTATGGCGCGTCCTGGGCGCGCAATCGGCAAACCAGAGGTTGCCCTATTGAGATTATTAATTCAGATAGAACGACAGTTCTACTGAAAATTATTATTAATACGCATTAGTGTATGACCACTGGATTAATATTAATGTTCTGTCTGCTATTCGTAGAATACTCGTTGCATTATTCATTGTCTTGTAATGATTATTAATTATTATTCTTTCAAAGTTTTTCCTTGTAGGCTATGTATATTCTGCAATAAGGTTGGTCTCATTGAAATGAAACTGGCTGTAAATTAACGTATTGCTATTTCAACGATAGCATAAACGATATGGCCGTGACAGACCGTCATCGGTCTATTTTACATGTAATTACATCGTGCTAATTTTTATCAACGTTAGAACATGATGTATTTAATCATTTGTAATAAAGTGACAGGAAATATCTCTGTGCTGATTAAGCTAGTTACTAAATAGTACAATATGGCTCAATGTCACCATTATTGTTTTTATGCGGTTTAAATGTATTAATTAATAAATAAAATGGGGATGTCACAACATTTCTTCGTAGATTTAGGAAAATCCAAATGTAATATTGTCATCGAATGTTCATTCAGCGCCATTTTGTTTTTATGACAGTTGTAAGGTCCTCGTTAAATGCCTCCGACGGCCTGATAAAAATGATTTTTTTTAGTTTATTATTTACTGTTCGTAAGTAGGTACTAAATCTACCTTTTGAAGTAAAAACTTTTTTAGCACCGTTGTGATTTGAAACTCGATGAAACGAAAACGACACTAAAAAGAGACAAAAACATACATTTATAAGATTAATAATGAGATAGAATGAAACCTTACCGCATTGGCCACTTTGATTATGAGATCATCACTTTGTGGTTTGATGTATTGAATAAAAATAAAGCATTTATTTTTTGTAAGACCACGAGTTTTAATTAAATTATTTACAAACCGGTTTCGTTTTGCTCAAGTATCATCAGTAATACTAAACAAGAAATACATAGTGTGCGCTTATATATAAATAGTAAATACAGAGTTAGACAACAAGATAAATAAATCACATTCAGTGAGGATACACTTACATCAGTACAAAGGAAATGGGAAAAACCGACAGACAATTTTGCAGACTAATAGTTATTTATATATCAGCAGCACAGACTATATTGTTCTCGTTTAGTATTAGGTAATTTGCACCCTAATGATGCTTGGGCAAAGCAAAACCGGTCGGTAAATAAATTAATTAAAACTCCTGGCTTTACACAAAATAAATGTTTTATTTTTATTAAAGTTTAGACTTACGGGTTTCAATTTATTAATAACTAGCTTTTCCCCGCGGCTTCGCTCGCATGGTATTACGGGAAATTACTGTAGCGGTTGAACTTATCAATTATCCCCCCTTCTCCTCACCCCCACCCCCTCCCGCATTCCATACATTCATTCCCTTACATTCAGTTTTTAAACATCTCGCCTGCCACCTAAATTTCATAAAGCTATAGCTCAAAGAAAAAAAGAATCATCCAATTTTGTTCATTCGTTCGGAATTTATGCGCTAACAAACATTTCGGATGTTTATTTTTAATTAAATATTTAGAAGTTTGTTAATATAATAAAAAAATTACACTATTTATTATTCAGTCTTCATAATCGTAAAGAATTATATTTTTAATGTAGGAACTCTTCTGACATTTATTTCAAAACAGAAGCATGTCCAAAAAACACAAAATATATTCTAATATTTGAATTTTCTGGAGCAGTAGCTGACCAGGGGGCTGAGTACTTACCAGCTTAGAGCCCACAAATATATCAACATCGTTTCCATTGGAAACAATTTTTTGACGTTAGCAAAAACTCGCTTTTGGTAGCGACAGAAAACGTATAACAAATATAATATATTAATATTTATAATTTCATAACGCCAGAGCTTGCCATCGTATACAGAATATAGTCTGAGCATATAATTTAGCTTTATATTGGTGAAAGAAATATTAAAGTCTTTATATTGTGTTATGCGTGAAAAGGTCATAAACAAACTGGAGCAGTTTCGCATTTATAATATTAGTATGGATGATGTGTTCCATGTTAGTAAAAAAATTTCAAAATCCTTGACAAATATTGCCTTTTTATTCATTTAATTGTGGATAGGAGGGCTTATTAATTATACATTTACTTGTTAGTGTTGTCTACATCAGTTCCAAATACTTTTTGTAATTTCATCAAATATTATAATATTCGGTGACCGTTCGAAATGAAAACCAAACAAACTGGCGGTAACTGCTAAACAAATGTGATAGTGTTTACCGTGTACAGTTCACACGAAAAAACATTTACATCTGAAGTGAATAAATCATGTAGGTACCTGAGTAGACCCGGGTGTTCAAGGTGGCCTCACACCAGAACCTTGATCTTGCATCGAAAGATGAAAGTTGATCGATTCAGTATTAAAATTACCTGTTTTACTAGTATTTTTAATGTTCGCATACATTTGCTGCGTGATCACTTAAAGACAACAACATAAATGGATTTTATCGAAGGATGTTGAATTTTGTAATAATCGAAAAATGTCGATTATTTGGATAACTGAAGAACGTCAACAAAACACTTTTATATTAAATGCATTATACTTCTACTACGCAACATTACAAATTTATAAAGATAATATTCAAAATAAAGTTGCACCCTTTAAAAATAACAGATATCTTAGACAAACGTCAATACTTTCTACTCTAAAATGTAAAAAAAACAATAGGGCAGTTAAACCATAAATATCTCGGAGTTAAAATTTTTAATTCATTGCCAGTAAAATTAGAAACATGAATACTAAAATAAATGAATAAGTAAAATTAGGAACATAAAAGAATTAAAAACTCACCTTAAAAATTATACTGGAAACTTGAACTGAATCATGTCAAATAAAACTAATATGATAACACCCCCCCCCCCCCCATACACACAACCCCTGCTTATTAATGTTTACAAATACATTTATTATGTAATTTATTATTTAGTCTCTTATTTAAAAGTCGTTCCATTGAGTATTAACGTTTCCTGAATCTGTTGAACGATTTCACCGAATGATAATTCATTAATGGACTTTTAAAAACCAAAAATGTAGCCTTCGCCGCATTTTCATTGGTAAAATGTCTTTGTTGTATTATCGAAATGACAATTGAAAGTGACAATCAACGAATCAACTGATTTCGATTAGTCCCGTAGTTGAAAAAAGTGAAATTCAAATTAAAAATAAATTAATTTTATTGTCTGGTGTGCCAAATTATTCAGTTGTGGGGACATTTTAATGTCGAGTTTCTTTGTCCGACGCCTCTTTGACGATTCTTTGTTCGAGTTTAGTCTCAAGGTACTTTGCCGAAACGCATCCTCTCGGTCAAATTTATTTATTCAAGGTAAAGCATACATTCGTGAAACATGCATAAATCCGGAAGAAATGAGTAAACAACGCAACACATGGCCAATTTGGCGATTACGGGATGGCGATGGACGTTGCCTTGGCCGGCTGCTAACAGCTGAGTTCATTGACAATGCGACAGTTTACTAGAACACCGACAAAATCCCGATATCTTTTGTAAACATTTGAATCGGTTGTCGCTAACAAATGATGAACTTTCAACAACTATTATCGTGAACCATTTTTGGTTGGTTTGGATGGTTTTGGCGTTTCCTCCTTCTTTAGCCAACGTTTCGGACAGAATTGTGGCAAACTCGGCCATCGGGACAAATCGGCATCTCCCGAGCGCTTAATTAAAAACAGCCTTTACATTGGATTTGCAAATTTTTGACAAGACTTAATAGTTCTCGGTTCGCAACTCGGTATCACATCAACATGCATAAACACACACTTCACCAATGACACAAAGACTAAATATATTAAATTCAAAATCCACAATCAACAGATTCAGTACAAAACTAAACATAAAAATGCATTAAAACTGATTAAAACTGATTTAAAAGTGAACCAAGAAATTCCTTGTAACTGTCGAAAATTGAATGAAATAGAAGCAATAAAATACTTTGGAATAATTATTGATCAAAACTTAAATTGGAACTTCCTAGAAAAAAATTTGAGCAATAAATTTAAAAAATTAACCTACTTTTTCAAAGCAATAAAACATTTTAGATAAAGAACAACTAATTCAAATTTATTACGCATTAGCCCAATATCATCTACAATTACAAACAATCTTATCGGAAGGGGAAGCTCAAGCGATTCCAATATAAAGCCAGTCCTCATAGCACTAAAGGCAATTTTGAAAATTGTACTTAAAAGTGCCCATCGGAACTCATTCAGATCTGAATTTAATATCACTGAAACAATTGTATACAAAAGATATTCTAATTTATGCATGCAAAAACCAGGATAAAACCGTACACAGACAAACTTGGGCCAAGATCCACGTTACGTAAATTCCACCAACCTACAACAAAAACGACTTTTGGACAAATAAATGTGCAATTTTTCCCCTTGCAATAAAAACCATCAAAAAATAACCGACTTCAATTGTGGCTAGTATTGTGTTTTCTTCTAGAAATTACTTAATATTCCTGTCGTAATATTTTAACAAAGTGCTTATAATTCAAGCACGTAATCATGTACAATGTGACTTTGGACTAGGGTAACCCATTAAGGACTTATTATTTCTTAAATCATGTAAAAAATATATATATACAAGTATATATAAATCTTCTTGAAGCATCGTAAAGCAATGTCCTTAAACTTTCGACGTATTTTAGTGTTCACAGCAACATATTTGCTTTGTATGAAGTTGTGGAGGACAGGACACTACAAACTGAAACAGCATACAGACTTGAATTGAATTTTAAAAAAAGCCCAAGGACTCTTTCAGCCAATGACATTTACAACGTAAAACTTGACATTGCCAACTATTAGAAAGGTCGCCTTTGTTGACACGGCATCAATGGCAAATGTAACTCAAGGCTGCATTTTTACTCCTGTTTGAATGCGGCTTCACTGCTCTTGTGTAACGAATTGAGGTTTACCGATATTAACTGTTTAATTGTATTTTTATTTAAGTTTCTCTAAAACAGATACCTAGTCAAAACGGGTCGTCTTCCTCGCCAAACCTCTCGAAAGCCAAGGTTGGACTAAAAGCAAACACAAGACTTCAAGATCACCTGGCCATTCATACATAATTCAGTCAAAGATGTTGATTTAAATTAACTTTTAATTTCAATCAATATCAAAAAGCCTGAAACAGGCTTAATTTTGTAGATTTAATCAACGAAGAAACATTTTCGGCTGGTATATATTATATTTATGGCTTTCATCAATAGTTTATTAACGCTAAAGTATGTTGTTTGCGTTTATATGACCGTCGTTGTCATAAACATTAACTGTTTCTATTAGATTAGGAAATGTATTAACCTAAGTATTGCGAATGTTCTAATAAATAGCTTTTTTTCATGAGAATAATATAATATGTTTTTGTGGATGAATTTAATTTTTATTGTGTGAATTTTATGTTTGCATACATAGCTACAATATTATTTAAGAATCATCTGTACGTAATACGGCACAGGGAAGATCAAATGTGAATTTATGTTATTAAGTTTTCCAATAACGATTTTGTATTTTAGAGACGCGTACTCCGCTTTTGGACTTAAAACTACTCGGTAAGTTTGTAATATTTGGTGGAAATTGGAGTAAGTAAACATGTTTATGATTTCAAACAGGGAGAACAGGTGCAAACTAGTTAGGGAGTAACTGTTTGTTTTCTTACGTATATTATACCTGAATTGAAATTTCGTGAGTCTGGAGGAAATGGAATTGAAAAGAGGACTGAAATCAGAAGTGTGGAAAATACCACGTAATTAAGTAACTTTGTTATTTTCATACTTTAAAATGGTTTGCAGGTTTATGTACTGCTACAAAGTTAAATAAGGATTGCAAAACGGAATAAGTGTTAGGAAAACCACTGAATAAGTAAGTTTAACTGGAATAATGAACTATTCAAAACTTCCCGTCTGGCCCTACTGACCCACTGTGTTTAATAACTGAGCATTTCACCAAAAAATAGTGATTTACTTAATGATGACAAAAAATCTTTAATTAAAAAAATCAGTAAAATTCAAAACTATTAAATAAATTAAACATATTATAACGGCTTAGACATTAAAAATATGTTGATAAAAAGTAAAAATATATATTTTTTTTTAATTTTCGCGGTCGTTTGCATATTTTATGAAAACCGTTAGACCTTCAAAAAGAGCGTTAACACAGAGTACGACCTGTGACATAACCTCGATGCGTTATCAAAAATGCGTTACTAACATTATCGTTTTTAATTTCCAAATTTGCGAATTTTCTGACCATGACTGGTTTCGCACGTCATACACGATAAAAGGACACTAACAATGTTATCCAATAAATTCCATGATTGTAACATGCGCAACAAAGTGCTTATTTAAAGAAAAACAAAAACAGGATGGTCATACTCTCAGGCCATTAAAAATCGAAACTTTCATGGCTTGAAATAGTTTTAGCTGTGTTTAATATCCAGACCTAAATAGCAAAAGAATTGAGTCTTTTGTGCGTTATTCACATAAAACTTTCTTTTTTCAAACGTGCGATGAGCTGACTCATTTGTGATATATATTATTGTTTGATTTCATTTAGTCTCTGTCACTTAAACTTAGAGACTATTATCGTCTGCTGCCATTTGTGGTTTTAATGTTATTTATGAATAGTAACAAATAACGATGACTCCAATCATAATAGCTCATTATCCAGTCAACTAATACATTTAGAATAAAGCACCAAGACATCGGACGTGACACATGTTAAATATATAGTAATAATTGTTTTTAAAAATCGGTGGAAAAACTTGTGATGGGTAGAAAAATCACGTTCAGTATATTTGTACCTGATTATAAATAAGTCAATATCAATTACTAATTGTAATGAATGTGGATCCAAGTTTAAATAGGAATAAATTAATTGGGATTCTTTGTTTGGACATGAATTGAGGTAAAAAAAGTCATGTCTTGTATGAGAGCCCTCTCTTCACCGTTTGGTCAACGGCCACGCGATAAACGTTTCTTTAATATATTCTATAATTATACGAGTTATATTATTTTATTTAATGATTCCGAACACTATATTTCTATCAAGAGCTATGTGATAAGAATACTTTTTTTTTCACCATATTTACTGCCATTTATGTTGGGTAAAATACTTCAAGATTAAAATCTTCAAATTAGGTTAACGTTTTTTGTCTCGTAAAAAGTTACAATAATGTCGTGTTCAGTAGGTAATAAAAAATATCAACCTAATTTGGATTTAAGTTTATTTATTTGTGTTGGCTGTGATTTCAAAGTGTTGGTGTAATTTTAAATATGTACACGGAACCATTGACCTATTTCCTCTCGGACAGAACCAAAATACCATTTTACAAGGAACTGGCGGAATATGTGCGCTGTATTTAAGCTCGTTTCGGAGGCGTAATAATAGCGATATACTACGGTGATCTTTCGGTAAGTTCATTGCCACGCTGTTAGCATTAACTGAAATATTGCTTTTAATGTCATGTTAAATTCATAAATAACTTACAATCGTTCCCCTTTTCCCCAGGGGAAATGAGGGAGTCCCAGTTGTCTAGAGAAAGGGAAACCACAGGTTGCGACCCCTAAGGAGGTCACGATGTGTTTTATGTGGTGTTGCTATCTGCTAAATCAAACCATATATCTAACTAACCAAAAAGTGTAATTTAAATTATTTTCATTACATTTTAACTCTTTGTACTTTGAAACAGTATCAGAATTTTAATGGGTTTTCTCTTGAAGACTTTTTCAGGGTTATCAAGGTCACTAGGCTCTTATAAAAATTGGTCGAATGAATCTTTTCATTTACCTTGTGACAGTTGTAAATAAAAATTCAATGTCATCCTTAAGACTCTCAAGGAAGGAACTGTGTTTTTACTTACCACTATAGCATGTTTCTAAACATGGTAACATTCATCATTAGCTTAAAACGGATTAAGTTAAAAGTTAAAGCTAAAAATGAACATATTCGTCGGAGTTACCTAAATTGTGAAATTACGAAGGGGTGAATTTCACTTAGCAATATTACATTATCAGAATTACACACGAAATTTCTCATGAAAGAAATTAAACATGGTGAGAATTACACCTACTGAAATTACACACATCAAAAAACCTAACCTAACTTATATTTGTTTTTTTTTTTCAATGTGATATTTATTTACTACACACATAAACACTTTAAAATTTAAACCTTAAAAAAAACACATTTTTAAAGTGTGTAAATCTAGTAGGAGTGTATTAAGTAATTTCGCAGCGTAATACTGGTACGTAGATTTACACTTGTTAATTTACGTGTAAATTCGTCCTGAAATCGTTTTTCGCGTATTGTGGGTGGCCTTCTAACTACACCGTCTACTTCTGGCCTGTTGTATTTGGTAATCTGTGTTTTGTTCGAGATAACTCTGCAATCTCGCAACATATCATCGACCTGATTAACCAAATGACATTAATAATATACAAATATTTAATATTGCCCTTAATAATGGCGTTGGAGAAAACTCGCTATTATTTTCACTAAATAATCACCCAAAATCGTAAGAGAATTTCGCAAGATAAGATTATACTGACAGATGAAAAGAGTCTGTTAAAACATTTGTTTGGATAACAAGTAAACAGGTTATGTCAGCAGTTATCACGGTTTATAACAGTGACTCTTGTCTCCAACTGTCACAGCGAATGACAGAACTATAATAAACGGTTGGTAAAAAAAAATACATATCTACCAACCGTTTCACCGGTTACTTCATCAATTTGGCATGTAGAGGATTGTAGAATCCAACCTTATTGTGACTCTCATTAAATGACTGTCTGGATCGCAGTTGTTTAGATGAGTAATACAAGATGAGAAAGTAGAGCAAATAAGTGCGTATTGCATCTCTGTGTAGGTCATTGCCCTTCTGGGTTGATCGGTTCATTATGGAAACATGAAGTTGAATTTACTGCAAGTTATTTTATTTTACGTCAAATCTCATATTAAAAAAAGCTTTAAATTTCTGTGATTATATTAAATGATCAAAAGTTATAACTATTTTGAGAATGTATTAGGTTTTCAAAAGATTTATTAAACTCTGTACTAAAATATCTTACCGACAGCAAACAAAGAAATATTTGCAGATAATTTCTTGGAGTTTCATTTTATGCAACGGTTTCCTGCATTTTCCTTTCTCTTTACAAGAACAATGAATGCAAATAATCGGCAAGGTTCAACAATAAAGTGCGCTCGTACATTTATTAGTCAATTTACAAATAAAGCCTTTATTGGCATGAATGTTGTAATTTGTATTAGTGAGTTGATTGGAGCGATCAACTGATAAATAATCCTCACTGAGCCCAGCAAGGGAGTATGTCAAATTCTTAGAAAAACAAAACCCACTCGTGATCGATTCATCCTACACGAAGTATCAACAAAGCACGGGGAGAAATCAAACAAAGTTATCAAACACTTCTGAACAGGATATAAATTAGAGGGCCAAAGGGTGATATGTAAGCAAAGGGAAATATCGAAAAGAATGCAGTCACACAAAACAAAAATTAACGCATTAAACAAAAAAAACATCAAATCGAGGATTTTCAAAATCGCAGCATTTCCACTAAGGAAAACACGAAAAGAATCACTGACACGAAGCATAAAGCAAACAGGACTCACCTTTAAACCGCAGCGGGCCGAGTAGTCCGCACGGCGGGGGTTTCACTTGGCTGTCTACCTCCGTGGAAATGACAGATGAGACTTGGAAAAATGGTCGGAAGCAAAGTGACTATAATAACAAAGGAGTGGAGCGTACACGACGTTACCTCCGCGAAAGTACACGAAGAACTGGCGCAAAGCGGCGACGCATGGCTTTATATGCGCGGCGCGGGGACCGACGCGTGTTTCGACGCAGGCGCACGGGGCGTCGCGCTGCGTGCTGCATTTCGTAATGGACTCCGCTTTGTTTCCAGCCGCGAGATGCGACTTTCAGAGATCCTTCAGGTGCCATAACTTAGTGCCATGACCCAACAGCAAATAGGCAAAAATTTTAGATCTACACCAATTTATATTTATACATGTAGCTAACCGCATCTTTTTACTCCACTTGAAAATTTTGACCACGTTATTGTAAACTTATCGATACTATTACGTCACAGCATCGATAAGCTTATTATATTTATTGGTGAAAATATTTTGTAAAAAAACAATGATTTTGTAACAAAATGATCAACAACAAAAAGTATATCTTTCGTCGCGGTAATAATCTTTTTCCTCGTGTGTTTTTGTATTGCAAGAATCTTACAAACCTTATTAGTTATTTACTTACTAAGGTTGTAAGAAAACAAAGTTTATTATCTTAAGCAACAATCATCAGAGAGGGATAAATAATCTTATTTACAAACATTCAGATGTACAAATGAAGCGGTCTGGGAAATGAATTTCTTCCTTAAGAGGAACGTACTATATCGGCTAGTTTCATACAAATCTTAAATTTAGATTTGAGATCAAAGTACCCAACCAAAATGAAATATTTTTTTTGTAATCAAAAGGTATATCAAATATCTAGTACGGATGTGAGCTACTTTATTTATTTTGCTGTAAATTCTAAGACACAGGCCATTAAAGATTTTAGTGTTTCATGATTTTAGAGGCAACTTGGGCAATTATTTGTGGGTAAATGAAAAACACAAAAAAATATTTTTACTATATTTATCATGGACATATAATGAAATATTTATTATCATAAATTATGTACGGCGGAACAAACATTTGTCGTTAATACATTAAAACTACTACCCAAAAAAATGCATTTTTAACAATGTTTTAGTCTATATTTTATTTTTCGTTGTATTTGTAAAATAAAAATAGTAAAATTATTTTTTGTATATTTTTCATTTACTCGCAAATAATTGCCCAAGTTGCCTCTTAAATCATGAAACACTAAAATCTCTAAAGTCCTATATCTTATAATTTAAAGCCAAAAAGGTAAATTAGCTCACATCCATAGTAGTTATTTAATATACCTTTTGATCACAAAAATAATTTTTCCGTTTGGTTGGGTATTTTGATCTCAAATCCAAATTTAAGATTTGTATGAAACTGGCCGAAATGTGCCGCGCATACGTTCCTCTTAACGGGTTGAGAATTACTTACAAAATTCTTGGAATATTACACAATTCATTGTAGGTTCACCTAAATACTTAAAGGTTTAGTCTCATTAAGTTATTTATAACATTATCTTTGTTTACGCAGCTTTAAATTTTAATTGGGTGTAGTTATAAGTGCAAGTCTTAGTTGTTGATTAAAAGTGGCTGATAATAGATCACTCACACTGATTTCGTGAGGAATAGAAATGTTATCTTTACTTTAAACCATAATTCAACAATATTTTTCTATTTTATTTATAGTAGATACCTTGCAACAAACGACTCTCCCACCCATGTCCGAAGGAGAATATTAAACAAAATGTGACCCTTATGAGTAATTATAATAATAAGGTTCTAGGAAGTTGGGGTTTTCACTGAAGTTCCACTTGGTTTGTTTGTGTTAGATAATTATTGATCTGTTCTTTTCAACAGAAATCTACAAAACAAATAAGATTGTATAATCTGTTGTTCTTATACAATATTTCAACAATCTCTTTTTTCTGTAAAATAATGGTTTGAAAGTAGTTTATTTTTCATTGTGTGAACCCTACAAATATTTTTTTAATCAAATTTCGGACAGTAGGTACTTTTGCAAGAACCACTTAGTAGATAAGTTTACAATTATCTGTTTAATCGGTTATCATATAAATATAAAGTACAGACCGACAGACCGACGAGGGAACAATGTGGCGATCAGTACTTTGATCTATTTAATCTGAATCAGATTTGTTTACGTCATCCGAAACATTCTACGGCACTCGTCATTCCGAAAATATCCAGTTTTGGTGCTACAAATGATCTTTATGAGTTGTCATGTGCGACAATTTACGCGCAAGAAAGTCATTTATATTTGCACGTGGATAAATAAAGATCAGCTGTAGATTTGTTTTCCATCCATTTATGAATTTATTAACAAAATAAATATTACTTGATTACCAACACACCTCTATTAAGATATCTACTTAGTAAAACAAAATGCTAAACATGTAGAAAATGTACATTTTTTTAAGTCAACAAGATGAAACTACCTGACATCGTTATGGTACACTTCCCTCAAACCTACATATTCTAAGCAAAAAACAGAAAAACTTGTAACCAATATCTTTTTTTCAGGTACAAATAAAAAGATTTTTCAAAGCTGCACAGCTCATGGCAGAAATGTTATTGCGAAGGAAAAAGGTTGAGAAAAAGGTTAGAGGGTGCCTGTATTCATATTTTACAATTAAAATGATATTTGAAAAGCTACATAATCGATGAAAATGATTTTTTAGCTCGTGTTGTTTTGGCGTAGAATATTCAGACTGAAAAAACTGTTCAAAATTCAAAAAGCCAGAGTTCACCAATCACTCAATTGTACTGAGATAATCAAATAGATTTTCTGCTTTCTTTTTAATTTCGTTAAAACAAACGTGAAAAATAATCTTCTTTTAAAGAAAGGGGCGCGTTTTCTAAGCAATAAATTCTTATGTTAAGTTCCAAAAACGCCAATAATACTCCTGATTCGATCTTTCATAATATGACACTTTTCCTGACTCTAATCAATCCAGAATACATACGTGGTAAAGCGCCTGTAAAGTTGTTGACGTTGTCGTTCAAAGATCTAGGACAAGTATTGTACTATGGATTTATTAGATATTAGATATACGATATACCCACAGATATGCTTAGACAACTGATTCTTGCCATTAAGGGGGGAGTCTGGTCCAGCCAATGTGGAGAATACATTCCCAAAGTTGTAGCATTAAATTCTACCTTTAAATATAGTTTAAAGCCGTACGCGTTTAGGAGCCGTACGTCCTAGCCTTTAGGACCGGAGAACGGAGCCGCCCGGTAACAAGCGAAAACCTTAAGATGAAGCTATGCGTGAAATCCTATTTAGATTCTATTTAGATTAATCCTTACAACGAATCGGTTTACATTATGAACATCAGAAAATATGCTACGGATAAATTGAAGCGTAAACCACTAAAAAAAGGTTTTTGCATGACTTTAACTATGAAGTAATATATAAGAAACAATTTTTTTTAAATACTATTTTTGAGGTTTTGTATGTTATATCTTTTTTTCATTCGTACAAAATTGGGGACAAAATAAATAAAAACCACTTTTTCGCTTACTTGCCTCGTGCAAATAATACGCTCGATTTTAAATTTTGAAGGCAAGAGAATCGAAATATTTCTAGCGTTTTTCTCAAAACCATGCTTTTCAAGTTGTTTGGAATCGGAGCTCTACGCTTTTTCATCCGATTTACTTCATTCAAAGTTTAAATTAAATAAAATAAAACTTAATGCAAATGAACCTCGATTTATGAAAAATGATTATTACAGAACAAAGTTATTGCAAAATTAAGACCGTTTTCTTCATTAATTTTCATTTTACGTCCTACATTTTTGCAACCAACAACTTTTTTTGCAAACTGTGGTTCATGCGCATTCTACATTCATACTATAACGATTTTTTTTATAAATTTCATTTTTGCCGATTTGATCGGACCCTCCGCTTGCGGCCGCTATTTTTTCTTGTTCAATGTACCTTTACAAGTACCTAACAAAAGTTTCGTAAACGAAAATAAATTTTATCTTTGTAAAAAACCCAAAAAAACCTCGACTGAACCAGACTACCCCCTTAAAAATATAATAAAAGGTGCTGGCCGTATTTCAGTCAATCATCTAAATTTACAGCATTTTTTCAACTTAAAAATAATACTTCTGGTGAAAAAAATCAAACATTTAACAAAACTTTGTTAGGAAATTGTTGAATGAATCATGAAAGATAACAATTTCATTGATTTTTCTGGGAAATAGGAGTCAAAAAGTCATACAAAACATGAACCATGTTGTTTGCTGTGATGCCAACTGAAATCGTAAATATGAATAAAGAGATGAAAATAGTAATTGCGTAAAGCAAAAATTTTGTCTTTGGTCTCCTAAAACGGGAATCGGTCTGAAAAAAGAGATTTTTTTTTTTTTTTTTTTTACAGTTAATACCGCACAAGAGTCCCAACTGCTCCCGTCTGGAGCCAGTGAGACTATGGCATCCCCAATTGGGGTATGTTGTGAGGCTGAAGGTAGTGGGGAGGGGAAGGAGATAGGGAAGAAGGTGGGGAAGTACCTGGCTATTCAGATTTGGTCACTAAACACGGCTAAAGCCATTTTCAAGCAACGTTTCAATTCTGAATGGTGGTCTTACACCAGGGCGATACTGAGAGTATCTTCCACTCTGGAACGTGCCGCAAATATACTATATATTATTTTAAATAAATAAATTGTGAAATAACACAAATATCAAATAAAATTTATTTGCGCACGCCGGGTTCGAACCCGCGACCTTCGGATTGTGAGTCCAGAGTCTTACCTCGGGACCACGGAGGCCGTCAAAGATGGTGTAAAATCTACATTATTAGTCTGCAAGACGTCGATTCTGCATTCTGCATTCTTCACTCTAACTACTTCACCCATTGTACACGTCTCACATTCCCTACTTAATTTATATATTATAATAAACTCTATCTATACAAATATTTTAAAATCCAACAGAATTTTCTAACAATAAATTTTTTTTAAGTTATGTGATTTCTAAGAGTCCCAGCTGATCCGCATGGAGCCAGTGAGACTGCGGCAATTGGGGTATTTTGTGAGGTTGAAGGGAAAAGAGGTGTTGAAGAGGAAGATGGCTACCTGGCAATTCAGATCTAGTCAACAATTACCTTGACTAGATCTATTATGTATTTTATTATGAATAAATTCGAAAAATCAATCGTACTTCACCCACCATAAGACACCAGTTTCACCAGTCAGCGTGACAGGTGAAATAATGCTAAAAAAATACAGTGAGTGAAAGTTAAAACCTTCAGAAAATTAAACTTCGAGAGAATGAGACAAATTCAGAGTATCAGAACTAGGATAATTGTAGGGTTTGTTTAAAATTATATTGTTAACAAGCTTTAAAATTATTTTACATTTTTAGCTTCCAAGCACCGCACGAAGAGGACATCGATATCATTTTCTCGCAGGCTAAATCCCATAGAAGTATGTTTTTGTCTTTTTAGTATCGCTCGTTTCCGTTTCATCGAGTTTCAAATCGCAACGGTGCAAAAGAAGTTTTCACTTCAAACAATAAGTAATTTACTGTACAAAAATTTATGCAATGAATAAAATATCAGTATTTTTTGTTTTATTTTTTATTCGAAGTTTATCGTAGCATTTCCTGCTAGAATCTGATAAAATCACTCCATAATTGAATTAACACACAATAAATCTGTTCTGATAACGAATACCCTTTGTGTATCGGAAACATTCACTGATTGTATGCTTTTGTGTTTATTAGAACAACAAACCATCAATTCTATTAATATATTTATTCATTGATATTGAATATGTTGCGAATGGCACAGTTCCGTTGAACTTTGTGCCAAACAGATAGTAACAATTATTATTATTATGTTGTTTTAAAGATAAAAGATAGGTATTAAATAATATGTCAGTTTTCTGATGTAAAACACGTCATTGAGTACAATACAGTAGGTAGTTTTCTCCGCTTTTTAAAAGCAGACACAAAGCGCTAGAATTATCATAATTCATTACTTAAAACATTTTAAAGTTCGGAAAATGTGGATTCCCATGAACAGAAGGGTCTTAAATGATTCTGATTGTGTATGTGGTATTAAATATTCAAATTAAAAGACGAGCCAATCGGGGAAAGAGGCACACAGGTAGTTTCGTGACCATCCTCTTTTCTGAGATTTGACTTAATTTAAATTATTCTGACTGTATGCAAGCAACACTCATCGTAATATCGTTGCTGGAAAATAAAATCTGCTTACAAATTACAAATTACTAACAAACTCTTTTGCAATAGTGCGCATATTGCTGGCTGCGTAAAAAAATAACCGCAAAACACAAATTTAATATTTTGATACACTATTTAGTTATATGCTTTTACAAATATGTCAGCTGTGTAAAAATGTTCGGCGTCGGGTGATTCTTTTAAAAACGAAATTAAGAAACTAGGCAGAAAAATCTCACAATGGACTGCGCTGCAAGCCTTTGCCTTACCACAGCGAACTTTTTCAATGTAAGCTCAAACGACACTAAAATGAGATTGAATGAAACCTTGCCGCATGGGCAGCTTTGATTATGAGCTCAATTTTCAAGGCTCCTACTGGTTGAGATTTTACAAAACAGCACTGTTATTGTTAATTTTGTTCTCTTGGCATTGCTTTGTATGTATATTCTTTGTTTCATATTATTTGATCAATTTTTTGTAAGGACCCGTAAGGAACACTAAAGGATTACTTTTAGGTTTATTATAGTTAAGTGCACTGGAAGTGAAATAACACAAAACTGCGCTATACAAATGTTACCTTTTTATTATTATTTGTGCGGTGCTTCGTAGTCTCCCCACGCTTGTCTACTTAAGTTTTCTGAGGGTTTCACTTCTACCGCGTGGGAACTGCACACTTTTTGTTGTTGTTTTTAGTTGAAAAAAATGTTAACGGACTGCAAAATGACATCCACATTGTGCTCAGAAATCTCTAATCAAATCCTTCAGGTGCGTGCTGTTGTACCCTGTAATAATGTATACAATATATACTTTAAAAATAGATATTTACTTTTACATATATATATATATTATCTTTATTTTAATAAGCTAAACAAAAATAGGTATAATTGATATATCAAAAGATATACACACAGACAATCCGCACATAAATAAATCAATAAATATGACATTTTATAATTACTTCGTCGGTTTTTTTTTATTTTTTTTTATTGTTTTTGGGGTGTTATGCCGTGTTTCGCTACCTCCTTCTTTAGCCAACGTTTCGGACAGCGTTACAGTGTCCATCATCAGGGCAGATGAGTGATGATGGACACTGTAACGCTGTCACTGTAACTCATCTGCCCTGATGATGGACACTGTAACGCTGTCACTGTAACTCATCTGCCCTGATGATGGACACTGTAACGCTGTCCGAAACGTTGGCTAAAGAAGGAGGTAGCGAAACACGGCATAACACCCCAAAAACAATGACAAAAATACTTTTTGGCCGTGAAAACCTAAAAACATACCTTACTTCGTCGGTAGTCGGTAGATCACAAAAAAAAACGGTACTCTGTCATAAATTGCGGTTCTAGGTAAGTAGCTACTGTTTTGGATTTCCCATTTCAAGTTATTCGTAAGAAAATACAAGCAAATTTGAAAATTTTATGTTTTTATTTTAACAAACGGAGCATTCTGGGTAGATACAAGTTCTGAGTCATGGGTGATAATAGATAATCATTGGTGAAATGATTCAAATCCCTTTCTCAAAAGGGTCGTGTTGTTAGGTTGTGTGCTCATTAAAGTACAGTCGTACTCGTTGGTTAGAAAGATTAGAGTATTGTGAATATTTATGAGTCATTCTCACACAAACAGTGGCTAATGGAATGTTTAAAAAATTCGAGGTTATTGGAGAGTGACTAACTAAATGGGGTGATCATTATTTCGTTTCTAATGCAATTGATGCAAATCGAACCATACTTAAAGTGGATAGTAAAGTATTGTTCAGTTTAGTGAAGTGAAAGCTCTAATTTTTCCATAAATTATAATGCACTGGTGTGATCGGCAGCTCAATAAGAAAGAGGTAGAATTCCACAGCGAATACTGACTTGAGGTATTATAAGCAGTTAGAAGGCCGAAAAAAAACTTTTTTTATAAATTTTTTGTGAAAGGGGTTTTTTTGTTTTACGAAAACAAAAAGTATTGACACATTTAGAAGTAACATCTAAATTTATTATGACACTAATAATTTGTAAAAATATTGATCTGGTGTGCTCCTGCAGATGATCTCATGAAGGTCTCCCAAAAAAAGGTGTTCGGCGGTGACCACGATTTCTCCGGTATAGTTCATCTGAAATCATAAACGATTCTTTAAGTAAATAGATAAAACTAGTTATTGACAGAAGAAAATAATCGAAATTTAAATTTTTGACAAAATGGCGGCTTCGTAAAAAAAATCGAATTTTAGACCAAAATTTCCATGTAAAATTTAAAAAAAATGTAGAAATAAACATTCGAAATCTTCTTCCTTCGATTAATACGTGAAGAACATATCTGAAAAGCTAGTGTTAAAATTTCAAATCGATCGGTTGAGCCGTTTTTAAGGAATCTTGATCACCGACTTGGAAAACATAGTTTTCAGAAAAATGCGTTTGATGTTTCGGAAGAAGTTTGCACATTACTATTTGAAATGACGTTCACTTATTTCGTACAAGAAATAACTCGATTTAGTCTTCATGTATAAAATGAACCCTTCGTAAGGTCATTTATACCTAGGAATACAAAGAAAGAAAGA
Organism: Glyphotaelius pellucidus; assembly: GCA_936435175.1. NCBI lineage: Eukaryota > Metazoa > Arthropoda > Insecta > Trichoptera > Limnephilidae > Glyphotaelius > Glyphotaelius pellucidus. The sequence continues at coordinate 42,671,811 of OW386542.1, read as the reverse complement.
AAAGAGCAGCCGCTACTCCGGTCTGTACTCCGCCTACTTTCTAACAGTCCTAGACGTCTTTATAAATATGCGTATATATCAGAAAATACTTATCTGCTCTGAAAGTGAGCACCCCAGAAACATTTACGTAGCGCTGCAGTACATCAGTAGGCGGAATAGTTGGCGATAAGCATCATCGTAAGCGAATTAGGCTTTGCCGAATGTAGAGTGCAGAATGCGTTGAATAGCATTATTTTAACGTTTGGACTGCAAAACTAAAAACGCCTTGACAGCTTTACTGCTTTACCTGACACCCTCTTCTTCATCCATTCCTTATCCTCGATATCTTTCAGGTCGTCTGTGATAACATGATAAATTCTAATGTTTTCTAAATTTTAAAGTGGTTATTCCGGCAATTATGTTGAACTACAACACTGTTAAATGATATGAATATGCTCAAATTGTCAGACAGAAAAAATTCTAAATGATTTAGTTGATAGTCCGGTATTGCTTGAACTGATAAGCTTCCGTATACCACAACGTATAACTAGATTTATTTCATTGCAGATATTCTGGGACTAACTACCAAATGCATTCCTCTTTGCCCAGAATACTAATGGAGGGAAATAATTAAATCAAGTCAGTGGACATCTTCAATTTATCTTTAAACAAGAATAATATATGTTTACTGAGGCAGTTCAATTATGTACTATAAGTACTGTATATTTCTTACTATTCGTATGTAAAAGCCCCGAAAAGGGGCGTTAATAAATAAATAAACAATCTGTCCGACAACTTCATGTTACGATTGACATCCATTGTCCTTCCTTCTAGCCATGCATATTTAATTATTTACCTCAATACTGGTTTTTCCTGGTGAGGTTAAAAATTGAATTGTAAACAATCATACCCACCACGTAAAGAAACAATAATTCTACCGATCTGTTATATATGTATGAGTAGATACTAAGTTCTTTTTTTTTGCCGGTAACCCGGGCGTTTTTTAAATAAAATAGCATAAACAAACAAGTAAGTAACCCGCATCACTAGACAATGTCTGTTCTGAGACGGTACATACATATATGCATGTAGACGCATTTACACACATTTAAACATAATGATAGAAATATATATTTAATTAAGTAGGTAATGGAGTATTGATGACCGATAAAGAATTTTCAGATCATTAACTTATCAATCTCTGTAGTGTCGTCATAATACATATTAAAACAATTGCAATTGGGTCATGAGTGATTCGTAGATTGAGAGCAAAGTGTAAAAAAAACAAGTTATTGAAATTTGTCATTACGATTTCAATTTGTCACACTCCAACGGTTAAAAATGTAAAAAGTATAACGAACTTTTATTGTGTTTGTTATACGACACAGGATGTCAAACTTTCTGGCCCCAGTGGGACTATGACATCCCAACAACATAGTGGAAAGCGGTAAGGCTGAGGGAAGTGTGGAGGACAAAGAAGATGCACGCGAAAAGTGTGAAATGATGAATCTACAGGTAGTATCTGTATATCTCTTCTTATTTATGAGCCTTCTAGTGTCCTTTGGGCACAGGCATACTTTAAAATTCCAGAATATTCTAACACCGACACTATTGATAAATCCTTTATTGATCGACTGTGCTAGGTACTCTGTAGGTATCCATCTCCAAGTCCGCCCATCCAAGCTGCAGATAACCTCTGCTTCAAGCACATCATCCGATGGTATTGTGAATCCGAAGACATCTTGGAATACCACGTGCTCACCTTAGGCTTGTTGAAAAAGTATCTATATATCGATGTTTCGATATTTTTAATTCAAAACATCGATATTTTTAGCCGATATATTTTGATCCGATATATCGATACAAAATATTTAATATCGAAAATTGTATCAAAAACGATATACTTTTTTTATTTATGTAACTAAAGTTACTAGAATCTAAAACCATAATAATAAACCCTAATTATTGCCTAATTAAAAAAAATACTGGTAAAAATATCTTAATTTTTATTGAGATTTTTGTACATTATAATAATGTACATTGTGTATAAAAATGACTTTTGATAATGTTGAGCTGACTACACTATTATTTTAAAAACGCAAAATCTTTTAAAAATTTGACCGATATATCGATATTTTTTATCGAAATATCGATGTCGATATTGATATTCTAATAAATATCGATAAATCGATATTTTGTTTCACTTTCGAAATCCCTAGCTCAGCTTAGTTCCCCTACTAGGTAAGAACTATTGTGTTGTTTAATTATTCCATTGAAGAGCTAAGCCTATAGAAGTGTGTTTGGTATAAAGTAAGATAAATTTTAAACACGGCTTAAACCTTTTTAAATTAACAACAGCATTTCGACACGCGTCTAAGTTCAGTGGATTGATCAAATAAATTACATAATAGATTCTTCTGGACGTGTTTTAAATCCAAAGACTTATAGTCATCAACATTAATAACGAAGATTTGTTTATGGACGACGTATATCAAATGATTGAATTATCTAGAATTATGAACACAATGGAACGTGTAACTCACCCACTAAATACTTAAGCCGGTGGATTTACGTTGTCATCGGTGTCATCACTGTCATCAATTATTGTCGTCGTATTTGATTGATAACAAGATATATTACGTTATTACATAGGTATGCACTAATTTAAAAACAATTTCAACACTTTTGAATCTATGTAATTAGAATCTATCAGTTGAACAACAGTAGATTTAGAACACCAAGTTTTAACATGATATAATCTACTAGCTTTTACCCACGGCTTCGCTCGCATGGTATTAGGGGGAAACTACTGAAGCGCCTGCACTTATCAATTATCCTCCCCTCCCCCTACCCTCTGTCCCCCCCCCCTTTCCCCTTCCGCATTCCATACATTAATTCCCGGTACATTCAGTTTTAAAACAGCTCGCGTGCCACCTAAATTTCATAATGCCAGAGTTCACCAGTAGTAAAAATAAAGAATTATCCAATTTGGTGCAGTCGTTCGGAAGTTATGCACGCACAAACATTTCGGAGATTTTTTTTTATTTATATAGAAAGCTAGATATTAACTACGATTTCCCGCAAATATATCAACATCGTTTCCACGGCAACGATTTGTTTTCTGACGTTAGCAATAACTCGCTTTTGTTGGCGACATAAAACGTATAATAAATATTATTTATTAATATTTATAATTTCATAACGCCAGAGTTTACCATTATATATAGCCTATATTACTCGCATATAATGTAGCTTTCTGTTGGTGAAAGAATTTTTAAACTCGGTTTATTGGCGTATGCGTTAAAGCTTAACAAACAAACACACGCAGTTTCGCATTTATAATATTAGTATAGATGTATACAAATAAAAGGCAATGTCAATGTGTGTCCCTTAGACTTAAATTAACTGGATCGATTTCGCTGAAAATTTCCAAAGTTTGTTTATTAGTGGTTTGAATGGTTCTACCATTAAATTAGAAGACGTCCAAGGAAGACTTATTGCATATCTCTGTACTAGAATGACATTATAATGTAGTCTTTAAAAAGTAACAACATGGTAAACAGTACTGAACGGTAAGAAAAGCTGGGGACGCCAGAGGAAGACTTAACTCATTATCTCTGCACTGGAATGAAATACGAAGTCGAGTTAAAATCGTGATTTATTTCACGATGCTACATGAAATGAATCTTAGAAAAGTTACAATATAATTGTAAATATTGGCTAAATCTAGGGGCGCCCGGGGTAGATAAATCAAATAATTACTTGTCGTAAAATGAAGCCCACGTGATGAACAACGAAAGATGTCTAAGAATAAATGACGGTGGAATGAAGTGGAAGTGAACGGTAGAAGAAGACGTAGCACGTTCAAGTTTATTAAATGGCGAGCGTTTTGCTGAAATATGCCGAGCCGAAAAACACTGACGCTTTTAATGCTAGGTGAGACACTAGTAAAATGCTTTTGACAGGGACCCTGGCGTTCAACAGTACACGGGTTTGTTGGAATATATCGCTACAACAAGCCCGTGTTGATGTCATGACGGCAGTTGCGTCTATTGGACACGGAAAAGGAAATTCGCGGTCCGGTTCTCGGTTGCCCTCCCTTTTTTGAAAATCTACTTGTTTTAACTTTTTGTTTTGACAATGCATAAAAAATGCAATGCATAAAAAACCGATCAGGTGTTGACATAAAAAATAACCGAGTAAAAAAGCTGTACACGTTATTCAGCGAGCGACAGATAAAAATTGCCCAAAGAATTCAATAAATGTGTCAAATTTTTGAAATTTAATCACTTCTGACCTTGCATTTCTTCCTCGTTCCTTTCCCTCTAAAATGTTACACATTGAATATTCAATCATTTATCATTATCTCTATCAATATTAGATTTCTTTACCATTATCATTTTTTTCAACAAGACTTTGCAAAAATAATTTCCTTGTCTGACAAATTGATACATGAAAATAATGGTGCAAACTGTTACATAGTATGCTGTTAATATTTGCATTGAATATTATTTGTATTTAATTAATTAACCACTGTTTATTATATAAAAATAGAATCCAGTGCTTTGCAACAAGAGTTAAAATAACAGTTGAGTATGAATAAATGTGAACACAGCAAGAAAGGTTTGCCAGACGGGTTGTTCTTAGGTCTATTCTCTCTGCCTATCTCTCTGGGGAAACGGCGCACTAGTTAGATAGTTAGGTACATATTATGTTGTAGTCTTATAATAGTTGATTGTTAGAAAATGAATAGAGGAATTTGGAAAACAACAGAGAGTTAAATCGTGAACTAAATTTAAATTTTAACCATCAGTTAAGGTAACAAGGATGTTAAATAGTACCACGCGCTGTTTTAAGTGTACTTTTGCTGAAATATTAATTGTTTGTATGACCAGTCTAAAAAGCAGAATATTTCTCAAAATTGTGTGAAAAAACGCACCGCATCAATATTGGTGCGGCCAAACCATAAATTACATTTGTAAATCAGAACAATTGTCAAAATATCCGGCAGTATTTTGTTTAGCATCATTGTAGGATTTGACAGCTTTTGTTTCTATTATAAAATATTTGTACGACGACAACCTTTTATAAAATATACGGTTTTACCCGGAAAAGAAATATAATTTACTTTCTAGTAGTTGTAATATGGCCTTGAATTTGATTCGTCTTAAATTTTTACGAGATTTTTTGGCGCTCAACCAATCTCCATACATATTTTCATATTGATTCGAGAGGAAATTACCGATTTTCATATAGATTAAGATGGCGGACATTGTTTGACATCTATCATTAAGATTCAATTTGGGAGGCGGGAATGGGTACAGTCGCCCCGGGAACCTTTATTGGATAACCAACACCTCTGCCATAGTTCACCCCAAGTGGTTCGCTAAGTTTGGTGATTTAGCAGGGGTGCCCGGGTTCATGGGATGAGGTTTGTCTAGGTCTTGGAGGCGGATGACCAAGACACTGAACCCCAGATTCCTACCCACCCCTAAACCCCTTTCCTTCCCAGAACTCTCCTCCCCTTGCTTTCCTTGAAAAAAAAACCCTCTACACAGCATCCCCAAAGATGACATAGGCCCTGAGGGAAATAATTTTCCTCAGGGCCTCCTGTGTGGCTCACGTAAAAAAAAAGATGGCGGATATTGTCTGTTATTATTGTTGTTTTATTAGACTGTTTTATCTCCCGGCTTGCAGAACTAACTTGCCAATGGTTATGCCAGTCGGGAGAGCAGTCTTGTTGTTAAATAGAATCACTTTGAATATCAACATGTTTAGCATCAATGAAGCACAATTTAGACAGCAAGCTTTATTGCTGTTAGTCTGATTGTGCTTCATTGATTTTTAAATTGTTCATTGATGTTTATTGTATAAATTGTTTGAATTTTTTATATTATTTAAATTGCTTGAATATGCTTTTATCTTAATATTTTCTCTATTTTAAAAACGATTTGAAATTTTAATTTTGTTATGTTTTTGAAGTGAATAAATTGAATTGCATTGAGTTTTATTTTATTCTCTTTGAAAAAAGATTATACCTTGCATTTAATACTAATTTTATTAATTAATGCATTTTGATGTTTCAAAGGAAAACGATAGATACTTTTATGAATCTGTTGTTATTATCAGTGTTATTATATGCAGTGATTTAATATTTTCCCAAAATATAATTTTTTCTTTGATGGCAAATGGCAACTACGCGTAGAAATCGTAATATGAAAATAATCTAATATATATATATAAATCAAAATGTGTTTGTGGATTAGTGTATTGCTTTATAAAACGTAGGAAATGTTTGAAACTTTCAAAATTCCTTCTTTAAACCCCCGCGAAGGTTTCTGGATTATTACAACCACTTATCAATACATCTGAAAAGTTTTATAATCATCACAAAAATTCCTGCAAAATATCAAAAATTTGAGAATGACGTTTTGCAAAACAAGATAAAGACAATTCAAATTATAAATGCATTATTTTAAATCATAAAATGAGCTACTTCAAGACGTGGAAGAATTGCAATATTGTTTGTGTTTCAACGTAAGTGACTCTCTCGTCTCAAGGTGAATGCTATGAGGAATATCCGGAAGTGCACCATTTACGCGCTGCGGTTGGTCATAAACAAGCCCGTATTTATACACACATGCAAGTAGCTGGTCACTTGTGGTGGCCATTTATAATGTAAATTTCCACAGCAAAAAATGGACAAGGAGTAGAATTTACAATTTGTGCTGGCACGCCCATGAAATTAACCACGTTGTCCTCAGACATTCGTTTAAAATTATGTTCCGACATTTTTTATGTTCTGGCTTGTATATGCAAATTTTTTTCGATGTGGATTCCTTCAAAAGGTCTAATCACTGAAGAGATAAATTGGTAGAAGTATGATATGGAATTGTGTTAAAACAGTAGTTGTGCGGATAGTAGACTTCGTATAACATTGATTTGACAGCTCGTAATGCTCACAAAATAATGAAATGGGATGGGTAGTATTTCTCTACGTTTGTCCCTGGACCTAATTCATATTTTCCGCTCAGGTTACTTTTTAGAATAACGTATGTAACCCTATAATTGATTCTTTGGTCGTACAGGATGAATTTCGAGATCCCTGTCTGACCGCCCTCCGCACTTGATGACGTAAGCGCACTAAAAACCAAAAGACTTTGAACTATTTTTAAAATACACACGCCAGTTGGTGCCACAACCCTTGGGCCACGACGTTTATTTAAATATTTGACGACAACAAAAGCGTTTCATCGTTATCTTCGGCGGGACCTCAATACGAGGGCCTTTTTACGAACGTTTTTACATTAAAAGGTACTATCAACATGGCTTTCATTTTGGCAGGTAACAGTGGAAACGGAATACACAAACAAATTAACAGGTGATCGGATAAAAGGCATACAAAGTAAGTTAACGGTCTGCTATGTGATCTATTGAACATCTCGTATAATATGAATATTATTCAGTTATCGAACCCTTAACCCACCCCATCAACTCAATTCAACTCAACCCGCCGTTCGCCGTCTAGACGGGGGAACGCCGTCCGAACGCGTTATCCACTGGTGACTGCATTATTCCTCCCCTGTTCCTGGATATGGCGGCAAGTGTTCATATCCCGACCTGATTAACAACACAATTCTAGTATGCACCCGTTGCCTGCAATTTGTAACAAAATATTATTGTTGCTGAATATCCTGCCACCATTAAACAGAAAATACCAGCCAGAATTGGAAACTTCTTTTGCACCGTTGTGATTTGAAACTCGATGAAGAGAGACAAACACATACATCTAGACATCTAGAGTATTTAACCTACGAGCGAATGAAATAGAATCACTCCGCCACTGGCGGCATACTGCAAGGTAGTCATCTTGGCCCAATTTTATTTCTTGTTTTTATAAAAGACATCCCTTAACATAACATCCCTTTATGGTACGTAAATTACCCATCTTTAAAGAATATTTTATATATATCAACAAAATATCTTTTTTATGTAATTATTTTTTTTCTACATTACTTTTTATCTAAATTCGGTTGTTGTGAACTCCTGCAATTAATAAATCTACATGTACCTACACGAACAATTAGACAAACATAAAATTTTATATATATACATCTCATTCCAAATACAGCTTGCATTCCTCAATACAACGTTTACATAGTCTTATTAAGAAATACTTAAACAATATGGATATACTTGACAACAGTATTTGGCAAACTTCAAACGCCGTATATGCCAACTATTTCTACCTATTTCATAAACAATTCCGTTACCAATTTTAAACGTTTTTATTAATATTATTGTTGACTTGGAGGATACTGGCAGATTATCTATTTTTACTTTACTAATTCTATGTTACCTACTTTGTGTCAACTGTTAACTGTATTTCGCAAACTCTTTATTTTCATTGTTATTTAAAAAAACATGTACTGCATAATGTGTAAAAGCTCTTTCGGCGTTTAAATAAATAAATAAATGCTATAATATAATATAATAAAAAAGGAGGCAGTTTATGTTTAGAATTAGGAACATTCTGAGTGGACGTTAAACTTAAAAGTTCAATAAGGAGTACACCGAATTCAAATAATTACGGAATTAGATATAATAAGTTTTATGCAAGGAATTTTCTTTTTTTAATTATAATTTTTTTTCTATGTGAAAATCCTCGTCATGTTCCTGTAGTGTAGGCAACACCGTAAAAAAATCTTTACAGGGAGATTAAGAAGATGGGGACGAGAAACACAGATATTTCACACCATAGGGTTTCCTTTCTGCCAATTTATTACCCAACTAAGTATTTAGATTGAAACATATAAAGAACTAGCAATTTAATATTTGAGACCCAAAATCCATTATGGAAATGAATAGCAGTTTTTCTATTCAAGTTGTTGAGTTTTGCAGCTTAATTAATTCACAATTTACATTGGTAAGAGTAAAATGTATGTCTTGAAAATATCTGGTACCTGCTTAAAAATAAATTTATTGTTGATGTTCGCACAATACTTTTGGAAGGTGTTGGTTTTGCGGTGAATTTATGTCAAATTCCTGACTTATCTCTAGTTTTGTGAGACGAAAATGTGTGACATATAATTTGTTGGTTATTTACAGCACTTCATAATCTTGTAAAGATAAAATCGATCAGCGACCTCTCTCATATCTTTGAGATGCTCCAAGGCCAGAGAAAAATACATGAAAAAAACAAAACTCATACATAGAAATTTTATATGTACATGAAATAAAATTGTTTATATTGACAAGAAAACAAAGCATTCAGAATAAGACTGCTATTATTTTAATTATTTTAATATCTGTATAATTGTGTGTTATTTTGTTAATTATTGAATTGTTAACCTCAACTTAGGCTTGTCCTGGTGAGGTTATAAAATGTATTGTAAACATTTTACCTGCAGTGTAAAGAAACAATAAATAAAGAAATATATAGTATAGGACAATAAAAATACATAATGATTTTCAAATTAAAAGTAAGAGCAATAAAAATATAAGCTACACAGAAGTTTAAACTTCCAGGGAAATGCCAACTTCGAATTCCGTCAAATGGGATCATCCAGTTTTCAATGTCGTTCAGTTCCTCACAAGGAAGGAATTATTTTTCCTTCCAAGTTTGGCCCTAATCACTAGCCACTGACCACTGACTAGATTATGGTGGCTGAATTACTGGTCTCTCTGGTTTGCCAACAATAATAATTATCACTCCTACCTATTAATTAATTAAACAAGCAAAGGCTATAATGCCGCTTTTATGTAAATACGAGCAAAAGTCCCAACTGCTGTCGACTCTCTGGAGCTAGTCGGACTATGGCATACCCAGTTGGGGTATGTCGAGTGGCTGAAGGGTGTGGGGAAGAGAGACCAAAAAGGGAAAGGTTGATATGTTATGAATAAAATAAAAATCACAGTTAGTTCTCTTAAATTTACGTTGTAACTTTGTGAAACTAGACATTTCGAAAACAATGAATCATTTTCAGTTAAATTTAGATTAACTTTGGGTTTTGGATTAGAGACCGGGTGGGAGAGGAGCAAACCCATATCGGCTGAAGAATATTAGATCTTTCAGTAATGGTATTTATAAAAAAATACCACAATGAAAGGGTGGAGTTTCAAAAACGTAATAATAATCATTTTTAAACACTTACCATTTTCGTAACCTTTTTTGTATTCTAAAAGGGTGTTTATAAGGACTTGACTTACTTTAACCTGTTCCTGGCATTAGTTGTAGTAAGAAAAGCTAATGAAATTTTTGTCTCCGGTGGCATTTTGATTTTTTTTTATTTTCAAAAGAGTGGGGCGATTCCTCGGCTGGGTAACCAGTGATGGGTAACCACATGAGCTTTATTTTGTAAAATAAAATCTTATATATTTAAACCATTTTCAAGGTAGTCATCTTGGCACAAATTTATTTCTTGTTTTTATAAACGACATGCCATAACATAACATCCCTTAATAGCACGTAAATTTCCCGTTTTGGTTTTGAAGAAAAAAAATTGGTTTGTAAAGTTGGTTTACGGACGATAATTTTACGTGGTAACGTCATAAGAAAACTTTTACATAGAATTTTACAGACACAAGCCGAACGCTAAGGCCGATCGTGCCTCTTTATCGCTTGTTCCGCGCTCTCGCTTGCACACTCGGCTCAGGCGGAACATGACATTGAGTCATGCTCTTTCGTGAGTGCAGCCGGCGTTCATCGATTTATAAGACGTTATCACGTCAAAAAAAGTTTTTAGTTTAGATGATAGACATTAATACTACAATCGAAGAATGAACTTTTTAAAAATTCAATAATTTCTTTTTTTAAATATTTATCATGTTTTTAATAATCTTTTTTTGTGTAAATATTTACTTGTAATTATTTACTTTTAAAGTAATGTAAGCAATGGAATGAGGATATCGGTGTTGAAGTAGAGAGATGCCGTCCAAATGGAATATTGAATCGAAACCGACCCGCGGCCTGTGGCAACCGGTCGCGGTCGTACGGAAAATGACTGCACATTATGCAAGTCACCCAATTACCATAAAGTGAAAGAAAACAAGTTTGTACCTTAGCGGCAACCTGTTCGCCAAATAATAACGTGGATTATTACCCGCTCAAGGTAAGACAATGTGATGGTATGATTTTAATGGCAGCCATTGAGCGATTTGATTGGCGGGAGAATATCTAAGCACATTCTTGTGGCGGGAAAGTAAGAGTGAATATTATCAACAGGTTATTGAACGATATGGCTAATTATGGGTGCCAATAGCATCAACATACTTTTATAATTATTGCTTTGGTTATATTTTAACATTTATACTATACTTTCTTTAGAAGCGTTTGCTCGTGGATGGAAGAGGAATGATTGCAAAAACAGAAAAAAAACAGAGGAACATTTGCAAAAAAAAATACGAGTGTGCTTCAGACTTAGACCACATGACTGAAGTAAAACTTCTATGAGAGGAAGAGAGAAAGAAAATGTGCGCGCGCACTGCTCTCTCTTGCTCCTACAGTGTGATACAGACAATAGTCCTGCATTGTGTCTTAAATATACGAAACGTAACTGGGTATGAGAGAGAGAGAAAGAAAATGTGTGCTCGCATTTCGTGTGGCCGAGTCACCTAGTTATTAAAATAGTTTATAATGACTTCATAGCAAATATTAATTATCCATTCACTTATTTATCTGTGTTGTTTAATTGTGTTACGAAAATTAAGTTTTTTTCTTCTTTCTTTATTCCTCGGGTCAATAATAACCGAGTATGAAAAAGGTCCTCGGGTCAGCAATGCCCGTGTCTTGAAAATAAAAATGCTTTGTAACAACAATAAGGTTTCTAAGAACGTACTTACACACTTATACTTACACTTTACTTTTGTCCTTTTTTTGTTTAAGAATTATATACTAAACATAATTTAATTTAAAACCATTATTTAATTTTTTGAAATCGGGTCAACATGACCCAAAGGCCTTAAGTATTTATAGTATTTGAGGAACCGAGGAAGGAAAATGTTAAAACCTTCACTGGCTCAAGTGTTCCGAAAGAATCCAGTTCAAGCTCTGCTGGATGATATTTAAGTCCCTTAACGGAATGGCTCCGGCTTACTTATCGGAAATGTGTATTCCAGAAAATTCCAATCCTCGACAATTAACCCTCAGGTCAGCAGCAACATCAGCTATCGGAAGGTTGAAGGAACCAAAACGCACACCAGATACTAAATTCGGTGAGCGTGCTTTCGGAGTGTCAGGACCTAAAGCCTGGAATGGACTGCCACACGAGTTAAGAATGATCACAGATTCAAAACTCATCTTTTCAGACAGTCTTATCCATAAGTTAAAAAAAACCTTTCACCTTTGCCTTCGCGGCTCACGACGTTGTAAATAACTAATTGTGTAAAATATAACCAAATTCTTATTTTAATCTTTTGTAAAGGTCATCTTATGAAAATTTCCAGTCCCAGAGAGCTCTAAATTCACTAGTCTTTCAAAATAAATACTAATTCAATTTTGGCATTAATCTTCTTATAAATGTAAAAGCAACAGTGATGGGGGTAGCAAAGGTAAATTTATGCAATGTCCAGTGTTTTCAATATAATGTCCTCCACGTGCAAAATCGTATCATCCCCAAGCATAAACTTTCTAAAAAAGTGTGTTTATCGGAAGTGACCTGCCAGGTAAGTATGGCTCTGTATCTTTTTGTAAATAATAAAATTAGATAGATTCTAAGAATATTAAAAAAAAAAAAAAAAAATATTGTCAAGCGCCCTTGAGGTGATTTTTCACAAAAACGGCGCTCTACAAATTGTCCAATTATTATTATTATTATTATTTGTTAATCTTAAGAAAAAACGAAGAAACTTTTGTTTTTAAAACATTAAGATAATTTTAATTAAATTACAAAGTGATTAGTTTTCATTTAATTATTTATTTATTTACTAACACCCTATTGGACTTTTACGTAACGGTTATAAATTAAATTGAATACAACATTTAAAAATAAAGCATATAATACTCAATACATACATCATTATATTCAATCGCAACTTATTATGGAATTGCAAATACATTAAATGCGAATTAATTGACTAATAAAAACATATTGTTTTTCTTCGTGACACAATATTCATGGGAATATTTCGGTGAACAATGGACATTGGGCAGGAATCTGACTTACCATAATTTTACACAGCACGTTCTTGTGAGATTCGATATAACAGCACCGAGGGATCATGTTTCGGTAATAATCGATATATCGAGATAACATAGTAGGTGATAATTGCACGGGTTACTTAGTAGACTGTTCCTTGGAGTTATTGTTCCAAAAGTAACATGTAGGTAATATTGGCGCATACCTTATTTTTACTCTCCATAACAGAATTGAGCACAAAGTTTTTTCCTGAAAAAATACATTTTATCTAATTAGGATTATGAAAATTAAATAAATACATATGTATGTATTTGAAAGGAGAAAAAGAAATTATTGTAAAAGGATTAGAATATTATTGAATTTTGTTCATATTTATTCTCATATATCTTAGAAAGAAGAAAAAAATAATTGTAGAAGATGAATTTGCAGATTTAATTTATATTGTTTAATATCGTGCCCTTTGCAAAAAAGCCTTCGGATCAAGCGGGTTCAGTTATCTACAGGCAGCAGGATCGATCGAATCGGAATTCCACAGCAATGACCTGGTATGTACCAGCCCACATTTCAACACAAAAAATACTAGGTGAACAATAGTTTAGGTTTACAGTTTTTAACATCTCTGTCACAGTTACGTGAAAACATCAAACAGAAAGGTTTTCCACATTTTCAGGAACAAGGCAATGAAGCCTGTAATAAAGTTTTTAGTGCTTAGTGCTAAGTGCTTTAGGTGTAAAATTTTCTTTTCTTTTATTTTGAGTCAGTTTTTAAGATTGAAACATCAACACGCACCGAACAATTGGGGGTAATGTAAGCTCTAAGATTTCTTGGTTTCATGAAATATGCTTTTAGTATATTCCATGTCAGATAAAATACTACAATTTTTGATCATTCGTATCTTTTAAAGGGCCAATTAATAAAAAACTCCAGTGAAAAATATTAGGGTTTTAAAAAAATATGTTCAAATAAACCAATAAACGCTGATTCTTATTATATAAGTTTAATTACATAATATTAAACGTAGAGTTTTAAAAAAATATTAAAAAGTCCATTTTAAAACGTGTCATTAAAACACACTGTCAAGTTGGTATTATTGGATTTTTAGTGCTGACGTCACCGCGTCCAAAATTTTCCAGTCACCTGGCCATATTGTATTGAATATTATTACAAGCCATTCAACATTCCGTGTTATTGGTTTATAGAGATTTAGACATATAATAGTTATTGTTTTTATAATAATTAGGCCTAAGTAATTCAGTATCAAAAATAGAGTGTCTCTATTAGTTTATCAATATTATTTAAAATATTCAAAAACTTTAACTGTCTAAAAACGATTAAATGACTATCGCAACGCCCCAATTCTGAATTTCAAAATGGCGGGCGCCGAACAGTTGATTCTAGTTGCCTACAAAATTCATGCTGCGGTTTCCATAATATTGATTTCGATTCGTAAAGCTGAACAAATAATAATTTCAAACAATTTTTATACCACTCTCCCTTAATAATAGTAAAAATATAATAAATAAATAATATTAATTAAAAATAATAAATAAATAATTCCACCTAAATAATGTTTTACTTATTGAATAGTTTCATATCTTCTTCCATACAAAATGACAACCCCTGTTGAAAATAAATAAAACGTTTGGTCATGATGACGTCCCACGATTCACACTAGGTATGTTGGTTTTCGGGGATCTTGAAAAATAAAAATTTTGACAATTATTTTAACTATTAAAACTAACTTTAAAAATAAAAATAAATATACAGTTATTTAAGTGACAAGGTTACAATTATTCATTTAAAAAAATTTAAGAAATTGGACTGGAGTTGCTTATTCATACCAATATCGTCTCCTACTCCTTCTCATTTCATTCAAAGGTAGTGGCTAAGGGCTTTTCAATAAAGGTGGGGGAGATACATAGGTAAATTAAACTTGAAAATAACTTTTCAATAAAAGTGGGGGAATACGTGTGTAAAATAAACTTGGAAGAAACTTTTCTATAAAGGTAGTGGGGCTGCATGGGCAAAATTAACTTGGAAGTAACTTGTCCTGTAATATATACATCATCTGTACATATCTATATACTAATATCTAAAACATACCATATCTAACTATATATGTGAATAAAATAAAAACAACCAAAAAAAATCGCAGAAATTCCTGTTATTTTTATTTGACCACAACTGTTTTGTATACATGTACTACAACATTTATTTGTTACTGTCTTATATTTCACAATATTATATGTGTACATGGATGTACCAAAACATAAAAAATAGTAGTATCTATCGATCGTGAAGTAGTAATATCTGTGAAGAGTGAAAAGTTGACGTGTGACGAGTTTAGTGTTGCCAGTTTCATCCGACCACCGCCGCCGTTAAATCAGTCTAGTGGATCTGGTGATCGGAAGTGAGCCCATTATTGCCAATGAGCATCGTAGCAAATCGTTCCCTTTCAATATTAATTACTTATTGTGTTCTGCGTGCAATAGGGATTCTTAAAGTGTGCGATATTGCCCCCTGGAGGCGTTGAGGAGATACGGGGGCGGGGACAGGAAAAAGACAGCGAGGGTTAAAAGAAGCTAACAAATTAAATACCGACCGTACTATTTTACAATTAACTGCACAAATACTATATGGTATGATCAATTATTGTTTTCAAGCAATCCCAAAAAAAAACATATTGAATCGATTTTGAAAGTGGCAGTTGGACGTTTTCGAGCATTCATGTAGGCATTAATCATGAATGTTCTTCCCTTCCTCTTTCCCATATATTTTCTTTCCTTATTTCATTCAGCATTCCGATCTGCAGAGCCAACTACTTTTCCACTTTCATCCTCCCGAACTCCTTCCCTTCCCCACTACTTTTATTCTCACAATAATCCCATCGAGGATGCCATAGTCTTACTGGCTCTAGACGGTTGGGACCACCATTCAGAATTGAAACATTGCTTAAAATGGCTTCAGACGTGTTTGGTGACCATATCTGTATATTATATGATAGTCTTACTAGCTCCGGCAGTTGGGACTCTTACGGTATTCACATAAAAAATATACATAACGTATGTTTATATTTAAATGAATGTTAATAAAGGGAGTTTTGGAACATTGCCAATTACAATGTGATTATTTATTAATAACTAGCTAGAGTATGTCCGGCATGCGTTGCAATACGACATAAAAAATAATTTGTTTTTCTTCCCATGCATCCCGGTTCCCCTCCAATGTCCCCTTTTCCTCCCGCAATCCCCTTCTACCTTCCATGTTTTCCACCCTACCGCATCCCGCTTCCCACAAACCCCCCCTCTTCACCGATTTTCCCTCCCGCGTTCATCTTCCACCTTCCTTGCCATTCCCTCCCGGATTCCCTTGCCTTCCTCCACCCGAATTCCCCTACCCCCCTCTCCTTTCTTCCCTACCGGTTAAACTATATAAAATATACATATTTTTCAAACAGCTTGCGCGCTACCTATTGTAATTTTTTGTGCAAATTTAATAACTTCAGAGTTCACCAGTAATTTACAAATCTTTGCGGGCATGTGCACAACAACTCACCAAAGTTTTATCACAATCGGATGAATGGTATAGGAAATAGTTTCATAACGCCAGAGCTCACCGTTATATATAGAAACCTTCGCGGGTATAAGCGACAAACAACAAAAACATTCATTTTTACATATTAAGGTTGTCAATTATGCAAAAATGATTTATTTTAAAAGCAATTTTGAAAACTGGACAGCCAGTCAAATTAATTTGAGAATCTCTGATGTAGATAGTTATGTTAAAAGTGCGCGTTTAATTGAGCCATTCGCTCCGTGACTGGCCGCCCTTGCCGCGCCGCTTAGCGACCGACTGGCTCATCTCATCGTGGGAAATTCCGCCTACCGTCCCAACGACACAAGCGCTCCACCAAGTACGCACATCACCTGCAAGAAACGATGATTTATTAACCAATAATATTAAGTCACCCAATCAATCAAACTATCAAACATGCTTTAATTATTTCAATTTTAATTAGCACTACACATTGTTTACACAGTGATTAATAACATTAGACTGATTACATCAATAGTTGGATCAACGTATTATCATATATATCAAACCGTTGCATTGTACTCGGATTTAAAATGCTCATATAAGATTTAATACTAATTAAGATCCTGAATTGACGATTGTATGAAAAGTAATATATATTTATTATCAGCAAACCTGCAGTTACGTGTTGCTAAGGAAAATCATATGATTAATCTAACTTATTCGGTGGCGTGTGGCGTGATCACAACATACGAATAGAATACCTACCTGTTTTTTTATGCGTGTAAATATTTTGAAGGAACAGGAATTTTATTGAATAATTTATTAATAATACCTTTGGGGATACATAATTAATGAATGCGTACAAATATTTAATCAAATGTTGTTTCAAATTTACTGCTTACGAATTGTTGATGTGCATTGAAATCAAACAAAAAACATATTTCTTCAAACTTTGCAAATACGCTTTGTAGCTTCATCATTGGTTTAATGAATACAAATAGTATACAAAGTTATTTGTCTTCATTAAAAGTATTACACATCACAAGAAACAACCACGCTGGAATTAAACTTAATATGGCGGGGTCTGCATTACACATCAGAAGAAGCAACCACGCTGGAATTAAACTTAATATGGCGGGGTTTGCATTACGCACCACAAGAAATAACCACGCTGGAATTAAACTTAATATGGCAAGGTCTTCATTACATATCACGAGAAACAACCACGCTGGAATTAAACTTAATATGGCGGGGTCTGCATTAAACATCACAAGAAACAACCACGCTGGAATTAAACTTAATATGGCGGGGTCTGCATTAAACATCACAAGAAAAAAACACGCTGGAATTAAACTTAATATGGCGGGGTCTGCATTAAACATCACAAGAAACAACCACGCTGGAATTAACTTAATATGGCGGGGTCTGCATTAAACATCACAAGAAACAACCACGCTGGAATACTTAATATGGCGGGGTCTGCATTAAACATCACAAGAAACAACCACGCTGGAATTAAACTTAATATGGCGGGGTCTGCATTAAACATCACAAGAAACAACCACGCTGGAATTAAACTTAATATGGCGGGGTCGGCATTACACATCACAAGAAACAACCACGCTGGAATACTTAATATGGCGGGGTCTGCATTAAACATCACAAGAAACAACCACGCTGGAATTAAACTTAATATGGCGGGGTCTGCATTAAACATCACAAGAAACAACCACGCTGGAATTAAACTTAATATGGCGGGGTCTGCATTAAACATCACAAGAAACAACCACGCTGGAATTAAACTTAATATGGCGGGGTCTGCATTAAACATCACAAGAAACAACCACGCTGGAATACTTAATATGGCGGGGTCTGCATTAAACATCACAAGAAACAACCACGCTGGAATTAAACTTAATATGGCGGGGTCGGCATTACACATCACAAGAAACAACAACGCTGGAATTAAACTTAATATGGCGGGGTCTGCATTACACATCACAAGAAATAACCACGCTGGAATACTTAATATGGCGGGGTCTGCATTAAACATCACAAGAAACAACCACGCTGGAATTAAACTTAATATGGCGGGGTCTGCATTAAACATCACAAGAAATAACCACACTGGAATTAAACTTAATATGGCGGGGTCTGCATTAAACATCACAAGAAACAACCACGCTGGAATACTTAATATGGCGGGGTCTGCATTAAACATCACAAGAAACAACCACGCTGGAATTAAACTTAATATGGCGGGGTCGGCATTACACATCACAAGAAACAACCACGCTGGAATACTTAATATGGCGGGGTCTGCATTAAACATCACAAGAAACAACCACGCTGGAATTAAACTTAATATGGCGGGGTCTGCATTAAACATCACAAGAAACAACCACGCTGGAATTAAACTTAATATGGCGGGGTCTGCATTAAACATCACAAGAAACAACCACGCTGGAATTAAACTTAATATGGCGGGGTCTGCATTAAACATCACAAGAAACAACCACGCTGGAATACTTAATATGGCGGGGTCTGCATTAAACATCACAAGAAACAACCACGCTGGAATTAAACTTAATATGGCGGGGTCGGCATTACACATCACAAGAAACAACCACGCTGGAATACTTAATATGGCGGGGTCTGCATTAAACATCACAAGAAACAACCACGCTGGAATTAAACTTAATATGGCGGGGTCTGCATTAAACATCACAAGAAACAACCACGCTGGAATTAAACTTAATATGGCGGGGTCTGCATTAAACATCACAAGAAACAACCACGCTGGAATTAAACTTAATATGGCGGGGTCTGCATTAAACATCACAAGAAACAACCACGCTGGAATACTTAATATGGCGGGGTCTGCATTAAACATCACAAGAAACAACCACGCTGGAATTAAACTTAATATGGCGGGGTCGGCATTACACATCACAAGAAACAACAACGCTGGAATTAAACTTAATATGGCGGGGTCTGCATTACACATCACAAGAAATAACCACGCTGGAATACTTAATATGGCGGGGTCTGCATTAAACATCACAAGAAACAACCACGCTGGAATTAAACTTAATATGGCGGGGTCTGCATTAAACATCACAAGAAATAACCACACTGGAATTAAACTTAATATGGCGGGGTCTGCATTAAACATCACAAGAAACAACCACGCTGGAATACTTAATATGGCGGGGTCTGCATTAAACATCACAAGAAACAACCACGCTGGAATTAAACTTAATATGGCGGGGTCGGCATTACACATCACAAGAAACAACCACGCTGGAATACTTAATATGGCGGGGTCTGCATTAAACATCACAAGAAACAACCACGCTGGAATTAAACTTAATATGGCGGGGTCTGCATTACATATCACGAGAAACAACCACGCTGGAATTAAACTTAATATGGCGGGGTCTGCATTAAACATCACAAGAAACAACCACGCTGGAATACTTAATATGGCGGGGTCTGCATTAAACATCACAAGAAACAACCACGCTGGAATTAAACTTAATATGGCGGGGTCTGCATTAAACATCACAAGAAACAACCACGCTGGAATTAAACTTAATATGGCGGGGTCTGCATTAAACATCACAAGAAACAACCACGCTGGAATTAAACTTAATATGGCGGGGTCTGCATTAAACATCACAAGAAACAACCACGCTGGAATTAAACTTAATATGGCGGGGTCTGCATTAAACATCACAAGAAACAACCACGCTGGAATACTTAATATGGCGGGGTCTGCATTAAACATCACAAGAAACAACCACGCTGGAATTAAACTTAATATGGCGGGGTCGGCATTACACATCACAAGAAACAACCACGCTGGAATACTTAATATGGCGGGGTCTGCATTAAACATCACAAGAAACAACCACGCTGGAATTAAACTTAATATGGCGGGGTCTGCATTAAACATCACAAGAAACAACCACGCTGGAATTAAACTTAATATGGCGGGGTCTGCATTAAACATCACAAGAAACAACCACGCTGGAATTAAACTTAATATGGCGGGGTCTGCATTAAACATCACAAGAAACAACCACGCTGGAATACTTAATATGGCGGGGTCTGCATTAAACATCACAAGAAACAACCACGCTGGAATTAAACTTAATATGGCGGGGTCGGCATTACACATCACAAGAAACAACAACGCTGGAATTAAACTTAATATGGCGGGGTCTGCATTACACATCACAAGAAATAACCACGCTGGAATACTTAATATGGCGGGGTCTGCATTAAACATCACAAGAAATAACCACGCTGGAATTAAACTTAATATGGCGGGGTCTGCATTAAACATCACAAGAAACAACCACGCTGGAATACTTAATATGGCGGGGTCTGCATTAAACATCACAAGAAACAACCACGCTGGAATTAAACTTAATATGGCGGGGTCGGCATTACACATCATAAGAAACAACCACGCTGGAATACTTAATATGGCGGGGTCTGCATTAAACATCACAAGAAACAACCACGCTGGAATTAAACTTAATATGGCGGGGTCTGCATTAAACATCACAAGAAACAACCACGCTGGAATACTTAATATGGCGGGGTCTGCATTAAACATCACAAGAAACAACCACGCTGGAATTAAACTTAATATGGCGGGGTCTGCATTAAACATCACAAGAAACAACCACGCTGGAATACTTAATATGGCGGGGTCTGCATTAAACATCACAAGAAACAACCACGCTGGAATTAAACTTAATATGGCGGGGTCTGCATTAAACATCACAAGAAACAACCACGCTGGAATTAAACTAGAAGAATCGTTTCCAATATAGATCGAACTCCATTCGCACTTAACTTTGATTTATGCCTTATTACTGTGACAAATGGAGAATACATAAACAATAATCAATATTCAAGAACAGTAGTCATATAATTTTCAAAGAAGATGTCACTAGACATATTGCGTTCTCTGTGATTAGAATAATATGCATATTAATCACTATTGTACCGGATTACAGTCACTTAGCGTATCTCTTCTAGAAAAAGATAGCACGACGTACTGCGAAGATACTTCGACTTAAGTAATAATTCTCTAAAAAGCTCGCTTATTAATCTCACGTGACTTGCTTATTTGTCGATTTTAACGACCTTTCAACACACATAACTACCGACATTTGCATTAATTTGCTATTACAGAAGACAGTATCAATATAATTTATATTGTTTAAGAACCGAAATAAATTTTTTGTGACTTTTGTAGTTGTTTTTTTAGTACTTTTGAAAATTTCTATTCCACACATGACTTTGAATTTTATAGCGTTTTATAACATGAGGACTCCAACCTTCCATTTTATTGGCAGTTTAAAAGAGACAAAAACTGCTGAACAATTGCTTTTATTGTCTTATATAACTTAACAGAAACGGGTGCGCGACCTTTTTCGTACAAAATTTAAGAGACAAAACCGGAAATATGTCATTTTTAAATCAAATTTTAGACGTATTGATTTTTTAAAACAAAAAATTATAAATTGTTTTCAATAGACTGTTCTTTTATCTAGTAAAGCTATTTTACTAGATAAAAGAACAGTCAGTCAGTCAAGTTACTAGATAAAAGAACATTTGAACGGTATATATATTCCATACATAATGGCATCGATAAGCCTTTCAAACGAATAAAAAATTTCGATGATATCTCACACACACTTTATTTTATTTAAATTTAAAGATAGGAAGGGCTTAATGAAAGACCCTTTAATATCAAAATTTATCTTACGTCTGAATGTAAGATAAATTACCCAAAAGCATCGCTCGGAGTTGTCAACATTTCGAAAACAGAATCCAATTTAACAAATTATTTCCACTTATTTGTTCAAAACCTACTTTAAATCATTGATCCTTGAGAAAACCAGTAGTTTTTTAACTAAGAAACCCACATTGATGCTAAAATATTAACACTTTAATTAAAATTATTATCTTCACATATATGAGAAAGATCGTTGAAAATTTTCCAATTATTATTTATCTACGTATCTCGTTAACCCATTTTCCAGTTGATTGAAATGTCATTTCAACTCACAAAAGTAATTTTCCGCGTCAGTGGGGGATAAACGGGTATTGCCGGCATCTTAAGGCTAATCCATTACTCGGATACCAATATGCCGTACAACATGGAATAGTTATCCTAAAAGAGTGTTGTATTGATTACATTGTTATTAAAGTTTTCTCTATTTTTATGAATTGTCTCTTACTTAAGGAGGTATTCTAGTCTAGAAAAATTTCGTTCTGCAGAGTTTTACAGACTGCAGCTTGCAGGTTTGCCCTGATTATAGAAAAAGGAACTTTCATTTAGGATGGGTTGTTTAAAAAATTGATGAATTGATCCAATTTTTTAAAAGTTAATTTTCACGTTCTGTGAAAGTTCTATGATTTGTTCAGTTTTATGAAGCAACTGGCCTGTAATGATATAATAACAAAACCTGAATAGAACTTACACAGAACGTAAAAATTAACTTCACAGATTTGATGAATTCTTCAACATTTTTGAAACAACCCACCCTTATAACGGAGTACCTCAATAATTATTAAAAAAATGAACAAACGAAATTCCGGTTAAACTTTTTGTTGAAAATTAATATTTTATTAAATACTAGCTGAAGTACATTACACAGAGTTTTTCAAAATCTTAGATATTGACCTTAATCTTGCTTTGAAGGTTAAGTGCGTAAAATTACATCAATCTCGAAAAAACAGTTGTTTTGAATAAAAAATAATTCACGCCGCCCGGCTGCTGGTCCGCCACAGACAATCTCTTTTTTTTTCAAAAAAATATTGTCAGAAGCCTTTTCATTGTTTTCTAGTACCTACCAATTATAAAAAAGGTTGTACTTTTTAATGTTTGTGCCCGTAATCCGCTTTTATGGCATCAATTTTTAGTCATATTTATTGAAGAAAGAAAGGAAGTCTGTCTATTTGAAGAAAGGAAGGAAGGAGAAAGAATACCAGAGGCTGACAAAGCATTCTAAAGCCAACCTTCCGCGATTTCTCTATAACATTTCGAGACCTGGGCTCCAGATATGTCAAGCCTCATCTGAAAATGTTTGATGAATTCCACCATAGAAATGCTTACTTTTAATTGCTTACTTCGGGCTTTATAATATCTTCGATGATTAGTGAATCAGATCGCCCTCAGCCGGATTCTTGTTGCGTACTGACTATCAACACCGCCGCCTTGATAATGACAGACGTGTCTTGGCCATGAGAACCTTGGATCGCATGCAAATAGCAACTGCCCCTAGGTCACCAAATTATGATAGCATCACTTTAGCACTTCTACTCGTTTGACTCAATTGACTCGTTTTGGTCACACTCCAGTAACTTACACTCCATGCTCTTACCCTTTAGTATTTTTTCTTCTTTTTTAACTTCAAAGTGCAGAAATCTTTTTAACTTACTTTGCACCAAATGGGGTAGTTACAATGTTATAATATATTATAAAATTCCGTGAAATTTACCAAATTTGTTAATAACTATCTTTTTTGTAAAAATTGGTGTTGTTGGTTTTGTACATTGCGAACAATTATCGTATAAATTTGATCTTAGACAATTTTCTCAGAGTTTACTAAATACCGTGAGAATTGAGATTGGGCGGCAATGTTGCGTTTTGAACCTGTTTTGTGATTAGGGATTATAATTGCTTCTTTAAATTTTGTAGGAAATTTTCCTGATTTAGTGACAACATAAATATGTTAGTTAAAGTGTATGAAATATTTTTGGCACATTTTGAGATAGTATGGCGAGATACCGTCGCTGCCCGAGCCCTTTTTTTATATGAGCTCCACACAGGAGGCCCTAAGAAAAATAATTTCCCTCCGGGCCTATGTCATCTTTAGGGATGCTGTATGGAGGGTTTTTTCTTAGATAATGAGTGGGAGGAGAGTTCTGGGAAGGAAAAGGGTTTAAGGGGTGGGTAGAAATCTGGGGTTCAGTGTGTCCTGGTCATCCGCCTAGACAAACTTCCCTTACTAATATCTACTAATCGTTAAATATATATATTGATCGTTAAATTGTATATTTGTACGTATCTGGAATATAATTGTCCTTTCCCAAAATTCCTACCTACCTCCCTCTTCCCACACATGCAAATCAGTGCAGTGACAACCTTCGAACAGGAGGCAGCGTATTATTATGATCATATTTTCAAAGTGCAAATTACTGTGTATGAAAAGACTTCAAATAACTTATGGTGATCGTACAATCTGTACAATTTGGAACATTTAATGTGAATTCCTGTGTGGACATCAACCCAGCCCGCTACATTAACTACAGTGAGTTTTTACGCCATTCCTATTTTCCCACCTACTAAGGAACTTCCTAACAGTACGATCCCAATGACGGTCATGATTATTCTCGTCGGTATAACTATCGATTAAATTGGGATCGTTCGTGTCCTTATCGCTTACGTAAGTGGGTTGAAAGTTTTTAGAGAATAAATGGCACACTTGATGAGCGCCGGTGCCTGATTTGTGGGATGCCAATTGTTTTATTTTTGTTTTAGCATAGTTCCAAAGTTGTTTTTTATTTATCAGAATATTCAACCGAACTTATGTATTGATTAAAGCAATGCTTCTGTGAGTATTTTTGTTGCGTACGTTTGATTGGGAATTGGATTTCTATTGTTTACGTAGTTTTTTTTTGACGTGATAATGTTTTATAAATCGATAAACACCGGCTGCATGCACTAAAAAGCATGACTCATTGTCACGTTCCGCCTGAGCCTAGCGTGCACGCGAGAGGGCGGAACAAGCGATAGAGAGGCACGATCGTCCTAAGCGTTCGGCTTACGACGCATCGATACAATTTTTCATCAATTTTTCCTTATGACGTTATCACGTAAAATTATCATCCGTAAACCGACTTTACTGACAACCAATTTTTTATTTTTTATATGAATACCGCCCAAGAGTCCCATCTGCTCCCGTCTGGAGCCAGTGAGACTATGGCATCCCCATTTGGGGTATGTTGTGAGGCTGAAGGTAGTGGGGAGGGGAAGGAGATGGGGAAGAGGAAGGTGGGAAGTACCTGGCTATTCAGATCTGGTCACCAAATACTGCTAAAGCCATTTCGCAACGTTTCAATTCTGAATGGTGGTCTTACACCAGGGCGATACTGAGAGTATGTTCCCTCTGGAACGTGCCGCAAATACAGTAGAATCCGTTTATTATGACTCCGCCTATATTGACCGACTTAATATGACGTAATTCCACAGCGAGGTTTGGTTTTCATATAAAATTCTTCATAACAAAGTCGGATATAATGTATACTACATATTATTTTAGATGAGTAAATTGGATACATAAATGAGATACCAGCTTGGAAATTTTCTCATGAAAAAAAATATAAATTCTCGGTTTTTTTTAAACTGATATATTTATGTATTATCAGTTTCACAGGAAAATATTTTAATTAAATTCATTAATTTAAAGAGTTTATTCGAAAATTGAAACAATCGATGCATAATGTCGTTCTCATAGTGTGATATGGTTACAGTTTCGTAAGAGTTTTTGTAATGGTTAAAAAACTTTTCCGGTGTATTGTCGTGTGGTTGTAATAATCCAGAAACCTTCGCGAGGGTGGAAAGAAAGTATTTTGAAATTTTCAAACATTTCCTATGCTTAATATAGTAATAAAAAAAAGCAAGCAAGCCACATTCAATTTTATGTATATATATTATAGTAGTTTAATCATTGGATGCAACGTAACATTAACATTAACAGAGTGCGTTTCGCACAAATTACGTTAACAAGTTTTTCATTGGGATATCGATACCTTATTTGAACAAGGTTCCAACTGACATTTTTCAAAAATGACCTTTGAATGCCAAAATTTTTTGCTCATTTCAATAACCAAAATATTTTGTCATCCATCCATTTTGTCATCCGTGTTGTATTTTTGCAGGTTGAACGACGAGGTTCTAACACTAAGTTTTTAAAGCTTCCATTTATTTAAAAGTGTTCTAACTTCACTTTGAACCTTTAGCAATTGCCATTTCGTTTATAGCTGACAGTTGATGGTTTTCAGTATAGTTCATCACTTTAATTCGATACTGTTTAACTTCGCTTTACTATATTCTGAGGTGTCTAACTAACTAACTAACTAACAATCACGTCGTTTCCCTACAGGGGTAGGCAAAGAGGACGGACCGCCAAACAACTCGATCCTGGCACACACTCTTTGCTTCACTCACATTCATACATTGTCTCATACATACTCTTCTATTATTCTGACTTTTTACATGACCCGACTCAAGTATCTGATTTATTTGATCGTGCCATATCTTCCTCGGGCGTCCCCGACTTCTACTTATTCTGAGGTGTCAAAGTTTGCAAAGACGATTTCTCATAATCTATTTACCGATTTCTGATTTTGAGGAATATTTGAGTTTAACATAATATTTAAAAGGAAAATATTAAAATGCCTTGTCTTGGAATGACGTTAGGGAAATGGGTCGTTTTCAAATTTTGCGCAGATAAAGGAATTCAAAGTTTTTTTATAATAGCTATTGTATTTTGATTTTCTGTTATAAGTCGCGCTCTGTTACCAGTAGTTGTAGGTAGTTTAGGTAACATAGTGGTAAATCTATCAGTATGTCAATTAAATGGCGTGGATCGAGACATTTCCTGGTTGTACAAGATATTCACACTAAACATTACGAAATTATTGTAAACTCGTATAGAAATTACTAATTACTTACCCAATTATGTCGGTAACAGAGTGGACGCGGAATAAACACACGCACTACCTTTGACGCCGCGTGGCTGGCTGCTAGAGTTGTGATCCCCCCTCCCCCCCGCCCTTGCGGACGCGTTCATAATAATAACGGACACTGCACTATAACTGACAGAGCTTTGCAAGTAGTGACATGTGTATTTCTTCACAGATTTTTCAATAGTAACAGAGTGGTACTATTTCTTATGATGATTCGTGGGACGAAACTTTGAAAAATCATATTAATGTAATTTTATTACAATCTAGTTTACGGCTGCATTTGATGTAATTATAACGTCTTTATAAAATACGGTTTGAATGTTTATGCATGTACATAACAGAAAATAAAAAAATCATGCCTATATATATTGTACCGGTACTTGGGACACAAGAATAATGTAAGAAAATCAACTCCGTTACCAAGAATGACCGCTTTGTTACGACTTAAAATAATAAAATAGATATAATAATATTAATTAACATTTTTTTATTATAAGATCTTGCGTTTGAAGTACAGCTTACAAATTAATTGTTGTAATTTGAGTACAAGTTTACCTGCGCAAAATTTGAAAATGACCCAAATATAGTTAAAAATTTGTGCAAAGAATGATCATACCCTAGCTGGTTGCACGTAGTTCTTTCTGCCCATTTAGGTATGTTCGAAAATGGTAAGTATACAACCTATTTAAATATTTAAAATTAAATTTTAAATTACACAAGCTTCAATCTCAAATTCGTCTTTGCGTACTTTGACACTCATATCTCAGAACATGAATTTAGAACCAAGTATAACTAAAGTGACAATAATTATTTACTACTTCATTGTAAATCTACATTATGAAGGTGAAAAACATTAAGGTTCATTGCAACGTGACCGCGCAATCCAATAGTTATCTAATATTCAATATAATAGTGGATTTTGCTAGTTTTTTTATTGTATGTGCATACAAAATAAGTAAATAACGGTTTAGCGAATCGTGACATGAAATATTTGTTTATGATTATGTTTATATTTTAAATGCAATTTCTGCGTGCGCACTTCGAAGAAATTCTTTGAAATTTTATTGCATTGAGTGTTTACACGAAAATTATCAACTTGCCAGCGACAAGATGAAAGAAACCAAAAATAACCAGTTTTAAGCAATATCCATTAATAATAATGTTGAAAAATTATCACGAGCGCATTGAAAGACGAAATCCGCAGTTAAATAACAATTATAGAATTATCAGAATTATTAATAACTTTGTTGATGTTTATTAGCATATTTTGTTAAAATAGACTAATTAGACTAGGGGCTTAAAAACAACACCGTTATCTTCACCAATATAAATAATATTTTTTTGTTAACACGTTTCAATTTAGAAATACGTTGGGCATATCGGGATCAAATTCAGTAATATGTTTGGCAAATCATAATCAAATTTCAGAAATTTGTTCCAAATAGATATAGTTACTAGTTAATATCCAACAATTTTTCAGATTTTCATCTCTTAGCTCTGAACACTCGTTGTTTGGTGAGACAAGTAAAAAAAAATATATAAAGTGTAAAATAATACAACTAAATGAAAAAAAATCATTTTGTATGCAAAATTAAACAAAATTATCAACATGTTTAAACAAAATTATCAACGTGTTCAAACAAAATTATCAACATGTTTAAACAAAATTATCAACATATTTAAACAAAATTATCAACATGTTGAAATAAAATTATCAACGTGTTCAAACAAAATTATCAACATGTTTAAACAAAATTATCAACATGTTTAAACAAATTATCAACGTGTTCAAACAAAATTATCAACATGTTTAAACGAAATTATCTAAAAACAAAAAATCAGAAAAATATACGGTCACATCCCAGGTCACATCACTATTCGGGTTGAATCTTGCAATCATACATATAGATTGCAGCCAAAAAAATATGCGTTAAGAAAATGAAGATAATGTCGGTAGTTCTTAGTCGAAGAATGGTGCAATTAAATATAACCAAATCGGATAGGGACACATTAATTCAGTTGGTAGGTCACTGACCGGACAAGTCATAGGTCCTGGGTTCATATCCCAGATGTTTTTTTTTATTTTTATTTTTTTTTTTTATTTATTATATTACATTATATACAATTAAATAGCAAAATAACATAATAACATAATAATATATTTCAAGATAACTGTAAATATTAAAAATGTGTACAAGTGTTATTATGTCTTGTAGGTCAACCTAGATGTGACCGTATCTTTTTTTGATTTTTCTGTTTCAGATTTTCGATTGAGTTTCTTAATTATTATTGTCTTCATTAATTAAACAATATTATCTTCAGAATAGTTAATAGTTGCATTAAAATATTTAAAACTTTTTAACACAAAATAAAATGAAAATGTATGTATAAATAACAAAAATAAATTATCGTTAGTGTAGGAATTAATAAGAAAATAAATTTGGAGGACGGCTATTTTTTTTTAAATAACAGCTCCCAGGTTGTGCCGGCAATGATAATTTTTATTTTATGTAGCCCTAAGTTCTCCGTTGATTAACCGAATCTACCTTCTAACTTATAAGGTTGGCTGTCTGTTTGTGGCGGGCGCCGGGCGGGCTGGCGGGCTGGCGGGCTGGCGGGCTGGTGGGTGGGCTGCAAGCGGGATAATTAAGCTATAATTTTATTTCAAGATGGATAAAATTTAGCACACTCTTTATCAAGGTAAAGATCTCCGTCGTTGAGATTTCGTAAAATCACTTTCATCCTTTTCTATCACCCCTAAAAGCAGAATTTTGATACTTAGACTTAGAATTTTGAGACGTTAAAAAAAATAGGAAACTTACTTATTGTGATTTATTTTTTGGGTATTTTGCCGTGTTGAGCTATCTCCTCCTTTAGCCAACGCCTTGGACAGTGGCACAGTGTCCATCATCTGATGAACTCACGAAGCCAACTGTGAATATTATAAATATCCATATAAAATTTGGTGGGAACCAAACGCGATGCCAACTCAGCCAATGACCGGTCATATTCTAGAGCCCCCCGTTTGAGAGTTTGTGCTGCCTTATTTTTATATTTATATTCGGTTCTAAGTCAAACAGCGCAAAGCAGAAAAAATAAAGGTAAAATATTATTTCAATGCCACTATTTTCACTTAAAAGTATAAGGATTTTATCTTTGTTACTGATTTGTTTTGCGGAATGACCTTGTTCCTGATATCGATATTTTCTCGGTAAACATTGTAAAAATTATAGCCATTGTCATACTATAACATATTTATTTTGATGATAAAAACATATTTGTGTAAAAAACCTAATGATAAATATATATCTTACCTTCTGTCATAATATTGTGAAGTGCTAAATAAGTTTTGTGTACAAAAATATGTTTTTCTGAGTTTAAAATAAATGTTAATTGGTGACAATCTACAATCGCTAAACTTGTGATTAAATAATATGTTTAACCCTTAAAATGCCAGCGAATCCGCAGCGGATTTGCTGGGAATTCACCGCACTTGCCGCAATTTTATGGAATTTTAAACCTTTAAAAATGCTCCTAGCATTGTCTTTAATACGCTAGGCAATAAAATAATATATCTTAGAAGATTTAATACTAATAAATCTGATCCAAACATTAAAGGAAAAAGACACAGAAAAATAAAAAAAAGGTAACGGTAAATATTATTGTAGCTTGTTGACCAATCTACCCATCGATGTTAGGTTAAAGATTTTTGTAACCGAAATCTCTTGGTGAATCGTGTTTTTATTGACATGATAACGTCTTATAAATCGATGAACGCCGGCTGCACTCACGAAAAAGCATGACTCATTGTCACGTTCCACCTGAGCCGAGCGTGCAAGCGAGAGCGCGGGACAAGCGTTCGGCCTAGGCTTCGGCTTGTGACGCATCTATCTCTCTTCCACTCAGTCGTTATTATATGACGTTATCACGTAAAATTATCGTCCGTAAACCGACTTTACAGACAACAATTTTTTTTCTTAAAACGGTGAATTTATTATTAAATTTTCAAAGGTAAATTTGTATATTTAAGTATTTAAAAAATATTTTTAAAAAAATTGTGCTTTTTTTCGTTAGTTTTAATTAAGAAATTATACGGTTTTATTATGTGTGTTATTAAGAATTTTCGTTCTGCCAAATATTGAGATAGATTTAAAAATTTCAATTTAATGGGCTATTTATCAATTTTTTTTCGTAAGTGATGTTTTTCATAATATAATTGTCTAATATATGTGTTGGTAAACGTATGAAAGAAAAGAACGTCTTTGGAGATGCAAGTTATCTGTTTGAAATGTTAGCTTATTTTTTGGGAATTAAAAGCGAACTTCAAAATTTTTGTTAATTTTTTAAATATATGAACGAGAAAAAAGTGAAGTTTTTTTGAGTTTCTTCTTAATTCATTAAATTGATTCAGGAGTGTGTTTTTTGAATTTTTTTTTTAATTTCTCTACATTTTGATTAAAAATGGTAAGCTTTTGGAAGCTTAAAATATAGCAATTCTTAAATGCTAAAGCATATTTCAAATACAAAAATCTTTAAGGAAATTTTATCTAGTTTCTATAATGGTTTTTTTTACGACATTTTTAAAAATATAAAATATAGGTATATAACATTTAAAATACTTTGGAATAATTCCGAAATTCGTTCAGAAACTATTAATAAAACAAGTATATCTAACTAATAAACAACCCCCTTTGGCTGTATAAGCAATGTACATAATCTTTCCATGAACAATATTGTGTCATTTTTTTTAAATAGTAATGTTATTACATCCACGGTCGTTCATCAATAGAATTAAATTTTCATGGTGTTTTTTTTATAAGGCTGATTATCTGGTAAGACGGTACAATTGACAAAAACATAATTTGGCTAAAAACAAGTTATTACTAAAATAACCTACTGGCTCACTAAAGGTTAACGATTGTTACGTGTAACGTTTTTGAATCTACTATTAGACATTAAACCTAGGAACCTTATCATAGGTTAGGATGTTATCTAGTGTAGTTTCTCGTAAATGTATTACTATTTGATTAACTTGGATAACTTGAGGAAAACACTAATAACTAGATCTATATATTTGAGACTTTATGGACACGACTGTTGACATACCAGACATTTTAGAATAGAGACCACAGACAATTACTAGTGATGTGAGAGACATCATAATAGTGATGTGATACCTTCTTAAATATATGAACAATACAATAGATTCTAAATACGACTATATTAACATTAAACAATAAAAAATATTAAACAATACTAACTTTAAAAATTAACAATCACACATCATGGTATCTGTCAGGTTGTTTCACAACTCTAACATATCTGGTAACGTATGGTTTCACACTATTATTTTCCCCCACCTGTCTTTCATCTCCGGCTTCTGCCTCTTGGCAGATGGTCATTATGAATGTCAGAATTATACCTATATTTTAAATGTATCCTATTTCTTCTATACCTGTTACTATAATTATCTTCAATAATATAGGACCAATTACATTTTAATATTTCTCTGACTTACAGCTGTTGACCAATGACTTTTGGGGTTTTTCTTAAAATAAACATAATTACATTTTTTTAATAAAGACATTGGTTTTGCTTTTACATTATAATATTTGGAATTTTTCGCATTATCTTTCTCAATACACTTTTTGTAATCGGAAAATCTTACAACCTTCGGTTTTAATTTAATTTGAGTTAAAGGAATATTCATTCTCAATGTTCTAAACATTAACAATTGAGCAGGTGACGGTAAAT
Source organism: Glyphotaelius pellucidus (assembly GCA_936435175.1). NCBI lineage: Eukaryota > Metazoa > Arthropoda > Insecta > Trichoptera > Limnephilidae > Glyphotaelius > Glyphotaelius pellucidus. The sequence continues at coordinate 42,638,626 of OW386542.1, read as the reverse complement.
ACCTACATATATAGTTACTTGTATGAACGTAAGAATAATACTTGTAATTAAAAGTTGTTGTATATATTAAAACACACGAATCCATAAGTCCATAAATCCATAAAACATTTCACAGCCCGTGAAATTGCAAATGAAGTCGCAAATGATCACTCACGTAAAATTGCAAATAAAGTCGCAAGTGAACACTCACGTGAAATTGCAAATAAATAACTAATTGGGTAAAAATGTAAGCAAATAAGAACTTGTAAGCTTTTTAAGGTCGTTTCATAAAAATTTTTCATTATTTCAATTTAAATATCTGCTATTGCCACTAATCTTCTCATTAATATAATGTCAACAGTGATGGAAGGTACAAACTTAATATCATGCAATGTCCGGTGTTTTAAATATAGTGTCCTACGCGTACAACGTCGTATCATCTCCAAGCATTAACTTTCTAAAAAAGTGTGTTTATCGGAAGTGACCTACCAGCTCAGTATGTTTTCTGTTTCCGTTTATAAATAATAGAATTATTTAGAGCCTAAGAAGCATAATGTGTCAAGGAGAGGTGATGGGTCGAGAGAGTCCGGCTGGAGAAGTAAAATGTCTCCATCAATAAGTCTCTTCCGGTCATAGGTCTCTCATGCCGTAGGCGGGCAAACGCATGGGCCGTCAAGACCAAAAAAATCTCACCCCATCTAAGTACCCCTGCTAAGTCGCCAAACGTAGCGAACCTACGGCAGGGGTGTTGGTTATCCAATAAATGAAAAGTGTTGTCCTTTGCCATTCAAAGATGTCTCATGCAGTAGGCGGGCAAACGCATGTGCCGTCAAGACCTAAAAAAATCTCACCCCATCTAAGTACCCCTGCTAAGTCGCCAAACGTAGCGAACCTACGGCAGTGGTGTTGGTTATCCAATAAATGAAAAGTGTTGTCTTTTGCCATTCAAAGATGTTTTTGTTGAATGAATAGACATATTAGTTATTGCTATGGTTTGTACTGACAGTTTGTTGTAGGCGTGTAAACATACTTTACGAGTGTCATGGCGTGAATTTCACATACCAATATTACACTGTCAGAAATACAAACGACAGAATTACACCCACTGGAATTTATTTAGCTAACGCTTCTTGCAATGATTTTTCACAAAAACAGCGCTATACAAATTATTCAATTGTTATCATTATCACCAATACCCAAACACGCCAATATTTAAACCTTTTAAAAAGATATTTTGTGGTGTGTAATTCCTACTTTGTAATTTAAATAGGTGTGATTCTCTGAATGTGTTATTTTATCCTTGTTAATTTTGTAATCCTGCGAATTTCTTACCCAACCAACTACACCGTATCCTGTAATATGACTATGACATAAGGCAAAGTAGATGCTAGGAAATAAGTAGATTTTTTCAATACGCCCTGTAAAAGAATAAATTTGGGCTTCCCAGCTTGTCGTTACTTATTATGCCAAAGTGCGAGGAAATTGTGTTGAATTAACTCATATTTAGACTGTTTTACACTTAGCGTCGCATGCGTGCATTTCAATTTCTGGTTTGGGCTGGTCACTCATGAAGTTAACATATTTTGCTTAACTTGGATTTGAAATTACGAGATTAGATTGAGCCATGATTTGGCACTTTTCTTGATATTTGTATTCACCCTTTTTGACGTGATAATGTCCTAAATATCGATGAACACCGGCTGCATGCACGAAAAAGTATGACTCATTGTCACGTTCCACCTGAGCAGAGCGTGCAAGCGCGAGCGCGGAACGAGCGTTCGGCTTGTGACGTATCTATCTCTCTTCCCCTCCATCGTTATTATATGATATTATCATGTAAAATTATCGTCCGTAAACCGAATTTACAGGCAACCAATTTTTTTATTTGATTTTTATCACCGTATCTCCGAAGATTACGATGGTGTTGTCATTGTCCTTAGGGTTAGAAAGATGGTTGATGTGTAGTGAACCACTTGTAGCACCGTGGAAATCCATACCTAATATTTTATTTATATAGGCTATTTTTTTCATTGAGTTCAGTAAATTGGGTCCTATTTTCAATGTAACTTTTAAACCACCGGAGAGTTTTGCCAATAATTCCGGTGTTTTTGAAGTTTTCAGGCCATGATGCATTGATATGCTCAACGCTTTTTGCGGAGCTTAACGCAACGAGATTGAAAAAATATCCGCAGCCTTAGAACCACTGTCAGATTGTTTCCAATGTGTGTGCATGAGTGTTGTGATTGCTTCTTGCGTTCCCATTTTATCTCGGAAGCCATATTGTCTGCTTGAGAGAAGATTGTGTTTATCTAGATAAATCATAATGCGAATATTTACTGCAATTCCAAGTATTTTAGAAATAGAGTTTATGATTAATGCCCCCTGCAGGGGGGCTGGAAAAATCCCAGATTTAAAGCTTTTGGTTGAAAGCGTGAGTCAGAAGACCGTATTGACTGATATTTATTAGAAGCTTACTTGTATTTCGGTTGGTTCCCGCATATCAATTTGACCGCAATAACAGAATTTTCACGGACTTTTCACCTTTTCAATTGATCTGATAGTCTTTCAATGTGGCTTTTTTCTAGACTAGAAGTCGCTTCCAACAAAAGTGAGATGACCATCTACAAAATTAGCCAGAGATAATTATGGATTTCTTTACGTCTTGGTCTTGAATGTTGGATTTCTGACTAATTTTCCTGTATGTTATTTGCTTTATATTTTTCCAAACCTCAAAAGAGTTAGATTTCGGTAACTGTAATTTGTTGGCATCATTTTGTAGGTATCATTTTTAATTTAACTTATAGTACATGTTGCGGTACATTATTTTATTTTTTTCATTGCTAGATTCGCTTTTAAAAAACCTCAAGTTAATACTTTTAAGACGTGGTAAATATATTTTTGTTTCGTCAATACATTTAATTTATTTTATGGATACTTTCCACGACCCCAGGTATCACCCCTGCTTTGATAAGTAAGTTCTTATTTGTGATTATGGGTTTATTTGTTTTTTAAGACGTTCTTTTATCTGTATTTTTTACAATAATTTTTGTCCATTGCATTATCTGTATTTATTAGTAACCAGTCTTCCTCTTCTCTTTTTTATTCATATTTATACAAAATATATATAGGCTTATAATAGGCCATGCAAACACCAGTTACCTTTATTTTTTTGTTTAATCCTTTGTTATTAAATATACATACCAAATTCATATTATTTTAATTACTCTGCTAACAACAGTTGCTATGTTTTAAACTTTTAATTTTTTACTCTTTCTCTTCTTTTTATTTCCTCCATTTTCCTTTTGTTTGTACAAAACATGTTCATAATGATTCTAATTTGACTGTCCTTTAACGGGAATCCTCCTAGTTGGGCAGTCAAAACATTTTGTAAATGAATAAAATAAATAAATATATAAATATAATAAAAATATGTTTTCTCCACTTTACTCTTTCTTGAAATTTTTAAGAATTACTTGCTATTTAGAATTGAGAGTAAAGATCTGTAATAGTTGAATTTATTTTGGCACCAACAGGTGGATTCTTATGTGATCGATACAGATTTGGACTTTCTAAGTGATTCTGGTTTGGTATGTTTTTAGGTTTTCACGGCCAAAAAGTATTTTTGTTTTTGTTTTTGGGGTGTTATGCCGTGTTTCGCTACCTCCTTCTTTAGCCAACGTTTCGGACAGCGTTACAGTGTCCATCATCAGGGCAGATGAGATGGCATCACTCATCTGCCCTGATGATGGACACTGTAACGCTGTCCGAAACGTTGGCTAAAGAAGGAGGTAGCGAAACACGGCATAACACCCCAAAAACAAAAACAAAAATGATTCTGGTTTGTTTATTATCGAGACAAGACCGTAATATGATAACAAGTATGCTCACTTAGTCAATGACTCCAGAATTCTTTTTTAAGAGATTAATGAGGATATCACCTGCCAAAACAATATTAATTAGCTTATCAAGTGAGAATTTTCAGAAAAACTTTAATATATTGGAGTAACAAAGAAGCCTACAATATATTTCTAGCATAGTTGTTAAGTTGATTAAATGCATTCACGTCATCAAAGTATTTCAATAATGTTGCGTTTAGGAAACTTTTAACAAAAATCACAAAACCATCATTTTGATTTAAAGTACTTGTGGAATGTGTTGTTGAATGATCTTAAAGTTTAGTTGGTCCAGTATTCAGTTGAGATAAGAACATCGTAGATTACTATCATGTCACTTATTGGTGTTGAAAAATGTCAAAGTTTTTTCAAATACCTCTTTTATTTGTTTTTTCAGTGGGCAGTTTTAGGTGAAAATTTAACAGCATTCTGTGATTTCTTCAATAACGCATATGGAGCAACTGCTTGATTAGTTGTTACCTGAATCTTACTTACCACTACATTTTATAAATACTCATTAAAATGTCGTGCCTTTTCTGTGTTCAGAACCGTTAAATAAAATAATATAACTCGTATAATTATTTATTTATTTATTTATTTCTATACATTACAGTATTTACCTATATATCAGTTTCGAAAACATTTTTACATAATATATTTTATAATTTTATTATGTTGGGTGTAAGGTAGGTTTGTGAAGGTGAAACTGAGGATAGGTATTGTTGTATGTTTCGTGAACACCTCACTAGGAGAACCTGTGCTGAGGTGTTTACGTGTTTATTTATGTCTATGTGTGACAAGTATTTATGTGTTGTAATATAAAGTTTTATATGTATTTTCTTTTTCAAATTTTAACAGTTATTGTACATTGGTTATTTAGAAGAGAAAAAAAAAGTATTTAAATATGTTAGAGGAATATAAAAAGAAAAAAAAAAAAATATATATATATATATATATTGGCCTCTTCCCGTAGTGTGTTGATCCAGTAAGAAGTTATAAGCCAAGTTGATCCACTTTTAACACCCTATAACTTGGCTGTGATGGAATACATCTGTATGATTTTGCAACATTATTACATTAGTTACCAAGGTTGCCATTTTGCAAGAAAAAATATTTGATGTACTTATCATAAAATTTTAAAAATTTGTATGGGAATCGCTTGCAAATTAACATGCTTTGTTGATCTGTCGCTTGTAAATCACCATACTTCGTTGATCCACATAATCGTATAACTTATGTACCTATATGTCGTTTTACAGTTCTTTTGCTGATCCGATTTAAATGACCAATCAGAGAGGTTGTGAAGGAAGCCTTCTGATTGGTCATAAAAAACATGTACCTATATGGAGTTTTACTGTTAATTGGTTGATCTGATATATAATGGCGCATTCTAGGGCTGCCACAGAGTTGTGACATTATTCCAGGGCTGCTACATACTCTAAATTATGTATTATTATTATTTGACAATAAATATTTTCGATAATACGAAATGCGGCAAAAAAATTCACGGAGAGGGAAGAGACGAGGGAGGGGGAATGCGGGGAAGGTGGAAGGGAACGGAGCGCACAGGAAAGGAAATGCAGGGAGAATCAATTTGAGCGAGTGAGTGAGTCAGTGAATGAAGGCGCCGATACCAATTATTCCGCCGCCCCGGGAACCATTTATCGTATAACCGACACCTCTGCTAAAAAGTTAATAACTAAATAAAATGTTTCCATGACAGTCGATCCGGCAACAATTGCCCTCCCCCCCAACAGTTAGCCCGCTGACAGTTTATCCCCTGACATTTGATCCCCCGACATTTGATCCCCCGACAGTTGATCCCCTGACAGTTGATCTGACGGACGCTTGATACCTCGGACAATTGATCCCCTGGCAGTTTACCCCCCGACAGTTGATCCCCCGACAGTTAACCCCCCCCTGACTGTTGACCCCCCACACCGACTGTTGACCCCCCCCCCCCCCCGACAGTTGATCCCCCGACAGTTGACCCCCCCCCGACAGTTGATCCCTCGGACTCGGAGGGATCAACTATCGGCGGACCAATTGTCGGAGGATAAATTGTCGCCGGACCAACCGTCGTGAAACCGCTTTTTTCAATGACACTGAATGTATAGAACACAGTAAACCACATTTTAAAAAACATTTTTTGTTCTTAAAGAAAAAAATTACATAAATTGAAATTAATTACATAAATATCAAATCGAAGTGGGCGATATAAATGTAAGACAATTTTGAAACAATAATTTTACAAACTTAAAAGTCATAATATATTAGTTTAATATAACGAAAATCTATAAATATAAACATTTTGGTTCCGTATGTTTGCGTTCGCTAATCTTGGAAAGTAATAAATGGATTTACTCAAAATTTCTACAGAACATTAAATTTTAGCAGAAGAGTGTTTCTATGTACACTGGTGAGCTCTGGTTTTATGAAATTACTATAAAAACATAGTAAGTGGTGCACAAGTTGTTTGGAAAAGTGAGTGTATATCATGTATTTTAGCGGCAAGGAGGGTAGGCGGGAGGGGGAGGGGAATCCGGGACTGGCGGACGGGAATGAAGGGGGAAAGATTCGCGGGAGAAAGGGTCGAAGGAGGGGGGAAGTCGGGAAAGTGGACAACGGAGGGGGGGGGGGGTCGCGGACGGAGCAAAGTGGAAAAGGGGAGTGTGAAAAGCGAAGAAGGTGGAGGGGGATCGCAAGAGGGGAAGAGGAGGGGGGGGGTAGGGGAACGGGGGCGAATTGAAAAAAAACACTCAGGGAGAAACAATATCTTTATTTAAGTGGTATTGCAACGCATGCCGGGTTCAACTAAGAACGGGGACGCAAGCAAATGGACGTGCAGGGAGAAACAATTCATTTCTTTGAATGGCATTGCAACGCGTGCCGGGAACCAGCTAGTATTTTTAACAAAATAATGCCTTAAAAATAAGTTAGCCATATTTATTTATTTACACATATTCGGCATAACACGTGCGATTAACATAATTAACATAACATTTAAATACCTAGTAACTAACCTAATAATTTTGATAATTTTTTATCAATTATTTTTATACGAAAAGACCAAAAATGAGGTGACAGTAACGTTAACAATACATTTGTCTAAGAAAATATGTATGTGTTTATTTTTTTTCATTATTTGTAATTTTAGTTAGAAAAAGCGTAAGGTGAGCTATTTTTTAAACTTTTGACCGACATGTTTTACCTTGCCTTGCCGATATTTCGTCGCCTCATTTGAATAGGGTTCTAACTGACATTTTTTTCAAAAATGACCTTTGATTGCCAAAGCATTTTTTTTGCTCATTTCTATACCCAAAATAATTTTCAGAACCATCCGTGTTGTATTTTCGTTGATATGTGTATGACGAAGTTCTAACATCAAGCATTTTCAATAATAATTCATTTTACATTCTCACTACACTTACACTCTCTATTTTTCTTGTATCTGACAGTTGATCTTAATTAAGAGGCGCATTATGGTTCGTCACTTTATTTGGATAGGGTTCTAACTGTGTCTTCTCTATCATTTTCTAAGGTTTCTAAGTTTCCAAAGACGAATTTTCGTAATCTATTTAACAATTTTAGTTAAAGTATTTTAGTTTATCGTATTTAGATGGAAAATATTTAAATAGGACGTAGCTTGGAATTGCATTAGTGAAATGTAATTAGAACCTTGTGCAATGTATTATTATGCCTTAGCTGGTTGTACAGGGTTTTATTTGCATGTTTAGGTATGTTCTAAAAGGGTAAATATACGTCATATTTAAATACTTTCCTTCAAAATATGTTCAATTAAAATACGTTAAACAAATTTCAACTTCAAAATCAGAAATTGGTAAATAGATTATGAGAAATCGTCTTTGCAAACTTTGACACCTCATATCTCAGAACAAGGTGAAGTGAAGTTAGAACCCTATCAAAAGTTGCGTTCTTTTTTGAGTGTATTTCTAGTAATAATTTATACTAGTAATAAGTTATTTTGTTTAAGTACAAAATGTAATTAATAATTAATAAATACATAATTAAATAAATCCTTCGGTACCGGTAGAAGTGAAACCTTCAGAAAACGTAAGTAGACAATTTTCATTAGTGAAATATATTTTTTTATTACTTAATATTAAGAAAAGAGAAATGCGATATTAATTCTTTTAATGCAGATCGATAACTTAATAGTTTTTCTAGGATAACCCAAATTATTGAGTATTTGCTTTACAAAACACATTAAATACAGCGTAAAACTTTCGATAGTAAAAGTTCACATTTTTTAAGTGAAAATTTCTTTAGCACCGTTGTGATTTGAAACTCAATGAAACGAAAAATAGCGAAAAAGAGACAAAAACATCCATTAATAAGAGTTACCTTGCGAGAGAATAAGATAGTATATTCGGTCTCCTCTTTGTGACGGCTCTACACAAGGAAACATGTAGAAACATGTCCGAGTCCAACTACAAGAAAGCGGAGTATTTCTAGTATTAATTTATTCTAGTACTAAGTTATTTTATTTAAGTACAATAAGTAATTAATAATGAATAAATACATAATTAAATAAATCCTTCGGTACCGGTAGAAGTGAAACCTTCAGAAAACTTAAGTAGACAATTTTCATTAGTGAAATATATATTTTTTTTATTTATTATTAAGAAAAGAGAAATGCGATATTAATTCTTTTAATGCAGATCGATAACTTAATAGTTTTTCTAGGATAACCCAAATTAGTGAGTATTTGCTAAAAAAACAACTTATATACAGCGTAAAACTCTCGTTAGTAAAATTATACTTTTGGAAGATTTTTTTATTGATTCGTGTACAAACCGTGCTCTAAAGTAAGAATTCAAAATTTCAATCTGTTTGGTGCCATAGGGCTAGAGTTGTGACCGATTCCAAGTGTAAAACGTGCCCTGAAAAACGATGAGTTTTCTAACAACTATACTTTTGGAAGATTTTTTGATAGATTCTTGTACAGACCGTGCTTTATAGTAAGAATCCAAAATTTCAGTCTGTTTGGTGGATGATGGCCCAAATTATTGAGTATTTGCTAAAAAAAAACTAATATATACAGCGTAAAACTCTCGATAGTAAAATTATACTTTTGGAAGATTTTTTTTATTGATTCGTGTACAAACTGTGCTCTAAAGTAAGAATTCAAAATTTCAATCTATTTGGTGCCATAGGGCCAAAGTTGTGACCGATCGCAAGTGTAAAAACTAATACCTACGAACGATGAGTTTTCTAAAAACTATTCTTTTGGAAGATTTTTTTGATTGATTCTTGTACAGACCGTGCTTTTAAGTAAGAATCCAAAATAATCGTCCTGTTTGGTGCCATAGGGCCAAAGTTGTGACCGATCGCAAGTGTAAAAACAAATATCTCCAAGCGATGAGTTTTCTTAAAACTATACTTTTGGAAGATTTTTGATTGATTCTTGTACGGACCAAGCTTTTAGGTAAGAATCCAAAATTTCAGTCTATTTGGTGGATGATGGCCCAAATAATTGAGTATTTGCTAAAAAAAAACCAAATTATATACAGCGTAAAACTCTCGTTAGTAAAATTATACTTTTGGAAGATTTTTTTGTTGATTCGTATACAAACCGTGCTCTTAAGTAAGAATCCAAAATTTCAGTGTGTTTGGTGCCATAGGGCAAGAGTTGTGACCGATTCCAAGTGTAAAACGTGCCCTGAAAAACGATGAGTTTTCTAACAACTATACTTTTGGAAGATTTTTTGATTGATTCTTGTACAGACCGTGCTTTATAGTAAGAATCCAAAATTTCAGTCTGTTTGGTGGATGATGGCCCAAATTATTGAGTATTTGCTAAAAAAAACTAATATATACAGCGTAAAACTCTCGTTAGTAAAATTATACTTTTGGAAGATTTTTTGATTGATTCTTGTACAAACCGTGCTTTTAAGTAAGAATTCAAAATTTCAATCTGTTTGGTGCCATAGGGCCAAAGTTGTGACCGATCGCAAGTGTAAAAACTAATACCTACGAACGATGAGATACTTTTGGAAGATTTTTTTTTATTGATTCTTGTACAGATTGTGCTTTTAAGTAAGAATCCAAAATAATCTTCCTGTTTGGTGCCATAGGGCCAAAGTTGTGACCGATCGAAAGTGTAAAAACAAATATCTCCAAACGATGAGTTTTCTTAAAACTGTACTTTTGGAAGATTTTTGGTTGATTCTTGTACGGACCAAGCTTTTAGGTAAGAATCCAAAATTTCAGTCTGTTTGGTGGATGATGGCCCAAATTATTGAGTATTTGCTAAAAAAAAACTATTATATACAGCGTAAAACTCTCGTTAGTAAAATTATACTTTTGGAAGATTTTTTGATTGATTCGTGTACAAACCGTGCTCTGAAGTAAGAATCCAAAATTTCAGTGTGTTTGGTGCCATAGGGCTAGAGTTGTGACCGATTCCAAGTGTAAAACGTGCCCTGAAAAACGATGAGTTTTCTAACAACTATACTTTTGGAAGATTTTTTGATTGATTCTTGTACAGACCGTGCTTTATAGTAAGAATCCAAAATTTCAGTCTGTTTGGTGGATGATGGCCCAAATTATTGAGTATTTGCTAAAAAAAAACTATTATATACAGCGTAAAACTCTCGTTAGTAAAATTATACTTTTGGAAGATTTTTTTATTGATTCGTGTACAAACCGTGCTCTAAAGTAAGAATTCAAAATTTCAATCTGTTTGGTGCCATAGGGCTAGAGTTGTGACCGATTCCAAGTGTAAAACGTGCCCTGAAAAACGATGAGTTTTCTAACAACTATACTTTTGGAAGATTTTTTCATTGATTCTTGTACGGACCGTGCTCTTTAGTAAGAATCCAAAATTTCAGTCTGTTTGGTGGATGATGGCCCAAATTATTGAGTATTTGCTAAAAAAAAAACAACTTATATACAGCGTAAAACTGTCGTTAGTAAAATTATACTTTTGGAGGATTTTTTGATTGATTCTTGTACAGACCGTGCTTTATAGTAAGAATCCAAAATTTCAGTCTGTTTGGTGGATGATGGCCCAAATTATTGAGTATTTGCTAAAAAAAAACTAACATATACAGCGTAAAACTCTCGTTAGTAAAATTATACTTTTGGAAGATTTTTTTATTGATTCGTGTACAAATCGTGCTCTGAAATAAGAATCCAAAATTTCAGTGTGTTTGGTGCCATAGGGCTAGAGTTGTGACCGATTCCAAGTGTAAAACGTGCCCTGAAAAACGATGAGTTTTCTAACAACTATACTTTTGGAAGATTTTTTCATTGATTCTTGTACGGACCGTGCTCTTTAGTAAGAATCCAAAATTTCAGTCTGTTTGGTGGATGATGGCCCAAATTATTGAGTATTTGCTAAAAAAAAAACAACTTATATACAGCGTAAAACTGTCGTTAGTAAAATTATACTTTTGGAGGATTTTTTGATTGATTCTTGTACAGACCGTGCTTTATAGTAAGAATCCAAAATTTCAGTCTGTTTGGTGGATGATGGCCCAAATTATTGAGTATTTGCTAAAAAAAAACTAACATATACAGCGTAAAACTCTCGTTAGTAAAATTATACTTTTGGAAGATTTTTTTATTGATTCGTGTACAAATCGTGCTCTGAAGTAAGAATCCAAAATTTCAGTGTGTTTGGTGCCATAGGGCTAGAGTTGTGACCGATTCCAAGTGTAAAACGTGCCCTGAAAAACGATGAGTTTTCTAACAACTATACTTTTGGAAGATTTTTTCATTGATTCTTGTACGGACCGTGCTTTTAAGTAAGAATCCAAAATTTCAGTCTGTTTGGTGGATGATGGCCCAAATTATTGAGTATTTGCTAAAAAAAAACTAATATATACAGCGTAAAACTCTCGTTAGTAAAATTATACTTTTGGAAGATTTTTTTATTGATTTTTGTACAGACCGTGCTTTTAAGTAAGAATTCAAAATTTCAATCTGTTTGGTGCCATAGGGCCAAAGTTGTGGCCGATCGCAAGTGTAAAAACTTATACCTACGAACGATGAGATACTTTTGGAAGATTTTTTTTGATTGATTCTTGTACAGACCGTGCTTTTAAGTAAGAATCCAAAATTTCAGTCTGTTTGGTGCCATAGGGCCAGAGTTGCAAGTCGATGGGTCGAGAGAGTCAGGCTCAAAAGGTTAAAATGCCTCCCTCAACCAAACGTTTTTGACCCGGTCCGCCACGTCGCAGGTGGCCAGACGCATCCGCCGCCAAGACCTGGACAAACTTCACCCCATGAACCCGGGCACCCCTGCTTAGTCACCAAACGCAACGATCTTCTTGAGGTGACCTATGGCAGAGGTGTTGGTTAACCAGTTAATGGATCCCGGGGAGGCGGTACTCCGTATTCTAAGATTGATACCCCCCCCGCCCTTCCCAGTCCCCTGCAATTCTTCGTCTACAATTATACAATTATTCCTTACTTAAGTCATTTCTTCACCCCCCCCTCCCCCCTCCCTACCGCCACCCCCTACCCCCCTCCCCCACCACCCATCCCCGCCCTTCCCACTCCCATGGAATTACTCGTCTACAATTATACAATTAGTCCTTACTAAAGCTATTTCTTCACCCCCCCCTACACCCCCTTCACTCCTCCCTACACTCCCTCCATACCCCCCCTACCCCCCCCCTGCGGCGGTATAATTCATTCACTCAATCACTCAAATTAATTCTCCCTGCATGTCCTTTCCCGTGCGCCCCGTTCCCTTACACCTTTCCCGCCTTCCCCCTCCCTCGTCTTTTTCCTCTCCGTAAAATTTTTGCCGCATTTCGTAATACCGAAAATATTTATTGTCAAATAATAATAATACATAATTTAGAGTATGTGGCAGCCCTGCAATAATCTCACAACTCTGTCGTAGCCCTGGAACGCGCAATATATACTGGATCAACGAATTAACAGTAATGTTCCATATAGGTACATGTTTTTTATGACCAATCAGAATGCTTCCATCTCTGATTGGTCATTATATAAGATCAACATAGACAAAACGTGTAAAATGTATATGCCACCGAAAAATGGGCGTGGCTTACAGCAAAATCTCGATGACTTAAGTTGATCCATAAGGATCCACATATGTATGCCAGCTTCGGTAATAGATCAACTTATCCGCTTGGATCAACAAGAGCAAACGGATCAACTAAAAACTGGTCTACCGTCACGAAAGATCAACTTAGTACGAGAGGGTATAAATATATAAACATACACATACATACACATCCATATAAATACATGTACCTGCACACATGCATATAAATATATATATATATATACATACGTATACATCCGCATACACATTCACATACACATATATATATATATGTACACACATATATAAATTGTAAGTGTATGTATAGTTATTGGATACTTGAAAAACTACTTAATTTTTAGGTTTATTTAATTTTATACTTTTTATAGTTTTGTTATGTTTGGTTGGGAATAATAATGTTTTGTATAAAGTTAATACCTTGATTTTTAATCCAGTCAGTGATATGTTTTTTATGAATGTTTGTAGATGTATTTGCAGATAGTATTTGTTTCAAAGTAATGGGCATGCAATTAAAAAGTTTGGTTGCATAATACTGAAAGTGTCTTTGTCCATGTGTGGTGTGGGTTATCGGTATGTTCAGTGTTTTATTTGTTGAGGACCTGGTTTTTGTTATGGTTTTTGGTTGAATTGGAATGTGTTGTTTGTTTTGGACAAGGTATATTATAGCAGATTTGGCATAAAGTTGTCTTATTGAACTATAGAATATATTTAAGTAACGTGGTGGTCAACGGAGAAGAGGAGATTCCATACAAGACATGCCCTTTTATACCTTGATTCATGTCCAAACAAAGAAACCCAAAAATTATTCTTTTTTTTTTTTTTTTTTAAAAGCATTAAAACACTTTGTATTTAATCCACGAATTTATTATTTTGTATATCTACCGGTTTCGCTTCGACCAAGCTTCATCAGGATATAATATAATAATAACTCAATAAGTTATTATTATAACTCAATAAGTTATTATTATATTATATCCTGATGAAGCTTGGTGGAAGCGAAACCGGTAGATATACAAAATAATAAATTCGTGGTTTAAATACAAAGTGTTTTAATTCTTTTAAATATAATGTCTAACCACAAAGTAATTGCTTCTTACGAAAAAAATATTCTTTTGTTCCTATTTAAACTTGGATCCACATTCATAACACTCATAGGCTACATCAATATTACTTGTCAAAGAAAATGAAAGATTAAGTAGAGAAGAGTTTTGAAACTTTGGCAAGTCCGGGTAACACCTAACGACCTACATATACTATACTTAAGTAATATATTATTCATCATACTTTCTCCATATCACTTATTCTACAAGTTTTTTTCCAGTGTTTAAGTATCAAAATTAATTATAATTTGATAATAAGAGCGTCTACTTCTCTCGTGACCTCTGACCCGCTCTGTGCGATCGAACACTAAATGTTTCCAACCAGTTCCCGCCAGGGTTAGTAAAATGCGAACGTGCCTACAATATATCGGTCAATGTCTTAAAAAATGTTTTAAAATCTATTGCTCCGGTTCAAAAACCAATTCTCCGATTACTTATGAATTCAAGGTGAAATCAGAATATTCGCAGATCGCTTGGATACACGGGTACCTCCTTATCAAATTGTATAGAGAAATTTAAATAAATAAAAGATGATTTTCATCAAATTTATAATTATTTCTGTGTGGTGTGATAAGGAGGAGGATCCCTGAGAAGTACATAGTATTATCTCAGCGCCTACAAACAAACCTGTTAGATCCGGTTTTTGTAATGAAAAGTAATAATATAATGACACTTTAGTTCCACTACGTCAAAACGTGATAGTGATTTTAAAATTTGAGTGCCCATTATTTCGCGTGATTAAGTTCTGGGCGCGAGTGATATGTTCATGAAGTTTATGTATAAAATGTAATACAATGGGTTACATTTTGGAAGCGTTATAGACTGATAAAGCTAAAAAACTTTTGTCTACTAATTTGCTTTTGACATTCCTTGATTTTTTTTTTTACTTTAACTTCAAACAGGAATATGACAATTTTGTCTAGACAATTGGGGAGGTGGCTATGGATACGTAGCTCCTCCATTTATTAAATAATCAACACCTCTATAATAGGTCACCCTGACTCAGCAGGGATGGCCCGAGTTAGTCAGGTGACGTGTGTCCGGGACTTGGTGGCGGACGCATATGCCTACCAGAGTATATAAAGTGGCTGGCCGGATCGGAAGAGGCCGGCTTGGGGAACTCCCTTTGACCTCTCCAGTGGTCTCTCTCGATCCATCGTCTTACACCGCAGCGGGAGGGATGGATTCATACGTCTGTCACTCCTAGACACTGACCCCTGGATTCCTACCCAGTCGTCATACCTTTTTCGTTCCCAGAACTTCTTCTCCTTTCTTTCCTCAAAAATACCCTCCACACACAGCTTTTTCAAAGATGACATAGGCCCTGAGGATTTTTTTTCCTCAGGCGGGTGGTTAATGTAAACAAATATTTTAATTCACGTTTTTATTAGGTTAATTCATCGCTAAGCAAAGGTTATAAAGTAAATTGATAACACTTTTGATTTAAAGTTAGGGAGGCAGTTCTAGGAAGAAAGGGGGTTTGGGGGTGGGTAGAAATCTGGGAGTCTGTGAGTCGAAAAGAGACGGACGAATGAATAAATCCCTCTCATTGCGCTGCAAGACGATAGGTCAGAGACTCCTACAAGATAGATCAAAGGGTCTCCCCCAACTGGTTTTTGCCAACCTGACCTGGCCTGCATGCAGCTGGTAGGCAACATTTCCGCCGCCAGATTTGGACAAACCTCAAAACGCGTAGCCCGGCACCCCTGGTAATTCACCAATCGTAGCGAATCCTTGGGGTGGCTTAACTAGCCATACCGAGAGATTCGCTATTTGCCTTAGAATGGCAGAAGTATTGAATATCCAATTAATGGTTCGCGGTGGAAACCATAACCGCCTTCCAAATTAAAACGAAGATTATATTTTATTCCACTAAAAAGGCTGCTCCGACTGCAAAGTATAAAGGTGGCGACTGACTAGAAAATTCATTCTATGTATTTCAGTACGGCAGGCTATGTATTTCAGTACAACAAAGTAGGTGCACAGAAATAATAGACGAATTACTCCTTACTTAAATTACTACTTTATAAGATGACTATTAGGCCGGGCTTCACTTACGCTGCATCTATTTGGGGTCATGCAGCTCACACGCACATAAATAAACTACATACAGCAAAACAAAGCCATTCGACTTGCGTTGAATGTACCGAAGTGGATCAGGGTTTCCATTCTCTGATATACACATACATTCCTCTGATAAATGATTTAATTATTAAAAAATCTGAAAAAAATTATGCCGGATTAGCCAGAAGTAAGAACCCCTACCATAGACTCTCTCTCTACATATACTCATGTTTAGGAACTCTGAACATAAATAATATCGAAATCCAAATAATAGCCGAATTATACGCTCAGGTTAGTCGCCACCTTTAAGTGCTCCGGAACCCCGAGATATTTTACTTTGTTTAAAAAAATACACATAGCTAACCACAAAATCATATACCTAATATTTTGTTTAACATTGTGAATAGCGTTGTGTAAACATTTTGCCAGTGACATTTATTATCATGAGGCTTTTTACTTCACCTATTAAATAAACAATGCGTGTTTAATCGCCTTGTGTAATCATAAAATAATTCTAGATAATTTCTCTGTGCGGGTACCTACGTGCGAACCTTAACACTAGCTGACGTGTATCCGGCGTTGCTCGGGTTGCGCATGGTTTGGAGAACCAAAATTTTGAGGCTGTAAGTTCTAGTGAATCTACCTGGATACATTTTTAAGTTTTGGAATAATATTATTGTATAGAATTAAAAAAGAATTTGTTTCAGTTGATTCTACCTGGATACATTTTTAAGTTTTGAAATAATATTATTGTATAGAATTAAAAGAGAGTTTGTTTCAGTTGATTACGGCGTTTCTTCCTAGTTCTCGACTTCTTCTCCATTAACTTCAATGTTATACATTCTCCTTACACAATCTCTTCGTTCATCAGATACGCCTCATTTCATTACTCACAGTATTTTATTCACTTTGTCGTGCTATCTTTTCCTCGAGCGTCCCCAACATATTCTACCATTCACTTCCACGTCATACGTTCTCCTTGTACCTCTTTCTCCATACATCACATATGCCTCCTCGAGATTCATGTCTTCCTCGGGTATTCTCGACTTTTTATATCATTCACTTCGTGTAGTGTCACGAAACTTTCATCGTTACTGTTAAGAAACTATATTGCGCCCATTTTAATTCTATTCCAAATCTCTTTACAGCGCAGAGATAATGCTTTTAAGCTTCTTCGAGTAGGGCGTCCTTGACTTTTTCTCACTTTACGATGGTGGCTAGTGACGTAGTTTTAGCACTCACCTGGGAAAAGGAAAGAGATGAACACGTTTTGTAAAGCTTTTTGAACTTCCACCCACTGCAATTTATTAGTTTCATTATCTATTTGTGAGGTTTGTGAGGACACCTTGTATTTTATCAAGTAAAAACTTACATTTTACGAACACAATAAGCAATAGTCATAAATAAGCAATTTTTTAATCAGTTATTCATGTATTGGCTAAACATTTGAATTTGCGCCTGACAACAGGGCGCATTAATCTAATCGCCGCCCGGTCTCATTTGTAATATTGGACAAGTCGGTACTCTACTCCAATAATTTAAACTACTCATCCACTTCACTACGCTCATCCGTAGCATCACAAGTTATTTTCCAATCACAATTGACTTTAAGCCACAAACAAACTTACGCCTATTAAATTATTTATATTGCACATTAATGACAACAGTAAAGCTGTTTTCATTTTAAAAAATAGGTATTCCTTTAATATTTGTTTAGATAACACATACAGGTCGTCGAGGGACATTCTTGACTTACTTTGACCAGTGATTTCTGACAATTTTTAGAGTCAAAAATGTAAATGAAATTGTGGTCTCCGGTGACACTTTCGATGTATTTTTTTTCCTGCAAAAACATAAAAAATTGATAGTTGGAGCGGGGTAAGAGGTTAGGCAGTTACTCGGCTGAGTGAAGACATGCTTAAGAAAAAAAATTTGCTCGATTTTGAAGAACAAAAATTTTAAAAAAAATGCCGGCGAAAAAGTCACCGAAGACCAAAATTTTATTTATATTTTTTACACATAAATTTTAGGGATATTATGTTTTTAGGATCTTTGACCTATTTTTTAAATATCTGGGATTTCCGAAGCCATTTTTAGCAGTTTGGAGTTATGTTATAAGCATTACCACTATTAAACAGATTGAATAATTTAAAGCCAGACTTTCATTGAATTAAAGTATTGCGTATATAAATTAATATTCCTACTTTATCTAATTTAATTATTATGTAATAAAACAAACATGAAACTTACATCCACTTTCATCATTAAAAGGGAGATAAGTTTCATATTTGTTTTATTATATTATTATTATAATGGAACTCCACCACGAATTGTCATCTACAAAAATAGAAATATTAAATTACTTACATTTTATATTTAATGTCGGTAGTTTTAGAATATTATTTATTTTCGAACAATAAAACTTTCCTTGTATTTGAAATCATACATCTTTTAAATGTAAAATGTATTTCACGAAAATTTAATTAAACAATGTATGAATTTCAGCATTGCGTTGAAAGCAGCTGTCCTTGGATGCATATATCGCCATCGTAGTGAAGTATCAATTATTTTCGCAGTAATTGAAGATATGTTGATATATCATTGAAGAAGAAGATAACACTTATAATCTAAATGAAAATATGAAAGAAAACAAGACACAGAAAAACAGAAAAAAACAATGGTCGCAACTGGGACTCGAACCCAGACCTCTTGTCTAACCGGGACGTGCGCGTTTTCCAATTTCGCTATTGCCACCTTCTGTCAAACCGTCATATTTGTCAATCTCATATTTCAAATATTTAGAATCATTAATTTTATCTCCAACTAGTTCTTTTTCCATATTATAGGCAACTACTCTTTTTATTGGAAACAATCATTCTAAGAATTGGTTTGTAACCTGAATAGCGTCTCTGATAAATGTATCCGAATTTATTCATATGGAACTATTGACTTTATGAAAGTCTAAATGAATATTCAATTTTTTTTTTTTTCAAGAGGTCTGGGTTCGAGTCCCATTTGCGACCACTGTTTTTTTCTGTTTTTCTGTGTCTTGTTTTCATTCATATTTTCATTTAGATTATAAGTGTTATCTTCTTCTTCAATGATATATTACGTTGATGGGAATAACCTTCAAAAGTTATAAAAAAAAGAGAGTTTTTCTCATAAAAAAAAAAAAAAAATTGAGTATGTTGATATACTTAACAATATTACCTTCTTATTAAAAACTTACATCTTCGTTTGTATTTAATTTAATTTTTAACGCCCGTGGGGCTTTCTATTTGGTACATAATGTTTACATTTTTTTTACATAATATGAAACAATAAAATAATAAAAATAATTTCTTAAATTACATTGGTTTAGAGTGGGATAAATTTGAAGAAAATAAAATGATTACTTAAATAAACAGAAATGATCACAAATAGTACTTTAACATAAACAATTGTTAGACTTTAACATAAACAGTAGTACGTTTTCAATTGTTCAATAAAATTGTCGATATCATTTGTATATTTGTTTGCTAAACTACGCAAACGAGGAATTGGCGAGTTAGCCAAATAATTTGTTTGAAAATGGTAAGTTTGAAATAGGTCCTTATGTCTAGTTAGTCGAGTAGGTACTCTTATATTGACTACATTAAAAAACGGTCGAGTTCCGAATTAACAATTTTAAAAAATAAACATATTCGCCCATCAAGTGTACGCATTTTTAAGGTATTTAAAAAATAGATGAAGTTAAAAATCGATATAAATACAAAGATAATATTTTTCACAATAAAAACACATAAATTTGTTGTAGACCACTTTTATTTTATTACACTCAACCGGTTTCGGAAGCTACAACAAATTTATGTGTTTTTATTGTAAATTATGGTGAGCCACAAAGTTAATGCTTTTTACAAATATATAATATTTTTCAACCGTATGTGACCAAATACACCTTTGAAAGTATATTATATTGATTAATTTGAAAGATATTAGGATTTTTTCTATTCTTTTATAAGATACTTTTATAACCCAGTCTTTAATTTAAAATACAAGAAACATATAATTATTAATCAAACGTAATCTCTTATTTGCGAGGACTCTAACAACTGTTATTAAATTGTTTGAATTGAATCTGGAATGGCTGAAATTTCTCTTGATTACCTCTTGCACAGCGAGGTGGCTCGTCATTCAATCTACATATTAACTAAAGCAGGGGTGCCCAAACTAAATCGTTCGGTGGGCCAAATAAAAATTACGGAGTTACTAAATTACTAGGTGGGCCACACACTTCACCCTTAGTAGGGTAGGGTGCGGTCAGCTGAAATGCTGATCTTTATATCCGTCTTTGAAGAGTGCAATTGGCGGGCATCGCCGTTAATTTTTTACTAGTAATTTGGTGTCGAAAATAATTTTTCGAAGTAAAATTTCTTTACGCAGCTTGACTTGGGGGGTAAGCTGGTGAATGCGTGACGAGAGCGTAACGGAAACGAGGCGAACGGAAGTTGAGAATGTAGCCAAAGATTTTCCGTCATTACGCGGGCAACCTTTTGCACCGATGGTCGTGTTCGAAATGGTATTGGAAAATGTAGGTGTATTAGTGATTAAATATAATACATACACGGGAGAAAAGAAATCAAACCGTATAATTTGTTCATGTAATTTGAAGGAAGTGGGTCTCTTTTCCTAGCACTGCGCCGTAGGTATGCAAGTGCGAGAACACAACAACAATAAAAATAATATAATAGACCACAATAACAATAGAATATTGAAACGATAAAGTAAGTAAACGATACACTACTTTTAGAGTGAATAAATCGTAAATTCATTTTAAAGTTCATATTTTGTGAATTTTCGGGTGAATAATAACAAATTATGGCAGGAAGTGACAGACTCTGAATACGAAAGCGGTGCTCCAGGACCATCAACTAAGAATAAATTACGTACTTAAATTTTGCATAAAAAGTGTCTGACAACATATTCAAGGCAAGATATTGTCTTGGTCTTACAATCAACCACAGAATGAATGTACTGTTGTATCCAATAATGAATAAAAATAAAAAATTTATTAAAAAATATTAATTTATCAATGAAAATGCATAATAAATTAAAATTTTTGTAGAAAATTAATATATGTATATACATGTTCATATTATACATATAAACATATATATACATACATATAGATGGAGCTTAAGAAGTTGTACTTCTGTCGTGTGGTTTGAAGCACACTCGTTTTTTTTTTAAATGTATTTATCGATGCCTGTCTCACTGTCGAGGTACATAAATGTATATAAACATAGTTACATTATTACGAAACGCGAGCAAAATCTGGTATTAGACGAATTCATAACAAATTTAATAACATTGATAAAACTCAGAAAGTTAGCAATTTCTACTTCGGTTGGCATGTCTGCAGATTTCTAAAGTACAAAGAACGGTTGATATCAAATAAATTGAGAACACTTAGTTATTGTGCAATGTTACTCATTTTTTAACGATCTGTAGTGCAAACGATGAGAAGTTTCTGAAAGTTATCCTATCAATCCTTACCGATCGACTGTGCTAGGGGACCAAGAGCGTAAAATTGTGACGATAAAAAATGTTCAATCGGGCCGCGGTTGAGCACGCCTGAACTAAAGAATTATCTGTCTTCTGTAGCGGGCAAAAATTGCCTTGCTATGTAGGCGGCCGAGATGAATTCGAGGTGCCAAACTGCCATGGGTCGATTTAGAAACCTTCTCAATCTGTTCCATCTGGAAAACTGTCGAAATTATTAGCATTTCTAATCGATATATTTACAGCAATGGAAGGTCCGAATTTATTGTTTTTTACAAATGAAGACGTTATTTTGTTTAAAACTACTTGATTTTATTTATAAATGTCGACTGGTTTCGGTTGAACTCAACCTTCATCAGGATGTAGATATTAACTTAACTACAGTACAGAGGAAC
The DNA here is from genome assembly GCA_936435175.1 of Glyphotaelius pellucidus. NCBI lineage: Eukaryota > Metazoa > Arthropoda > Insecta > Trichoptera > Limnephilidae > Glyphotaelius > Glyphotaelius pellucidus. The sequence goes on along the minus strand of OW386542.1, from coordinate 42,616,587 downwards.
ATTATCAGATAAATAATTAAAAATTGAGTGTAGTTCACACGCGATAGAAGTGAAACTTCTCCCAAACGATCTCAACCAATATGAGCCTTGAAAAGTGAGTTTACAATCAAAGCGGCCAATTGTTCTGTTTGTAGGTAAGGTTCTTTGGTATTCTATCTCATTTGATGTATGTGTTTGTCTCTTTTTAGTGTCATTTCCGTTTCATCGAGTTTCAAATCGTAACGGCGCTAAAGAAGGTTCACTTCGAGAAAGAGAAAGCGTATGAGAGGGAGAGAACATCAGACATTGGTTTGTGGAGGGTTAGATAAGAGGGTAGGGGAAGGATGAGGGTTACTTAAAGAGAAAGGGAACAACTTTCAAGTTGGACTGTCGGTTAATATTAACTGTTTCTTTAAACACAATAAAAACACATAAATTTGTTTTAGACCACTTTTATTTTATAACACTCTACCGGTTTCGGAAGACCCTTCCTTCTTCAGGAGAATATTGTAACAATAATTGTAAATTATGGCGAGCTACAAAGTTAATGCTTTTTACAAATATGTTTCTTTAAAGTTTGGCAATTATTTTATTTTATTTTAATGTCTAATTCTTCTAAATTATCAAGGCGTACTGTAATTTAGTCCTGAAGAAGGTTGAGTTCAACCGACACCGGTCAAAGTTTATAAATGAAATAAAGAGGTTTTAAACAAAATAACATTTTTCATTTGTATATTGTCAAGTCACAAAGTTTTGCTTTTTTCTCCCATTTTTTTACTCTACATCATTTCGCAGAGAGTCCTATTGGAGAGGCTGAAAGGTCTCCCTCAACTAGTATCCCGAATCAGTCTGCCACGCAGTTGGTGGGCCTAAACCGGGACAAGCCTCACCCCATGAACCCGGGCATCCCTGCTAAATCAACAAACATAACGAACCATTTGGGGTGACTCACGGCAGTACAGCAGTTGTTACAATTACAGCAGTTGTTCGGGGTGACTATACCCATACTGACGGCCTCCGTGTTCTAGCAGTAAGGTTCTTGACAAGCAATCCGAAGGTCACGGAATCAAATCCCGGTGTGCGCAAGAAAATTTTATTAGATTAATTTTTATTATTTCACAATTTAACCATTTAAAAATTATGAAATATGTATTTGCGGCACGTTCCAAAATGAAAGATACTCTTAGTATCGCCCTGGTGTAAGACCACCATTCAGAATTGAAACGTTACTTGAAATGGCTTTAGTAGTTTTTGGTGACTAGGTCTGAATAGCCAGGTATTTCCTCTGCTCCTTCTTCTCCCCTACCCACTATCTTCAGCCTCACCACACTGTGGATGCCATATTCTCACTGGTTCAACGTGGTTGGGAGCAGTTGGAACTCTTGTGCGGTTTTGAGTCAGGCCATGTCAAAAGTCTGAATAATAGAAGAGCGTGTATGAGAGGACGCACGAATGTGAATGCCTACCCTCCGTTAGTTAGTTATTTAGCAATTTGACAACATTATTCAAAGTGGCAACATGGCATTTTTTTTCAATAATGATGCTAATAAATTCATAGTCAAAATAATTGCACAGTGCTAATTTTTGACGCTATTAAAATACGACAATGATTAAACAAAATCTCTTCATTATTCTTAGAAATCTTATTAACGCAAAGGAAAACATTAACATGCACGAAAATAATAAAATGCTTTGATTGTTTATAATATAAATAAATATGATTTTATCCTTCAGAGTGTCCGAATAGTGACGTCCGTACAACACGCGGGGACCTCGTGATATTTAAGTCGTAAGACAATAATTTGATATAATTATACAACATCAGTTTGTTGGCGGAGCGAACTCCTTTTATCTGATTGCTTAGCGAGCTACAACAATGATAATTACTCACTTATGGCCAGAGATTAATGGCAATTAACCTGCCATGTTGAATTTGTCACTTTTATGAGATTATGAGTTTGGATTGTACCTTGAATCTCGAATTTCCTCCGGCTTCAGGGAATCTCGATAAGGTACTCTCATCTCTCTTTCCCTCTCTGAGTGATTTGAAAATTAGATCGGTGATATTAGTGATTAGATAACCCGTATTTCAATGGAAGATGCTCTGAGGAACTAGCGTCATTGATTCCTTTGGCACCGGTGCATAGTCGGGAGACACGCCAAACGCGCGTGTTTGTAACGAATATGTACACGGTTGAAATTTGTCACATGAGAACGGGTCGTTTTTTCGGCTCGTTCTTGAGTTCAACAGCTCGGCTATGGAACGATTTTCCAACTTCTGTGTTTCCTCCCTCCAACACCATGGGTCTCTTCAAGATCAATGTTCATTCCTTCCTCTCCTCAAAAAGACCCTCCAACAGCATCCCAAATGACATAGGCCCTGAGGGAAATTATTTTCTTCAGGGCCTCCGTGTGGAGTTAACGTAAAAAAAAAGATAAATTTAGGAGCGTTTTCACAAAATATCGAAATATTATAATTGTTGTCAATTTGTTATAATAATCTTTAAATGTAAATTCAATTAACTGGTAGAAACGCTGAATAATATGAAAACTCAATACATTTGAGAAAAGCCGTCAAACAGATGGCAACAGTCGGGCCGCGAAGAGTGTTAAATTTTGTTGAAGAACCGTGGTCGACAACAATCGGAATGAGTAAAATTTAGTAGAAGGACTGCGTTCGGAGCAGATCGCGAAGGGTACGCAATTTTGTTGAAGAATCCTGGTCGGCAACAGTCGGATCGCGAAGAGTGTAATATTAAGTTGAAGAATCGCGGTCGGTAACAGTCAGATCGCGAAGGATATAAAATTTAGTTAAAGATCGGCGAAAGAACAAAATTTATTGGTAGAAAAATATTTTGCCTGCGACTCTTTCTCGTCCGTCTTCGCGGGTGTTATAATTAATATTCCATTCTGTTTTTTTTTTAATAGGTACAAATAAAATACTTTACTGAATATGGATTACAAATTTACATACCGAATTACAAAAATCAACAGCATTTTTGACGTTGAAATATATTCGATTTATTATAATTATCGGGGATATGTTATCGTAACTATTATTAAAAATGTTCGCTAATTTGAATAAAATTATGGCCGGCAGCGGTTTCTTGCAAAATCTCATCGTGTTATAATAAATTCATATCCTGCCTCTCGATTTCTTAGCCGATGTAGTTCCTGTGGCTCCGCCAACATCAGAATGGCTTTTTAGGGATTCAAGGCAGAAAAGTTCAGTAACCCCAGTTATAAATTAGGTTCACGATATAAATTAAGTTAACCCCAGTAATAAATTAAGACACGTTCCTTTTGAGAAAATTAAAATACCTGTGGCGCGTTTCAGGTTTTTCACTGTTTTTATTAATACATCCGATCGTGGGATTCATAGAAAATGTTTTGAACGAGGTAAGTTCATCGAGGGGGTGGCGCGGTGATTGGCTAGAAAATCGTGACGTAGCTAGAAGTCCGCTGGGAAATTTAAATTTACTGCAATACAAGCAGTGGCGTCAAGCGACTATGAATGCTTTTGCAATATTTTATTTAACATACTTTAATTTACTAAAACTGTTGTTCGAAATAAAAGGGAAAATCCCAGGAACATTTTCAGTGTCGAAGTCCAGAGTCTAGAATTGAGGTTATAAAGACTTGTGTATTGCTTTTGAAGTATTTAAAAAAAAATGGAAAGTCTCATTTAGACAACTATCGGTTCAAGGAAACGACAGGGAAAGTGTTGAGAAAATTTTATTCATGCAAATGGTCGCACATTCAATTACTTGCCGACCCCTGAAGTAGAATCTAGAAATCCATAAAAGGTCTTAATCAGCGCCTTGTTACACTTCCTGTATCGCCTTTACTCCACGAGCCGGTTCATGGCTGTCCGCATGAATGTGATCCGTGGTTTGCAGATTCGTGAATTAGTGAATTTTGGACAAACACGTTATCGCCCTGTTTTCGGTATTGATACATTAAACGTAATCTGCGAGAGTGACAACAGTAATTGGTGACCCACATTAACGCGGCCGGACTTTATGTCCCCTTTCCCGTTTCATCTGGTTTGCACGGCTTCGCGAATTAATTACTCAGATAAAACTCGGTCTTTTGTCTGAGGCGATGTTTGTTTTGGAAGATTTGCGGTGAATGGGGAAACATCTCTTTTGCAATTCAAATAAGTGATGAAGATATTTTTTAAATCAAGAGATGAGAAACTTTTCAGCAAGGTCGTGATAATTATTATCCTATCGGGACAAAGGATGTGTTTTATTTGAGATATAAGTGTTTTTATTTCTTCATTCATTGTTAATTAACAAGAGCCCGGAGTTAAAGATTACAAAATAAATACTTAGAAACTTTCTTCTATAGAATTGATGGATTTTTTCGTTATTTGTTTTTGGGATGTTATGCCGTGTTGCGCTACCTCCTTCTTTAGCCAACGATTTGGACAGCGTTACAGTGTCCATCGTCAGGGCAGATATACGAAAAGTTGGCTAAAGAAGGAGGTATTTTCCTTAACTGTTATTGTAATTGTACACAACGTTTCGGTTTCGTTTCGTTTCGTTTCACAAGTTATTTTCGTTATTTGTTTATGGGGTGTTATGCCATAACACCCCATAAATAAATAACGAAAATGCTTTTGGCCATGAAAATCTAAAAACGTATCTTGATGGATATTAATAACTTTCTGTTTTAAAAATTAAATAATTCTGCATAATTTTCGATTTGACACAACAAAGGTTCATCCGTTTTGTGAAAACGATGGATTTTAAATTGACATTTTTTTAATGTATCTAAGAATAACGATAAATGGTGGATATTAATAGCTATAAATTCTCATCTTTAAAATGCAATAAATATTCAATTAAATGTTTAATGTTCTCTTAAAAAAATACATCGTTAATTTTTTGTGACAATTAAGGTTTTCATTCCATTTGAGGTTTTCAAATGGCTAATTGTTGATTTATGTAGATTTCGTCTGATCAAATGTTTGTTTAGACAGATTTACAATGAATAAAGAAAAGTCCCCTCAACACTTATAAACATTTTAAGTCGAGAAAAGGAAAACTACTACGGTGAAGATAGGAAAATGAATTGGTTTTTTCCAGTATTATCATTTGATTGAAAATGCATGAAGTGGCTTCAACATGCAATTTGACATGCAGTTTGATAGTTGAGAAAATGTACATATGTTTCGTTCCCTGTAACTTTACAGTGAATGAAAATCGATCGAAGCATTACTAATATTGATTTTCTTTTTAACCCCTTAGGCATCGACCGTATTTTGTGAGAGGTTCAATATATTTACGCAGAGTAATAAAATCCAAATAAATTGAATGTTATTGAACGTATTCGAACTAAAAACTGTTAAAATTTTGTACATTTTTGAAATACGAAAATTTTGCTTACAAACAGAAAAAAGTTTTTCACTAAAATTACTGAAAACGAAAAAAAAATTAAACCACTTAAAAATTAAACAAACCAGAGTGTGCAGTTCACACGCAGTAGAAGTGAAACCTTCAGAAAACTAAACTTCGAGAGAAAGAGGCGATTGCAGAGTATCATGAGTGGGGTTTATTTATTGTAATATTGTTACCGACTTTAAATATTGTTTTACATTTTATTCTACGAAGCTTTGCACAAAGCTGGCTATGAACTATCACACAAAGAGAACACCGGTTAGTCTATCTCATTTTCTCGCAGGCTAAAACCTGTAGATGTACGTGTTTATCTCTTTTAAGTGTCGCTCTTTTCACCGAGTTTCAAATCACAACGTACTCAACAAGTTTCCCCTCAAAAAATCGAGTGCAGTACACACGCGGTAGGAGTGAAACCTTCACTCACACAATCTCAACCAATAGGAGCCTTGAAATTTGAGCTCATAATCAAAGCGGCCAATGCGCGCAGCTTGACAGGGAGCGACGCTTCGTGGGTTGGTAAGGTTTCATTCTCGTTTTCTCGCAGGCTAAATCATATAAAAGTATACGTTTGTCTCTTTTTAGTGTCGCTATTTTTCGTTTCATCGGGTTTCAAATTACAACGGTGCTAAAGAATTTTTCATTTCAAAAAATACTAGCCACTGGAAATATAGCAACACAGTGCTCGAATCGCTGTTTTAATTCCGTAATGCATCAACAACAGTGTACTTGTTGGGTAACATGCAAGATGCAGCGGGTCGGGTTCGTAATTGCGTTTCGCTTCTAGGACAGTCATTTATAATCATTGTCATTGGCTCGAGGGACACTAAACTTAATAATCGACAGCACGACATACAGACCGCTGGTTTTATAATATACATAGAAAAACATCCATTGAAAACTGACAGAAAAAACACAATTCTCTGAACATCATTAGGTATTCTGGGAAAACCACTAACTGAATTCCATTACAATTTTGATAAAAACATAAACACGTTATCTGATAAGATGGCACAATTTACAAAAATATCGTTTTGTAAAACACAAGTGAGTAATTACTAAATTAGAGTCAGCTGTTTGTGCATAATTTTATCGCACCGCTATTCCTGGCGCAAGACGGACATTGAAGCTCGCGCGAATCGGGCATTCGTATACGATACGATACGATTGTAACCCCCAGCCAGGAGCACTCCTGTCCCGGTGAGACGCTGATTTCGATCACGAGGCGCACTGATTTGTTAGGACTTGAAACACGTGCTCTGAGGATGGAAAGGAGGATGGGAAATCGACTGGTAAACATGGCAAACTAATAAGCCGTAGTTTTACACAGATGAGAAAAAGTAGATACACATTGCAGTAAAATACATCGAAGTCTTTTTGAAACTTCTTTAGTACCGTTATGATTTGAAACACGATGAAATGGAAACGACACTAAAAAGAGAAAAACACATACTACATTTAAAGGATTTAGCCTGCGAGAGAATGAGATAGAATGAAACTTCACCGCACTGGCCGCTTTGATTATGAGCTCACTTTTCAAGGTTCCTGTTGGTTAAGATTGTGTGAAAGTTATTGTGAAGGTTTCACTTCTACTCGATTTTTTTTTTATCTAGAACTTCGCTTTAGTTTTATGTAACTTCCATTAATTATTATTGATCGTAAATTGTAAGAATTAGGAATGTTTATCGAATGTTTTGTTACACTTCCTGTCTAAGAACAGAAATTCTCTGGTTGGTTAAGTACGCATTGTACTTGTATGTAATTTAAAGTCAATAAATGCCTGGGTTTTCGGCGATGAAACGAAAATGTCAGAATGGGTTTTAATAAATTGGGGTTATGGACAAATATTTATATTTTATCAATTTTTATTGGAATAACTCTTGCTATATAACTTTTGAAGTTTATACTGGGTTATATCCATCAATGTAAGAAAATAGATTCTGGGTTCGAATCCCAGTTACGACCGTTAGCTTTTTATTTTTCTTTGTTTTGTTCTTTACCATATTTTCAGTTAGATTAATTGGTATTATCTTCTTCTTAAATTTTTAAATTTGTAGGATTCGATCCCTGGTCGGCTGAATGTCTGCAAACGTTCGTAGGGCGCTTTTTACCACTACACTAAAGGGGACTTTAAACTATTAATTAACCGTCTTGCGTTTGAATGGCAGGAGACCATATTTGTCCCAGCTCCACACGTCTCATGTAAATCGCTTTAACTCCCTTACGTTCAGAGTGAGAGCTATGTTCTAAACGGTGTTAGAAATACAAAACACTTCGCTTTATATTCAAATCTAAAAAATAACAACAAAAAAGTAAAATGTACACCTTTATGAAATCAAAGTTATGAATTGAAATTTGAAAAAATGAATTTAAACTTTGAGATTTTTTATTAATTATTTTCATTTAAAAAGATTTGATGACAATAGTGAGATGACAGTAACGTTTATAATACTTTTGTTTTGTTTGTGTTTAATTTTTTTTTTCGTTATCAGTAATTTAAGTTAGAAAAAACGTGAAGTAAGCCAATTTTAAAACCTTTTTTTTTGTTTGCTAAAAAAATTTTATATTTCAAAAATTATTATTGTGAATTATAAAATGTAAAAGCATATTTTATTACCTTTCATAAACAGTTTTTATTTTTGGGATATGTTCAGAAACATTCCATTAATTTGCATTTCTTTGTAAAGCGAAAATATTTTGACCAAATGAAAAATCCGCCAAATTTCTGAAAGGTCAATAGTTTGCAACACCGTTAGGTCGATTTCCGGAAGAGTCACTATTTCAATGGCCACCTTTTGGAGCTGAGAGACGGACATTGGACTATGTCATAAAATAGTGATAATCCTATTTAAAATAAAGGAATCGTTTTTTAAAAGGATGATTGTGCCGTGCACCATTTCTTTACCCGGGTAACAAAATAGTTTTGATCCGTCATTTGAGTAAAGTGATTTTACGCGAGATCGATTCACACATGTTAATGAAAGCCATCCGACTCCATTCGTGATTCGGATCGATGCATATTAAATTGTACGGAGGCAATTTTGACGTCGTTTCTCTCCCGAAATCTATTTTTGTGGCCAACTGAAGAATGGCATCTTTCTTGCATTCACACGCCTTGCCATTAAAAGAAAACTATATACGTAAATGAAAATAAAATCAATACCCGGGTTGCCGGCACTTAAACTGAAATCGAACGTGAATTTATTCGAACTAATAAATATTGTAGATTATTTTAAATATCTGAGTGCTTAGAAGAGAAATCATAATCTCTTGAAACAACTCCTGTTTCCAAGTAACGTTCACAAACAATACACGTCAAGGACGTAACAAAATAAATTACGATTTACGACATTTGAAATGGTTCCTGAAAACTCGCTTACTTACTACTGTGATTGATATCGTGCCAGTGTGGGTGTGTGGGTAATGTACGTGTATTATGTTTCTATGTGATAACTGTGTTGGAGATAGGAACTTTGTGTAACTGTATTCAATAATGTTTGTATCGGGTGAGCTGAAATGGATAATTGTTTTCAGTCACGCTTTAGAAAAACCTATAATATTTATTATTTATTTGTTCATAAGAAGCAGATACTTCGTGATGTGACATTATAATCTATATATATATACATTACAAAATAAAGTCCAAGAAAACGTGCGGACCGCAAAAACTCAAAAACGAGTCCCGGTACGATCAAAGTAGTTAAATGTTGTGGTAGATCTCTATCCCCCCTACACGATGAGGGTACCAGTTTTTACCTAAAGGGCGTGCCTTTGAATATATAAGGGCTGGAAGTTTCGCCCTCTAGAAATTTCAAAAACAGTCCTCCGGAAAGTTCTAGAAGGTTCAATAAAACTCTAGAAAGTTCTGGAAGGAGGATGTCGGTGATTCTTAAAGATTCGAGTTCTGGATGGTTCGCTAGTGCCTATATGAGTTATGGAAGGAGAAAGTTCTAGAAGCTTTCAGAAAAAAGTGGCAGAGTGTGTCGGTGAGTCTAGAAGGTTTCGGAAATCTAGAAGGTTCGAAAAAAATTCTGTATAAAATTCTGAAAGGCATGGCGAAGTATGTCGGTGAGTCAAGAAGGTTCTGGATGGTTCGCAAATGCTTCAGAAAATTGTGGAAAGAGAGAGTTCTAGAACCTTTCAGAAATTAGTGGTGGTGTGTGTCGTTGAGTCTAGAAGGTTCGATTATGCTGTAGAAAGTTTTGAAAGAAGTGGCGAAGTATATCAGTGTGTCTAGGAGGTTCTGGTCGGTTCGCGAATGCTTTAGAAAATTGTGGAAGGAAAAATTTTTAAAAGCTTTCAAAAATAAGTGGCGGTGTGTGTCGGGGAGTCTAGAAGGTTTCGAAATTTCTAAAAGGTTCTATAAAGCTGTGAAAAATTCTGGAAGGAGTGGTGGAGTACTTCGGTGAGCCAAGAAGGTTCCAGAATGTTCTGGATGGTTGGCTAATGCTCTAGGAAGTTATTGAAGGATAAAGTTATAGAAGCGAGTGTGGCGGTTAGTCTAGAAGGATCCGGAAAGTTCTAAAAGATTCGATCATCTTAATTTTAATCAATTATAAAACAAGTATTCGATAGCATTCCACAATATTCCAGCACATCCCGAAACATTCTGGAATGTTCGGGAATAGAGAATCAAGAACATCAATGTGAAACATTCCAGAACACTCTCGACGATTGTCCTGAGCAAAGCCGGATACCTCAGCTAGTTTTAAATAAAACAATAACCTAGTAAACATCACTTTTAATTTTTGTACACTTAATAAACTATATATATATACCGCCCTAAGAAGCTACGGTTGTAGAGAAGCCCGGTCGGCAATAAGTAAGTAATAATTAAAAGTGGTGCTTACTAAGTTGTTGTTTTATTTGAAATTATTATTATTTAAATGAAATAATCTTTAAAGATATGTTGAGAAATTAAATACATCTATTTGAATTCCGATTTGTTTTCTTGAATGAATGAATATTAATGTATGTATGAAATGGAAATTAGAAGTGGAAAATTATCCTCTTCCCGAAATCCGATCGAGCTAATAAACTTGGCAAACACACTTGCCTTGTTGTCAATGACAAAGCATTTTATCAACTTTTTGTGGCACTAATTTTTTCACACGCGAATAGAATGACAATACAGTAGTTTGTACTTATACGAAATAAATGTCGATCTTAGTCAACTGAGTTTTAGCTAATTTAGTAGTGTTTTTGACTCCAGACGCAGGGTAGGAAAGTTCAATCCTCATTCAAACAAAAAATGCGTATATTAGTTCTAAAAGACATTGTAAAAGTTCTCTGCAGTTAAAAAGCCAGTCCCTGGGGAGGGAAAGGTTCAATCCTCGGTCAAACCAAAAAAAAATAAAAGGTCGAAAATTGTAAATAGATGTAATAAATATTGTAATAAAAAAATTGGTAGAAAGCAGTTGCTTTGTGGTTTGATATTTTTTGGTGGTTACAAACAATTACTCTGTTTGTAACCACCATTTTTTTTAATATCGACCTGTTTCGCTTTACATTAGCATCTTAAGAGTATAAAATTTAACTGTTTACTTAAATCATTTTTTTTTTAAACCGGTCGGTATTAAAAAAATAAATCTTAGTTACAAAGAAATTGATTTATATCATTTAAAAAATGTATATATATTAAAATAATAAACACTTCTACATCCATTACGAACAAGTCACTCTCCCTTGCGAAAACTGGTTTCCCTCTATTTAAGGTAATATCATGCATCTGGTCGGACGAGAAAAGCATTGTCTGCTGGAAACGAATTAATTCCGAGAAATGTTACCGTCACTTTTGAGTTTTAATGTCAACAATTAAGTGCAAAGTCGCAATTTTACAAAAAAACAGCAATTTTTAAGAAGAAACCCGGTCGCCGAGAAATTTAAACATTATTTTACCAGACTGTTACTGCCACTGTCGCTCTTACCCCTCCGATTAAAAGAATATACCTACTTTATATCTGGACGTTTTGCTTTAAAAAAATATATATACTTTGTCTTATTTGTATTCTGAACGTCTGTTGATGGCGTTCATATCGGGCAATTTTATCAATGTTTGATGGGTCTTAACTTCCATAAGACCTAACTTATCAAAAAAACAAAACGTACCGGCATAATATTGGTTGATATCTACATTATATTAAAAAAATATTTGCGCTAGTATCAAAATCAAAACAAAAAAATTAGATAGTTTCTTCAAAAGGATACAAAGAATGTGTTTACTGAAAATTGACAGGTACGAAATAGACGATAGATTAAAACAAATTACGAGTATAATAGAATAAGTAGTGAGGGAAGGTGATTAATTAGTATTTAGGGGCCATTCATAAATTACGACACACGAACTTCATGGTTTTTTGACCCCCCTCCCCCGTCCCCACGTCCCTGTCATCGTCACAAATGTGACGTAACAGTAGGGAAAACAGTCCCTGTCATCGTCACATCGACACATCGTCACGTTTGCGAGACTCCTAGTGTGACGTCACATATTTTGCATTTTAACATTTTTTTTAATATTTTAGATTTTTACGTGTGACGTCACAGAGCTGATGACCTCCCCATCACAAAATGTCACAATTCTCCACTCCCCCCCACCCCTTAAGGTGTGACGTAATTTATGGATGGCCCCTTAGAAAAAATGAATAAATTTATTGATATTTTGTATTTTTTGTAAAAAATAATATTGTAATTTTTTTTTAATAACGGCGAAGGTGTTCGTTCTCCTACTACTTGGCGGGCCGGATCGGTTGAGAGAGACTGATTGAGGATGTTTTAACCTAGACTAGCCTTGCCCCACAGTGGGGAGGATGGATTCATACGTTCGTCACTCCTGGACAAATGTGTGTGGGTGGGAATCTGGGGATTAATGAATCCCCAGATTCCCACCCACCCCTCATATATTTTTCCTTCCAGAATTTCCTCTTCTTATTTCCAAAAAAGACCCTTTATTCAACATCCCCAAAGATTTTTGAAGTGAAACTTCTATAGCACCGTTAGTGATTTGAAATTCGGGTGAAACGGAAGTACCTCACTAATATTTATTTTTTGATGGTTCCGCGATTCTAATATAATGCTTTAAATTCGCGCCCCGGCTCGAACCTCTTGTAGTGCAGCGGTTAAAGCGCCTGACAAATCCAAACATCCAGAGAGACAGAAATTCAGCAAACAAGGTTCGAATCTTACGAAATCCAAAAAAATAAACATTTTTATTTTTTTGATATTAATATCCAATCTTCAAACCACTTTAAAAACAGGCAAAATAAAAGACAGCGACAGCTAGCGACTTTCTAGTTTCACTTCTACCGCGTGTGAATCACACACTTTTTTCCTAGGGCCTCCTGCGTTGTGGAGCTATTGTAATGCATTTTTTAAAAAGGTGTTATTTTTAATTTTTTGTAATTATTTGTTAATTTATTGATGTTACTATTGTATGCTTATTACAAGTTGTCGCTTTCTATCGCTTCGGGTAGTTCAATTTCGAGGTCAATTCTACCGAACAATTAATAAACGTAATGAAATATGCGGAGATGTAACGAATGGGGGTTAATTTGATTATGCAACGGGTTAGTTTTGCTCGGCCACCGGGTCCGCCTATACACGCAAGCGTCCTGCATTGTACTCATCATATGGGTCATCCGTGTCACAGTTGTTGAAGCCACGAGAATGGCCCGCTGAATTGGTTTGACTGCGCAAATGGAAGGAAGCGAACACTTACACGTCAAAGATCAATTCGTTCGCCAGTTTCATTATGACCTGGGCTTAATGCTTTATGTAATATAAATAGTTGTATGAACAATTTCGTGGGGTGGCCAATTGAATAATACGGTATGGTGCAGGCCAATTCGCTGAGAATGATTCTGCCTACAGGATTTCGCAAGTCATTATACCAGCTGGGCCCTTGACGTACGTGGACTGTGTTTATTATGTAAGTAGGTACTCATATTTGTTTCATTGAATTTGAACTAGTGAGAAGATAGTAGTGGTCTGTCATTCTATAGGTATTCAAACTTCATTTAAGGTATGTAATGTTATGTTAAGAACCCTCTAGCTGAAGTCCCCGGTGTTGAAGACGAAATCAAGAGCGATAATCATCAAACGCAACATTAATTTTCTTCTTATTTTGAAGGTTAAGTGTGCGAAATTTCATTTAGATGGTGACTTTGCTCTTATTTTGAAGGTCAAGTTCACAAAGTTTCATACATCTCGGTATAAAATTTTATAATGTATGGGAAAGCAGAATTCCTCAGGCGGTTCGCCATCTTTGGGGATGTGGAGGGTCGTTTTAGGTAAAGAAAGGAGAGAAAGTTCTGGGAAGGAAAAAGGTATGAGGGGAGGTTAGGAATCTGGAGGTCAATGTGTTCGGGAGTGACGAACGTATGAATCCACCCTTCTCACTGCGGTGCAAGGCATTGGGTCTGGCTAGAGGGGTCAAAAGGTCTCCCTCAACTAGACTCGCCCGATCCGGCATCCCATACGGTCGAGTATGTCGCATTTTTTGTATTTTTGTCGCAAAACACGATTTTATTTTAACCAAAATTAAAATTCTGAAAAGTAGCTTTCCTAGATAATTTATCGATTTCTTTTATTATATAATTATATGATTTGAAATTTGTATTGTGCGATACCACTTTATGTTTGAAAATTTAACAAAACTGCCAACGACCAAACGGTCGGGTAATAAAAATAAAAAATCGAGTGCATTTTACACGCGGTAGAAGCAAAACTTTACCAAATTTGAAAAGTGAGGTCATAATCAAAGCGACCAATGAGCGCAGACCTCGCGTAATGTCCGTTTCATATCTCAACCAATAGGAGAGCCTTTAAAAGTGACATCATTATCAAAGCAGTTGATGCGTCGCAGGTGCAGTAATCCTCAGTTCCGTTTCATCCGAAATACAAATCACAGCCGTGCTATAGAAGTTTCACTTCAATAAAAATATTTTTTCAAAATTTAAAACATAACTTTGTTAGATAAAATAACAATGTTTCGAAACATTTTTTTTGTACAAAAGATTCGAAACGTCTAGAATTTGATTTGAAAATGACATTTCCGGTTGTGTCAAGTTATTCCCTAAATCCTCACCCTCATCGTATTTATTTTAAAGATGGGTTGTTTCTAAAAAATTAACAATTCATCAAAATTTATTTTCATGTTTAGTGAAAGTTTTTTACAAGTTCTATGATTATTTTAGTCTTATGGGAGCAAATGTCCTGTAATGATACAATAACAGAGTTTGAATAGAACTTACACAAAAAGTGAAAATTTTTTAATTCCAAATATTACAATTTATCATCAAATATAACATCCCAATATTTACTACTGTTGACCCTCACCCTTTCTATATTTTTGTTATCAATGTTTAGTATTTATTACCTGACCGTTTCTACCTTATCGTAATATTTAACATTTTATTTTGTTTATTTTATTTTGTTAACCCAAGCTTTACCTACATAAATTAAGTCAATTTGTAACAAATCTAATTATTTTCGAGTGTATATGAGAGTTATTCAATCTCGAATGCTTTTTTATTCCCGCATCGCGTGGACCTTTACTAATAAGAATTGAGGGATGCTAATAGTACCCTTTACACACAGAGTTCGGAGCAGGACGTGCCCCGCGCCACTTCAGGCCGCCGCGCAGAAAAGTAAAGACCGAAAGTAAGATAACGGTTTACAGCGCAGTTCACTGTGAGACTTTTCTGCGCGGCGGCTTGAAGTGGCGCGGGGCACGTCCCGCTCCGAACTCTGTAAAGGGTACTATTGTTTCGACGCCCTGGATATCACAGATGGTCTGACCGATATAAGCTCATGTTTTAACACTAAAAAGTTAAGTTGCCTCCCGGCCATACCCGCGCATCTTCAAGGAAAAATCTCTGACAGGACTGAAATTCTTTCAGCCAATCCAGAGTGAATACTCGTGAACCCTTTTAACGAACGTTGAGGGAACAATTAAGGATCCTTTTGGTTATTTTTGGTTAAAGTACGCATTAAGTAATTGTTATAGTTTTGTACTGTGTTACTATTATTGAACTGTGTCTAACTTGTAAATTGATTGTAACTACTCCAAATAAAGACTAATAAAATTGTGTTTACTGTACGAAACTGTCGGTTTTATCCGCTACAAATTTGTATATTATCATTGGCATCCTGTAAATGTTTACTGGTTATATAAAATAATATATTATCATCAATATAACTTATTTGTCCTGCTTTAAAACTGATGGTGATGATACACTTTAGGCACTCAACATCAGACAACTTACTTAACGAGGACGAATCGTTTTTTTAGTTATAAAGACGTGTGGGATGGTGCTCCGATCTCGGATGGTTTCTTTTCATATTACATTCATTGTAAGATGGTAGCATCGATGAAGGAGGGAACAATTATTGATATAAATATAATATATAGATATTTGCCAATTAATTTTAAACAGGAGGCCCCGTGGAAAACAATTTCCCGCAGGGCCTTTGTCATCTTTGAATATGCTGTATGGAGGGTCTTTTTGAGGAGAGGAAGGAGTGAACATGGGTCTTGTCTCTCCAAGAGATCTACGTTGTTGGAAGGAGGAAACACATAAGGCAAGCCGTTCTTACAGCCGAGCTGTAGAACTCAAGAACGAGTCGTATAAGTGACCCCGAAATAATGTCAACTCTGTACATATGTTGGGCGCGCATTTGGCGTGTTTCCTGATCATGCACCGGCACCGAGAGGATCAATTATGCTAGTTCCTCGGAACATCTTGCACTGAAATACAAAGACAGTATTCCCACCCGACGCCTGTGCTCTAAAGATTGCAAATCAAGAGATTCTGGCTAGAGGATAAAAGATTTCCCTCAACCAGTCCCTCTCTATCCTGCCCACTACGCAGCAGGTTAATGTATCGGCCGCCAAGATGTGGACAAACCTCACCTCTGAACCCGGAGTTATCGATGAAGTGCTTTATTAATGCCAAATATTTTAATATATATCGTGGCCTAAGGGTTGTGGCATCAAGGGGCGTATGTATTTTAATAATAGAATTCATTGTCTGTTGCTTTTTAGTTGCCATGGAACCAAAAAATATATAGATTGTATAGTAATGATATTTTTTAACGTATTAGGATAACTTGTTAAATATACTAAAATCCGCGTTATTTATTTAAATAACAGAAAAGTTCGGAGGATTAAATGCTTTTGATCAACGGTTGAGTGTATTGTCCAATCGATCAACTCAACTTGACTTTAAGCACTTTTCAAACATCCAAACGTTTCAAAGCAGAAAGCAAATCGATCGAATTGGGAATTGAATGTTTAGAACGCTATAACTGAGCACAAATGTCACACGCGCAATTTCTTTTCTATTAATACATACCTTTATATTTATATGTTGCAGAGTTACCCTTGGTTGGGAAAGAGAAGCAGAGGAGACCCACATACGATTTGTGCTGAAGATCTGAAGAAAGCTGCTAAAAAAATGATTTGAAAATTTTGAAAACTTCGTGGTCACCTTTAAAAAGAAGAAGACTTTTTTGCAAATGAAAAACTTAAAACTTAAAAAAAAATTGTAAATAAAACACTGCAAAACACACGCAGAATAGTGAATTTTAGCTTGGGGTAGGCTTCTTCTAGAGCCTCCTTCGTGTAGATTTTTCATGGTTCTGCGCTAGTTACTCATAAAAGCTCACGCCACCATAGCGGTCATCTACCCAAGCGTCTGGAAGTAGCTACGAATGTTGATTAACCTTCGATAGTTTGACGAGTATTGTGGGAATGTCACCAGCAGTGCAGTTTGACTAGTTTTTTTAACGACCATGTAGGAACAATAATTATACTGTCTGTGAAAGCGTCCAAACGAGGAACTGAAAAGCGAAATACACTGTATGCAGCGGCGTAGCTAGGGGGGGCGGTGGGGGCGGCTCGCCCCGGCCGATGGGGAAAAACGTGACCGCGGAAAAAAAATTACGAAGGTAGAATATTGTCACAAAAGTATTTTACATTTGAAAAATTTTTTTTTTGGTCTGTTATTTATATTTTCATAGCTCTATGGCTCAGTCGGCCAGAGATTCCCCAAAAATTCTGTTATTTTATATTCCTAGCTCTAACTTTTGCTCGGTTGAGGATTCTCCTGAAATATTCCTCGCTTGTCACCTGTGTCTTTCTCATTTCTTTCGTACATTGTGATTGACGTTAACTCGTAATATAAAGGGCATTGTAACATATTTTTTGTTGAAAAAGTTGTTATTCTTATAAAAGGGTTGAAAAACCACTTACCTTGTTTTTCAAAAAACAAGGTAAGTGGATTGGATAGTTATTTTTTTTGTAATAAACGATAAACTGATAAACTCAGAACCGGAATACAAATAAAGCAGAATCGATTCATAACTGATCAAACATCTGAATGTTTTTTTTCTGAATTTCATTGTTGTGTACATAAATAAATAATTAAGGAACAATACGTATTTTTGAGGATTTCGAAATATATTTTACACATTTGACTAGTTAGAAGTTAGTTAGAAGTCGAGGGTGAGGGGGGGATGACACCGTGTTATCCGCCCCGGGTGCCACTCACGCTAGCTACGCCACTGACTGTTAGAACATTTTTTTAATTTATTGTTCTTCAAAAGTACTATCCTGTTGAATTGTAATCAAGTCGATTGGCTCTAACTTCAGTAGCGACACCTCGACTGATCCAGAGTTCCAGGGTTCGAAACCAATTGTGTCTATATAATGTATTTGAATTCAAATGTTACTTAACAAAACAATATTTATTTATAAAGTTGAAGTTCATTTGTTACAGGTTTCAAAGTCATTTGTTTTGCCAGAATCATCCTTGTGAAAGACCGTCTCCTTCCCCACCCTATTCTTTCCACCCCCCACAACATTCTCCAAATAGGGATGTCTACGGCAACAGGAAATTTAGACACTTGCGTGTTATTCACATGAAGAAGTCTTAATTCCTCTGCCAGTGTGGTCAATATGATGAACTGTACAACTTACCTATTGTAGGTGCTCCTATTACTTGTCCCCCTTGATCACAACAACCGGTTATTACTTTGATTATCATTGATGAATACAAAATGCAGTCATCATTTTACCAGCGCCACAGCGTCGAGAGGGGAACCCTCCCTCCCTCCTCCCCCTCCCCCCCTCCACCACACTCCCTCTAAGATATTGCCAGTACACGCTGACCAAAAATACAGGGGGAAAAGCGTTGTTATTTTTAGCAAAAGCTGGAGTAATTCGCAAAAAATTATGTTACGTAATTTTTTTGGTATTTTGTAGCAAAACGGAACATGCGCGCTTTCTATGTGATTAGCTGCTCTCGGTTTCACGGCTGTAGCGTGTTAAACCCGTGTTACACGTATAAGTTGGCGCAGGAGTAAATCGTACACGCAGCATTCTCAAGGAGATGTTTTGGTTCTACCCACGGCTTAATTTTTTTTCTAAATAAAGGCTTTTACTTTGTATTGTAACGTTATGAAATTTTATTTAAAAATAAATTTAAAAATTGTCAACAACTCTCTTGAATATTTCCCACTTGACCGTTATTACACTTCTAACGACAGTGAAATTCCCTAATTAACTCCCCCACTCCTATCCGTTCTACTCTTTCATTAATTGTTCTGCCGGTTTGGATTTGTCTCTCTCCTCTCTCCCCATCTAACCCCTCTCGAAATGTTAGTTAACATTTAACTTTAGTATATTATGACTCATCTTAATGAAGAAAACATTGTTGAAAGCTTTCGATTTCTCCAGCGGGACTCTCTCAACCCATCATGGATTCAAACGTCTGTCACTCCTGGACACTGAACCCAATATTCCTACCCATCCCTCAAACCTTTTTCTTTCCCAGAACTTGATATCTTTCCTTACCAAGACCCTCCACACAGCATCCCCTAAAATGACATAGGCCCTAACGGAATTTTTTTTCCCTCGGGACCTCCTATAAGTAACTAACGTAAATAAAAAATCAACCTTGACATTGACATAATAAAACGATTCGGTATTGCTGGCAAACAAAGAAAACATTAATAATTTAAGGCAAAACTACCGAGCTTTTGGTCTTTTATATCTACACGGAAAGTCAAATTTCCAAGAATCAAAGTCGTTAATTTATTTATGTAGCCATTGAACAAGTTGAAGTCAAATTAGGTAATTATTATATTGAACATTTTACGGTCAAACAGAATAGAATATGATGTGGAAAAGACAAGATCTAAAGAAATAAAATTTCATTGAAAAACCTTTGCAATGTGGTGTAAATGGTTATTTGACAAAATTACACAGGCGTAAATTTAAGTTACCAATACTACACTGCCAAAATTACACACAAACGAAATTTTACGCCTTTTGCAGCGCCCTTGGGGTGATTTTTCACAAAGAAACGACGCTGTACAAACAATTCAATTATTATTATTTTTTATATCATTACCGCACAAGAGTCCCAACTGCTCTCGTCTGGAGCCGGTGAGACTATGGCATGCCCAATTGGGGTATTTTTTGAGGCTGAAGGTAGTGGAAAGGGGAAGATGTTTGGTGACCGTGGAGTACTGGTCACCAAACACGGCTAAAGCCATTTCAAGCAACGTTTCAATTCTGAATGGTGGTCTTACACCAGGGCGGTACTGATAGTATCTTCCGCTCTGGAACGTGCCGCAAATATACTAAATATTATTTTAAATGAATAAATTGTGAAATAAGACAAATTAATCAAATAAAATTTATTTGCCACGCCGGGATTCGATCCCGCAACCTTCATGGGACTGTAATTAAACCAAAACCTACTAACTAACCTAACTGTTGTTTTATTTTTCATGTTAAAAAAATATTTAGCACTCTAAAACTACTTTTTGGAGTGTTTTCCATGTTTAATGTCACAAAGTGTAATTCCGCCCAATTCTGGATAAATGATTTATCTCTAAAAGTTGATGCTACAGTTGCTTACAGTTGCTCCTAATTTAATTTAAGATGAGAAAAAACAGACAGTTTATATTGTAAGCTGTTTAGGTACTCATAACTTAAAATTTGTAATACCTACTTGTTCGAGCAATTTTATATGGGATTGGTTGGGTATTGCATTCGCGGACTTGATGGGTAGATATGTCAAAATCCTGAATTTATCCCACCTACCTAATCTTTCCCTCCTAAATGTCACCATAAAAATTGTTGCAAAAAGTACAAAATAACATCTCAGACAGGGCGCATGTATTGTTATAAGAATATTGCGAATTTTAAACAGTGAGAAGTGTACACCAAAACTGGAGATCAGCGAGGCCCCATCTGCAACGGTGAGTCCTATTTTCCTTATTCCAATCTGGGCTTATCTAATTTTCCAAAAGCCCAGATCTGAACTATCGACTGACTATCCATCGAGTTTTGCGAGTGTATGCTATCTAATCGTCCCGTATAACTTAGCGATTTCACGTAGTTTCGGGACTGGTCCTTCGAGGGCTGCATAGGCTTTGCTTTGCAGCATTTACCGCCAAGTAACAGTGGAGTCGCAGTTTCGCGACACCATTTTTGGTCCTTTCGAGCCGGATTACCAACGGGGTATTTAAAATTAATATATTTAACCTGCAAATAATTATTATTTGCTTTTCATACTTTGTTAAGTCATTTGTACTGACATACTTTTGTAATTATTGTTGCATTAAAATTCCTACATAGAATTAATCATGTCGACGAGTGATGGTACTCAGGCTCAGGATCTAGTTAAAATCAAATTACTAGAATCTAAGATTAATTTGATGCATAATCGTCTCAATGATTTATATGAGAAAGCGAAAATTATTGCAGATAGGGAGACAAGGAGTTCGGAGGAGTTCGTTAGACAAACGGTTAATTTGGCTACATATTATTCACAATTTAACACGTATTGTGATGAATTTCTTTTACTTCAATTGAAAAAGGATCCAAACTATAATATAAATTTAGATTTATGGAATAAATTCGAAAATAAGTACTGCTTTGTAGTTAGTATACGCGAAAGTATTGTGGCGAAGCAAGATTTAGGTGGTACGCAGAAATTAAATAAGTCCCAATTTATTAAGCTTCCAGCGATTGATATGCCATCGTTCGATGGAAATCAAGAGAATTGGTCGGTATTTTATGAAGCATTTAAATTAAACATCCACTCTAATGAAAATTTGAATACGTCGCAAAAGATGCAATATTTGATAGGAAAACTTCAAGGAAAGGCATTATCGGTGTTTGCCGGAGTACTGCCGAATGAAAAAAATTATTTTGTAATCTGGAATGCTCTCGAAAAGAAATATCAAGACAAGCGCGTGCTAGGCACCTTTTATCTGAACAATATTTTGAATTTAAAATTATTGGCACCTTCTAACTCAAATGAGTTAAATAATTTTATTGAACGGTTTGCGTCTTCCATGTCTGCGCTCAAAGAATTAGGTATTGATGACCTAACCGACTTTATAATTTTACATATTGCACTGAAAAAATTAGATATGCAATTGGTGCAAAATTTCGAAATGTCCATACGGGAGAAAGATATACCTACATATACCGATTTAATAGAATATATTCGTTCGCATGTTAAAATTCTTGAACGAACCGGAGCAGAAAGTAAAGTTAATAATAATAAAAATAAGGTTTCGCATTCTTTCGCTGTGGTTGAACCGAAGTCGTTTGATAATAATCGTAGTAATAATAATAAATGCCGGAAATGCAATCGAAGCGATCATGTTGAATTGTTTAAATGTGAACAATTTAATGAGTTGAGGCCAAAGGCTCGCTTTCAGTTTGTAAAATTAAATAACTTATGTGTAAACTGTTTAAGCGATAAACACAAGACGGTAAAATGTTCATCTAAATCGGATTGTAGAATTTGTAAAAAACGTCACCATACTGCT
Organism: Glyphotaelius pellucidus; assembly: GCA_936435175.1. NCBI lineage: Eukaryota > Metazoa > Arthropoda > Insecta > Trichoptera > Limnephilidae > Glyphotaelius > Glyphotaelius pellucidus. The sequence goes on along the minus strand of OW386542.1, from coordinate 42,594,355 downwards.
TTGCATTTTGAGGGTACGGTGAACAACGAAAGTCATTCGAAAAACGAAGCTGTCACATTAATAACAAGGAATAAACATCATAATGATTTTACGGCGGGTAATTTAGCTACGAATGTACTATTGTCAACCGCGCAGTTATTCGCTTACGACATTAAAAATAATCAAGTAACCGTCAGGTGTTTAATTGATTGCGCCTCGCAACAAAATTTGATTAGTTTAAATACTTGTAATGAATTGAATCTTAAAATAATTCCTTTAAATAATTCAGTTATTAAAAGTGTTGGTTCAGTGGAGACACCAATTTTGGGGCATGTTGCATTAACAATTAAATCCCGTGTTTCAGAAGATAAATATAAAATAAGCCTATTAGTGGTCGAAAAAATCACGGACAAGCTCCCTACACAGTATGTTGACACAAAGTCATGTGAGCATTTACTTGGTTTAAATCTAGCCGATGAAAATTGGAACGTTCCATCCGATGTCGATATTTTATTAGGTGCTCAGTTATTTCCATATATTATGCTAGGAAATAAGGTTTTATCTAAACATAATACGAATGCACCACCCGCTATACAAACGGTATTCGGATATATTGTAATGGGTGAAATACCTAAGTGTACGCCGGACGTTTCGTGGACATTCGGCCCCATAACCAACGTGGATTTATGCAATGCGTTAACCAAATTTTGGACAATGGAAGACATGCCTATTAAGTCATTGATGAGTGCTGAAGACGCGGAATGTGAGAAAATGTACGTCGAGTCCGTCCAACGGGATGACTCGGGAAGGTATATTGTGTCTTTACCTTTTAAGATAGATCCTAATAATTTAGGAAATTCGCTCAGTGTCGCGCAACGCAGATATAAATATTTAGAACGGAAATTTAATACGTCACCAGAATTGCATCGGAGTTATAATGAAGTAATTTCTGAATATCTGGAAAAGGGATATATAAGGTATGAAGTTCCGTCTTCATCTAATATTGATGAGGGATATTTCATTCCTCACCATGCAGTTATTCGTAAAGATAAAGCAACAACTAAAACTCGTGTTGTATTGGACGCCAGTACAAAGACCAGTTCAGGGTTGTCACTTAATGATATTTTGTATACTGGTCCAAACTTGCAATCTAATTTATTTACACTTTTAATTAAATTTCGCTTATTCGCTATAGCATTGACCGCAGATGTTAAACAAATGTATTTACGTATAATGGTAACGGAAAGCCATCGTAAATATCAAAAAATTCTTTATAGATTTCACGAAGATGAAGAAATTGGAGTTTATCAATTTAATTCGCTAGCTTTTGGGTTAAATTGTTCACCGTTCCTTGCGATGCGAACTTTAAGAAAGCTAGCGAGCGATGAAAGAAATCGTCACCCGAAAGCCGCAGAAGTTGCAATTAATGATTTATATATGGACGATTTTGTATATTCTGTAAATACTATAAGTGAAGCCGTCACTTTGTCTACAGAATTAATGGCGATGTTCAAGTCTGGAGGATTTGAATTAGTTAAATGGTCGAGTAATTCTGCTCATTTGCTCGCTCAATTACCAGAGTCGCACCGTGCAACGATGGATTTCTCGGATAATTGTAGCATTTTAGGACTAAAATGGGATCCGATATCTGATTGTTTTCATTTTATGATATGTCCCACGGAGGAGAAAACTATATGTAAAAGATCAATTCTTTCCACAATAGCACGTTTATTTGATGTATTAGGTTTGGTTGCTCCGGTAATTTTATATGCCAAATTACTTTTACAAGAGCTGTGGTTAGAGAAAGTAGGATGGGATGAAGAACTACCCCAAAGTATTGTCAAACGATATGTCAAATTCAAGGAAGAATTACCGATGCTTTCTAATTTAAATTTACCTCGATATTTGGGAGTAAAAGAGGACTGCACGATAAATATTATCGCTTTTGCAGACGCGAGTACGAAAGCATACGGGTGCGTAGTATATCTTCATGTCACAGATAAGAGTGGCAACGCTACTATGAATTTGATATGTTCGAAATCCAAGGTAGCCCCTTTAAAAATAGTTTCGCTCGCTCGATTGGAATTATGTGCTGCGCTTATTTTATCTAGACTTGTTAAATCTATTATAGATACTTATAAAAATCGCGTTTTTATAAACGATATATTTGCTTTTTCAGATTCAAAAATAGCACTTTCTTGGATTCACTCATCCCCGCACAGATGGCAAACTTTTGTAGCTAATCGAGTTAGTGAAATTCAGGAAAATTTACCTGCGAAACATTTTTATCATATAGATGGAGTTACCAATCCTAGTGATTGTTTATCACGTGGACTATTGCCCGCTCAGCTAATTGATCATCCTCTTTGGTGGCACGGTCCACCCTGGGCTGCGAACCCAGTGTCCGAGTGGCCTGTCAAAAGCTTTTCCCCCTCAGCGCAGGAGGAGAATACTTTGGAATTGAAAAAGTCGCATACGTTCACGATAACGTCAATAGAGAATAATTCTCCAATATATAATCTTGCTTTAAAAATTTCTTCATGGCCAAAACTGCTAAGAATTGTCGTATATATTTTACGATTTACGCGGAAGTTATCGTGTTCAACAGTTATAAATTCCACGGAATTAAATATTGCTGAAATAAATGTATTAAAAGCTCTACAGAAAAAGTATTTTTATGCCGATATACAATTAATACAGAGGAAAAAATTATGTTCATCTTCGATTCGAAAATTAAACCCGTTCGTCGATCATAATGGATTGTTACGCATAGGTGGTAGATTAACAAACGCGAATATACCTTATGAAAACAAACATCCAGTACTTCTGCCAAGACAGGATCATATTGTCGATATAATTATAGATTTTTACCATCGTGTGAATTGTCACACTGGTGCTCATCTCCTTATGTCTATAATTAGACAGCGTTATTGGATCTTATCGGGAAGAAACTTAATACGCAAACGAGTACATGCATGTAATTTCTGTTTTAAAACCGCACCTTCTAATATTATACCGCCAATGGCTGATTTACCTACAGCTAGAGTTCAAGAAGCAAAAGCATTTACACATACTGGTGTAGATTTTGCCGGACCGATAAAGATAACCCTTTCTAGGCGTCGTGGAGTAAAAAGTCAAAAGGCATATATATGTCTATTTATTTGTTTAACGACGAAGGCTATACATATAGAATTGGTATCAGATCTAAGTACGGACAATTTTTTAAATGCATTTAAACGTTTTCTATCCAGACGCGGACCCGTTTCGTGTATGTACAGTGACAATGCGACAAACTTCATAGGCGCGAAGAATTGTCTTGATGACTTATATAAATTTTTGGAGGCAAATTCAACTAATGAAGTCCTTCGCAATGAATTTAACATTCGGAGAATTGAGTGGAAGACGATTCCACCTCGCGCTCCTCACTTTGGAGGATTATGGGAATCAAATATTAAATCCATTAAATCGCATCTGTATAGGGTTGTGGGTACTCAACTTTTATGTTATGAAGAGCTTCTCACAGTTCTGACGCAAATAGAGGCTTTACTTAATTCACGGCCGTTATGTTTATTAAGCAGTTGTCATTATCCAGAAGCTCTTACTCCGGCTCATTTTCTAATGTCTTCTCCGATTCAGCATTTGCCCGCTTATGATATGACTAAGGAACGCATTAGTCTGCTGAAAAGGAAAGAGCTTTTGGACCACCTCGTTCAATCTTATTGGAAGAAGTGGCATATAGAGTATCTTCACTCTCTGCAGATGAGACAAAAATGGAATAGTCCCGTCAATAACATTCTTGTAGGTACTGTAGTATTGGTGCATCAAGAAGATGCGTCTCCACTTTATTGGCCGGTGGGGGTTGTTGAGGAAATATTTCCGGGTAAAGACGGAGTGGTTCGGGTGGCACTCGTAAGAACCCCTTCTGGGAACTTTAAACGACCAGTCGTGAAATTGTGTCCCCTGCCTACACAATAATAATTATTTTTCTTTATCTCTATTTATTTCTTTTATTTTTATTTTTTCTTAACTATCTAATATCAATCGCTTATATATATATTTAAATTTAACATTTTTATTTTTCACTATAATTCTTTACTTTATTTTGAAAGTACCTTCAGTTTCGGTAGGTACTTCCAAGGCCGGGAGAATGTTCGAGCAATTTTATATGGGATTGGTTGGGTATTGCATTCGCGGACTTGATGGGTAGATATGTCAAAATCCTGAATTTATCCCACCTACCTAATCTTTCCCTCCTAAATGTCACCATAAAAATTGTTGCAAAAAGTACAAAATAACATCTCAGACAGGGCGCATGTATTGTTATAAGAATATTGCGAATTTTAAACAGTGAGAAGTGTACACCAAAACTGGAGATCAGCGAGGCCCCATCTGCAACGGTGAGTCCTATTTTCCTTATTCCAATCTGGGCTTATCTAATTTTCCAAAAGCCCAGATCTGAACTATCGACTGACTATCCATCGAGTTTTGCGAGTGTATGCTATCTAATCGTCCCGTATAACTTAGCGATTTCACGTAGTTTCGGGACTGGTCCTTCGAGGGCTGCATAGGCTTTGCTTTGCAGCATTTACCGCCAAGTAACAGTGGAGTCGCAGTTTCGCGACACAGTTGATAAAATCCGCATAACTTTTAATCGTTTTCGACTGTCCTTGCTGACTTTGAACCCGCGATATCAGAGCCCAGGGCCAAGGATCTCACCGCCCGGTTTCGTGACGGATGACGGATGTCCGCATAAAACTACTCGTATGCAGCATAAATTTAATGTTCGACTACAGCCACCTACCGATAAAAATCTAAACCTTTTTGTGTTATATATTGCGAACAAATTGAATTATTCCATGCAAAGCGAGTATACAAAGATACATATAATAGCAGAGTTTCAAACCTTTTCATTTTAGGAAAAACTATATAGATTTTCAATAAAACATTATTACCATATAATTATTGTCTTTGTATGTTATAATTGTTGCGAATTTCATTAATGTAGTTTGCCAACGACTACGAAATCACCGGTTCTCGTTATGGGTACCGCCGCCCCGAGAACTCTTAATTTTATAACTGACATCCCTATAGTTTCCCCATAGTTCGCCAGAAATTGTTCGTTAAGTTTGGTGCTTAGCAGGGATTAATGGAGTGAGATTTGTCTAGGTCTTGGGGGTGGATGCGTTTGACCGTCTACTGCGTGGCTGCCAAATTGGGAGAGACTGGCTGAGTGAATCTTGACTTCTCCTGTAGGACTCTCGACCCATCGCCTTGCACTGCTCTGAGGAGGATGGATGCATACGTCCCTCACTAGTGGAAACATTGATTCCAGACCCACCCTTCATACCTTTTTTTCTTCCCAGAACTTATACTCCTTCCTTTACATAAAAAAGACCCTCCACGTACATTCCCAAAGGTAGCATGAGCCCCGAGGGATTTTTCCTAAGGGCTATCTGTGTGGAGCTTGTAAAAAAAAAATGTAAGTATAATAATATTTTTTAGTTTCTCCTATTGCATATTTATTTATTTTATTTATTTATAGATAGATACAATGAAAGTACAAGTTACATATTAGGAGTTTTGCCTGTCCAACTAGGAAAGTTTCCCGTTCCAGGACAGACAAATTGACATGTTTAGTTCATATTATTCCTGAAATGTACATAATTACATAACAAAAACAAAAAAAAGTTTCATTTTTCTCTGAAACTAAGTTGTGTTATAAAGAAAATGTATATAATATATATAAATATAAGTACACATACATTTTTTGTGACAAAGTAGAAAAGGTAATCTGGTAGCATATATTATAATCGGATTTACCGAATTAACCTGGTAACATATAATATATTAAGATTTACAGAATATGAGATAAGTAGGTATGTTAGTAGCATTGAGAGGTGTAACATGTACCTGATAACAAGATGGAGGAATTACAATAAGATTTACAAAATATAGATAAGAAATTATGTTAGGTTATGTGTTTAGAAGTTTGGACTTTTAATACATAGTACACTTATAGGAGAAACTATATTAAAATTTACAATATTAGATATAATTTATGTATGAAATTATCCATGTGATTTTTTTACGCATTGAACTATAATGTATAATAAATTATGTCAAACATGATATTATCACTGAATTAAAACATGAATTCAGAACATATTATATTATACGACAATACGAATATACACCGCGCTCATGTCTTGAACTACTCTTGCTAAAATATAAAAAACAATAACTATAAATTAATATAACGGAGAGATATATATTCCCCTATTTACGTTAAAATCTCTATATTGGTAGTACATAATTTTTTTGATTCAAAATTGCGACGGGAATTTTATATCTGAATATATATGAATAATGTCATGCAAAATTCCATTCAAACGTGCTCTCTTTAAAAAGTGACTTATCTTTGCCTTCATAATAACTACACTTATACATAATTATTCTAAATTTTCCATTACGTTCACGCTACTACTGTCATCTACCAATACTTTTCGAAACTTGTTTACAGTTGGAAAATTAATGATGAAGTTTGTAACGTATATTCTATTATTCTTTATTCGAACGGTGTCCGGAAGAGAAGTCATTAAAACTAATTTAAAAAAAGAGGATAATAGGTCAGGTTAAGTTATGTGCAATTTGATGATTATTAAGTTGAAGGTGTCATCGAACTCGTTTAACAAGCCTAATGGACAACCAATTATTAATTCATCAACTAATTAGGGTGAATTAAAAGAATTCATATTCTAATCTTTCATAGACGCCATGGGTTTTGTTATTACAGGGTAAAACACTTTTTAGAAGTTATGCTTTATAATATTAAGATAAATTAATTGTTAAATGAATATGTATAACTGGTTTTGTTCATAAACAAACTCAAAATTTTCAAGAAAGGCTAAAAAATACAATTTTGGTTTGAATCACCAATACAATATTGTATTTGTTACTTTCTTGAAAAATTTGAGTTGGTTTAGGGACAAAACTATGTATTCATGTTTATAATGTGTTTACTGCTAACTCTGTACAAATCGCAAGTGCGCACCGCGGTTGAATTAGGCAGCCACCTTTGGTCTGGAGTCCCAAAATACCTAAAAAAAAACCCTCGACTCTGTGCAGAAACGGGCGGTTCGTTTGATAGATTCTCCTAACTTAACAAACGGATTGCAATTTTTAGAGCACAGGCGTCAGGTGGGAATGCTGTCCTTGTTCTACCGGTATTACAATGGAAGATGCTCCATAGAGGAACAAGTGTCATTGATCCCCTCGGCAGTGGTGCATAGTCGGGAAACAAGCCAAACACGCGCCCAACATTTGTACCCGGTTGACATTAGTCACACGAGAACGGGTCATTTCTACGACTCGTTCTTGATTTCAACAGTTCGGCTGTGGAACGATTTGCCGGCCTCTTCAGTCTCTTCAAGACACACTTCACTTCTTCCTCTCCTCAAAAACACCCTCCACACAGCATCTTCAAAGATGACGGCCCTGAGGGAAATTATTTTTCTCAGGGCCTCCTGTGTGGAGTTAATGTAAAAAAAATATGTGTGTGCACAGGCGCAAACAATTCGTTCGTCTTAATATTTTAAAGCATGACGGGTTGTTTCAAAAAAATTGATGGATTCATCAAATATTTGAAGTTAATTTCGACGTTCTGTGGAGGTTCTATTCAAGTTCTGTTATTATATCATTATAGGCTAGTTGCTGCTTGAAACTGAAATAATCACAGAACTTCAATAGAACTTACACAGAACGTGAAAATTAACTTAAAATATTTGATGAATTCATCAAATTTTTTTAAACAACCCATCCGTGTTTTAAGCATAAACTGGCCCCATCTATGAAAGAGTAAATTATGAATTCTTTTAAAAATCACCTTCATTAAATTAGGTAGCTTTACATATAGCATATACATATTGTATGTATTGTGAATCGTCGTAGTAATGTCAAAGCCTTTATGCGCATTTATAATAAAATTATTCGAGTGGGTTTCGTAATTAGATAAATATTATGGTTCAACTTCCTGTTTCTATAGTAAATAATGATTGTTAATGGTTTTAATAAATACTAGTCTCCTAACAAAACCAAAACTTAGATTTCTTACGACTAGAAGGTACCTAATTTGATGTAAATAAATAAAAAATGATGATGCATGAGTATGAAGTAAGTTAATATTGTTTTTATTTTATTGAAGTGAAAACTTCAATAAAATAAAAACAGACATACATACATTTATAGGATCTAGCCTGAGAGATTGAGATAGAATAAAAGGGTCTCGTCTTTGTGCGGTGCTTTGTAGCTTCTCCACTCTTTTCTATTTTAGTTTTCTGAAGATTTCGCTTCCACCGCATGTGAATTGCACACTCTGATTTTTTTATGTCAGTACCGCAGAATACTCTCAACCGTTCCAAACGTTTGGAGTCCGAATTTGGAATTTTTATGTCAAATTTGAAAAAATCTCCAGGTACCTACCTACTGTACATAGGTTCAAGGTCGTCCTGTAGTCGCGGAGAAATCGCGTAGTTAAAAAATACAAGTGCGCATTTTTTATATTTATTTTTGGGGTGTTATGCCGTGTTGCACTACCTCCTTCTTTAGCCAACGTTTCGGACGGCGTTACAGTGTCCATCTTCAGGGCAGATGAGCGCTGTCCGAAATGTTGGCTAAAGAAGGAGGTAGCGCAACATGGCATAACACCCCAAAAATACTTTTGACCGTGAAAACCTAAAATCATACCTACAAGTGTGCAGTTCACACGCGGTAGAAGTGAAATCTTCAGAAAACTAAAGTAGGCAGGAGTGTGGAAGCAACGAAGCACTGCACAAAGTGAAGATCTATCTCATTCTCTCGCTGGCTAAATCCTATAGAAGCATGCGTTTGTCTCTTTTTAGTGTCGTTTTTTTTTCGTTTCACGGAGATCACAGATCACAACTGTGCTAAAGAAGTTTTTACTTCAAAAATGTATTCACAACTTTTCCTTTTAAACGATTGGTCAATAAGGAAAATCGTAAATATCATTATATTATTCATTTTGACTTGTTGCTGCCTTCAAACGTATTTTCAAGGGCGCAGCTATAGCACTACGCCGGTGACTTAGCAGGGCTGCCCGAGTTCACGAGATGAGGTTTGTTCAGGTCTCAACATTGACGACTTAATCATACCTCATAATGTTTTCTACACTGGGATTTTTTTATAATAATTTACCACACTATATAATATAGTACCTATTACACTAGTTAGGATGTGAGAAACATTTTTTTGAATTTCTTAATAATTAATTTGGGGGGCCCTTTTTTAAAAGCTTAAAACCTACAGGTAAATAACGAACCACAAAATAATGTTACTACAAAGTTATTAAAGAAGTTTCTGTGCTTTGCCAACTAATCGTGATTATGAAAAACACGTACGAGCATTTAAAAGAGAGATAGACGCGTCACAAGCCGAACGCTTGGGCCGAATGCTTAGGCCGCTTGTTCCGCGCTCTCGTTTGCACGCTCGGCTCAGGCGGAACGTGATAATGAGTCGTGCTTTTTCGTGAGTGCAGCCGGCGTTCATCGATTTATAAGACGTTACCTATCTCTCTTCCACTCCATCGTTATTAAAGGACGTAATCACGTAAAATTATCGTCCGTAAACCGACTTTACAGAAAACCAATTCTTTTTATGGTATCCCCTTATTTGAGAACCTATGTAGTATTGGTCAAGTAAGTGGTATAGTCCTTTCGATTTTTCCAGGTCGGAGGGCAAACCAATAAATACTTTCAATTTTTATTTTCAGAAAGTCGATATCCCAAAAAAATCATATTATTTAAAATAAAACAATAACTTTGTAAACACCACTTTTTATTTTTTATGTATAAGTCGATATCCCAACAAAAATCATATTATTTAAAATAAAACAATAACTTTGTAAACACCACTTTTTATTTTTTATGTACTTAATGCCGACCGGGTTTCGCTACCACCGTAGCTTCTTAGGCATTATGTACATAAAAAATAAAAAGTGGTGTTTACAAAGTTATTGTTTTATTTTAAATTATAATGTCACATCACAAAGTATCTGCTTCATATGAACAAAAAAAAAAAAATCATATTGTTAAATGATATAGGTATCGAATAGTATTAATAGGCTTGCATCTGCGTGGTTGAATTTCAGAACCCGGATTTGAGTACATGTCTGACGCCACGCCATACGCGCCGCCCCAAAACAACACCGGTGTTCGTGGAATTTCAAACAAAGCTACCGTTGTAATTCGGTTTCGAATTCAAGAATTCGTTACAAGATGTCGCCACTTTTCGTCAGCAGATGGGATGGGGATGTGTCCCCCCTGGGTGTAAATGCTACGAATTTGTAAATACATAGTACCTCTCCGGATATGGAAAGATTGACGGTAATACATAGTTGAATCAAACGGCTACATTTTGCATATGACGTCATTGCTTTTCTCGGTTATTTTGTCCCGGTGACTAGCTACACTAGATGACAGTGGATCCGAGGAACGGGCTATTTGTGGAACCAGTTCCTATTGGATTTATAAAATGGTCACTAACACTAACTGGGCAAAGTCGAACCAAAATCCCCTCACAGGGTCTAGCAGCAAAAAGAGTGGGTTTTTAACTGCTACTAAATAATATTATTTTATTTTCCGGGAAAGTAATCTGAGAGTGTTGTTGTTTTATTCTCAACGAAATAATGATGTCGATGGCCTCCTCATACATGCCCTTGTGTGGATTTACAAGTAGCATGAAAAAACAGTCCATTTATCCGTTAATAACCGATAAAGGCTGAAACTATTGAAGAGATTACCTGTCCATTAGTTCACAATTATCGAACAAGTTTGTATCTAAGCTTCACTAGCTAATTATAGAAGATTGGATGCGTTTAAGAAAGAATAGGATAACAATAATAATCTAAACGAATATATGAAAGAGAACAAGACACAGAAAAATAAAAAAGATAACGTCGTAACTGGGACTCGAATTCAGAACCTTTCACTTGGAAACATGTATTTGTATGCACTTTTATATTATTATTAAGACCTAGCTACCCCCCCCCCCCCCCCCCCCACACACACAATGCCATACTTCCTATGATTATAATTAAAAGGCGTGAGCGACTATGGGGAAAACATTTAATAAAACACGATTTATTTAAATATAGCGTAAATCTAAATTTAAATCTGAGCTAAAGCATTTAAAGAAACCTTGAGAATTTTTTCAGACCTATATCATGTTAAATAACAGAACTAGTCGTGTTTTTTATGATGTTATTGTCGTTTTAAGATGAAGCTACACGTGAAATCCTATTCAGATACTATTTAGATTAATATTTACGACGAATCGGTTTACATTATGAACATCAAAAACATGCTACGGATAAATTGTAGCTTTTACTAGCTTTTCTATGTATTGGAATTAAAATAAAATTATTATTTACATAAAAAAAAGTATAAGCGTAAATCACAAAAAAAAAGTTTTTGCATGACTTAACTATATATAAGACTTTTTTTCATTCTTGTAAACTAAGACGCTCGATTTAAAAGTATATATACCTCTAAAGGCAAATTGATCTCCGGATTTTCAGAGCGCCGCCGTGTCTACGGCGTCCACATCCCCTCCGCCCGCGCCGCCCAGCGCCGGCAGCGTCCCGGCGCCTGTGACGCGAGGCGACCCGTCTTCCAATAAGATGTGTAAAAGTGTACCTTCTATCTGTGACAATACTCAGATTACTCATAAACACCACCAAATCAATTATAATGCAGGAACACTTGTTGTGAATTTAAACAAAATGTTGATGTTTTCTGGGTAACTAGTAGGATATTTCAAAATGTTATATTAATGCACCGGACCGTCATGCCTCCCGATGTTATTTTATAGCATATTTATAAAACACAAACATTTGTAAATAATATTTAATTAATTGTGAGCACTCGAATATTGCATTCCTCATTATCTCAAAACTTAGTATTTGGAGATGTCTGACTAATCAACTGGACGATCGATGTGTAAAAATACAAAGGTTTAATCGTGATTTGTTTTTTGTTTGTCGCGTTAAGTGCAAATTAGTTTTTGAGATAAACCGTTTTCTATTATTTGGAGATTTTAAAATATTAACAAGTCCGAAAACTCCGTTAAAACCAGTGCAAAACCAACCCAATATCACATGTATAGCATAAGCTCGTACCGCAGCCCCGGGAGCCATTAATAGGATAACCAACACCGCCTTGGGTCACATCAAGTGGAAAGCCACGGCCGATGACTTGGAAATTACTAGATGCCTCAAGGCCGTATTAAGTCCCAGAGATGCCAATATCTCTTTTTGATTTTTCTGTTTCCAGATTTTCGATTGTGTTTCGCTCATAGTGCCTTCATTTAATTAAATATTACAATTTGAGGTTTTACTCATAAGTTAAATAAAAAATTAAGATACATATAGTCAATTTTCGAAATATGACACAATTCAATAATGGTTCAACAGTTCAAAACTACAACAATAACTTTATGGATACTTTACAATAAATAACCCAAAGGAAACTTAATTGCTAACAAAATAACCCAGAGTGTTCATTCTGGGTTAGCTGAAAGTATTTCAGTCCTGCCAGAGATTCTTTTCTTGAAGATGCGCGGAAAGGACCGGGAGGCAAAATAACTTTCTAGAATTAAAACATGTGCTTTATCGGTCAAACCATCTGTAAGCCTGAGCGGCGGGGTACAAAATCTGGCCAATAGCATCCCTCCCTAATTAGTAAGGGACGAAGCGATGCGGGAATGGGAAGGTATTCGAGATTGAATAACTCTCAATATACGCTCGAAAATAATTAAATTTGTTACAAGAGTTTTACAAGTACATCGTCACTCTTGGACGTACTGACCCCCAAATTCCTACCTACCCCATATACTTTATTCCTTCTCAAAACTTAAGGGGGTATTCTAGTCTAGAAGCATGAATTGTAGGTATTTTTTCAGGTGTAATTAAAAAAAACATAATATTGTTACAAACCATTATCTTCCCAAATATTGATTAAACATTACAGAATACATAAAAAAATCAAACGAAAAAATCAAAAATTCAAAAAGTTACAGGGTGTTGAAGTGGCGGGTCTAAAAAAAAATGGCGCGCCCTGGTTGACACGATTGCAACCCTCCTAGTAATCTAAAAAAAAAAAAATTCTTCATCCAAACAAATGCGACTATAGCCCGAACTAAAAGAAAGTCAAAAAAAATATTTTTCGCAAAATGGCGGCTGTCTGAAATAAAAAAGACGTTTTTTTACCAGTTTTTTTGACTTTCAAAATTTTTTAAAAACAGTTAAAATTTAAATTTTGTTATAGTTATAATTCTATACAGAGAAGGCTCACACCAAATTTCAAGCAAATTGGTTTAGGGGAACTTGAGATATCTTGGCAACCGTCCCGAAAAAGGTGATTTTGAGAAATGTGCATTTAAAATTTTGTTCTTTTCAGATTCTGGTTGAATTCTGTCTAAACCGCGACATTAAAATGGTTATAACTTTTAAAATAATGCGAATTTCGAAAAATCCTTTTAAGGAGATATTTTTGAATATTTAAACTTTGGAAATATGAAGAAAAAAATTTTTTTTTTCTAGACTAGAATACTGCCTTAATGTCCTTCTTTCTCTTCAACATCCACGCAACATCCGAAAATATGGCATGTAATATGAGATAAATAATATTCCCGTGTGAAGTTAATGTTTTAAAAATAGGCCATCAGTTAATATTGGTTGACAACTCCACATCTTATCTACAATACAAGTAGAAATAATATAACGAATGCAAGCAGAGCCGCAGACGGGTTTTACCACAACGACCGAACCACCTCGCTCAAACCAGTGGCGTACATAGTCCTTACCTCGCCTCTCCAGTCACACCAGTCTGTCTCTCGACATAACTTCTGTTCTGCATATCTAATCTAACCTAACCTTAACTAACGTAACCTCGCTCGAATCAGTGGCGTGCATAGTTCGTACCTCGCCTTCCCTGTCCCAGCACTTATCAATACCTAGGTACGTCATTCATTAGTTACTGAGAAGAAAAACCTGTTCGTAAATTATGTGTGTTTTTAGTAGCAAAAATAATGTGTGTATTGATTTGTTTGCTGACTCTAATTCAATTACAACACGAAATGATGCGCACTTAATCTCACCAGTCAAAAGACAACTGCTAAATTACATCGAAAGCTGCATTTTTAGATGGCGTATTGTATTAAAAAAAACATCACTGATCACTGCACTGTCACCAGTCAGTACAGTATATTTTTATATCACATCCTTGTCGCTGGCACGCACACATCCTCATCCACAAATACAATCACAAACGAATATTAATACAGCAGTACTGACAATAAGGGCACATATTCGGGACCTAAAGATTGTGAAAAATACGTAGAGACAATAAAAATAAGTGAAAATATAAATTTGTTTATTATTTTAACCCGAAACTTTGTTTACATTCTAGTTTGTTGTTTTGTACAGCCAGGGCCCACTTTACAACCAACTATCCAGCATTTGAGTGGCTTTGAACAAAAAATATAAAGAGTTTATTCGCTTTGGTAATTTAGTCCAATGAAAAAGAATGTAATTGTACTGAGGTGGCTGGTGTTATTGAGTGACTGCCTCGCGCGGTGGAGCTGGGTGATACTGTGTTGAGTGTGATGGCAAACAAAGTTAATGTTTTCCGCGTATTGTTCCTCGAAGTCAGTCAGTGATGTGACGCTTTAAAAACATATTTCCCCATGGGAAGAAGTTTAATTTCCCTCGAAACTCTCCAGATTACTGTTATTTTAATTATTTTTTAATAAATTTATTTAAAAAATCTTATGGATGAAAAACAAACAAAAAAATAATTGTAAGTTTTTGCAAAAAAAAAAAAAAATTATTTATAATGTTCATGTAACAAAAAATCCCACATAGGCAAGACTTGTGAAATGTAATATTTTATTAAATTTTGAAAGCCTTACTAATAAAAAAAAACAACCGTTAAGCAGTGTTTTGGTTTACTCATTGAATAAAGACTGTATAATTTATGTTCCGTACTCTTACTTATAAAAAAGTCTGTTACCGCATGAATATAATATAAATTCCAAGAAAGTGGTGTTTTTTAATATCGTAAATGATGGTCATGTGATGATACATATCAAGTCAAAAAATCAAGGTTCACTTTGCGCTAACAATGAATCCAAATACTTTTTTATATATTTTTATTTATTTATTGTATTAACGAGATAAAAATGAAATGACAGTTTTCTTGCAGATTTGCTAAACAAAACGAATATATATTTTTTTAATTTTTCATTTTCTCTACAATTTTTGGAGTAAAAACTATTAGATATTATTTTGGATTCATGGATTTTATTTTTTACAATTTTTTTCATGTTTGAAATAAAAATTTTCTCATAAATAAATGGTATTTATTTTTACGACTACTTCAAAAATACAAAATAAAAATATTTTTAATATATATAACATTTAAAATATTTTGGAAATGTACATATCTCAAAATTTGGTAAAAAAATTTGGGTTGTACGACAAAAATTGTTTTAATAAACTATCATCTTTCGCTGTATGACCAATATATATGTAACTTTGCGTCTCTTAAATAACAGTTTAATGAATTTTAGTTTATTTGTACGTTTTCACATGCAAGGTTGTTTATTAATTACATAAAATTTACACCACGCTCAGTAGAGAGGCCGTAAATATATATTTTTATTCTATTTATTGTTAAAAGTTTTTAAACAATCCGGACTGTTCTCAACGCGAAGTGAAAGACCTAGCACACCAGGGAATAGCATACAAGACAGTTGCATAGCACCATTACGAACAGTTAAGTTATTAATATGTCAAAGTTATTTAACGATTTACATGATTATAAAAATGAGATCAGCTTTTCCGAATTAACCAATAAATTTGAAAAAATAAACCAATGTTAATCTTTTTACCAAAACCGAAACACTAAATGATATTCTACCAATGATTATGAGATATATATTCTATTGCTATTTTTTTTATATATTTTCACTTATTCATTAATTGTCCAATATTTGTAATATCATAAACAGTACAAATTTTATTGGCTTTATCTACTATTTTTAAGGCAAATATATTTTACTTTTGTCATTTTTAAGTATTAGTAAATAGACTCTTCCCCAGTTGGATTCGAGAATATTTCTCTACTAACCGGGTAATAAAATTGGTTAATTAATAATGTCATTTATGTATTAATAATAATTTGTATCTTAGCTTTATAATTTCATCAAAACAATAAAAATAAATAAAAAGTCATCAGCTATTGGAAAATATATTTTTCCCTGAATCTAGGGATATTTCCCCGCACACGACATCACCGATGTCGGCAGTCCCGCAGCCCGCAGCCAGTCAGTGTCGAGTGCTCCGCGGTGTTAAGTCAGCCGTGGACATCAGCGAGTGCGCAGTGATCAGTGAAGTAGTGATCCGAGTCCGAGTCATGTGACCGGTGAAGTGTCCGAGTGCGAATGACGTCATGACGGCCCTGACTCCCGCGGTGAGCGAGCGCGCGGAGGTGCCCCCGGACATCGGGGTCCTGTCCAAGGTGCTGGAGGCGCGCGACCCCGCGCCCAACTTCCAGAACGTCGCCGTGTGCAACTCGTCCGACGTGCACTTCGGCCACAAGACTATTATCCACGGGCCTGTTACCATCGTCAAACAGTTCAACGACGTCGAGTCTGACGAGGCCAGGACGGAGAGGAATGAGAGAAATGCTGCTGAAGAGCCTTCTCCCGAATGGGCCTGGAAGGGTCTGTATTTACCCCACGGTAATCACTACATACACACTTTCTCTGATTACAAAAACAATGCGTTTTTATTGACGTGCCTACATAATCATGTATCTTATATGTGCAATATATATTATTATGATTCTAACTCGTAGGTTGTAGATCCTATTAATTCGTCTGTAAGGGCGTTTGCTTATGTGCAAGAGACGAGCGTTGCATTTATCATTGTTTTTATTAAGTTGCTGCGAAATATTTTTTACAGATAACATTGTTGTTGCTGTTGATTGTTGCGTATTTTGGCGTTTTCTTTATCACTAATCATCTACTTTTCGCATAATAAATCATAATGTACTTTTTGTAAACAGATAGAGTAAACCATTTCAACACAGAAACAAGTTCAAATAAAAGTTATTGGTATGATAAAATCTATTCGTTTTTGTGAAATTGAACAAAATTACGACGTTTATAAAAACTAAGGATATTTTTAGTTCCACTGATAAAGTGCGGTTAGCAGCATAATATGAATTCAGGAATATTCTTATGATGATAAGAATAATCGTTGTAATTCTTTATACCCTTATTAAATCGTCCATTTGGGAAGCGGATATGGACACCGCAGTATGGTAACCATTTATTGAATAACCAACACTTCTGCGATAGGTCACCCCAAGTGATTCGCCACGTTTGGTGACGTAGCAGGGGTGTCCGGGTTCATGGAGTGAGGTTTGTCCGGGTTTTGGTGGGTCTGTCCACCTGCTGCAAGGCGGGCCGGATCGAGAGAGCCTAGTAGAGTAAAGCATTTTGACCTTTCCAGCCTGACTTTCGCCTTACACCGCAGTTGGAGGGATGGATTCATACATCCGTCACTCCTGGACACACTGACTGACCCCCAGATTCCTACCCACCCCTCATACCTTTTTCCTTCCCAGAACTTCTTATCCTACGCTTCCTTAAAAAGACTTCACACAGCATCCCCGATGACATAGGCCCCGAGGGATATTATTTTCCTCAAGGTCTTCTGTTTGGAGCTAACGTAAAAAATCATGTGTGCAGTTCACACGCGGTAGAAGTGAAACCTTCAGAAAACTAAACTTCGAGAGATTGAGACGAAAGCAGTGTCAGGAGTAGGATAATTGTATGGTATATATTTATATAAAACATTTACCAAGTTTAAACATTGTTTAATATTTTATTCTACGAATCACCGCACAAAGAGAAAAGCGATTAGTCTATCTCATAGGTTCTCCCCCCTTGGGGGCGTTTGAGACCTTCAGGGGGCGGTAGAAGACGAAGAGAAAATTGGGGGCGTTTCAGACTTTCAGGGGAGCGGTAGGAGATCCAGAGAAACCCATCTCACCCCATCCCATTAGGGGCCATCCATCCACAAAAATATTTTTTCCCTATCCCTCTCTGTTGTGGCAATTGTAACCCCATCGTGGTATCCCATCACGCCCCCTTCGTAATGCTATCTCGATACGCCCCTCCGTTGTGGCAAATGTAACCCTGTCATGATGTATCCCATTACACTCCCTTCGTCACGACGAGTTAGGGGACTCTAGAAATAAAAATGTTCTCAAATGGGCGGTGGGCAAAAAAAGGTTGAGAATCTATGGTCTATCTCATTCTCTCGCAGGCTAAATCCTATAGATAATGTGTTGTCTCTTTTTAGTGTCGCTCGTTTCCGTTTCATCGAGTTTCAAATCACAACGGTGCTAAAGAAGTGTTCACTTCAAAAAAATGTCTATTATTATAATAATTCTTCATTTAAACGTTTCTCTTTATCGCTCTACACACTTTGTTCATTTATTACTCTACTCTTACAATACATACATTGACTAATAATTTAATCGTATAAACAGATATCTCGGCGACATACGACAGTATTGCATAACAGTAATAGTTAGTTATATAATTATATATATTTTGAAGGTAATGACTCGAAACGACTTTTTTTAGGCATTTTTCTGTCTTGAATTGGTATAGCTACATGGTAAGTAGTTATATCTACACTATAGATACGTGCGATGCAGTACACATCACGATAAACAAACAATAACCGGTTTGCACTTCTCTTCAACTTGTAACGTGGTTAAGCGAATAATAATATTCATTCTTTGAGAAAATATTAAATACCTACCAAAGGAAAAATGTGGCATTAATGCGATTATCACTTTTATGGTGTAATTAGAGGAGCCTCTGGGGGTTCTAGGCATTATGATCACGATGACAAAACATGTTTGATTGGTAATAAGTTAGACCTTATAACATATTTCGAAATATGTTTGCATTGACTCAACGTAAAGTCATAAATGCATTGCTTAGTAATTGCATGTAGCATTTGCGGTGTGAGATTCTGACGAGTTTATTACTGAGGAAATTGAGGAAAATATTTCTTTTATATGTTGTGTAAAAATGCTGTATTCGTGTTCTTATTTTTTTTTTATTCTCGTGTTTATACACTGTAGCGATATTGAAGTGTCGTGTTATTTTATCACCTATTTTTAAATGTAATTAACTGAAAAAATAAAGTTTGTCGTGAACGGTTTTGGTGAGCGATGTATAAGATTTGAAATCGGGTGCATAACAATAACACCCATTTAATTTTAATATTAGGGAGCTCCCTTTAACATTCGTATTTACGTATCTCCTACTTCTTTTTGAATGTTTACTACAGGTCCTTGAGATTCCGTAGTAAACATTCATGTAGATAAGAATGTAAGAGGACGATAATTAACTGTGAAAATATTTAATGAAACACGACACTATGAATTTTTCGTACCTATAACTTGTTAAATAACAGAAAAAATGTTTTTAATAACTTCCGGAGCATGCTTTGCGATGTTTTTCCATCGAGGGAATTTCATATAATTGCCGTTTTAGCTCTTCAATTGTATAGATACTATCTTAAAGAATTAAATAATTTTTTTTAGAATTTTAAACAAGTGTTCAAGAGGTATGTTTTTAGGTTTTCACGGCCAAAAGTATTTTTATTATTTATTTTTGGGGTGTTATGCCGTGTTTCGCTACCTCCTTCTTTAGCCAACGTTTCGGACAGCGTTACAGTGTTACCCCTGATGATGGACACTGTAACGCTGTCCGAAACGTTGGCTAAAGAAGGAGGTAGCGAAACACGGCATAACACCCCAAAAATAAATAATAAAAAAAAGTGTTCAAGAGAATTATGTTATAAATCGGTAAAAATTCGGAATGTCTTACACCAGCCTCCTATTTTACTTTGTACAAGAAAAAACATCGTCAAAAAGCGTGTTTAATTTTGCAAAGCTCGTGCACAAATATTTAAATGTTTTACGACCATTTTCTAAAGAACCTTATTTTCGACGCCATATAATAAAATTACAACTCAAAAGTAGGAGATTTTTAACTTTAAAGCAGCTTTTAAAGGTCTGATATTTTATTTTTTCTGGACTTAAGACATGCCGTAACATTCTAATGGTTCAACTACGAAACTTTTAGACTGGTTTGCGAGCTATTTATCTGACAGATTTCTACTTGTAAAAATAAATTTGTTCCTTTCCAATCAATTTATAACTACCGTGGAATGCCACAAGCTTATTAAGTCTTATCTAGGCCCAATTTTGTTTTTACTGTTTATAAATGATATTGTTGATAAATTTGATAAAGTTGTAAGTGTATTCTTTTTACAGACGATTTAAAATTTTTTAATATAATAAATAGGGCTAAGATTGTATCCGTCTAAAAAATAATTAAAACAAATTAATTAATTGGTAGTCTCTTAACAAACTTTATCTGAGCATAAATAAGTGTCATTCAATAAGATTTTACAGAATAAGTCAACCAATGATTCATCCGTATGAATTTAACAACTCTACCCTCTCAAAAAAATTAATGACCTTGGCATAACTTCGACTCTAAATTAAAATTTTTATCCCGTATAAACACAATCAATAAAAATCAATAATGAAAATGGAATGTTTTAGGAATATTTCACATAATTTTTTTTCATACATCCTTATTACACAGTCAAGATGAATGATTCCTCAACCTGGTCCCCCATTTTAAAATACATTCAGATTCATTAGAAAAAATTCAACATAAACAACACATTAATTTTTAAACTCGGTATTCCGATTGAAAACATATAATTACTTAGGGAAAGAATTAAACTTATTAAGACTCTCAAATCGAAGAACTATATACGACTTAATATTTATGTTCAAAATTGTAAATGTGATTTAATTAACCTCATTGACATGCTAATTAAAAGTGGAAATGTTTTGGTTTTCCATGTTTTCTCGATTATTACGTATTAGATCATTGAGTGGGTTTTCACGTATATTTATTTATAAACTTTCCACGGTATAAATATACCTTAAAACAATGATTAAATGTCATAGTTATAAGTATGTATAAGAAAAATTAAAAAAAGGAATATCAATATTAATAGTGGCATTTAATCGTAAAATGACATCAAAAAGTATACAATTAATAAAGCGCTGATGGATATAAGAGTACGGAAGAGATGCATGTAAAGCAGGACCTACTCCGATGTGACGTTGCTTTACTGCAGACGCATACAGAAATGTGTAAGGCCACGCCCCCATTGGCAATATTTATAGTAATGTGTAAGCAAATGTTCATGTTTTTGGTCAGAGAGACCCTTATCAAAGCATATTTAAATTAAATTAATATTTATTGAAAAGATTTTATGGTATGACCATCTTGCACCTACCTTCCGTGCAGTCAAATAGATCCGCCACATCTGCGTACAAATAACTAACTTCATGCAATCTAGGTACAAGCGAGTATTTGAAATACAATAAACGAGTAGCTCCTGTTTATGTTGTACAATTTAATTGATAAAAAAATATGCAGCATTCTGTGAAACCTGTTCTTGAAGTTATAGATGGTGAAAAACCATCATCGAGAATTGAAGCGTTACTTCAGTTAAGTGTAGTGAATAGATCTGATTATCCGTATAACCTAACCTTCTCCTCTCCTTCCTAACTCTCTTGAGCCTCAAACATTTCCCAAAATGAAGATGGCCACGTTTGGTTGAGATTTCATCATTACACGCATTAAACAAAAATAGTCATATTTGAAATCCTGTAGTTGTAGGTTGGACCAAAAATACTAGGGGTAGTTAGTTCTTCACAAAATTTGAACAATTCATTAAATTTCAAAGATTTATTTTTTGTTCTGTAAAGATTCTATTCAAGTTCTGTTATTATTTCATCATGGGTCGGCCGTTTCACAGAAACTTTGAAACAATCGGCAATACTTGGATAATAACAAAACTTGAAGAGGACTTCCACACCCAATTTTTATTAGCCACATCAATTTTGTTGTAAAATATTATAGGTCACACTACCAAGGGCTTTCTTTTCACTATATACTTACATATTATTGAGAATGTCCCCTAAGCACTTGTACTATGTTGTCAGCGAGCGTTTGACATTTTGTGAAAGCATGCAAAAAAGGTTATCGTGCGTTCTGCCCCGGACGATAGCGACCACCACTGATAACTAAATATACTTCATATGTCTACAAATAATAATAATAATATTTGGATGATTTATAGAGTGCCGTTTTTGTGAAAAATCACCTCAAGGGCGCTGTACAAGCTTACAATATATTTCTTAAATCTAGAAAAACTACAAACTAGACAAACAAGTAAAAACAACTTATGACTAAAAATTGCATCCACCGGTTCATACTTAAATATATGTACAATATCTCGACCAATGAACGCAGTGTCTTAGTTTTCCAAACCATTCATAAGAATATAAAAAAAAATAACAAGGAAACGTTCTGTCCAATAAATTTTGAGATCATGCCGAATTATGATTTCAGGTAAATAAAATTCTAAACAAATTCAGAAAATCTGGCTTTTCACATCAATATTTCAAACGTGTAATAAATGTATAACAAACATACAAAAAAAACAATACTATAAACGCACTGAACAAACAATCGGATAACACCTGGGTGAGATCTACACCAATTTTGACAGTTTGGAAGAAAACTGGTGAAGCCAATTTAACTAAAGCCTTTCGATTTCTGTCCGAGACATGCCAATAAAACTGATAAACTGATAAAGATGTCTGCATTCGAAAATATTTGATCATTTTCAACAGCAGCACGGTTGTGTCATTTACCACAAAAACCTGTTTTTTATGCATAATGGACATTAACACGGAAACAGTCTTTTTTCAACGGATAGTTTATATCCATAAAAAAAACTTTTTTGCACGGTGGGGTCATTTACCACAAAAATCTGTTTTTTATGAATAACGGACATTAACACGGAAACAGTCTTTTTTCAACGGATATTTTATATCCATAAAAAACTTTTTTGCACGGTTGGGTCATTTACCGCAAGAATCTGTTTTTTGTTCATAACGGACATTAACACGGAAACAGTCTTTTTTCAACGGATAGTTTACATCCATACAAAACTTTTTTGCACGGTTCGGTCATTTACCACAAGAATCTGTTTTTTATGTATAACGGACATTAACGCGGAAACAGTCTTTTTTCAACGGATAGTTTATATCCATAAAAAACTTTTTTGCACGGTTGGGTCATTTACCGCAAGAATCTGTTTTTTGTTCAAAACGGACATTAACACGGAAACAGTCTTTTTTCAACGGATAGTTTATATCCATAAAAAAACTTTTTTGCACGGTTCGGTCATTTACCACAAGAATATGTTTTTTTGACGGATAGTTTATATCCATAAAAAACTTTTTTGCACGGTTGGGTCATTTACCACAAAAATCTGTTTTTTATGCATAACGGACATTAACACGGAAACAGTCTTTTTTCAACGGATAGTTTATATCCATAAAAAAACTTTTTTGCACGGTTCGGTCATTTACCACAAGAATATGTTTTTTTGACGGATAGTTTATATCCATAAAAAACTTTTTTGCACGGTTGGGTCATTTACCACAAAAATCTGTTTTTTATGCATAACGGACATTAACACGGAAACAGTCTTTTTTCAACGGATAGTTTATATCCATAAAAAAACTTTTTTGCACGGTTCGGTCATTTACCACAAGAATATGTTTTTTTGACGGATAGTTTATATCCATAAAAAACTTTTTTGCACGGTGGGGTCATTTACCACAAAAATCTGTTTTTTATGCATAACGGACATTAACACGGAAACAGTCTTTTTTCAACGGATATTTTATATCCATAAAAAACTTTTTTGCACGGTTGGGTCATTTACCGCAAGAATCTGTTTTTTGTTCAAAAAGGACATTAACACGGACACAGTCTTTCTTCAACGGATAGTTTACATCCATAAAAAACTTTTTTGCACGGTTCGGTCATTTACCACAAGAATCTGTTTTTTATGCATAACGGACATTATCACGGAAACAGTCTTTTTTCAACGGATAGTTTATATCCATTAAAAACCTTTTTGCACGGTGGGGTCATTTACCACAAAAATCTGTTTTTTATGCATAACGGACATTAACACGGAAACAGTCTTTTTTCAACGGATAGTTTATATCCATAAAAACTTTTTTGCACGGTGGGGTCATTTACCACAAAAATCTGTTTTTTGTTCATAACGGACATTAACACGGAAAGTCTTTTTTCAACGGATAGTTTATATCCATAAAAAACTTTTTTGCACGGTTCGGTCATTTACCACAAGAATCTGTTTTTTATGCATAACGGACATTAACACGGAAACAATCTTTTTTCAACGGATAGTTTATATCCATAAAAAACTTTTTTGCACGGTGGGGTCATTTACCACAAGAATCTGTTTTTTATGCATAACGGACATTAACAAGGAAACAGTATTTCTTCATAAGACCAATGATTTGTTAGAAAAAAATATTTCAACAATATCTGTTTGCGAAATGTCAGTAACAAAAAATAATTCGGAAATGCGAGACATCTCTTATTGAAAATGAAACTATAGTCGAACAGATACCAAGTGCACTCCCAAAATTTCACACGGGGATTAACATCGAGTAAAACTCCGAAAAACGCAAATTCGAAAGACACTCCACCATTATATTATTTAAATTTTTCATTTCTTATTATTTATTCGACCCTAGAAAATTCCGATTTTCGGAAACACATTAAACATGATGTTCTATATATAGTAAGTTACCTTTGTGAACGAATTGAACAGTGCGCGGGAACTTTTAAAATAATTCAATCAAAAGTTTGAAAATATCTCTTCCATGTTTTGGTAGAAAGCAGTCACTTTGTGGTTTGACATATTTATAATTGAAATAAAAATAGCATTGTTTGTAACCACGATTTATTTATTCACTTTTGTTAATACTGACCGGTTTCGCTTAACACAAGCGGTATAAAATCTTCACCGAATAAAATTAATTAAACTGACTAACTTTAACGTACTCATTTGTCTTCCTAAAATAATCGTTTATTTTACCTACTTTTAATGCATGCAATGTAATGCAATGGTAATTTGATTTCGGTATCAGAATCAGAAAGTACTTCAAAACGTTTCTTATTTTGAATGTCTATGTCAGGTGCTCCTGATTAATGAAACTGATAAATGAAATGTAGAAGTCAAAATATAGTTTCGACATTTAATTTTTTTTTTATTTATTTATAAAATATATGGTAAAACAATAGAACATGTTCATACATATGATACATTACATCAGCGTACTAGGCGGCTGCTTGTTTCGTGGTGACCAATGGAATATTGTTATTTTGTGGTGTCTAGTGTAAACAAATGAATTAAATATATAAACATGTTGAAAATTGGAAAAAGTTTATAATGAGAATTGAAAAAAATTAATAAAAACTAGAAATTAGAAAAGTGAAAAGAAAGTCATGCACAAGATTATTAGATCATATTCAAATACACAATTCTTGTTTACAGTTTTATTTGTGTGCATGCATGCATACGTGTACACGCACACATACATACACCCTCACATACTTATGTTATATGTACCATACGCGTAAACATGCACGCATATAATGCACACACATACATATACACACAAATACATTCACGTATACGTACAAATTTATACACAATTTATACATAGACAGTTGTTCTATCTGAGAATGAAAAGCAGGCCACTGTACTGTCACATTCACTCATCAAAAAGTCCCCAATCGCCTTCCTGAAAGTTTGATATTAGCTTAGAGTCTTTATTTCAATTGGTAAATTATTAAAGATTTTCGGAGCAAGAAAGTTAAACTGTGACTGGACCATTGAGGTTTTTGTTACAGGAATAATATAGTTGGATTGTTTGGGATATCTTGTACTATGATTAGATTCAAACATATATTTTTATATAAATTTAAATTTAAAATAAGAGGATATGTATTCGACATACAAGGATTTTATATTAGGCACTTTGAGGTCACTAAATAGGTTCTTCGTGTGGTGAATGTAGTGTACTTTGTAAATAGTGCGTATTATCAGTTTTTGAGCTTTTATTAACGGAACTAATATTATTTTAGAAAATCCTCTCCAGACAATTATACCGTAAGATATAATTGATTGACATAGAGAAGAGTAAACTGTCTTTATAGTATTTTTTTTTTTTTTTTACGAGAAAATCTCTCTTTTTATAACTTTTGAAGGTTATTCCCATCAACGTAATATATCATTGAAGAAGAAGATAACACTAATAATCTAAATGAAAATATGAAAGAGAACAAGACACAGAAAAATAGAAAAAGACAATGGTCGCAACTGGGACTCGAACCCATACCTCTCGCAATAGCGAAATTGGATAACGCACACGTCCTGGTCTAGTCACACGTCGACGAGAGATCTGGGTTCGAGTCCCAGTTGCGACCATTGTCTTTTTCTATTTTTCTGTGTCTTGTTTTCTTTCATATTTTCATTTAGATTATAATTGTTATCTTCTTCAATGATATATTACGTTGATGGTAATAACCTTCAAAAGTTATAAAAAGAGAGTTTTTCTCGTAAAAAATTGAATATTCATTTAGACTTTCATAAAGTCAATAGTTCCATATGAATAAATTCGGATACATTTATCCGAGACGCTATTCAGGTTACAAACCAATTCTTAGAATGATTGTTTCCAATAAAAAGAGTAGTTGCCTATAATATGGAAAAAAATAACTAGTTGAAGATAATATTGTTGATTCTAAATATTTGAAATATGAGATTGACAAATATGACGGTTTGACAGAAGGTGGCAATAGCGAAATTGGATAATGCACACGTCCCGGTTAGACGAGAGGTCTGGGTTCGAGTCCCAGTTGCGACCATTGTCTTTTTCTATTTTTCTGTGTCTTGTTTTCTTTCATATTTTCATTTAGATGTGTGTTATCTTCTTCTTCAATGTCTTTATTGTATTTTTGTTTAGTATATTTCGTAATGATCTGAAGATGTATGCCAGTTTCCCTACATGGTTTGTAACATTAATTACATGATCTTCTCACCGAAGTTTAATGTCAATTATTACTTCCAAATATGTAATGGAATTTACTCGTTCAAGTTGATTGCATGTACATCTAACGAGATATTTACAAGAAATACACCAACAATTCATAAACAATCTTCATTCCAAAGAAATTCACAAATTTGATGTAGACACTTCTAGCTTTGAGCCCCGTAAACGCCACTATTTGCAAAGCAAATGACAGGCGTGATAAATTAGCTTTAATATGTCATGAAAGTATTTTCAGCTTTCACGCCATTTATTAGCATTATTTTCTGTCTGTCATTGCACGCCTTGGTGGAAATATATATCTACGTGCTATCTCCAAGATGCATAATATAATATGTAGTTGCGTTTATTGAAATAAGATTGCGAAAGTACAGGAATGACTGTAAAAAATTGCAATAAAACTATAACAAAAAAGGACCAAAAATGTGCTTCACTGCGCGTCTGGAATTATTGATTTTTTTTTAAGATAAACCAGTAGAAGAGTGTTGTGGGCGTACCAAAGTGCCCGAAGTAGACATAATTTCCCCTTATTTGAGCAAAATTCTTATTAATAAGATTCAGTACAAAGAAATGTTATTTCGTAGCAGCTCCCTAATTCATCTGGCCCCCAATCCTACCATAGGAAGAAATATTTGACATTAACAAGCCGGCTTATGAGCATGCTCATTAATGAGTATGCTCATGTCAAATAGTCAACTGTACACATTTGTTCATTAACGAGCAGGCTTGGTTTGAGCTTTCTCGTAAATGAGCGTGCTCAAAGCCAACATTTGAACACACATACGCTTTAATGAGCATGCTCATGTCAAATAGTAAATGTCATCGTATAGTGTCAGTTCCGTTCGCCCAGAACTAAACAAAGTAATCTTATTGCTTGCTTCAACGCAATTATTAATTATTTAAGAATATTTAGACGAAAGAAACAAAACGGTTGATTTGGGTCCAAGAGGTCAACGGTTATACAGTTACAAGGACATAATAGAGTAAGTTCCATTCGCACAGAAGTCAATAAAGTAATTGTATTACTTGCAACTCATTTACTGAAGAAACTTTTGGCGAAAAAAAAAGAAAATAAAAAGGTCGATTTGGGTTCGCAATCGGATCACTAGAAGAACAAACCTTGGAGCAAGTAATCATTTGTTAGTAGAAATGCGAGAAGAAGATATCAACGGATATAAAAATCATTTATGAATGCTTCCGCAGAAATTTGACGAGCTACTCTCTAAAATTGAATGCGTGACATAAAAACGAGATACTCATACGTGAAATGTTATTCCGCATATGAGTTCCTATATTCTAGAGGTTGATTTTCGTCAAAGACGTCAACAAATTTGAAAATGTCTTAATTATAAAAAATAAATACTAATTTCAATAGAATGTGGTTTCATTTTGGAGGTAAAGGAACTTTTGGGGAATTCGGAAGTCTATTGTGGATATATATTTTGGTGACCTTGTAATAATAACAATCTAAACACATTCGTGATTCCCATAATAAATCACATAAAGAAAGTTTATTTCGTCCCCCTAGCGATCTATTTTGACACTTTTGCAAAGAACGCGCAGGCGCGAACTGAGATCGGAACGACATGAGCAATGAGCATGCTCATAAGCCAGCCTGTTCACACATGCTTAGAGGCTTCCCCTTCCACCCGATAATCCAGAGCATGCTCGTAAATCAAACGGCCGTTGATTCGTGAGCATACTCATTTGGCTTCAAATGAGCATGCTCATTACTAGCAACGTCACTGACACACATGCTACTAGGGAGCATGCTCTTTGGCTTCGAATGAGCAAGTGTGCCCGTAGCATAAGCGCTCGCGGTTCAACAGATATCTGCTCGCGATTTTATCTGCGCCTGTGGCCACTACATTAATATTTTAAATCTTTCTTCGTTGATCTGTCTGGAACATGAAAATCGAAAAGACTTGTCTAAATGGCGACGATACGTTTCGTTTCGGTGTTTTCGGTGTTAAGTAAAGAGATCTCTTATCTAACAATATTTTTTTATTTATTTATTCGTATATATATTTATTTTTTCTTTTAAGTTTAATTATACACAAGGTCAATTAATAATTATTATATATTGTGTATACAGAATGTACCTACCTACCGCAAATGGTTTATATCTTATGGTGTTTCGTTAACACCTTATTAGGAGATAAGTCGCATGTCTTTGATACATTATTGTTATATATATATTTTTGCTGTTTTTTTTCAGTTGTATTATTATTCTTACAATACTAAGTATGTTCAGTTTGATATTAAAAATTCTAATATTTCTTTGTTTTAAGTGTACATAAGGTAAGAAGTAATTTTACCAAAACTTTTTCCCTTTGACTGTCTCACTACGGCTAAGAATGGTAATAGGTATTTATTTATTGAACGATTTGTCTTGACTCTCGCAAAATCATCTTTCAAAGCTGACCATGTTAAAAAATATTATATTCAACCGTGAGTTAAGCCTCGATGAAATTGAGCAAGTTAACAAGCTGCTATCTGGGAAATTCACTATCTGTTAGTAACCTCGCTCAGAGTCATCGTATTACTTGCTAACTAGCAGATGGTGGACAATCTACGAAAAAAGTTGAAAGGTGGTGAAATTAACCGCTACTCGCTCAAGATGGCGGCCTACCAACAGCTTATTTCGTAACTGTCAGAATTAGTATGTGCGGGAGCCGTCATTCTCGCTACTGGCTAGCGTGTGGCGCTAGCCGCGAGCTCAAGTTTTTAACAAAATATCGACCAAATTGGTTCGCGCGAGAGTAGTTTTTTTAACTGCTACTGTAGCTACTGAGCGAGTAGACAGTTTTGCGTGTCATCACTCACAACCTCACTGGCCGATTCACCTGCTTTTAAACTTACCGGCTTGTAAACTCGCTCAATGTAATCGAGGTTTTAGATTAGTTATTTGCTAAAACACTTTGGCAGCAGTGGTACTAAGTCTTCCATATGTGCCGAGCACTTAAAGTGTAGAAGATAACGCTTCGTTTGTTTACCGAAACGGAAATAAGACGTACGCGGTGACGCAGTTGTACAAACAAAACTTGAACATTTCATTAAAAAAATATTACTTTTGCCGGAATAAGAGTTCATAAATAAATAAATCACTCTCTTCGTAAATATTGCTTACCGTAAACATTTTCGTGGAGTAAAACCTGAAAATCGTCGGTTTGAGGAACAAAGCACAACCTGCAATGTGTGTTCTTAGTGAGCCTTATGTCGCCATGAACATTGGTAAAAGGCATAAAAACCGCTTGGCAAATGGAGTCTAGAGGTTATTATTTATTTAAAAAAAAAAGAAGTTTATCAATGAAAAATGTCACTGATAAATTTAGCTAAAAAATTATATGTTTAATTGTTTATGTTTCTGGCATTCATGTTTATTTTATGGTATTCTGGTTTGTGTTCATACCTTTTTTTGCCCACCGCCCAATTTGAGAACATTTTTATTTCTAGCGCCCCCTAACTCGTCACGACGAAGGGGCGTAATGGGATACCACGATGGGGTTACATTTGCCACAACGGAGAGGGCGTAATGGAATAGGGAAATTTCTTTTATGAATGGATAGCCCTTAATGGGATGGGTTGGGTGGGTTTCTCTGGGTCTCCTACCGCCCCCTTGAAAGTCTCAAACGCCCCCCAATTTTCTCTTTGTCTTCTGCCGCCCCCCTGAAGGTCAGAAACGCCCCCCAGGGGGGCGTTATCGCCGACGTTGAGAACCTTTGCTTTAGATGTATGTATTTGTCTCTTTTTACTTCCGTTTCCGTTTCATCGAGTTTCAAATCCCAACGGGGCTAAAGAAGTTTCACTTCAAAAAAACATTTTTTTTAAGTGATTAAAATTTTTATTTTGATTCTACTCAATGGAAACGGTAGGAAAAACTTCAATTTATACAACGCATATTTTTTTGAGTTTTTAATTTAAACCGATTTGTAGTCGAAAATTATTGAAAAAGTGAATTAAGGTGTGCTGATGATCTCTCGTTTATTTTTACCTACTCGAACTCTTTTTAGCAAAAAAAGTTTAAAGAAACGCGGTGTGTGAATAATCAGTAAAATTTGAAAAACTCCTGCTACCATCGTCTCAGCTACCCTAAAAGATTTTTAAAAGGATCGAAACAGTTTTTTTTTTATAATTTTGCTTTGCGTAAAATTAAATGGCATTGTATGTGCAAGAACCCGTTAAGTTTATACGCTATAAGCCTAATAATAATAAGCCTAACATTTGGAATGGGGCCACTAACAATAACAGTTCTAATGTAGATAGCGATTGTTTACTCGTGTATTTTATTAAAGCAACTAAAATTTTTCCAAACGGTCAAACTTTCAAACCAAAACACATGATTTTGCATTGTTTCGTATTGCTTCTCCTTAAGAGGGAATAACCAGACAAAACCGGCAGTATGTCATTTTTAAATCAACTTTTAGACGTATTGACTCTTTTCCACAAAAAAAATACAAAATTAATTTCGAAAGACTGTTCTTTTATCTAGTGTAGCTATTTTTTAAATTTTGAGAAAATATATTTATTTTTAGTATAAGGTTTTACCGCAGGTCATTGGCAGATTTGTTAAATTTTCAAAAAAATTTTAAATAAATCAATAAATTATTTGGAAAACATACTTTCCAGAATTTAAATTTTAATTCAAATAAAATCATTAAAAAAAAGATCCGCACCCTTGTTTTGTGACGAAAATACATCAGCTTGTTTATTTATTTACGGTCTTACAAACTAATATATTAGAAAAAAAATTGGTCGTCTGGAAAGTCGGTTTATGGACGATAATTTTACGTGGTAACGTCATATAATAACGATGGAGTGGAAGAGAGATAGATGCGTCTCAGGCCGAACGCTTGTTCCGCGCTCTCGCTTGCACGCTCGGCACAGGCGGAATGTGACAATGAGTCATGCTTTTTCGTGAGTGCAGCCGGCGTTCATCGATTTATAAGACGTTATCACGTCAAAAAAAATTTACATTCTTATCTTGCTCAGACATTATTGAAAAATTATAAATACTTATGATCAAACAATAATTACATAAAATGCATAATTTGAATTGTTTTATCATCACGAGTTCGAGCATTTTTGAATACGGGTATTTTTCAAAGCAAATTTGGAATGAAATAAAATCGATTTTGAGTTATTATGTTAAAATGCTGGTATGGAGAATAATTAATCTTTCTCATCGGAACCGCCCTGTACCGTTACAAGGGTACAATCGCAAGATTATCGTTCGACGAAATATAAATTCTCGGCCGCTGGTTAATGGCTCTTAATGCTGCATATAGCAGATAGATATCCAGCGTTCCCATTGTCATGGCAGGCTACTTTTTAGTTCGTTCCGTTCGATAATGATTAAATACATTTTTGAAAAAAATATTAAATACCCGATCTCTTGTCCGTAATCTTGTACTTGAAAAACCGCTGCACGTCTCTGTTAGAAAACAACTTCATCAAGGAAAATCTGTACGTAGTATGCAGACCGTGAAAAGTACTTACTTGAATGATTAGTATTCCAAGCAACGCTCGTCATAAAAACTTTATCCGAATCAAGGTCTTTATATTAATCATTTAGTTGCATCTTATTATATTCACTTTATTTATCTAAAACTAGTTAAAGCCAGGCAAGCGGCTTCGCCCGGCCTTTATTATTTAAGGCCCATTAACCAATCGGGCGGTCCCGATGACAAATAAAATCTAATGACAAAAAATATTATTTTTTTAATGTTTTTCATTTACTCACAAATAATTGCCCAAGTTGCCTCTAAAATCAT
Source organism: Glyphotaelius pellucidus (assembly GCA_936435175.1). Lineage (NCBI taxonomy): Eukaryota > Metazoa > Arthropoda > Insecta > Trichoptera > Limnephilidae > Glyphotaelius > Glyphotaelius pellucidus. The sequence continues at coordinate 42,561,399 of OW386542.1, read as the reverse complement.
GAAACACTAAAATCTTTAATGGCCTGTATCTTATAATTTCAAGCAAAAATAAATAATGTAGCCCACAACCGTACTAGATATTTGATATACTTATTGATTACAAAAATATTTTTTTGGTTTGGTTGGGTATTTTGATCTCAGATCGAAATTTAAGATTTGTCGAAACTGGCCGAAATGGGCCGCGCGTACGTTTCTCTTAATAACTCAATATCGATTATTTATTTATTTTATTTATTTATTTATCAAAAGTATACAATACAGAATATAGTATATTATATAAAGCATTGTACTCCCAGGAGTTAATAAACTCATTGCGGGAATGATACGCATTACATTAAACGTATAGCTGTATGTATTAAATGGACATATGATGGGGACATACACAACATTATTATTTCAGATAGTCATTAATAAGATGAAGTTTGAGCATGTTAGTTTGGGTCTTTTTACATTGACTTGATTTTATATTTAATTCAAAATTTGCTTTGATATCTTCGAGTTAGCAATAAAATATATTTAGCAATTAAATTGCTTAAATTGTCAGACAGAAGAATTTTCACTGACTTGGTATTTTTATATAAAATTCTAAATGATTTAGTTGATAGTCCGGTATTACTTGAATTGATAAGCTTCCGAATTCCACTTCGTAATACTAGAAGTCAGGATTTATTTCAGTGCAGAAATTCTGGGACTAACTACCATATGTATTCCTCTTTGCCCTGAATACTAATGGAGGGAAACAATTATACCAAGTCAGTGGACATCTTCAATTTATCTTTGAATAAATATAAAATATTGTTATTGAGGCAGTTCAGTTATGTACAATAAAATGTTTTTTCTATGCTATATATGTAAAAGCCCCGAAAAAGGGCGTTTATTTATAAATAAATAAATAAATAAAATTGATCAAATGCGTGATGATAAAATTATCGAAATTATGTTCTTTTTAAAATTATTTTTTGATAACTAAAAAAAGACAAACACATACATCCATAGAATTCTCCCCTTTCTTGTCTACTTTAGTTTTCTGAAGGTATCACTTCTACCGCGTGTGAACTGCGTACAACTTTTTTTAAATGATTTATTTGAACTAAAATAAAATTCTGAATAGCAGCTTTCGTAGAAAACGTATTGATTTATTTTACTGTATAAATTATATGATTTGAAATTTGTATGTTTAAAGATATGAAATTTAAGTATTGTATATTACAACATTTTGTTTAAAAATTTACCAAAACTGCAAACGACCAACCTTATTATAATAAAAACAAACATTTTTTTTAAATTTTAAACATGTTCAAAAATATCTCTAACGCGAATTTCGGATTTTTCGAAATTCGCGTTATTTTAAAAGTTATAACCATTTTAATGTCGCGGTTTAGATGGAATCTAACCAGAATCTAAATAGAACAAAAAAATTTAAACGCATTTTTCTCAAAACTACTTTTTTCGAGACGGTTTCTCAAGTTCTACTAAACCAATTTACTTGAAATTTGGTGTGAGCTTTCTCTATACATTACTCTATCGCGCTAATTAAAACTATAATAAAATTTCAATTTTCATTATTTGAAAAAAATTTGGAAAGTCAAAAAAACTGGTTAAAAAAATGTCTTTTTTATTTCAGACAGCCGCCATTTTGCGAAAAAAATGTTTTTTATTTTTATTTTCCTTAGTTCGGGCCATAGCCGCATTTGTTTGGATTAAGATTTTTTTTTAGATTACTAGGAGGGTTGCAATCGTGTCAACCAGGGCGCGCCATTTTTTTGAGACCACAACTTCAAAAAAAAATAATTTTTATAATTTCTTTAATGTGAAATAAATATTTGGTAAAGTAATGGTTGGTAAAAAAATTATATATTTTTTTTTATTGCATCTGAAAATATACCTACAATTCATGCTTCTAGACTAGAATACCCCCTAAGTGGGGAAAGTGGATGAGGTGGTTATTCGAAATCTCAAGTAGACTAGTGCTACCTACCTCGCGTCTGAACGTAAGGTGTGCAAAATTTCATCACGTATTAAAAGATGTATAAAAATTCTGCTTTGTGGTGGAAAAAGGGAGCAGAGTGATTTTTTAATCTTATTATGGTAGAAAAGTCCTTCAACTCGATTTGACGGTCAAGGGTGCAAAATTTCTCGATCTCGAAATAAAACTGAAGATTTATATAAAAAAAACAAAGCTACACCTGGAAACTTCTCAATATATATTATAAAAGTAGAAATATAACTGAAGTCGACACTTTTATATAAATACACATAATATGTTGATATTAATAGATGGTATTGAGCTGATGTCTTTGGAACTTTGCGCAGTATTATTCGAAATTAGACGTTATACAGAAATGTTCCTCTTATTTTGAACGTCAAGTGGAATGAAAGTCACTTTATAAACGTAATCTGTTTAGAAGTTTTTGGTGTAATGGGTAATTTGCGCAGATTGTGACCACAAATTTCCGCACAGCTCAGCCACCGCAGACACTTGGTTTACCTACCTAACTTACTTACTTCATCGTCTGTCTCTTGTTCTCGTTCTTGCACTTGCACTTCTTTACACTTAAATTTCGCACTTTCAATTATTTTTACTCTCGCTTAGTAGTGTGATTTGATTTCCTTTCCATCAATATTGATAATTTGTCAATTCAAACTTCACATCAAAGTTTTCAGTAGGCATAACCGTATCATGGTTAATTTTATGCAGGGTGTTAAGAGATTTGTCCTACTTTTACTTACAGTACCTAATGAAATTTTTGTCTCCGGTGACATTTTTTTCAATTAAAAACTTTTTTTTTTTAAAGAAATACAAACATTCCCGGGTTACGAAAACTCAACAATGTTTGAAAATCTCCTACTACCACCACAGTAAACCGAAAATGTTGCTTATGTCGTGATGGAGGACTTAGCCAGCCGAGGGATCGCGCACGCGACGCCCGGGTGGGACCCAAACGCGATGGCCACTCAGCCAATGACCAGTCTGACATAAAAAATTAGCAGGTATTGGAAAGTTAAGGGCCAGTGTCGACATGTGGAAGAATTTTTTTTATTTGGTTTAAAGAAAAAAAATTTTAAAAAAATTGGCAACAAAAATCACCAAAGACAAAAATTTCATTTACATTTTTTAATAATGTCAGGAATCACTGGTTAAATAAAGTACGTCAAGTTCGTCCCCTGACACCCTTTATATAACTGTAAATTAAAACTGAAAGGCTGGAAGTCAAATTTCCTAAATTGTTCTTTAAGTTCGAAGTTTTTTTACAGTTTCAAATTCTAGAAGATAGTTTCAAATTCTACAATTTCAAACTCTAGAAGTAAAAGTCCAAGTTTGAACAGTTTGTTTAACTAATTTAAATAGCTATTGATTTTAAGTAAAAAGTATGTGCTCTGTAATTATACATTATTGGCGTAGTGGGTAACAACATTGCGGATTCCTTGGCAAAACAAGGAGCGTCTTTTGTTACCCTCGTAAACCATATTCCCCGAACTGATATTTTTTCCATGGATCTATGGACAGCCTGATGCACTGATGTGTCCATTCTGGAAGAGCTAGGCATCCACAGTAGACTTTCATCTATCTGCCTAAAACGTATTTTGAGATACTCAAATTGAAGTGTTAAGCGCGATTCAGGGCTGCGTGGAGACCTTGTCGACCATAGGAATTGGAGTAGGGGTCACGATCTTCAGTAATGAGGAACCGACTTAAGCGATCACAATCTTTGAACCAACTTACCGATTTGTCATACAAATTCTCCTTGTTAGACTTTAGTAAAGTATTTTAGAATACGGTGTGAAAACAACATGCATAGACAATATTTTGCCCCTGAAAAAAACAATTTATAAATCTTACAGACGTTAAGCTCTCTCTACACGTATTTCGGCAATAAGCATTCAAAAAGAAGAAGAAAGGGAGATATTTAAATGCGAGGGAGCGCGCTAATATTACAAAAGATAATATTTAAGTGAAAAGTGGCGTGTTTCTTGAAGGAATCAATGGCGCTAGTTGTCGGAGCACCTTCCTTTTAAATAGCGGTAGAACAAGTTCAGCTTTCCCACCTGCGACCTGTTCTCTAAAGAATGCGATTAAGATATACCAGACCTAAAAGTTGTGCCAAAGGTTATACCAGAAGACGTTTAGTTACCTGTTACTTTTATAACATCTTATTCCTCTTAACGTAAGTATTTTAATAACATAAAATTGAACGCTTCAACTTTTTTTTAAATAAGTAAATAAGGACGCCACTGTAAAGATAAAATTTTAATACCTAATTGATAATCCTTTTAACTGTGGTTCTGGTTACGAGACGTTTATTTTATCATTGACTGAGATTAAAATATAATTACGCGTACTAAAATTATAACAAATTACAAAATGTATTATTTTTTCTGTCCCGCGATGGAAATAGTTGTTTCTTATTGTAATCCAGCTGAAACGAGGTGGTATTTCAATCTCTGCGATAGCGCTTCAGCCCATATCGAGCCTCGCCTCCCACTCCTCCTGTCCCCAGCAGCTGACTTCCAGTTTGTGACCTGGAGAAGCTGTGCTGCATCCCCTCTTACCTCGTCTTCCCACCTTCCCACTTTTCTGCATCCACCTTACCTGGATGTCCAGTCATAATTGGGATGCGTGTGTCCGGCATTCTCCGTACATGCCCAGCCCACCTCAAACCTCAACCTGAGTCTCATATGGGCTGAGATGTTAGGAACCTGATACATATCATACAGTTCTTTATTGTGCCGGATGCGCCACTGTTCCTTATATATTTATATACATATGGTTTTTCAATTATCTATACTTATTACGAAAATTACCTTAATGAGTCTGGTCAAATATCAGTACAAAAACAAATTTTTTTTTTAATTGTTTTATGTTTACCAAAAAACATATCTTATTATTCATATACATTCCACGATAATATGGCTATCGTTTTAATAAGTTTTCCCAGAATAGCTAACAAGCAAAAAATAAATAAATATCAGGAAACAATTATCAAAAAAATATATTCACACGAATGTAAACTGATTTTATTATTTCTACACAAACATCCGTACATACTCGACATGAAAAGAATCAGAGTATGCAATCGTGCACAGTAGAAGTGAAACCTTCAGAAAACTAAAGTAAACAAGAGTGGGGAGACTACGAAGTATTTTTTTATTAATGTGAAGCATCAGGTATGTTTTTCTCATTTGCCCTGATGATGGACACTGTAACGCTGTCCGAAACGTTGGCTAAAGAAGGAGGTAGCGAAACACGGCATAACACCCCAAAAACAATAAAAAAAAATAAAAAAAAATAAATAAATGTGAAGCATGTTTTTTTTCTATATTTTTGCCGTCGAATTCCAGTGCACCTTTTCCTATACACTTGGTCATCTTATTAGTGTTTGTGTTTTTTTTCGGAGTCTCTAGATGTCGCTTTTTGTGTTTTCTTTGCTTGTTCATTTTGGAGTGATTTGAAGATTGGATATTGATTTTACAAAAATGAAAACTTTTTTTTTTGGTTTTCGTGGAAATCGATCCTAGGTCTGCTGAATGTCTGGCCGCCAAGGTTAGGCGATTTACACCACTAGACCAAAGGAGACTAGCGTGGGACCGCGGATTTATCGTATTATATTGGAACCGAGTACCTACCTGTGAAATAAATAAATATTTAATAAATAATATATTTCATTCTTTCGCAGGCTAAATCCTGTAGATATATGTGTGCTATCACAACGGTGCTGAAAATATTTAAAAAGCTGCGTAACGCAAGTTGACATCATGGATTACAGAAGGTTAAAAAAAGCCCACCATAGTCGGGAAACACGCCAAACACGCATCCAACATTTGCACACGGTTGACATTACTCACATGAGAACGGGTCGTTTCTTCGACTCGTTCTTGAGTTCAACAGTTCGGCTGTGGAACGATTTGCCGGCCTCTGTGTTTCCTCCCTCCTACAACATAGATCTCTTCAAGATCCATGTTCACTCCTTCCTCTCCTCAAAAACACCCTCCACGCAGCATCTTCAAAGATGACATAGGCCCTGAGGAAAATTATTTTTCTGTGTGGAGTTAATGTAAAAAAAAAACCCCATAAAATATAAATGAACACAAGAAATGCCTTCGTGATCCAAATTTTTGACCAATCTTAAATTTCCAATACAAAACTGTGTTTACAAAATTCAAATGGGATGGAGATCTACGATGTCAGGCGTAAATGGAACATTTGATTCCATTCAAATGTGTGTGGTAGGCACCGAGGCACTCCTACTTTTCTTATTTATTCTACGGAGCCCACAACGAACGGAACGTGTATAAAAATGCACGCTGTGACCCGGATTGTAGATACTCGACGCGTCAATGCGTTTCTATTGAATAAATTATAATGTGATGCAGATCTAGCAGCGGTTAGATAGCGCGAACAGCAGCGCGGTGCGGTGCGGTGCGGCTGCAGGGACCGACCACCATTACCCATGACTCGCCGGAAAAACCTGTTGCCTCCTCCAGCGCTAACCCCGGCCGGCTGAGGCTATCGGTGCTTACATTAGCGTTAGCATATCACACTCCATTGCGATTACTACACGATACAACCGTTTAATTTAATTATTGGCAGACACAAGTGTTTTAGATGAATATACATCATCAGCAGAGGTTCTCCAATAAAAATACTAGATAATGAGACAAACTATTATTACAATGTAACCGGAATGCGCTTTTCAAATAATAATTAAAAATTTCGCCAATCCCGAAATGACTCACTAGGCTAGTAGTTTAGTCGAGTAGCGAGTGATTTAGTACGATCTGATCACATAGTATAGTAGTTATAGAAGTTAGATTTGTTATTGAGGAAAATGAGAGTATAAATATAAAAATTGTGAAGATGTGGATTATGAGTGAAAAATCAGTATTCTGTAAAAAAAAAGTTCAAAGATGAAAAAGAAAGATTGATGATGTCATGGTTTCTAATTATTGAGAATATATTACCTTTTTCTTGAATTATTGATACAAAATCTGTTAAATATTGTATGCCTTTGTAAACATGAAATGTTTTTTTTTTTTTCATTAATTTATTTTCATCTGTAAAGTAGGTTGCATCAACCAGTTCATTAGGATTTGGTTGTCTCTATTTGCTTTCTTTACAATTTTAAATATTATAAATATGTTTTTTTTTAAATTTCAAATGGTAATGGAAGTATATTGAGGTAGAACCTGCAGACAAGCAGCCATGTTGCAGCTTCGCGGGACTACCTATTGAATTGCCAATTCTATTTGTATTATGTTAAGTATGTTTTTGTTAGAAATAATAATAATTTTTTTTTTTAAAGTTAAGTCAGTTTTTAGTACTCAATCCATTTTGTTCTATTTTTTGGACGAGTAGCGCCCCCCACCATAATATGTCACTGCTTACTGGTTCAACTGGTTGTTTTAGTATAGTTCACTTCTGGAGCGATTATGGTCGAAAAATGGACCACTATTATTTTTCTGCGATTAATAGCGGTCCAAAATTGGACCACATTTTCCTACCATTCGTAAAATATTTATTGTAATCATTTTAAACATTTCCATGGCCAGCCATTTATTTTAAAACGAAGCTATTGAAATGCTTTATTTATTATGACCACAGATGTCGCAAATCCGAACTTCGTAAACTGTTTTATAACGATGCTAAAAATAATTTGTTAAAATATTTTTTTCACGCAGAATTTCTGTTCAGCTGTTTACGGTTAAAATTAATCCACTTTTTCCATAGATATGCACCTTTCATATACCACAAACAATATAGGGAAATCGAAAATATTCTATGTTGACTCGAATAAGTACCTCTCACGGCAGTTTCAAAATAACGCGCAGGATTCGCGCGGTTATAAGCTTTAAGATTTTTTAATATTTGTTATATAAATCTTACAAATATGAAATAAACATGTGTTTTAATTACAAATATGTGTTTTATTAAATATTTTCACAATTTTCGTTGAATTATCATCGTCTTTTAATACTAGAGCGCTTCCTTTAATGTTAGTATTTAAACCATCTTCTTCTTATTTTTGTTATTGTTTTTGGGGTGTTATGCCGTGTTTCGCTACCTCCTTCTTTAGCCAACGTTTCGGACAGCGTTACAGTGTCCATCATCAGGGCAGATGAGTCTCATCTGCCCTGATGATGGACACTGTAACGCTGTCCGAAACGTTGGCTAAAGAAGGAGGTAGCGAAACACGGCATAACACCCCAAAAACAATAACAAAAATAATTTTTGGCCGTGAAAACCTAAAAACATACATCTTCTTCTTCTTTATGAACGCTTACCACCGAGCCTTAATCGATAATCAACACCCCTTAACCGATAATAAACCATAACCGATACCAACACCGATAACCCAAAGGGCATGGGGGCACCACAAATGTTTCGTTATCGTGCAGTGGGAGGTATGGATTCATTTGACGGCCTCCGTGGTCCCGAGGCAAGACTCTCGACTCACAATCCGAAGGTCGCGGGTTCGAACCCGACGTGCGCAAATAAATTTTATTTCATTAATTTGTGTTATTTCACAATTTATTCATTGAAAATAATATCCATACTAATATTATAAATGCGAAACTGCTCGAGTTCGTTTATGACCTTTTCACGCATAACACAATATAAAGACTTTAATAATTCTTTCACCAATATAAAGCTAAATTATATGCGCAGACAGGTTGGCAAGCTCTGGCGTTATGAAATTATAAATATTAATATATTATATTTGTTATACGTTTTCTGTCGCTAACAAAAGCGAGTTTTTGCTAACGTCAGAAAAAAATCTTTTCTATGGAAACAATGTTGATATATTATTGGGCTCTATGCTGGTAGATACTCAGTCCACTGGTCAGCTACTACTGCAGAAAATTCAAATATCAGAATTCGGTTTTTTTTTGGACAAGCTTCTGTTTTGCAATAAATGTCAGATAAGAGTTCCTACATTAAAAATATAATTCGTAACGATTATAAAGACTGAATAATAAATAGTGTAATTTTTTAATTATATTAACAAACTTCCAAATATTTAATTAAAAATAAACATCCGAAATGTTTGTAAGCGCATAAATTCCGAACGAATTAACAAAATTGGATAATTCTTTTTTTCTTTGAGCTATAGCTTTATGAAATTTAGTTGGCAGGCGAGATGTTTGAAAACTGAAAAAAAAAATGAATGTAAGGGAATGAACGTATGGAATGCGGGAGGGGGTGGGGGTGAGGAGAAGGGGGGATAATTGATAAGTTCAACCGCTACAGTAATTTCCCGTAATACCATGCGAGCGAACCCGCGGGGAAAAGCTAGTATAGTATATTTGCGGCACGTTCCAGAGTGGAAGATACTATCAGTATCGCCCTGGTGTAAGACCACCATTCAGAATTGAAACGTTGCTTGAAATGGCTTTAGCCGTGTTTAGTGACCAGATCTGGATAGCCAGGTACTTCCCCACCTTCCTCTTCCCTATCTCCTTCCCCTCCCCACTACCTTCATCCTCACAACATACCTCGATTGGGGATGCCATGGTCAAATAAATAATTCACTGGCCCCAGACGGGAGCAGTTGGGACTCTTGTGCGGTATTAACTGTAAAAAGTAAAAAAAATAAATAAATAAAAAAAAAAAAATTAAAAAAAAAAAAAAATAAAAAAAAATAAAAAAAATATGTCCGTCACCCCTGGATACATTGATCCCTGATTCCTACCCACCTCTCATACCCTTTTCCTATCCGGAACTTCCTCTCCTTCCTTTCAATAAAAAATGCCTAATACCTATTTATTTAGCACTTTCATAGTCCGCCAATTGCAGATGAAAATATATTACCTACGTTATTTTTAGAACGTGACGTTTAATTGAATGTGACGTGTAGTTGTGACGTTTTCCGTAGCAGGAAGAAGTTCTGACGATCTGAGCGCACTCAACCTGTTGTGTTTTTCCAATATTAAACCGATTAAACTCCTTCATCATTTTAGTATTACTCAATTAATTTGAATTTTGCCTCATCTTACAAGATAATTATCTAAGGAAAAACCCGATGTTGCAGATCCCCTTGTTCCTTTCGTACCTTTCGTTCCTTTCGTATTAATTTTCCGACTTCTAACATCATGTTAGAAGTCGGAAAATTAATTGTTGACGTGATAACGTCTTATAAATCGATGAGCGCCGGTATGCACTCACGAAAAAGCATGACTCATTGTCACGTTCCGCCTGAGCCGAGCGTGCAAGCGAGAGCGCAGAACAAGCAGGCCTGAGCGTTGGGCTTGTGACGCATCTATCTCTTTTCCACTCCAACGTTATTATATGACGTTATCACGTAAAATTATCGTCCATAAACCGACTTTACGGACAACCAATTTTTTTGATTAATTATCATTTTTATTGTTCTCTAGATTTTATGTCCGGGTTAAATCTTCCTCACAGGAAAAACTTAATCCTTCCACACACTTTTCCACAAATGCTAATCTAGTCAATTCACGCGATGTAATTGCATTGTATAAGTATACTAAATACAAAACTATACAAGAACAACACGTCAACCTACCAGAGACCATATGGAAAAATACTTCACCGACTCCAGATATTTTCATATCAGAGGGTTCGGCTCGATAGAACTCCTAACTGAACCGACAAATCCTACCGATCCCTCAATATAAATATTTAAAAAATCTTTCGTAATCCTACATGTATTTAATATGACTGATTTTTGCATTTTTATATAAAGATTCTTTGACAAATCTAATAAGCCTAAATTTTTAATTAGAGAGCTAGGTATAATGCCAGTAGCCGAAATAACAAATGGTAATATTTTTATAGTCCGAGAATGCCAAATTCTTTTAATCTCATTTCCTAAATCTGTATATTTTCTAATTTTTTCAGAAACAAATTTTTAAATATTACAGGAATTTGGAATAGCGACATCAATGATATAAGTTATTTTTTTAATTTTGTCATGTAAAACTATATCGGGTCTTTTATGACGAATCGTTCTGTCTGTTAGTATAGTTTTATCAGAATATATTTTATAAAATTCATTTTCTAAAAACGAATTTGGTTCGTATTCATAATATATGGTACTACATTACGGCAATCAATCAATTTATGTTTAATTACCAAACTTTGATGAATTATTTTTAAAACCTGATTGTGTCTAAAAGTATATTCGGAAGGCGCTAATATAGAACATCCCGATATAATATGTTCTATAGTTTCCGGAAAAGCCAAACATTTTCTACATAAATCATCAATTTGATTTCTATCTTTGATTATATACTTCCTATAATTTTTAGTATTAATGACTCTATCCTGAATGGCAAGCATAAATCCTTCTATTTCTGCGCTCAATTCTCCAATACTCAACCATTTGTTTGACGAAAGTTTATCAACATACGTTTGGTTGAGATAATTGAAGTGTTTGGCGTGAATAATTTTATTTGACCAGGAATCTAATAATTCCTGGTTGGTATTTAAAAGAATGTTGGCATTATCGTCGTATAAATTTAAAGGTGTAATGTTTCTATCTGCCTTGCAAAATATAAAAATAATATTTATCACTATTATTATTAGTTATTAAAGAAATTTACAAAAAAATGTTAATTATTCTGAAAGATCTATTAGATTGTTAGTTTATAATAACGAAAAATCATAATTATACGTCTACAAAAACAGGAGATATGATTTCTTGAAAAAAATATTTAAAAAACCAGATTGTGCAATACACACGCGGTAGAAGTGAAACTAAAAAGTTGCTAGATGTCGCTTTCTTTTCTTTTGCCTGTTTGTTTTAAATTGGTTTGAAGATTGGATATAGATTTCACAAAAATGTTTTTTTTATTTATTTTGAATTTCGTAGGATTCGAACCTCAGTTCGCTGAATGTCTGTATCTCTGGCCGCGATTTGTCAGGCGCCTTACCCGCTGCGCTATGGGAGACTCGCGTTTACCGCATTATATTAGAACCGACGACCGGTCAAATAATACATTTTAATGACGCACTTCCGTTTTATCCGAATTTAATATCACTAAAGAAGTTTCACTTCAAAAAACTTTCATTTCGCTCTTATTATTTTGTGAATCGCAGAATTCCAAATTTTCGTGATCAATGAAAATGAAAAAGAACATGCTAGTTTTGAATTAATAAATGAGAGAATATAAAAAAAATACTTTTTTTATATGCGAGGTTCACTGTTCTCAGAAATACTAGTTAAAAAGTAATAGTTTATTATTTTTGGTAGAGGACAAAAAATATACATTACGAATATCAATGATAATAAAACGGTTAAATGACTTGTACCTGTAAATTGAAACACTAATTGAAGCAGTGTATTCGTTAGCTGGACATTTTTTTTACACTCAGCATTTACCTTGCCAAATCAATCAACATAATTTCAATGTAATTGTTTATTTTCGCAATGTTCCTTCATTCCTTGTGAGAATAATTACAAATCCATTTTGGTAGGTAACTAAGATCAAACTTAACAATCCATGTCAAAACACCATAACATACAAACAATGTTAAGTACTAAACATAAACATATATTCATTTTGGTACATTTTTCGCTGCGACGGAAAACATACTCGATATCTTCGGACTCTAAATCGAAGGTCAATCTCGACCTAGGCCATCTGGGGTTAACAGTCACAAGTTATCATTGCTAAGCCTTAGCAGTAAATTACCTTGGAGGACTACGTTGAAAAAAAAATAACCACATGAAATAAAACAATAACTTTGTTTATAACAAAATAACCCATTATTGACTAGGAAATACCGAGTCCGTGTCTGCGGAGGTATTAAATCGAGGATTTTAATGTGAAAACGTTTATAAAAGGCACCCATATTAAGGTCCCGAGTAGAGAACGCTTTGTTATCGCCAAATATTTAAAAAAATATATTTCGTGTCCCAAGGGTTGTGGCGCCAAGTAGCGTGTATATTATTCGTTGCTTGTTGCTTGTAAGCTTACGTCATGTAGCGTCAAGGGGGGGGGGGGGGGGGGTCACTAAGCTCTTCGAAATTCTTCCTGCACGAAAGGGTTACACTAGTTATTTGTGCGTCGTCGTGTAAATCTCTAGGTGCTCTAAAACCTAGGCCGATTATAAAAAAAAAACATTAATTAAATCCGGTGACGAACAATAGAGGTTTTCACGCAAAGAAGTAACGGTGTAAACAGAGATTCTACCCACCCCAATTTTCGATGTTTTGGTTTGATATTTATAAGTATCTATATGTTAATATGTTGGACTTGTGGAAGAACACAGGGAAAATTAACCATTTTAAGGTGTTATTAAATTTTTCTGATTGAGATCGATGTCCAAATACGATCACTTTCGAGGCCCTAGTACCCGGAGAGTTGTTGTGCCACTCTGTGTTTAGATGTATTCAATAACGGGTAAAATCACACCTAGAAACATAGGTACCTACTAATGTGAGTTTCTATAAACTTATGCATATATACATACAGGTACCTACTAATAATGTGAGTGACTCCTAGTTGAGCTCAGGGTAAACCCGTTTTATTTTATATCCGATTTCCCCGAGATGTTTTACGTCAATATCGACTTATAAGCATCAACTTACGTTTTACATCTATTACTATCCCGGAAAGATGCCGCAGGTACTTACTTGTTACCTTACGTACCTACCTACTTACCGGTTAAAGAAATGAATCAAAAACCTTATCGAGGTGACTTCAAATTTCATTAATTACCCGAGACCATCAAACTTACTTAGAGCCGGTTGTTTCACAGAATTTTAACAATTCACAAAATTTAAAAGCTAATTTTCAAGTTCTGTGAAAGTTTTATTCATATTCTGTTAAAATATAGTTATTGGCCTATTGTTTCACGTTAACTAAATTATGTATTTTTTTTACATGAGCTCCACACAGGAGGCCCTGAGGAAAATAATTTCCCTCAGGGCCTATGTCATCTTTAGGGATGCTGTGTGGAGGATTTTTTAATGAAAGGAAGGAGAGGAGAGTTTTGGGAAGGAAAAGGGTTTAAGGGATGGGAAGGAATCTGGAGTTCAGTCTGTCCTGGTCAATCGCCTCCGAGACCTAAACAAACCTCACCCCATGAACCTGGGCACCCTTGCTAAATCACCAAACGTAGCGAATCACTTGTAATAATAGAACTTGAAAATTATCCTTGAAATTTCTTGAACTGTTTAACTTCCGCCAATGGTCAAACAGTTCGCCCTTGAGGCCAGTTGTTTCATAGAATTTGAACAATTCATCAAATTTCAAAGTTATTTTCAAGTTCTGTGAAATTTCAATTAAAGTTTTGTTATAATTTCAGTTATTATTTTATCTGAAATAACTGATATATAATGACATAACAACATAACTTGCAACGAGGTTGCGTATGCAAACAATTAAGGTAATAAATACGTAATTATTAAGGCCTAGTTGTTTCACAGACGTTAACGTGTGACAAAGTCATCAAATTGCCATTCAGCGCCATTTTGTTTTTTTGACAGTTATTTGTATATTAGTTTGCTAAACTGCTTAAGCGAGAAATTGGCGAGTTTGCTAGATGATTTGTTGAAAATTGAAATGGGTCCTTGTGCCTCGTGAGTCGAGTAGATAGTCTTAAATTAACATCACTCAGGAGTTCGCAACTGTCGAACTCCGAATATACAATTATAAAAAATAAAAATAGGTCGCATCCTTCGCCGATAAAAAGTATTAAATGTAAAAAGCGCATTATCTATTATTTTATCATGTTTTGTTTAGTCACGGTTTTATGTTGTGTTGTTTCATTGTTCTGTTTTATCCAGTAACCATTTACATATATATGTAAACGTAATACCTACATATAATGTACGCCAATATTAAATGTGTGATTTGTCCTTATTGCAGGAGTGAAATGGTTTCACAAAAGGCCCGGCGTGACGCTGACAGGCGCGGCGCTGCTGGGCGGCACCCTGCTGGTTTGCCTGCTGCTCGCGCTGCTGCTGCCCGGCGCATCCAGCGGAGAAGGTGGGGCCAGAACTGGGGCGGGGGAGGGGACCGAGAACCTCAGCAAGAACATACCCATTCAAACAGACATAGGTACAGTCTGGCAAATAAATGTAGAAATTTAAATTCCTTAATGTTGGCAACACCGAGTTGCTTACACCGAATCTAAAATTAATTAAAATTCTAATGTTTTATTCGACTGCTTTGTTGTAACTCAATTTTTCAATATTTTCTTATTGTCTAATACATAGATTTATTCTGATTATATTGTTTGCGGTTGGTTCGTTCTTTTCTCCTGATTTGTGATTCTTTGATATCTACTCCGCCAGCCTCCGGATACCATGTATGATAGATATATTTTATATATATAACATACATTTAGTTTACATACCTTTGTTATATTTTACGGCGACCGGACAATATAAAATAAAATCATAAAATCCTTTGAAAAGTCTTTAAAAGTTAAAAAAAAAAATACAAAAAATTGGTTAAATAGGTTACGATAGGTTAGGGTTATGGGCTATTATTTTTTTTTCACAGCTTTTAATGACTTTTTAAAGAGGTGTTGAGGTGTCTTGATTCTGAATTGACATGGAACCATATTTTACTACTTACTCGTACTTAAGTTGAAGCATCTTGGTGTTGCCATTTAAAACAATTTACACAATTGCAACCCGTTCCTCTGTTTCTACGTTTTTTTGCCACTCTGTAAGTCTACCGCGCGAAGAGTTATGATGGAAAACTTGCATACTCCATAATATTTGGTCGGTCATAAAGTCGGAGACTACTAAATGAAGATAAAACATTGAAGTAGATGCGAATGGAGTTTAACCCCAGAGCTCTGCAATTGCAGTGTGGAGGTATCACGCCTACGCGTGACCTTATATATTCATTTGTTCTTCGAATATTATCTCCACTAAATATATACATAAATAAAAATAACGCTTTATCAAATATGGTTTTGTCTGTGTTGGCTTTAACAAAAAAATCTTTTTGTTTATTTAAATTTCTTGCCATTCCCACGGGTTAATTTGGCAATGGACTGGAAGAAGGAAGCGACGGGAAAAGAAACAATTGGGTCAAACCAAAGATATTGAAATATAAGGAGATATGCTATGATGTCCGCCCGACTGTCGCCAAAACTGCTACCTAATGGGAATAGTTTGAATACAGAATTTAGTTGATTTTTTCGAAGTTATGCAGTAGTATTGGCTAACAATATAGTTTGAATACGGAAAGAATTTGTTCATTTAGTTGATGTTTTGAGGGTATGCAGGAATATTTGTTAAAAATATCGGCAACACCAAGAAGCACAGTCCCACCCAGTAAAAACTGCCGAAAGTATATCTCCTTATATTTTAATATCTTTGGGTCAAACTACTAAACTTTAAATATTGGGAAATATCTCATAGTTGGCAACTTTGCACACTGGGTGAATGGGTCGCTTCTACGACTGGTTCTTGTGTTCACCAGCTTGGCTGGGGAATGTATCCGCCCTCCTTCAAGACCGAGATTTGCCCCTTCCTTTCCTATAAAGACTCTTCACACAGTATCCCCAAAGATGAAATTTGCCCAGAGAGAAATAATATCCCCCAAGACTTCTTGGAAAATAATATAATATTTAAAAATACATCAATCAAAAACTTCCTTCATACCTACATTATGTTGTACGGAAACTGGCTGTAAATTGGGAAAACGGTAAATCTTTGAAGTCGATTTTATGGCTTGATGTTTTTTTTTTGTTGAATTTTCTTTTTTGCTAGACAAAAATTTAAAAAGTTGGTTGCAAGGGGTTTAAATGAAAAAACAGAAAAAAAAATTAAATTAAAATATTTAGATTGAAAAAAAAATTTTGGGTTCTCTAGGTGATGTAGATATACCAGTTTTCCAATTGTCCTATTAGTTTCCGGACACTGTCGTAATATTATAATACCTACTTAATATGTGTGGTGAAACAATGTGTTATAAATTTTCCAGATAATGTCCTAATACTGCCAAGCCACCTGCGCATGATCGCCAGGCAGGAGTGGCTTGCACAGCCACCAGCGGGGTTGGTGGACCCCATGGAGTCTCCGGTGCCTATGGTCATCATCACTCACACCGCCACCGAGAACTGCACCAGTCAGGTACTCTAACCTCTTCCTCTTTCACACAAACATTGCATGTCAGAATGAGAGGTTACAGCTGATAGATCCTATAAGTTGTAATCTACCCCTTCTTCCTGCTAACAATGCCATGCAACATAAAGAGTGATTACGTTCAATAGCCTTGTTGTAAACTCTCTGTCTTTATCATGATGATACATGTAACAGAAAAAGAGGTTACGGTTTAGAGTCCCACATAATCTGCTCCCTTTTCTCATAAACAATTCTTGTAACAGAAAATCTCACAAAAAATGTCTTGCAACAGAAAGAGTGATTACATTCAATAGTTTCGATATCATCTCTCCACCTTTATCATGATGACACATGAGGTTACACATGAGGTTACACAAAGAGGTTACGGCTGAGAGCCCCATGTAATCTGCCCCCTTTTCTCATAAACAATTCCTGTAACAGAAAATCTCACAATGTCTTGCAACAGAAAGAGATTACATTCAATAGTTTCGTTGTCATCTCTCCATCTTTATCATGATGACACGTCTAATAGAAAAAGAGGTTACGGCTGAGAGCCCCGTAAAATCTACCCCCTTTTCTTATAAACAATCCTGTATCAGAAAATCTCACAAATAATGTCGTGTAACATATTAAGACAACATGTTGACAACATCCGAGGCGAAATTACAGACATTGTATGAACCTACGTAATAGATAATTTACTATTAGGTACATGTATAATTTAATATACCTTATAACTTGCATCGTAATAAGAGTGATTACATTCAATAGTTTCGTTGTCATCTCTCCATCTTTATCATGATGACACATCTAACAGAAAGAGAGGTTACGGCTGAGAGCCCCTTGTAATCTGCCCCCTTTTCTCATAAACAATTCCTGTAACAGAAAGAGTGATTGCATTCAATAGTTTTTTTTTTTTTCTGACCTCTCTCCATCTCTATCACAGTGACACATGTAACAGAAAGAGACGTTACTGATAGCCTCCTTGTAATCTATCCCTTTTCTTCTAGCTTTATCATGAAGACACATCTAATAGAAAAAGAGGTTACGGCTGAGAGCCCCGTAAAATCTACCCTCTTTTCTCGTAAATAATTCCTGTAACAGAAAATCTCACAAACAATATCTTGCAAAAGAAAGAGTAATTACATTCAATAGTTTCGTTGTCATCTCTCCATGTTTATCATGATGACACGTCTAACAGAAAGAGAGATTACGGCTGAGAGTCCCGTGTAATCTACCCCCTTTTCTCATTAACAGAATGGCAGGTTGTCTCAGCATTGCCCAGGGAGCAATTAGGACTATTGGGCGTACCCGCATAAAAAAATAAACAAAAGTGTTTTAATTATACACATTGGTTCAAAACCATAACAAAAATAAAGATTAATTCACTGTTGACATTATTGATAATAATTTTGTTTATTCTGCGATAAAGCTGTACATGTTAAACACAAAGAGATAGTTCTTCACATTAGAACAATATTTGTGCTGCACTCTTCATTATTATTTTACAAAATACCTTTAGCAGCAAGTAACGCAATAATAATAAAAGTATTATTAGGTATGACTGAGGAAGAATGATTTATTAGAAATAATTACATAATGTACCAATAATTTAATGTTGCGAACATAATGATACTTCATTGTAGATGTTGCATTTTGCATTCCCTCATTCAATGATATAACAGAGAATACAACTATTTTTATATTATCCCATTAG
This sequence comes from Glyphotaelius pellucidus, assembly GCA_936435175.1. Taxonomy (NCBI): domain Eukaryota; kingdom Metazoa; phylum Arthropoda; class Insecta; order Trichoptera; family Limnephilidae; genus Glyphotaelius; species Glyphotaelius pellucidus. The sequence continues at coordinate 42,542,628 of OW386542.1, read as the reverse complement.
TTCATGACAATAAGTTATCATTATGTTTATCGAATATATCTTTACGGGGCTTCAGCAAATTTGCGATGGGGTTCCATACCTTTAAATTAGAAAATAATCAAACATGGTATTACTTTGGATAAGCCATTCCTTTGTATTTGTGCCTAAAATGCTGGAAAGGCTCAAAATGCTCTAATTACGGAGGTAACAGAAATCCTTAACACTCCATAAATATTAATCGCTAGTGCACCAGAATTGCCGGTTACCAATGTAAGATTTGTATTGATTCTGTTAAATGCCAATATAAACTCTTTGTGGATTTTGTATATACATTTTATTCGCTTGGCAAGGAAATAATACTATTCAATCTATAAATAGTAATTATTTATCTGTGAACAATTTCATTGGCTTGTCTTTAGTAAAATTGTTATGGAGCGTACTTCGATACCAGGCATTTTTATGCAAAAACATAATAATATTCATCTTGGCTATGGTGTGAGTTTATCTGATTAGTTTGTGATGTCATTACAGGCGGCGTGCACCTTCCAAGTGCGCACCATGCAGACGTACCACATCGAGTCCCGCAGCTGGTCCGACATCGGCTACAACTTCCTGGTGGGCGGAGACGGCGCGGCCTACGAAGGCCGAGGTTGGAACGGCGTGGGCGCGCACACCAAGGGCTACAACCTGCGCAGTATAGGCATCGCCTTCATAGGCACCTTCAACGATGTGCTCCCCCCGGCTCGCCAGATCGAGGCCTGCAAGCTGCTGCTGAAGTTGGGCGTGGAGCAGGGCAAGCTCACCAAGGACTACAAACTCTACGGCCACCGCCAGCTCATCCCTTCGCTTAGTCCCGGGGAAGTTTTATATAACGAAATCACCAAATGGCCACATTTTTCAAAAGAAATCTAGTGAATACTCAAACTAAGTTCGACCAAAAACAAAAGACCCTAGTGTTGTTTGGAATGAAAGGAGGCGACCAACTACTAAAAAAACCGCCCCTTTTCTGTGCTTGGCAAGAGACATGATATGAATGTGTTATATTCTGTTACAATGGAAACTCACTTAAGACTAAAGTTGTGCAGCAACAACCAAAGAGTTGGTTTCGAACAATATTGTGTTTTTTTTTTTTTTTAAATGTGAATTATATAATTGTGAAAAGGTGCAATCTGAACAATCAATGACATTGTGATCTAATTTTATGTAGGCTACTGTAAATATATTATATGATTATAAACAAAATATATATTAAATGTGTTAAAACAGGGTAACAGTTTTTTTTATTGTTGTGACCTGGCAAAAAAAATCTGCAATATCTTTCAGGTAAACTAAATCAAATTTTTGCATTGGTGGTTTATTACAGCAAGTATTGGGTAAGCAACTTTCAACTTCTGTACCTTCTGGTATTTCCATAAAAAATATTTATGTACATTAAACTTTCATGATGAGGCCCGCGGGCCGCAGGTTGCCGACCCATGGTTTAGAGTTTAAATTCTTCTGTGGTTAATTTCTTGATTTAAATATAAAGCGTAGTATTTTCTCTTTCCAACACCGTTTAGATCATTTTTCTCACCGTAACAGTAAGGGAGACACACTATGAGACCATAATATAAGCTATCCCCAAAAGCAAACAAATTAACCTGAAGGGTTTGATCCTCAGCCGGCGGGAAGCACCTAAAGTCATTTCATCGCACTTGCCTCTCACTTAAGTACCAGTACCAGGGGCGGCCCATGGCTATTCAGTGAGCTTGAGTGCTAAGATTACAATTTTTGGTTTGAAAATTTAGCAGTTCGGGGATACTGCGAATCCACAAACTGAAAGAATCCTAAGTATCTTCTTAAATAATAAAATCATTTTCGGCTAAAACATCAATAATATAATATTTTTTAATCTTAGCACTCTAGCTCACTGAAAAGTCACGGACTGAAGCTGGTAGGTACCATTCCAGGCAGGTACGGCCCGGCTGACGTTGATGTTCAGAAATGTTTCATCTGCTCGGTAATATTTCGTTTTGGGAGAAGGGTATGGGTACCGCCGGCCTGGAACCATTTATTGGATAACCGACACCTCTGCCGTTGGTCACCCAAATGGTTTGCTACTTTTGGTGACTTAGCAGGGGGGCGGGGGTTCATGGGCTGAGGTGTGTCCAGATCTTGGCGGCCGATGCATCTGCCCACCTCCTGCGTGGTGGACCAGACTGAGAAAGACTCAAGGGAGTTCTTTAGATTTCTCCAGCCAAAATCCCTCGTCCCCTCACATGGATTCATACGTCCGTCACTCCTAGATACACTGACCCCCAAATTCCTATCCACCCCTCAAACCTTTCCCAGAACTTAGTCTCCTTCCTTTCTTTAAAAAAAACCGTAAGCTCTGAGGGAAATTATTTATAATTTTTTTTTTATATATCTAAGTATAAAAATCAATATATGTGAGTTGTCTATGCATTGCTATATATAGCATAGGAAATGTTTGAAACTTTAAAAATACCTTCTTTCCACCCATGCGAAGGTTTCTGGATTATTAAACACATGACAATACATTTGAAAAGTTTTTTTAATCATTACAAAAACTCTTACGATAGTGTCGAAAACGTCACAATTTGAGAACGACATTCTGCAAACCATCAATTGTTCAATCAAAATTAAATTTTCGAAGAAACTCTTTAAATTAATGTATTTAATCGAAGTACTCACCTAACACCTAGTACTAACCAAAATTGCATACTTTGAATCTAATCAACAATTAACTAACTAACTAACTAACTAACCATCACGCCGTTTCCCCGCAGGGGTAGGCAGAGAGGACAGACCGCCAAACAACTCGATCTTGGCACACACTCCTTGCTTCGTTCACATTCATACATCGTCTCATACATGCTCTTCTATTATTCTGACTCTTGACATCGCCCGACTCAAGTATCTGATTCACTTGGTCGTGCCATGTCTTCCTCGGGCGTCCCCGACTTCGTCTACCATTCACATTTGCGTCATATATAAATTATCAAAATGGATCCTTACATTCAGTAACGATGATGAGTAAAAATTTGCTATTGTAATTGAATTGTAATATAATTGATAAAACTTGTAACATAAATTAATTTAATGTGTTAATTAAATTACTAACTTAATTTGTTACTAAATATGTTACTTAAACTACTTAAATGAATTGCATAAGTTAATAGCTGTACACTGTACCTACACAATCTGTAATCTTCATCCGCCATAACACAGGGATATCCCTAGCATGGCGGATGAATTAACACAATTTTTTGTTCATTGTATAAACTTCTTTTAATAAATAAATAAATAAATAAATATATTCTCCTTACACTCCTTTCCTCATTCATTCGCTCTACATGCCCAAACCATCTGAGCGTCCCTTTCTTAATCTTACTCATAACGCTTACATCAGCCTTGCATTCTTTGCGGATCTCCACATTTTTCACATGATCATACATGGTTTTACCACACATACGTCTCAGGGATCTCATTTCTACAGCATTCAGTCTACTTTCATCCTTTCTCTGCCAGTTCCATGCCTCACTGCCATACATCAGGGTAGGTACCAGCACTCCATTATGGACGGCTAGCTTCGCTTCTTTTGACAGATTTTTGTTGGCGCCAACGGCGTTCAGTCCTCCATTAATGGAGTTACCAGTATTTACCCGTCTTTCGATATCTCTATCAGTCTTTCCATCTCTCGTAAACATACTTCCCAAATATACAAACTCATCCACCTGCTCCAAGTATTCGTCATTCACAACTATGTTGCAAATTGTTTTGGTACTCTCTCTTTCAAATACCATCACTTTAGACTTACTTACATTCATCATTAATTCATTTTTCATACATACTTCGTTCATCCTAGACACAAGCGACTGTAGATCTTCCATACTGTTAGAAATCAGCACCGCATCATCAGCATACAACAGGCAACATACTTCCAGATCACTCAATTTCGCGCCCAATCCCATCTCTTTCAATTCTTGCATACAATTATCCATGTATAGATTGAATAACCACGGTGACATTACGCAGCCTTGCTTAACACCTTTTGTGATGTCAAACCACCCCGTAAAATCGCCGTTCACCCTAATACATGCAACGCTTCCCTCATACAGAGATGCAATTGCGTGTATGAGATTCGTATTCACTCCGTACTTGGACAACACCTTCCACAGCTTTTTCCTGTCAACTCGGTCGTATGCTTTCTGTAAATCTACAAAGGCACAGAAGAGTTTGTGGTTTTTTGCAAGAAACTTCTCAGTGAGCATACGCAACGAGAAAATCTGGTCCATGCACCCCCTTCCACTCATAAAAGCACCTTGCACATCCCAAACTTTTTCCTTTGTTTCCATTCTTACCCTTTCTATCAATATTCTACCATACAGCTTGCCGACTGAACTAAGCAGGCTAATAGCCCTGTGATTCCCACATTCCATACGTGACCCTTTACCTTTGTATAATGGCATGATTACAGCCCTTCTCCAATCTAATGGCGTGTAACCCTCCTCTAAACACTGGTTAAAAAGTCTGCACAACCACGTAAGAATAATAGGACTATCCCCTTTAAAGTATTCGGCAGCAATATTGTCGAAACCCACAGCCTTACCATTCTTCATACATTTGATTGATCTTTTTATTTCATCCATGCTGATTTTGGTAACATTCACTTCGTCATCGTTTATACCCGATTCGACGCTGGACTCACTATCACCCGGATTGCTTTCAAAGACTTCCTCAAAATATTTCATCCATCTCTCTTTTATTTCTTCCTCATTCGTCAACATTTGTCCATCATTCGATTTTATCACTTTCATGCTTCCATTCTCTGAACCACTCCGGGACCTTTTGACCTCCTTCCAAAACAACTTAATGTTTTCTTGGAAGTGGTGTGTCATTTTGATTCCCTCTTCCTCTTCCAGACGTTTCTTTCGTTCTTTCACTCCAACACTTACTCTTTTCTTGCATACCTTATACACTTCTTTCGCTCGATCTCTCTCTTCGCTTGGAGCACTGCCAGTCGCTATCAGACATAACCATGCTTTCTTCTTCTCAGAGACCAGTGCTTTGATCTCATCATCCCACCATGCGTCGCCTTTCTTTCTGCCTTGCTTACTTATCCCACACACGTCTTTAGCAGATTCGTACAGACTCACTTTTATGTGGTTCCATGTTTCCTCTATGCTTAGACCGTCCATTTCCTTCTCATTCAATCTCATCTCTGCACACTTCTCATACTCGCTTCTGATGTTACCGTTTTGTAGTTTTTCTATTTTGACTCTTGTTGGAGTTGTTACCGTTTTCACCTTAGAGCGCCAGCCGCGAAAGAGACTTACTCTCGACACTACCAGAAAGTGGTCAGTTTCAACCTCAGCCCCTCTGAACACTCTTGTGTCCTCGGTAACGGCTCTCGACCTAGAGTCAATTACTACAAAATCGATTATCGATTTATCAACACCTCTTTCCCACGTATACTGGTGGATACCTTTATGATCGAAGAAAGTATTCGACACAAAAAGGTTCCACTCCAAACATACTTCAAGTATTCTGTTCCCATTGTCATTCGTTCTTTTATCCCCAAACTTACCTAAGGCCGAATCAAATCCATCACGTCTAATTCCGACCCACCCGTTCAAATCGCCTGCCATTATTATCCTTTCATTCACATCTTTTTGCCTCAATACATCGTTCACACCAGTCCAAAAATTATCTTTCACTTCATCGCTTTCAGAATCAACAATTATATTTATTTTAAGTAGGTACCTATGTTAGGTTCCAAATTTGATTGATTGTTCCTGTAATATACAAAAATGAATGTGTGTAATATATGAAAATTTGAATTAAAAAAACAATTGTGTACAGTTCACACGCGGTAAAAGTGAAACCTTCAGAAAACTAAAGTAGAGTAGGGAGGCTACGAAGCACCGCACAATTCTACTATTATTATTATTATTCTACCTCATTCTCTCGCAGGCTAAATAAATCCTGTAAATTTTTAAGGTTTAATTTATTTATTATAAATACAAAGTAATACAATATGACAGCAAAAAATAAAATATTATACAGAAAAAAGAAAAGTCCCAATGAATATGTTTGTCTCTTTTTAGGGGTGCTTTTTCGTTTCATCGAGTTACAAATCGCAAGGGTGCTAAAGAAGTTTTCACTTCAAAATTGTAACAGGTGGCCCGCAAGCTATTTGAAAACTGAATGTATTGGAACTGAATATATGGAAAGCAGAAGGGGGTTGCAGGACGGGGTAGCGAGGGAGGGGAGAGGGAAGACGGGGAAGGTGGAGGGGGAACGCATGGGGAAAAGGGGACACGGGAGGGGAAGGAGCTGCGAGAGGACATGCGGGGAGAAACAATTTCTTTATTAAGTGGAAATCACTAGTTTATATATATACATATATATAAATATCGTCTCAAAACAAATATTTTGAGTTATTTATGATTAGCTAAGATATGGATGCATAATTTGAGCAAGGCTTACACAAAGAATGATCATGTGAAATATATTTAATTACATTTTTACAAAGAATTATTGGTTGGCGAGAAGAGATGAAAATATGTATGTGAAATGACAATATGGAGGTGAAATCCCCAGCCATTTCAACGTAGCCTAAATTTCAAAAACAATAGATAAACTCTGGCCAGAACAGTTGTCTGTAGCAGCCTTAATGTCAGCATAACGTTTTACACATCAGGGGGAAGGTGTAAAGCAAGTACTCGCAACTTCTGGTTATTAGTGCTTTATTAAAGTAAATAAAATTACGAAAATCATGATATTGACAAATCCAATGCCAATCTTCATTTTACAGAACATTAGTAGACAAATATTTCATTGTGTTAGTACAAATTAAATATGTTTTATACATGTCATTAAAATCAATTACAACAAACATACGCTCTAGGTAATAATAAGCCACATAATTATATAAACTGATCATCATCATCATCATCATCATCGCACATTCGTCTGTGGGACATAGGTAGAAAGTTTAACTTTTGACATTTCAAATATAATTAATCCTTTCGTACAATACATATATTTGATAATACAAAGATTTCAGAATTCTTTTAGCTCATTTGTAAGGTGTAACAGGACTCCTGAGTATTTTTGGAGTATAAAAAGAAGACGTCGTTTTGCTGTCTGATGATATATATTTTTTCTATAAAAAACAAAAAATATATTTTTTAATCACAGGTCACCACTGAACCCACTCCTACATGTCGCGAAGGGACCGCGTGATAAGTTGCTATTTCGTGTGTTACTGTGTTGCTGGAACGAGTATAGCTTGTCACGTGACTGCTGCCAGGCTATACCCGACTTCTGAGTTGTGACATGTGATGGAAAAATATTTTAATTATTAAAAAAAAAAAATTAATATCGCGAGACAGCTAAATGATATGTATATTTTTTATTCCAAATATGCTCAGGAATCACAGGTTAAAATCCTTCGGGTATGTACACCCTGTATATAAAAAATCCTTTGGATTAAATTGAAATACTGTTACACCGTATACAGAGCGAATAAAAATTTGAGATTTTCATTTTCCAATTGCTGACATTACAGGCTTTTTGATTTTAGTAACGTCATTTTGTTAAACTAATAAAATAGTATGTTTTTAAAAATGCCCTCTGAACCTTATGTTCTTGAATAACTATACGTTTAAAAAAGACACAGAAAGAAAAAAAAACATTTCAAAAAGCTCAAATTTTTATCAAGTATCAAATGTTGTACCACTGCCAGTTTTTATTGAGGCCTGAAAGGGTTAAGAACTTTGAATAAAAATATTTTTATTTACGGTGCATCCAATAGATTCTAATGCTAAAAACCAGCAAAATTCGCAAGCACATAAACATAAATAATGTCATCAGAACAATAATCGCACATGTTTAAAAAAAATGCAAATATAAACAATACCGCCAATGTACAACCATAGATCGCAAATCAATGAATCAAACACAAAGTACGTATCCACACGATTGATAATTTTTCCAGGAGACGTATCTCGCAGTACCAAAATAACAACAGATTGTGGACGAAAAACCGCTTCACAACAATTTGATTAGGGTGGTATTGTTACTTTACTGACAATACATCTCTAAAATTCCCTTCAATATTAATTTATGATTAATACATTAAACTAACGCATAATATTCACTAACTACTGAATAATAATTAATAATGTATAAATTGTGTGAAAATTATAAAATGATTAGTTATTCCTTTCAATGTTGTAATAATTTTGTATTTCTTGAACTAAATCACAAAATATTAAATCATTAACCACAAATCGCATTATGTGAACATTCAATTCTATCTGTAGTAATAATCATTTTTTCTTTGTAGCATTTGAAAGAGTTCATAATCGACCAAAGTTAAACATTTTTTGCTATCATTAATTAACCAAACATATAAAAAAATAAACATTGTTACATAAATACAAATGTAATGTAATATTAAATTGCAACTATTATTACACAAAATATTAAAATAACACGGCAACAGAAAAATCGCAAAATTTATGCTTACAGTGAAACTCGCAAGAAGTTCCAACTTAAGAAATTTTTATGCTTAAGAAGATTGGTTTTTTGGTCCTCTGATGACGGAATTTGAAAAATGACCCAATCTACTCCACATTTAAGGTTTTCCCGCAAGAAGTTTTTTTCCAGTCCTTCTGAAAACTTCATAAGAGAGTTTCACTGTATTATATATATAAACCCAGTACACATTTCTTGTTTATATATCGCATCATGTATATTTATTACAATAAATTGAATGGTTACAACGCCTGTTGAACATAACATTAACAAATACATAAATATAAAACTTATAAGACAAACATTTAAACATAAAAAATTAAAAAAATGTATTAATTTTATAGTATAGATCAAACACAATCATAAAAATTAAAAAGTTTTTAATTATAAACAACGTCCAGCTTGTTGCTTACCTATTAAAAACTAATAAATAAAGTTAAATTTAAATAAAATAATAATAATGACAAACACTTTTTGTATAAATACATTTTATTTGTGAACCATCCTTTCATTTGTCATATAAAATGTTAAAATAATTACTGTTGTGCTATGTTATTTACAAGTTTATATTATATAACTTAATGTCGGTAAAGTACTAAAAAAGTTAGAAATAAAGATATTAATATTAATAAAATCTTTAAAAAATACATCAACATAATAAATTGGATGGAAATAAGATGTTTTTTAAAATAAATGCAATGGTTAATATTTATGATTTCACACGATTTCTATCGATAAATTATTGCAAATAACGGAAAGAAAAACAAAGGGTCAAATCATAATACTCATAATGTTTATTTCAGTTGATAAATAGTGTTGTTTTACGATTTTTTTAATGCTGAATTCGAAATATTTTAGAAGATTTTTTTAAAGGTATTTAACAATTTTTGCACATTATATAAATATTTTTAGAAAATACAGCGTGTTGCAAAGTTATCTTCACATGACTAAAAATAGAACTTTGAACTTCTTTAAAATATTAGTAATATTGCAAAAACAATAAAATTACTATTTGTTATTTTGTAAATACCGAGCACAGTGATATGAATTTGTGAACACTCCGGAGTTTCTTTATTGTGCTGAAGAAATATTACAGAAATAAACAAATTTATCAAGAAAAAAACAACAGGAAATAGATTATGGCACGAGTTATTAAATTTACCATGGATCATAGAATAAACTTAAATAGATAGAATTGCATTTTTTATATTCCCTTCGATGAGAACTAGACCGTGATTTTTTTCAAAGTTTTTCCAATACAAAAATTATAATAGTATTTATGTACGAAAAACCGTAACATAAAAAAATATAATTTATGAAAACTTTATTTGATATTTTTTTATTAATTCTCACAAAAACCAGTCTTTTTATCTTTTCTTTATCCAAAATTACTTTGAAAATTGCAAAAATTAAGTCACTGACTACCCCTGGAGTCATTCAAAGTTATGTTGTGAAAAAATAGGTTACTTATTAAACTTCTTTCCAATTTTATAAACAAAATGTGCAAACAATCTATTTATTGTTACGTAAACTGTTTAAAATAGAATTCATAATTTAAATTTTGAATTCATAAATAAATAAAATTGTGTAAAATTGCAAGTAAAAATACTCATTGAAGTAAATTACTTTATAATACAAAATAGGTTCGATGTTAGAGATGTATAAAAATTTTTTTTTTTCAATTTCACAATAACTTTAAACATAATACTTACAAAAATTATTATCAACAATAATTTTAATTATCTAAATAATTTATTTTGAATACATAAAAGTATAAAGTTTTTGAATTATCGAAGAAAGCAAACACTTTGTGGCTTGACATTTTACAGAATGAAATAAGTTCTTTGTTTAAAACCACTTAAAAAACAAATAAAGTGGTGCAAACAAACAAACAAGCAAACTTGTGAAAAATTTTATAGAATGAAATAAGTTCTTTGTTTAAAACCACTTAAAAAACAAATAAAGTGGTTTTAGATAAAGAACTTATTTCATTCTATAAAATTTTTCACAAGTTTGCTTGTATATTTTAAGAAATGTAATCAAATGACCAAATAAAATAATAATAATACATAAATCGATAAAATTGATTTATCATCACGCCCTTTGTTAATTGGTTTAAAATTAAGCAAACCATTTATTTAAATATTCATGTCTTAAGCAATTGAGAAGTTAAATTATAAAGTTGTGTCAAATACTTTAAAGAAACAAGCAGTGTGTTGTGTTTTTGTTTAAAATTTACTTACTCTTTAATTTGTAATAAAAATTATACTTTTATAAGCACCTATGAGCAAATAAAAATTTTAATTTTTTTAATTTTATTTATAGTTTTATAGATACGTATAAAATACTTGCATTTCATAAATAAGTATGTACATCAACTGATAAAAATATAATTAGGTATTCCTCTCAAATATTATGTTGCGACATATTTTTTTAATAGAACATTAAGCTTTTTATATTTACATCAACAAGATTAGAGATCAAATTAATAAACAACATTCAAGGAACATTCATAGATTTATGCGTATTTAAACAAAAATATTTGGTGAATAAAATTCAAACATTCAAATAATTAACTATTAATGTCAGGGCTGCAGCTCTCAAGGAATTCCTTAATGTTTGTCTAATCTCGAGCGGCAGAATAGAAATTAAACAAAGTTAATTAGCACTACGGGGTGCCAGCCCTTAAATATAAAGAGAATTAATGTGTACATTAGTCGTTATAAAGCTTATTAAGTGAATTACTTGAATTAGCGATCTAGCAATTAGAGAAGATAGCTTTGAGAATTCTGTGGTGTATCTTTCTACACGCTTAGAGTTAACATTCATTTCATAACAATAATAAAGTTATTATTATTACAATTATCCGTCTAAGAAACAGTTTTAAAACATATAACAAAATACTTCCACTTCAGTCTTTCTAACACCTTCAAATTAATAACTTCCGACACTTGAAACTTGAGTCGACCGGTAGTGAAGAAACAGAACCCCATCAATTCAGAATGAAAGCGAAAAGTAAAGGAAAATTATAATTCTAAATATTTGGTAAAATTTTCGTCATCAACTTAACTTTAAAAAATTATTTTATAACGTAGTTAGCTCTTTCTCCAAATATGATTTAAATGTGCTTAACCACTGGAACATAATCGATTTCAGCATAGAGCACTTGGAAATGTTTAAGTGTTCGATTTGGAAATCTTTCACTCTCTTTCAAAAAATCATAACTTCGAATTTTTATACGCAGACATATAAACAACTTACAGTGTTATGCTACGCATATATGCACAAACATGAACCCGAGCCGAGCCACAAATTATGGGAAGGGAACGAAGCAAAGGCAAACGGCGCAAAATGCCACCTGCAGTTGCTTCATTCCTTTCCTGTAATTCATGGTTTGTGGAAATACCTATACGCAGCATTAGAGGGCCAATGAATCCATCCATATTTGACCACTTATATTAAAATTGCAGTTTGTGAACTTGGAAGCTGGAGTAATATTAAATACATACTATGGCCTAAGTTGATAATCATAGATGTAAATTTAAATTCAATCGTAGATTTATTTTTAATAATACAACCAACGATTAAATTAAACAACCAATTAAACAACAATTAAACAACCAATTACAAACATACAACCAATGATTTGAAAGAAAAAAATATTTAATAATTTTGGTTTGCGGAACGTGAATAACAAATAATTCAGAAGTAATGCGAGACTTTTCTTGTTAAAGCGTGAAACTACTAAGTTAGCTTTGTGATTAAACCAAGATTTCAAATGCGTAGGAACTTTTGAAATATTTGAAATAAATATTTTAAAACGTCTCTTCAAATTGGCCACATTTGGGCTAGCGAACACTCGAGGGTGTTTGCAAATTGCCGAAAATGTGGCGAAAAACGCTCCAGTGGCTAACACAACATTTATATTTACGTAATACATCCCATATAATCACATTCTGTGTTAAATAAATGAGGTTCTATAACAGCACAACAAGAATAATAAACACTAACTTTGTGTACAACAATTATTTTAAAACAAAATTACCAGTTTTGCACAACTGAAGATAAGAAATGGCTGATTGCACTTTTATAAAGATATATTTATATAATGTATGACGATGGTATGACATTGTGCTGTAGAAAACCGGTCAACATTTTGTTAAAAGTAAAGTTATGTGCACAAAGTTAGAGCGTTTCAATTTGAATTAAAAAAAAAAAATCTGCATCAAATCATCGTTGAATGCCGAGAATTTTTCACAGGGAGTCGGGTGTCAGAGTGTCTTGAGCAGAAGTGGTTAAGCGCTAGGCGGGCGGCAGGGCCCAGAGGGTGGCGGTGCGGTCGGCGGATGTGGAGAGGAAGGAGAAGTCCCGCGGGTGCCAGCGCCCCGAGATGGCCTTGTCGGAGTGGCGGCCCACCACCACACTCGGGAGCGCCACTGTCAGGTCACCTGCAATTCACAAGGACAACATTCATGTTGGGAAATACATACATCCATCCAAGAGCTAAATTTTGCTTCCTTGGAAGTTGTACGACAAAACAGTACATTGAAGAGAAGGAATAGGGTCAAACGAACACACTAAATAACACTGCCAATTCTCTAATCATGTTCCGTTTCATTCTATCACTGATGTTTCCGATATTTATAAGGCTGGCTTTACATTCGTAAGTTTTTTCCCGTAATTCGCTCGTGTAAGCGAATTATGGCCAAATTACCAATGTAAACGACACCAAAAGTCACTTAACGTAATTTAAAGCATGTTACAGAACTTCTTCTTCCGGAAGATTTTTGACAGGTCTAATCGCGTCCGCGCGAAATTACAGCCTTCTCACAGCTTACAAAATCAGTTTGATAAGCTGAGGGACTTTTTGTAAGAAATAGTACCAAAATGCGCCGTTGCGAAATGTCAAAAATCAAAAGACATTTGTTTTTATTGGATTATTTTCCTATAAAACTAGTATTTATTTCCACTTATTTGAGTTTTCTGAAAATGAGCATCCTTCTATTCAATTATCGGTCCAAACCTTTATAATCTCAATGTTTCTGTTTTTAAAATTACGTGTTTGAATACGAAGTCGGTTACTGTCGGCAGCTGTCAGGTAGCTGTCATTCGAATAAAATAAAAGAAATCCATTAATTTTCGCCTTTGACGGCAAAAAAGTGCGTGGAGAATTGTTTAATTAAATTCTATTTCAGCACTTTATTTCGTCCTTTTCGACTTTATTGACAAAATCGCGTAAATTTGACAGTAGCAGGTCGTTGTTGAAAGGAAGCCATCTTACCGCAAATAAATTTACAGATGTAAACGGTCGCATGAGCAGTTACACAGGTCGAACTTCCGAAACACTTCCGTGATCATTAATTACCACAAGTCAGATGCATACGTAAACGCTCCTGGGAGTGACCTGTCAAAATCTTACGTAATCCGTAATTTTTAATTACGAGTGTAAAGCTAGCCTAAGGGATTCTGAAAATACTGAGTAAAAGGAAAAAATGCTCATTTACAAAACCAAAAGAACACCAGATTTGACCTACGATGTTGAGCCATGATAGCTAACCCAAAATGGAAAAACAAAATTAGTTACCCAAGGAAAAGAGTTTCCGGGCTTGGTTGTGATTCGGCTGCGCTCATTTCAAAAATCATACGGAAACATAAAAGCTGCTTGCTCTGGTTTTAACCTGCCCCTTGCCGTTCGTCCGCCGGCGTACCATCGGCGCAAGCCAAAATAATCACTAAAAAATAATTTTGTTATGCGATTTTAACCCTTATGTATAAAGAAAACGTGTGAAGAAGAAGGTCAGAATCGCTTGGGGCATTCTTGTTCATAAGGTATAAGATACCGTGAACCCACCTAGAGCAGCGATGTATTTTCTTTGAAATTGTTTATGACACGGCCTGGAACTTTTTCGCGCCGCTCGGCTGACAAAATGGCGGCTGTCAAGTCTCGCGTCGCGGTCGACGAAATGATCGTAAAACGTATAAATTCATCGAATAAACGCAAGTAATATTGTTCTTATGTATAGTTTAGTATTCAAGGAATGTGTTTCAGTAAAGATTACATAAGATAGCATAAAATTAACCTGCAAAATATTACGTAAAAGTCAAAACATCGCGAGATTTTTTCGTTTTTTCCGTGTTATTTGAAAAGTAGTAAAAAGTATAAATTCATTGAATAAACGCAAGTAATATTGTTCTTATGTATAGTTTAGTATTCAAGGAATGTGTTTCAGTAAAAATTACATTAGATAGCATAAAATTAACCTGCAAAATATTACGTTAAAGTTGACGTTTTTTCGTTTTTTCCTGGCACGTTAGGGGTTAAGCCAATGGATCCACTGATTCACATTATAGGTTTTATAAAAAGTACAAAAAAATAGTTAAGTTTAGAAATGCGTGAATTCTGTATTTTAGTTACTGAAATTGCCCGTTGGGGCAATATTAAGTATACCTATTTCGGCATTCAAAATGTCTACAATCACAGAATATTATTAAATATGAAGAACATTAGTGACATCTTTTGGTATTCCATAGAAGCTTAACCAAGCTAGTGACAAAACAGACATATGAGCTGATGCAAAAAAAATCATATAAATCACCTACCTAGAGCTACCCAAATTTGGGTAGCTATCGCTAGAGTGGTCGATGAATGCAAAATGTTTATGTTTTTTGAAAAATTTATGAACACAAACAAAAAATTTTTACATACAGAGCATACACAGGTCAAAAAGACTGCGACGGGCTGTACCTTTGAAAGAATACCAGATGACAGGATACTAAACATCATGACCAAGTGGAAGCAACCCAGGGGCAGATTGAGTTATTAGGGATTGCCTACCTTGCAGATCGGTCAGTATCAGCTTAGAGTCGTAGCTTGCAGTGAGCAGGTAGTAGGCGGCCGGGGAGAAGCGCACCGAGCGCACATCCTGCGAGTGCGGCCGGAAGCTCTGCAGAGTGCGTGCGCCGCGCACATCATATAACACGCATGCAGCGTCCTCGTGGCCCGACACCAGCAGGCGGCCCGATGGTTCCACACTCACGCTGCCCACGGGGGATCCCTGGAAATATACAACTTGTTTAACAACACAAAAATACAAAATGTAATAAAAATGCAATGCATAAATAAAAATTAAAAAAAAAAAAACAATCTAGTAAAAATAAACAAATTCAAAATATGCTGAACCACTTAATCTCTCAACTATCGCTGGCCTACTTGTTTGCTTTTTTTTTAAATGCTATTTTAACCCTTATTTATAAAGAAACTGTATGAAGGACAAGGTCAGAATCACTTGCGCCAACATCTTTCTTGATGTAAAATTTCATTTGATAAGTCTATCTTCTAGGAATGATTTTAAATGAATTTTCTATGACTTTGTGGGTCACTTTAGTAGCTATCAGTGGCGAAGTAACAACATTTTACGTTTTCAAAAAAGTATCATTGTCATTATTCTTTGAAAAATCATTTGAATTGTTTTTTTAATGAAGGGTGTGTATTCAGGTTTGTCTAGAAATAATACAATCAGTTTATATTTGTATGAATATATTTTTTTGATATTTGTTTGCCGAATGGAAGTTTTTTTGTTTTGTTTTAGTTAGGGTTAGATATTCTGGGAAAACTTCTAACCATATATACATGAATAATAAGATATATTATCTGGTAAACAGAAACAATCGCAAAAAAAAGCCATAGCTTTGTTTTTATAACGATATTTGACCAGAATTCAAAGTAATTTTTTTAAGCGCGTTTTTTCAAAATACCATCCAACGTTCAACAGGTTAATAGAAAATTGTTAGAAGTATGATCTATACAGTTTTGAAAGGAAACTGATGCCGTCCATATGATAAAATATGATAACAAATATGATATAACTATAAGCTCCAGATAGGCCAATGAAATTTATTATCTATTCGAGAAAGAATTTCATCGTATGATTATGTTTGATTAATTTCACCTGAAGTAAGGATAAAATGACCTTATTATGGGCACACTGTACATGCAAGCAACACACTTTGGTGTATCTCTTCAGTGTGGAACAGTCCAGTGACAAAAGAAAAATGTTAGGCTTGCAAAAGACAGCAATATTTAACTACAAACAAAACAATAAAAATAAAATATATATGTGTAAATACAAATGTATACATTTTTTTAAAAAAGAAAGCCAAACATTCCCGAGTTAAAAATAACCCAATAATATTTGAAAATCTCCCTCTAACCATCATAGTATGTGGAAAATTTTGGTTATAAATATAAATAAGAAATGTTTGTTACTCTGGGTCCAATGGCGGTGGGCGGTGTGAAGAGAGCTATGCAGGCGGCAGAGCGCAAGTCCCACAGGCGCACGCTGCGGTCCTGCGAACCCGACGCAAACAGCGCTCCACCCCAACTGCAGAGGGAGAGCACAGGGCCCGAGTGACCGCTCAGGGCCTAGAAACAAGTTCAAACACATGAGGTTAAAATAAGATACCACTGTAGGTGCTAACAAAGTGCAACCCAGTAGCAGGTTTATTATCAGAAATGCAAGAGAAGCTTCTCCCGAAATACTATAAAATATTTCCTCTTCTGGTGCCCTTTCTTATCGGATATTGGCTATCAGGGCAATATGCACCCTGCAGGCTGTAGCCCGGAAAAACTCTGCAGAACATACCTTAGTGTATTTGGACAAAGAAGCTTTGAATTTTTAGCTGTAAAATTATACAACAAACTTCCACCCATTATCAAACAAATTAACTCAATTAATAACTAAATATATTAAGTCAGGCGTATCTTGGCAAGAAATAGGCCACTTGGGTTCTTTTACTTCCCATAATGACTAGAAAAAAATCGTATGGATAGATCTTTATACTAATATTTCGAAAATGTTACAAAAAAACATTTTTTTTTAAGTAAAATAAACAAATCCGTTTTTTCGTCTGGTGACATTACTGTATAAAAATGTTGGGTTAACGATTTTCTTTATTTATTTTTATAAAATTCTGAACTGATTTTTTTTTTTAAACGTAGCAACACAGACTTTGGTGGAATTTTGGCAGGTAGTATGGTATAAATTCGTAACTATTGGCTTTTCTGACTTTTTAACTCTTTATATAATAACTAGCTTTTCCCCGCGGCTTTGCTCGCATGGTATTACGGGAAATTACTGTAGCGCTTGCACTTATCAATTATCTCCCCCCCACCCCACCCCCATTCTCTCCCGCATTCCATATATTCATTCCCTTACAATCAGTTTTCAAACATCTCGCCTACCACCTAAATTTCATAATGCTATAGCTCAAAGAAAAAAGAATTACTTATTCAATTTTGCTCATTCGTTCGGAATTTATGCGCTTACAAACATTTCAGATGTTTATTTTTATTTAAATATATGGAAGTTCGTTAATATAATAAAAAAATACTCTATTTATCATTCAGTCTTTATAATCGTTACGAATTATATTTTTAATATAGGAACTCTCATCTGACATTTATTGCAAGCTTGTCCAAAAAAAAACGAATTCTAATATTTGAATTTTCTGCAGTAGTAGCTGACCAGTAGACTGAGTACCTACCAGCATAGAGCCCAAAAATATATCAACATTGTTTCCATGGAAAAGATTTTTTTCTGACATTAGCAAAAACTTGCTTTTGTTAGCGACAGACAACGTATAACAAATATAATATACTAATATTTATAATTTCGTAACGCCAGAGCTTACCATCATATACAACCTGTAGTCTGCGCATATAATTTAGCTTTATATTGGTGAAAGAATTATTAAAGTCTTTATATTGTGTTATACGTGAAAAGGTCATAAACAAACTCGAGCAGTTTCGCATTTATAATATTAGTATGGATAAAATATTGAAGACCACTTTAGTGTGAAACAAGTGATGTGAGGTAGATACCTGGAAGGGATTTCCTGTAGCACAATCTGTGACATATATTTTACAGTCTCCTGCGCCAGCACTGATCAGGAGACTGGACTTGTTGCTGGTGTCCTCTATGAAGCAAAGATCTCGCACTGTGCCGTCATGCATCATCAATTCCACCTGAAAACATTACATATAATATATTTATTTATTTAACCCCATAAAATGGTTTTTAAGAAAATGATAAGATTAAAAGCTACAGTGGTACACGGGAGGGTATCAGTAGTATTAACGACAAAATAATAATGAATGAGACAAAAATAATATGTAAGAAGATAGTTATTTTTTTACAAAAAATTGGTTGTCTGTAAAGTCGGTTTACGGACGATAATTTTACGTGATAATGTCATAAGAAAACATTGATGAAAAATTGCATTCATGCATCATAAGCAGAACGCTTAGGCCGATCGAGCCTCTCTATCGCTTGTTCCGCCCTCTCGCTTGCACGCTCGGCTCAGGCACGTGACAAGCACGTGACAAACGAGACAATGAGTCATGCTTTTTCGTGCATGCAGCCAGCGTTCATCGATTTATAAAACGTCAAAAATAAAAGTAAGAAGAAATATAAAAGAAATGTGTACTTGTGTATTAGTTGTAATAACAGAGAACATTCTATATAACAGAATGAAATTGTGTAAAGAAAGGAAACTTAATAGCAAGTATAGTCGTGAAATTTATATAATCGTAAATTTTTTATATTTAAAAAATAATGTCTTTTTTCGAATCATAAAATTTGAAAGCGTATTTTATCACCTTTCAAAATCAGTTTTTAGTTTTCGGATATGTTTAGAAATATTCCATTTATTTGGATTATGGGACTCGTTTAGGTCAGGGGAACTGATGAAAATGGTAGTTGCTTACCTCATCTTGACCTTCGAGGCTCGCGGTGTCGACGTTGAACCGCATGAGCTTGACAGTCTTGTCGTTAGAGCCGGTGGCCAGCAGGTCCCCCGCAGGGCTCCACGACAGGCAGTAAAGCGAGCCCTTGTGGTGCTTCGTGCGCTTCAGCACCACGGTCGGCTGGTATGCCTTGTGGTCCTCCCTGAAACGTGAACAAGGATTATTTATTACTACCACAATTTGGAACCATTTATTGGATAACCAACACCTCTGCCGTAGATCACCATAACATAGCAAACCACTGTTCGCTATGTTAGATGACTTAACAGGGATGCCCGGGTTCATGGGGTGAGGATTGTCAAGGTCTTGGCGGCTGATCTGCCCACCTGTTAGGTGGTGGGCCGGATCGAGGGAGATTGGTTGAGGAGATATATTGACCTCTCAAGCCAGAATCCCTCGACCCACCGCCTTGCACCGCAGTTGAAGGGATGGATTCATACGTCCAACACTTCTGGACACACTGATTCCCAGATTCCTATCCACCCCTCATACCAATTTTTTTTTAATAAAGACAAACATTCCCCGGTTACAAATATCCTGACATGATAAAAAAAAAATTTGATTGAAAAAAGGTCACCAGACAGACCAAAACGTCTTCTGCATTTTCTATCCCAAATAATCTCTGGAATCACTGTTTAAAGTAAGTCAGGTACATCTCTCAACACCCTGTATATTATAACGCTGCCTCACTCCTTCCGTCCTATTAAAATGCACACATAACACACAGGCGTGATGTTTACTTACAATCATAAGTTTCTTTAACCAGACTTGTAAGTTGTGTGATGAGGCCACTAGAACAAGAGAGGTATGTATGACCACAATGGTGAAAAATTAAATTGAAAATTTGACTATAACAATATTAAATTATGTACTTTTTCTAATAGATTATGGTCGTATTTTGTAATAAATCTGGATTGTTTTATGGATGACTAATAAGAACCGGTCGGTCATAATAAATTGAGTAAATTTTGTGATTGTAAAAAAAAGTAATTGTTTTATTTTATTAAAAAAATCAAGTTTAAGAGTGTTGTTTATTGTTAGACCGCTTTTATAAAAGCAGTATTTTTGGCGTCATTGCTTCGGCTTTGCGAAAATGAGGGTTGCTATCTTTTGACTTACAGTACATCAAAAATAGGCGATGATTAGATAAAGTAATGTCATTATTTCGATTATTCAAACGTGAGGTCTAGAGTGTTTAGACTTCTATACCCCTGGTGGCCTCATAACAGGGCAAGTTTATTTTTCGTAAATAAATACGCCGTGCATTACCAACGCACGCAGATGTGCGTTCCCGGGCCTCTCACTGCATTTAATCTCCGTTCCAACGTGATAACAATACGTACGCATGTTATAACAATAACAAAATGATTATTTGCAAGTATTCCGAAAGGTCGGAGAGATCCGTTACGGTTCACGTTTCGCAGTGAGAAAGAGGGGTTCGTGCTGAAAGCAAATTCTTTTGTTGGGTCAAATGATTGCAGAGTATTATCCCCCGTCTTGTTGGCAGTAGGCAGTCGGCACTCGGCACGCACGCGCTTTGGGCACATTGTCGCCGGTTTTCCCATGGGTAATAATATCTGATTCTTTCGCTTCAACGGGCAACTTTCTGATCTGCAGCGTTCAGTTTTACACAAAATAATACACACCAAAAGTGTCTGGGTGTTCCATTGATGCGCAATAGTTATTGTCTCGTTACTATATTTTTTAAACAATGGGAAAACACTATTCAATGGATTTGAGAAGTATGCAGTTCATTATTTAATCACGTTCCATGTTTCTGGCAGGACGGTAACACAGTATAGTTTTTTCATGTAGTAGACGTGATCTATTTGGTGAAACTGTTTAACTCTGGATAATGTTCTTAGGCTGATTCTCACACTTGGTTCGATTGTTGAAGGTGTCAAATTAGAAATAAATACAAATGAAGTTTTAGCAAGGTGCTCCGTGGAAGAGGCCTAGAGGAAGAGGCGGAATTATCGTGTCGAAGGTGATTGTAGCTGAAAGGAGTAGGAGAGGAGAGGAATGAGGAGTGGAGAGCATTTCGTAGAACGCTAAATTCCAGTTTTGATGATGACAATCAATAAGAATTTCATTTTCATAATTGTTGTGAGTGGTTCTTAATTAATTCTTTTTCACAACAAAATGCTTAGCTCCTATTTAGACTAGAAACTCTTATAATCGATTATGAGTCTGTTGGACGGCCTATAGGCCAAAATCCTCTCTATTATGCTTTCAAAATCTCTATAATGCTAGAAGCCCAACTCACTTCTGAACACGGGGGAGCAAACCTTTAAACTATCGACATCTATCAGATAAGTCTTTAACCTCTAAGATCTATCTACACTAGAGCCATATTTGTCTTATAGCTCTTAATATCACAATATTAAAGCTACCTGTTTTTGGTAACAATGGCGACAAGGAAGGTACTAACTCTGATAGATAAAAGGCCGCAACCAAATCCCACCACATCTCAACATCCATCATGGCGGTATGTTCCAAGATAGTTTAGCCTACTCCGCGAACTTGTTAAGCCTCCACTACCGAATTTCTACCGATTTTTTGCATATCTCCCTTGAACATTTGAAGTTTTTAAGCTCTTAAAAAATATATGCTATTTTTGAAGATAATATCTATACAACCCCAACGCCCAAAGCAAATTATATGAAATTCCCTAGATAGAAAAAAATCGCAAAATATGCTCCGAAAATTTTTATTTTCAAGCCCGTCCCTATTATTTAACAAGTTATATGTATAAAAAAATTGACGGTGTTTCTTTGAACGTTGTTTTAGACAACCCCCACGAGTTTTTTGCTCTATTTTAAACGAGTTATATTTTATTAAGCATTTTCTCAATTTTCGCTTCAATTTTATCATTGAAAATATTAGCACGCTCTGTCCAATATTCGTAATTACACATCTTCTTCTTTTTGAGCCGGGAAGCGTCGCCTTAAATGCCCAAACAGATGGTCAAAAAGGCACAGTGGTCAGTGTCACAGCTTTCCACCATTTCTGCCCGGGACGGCCTACTGGACAACTTCCCTCTGGAATTACGCGACTGTTTTATGGGAAGTCGGTCTTCTGGCATTCTTAGTCATCCTGGCTGTCCAAGCCATTTTATTCACGACTTTTCCATGAAGAGTTGTAGGGGTTCGATTCTCAACACATAGTACAGTTTCCTGATCATTTATTATGGTCACCCTCACTTTTCCTCTGAATCTTATTTTCAGGCCCATTTTTTTAAACAACACTTCTGGAACGTTACGTTTCCCTCGATAGTGTACTCTATCCGTCTTACTCACGATGAATCCCTATTACGACGTAATAATGACGCATTAGCTATCCAGGGGTGGGGGCCTATACTGCTCAGATTAAAAATCTTTACTCACGAACACATTTTGTCCTGATACAACTCTAACAGGTTTTGATATTTTTAGACTGGCATCACTCTATTCCAAATCTCAAAAATGCCCTGTATTTCGCATTTTTGCGCCGCGTTGCCGACTTCACGTTCATTCAAATGTCAATATTATTTTGACGGCTCAACGGTTCGCGTTATTACATGGTTTGTAAAATGAATGCGGAAACATTAAAGAAGTAATATTAACGACAATTTTAATGAAGTAAGTATACCTACATGTTAAACATATATGTAATGTCAATTTTTCTACATATTAAAGTGACAGCCACACAAAATTTGACATGAATGCATCTGATCTCAGTAGTAATTACATTATTTTTTTGGCTCGTTATTCATATCATTTTCGTCAGGGGGTAGGCATTTTTGCCCTTCGTCATTATTTATAACGAAACTAAAATGCACTTGAATATATTTTAATTGGAAAAAATGCTTATAGTACCTATACAATTCGCATTAGATTAAGACACATTACGATGTAACTACGTATGCAACTTAATTAATAATGGACTATTTTTCAGTTATAGGCAAATGATAATCACAAAGATCTAAACCAGATACAAGCGCAACTGAAGATGAGGTTGAGAACTGGACGAGTTCGTACTAAAAGTACCGGCGACGTACATTTTCAAATCAAAGGTAAATATCGTGGCTTTATTGTTTTTTAAGATAACTTTGTATGTTGAAAGTAATATATGAAAATATCAACGGTTCTATGTGTAGTTGAACTTGAACTTACCGTAAAGATAGAATAATACCTTTGATCAAACAAAGTCGAAGAATAATACAACAGACTTTGTCATATCAAAATTGAAAGTTAAGAAAATGAGTAACTTTGTTCAATAATTAATTATGTAAACCACAAAGTGATTGATTTTTAAGAAATTAGGAAAGCTTTATGTCATATAATGTCTTTTTTCCAGAAAGTTAATTCTAACGACATGTTAAAGATGAAAATAGAAAGCACCGAGAAGATGGACTGTATGCTCAGGTTTATGAAGGAAGAGTCCAGAGCCAATATTCAGCTAAAGGAACTTGAGTCACAGACTAGAATAAGATTGATGGAGGAGCTTAATGTTCAAAATATTGATGCTAAAATGTGGACGGGAGCTAAGCAAAAGTACACATAAATAAATCTAGTTGCATTCATTTTGATATTGTGTTTTATTCTTCTGTTGTTGTGTAATATGTGTCTGTTTCAGCAAGTACATTATATTGACCAAGTAGGTACATTTTTCAAATAGTATAATATAATCTTATAGTTGGCAAATCAGAAGTTATAGATTCACATTTATGATAAAAAAAACAGAGCAACATGATACAGTCATACATATTACTAAAAATGTTGACAAATGAAGACCCGCATAGAAGCATTTCCAATCTGGTTCATGTTTGGGGCTGCTTCCGGTTCCACAACAGCACCACCACCTGCTACCGCTACTGCTTCCTCGTCGCGTTCATCATCATCTATTCCAAATTACAAATCATAGCATTAGCACATACAAAACTCTAAGAAATATCTAAAGACAGATTGTATTATAATGTTTAATTTTAACATAAACATATTTTATCATATATTTAATGTAAGAAGTGTATAATATAGTAGTGGCATAGTATAGTGTACGGTCAGGCACGGGGCACACGACGTACAGCCCCAATGATCCACAACTGTTGCTGAGGAGCATAAACTATTGTATTAAATTATTTTCTTACCTATTGAGGGTCATTCATATCGATGAATCAAGACGAGACAATCATATCAAGACAATGGAGAACTTGATGTCTTGATGGTATCATACACATACCCCGCAGCAGATACTTGTGTTGCGATAGATATTTGAGCCCTGTTGAAGGCAACTTCTCTGGGGTATCTTGGTTTCTGAACTGGGGTGAACAGATACTTCTCCCGACAGTGCACACATTACTCAGGGGAAACGTTTTATTCCCTACAACTCTGCAGAATTTGCTTGTTGTTTTTCAATGCTATGCTGCATTTTAATGTGCTGTGAAGCAAGAAATCCGTGTCCGAATTTCAGCAAAATCACATGTATCTGCGAAAAAAAATTTAAGTATAATAATATATAGCTTGTTTGGTAATCGATTTAGCTGATTTTTTCACAGGAGTGAGTATTATAAACACAATCTTACCTCGTTTTGACCCCAGTATCGTACGGCACAAAGAACCTGGAGATCAAAACATCCAAATATGGCCGTACAAATCGATTAAGCGTCTCATATTTACTTTGGCAATTCTATATTTATATCTGAAATCACTCTGTTAACGCCGCAAATGGGTCGTACCGCTTTTTATACGTTTTCCGTGCCCGTGGTGGACGAAAATTTGCTAAACCTTCGAACTTTTATCTCAGATTGTCAACAAAGTTTGACATCTCGATTAATTACGGCCGTAATAACGACGCTAACCCTGGGTGTCAGGTGGTTTAAAATCTGACAGCTGCTAATATAACGATGTTATAACGGCGGATAGAAATCGCGCATGCGCGCGACTGTCGGACCGTCATGTGAGTAACAATTTCACCTAACCCGTCCGTATTACGGCGTAATATCTTTTTTTTGCGATTATGAGTAAGACAGTATATATTTAGTTGTTAACATGGAGTTAGATCTTTACCCTTTACCATGGCGGAAAATATAAAAAAAGTATGTATATATTTTCATCAGTTAAATCTATTTATATAAGAATGTATGCAGCGGGCGGGTGGGGAGGATTTGATTTTTATTAAAATTTTATTTTATTTCGAGATTGATAAAAATTTGAGTCATTCGTTCGTCACAGGGCATAATTTACTTATTTATTGTCAACTTTTTTTACAACACCTCAAGATCTACACGACGACGCACAAAAACAAATGTAACGCTTTCCGGTTATGACTTTGATTTTTGTGATTATTGCTTTTTCCGGTGATTCTTTTTTGGCGCATAAAGAATTTCGAGGCTCTTATCTGACCCCCCTCCCCCTCCCCGCTCAATGACGCAAGCGCACTAACAAGCACCGGACATTGGTCTATTTTTAAAATGTACAAGACATTTGGCGCCACAACTGTATTTTTTTACATTAGCTCCACTATCATCTTAGGGGATGTTGCATGGTGGGTATTTTTAAGGAGGAGAGGAAGTTCTGGGAAGGAAAAAGGGATGAGAGATGGGTAGGAATCAGTGGGTCCAGGAGTAA
The DNA here is from genome assembly GCA_936435175.1 of Glyphotaelius pellucidus. Taxonomy (NCBI): domain Eukaryota; kingdom Metazoa; phylum Arthropoda; class Insecta; order Trichoptera; family Limnephilidae; genus Glyphotaelius; species Glyphotaelius pellucidus. The sequence continues at coordinate 42,516,690 of OW386542.1, read as the reverse complement.
AGGACGTATGAATCCATCCTCCAATTGCAGTGCGATGGGTCGAGAAAGTCCGGCTGGAGAGGTCAAAAAGCATCTCTCGATCCGGCCCGCCACCAACCAGCAGGTGGCAATACACCCAACCTGTAAAAAAGTTTGGGGGAGGCTGTTGCATCCGAAACTGCTTACGAATTACAGCTTCTGAAGCACTTGTTGGAATCGTATGAAAGTTTGTCTGGGAAAGAACAAGGCGTGGAAGGAAATAGGATGACCAATCACTTACCACTGTACCTCTACGTACCTCTGTGGCACACAACACAACCACAATATTCTGAGATTCACCGCGACATCTCAAGGTAATTATAGCCACAACAAACGAATGAGTACTTAAAAATGTATTGTATGTAATTCCAAGATAAACCAATACCTTCTTTTTACCTATAATCTTGATTATGTACACTAAAATTTGCTTCCAAGGTAGTCCCAACCTTATTCTTTTTTTTAAATAAATTCACTTGACAATAAAAACACAAATTTGTTGTTGACCACTTTTATTTTATTACACTCTACCGGTTTCGGAAGCGTCCTTCCTTCGTCGGGAGAAAATTGTAACTGTTACAATATTCTCCTGACGAAGGAAGGGCGCTTCCGAAACCGGTAGAGTGTAATAAAATAAAAATGGTCTACAACAAATGTATGTTTTTATTGTAAATTATGGCGAGCCACAAAGTTAATCCTTTTTACAAATATGTAAATTTACTTGAATTTGCACTTTTTTCTTGCCCCAAATTGCAAATAGTTTTTCAGCAAGGTGATGGTTTGGGAGAAACCAAGCATATTTTCATTTGAAAACCAAACAGTAACCATATTATTAAAAGTGTTACCTGAGTCTGGAAGTGTCCGGGTAGGCGCAGATCCTCAGCGTCTTGGAGTTGGAGCCCACGGCGTACAGGCGACCCGAGGGGTGGAAGTCGGCGCAGCGGATGGCCTGCGCGTCCTCGAGGGTGGTGACGGCCACGAAGCGCGGCCTCGCCTCGCCCACCGGGTCCGGCTGGCGCAGGGCGCTTCCTGTGACGGGCTGCGACAAACAAACACATTCAATTAAAGTGTCCGTGCATTATACAGAGTCCATAGTTTTAAATTTTTAGATAGCAAAAATAAATAAAAAGAAATTAAAAAAATAACAAAATAAAAATATCTTTCAGGTATGTCTTAAATTCTGGTAAATTCCTGTATGTCATATTAGTTTAATAAAGAGTAAGAAGACGAGAAATACGTGCGTGTATACATGTTTACGGCAGTTAGTTCAAGAATTATCATTGCAGAATAATATATTTTATCTGATTAAATAATTTTAAACAAAAAAGTTAAATCTTTTTAGGTTTTCACGATGAGCTCATCTGCCCTGATGATGGACACTGTAACGCTGTCCGAAACGTTGGCTAAAGAAGGAGGTAGCGAAACACGGCATAACACCCCAAAAATAATAACAAAAATACAAAAAGTTAAATCGTTTATTTTTCTTCTATTTTTCATTGCACTACAAAATAAAGAGATATTTATTCAGAAATTATGAAATTTTGAATACCTGACCTTCAAAACAAGAGTAAGGTTACTAATCTATGTATATATAAAAATCAAAATATATTTGTTTCTGGGTTTGTATGTGAGATGCCTTTGCGTTGCTAAACCATTCATCCGATTGCGATGAAACTTTGGGGATTTGATATATGCATGCCCGCGATGGTTTCTATATTCAATAGTGAGTTCTAGCATCATGAAATTATGCGTTGCTAACGTTCATCCGATTGCGACTTTGGGGATTGGATGTGTACATGCCGTGAGTGAGTGAATGAATCAGTGGTATTTACATCTAATACCATGCGAGCGAAGCCGCGGGTAAAAGCTAGTAATAATAAAACTAATAAAATAAATATAATAAAACACTCACAAAACTTATTTCCACTTAATTTATTTTTTACCGTAACCGGTTTCAGCCTGTTAAAGCCATCTTCATACTAGTATAAATAATTCGTAATCTACAGTTTACAAACATAACATATGGGGGAGAAGGAGGGGGGTAGTATACCAGGATTTTATTCAAATTATATGGTTTTTCCATATTTGTTGTATAAATTAAGTGGAAATATATTTGGTATTTTTTTTTTACATGAAATCCACACAGGAGGCCTTGAGGAAAATAATTTCCCTCAGGGCCTATGTCATCTTTGGGGATGCTGTGTGGAGGGTTTTTTAAGGAAAGGAAGGAGAGGAGAGTTCTGAGAAGGAAGGAGATGAGAGTTCTAAGAAGGAAAAGGGGTGGGTAGGAATTTGGGATTCAGTGTGTCTTGGTCATCCGCCTCCAAGACCTAGACAAACTTCACCCCATGAACCCGGGCACCCCTGCTACATCACCAAACGTAGCGAACCACTTGGGGTGACCTATGGCGTAGGTGTTGGTTATCCAATAAAGGTCCCCGGGGCGGCGGTACCCATTCCCACCTCCCAAATTGTGTGTGTATGTGTTTTATTGAATAATTTTAATAGAATTCCACAATGAATTATCAGTATAAAAATAGAAGTATTAAGAAGATTACGAAGATTGACGGCCTCCGTGGTCCCGAGGCAAGACTCTCGACTCACAATCCGAAGGTCGCGGGTTCGAACCCGGCGTGCGCAAATAAATTTTATTTGATTAATTTGTGTTATTTCACAATTTATTCATTTAAAATAATAAATAGTATATTTGCGGCACGTTCCAGAGTGGAAGATACTATCAGTATCGCCCTGGTGTAAGACCACCATTCAGAATTGGAACGTTGCTTGAAATGGCTTTAGCCGTTTAGTGACCAGATCTGAATAGCCAGGTACTTCCCCATCTTCCTCTTCCCTATCTCCTTCCCCTCTCCACTGCCTTCAGCCTCACAACATACCCCGATTGGGGATGCCATAGTCTCACTGGCTCCAGACGGGAGCAGTTGGGACTCTTGTGCGGTATTAACTGTAAAAAAAAAAAAAAAACTATCTAAGTCTGATTTCTAAAGACTCTGTTAACCCGGGGAACGCCCGGGACTTCAGCTGTTTCAATATAAAGGCGTGCTGCTGCTCGTAAAATTTACCTCAGAAACATGTATCAAATTCAAAATTTTAGTTATCATTTAAAAAATAATTAAGTCTATAACTTTTTTAAATATAATTATGTATTGCAATGTTGATTACACGGCTACGTGTTGCGTGACAACTGCTTCGGCAATCGTGTCATTTTACGGGTTAAAATTATAAGAAAAGGAAATAAAACAAATGTTTCTAGATGCTATCTACACATTAAAGAGATTGTCGACTTTTTACCCTGTAACATTTATTGAATTAACGGTTTGATTTTGACATGTGACCGGGGAATCACAATGATAATTGATATTACTAAGAAGCTGAGTGGCATGTACAGATACATTGTCTGGAAAACATAATGGCCTGTGAATTTAGACGGAGAGTCAACTACCTATTGAATATTTTTACACACAACAGATCAGCAGGTGTACCACTGATAGATTTGTTCCCTCCCTCTCCATATTATAAAGGACCCACGCAACAGATAAAGGGGTTACGATAGAGGTCACAGCGGCGGGACTACGGCCGAACCGCTGAAATCTCCGTTTCAACCACTCCATTTCTCGTTAATGACGCATAAAAGGGGGTGTTCTAGTCAAGAAAAAAAAAGAATTTTTTCTTCATATTTCCAAAGTTTAAATATTCAAAAATATCTCCTTAAAAGGATTTTTCGAAATTCGTATTATTTAAAAAGTTATAACCATTTTAATTTCGCGGTTTAGACAGAATCTAACCAAAATCTAAATAGAACAAAATTTTAAACACATTTTTCTCAAAACCACTTTTTTCGAGGCGGTTGACACGATACATCAAATAATCTACACTTGAAATTTGGTGTGAGCCTTTTCTATACATTACTTTATCGCATGAACCAGAACTATAACAAAATTTTAATTTTTACTATTCTAAAAAAATTCGGAAAGTAAAAAAAACTGGTAAAAAAAATCTTTTTTTTTCAGAAAGCCGCCATTATGCGAAAAAAAAAATTGTGACTTCTTCGAGGTTCATGTATATAGCAGTATTTGTTTGGATTAAAAAAAACGTTTTTTTTTTCGGATTACTAGGAGCGTTGCAATCGTGTCAACCAGGGCGCCCCATATTTTTGAGACCCCCCACTTCAACACCCTGTAACTTTTAAATTTTTTCGTTTGATTTTTTTTTCATGTATATATTTGGTAAAATAATGGCTATAAAAATATTATTGTTTTTTTTTATTGCACCTGAAAAACATCTAAAATTCATGCTTCTAGACTAGAATACCCCCTTAACAGAAAAAGAGGTTACACCGGAGCTCTCAGACAGCGATAGTTCAGTTTTAACCTATGACGCGAATTACAAAAAGATACAATACAACGGATCTCTCTTCGGCAGAACTATAATACACGGGGTCCGGTAACTAACTTAGAGAACGCAAAAAAATATTTTTTTAAATACATCTATGAGTGCATATCATGGCTGTGGAAATTGGCCCATTTCCCGACATCCCACCAAGCTGAAATTCAGAAGATAGACTCGTTGTCGATGACAATGCCATTTATCTTTTGGTGGCACCCACATACAAACACACGCATTTTTCTGAAATTGGATGATATTATATTTTAAAAATTACAGATTTGGCTTAGATGTTAGCGGAGTCATTTTAGTCAATCAATGGGGGGGAAGATTAAATCCATTTCCAGTAATTTTTTTGTTCAATGTTTAAAAGGCATTTTAAACTTTAAAGCAGTTAAGAGTCGGTCCCTGGGGAGGAAAGTCCAATCCTCAGTTAAATTGGCTACTAGCCGGCCCGATAGATGGCGCAACTAGGTCGAAAATTGAAAATAAATCTAATATAATAAATAAAATTATATATATTAACTATTTATTAACAAATAACAATTCTTACATTTGTATAATTATATATTCATACTAGCTGACCCGGCAAACGTTGTTTTGCCATATACATTATTTCTAGGAAATATTTTTTTTAGAATGATTGAATTACTAATATCGCTATTAAAAAATGGGGGTTGTAGGTAGAAATATGAAAATTTAGGCCTGCATGCATTTTTTAATGCCTCACCATAAAAAAATAAAAATAAAAAATTTTGTCCAAAAAATAAAAATAATAAATTCGGGGTGGATCACCCTTAACTTTTAGGGGTATGAAAAATAGATGTTGGCCGATTCTCAGACCTACCCGATAAGCACAAAAAATTTCATCAAAATCGGTTTAGTCGTTTCGGAGGAGTATGATAACAAACACCGTGACACGAGAATTTTATATATTAGATTTCGACTACCATAATATGGGCATGTGCCTAGTGTTGTAGTCGAATAACCTGTAAAAACTGTATAAAAAGTTATGTGATGAATAAAGAAAAAAATGTATATTTTTGATCAGTTTAATTTTTATACCCTGAAGATGCTTTTGTTAAGCGAAACCGGTCGGTAGTAGAAAATTAAATAAATCGTGGTTACAAACAAAGTTATTGTGTTTTTACAATTAATTTTTTTTTTTTGAAAAACTGGAAACGACACGTAAAATAGTAATACACGCTACAAAATAAGTATGAGCCGCAGAACCGTAGTATATTGTGAACATGCGTCACCACGTAACGTGCATACGCTCAATCAAAGTTCTCGATCGAGTTCACTCGGCCGGGGCATTTTCCAGATAAGCGGTGCGCCTCTGCCGTTACATACGCCTCCGATACACCGTAATGATTTACGTGATGGAACGGACATACGCCGATCAATCAACACAACACTACACACCTTACCTTAGCAGTGCACGCGACGGCATTACCATTCTGCCAGACTTGTTACATTAATCAATCGATCGCTGTTATTTCTACGCAGCGCTACGCTCCACGAAATAAATAAAAACACTTAGATCGGGGGTCGGCGAACCAGAGTTAATACCAATAAACCCATTTGGGGTAAGAATGAAATTGTCGGAGGGAATGCGAAGAAATTCAAGGCAGAGGTAACCAAAACAATCATTTTGAATTTCAAACGAAAATTTCATAATAAGGGGAGGTTAACGATTAACCCAGGTTAATTTTGTTCAGTTTTCGGAACAACTCATATAGGTCTCATAGAAATGTCGTGTCTTCCTTATTATCAAGATTAGAATTATGATTTACATCTCTAAAACACCTTGCTTTATATTTAAAAAAAAATCAAATTAAAATGTACTTTATGAAACTAAAATTTCAGACCGCAATAAAAAAAAAACAATATGAAATTTTGGGAAATTTTTATTGATTGTTTTTACGACAAATTTTTTTTATTGATTGTATTTACGATTGTAACGACAAAAAAGAGTTGAGGACAACGTTTATAATACATTTGGCTAATAAAATATGTATTTTTATATTTGCATTAAAAAATTTTAAATTTAAAAAATTGTTTATTTCGCATTAAAAGAAAAAATAAAGCGCATTTCTTCACCTTTCAAAAACAGTTAACAGTTTTTGGATGCGTTCAGAAATTTTCCATTTATTTGGATTTGACATTGACTGAAATTTGACTTTTCTTCAGATTTTAGATAGAAGAAAAAATTTTGATGTGAGTTGAGCCCACAATTACCTTTAAATAAATTCTGTTAATATGATCAATAAATAATAATTCTTTGTGTTTAATTCATAACCCTCCATTTAAATATTATTTTTTTTATAATGTTATAATTAAGTTATGCGGGTGTTTTAGTTTTTTTTTATTATTGTGACAGCTTTTGCGACTTCAAAGACCGTTTTAAAATTTTCAATTTAAAAAATAATAATTTTGATATCATAGCTAGGGAAACCTTTTAGTAAGTAGAATCACGTTCACCTGAAAGTTTAGAATCACGATCACCTGAACGTTACGTAACTATCCTAACCCAAGATTAAATGACCATTTAGAATTAAACTCTTCATGATGAATGGTAACTATTTATCGATTACCCGTTTTACAGTGATATTAACGGAAACATCACGAGGTACCTACTTAAGTTTCTAACGTGAATCGAGCTTGGTAATAACACTAATAACGTACTCACATATAAATGAAATACCGTAAACAAAATTTTATTTTTAGATTCTAATAATAATCACATCAAATTGATTTAACACGGAATTCTGAATGAAAATGAGTGAAAAAATTGAGTTATAAAAATTATTTTATTTTATTATTTAATAACTTACCAACATATCCCAAGTTTCAAAACCATTTTTTTACATTAGCTCCACACAGAGGCTCTGAGGGAAAAAAATCCCTCAAGACCTACGTTGGGAATGCTGTGCGAAGGGTCTTTTTAGGGAAAGGAAGGAGAGGAAGTTCTGATAAGAAAAATGTATGAGGGGTGCATAAGTATTTGGGAGTCAATGTGTCCATGATGGATGTATGATTCCATCCCTCCCATTGAGGTGCAAGGCGATGGGTCGAGTAAGTACGGTTGGAGAGGTCTAGGTTAGGTCTTGCTCATCCAATGTCTCCCGTTCATGCACTAGGTGGGCAAATTCATTAGCCACGAAGACCTAGACAAACCTCACCCCATTATTCTGGGCACTCTTTCCATATCAGCAAAACGCAGATAATACTTGGAATGCCTATGGTAGGTGGTTATCCAATAAATGATTTTCGGGGCGGCAGTACCCATACACGCCTCCCAAATTGAATTGAAATTGAAAAGAAAGAAACAAGCGACACGGTGAATTTACTGTTTTATAAGATGGAGGATATTTTAGAGATAAAAATACACTCCAAGCTCAAAATATCATGGTCGACTGTTGATGCTTTATAAAATACTAGTTTAAATCCCCGGCGATGCCCGGATTTTACACAGAGTTTTTCGAATTCTAATATAGACAGTGACCTTCCTCTTATTTTGAAAATCAGGTGGGCAAATTTTCATCCGTCTCAGAATAAAACAACCGATTTGCATAGAAATCAAATCCATGCCGATCGCCCGCCCGCCATAGACTTTCTTCTTTACATATATAGTTTTTCCTTCCAAATAGATTCTTTGCTGCAAAAATGTCTAAAAGACATGAAAAAAGGTATAAAACTGAAAGTAAAATAATTTTTTACGACGGTGTCAATGATTACTGCGACAAGTGCTCGTAGAGTTTATCAAACTTTACAATAAAAAAAATGGAAACCCAAAATATAAGAACTCGGAAATTTCTAGTTATAAAATGTCAACGAAATTAAGAATCACAGGAGAAAGCGATCATACAGTGCATTACTAATCGAACAATGTCAATTTTATAGATAATTAATTATTCGTGTTATACTGCGCGATACCGAAACAAGGCCTGAACAGGGAAACACATCAGCAAAAGCAAAACAGAAATACTTACACTAAGGGGGTATTTCACCATCCTCCTCATAGATTATTCAAACGGTAGCGTACATTTTAGATTAATTATACATAATTTATTTATTTAAAAAGTCTGAGTTTACTATTCGGAACTTGAACCTAAAAATAACGGCTACATATAGGATAAATTAACCGAATTTTTTGCCAGATGCAAGTATTTATTTGTTTATTTATTGATATTCGTTGTGTGGATAAGCTAAGAGGAGGATGGTGAAATACCTCCCTAATGTATTATCTCGTTATTAGGGGTCTCTCTATTTGTGTAGTCAGGAATATTCATTATTTACAGGTCCTAAATTCAACGATTCATTTCGAGAAGAAAAAAAGGAATTTAATAACTAACTGTTATTCAACTTTATCATACATCGCACAACCATAACCTGACAAATGTTCACATTTCAAATGAAATGTCAAAGTAAACCCTCGTAGCGCAAAACGGTACACGCATTATTGATTGAGTCAAGAGATTGCGGGTTCGATCTTGCTATAACTCAAGGCAAGTGATAATCTTGGTAACATAACTTACCTGCATATGTAAACATGTATAGCAAATATTTATTTATTTAGAAATGTTACTTGTGTTCGTCAGTTGTGGAACTTTGAAACATATCTTTAATTGTAAAAAAGAACAGTAGGTACGAGTGACGGTCGGTGACTTTTTGTAAAAGTGATGCTGAAGTATTTACCTGTCTAATATCAAATATAAATATCTATTGACCAAATAAGATTACTGACAAAAATAGTATGTCAAATTAGCTCTATAAATCCTGTATGCTTCACATCAGTTATGATAGTTCTAAAATTAAATTAATTAAATAGTTATTCGAAAGATATAAGATATGAACCGGCTTCAATTATTCAGGCCAAACTGCCAAATTGTCAAAATAGTCGCGCGAACAAATCAAATACGTACCGAATTATATTCACGCGTTTTGGTTATGCTATTCTGTGCACTATGCGAATGCGTATCCGGCTTCATACAAATCTCGGCAGGCAGAACTAAATACGCATGCGAGAAAATCAAACTTGTTCTAACATCGTGGATGCGGAATGAAGCAGAGAATCCACTGTTGCTGGTATTGGTGCGTTTACGTGACGATTAACACACGACTCACACGAGCATCAAAAATTGTGTGTATTATATGATATTTCGGCCCGGTTCGCGCGTCGCGTTTTGTTGTTTTTGGCCACTGAGGTCGGGACGGTGTCGTTAAATTGAAGAATTTTACTGTTTACGGTTAGAAAAAAATAAGCCCAAAGCTTTTTTTAATGCGGAATAAATAAATAACAATTATCATTATATTTATTGTACGCCTAGAAAGGAATGGAAGCGCCGCATCCACAGTAGGTATGTATGGAAGGTACCTCATATTGCTTGATTCGTGTTCCCCCGTTGTTAAATAAGATAATAGAAAATAAACCTTTGAAATAACTTTTCAACTGTAAAAAGGGCAAAAGCTTTTATTGTTTGATGCAATTCCTCCATTGCTTTTAATGGAGGAAATATAAAAATCTCCCTTTTGAACGAATCATGTTTTAGTCTTGGGCGGAGCTGGTTAGAAAAGCTAATCTTCCATAAACACAAACCGGTTCTCAAGCGTCCCGAGGGCACGTCCGTCGCGCATTTAATAATGCGCCATCAATCGGGAAAGTGCCCCCGATTCGATAGTTGAGCAAAGAAAGTGAATATACCTAAGGTTCTGCATGTTGGTTGGAGGCGCAGATAACCACCCGATAAAACAATCACACCTGACACCGCGCACCGCGCACCACGCACCACGCGCATCACGACTCACGACCGGTGATCAGCGTCGTCTTCGCCGAGCGTGACCGCTGATTGCTAACCTCAGAGTAACACTAAAATTGTAACTAATGTGACAGGAGCTACATTGGAGCAAAGTGGAATTCTTGCAAATGTTGCAAAGGAATTGGAGTCGAACGGTGAGGGACAGCAGCCGGCGGAGAACATATGTGGGGGGTCCAAATCCCATCCTAAGGTGTCGACCAATGACGAAGATCAACAATTATTTCAAACGGCACAGTTCTGTGTTGAAGTATACGTTGATTCGCTTATTTTAATCATTTATTTTATTTTAGTTATTTGTACTCATAAGTTTAAAAATTGCTAATTTATTATTATGTAACTTACGTAAAATTATTAGTACATTTCTCAGGTTCAAAATGATTTTTACAATCTATTTTAATTTAGTAATTGGTATAGTTTTGCGGTTTGCGGCAGCGCAGGGTAGTGTTTCATCCCTTTATAGAATACACTGTTTTGCGTGTTGCCTTTTTGGTAGTCCCGATTTCATTGCACTTTCCGTGTGTTATGTCTGTGTATGACCTTGTTGTATATAATTTGCCGATTAACCTATCCATCTTTAGCAGGTTGCAGTGGAGATATGGACAGTAAGACAATAACTAAATATTTTTATAGCAGAACTACCACTCAAATTTCAACATCATGATGGGTAGGTATATTTGTTGGAAACAGTAGAAGAAAGAAAGTCTTTCAGACGAGTGTCAAATTATTGCAAGCTGAACGATTATAAGTAGTCTTTATAGACACCGCAGTATAATGGTCTGTTTGTAATATTGCACGTTTAAAATTAACTTTGCAGTACCTACTACATACTAATCCACACACTACGCATTACCCTTTACAAAATACCGAAACTTGTCTAACATTTTTAAATAACTGCCATCACGCAATCACGACAACTGGAAGTTAAACTGTAAAGTGTTCCACAAGCAGTGAAAGTAACGTATTCAAATGTACTGGGCGTATTCGTCGTTTGAACATATCTTATTAAACACAGAAACTCAGTTTAGTTAGAAGTTAGAAGACAGCATTATATTTATAAATTACACACAGCTGTCTCACTGCACGCTTAACGGCCTTATTAATAACATGTTCATACTCGTATATTGCAGTAATGTGTGGGACTAGAAACTGAAACGAGATAATCTGCTTTAGGTACAAAAGGAAACCGTTCAACCGGTAAGATCTTCCACACATTGACAGATAATTTTCGATTGCATTGCACGGGTATCAATAACAACAATAAAAAAGGTTTAAAAAAAAATTAAATGACTTTTTAAATACAAAGCAAAGTACCTAATTCACAGTATTTAGTTTCTATTTTAATAATGATAAGTTATTTATTTATTTGTAGTTATTTGAAAAAAGGTTAATAATTACGCGTGTAACATATAAATCCTATATACAGGATGTAACAGAACGTAACTAAAGGATTTTAACCAGCGTTCGGCTTGTGACGCATCTATCGCTCTTCCACTCCATCGTCATTATATGACGTTATCACGTAAAATTATCGTCCGTAAACCGACTTTACAGATAACCAATTTTTTTCTATTAATTACAGAAAGAAGGAGTGCTTACCATGCGACCCGCCGTTACGCTATATCGGACCGACCCAGTTGCGACGTGTGATGGAAAAATATTTCTATTGTTTTTAATATAATATAAGTATATCATCAGACAGCAAAATGACATCAAATTTTGTACACCAAATATGCTCAGAAATCGCTGGTTAAAATTCTTCGGGTACGTGCTGTTACAACATGTACATTTATTATTTAAAACACACTTTTTAGAATGAATCAATCATATTATATTGTAATCATTTAAGTTTAAATTTGTTTATATTTTCTTCTAATTTTATTTTAATGCCAAATATCTCGACGTACATCAACGGCTTTCGACTCTGAGGTTTTTCTGAAGTGGAGTCTTATTTCATTTCTTTTCCTCATCTCAGGTCGCACGTGGATTTCAATTTTTGTTAAAAAATCACTTGAAGTTGGCCATTTCTGTTTTGTAGATTAATAATAAAGTATTAAATTGAATAATTTATTTAAGTGACGAGATATTTAATTCTCTCAACATTTCCTTGATTTTTGTAAATCTATTTTTCTTCAGTGTGATTATCACAGTTTTATTTTGTTGTTTTGTTATTTGTTTAATTAATTCATCGTTGGCTAAGAAAACAATGCTGCAATAGTAATTAACGTGTGTAAAATTATTGCGTTGTGTATAGTTTGCTAAGAATCTTCTTTCGGAATTCTTCCCATCAGTGAGATTTTCTTGGCATTTTTTTAAATAATTTTTTTGTGTTTTGGGAAAAAGTCAGTTTGGAGTCCGGTATTACTCGTAAATATTTAATTTCAAACACTTCATTCAAAGCTTCACTGTTTATCAATATTCTATTTTTGTTATACTGAGTTAATTTTTTGAGTGTCTTCCACCAAGAAACGTGTCGCAAATATACTGTTTATTAATTTTAATTATTTAATTGTGAAATAATACTAATTTATTTGCGCACGCCGGGATTTGAACCAGCTATCTTCGGTGCTAGTCGAAAACTTTACCTTGGAGGTTAAACAAATGAAGTTGAGGTGATTTTCCCACGAAAATGTCGCTAAATAAATTATTCGGTTTCCCCGGGAGTTTATTTTATTTTCATTTATGTTTTTTTATCCGGCTCTCTAGGCAGTCTTTTCGGAGCGGGTAAATAACATATTATTTTCATTAAAAAAGATATGTATAAAAAAAGATGTGTTTTAAAAAGATATGTATTAAAAAGATATGTATTCAAAATATTTGTATTAAAGGAGATATGTATTACAAAATACATGTATTAAAAAATTTATTATTTAAAAATATATGTATTAAAAAAGATACAAATTAAAAAAAGATATGAATTAAAAAAGATGTGTATTAAAAAGGGTGACCGAACAACTCGGAATGAAACCTACTCAGAATCATCTCAGATAAGTCATTTAGAGTGATAAAAAAAATATAAATAAAAAAATAGTTAAATAGGTTACGCTAGGTTAGGGTTATCGGCTAATTTAAATTTATTTTTTTCATAGCTTTTAATGACTTTTCAAGGAGGTGTGAGTTGACTTTATTCTCAGTTGGCAAGGAACCATTAAAAAGATATGTAATTAAAAATATTTGTTGTAAAGGAGGTACGTATTAAAAAAGATGTGTATTAAAAAGATACGAATTAAAAAAGATATTAATTAAAAAAAAGATGTGTATTAAAAAGATATGTATTAAAAATATGTGTATAAAAAAAGATAAGTATTAAAAAAGGTGGGTAATAAACATTATTATTAAGCCGCCGCTATTCGAATTCGACCGATTTCTTACATATCTCCCTTAAACATTTGAAGTTTTTAAGCTCTTAAAAAAATATGTTATTTTTTAAGATAATATCTAGATACCGCCGAAACGCAAACTATATGAAATTCCCTCGACAGAAAAAAATCGCAAAGTATGCTCCGAAAATTATTTAAAACAAGTCTATTTCTATTATTTTACAAGTTATATTAGTGAAAAAATTCACAATGTTTCTTTAAATGATACTTAAGATACGTTCCACGAGATTTTTGCTCTATTTTAAACAAGTCATGTTTTATTAAGCTTTTTCGCAATTTTCGCTGCAATTTTCGCTGCAATTTTGTCACTTAAAATATTAGCGCACTCTGTCCAACATTGGTAATTACATATCTCTCCATCTTCTTCTTTTTCAGCCGAAGAGCGCCGCCTTAACCATAAATGTATACACTGTTTTCAAGACTCGGAGTTCAATAAGATATTGGAAGCTTCCATGTTTCAAGTAAGAGCGGTAGTGTGGATTCCCGGTTCTTTCCTCCACACTTTTTACATACAATGCCAACGGTTTTCTAACCGGGTTATAATACCTGTTGCGAGATAATGTAACTGCCTCTTCTGCAGCTTTCAGTAAGTCAACACGGTTAAGATGGTCGTGTTAAATTTGCACAAATTAAATAACGCGTTAATAACTAAGCTTTATATTATAGATATGGCAAAATGTATCGAATACCCGATTAATTAATTATTCAACGTAAATAACTCAAGCCGACCAAAGCATCTGAAATACCGACTAATTGGGAACAACCGTCGTCATATTAAGTGCGAAACATTTTTGTGTCATCAATCACGAATGTTTTAAAAACCAAAAAGCAAAAAAAAGTGTCGAAAACAGCGATGTTAAAATTGAATTACTAATAATAATATAAAAATTATAATTTAGGTGGTGTGTCTCTGTATCCGTGTGTAACATTCTAATGATCTCCTATTGGGATTTGATTTGATTTAAAAAATTGAACTTGAAAGTGAGAACGATAACGTCACAGTAAGAACCAAAATTATTTCTATAATTACTGATTCCTCATATCCATTTCCTTCCCAGAACTTCCTCTCCTTCCTTTCCCAAATAAGACCTTCCACACAGCATCCCCAGAGATGACATAGGCCCTGAGGGAACTATTTTCCTCAGGGCCTCCTGTGTGGAGCTAATGTAAAGATTCTAAATTTTAAACGTGTTTTTATTTTGTGAAATATTTTGACAGATGTCGTGATTTTCTGATTGTTTACTGATGGTATTCAGGCGAAAGGTAAACCTCTCTTTAATTGACTGTTCATTTTTTGATCCTGAGATAAATATTTTTTTATAAATGTTTTCAGCTCACAAATCCTACAATCCTAAATCCTTCACAAGCTAAAAGTCTTGCAGTTTTCGTGGATTATGTCTGAATGTTGTGAAGCCCAAATTTTAGTAAGTAATGTTATAGTAGTTTTATAAAAAAATGTAATAGATATAAGATGTAAAAAATTTATAACTAAATAAAACACACTTAAAAAAAAATAATAATAGTTTAGCCTGGTCAGTGGTTGAGTGGGCATCGCGTTTGGGTCCCATCCGGGCGTCGCGTGTTCGATTCCTCGGCTGGCTAAGTCCCCCATCACAACACGAGCAACATTTTTTCGGCTTTCTGTGGTGGTAGTAGGAGATTTTCAAACATTGTTGGGTTATTCGTAACCTGGGAATGTTTGTCTTTCTTTTAAAAAAAAAAAAAAAATATTAAGCGAATTTTTTCCGGTCCGCGCTAGTAAAAAATATGGTCGGAAAAAAAGATGAATTAAATGTCATAATGAATATTATTATGATTCATTATAGAATTTAACCTAAGAATAATTTAAATGTGCTCTCTGAGAAAAATTCTTTGTTTTATTAAAAAAATTATACTTCAGAAATTATAGATTTATTTTAATAATAATGTTTGAAAACATATTCTCACCTTTCAAACAGTTTTTAGTTTTCGGATACATTCAGACATATTCCATTTATTTTGATTTTATTGCAAAGTGGAAATTTTCTGACCTTCTGACAGAACATTCCCGAGACCTAATGGAATAATGCTGTCAGAATTATTAAGTTTATATAATAGTTGTTGTTTGCACTAAAATTACTAAAAACTTTGAGATGATTTACAGTGGTTTTAATAAAAACACAAAATTCAACACGGTGAATTCAGTTGGCACTGGTGGCCTACAGAAGGTTCGTTTTTTGGCAATTAGAGCGGAGCGCGTAAGTAGGTAAGAATGATTCTATCCAAATTAACATTTTGGCAGTCGGCTCATTCAGTAGAGATGTATAAAAATCAAACAGTCAGTTTGGAATCTTTATAATAAAAATCAAGTAACAGTTAAGAATCTTTAAAGAAAAAACACGTTCGTTTTCCAGATTATTTGCAGATCAGCAGAACTAGGTACATTTTAACGTGACTCTTTATTTGGAAGTTTCTATAACTTTATTATTCACAATCTGTTACTACAATCACCAATCAACTATCATTACCAGTAATATGCAAGGTTATCGTGGAAAACCAAATTAATATTGTGTCGAAAGGTAAAATGCAGAAAATTGTTTTTCAGCAATGATTACTTTTAAATTTGGGAGGCGGGTATGGGTACCGCCGCCCCGGAAACCATTTATTAGATAACCAATACCCCTGCTGTAGGTCGCCCCAAGTTGCCTGGGGTTAATGTGGTGTGGTTGGTCTTGGCGGCGGTTGCTTTTGTCTCCACCACCCCATTGAAAGAGACTATTTGAGGGAGACTTTTAGACATTTTAGGACTCTCGGAACATTGCCTGGGACCGTAGGGGGATGGATAGTTTTATACGTCCGTCACTCCTGGAAACACTGACTCGCAGACTCTTACCCATCCCTCACACCTCCAGAACCACTCTCCTTCCTTTCCACACAGAATCCCCAAAGATGACATAGGCCCTGAGTGGTGTTTTCCTCAGCGCCTCCAGTGTGGAGCTAATATAAATAAAATAGAAACGCTTAATACGTTCATTAAACGACGCGATGAGTTAAACAATGTCTCATTAAACACGCTGCCATGTTTCTAAAGCCTCGATGACATTGAGCGAGTTTACAAGCTACTATCTGGGAAATTCACTATCTGTTAGTAAACTCAATCAGTGTCATCGTATTACCTGCTAACTAGCAGATTGTGGACAATCTACGAAAAAAGTTGAAAGGTGGTCAACTTTACTCGCTACTCGCTCAAGATGGCGGCCAACCAACAGCTGATTTCGGAACTGTCGGAGTTAGTTCGGGGGGCATAATTCTCGCTACTGGCTAACGTGTGGCGCTAGCTGCGAGCTCAAGTTTTTTACAAACTTTCGACCGAATTGGTTCGCGCGAGAGTCGTTATTTTAGCTGCTACTGTCGCTACTAAGCGAGTAGACAGTTTTATGTGTCATCATGACAATCTCACTCGCCGATTCTCCAGCTTTAAAGCTTAACGGATAGTAGCTTATAAACTCGCTCTTTGTAATTGAGGCTTAACATTGCTATGGTTCATTTGATTTCGAAGCCAGAATGCAATAATTTAACTTTTATCAGTGACTTCCATAAAAAGCTTTTGAATTGAAAAGTAAAAGGTGAAAAAGTACCCAAACTAAAGAATTAGTCGTGTTGCAGCACAATCTTATCTGATTTCTCACCGAGTTATTCCAATCTCAAGCTGTCTGGCTGATTTGTGACATATCATTAGAGAAGATATTTATCTGCGAGAAAATCATTATTGCATACAACAAAAAACGCTCGTTTTGTTATTTTACACCAGAGGTACAAGCGAATAGTACACAGAACTGATTGATCAGTTGAGAAGAGAAAAACTACTAGGATCGGTCAAAAATTAATGCCTCCTATTTTTTTTCTCCTTTAATTGTCAAGAAATAAAAATGCAATTACATGGGTTGAAAACCACACTATTGACGATTACTTTGTTACTTTTCAAATTAATCTCCGTCCATTTCTAAAGCTTTGATTCATATTTAAACAAGGGCATGTATCACAGTGTTGTAAAAAGCACGATCACATCCAGAACACCATCGCCATTACTTTCCCGCCGATCACAGAGTTTTGATTTTTTTTTGTCCTTGGTGAGTTTGTGTGATGTCATTCCATTCACTGCCTCTTTGATTCAGGTTCAAAAAAATGAACCCATATTTCGTCTCCGGTCACAATTTTTTCCAGAAATCAAGCGCTGCAAGTGTTGTGAGGCTATTGTTTTTCTTGTTTCTTTATTCTGGCCGGTTAACTTTCTTGCACAAACTTTTGTTGAGTAATCAATTATCGAATAATCGTCATTACATTGACTTTACTGAGGGAGAGAATGCGACATCTGTAGTTATCTGGGATCACCACGAATGATATCATCAACTCGTGTGCAGTCACTGCAATCAACGGCCTGCGCCGTTCCGCTTTTTGTCAGCCAGCTGAGTTTGTCTGTCAGCTTTGTTACAGCGATGAACCCATCATCTAGCAGTGCTGACATCCACTGTTGCATAATGGTACACATTTTTCAGTGTCGCATGAATGCGGATGGGTGTTTCACCTTCAATCAATCACAGAACGCTGTCTATTACGAACATCGATGTCGGCTATTTTGCAAGCGACTGCCACCTGTTGACGCAAAAAGTTACTATTGCAGTAGATTGTAGAAGAAGGTTTGAGTAATAGCACCAAATTCAAAATTTTCACTTAACTAACTTTATTTAAGTAGAAAAAATAGGAGGCATTACTTTTTGACTGACCCTTTTATTACCATCAAAGCAAGCCTGTAAAATAATACCAGCACCAGAAAATCCCATAAAATATTGCGAGATTCTGAGCTATAACTTAAGAGACTGACTTATGCATGTATAAGTGACCTATTTTATATTGCCTTAAGGGTTGTACATTTGCACATGCATAAAACGTGCTTCGATTACGTGAGATGCATTATGAAGGTTTACCGTTCAGAGGGTTTCTGGAGTAATCTGACAATTTTGGCAAGCCGCGGGGCAAAAAGTACAAATTATATGAAATTTCGTACAGCTTCGTATAGGCGATGAATAATTTATTGAACACAATAAAAACGAATGGGTTCTAACGGTGGTAAGAACCCTGATGAAATAAGGTTACGTAGTGGTAAAATCCATTATTACAATCGTATTGATAGTAGAACCACGTCTCGATTCCGGGACTTATGGAAAACTATAAAAAAAAAATATGTATTTGATACGTACGGTACAATACATAATCATAAAAAGGCAATGCTCGAATGGAACCGGTCAAAAATGGTGCAGATTATCAATAACTCACAGACATAATGAGATATCGGAGTGGTATCAGTTATCACTATCCTGAGGCAGTTATCGCTTTCATTGTAGGTCAAGGATAATGGCCTAGCGCTGGGCGGCTTCGCGGGTCAGTGGATACCTGTTGCACGACTCGAGGTGAATATTCATTACACTTCGAGGCAAAATGACCTGAGGCACGTTGCAAACATATCGACGGTAAAGGTAGACACTATTCAAGAAAAAAAAAAACAGAAATCGTCAAAATATGCACATCTTCCAAGATTTCGCCGAGGTTTATTAAGTTTTATTTTTCCCACAAAACTTGTATTTGGATTTGAGATCAAAATACCTAAAAAAACTAAAAGGTATAGCACATATCTCGTACGGACATGTGCTACTTCATTTATTTGTGATTTGCATTATGATAATATGCAGGCCAATGAATTCGGTTTTTTTTTTAAATTCTAATTAACTAAGTAATTAATAAAAAATTTCCCGTAACTACTGAGTTATTATGATGAAATATTAATTTACGTACAACAAATTTGTAATCCGACATAAATTTGTCATCAAAATCATTAATTTGATCATTTAATTTTTTTTTTAAATTTTTATCATAATTAACAACACTAAATTTTTGGTATATTTTTTTACTAATAAAATATTATTCAGATAGGGTTAGGTTTTTTGGGTTCAAAACCAAATTTAAGTTTTGTATGAAAAAGGCTGCGCTGTCGTTCCTCTTAAGATGAAGCTATACGTGAAATCTTATTTAGATTAATCTTTACGCCGAATCGGTTTACAGCATGAACATCAAAAAATATGCTACGGATAATTTGAAGCTTATACTAGCTTTTCTTTGTTTTGGTATTACAATAAAATTATTAATTACCTTAAAAAAAATATAAGCGTAAACCAGAAAAAAAAATGTTTTTGCATGATATAACTATGAAGAAACATATATACTTACTATAAGAAACAATTTTCAAAAAATACCCCTTTATGGCTAAGACTATACAGTTGAGGTTTTGTATGTTCTAACGTTTTTTCATTCTTATAAAATTATGCACAAAATAAATAAAAATAAAAAAAAACACTTTTTCGCTTACTTGCCTCGTGCAAAAAAAACGCTCGATTTTAAATTTTTAATGAGAATTGAAATATTTCTAGCGTTTATATTCCTCTTAATGGGTTGACGATTCTTGGTTACAAAACGAGTAAAACAAAACAAAAAACTTTCGCGCACAAGCGGAGACCGCTGCCGTGGCGAATCATGCAACGGACATCAACTTGTTATGAAGTCGTTTGAACTTTCGGTTTCTGACGAAACGCGATGCTAATTCTGCAGCTTTTTTAAAAGGTTACAATAAATAACACGTAATACTAAATAGGTCACAAGACTGTGGACGACTGGGAATCAAAAAGTAACACAACTGGTAGGATCAATCCAGTTACCAACATAATTATATTAGCAAAACCAGCAATCAAAGGTGAACCGTTGTTTAAATTTACTTTGGCGTTAGTTAATGATCAAATTATTGTTTTTTTTTGTTCCTCCCTATTCATTATAAATAATTATAACAAACAACCGTAGGTTGCCAACACGGTGCTATATAATAACTGTTTTCGCGGTTTTGTATGGGATCACATATGCTTATCCCCGCCTCTTTTGAATTTAAGAGCTCCTAAGCCCCCTAAAGACCTTTGGGATTTTTTATAATACGTTGACAGATGGACGTAGATTGAGAAACTCCATGTCGCTCAGGCACATGGTGATATATTAATAAATTAAACAATCTTATTAGATTTGAACAGGTGTCCGAATTTGCTTTAGTTGTATTTAACAATCAAAACGGTGTTCTTATCCTAGCTATTCCATTCAAACCGTCCTAGTCAATAACAACCGCAGATGCCCAACACTTTTGCTGCCAATTAACAACTGGCCTCGGTTTGTCAAAGTGTCGAATTCGTATTAATTAAGTTTCACCAGACCTGGAAGCTTTGATCGAGCAGGTTCTCGGCGGATCTCCGGGCGGAGGGCGGCAGCGGCAGCGAGGGCCCCCGGCGCGCGGGCCCCTCGAACACCTCCGCGCCGCGCACGTCCTCCATGGAGCGCGACAGGGAGCGCGGGCGCGCGCAGCCGCAGCGGCCCGACGGCCCCCGCGCGGGCCCCGCCAGAGCCCCCCTCCAAGGCGGGGAGAAGAAGTAGTAATCGCGCCCCTTCAACCCCGGGTACTCGGGGGAGGGACGGTATAGCGGAGGCCACGGCCGGGGCTTGTGACGCATTAATAGATCTCCCATCATTCTTTGGTTTTAAATGATTTTTCTTCCAATATACATAGAGGTCGCAAATCAAGCTGCTGACATCTGAATTTAAACCTCTTGGGCGTATTATTCTAACATCATCAAACCAAGGTATTGTTATAATATGTTGTCAATCTTATAAGCTTATATTTGAGATGTGCCAAACTTTTAATTCTGATAGTAATATCCCATCGGTATTTCGGTACCCAACTGGCTGCCAAATTCTATTGCACAGATGTTTGATTAGCAGCCATCGTCTAATCTTTCTGTCGAATCAAATAAATTCGTTCTTTGGATGCTGCCTCTCAATAATGAAATTGTTCACTGTGGCACTAAATTTAATTATTTTATGATATTCCAATTCCTCCGAAATTAATTAATTAACAGTAAAATGTATGAAATCTTTGGTATAAAAAGTCACAATCTTTTTGTTGTTGTTGCTGATTGTAATGCTTATATATGTTAATGCGTCGATAAACTTCCAGTATTTTGTTTTGGTATTAAGCTCACTTTCACGTTAATAGATTGTTTGTTAATTACAATGTTTGATAGTTTCAGGTTATGCACAAATAATGAAATAATTTAAGAAGGGTGATACAAGTGAATAAGTAAGATATACTTTTGGCACAATTCCACAACGTTTTATAAAGACGTTTAGAGTTATTTACAGTAATAATGAATTATAAAACTTGATTTAATCGTATGTAATATTTAGAACACTTGTAACATAATATTTATTTAACAGTACGTATATCTATTTCTAGTACACGACGAGTTTGAGATACGATGAGAATGTTTGAAGTTTCGCGGAAAAGTAAGCGACACTTGTACACTCGATACAGTTTCCATCGATAATGAAGACAAAACGGAAGCATCTTCTGCTGTGGCGAGAGAAAGGACCGATCTCGCTGGAGAAATGCTATCTACTGCCGCTTCTAGGCTACCGCCCCACTTAGCGCGTACCTCTCGAGGGAGCCGAGCGGGCAGAGGCTAAAACTGGTCCACGGAATGAAAAAGGCCCGTCTTTCAGTGCCGAGTCATCGAGTGTTCGCCGGCCGACGGACAGCGAGAACTCGACGCTCGGCGCTCGGCACTGAAGCCATCGAGCACCACCAGCAGGCGCGGGCTAGAAGAGGAAGGCCTAGAACTACTAGACGAAGCAGTCGTGCTTTGCAGACGATTCTTCAGGCTTTAGAGAGCGGCAGCTTCCACTCGGCTCTTTCACCGCTGAATCCCGTTGCACTGGCTGCTGCAGCATTTCTGCAGCGTTTCTCATTTTAATGACTTCGCCAGATGGACCCGTTCCGGGGGGTTCGCGCCCATTGCCTTTACTACTTTTGAACAATAAAATATATAAAGAATTATATTATCAGATGTACATCAAACACAACGGGAAAAAGTGACGGCAATCACTTTCCGATGTTATCATTAGTATAGCATCAGACAGGCAGAATTACTTGCGGTATTTTCAACGCGTAAATTCGTAGCCGTTCTCGGAGACCAGCACTTCCTCAGTCTGTCAAATAGTGACCTACCCCAACCAACAACTCAAGGGATTATTTACAGTTAGAAGGCCCAAGAATAGCGATTTTTCAAGATTTTTTTCTTAGCATACACTTTCATATTTATTAATGTAAAAAATGTAAACATATTATTACGGCAACTTTTAACTATATTTTAACATTTTTTTATTTTTTAAAATAACTATTTTGAAAACTGCTTTAGCTGATCTCCCGAAGCTCCTCTCTTGCGGTGACCACCATATCTCTAGACTGGATTATAATAAAAAAAACAAACGGATTACGTTAAAGTAATGTATAATATTCTTATTAATCGAAGGGCGAAGAAAAATAATTCTTTTTTAAATGGCGGCTTCTCAAAAAAAACGATTTTTGAGCAAAATTTTGGCCTTACATTGTTTATAAAAAATATACATATTTATCGGTGAGAACTGACCTTCGATTAATAACAAAAAAATATACTTAAGAAGCTTGCGTTAAAATTTGAGTCTGATCGGTTCAGCCGTTTCCGAGATATCTTGGTCACCGACTTTAAAAACACAGTTTTGAGAAAAACGAATTTAAAGTTTGCCTCCTACTTTCAAATGCTCTGACATGTATTTTACAAATATGCGTGTAACTTCGAAAATAATCGCCGGATTGACTTGAGATTTTCTGTGTGTGTACTTATATATATATATATACATTACGAAAATTAAATTAAAAAAATCGATTTTTTGAAAATTCTAATTGTATATAACCCCTTAAGAAGCTAAAACGCCTCGATCAGATGTAACTTTGTGGATATTTTTTTTTTTTTTTTTTTATATTAACTCCACACAGGAGGCCCTGAGGGAAATAATTTCCCTCAGGGCCTATGTCATCTTTGAAGATGCTGTGTGGAGGGTGCTGTTGAGGAGAGGAAGGAGTGAACATGGGTCTTGAAGAGACCCATATTGTAGGAGGGAGGAAACACAGAAGCCGGCAAATCGTTCCACAGCCGGGCTGTTGAACTCAAGAACGAGTCGTAGAAACGACCCGTTCTCATGTGACTAATGTCAACCGTGTACAAATGTTGAACGCGTGTTTGGCGTGTTTCCCGACTATGCACCGGTGCCGAGGGGATCAGTGACGCTAGTTCCTCGGAGCATCTTCCATTGTAATACCGGTAGAACAAGGACAGCATTCCCACCTGACGCCTGTGCTCTAAAGATTGCAGTCCATTTGTTAAGTTAGGAGAATCTATCAAACGGACCGCCCGTTTCTGCACAGAGTCGAGGGTTTTTTTCAGGTATTTTGGGACTCCAGACCAGAGGTGGCTGCCAAATAAAATGTATGGATATGTTCGAGTTAAGCAATTAATGATTATTCCAAAATAAAATTCATGTCAACGTCCAAATAATGCAAAACTCTGGTCTTGTTAGTTTTTCGCCACGCACGTTCGTTACTGACAACTTACCGTTGTATAACGTAAATAGCAGGTAGACATATACATATCTTATAAATGTGTGTTTTCCGATCCAAGTTTCCATTAATCTCAACGAGACCCCGTTGTCGGTTCTAGTTGACGCATAAACTAACACCGATGGACAGCGAAATCGGTTGTTGCTAATTCAAGAGGATTTCTCATTCTACTACAAAGAGAGTCGAGTAATTTTTTTCCTCGCTTAACCAATACCGGTCCCGGGAAGAAGTCGTCGCATTTCTCTCCGTCGAGAGCGTGAAAAGAAAAGTGGACCACTTTAGTACGGCGATTAAAGAGGAAATGCATCAGGATGTAAAAGTAAGAATAATACCGAAATGGCCAACGGTTAATGTTAATTGTTATTAATTTGTAGAGCAGTTATGGGAAGTTTTTTTCAACCGCCCGGTAAACTGGTATGCATAACTTTAAAAGGAAACGCGGGCGCCGACAAACTTGAATAATAGATGAATTACAAAACTTTAGCTAATCTTTGCCACCCAGAATACTGGGCGAAAAGGACAACTGCACGTCAGGCTAACACCTAAATAATTGTGTAAAAAAATATATATTTTCTATCCAATTAATTCATTTATAAAACCATTAAGACAAACGTGTCATTATTAGCACAATTAATTTTTCTAGGTAAATCAGATTTTACCGAAAATCCAGAGTGGAAGCTTTGAAGGGATTCTTACTATAGAAATCTTTAACAGTATTTTAAAACGCAGTTTATTACGGAGCAGGTGCCAAATTCAACGATTTAATAAGAGGTAGGTAAATTTCACGCCTCGGCTCTTAACAGCCTAAATTGGTTTGTGAAGTTTGTTTTCATCTTTGGTCCACAAAGCCAATTAGGCTTTTTGAAAGCTGGTGTTATATTCTCAACGAAATTCGGTAAAAGGCATTGGAATCGGTGAACATAAAAAGAGGCGACGGAAACATACATTAATCTAAAAAGTTAGGGTTTTGAAAAAAGTTGCTTTTTTATTTTCATTTGTTAAATTCTTACTAAAACTTAACAGAACTGAGCCTAGTTGGTTTTATTGAAAGAAATCACTGTTTTTGAAGTGAAAACTTCTTAAGCACACTTGTGATTTGAAACTCGATGAAACGAAAAAGCGACACTTAAAAGAGACAAACACATACATCTATAGGATTTAGCGTGCGAGACAATAAGAAAGAATAATCGGTCCCCCCTTTATGCGGTGTTTCGCAGCCTACTACTACTACTGTCTACTTTAGTTTTCTGCCGAATTCACTTCTACAAGAAATTTAGAAAATGTGAAACGATTTGCGGACATTTTACGAAGTTAGATAAGGTAAAAGAAATCGATTTAGGCTATGTATGGCCACAGCTCGTGCTTTTGAATTGAAAGACAGGAATTTTGTATCTAGCTGAAAGAAGTTGTGTTGATATAGGACCATACATGAAAAGCTGTGAAAAGACGTGAACTGGAAATCACCGAAAGTAGTGCAAATTTCATAGTGTCAGAACTAAATATTACAGAGAGAGTCAAGAAAGAAAGTAGATTTCTGTTTAATACTGAAAATTACAGATTAATTACAGTAAGAGAATGTGGAACGGAGTAAGTATTTTGGGGTTGAATGTTGACCTCTCGCGGCGAAACGAAAGTTACAACTTTTCCACGCACCGCGGAGAAACGCCCGCTTCGAAGGTCGCCATGAGTCACTAAATTAGATATAATCCAAAACGGAAACTTTCGAAGAACAATCAAAGCCGCGCAAAATACGGAGAAAGCTTGCGAGGCACGACTCAACGCTAAGGAAAGCCAATAAGTACCAATCAGGTGGTGTGGAAAGAGGTGGGACATAACTCAAACCTAACTCAACAGATACGCCGGGAGAGCTGGACCAAAATGTTGTTTAAATCTCAAACCCAACATAACCCAACCAAACCTAACCTAAAAGAGACAGAAAGAATTCGATCAAAATTGTTCCGATGCTCCGGTAAGACGTCGTCACCACCAAATGCCAAAAAATAACAAAATAGAGGAGGAATAGAGAATAAAAATATTTTATTGATTATCTTAGTCGATACAACTATATTTTTTTTAAATAAATATTAAATAGGTGTGGAGCACCAAAATGTTTCGAACATCAGTGATCATCTTAGAGTTTGCAATTGCAAAATTTCTAGTACAATCATTTTATACTAGCAGTTAAAAACCCGCTGCGCAGGTTTTTGCTGCTAGGCTCCGCGGGCGGCTTTTGTTTCATCTTCGCCCAGTTTAAGTGTTGGTGACCATTTTATTAATCCGATAGGAACAGGTTCCAAAAATAGCCGGTTCTCGGATCCAGTGACAGTCACAGTGACTAGTCACCGGGACAAAGTAACCGCGACGGGCAATGATGTCGCATATAATATGTAGAGGCGTGGTAGAAATCACAATATTCACAACTGCCAGTTACTATAATAATCATACCATCCATATACCAGAAGAGATCGACGAAAGTATGAATCCAATAATACTTACGCCTGCCAGTTGACGCTCTTCGTGCTAACTGTTACATAAGTGACGCCATATTTTGGCATTGCTTTAATTCGGTTCTATTAAAGCTTTGTAACTTGACGTATGAAAACAGTTTTTCGTAAGGTGTGGCATCAGAGTTGTATTCGTAGTCGGATTCTCAAATTTTAACCGTACAGACGTTGGCGTAATAATAACGTCAGATTGTTTCCAGATATGTCCTCTTTCCACAACGATCTTATTATTTTCTGCACATTTAACTGACTACCATATGTATTCCTCTTTGTCCAAAATACTAATAGAGGGAAACAATTATACCAAGTCAGTTACCATCTTCAATTTATCTTTAAATAAATATAAAATATTGTTACTGAGGCAGTTCAGTTATACACAATGAATGCTGTATATTTCTTACTATTCATATGTAAAAGTCCCGAAAAAGGGCGTTAATCAATATATAATAAATAAATTTTGTATTCGTTCTTTTACTAGTAATAATCTATATTTATGACAATTTTATCTTGTGTGCAAGAACGCCGCTACGGCCGCTATTAACAAAAAATATAAAATTATAAAGTAAAAGTGCATTCATTTGCAACTATGCAAAGTCAACTATTAGCTTAACCGTATATTTATGGCAATATAAAAAAATATATATAAAAAAATACAGAATTTGCATGAAATGAATGATGAGAGAAACGAAGAATAATAAGAAAAATAAAAATGCTGATAAAACACGTTGAGAAATTCGGAGCAAAGCTATTAATGGGAGTACCTAGTACCTAGTGTGTAGTGAGTAGTAGCTGTGTAGTTGCACAGAAGCAGATCGACGTGCGAGAAGATTGGCGTAATTGGCTGCAATCAGGGGCGACTCACGCGGCACGCCACTGTTGTGTGGTTACAAGTCATGTACTCTTATTTCACACACAGGAGGACTCGAGGAAAATCACTTCTCTTGGCCTGTCATTTTTGAGGATGTTGTATAAAAAGATTTTGAAGACAGGAACAAGCGAACATAGGTCTTGAAGAGACGGATAGATAGGCGATACACAATACATAGGCAAATTCTCCCATAGCCGAGCGGTTTAACTCCAGAACGAGTCGTAGAAACGGCCCTTTTTTTTCGGTTTCGAAGGAATAAATGACGTTAGTTCCTTAGCATTCTCCATTAAAATACTGATGGAACAAGGACAGCTTTCCTACCTGCAGAGCGATTCTATATCTTTTGTGGGATCGAGATCTGATCTCGGACGAGATCTCTTGTCACATTTGTGTGATTTTCTATGGCTGTCGTTTTAAACACGAATTCTTTAATTTTAAGATGTCTACTGCGGTAAAATGCACGGCTAAGTAATAACATAAAAAAGCGACAGGTAGAAAATCTGACAGGAGATCTCGTCCGAGATCAGATCTCGATCCCACAAACGATATAGAATCGCTCTTCTGATGCTCTAAAGATTGCAATCCGTTTGTTAAAATAAAGCAATCTGTCAAAGGGACCGCCCGTTTCTGCACAGAGTTCACCATGTTATAAAATACTTTTCTAAGTACCTATTTATTAATGAACAGTAGACATTAGACGTAATTTTGATTACTCCGAATTGACAGCTTGCAACACTCATGCGCTCTGGCGGAAAAAAAGGTCCCATCAAACACGGCTACCAAGGGTTGAAATGCAAAATGGTCGAGTCAAAACAGGACATCGCAACGCTCAGTTAATAGCAATCACCGAATTAGAAGTTCTATAAATTTGTGCTGCGAATAAACACCGGGTAATGGCGATATGTGGTATGTGTATAACGCATCCGACAATAGTTAGAAGACTCCCACAGGGCCCGTTAGTTAGCGCGTGCTATTATCAAGTGCGCCATTCAGGGCAAATATGCCGCGCCGCGCGCCGCGCGCCGGTAGCGCATTAACACTTAACGCACCATTCTTCACCCGGGAGCAAGCATCGGTGGTTCTTTATGTCCTAATCGTCTGCAATGCTTTATCCAAATTGTGAACTTGTGAGAGTTTTACACGAATGCTTTTTTTCATACCGATTCTCATATGGAAACTACATCGGATCCCATGTGAAAAATTTATGCTTTACAGATTCACACGATCATTATTTTCATACTTACGATTTCATACTGATAGTTTTGATTAGAGAAGAAATAATATTTCAGTAGGGTACTAAATTGTATGAGATGAGAGCATTTTTTAATTTTCACAATACCGAACAGCAATGCAAGTTCATAATCAGTAATTTATTTATTTATTTTAATTTAAGTACATAAAACAGGCATGTTGCTCAAAAATTTATATACATGGATGATTTAAATACAGTGTATAACAGAAATTAAAACAAAAATAGTAACAAAAATAATTAGCTACATATGCCAAAGTGAATGACAAACAAGAATGAGTTAAAGATAGAATACCAAAATATCACCAACAATTTATTATTGGCACCTGTGCTGATAGGACAGTAGATAAATATTGCCTGTCTTTGAATAAAGGGCTTCATCACTAATTAGCTTTACATGATTGATGGTAAAATATCCTTTTTGAAGTGTTTAAATTGGTCATTAAAAATGTCAATTTCATTATTAGAGCAGTGTATAGTGTTATAATGTCTTGACGTTCGTGGTATAGGAGATAAATATCCAGTATTTGTGTGGTAGGTAGATATATATAGAAAATATCTTGCATCCTCCTTGTTTAATATCTAGATGGTGTGTTGATGTTAATTTGGGATAAAATGTTTGGTGTATCAACTGATGCATGTATAATTTTGTGTACTATATAGTGAAGAATTCGGTCGTTATATGTTCCAAATTGATCAGATAAACCTTCATGATAAGCAATTACACGGGTTAATTTTCTTTGAATGGATTCGATTCTGTAATTGTGAATCTCATAATTGGGAGACCAAATAGTGGATCCGTATTCAAGAATACTTCGCACAATTGATTTATATAATGTTAAAGTTAATTCTGCACTTTTAAAGCAATTACTGTTATAAACACAGGTTACGGTCCTATTGTCAACATTAATTTATAAAACGAAATAAACATGCAACGTTAACGTTACGTAAAACAATGTCAGACGACAGATATGTCAAATAATGTCCGCCATCTTAAAATATACGAAAATCCGTACCAAAATAGAACACGTCCATTTTTCATCTCGAATCTTTACTGATGTTTCTTGTTTCGGAGGTTTATACAAATCGAGTTGCGGTTTGGTAATTTGCGCCCAAGGTCATAAATCAGCACCAATAACGTGGTCTATACACAGTTAGATAAACGCCAGCACAGCCTGTGTTAAGCGATTTCGGATGCTGCATCATGTCACTGTCGCGGGATCGGAGCTCCATCGCTACTCCGACGTCACGTGACCAAACGGGAAACGGACACAATATGACCTTGCCCGACCTGTTACTAACTAGAACATGCAAGAGACAAAGACCCAGAATTGTGGAAGAAGTGAAACGCTCTGCCATTTTCAAGTCATGAATACGTATCGAGGGGGGCGGCTTGGCAGTGCAGTAGATTAGGAAAAGGGTACTGAGGGACTAAAAAGGCTCTAACTTTTAAAATAATTCGATTTTAGAAAAATTATTTTAAGGAGATAATTTTTAATATTTAAACCATTGGAATACGAAGAAATTTTTTTCAACTATTCTTTTTTTCTAGACTAGAATCCTGAAGAAGGAAGGGTGCTTCCGAAACCTGTACTGTAAATTATGGCGAGCCACAAAGTTAATGCTTTTTACAAATATACAATTTCTTTGCAACGCATGCCGGGAATGCGCTAGTAACAAATAAAATAAGTTCGAAGCACAACCTGGTAATTAAATCAATTAGACAAGTGATTTTAGTGACATCAGGGAACATTCACAAGGCAATTCGAGCAATTAGACAATTTTTAGTGATATCAGGGAACATTCACAAGGCAATTCGAGCAATTAGACAATTTTTAGTGACATCTGGGAACATTCACAAGGCAATTCGAAATATTGACTTACGTTCAGTAAAACTGTTCGTGCAGTGAGAATCTTTAATACTATCTGATGGAGATGCATCGTAAAGAACTGTTACAAATTCAGAGATAAGCAGCCTTGCTCATTTATTCCAAACTGAATAATAAATTGAGTGCATTTCGCAGTGGAAGCCGCGGCAAGTCGAGTTGATTTGGTCGTTAAATGGAATATAATTAAGCACGTATTAACTTACCCCAGTTTTGGAAAACTTTCAGTCGATCTTCTGAGTCACCGGCACTGGAGCAGTTAACTATTCGCTCTTCATTAATATATACACAAATCGAGTTTTGGGAAGCGGTGGTTGTTCCGAACGTTTTTTTTTTACATGAATACCGCACAAGAGTCCCAACTGCTCCCGTCTGGGGCCAGTGAGTCTATGGCATCCCCAATTGGGGTATGTTGTGAGGCTGAGGGTAGTAAGGAAGAGAAGGAGATGGGGAAGAAAAAGGTGGGAAGGACCTGGCTATTCAGTTCTGGTCACCAAACACGGCTAAAGCCATTTCAAGCAACGTTCAATTCTGAACGGTGGTCTTACACCAGGGCGATACTCAGGGTATCTTCCACTCTCGAATGTGTCGCAAATATACTATATATTATTTTAAATGAATAAATTATGAAATAACAAAAATTATTCAAATAAATTTTATTAGCCACGCCGGGATTCGATCCCGCGATCTTCGTAATGCGAGTCAAGAGCCTTACCGCTGGACTACGCCGGCCGCCGAGTACTTCAATAATCAAGATGCAGATTTTCATTATGTCATCATCAGTGTTTGTTCACGGTGAAGTTCGTGGCGATATGAAATATGGATTAAGCGACTTCTTCCCCAATTAACAGTTTTTTTAAACAGGATTACAGGATCTTTTGAGGAAAGGAAGAAGATGAACTTCTGGGAATGGAAAAGGTAGAGGGGTGGGTAAATAGCTGGGTGTCAGTATCTTCAGTCTCCAGTAGTGACGGACGTATGAAACCCTCCCAACGTGGTGCAAGGCGATGTTCCGAGAGAGTCCTGCTGGAGAGGTCAAAACTAGTATTAATCAGTCTCTCCCGGTTCGGCCTGCCATCTGCCGGATGGGCAGATGCATTCACCACCAAGACCAGGACACACCTCGCCCATGAACCTGGGCACCCCTGCTAAGTCATCAAACGTAACGAACCTTGGGGTGACCTATAGCAGAGGTAGTGTATTATTTTTAACACTGTATTAATATCAATTGTCATTGGCCAGTCTGGGGTCTAGAAGTCGAAAAGTCTTATGTAAATCCCTCCCTATTCATCCCCAATAGGCGGCCCTGAGATAAATTATTATTGGAAGGAATTAATATATAAAAAAAATTTAAAAATGGTGAAAGCTGCAGAGATCATACTTGTAGGAATTATTAAAATCTGAAAATGCAGGAGCAGTATGTTCGCACAGTTAGTTAAGTTAATAAGAAGTGATAATTTCATTGTTAGAAGTTGTATTCAGGTTGTCGACCCCTGTCCGCCACTTGTCTGGGGAAAATCTCACCTAGCATGGGAAGTTAGTATGAGTTTAACAATGTAACATACTCCGTAACGAGTACTTATTTCATTTCACAATTTTCCTTTCAGCATTCATTCGGCTCAGTCGGGTTATAATAGCGATAATAGTACCACGCCCAGTGGGAAAACAATATCATACAAAATAATCATAAATCGGGGCAGACTGCGCAGCATATAGAGCGAACTTAGTATTTTAATGTACCTACCTTATAGTCTGTAAAACTGAAGTGAGTTGTTAACCTTTCCATTGAGAAATGTTTCGTGAATATATACATACATTGCCCACCTACATTACTGCAGAGTAAAGGTTAAATAAACTGATGCTAAATTCAACAGATTGGCGAATCAGTCTGAAGTTTACAGGTAGCATTATTTTTTTGTATATACCTACAGTTTATTTATTATTTTCATGCAAACGGCACAACATGTGACATCAGCAGACGAATGAATAGTACAACAAGATAAAGAAAGTAACAAGTATAAATGTTAAAGTAAAAATTATGAAAAAAATAAAAAGTTTGTATCCAAAGGTAAAATACTGATACAGTTTATCCTGATTGGGAATAAATGCAAAGCGGGATTGTATGAAGATCAAGTGAGTCCTGTAATTTCAAAAACCGCTACATCTGGTTTATTTGCCAAATCGATCTGAGTATGACATCTTGTTCACATTTTTCGAGGAACAAGATGAACCTAAAATTGAGATTCAAAACCTCCCTTTTCACAACCAAAAACCATGTTAAAACTACGAGTTTTGTTTCTCACTCGCAGTTTTAACATGGTTTTTGGTTATGATAAGGGACCCGCTATTTAATTCAAGAAGTTACTATCGAAACCCGCTTTATCGGAATTCAACCAATCACGAGCAGTTATTTCGCCAAGATGGCGGGTTTAGAAACTCGCGCGTCAAGTCAGTTGAGTTTCAAAAGCCTCTACTTCGTGAATAAATCACGATGTGAGTTTCAAAATCCGCTATATCCATTTTATTTATCGAAATTACTTAAATATTGCTAGACATACATTGAAAAATTAACACTTCTCGAATTTATGTTACTCCAATTCATTATATAAAAAAAATATTATTTATTTACGATAGAGGTGTGACAGTTTTTTTGCGGTTTTCTCCGAATCAGTGAAAGTTGATATAGCGGATATAGAAATTAAACGACTAAGTGTAGCTCAATCTTTACATACACAGAAAGTTTACTTCATAATGATAATAATGTTATTGACGGCTGTCGGATTCGATCTATTTAATTTTTTATTTCGGCAGGACTGGGAAAAAAACAATTTTTTTTTTGTATTTAGTAAAATATTTACACATTTATGTACATTATTTATGAAATGTTTTGACTGTCCAACTAGGATGATTCCCGTTTTAGGACAGTCAAATTAGGATAAGAGTGAATATATGTGGACCATGATTTATACAAAAAAGAGGGAATTATATTATAATAATGTAAGAGAGTAAATTAAAAAACTAAAAGAAATAAAATGTGATTACATATTAGGCAGGGGTAGGCAGAGAGGACGGACCGCCAAACAACTCGATCTTGCACGCACTCCTTGCCTCGTTCTCATTCATACATTGTCTCATACATACTTTTTTATTATTCTAACTCTTGACATCGCCCGACTCAAGCATCTGATTCACTTGGTCGTGCCATGTCTTCCTCGGGCGTCCCCGATTTCGTCTACCATTCACATTTGCGTCATATATTTACCTTACACTCATTAGTACGTAATGTACTAATAATAATTAATAATTAATAAAAATGTACTAATCGTACCCTAGACTTATGTTTTTCTAACTTAAAGTCACTTTTAATT
Source organism: Glyphotaelius pellucidus (assembly GCA_936435175.1). NCBI lineage: Eukaryota > Metazoa > Arthropoda > Insecta > Trichoptera > Limnephilidae > Glyphotaelius > Glyphotaelius pellucidus. The sequence continues at coordinate 42,482,642 of OW386542.1, read as the reverse complement.
GAAGAATGTAGTGAACCGCTGGTGCCCATTGATGCTTATCATCCTCCACTGGAAGTTATTATTCCTCATGTGCATGTTAATACTTGTAAGCTGTCTTACAGTTACCAAAATTTTTTCAAAACTGATTACGAGGAAATTTGTAATTATCTTCTCTCTTTTGATTGGCCATCTATGCAATATGATGACATCAACACAGCTACAAATAATTTTTATTCTGTTTTGGGAAAGGCTATTAGCATGTATATTCCAACCATGAAATATAAGCCAAGCACATATCCAAAATGGTATTCCAATGAACTTATTAATCTTCTTATTACCAAAAAACTAAAACATAAGGAATATAAATTATATAGAAAAAATTCTGATTATATTGAATTTAAAGATTTAAGAACTTCGTGTAAAAAAATGTCTATGACCTGCTACCGTAACTATTTAAATAATATTCAAAACTCCATAATTAATAATGTTAGTTATTTTTGGAAATACTCGAAATCTCTTAAAGAAGATGATTCAGATTTTCCGAGCATTATGCACCTAAGTGGCAGCCATAGCAATAATACTGATGGTATTGTTAACTTGTTTGCAAAATTTTTTAAAAGTGTTTATTCAACAGACTCAAATAATTCTCCTATTCCAACAACTACTCTAGATGAAACTCTTGATGTTTCACAGTGTACCATAAGTATATCTGATGTAATTACTAAAGTTAAATCCTTAGATATCCACAAATCTGCTGGACCGGATAATATCCCTACAATATTTATCAAAGAATGTATCAAAGTAATTGCTCTTCCATTATCCAAACTTTTTAATCTATCTTTATCTAGTGGAATTTTTCCTGATAAGTGGAAAATTAGTTATTTGTCTCCAATTTTCAAAAAGGGTGATAAAAGTGATGTTTGTAATTACAGACCTATATGTATTCAATCCACCATACCGAAACTCTTTGAAAGCCTAATACTTGACAAACTTTTTACACAAATAAAACCTGTTATATCACCTCACCAGTTTGGATTTATGCCAGGTAGAAGTACTCTTTCCAACTTAATTATTTATGAAAATTTTGCAATGCTTTTAAAGAAAAAAAAACAAGTGGACACTGTTTATACTGATTTCAGTAAAGCATTTGATACAGTTTCCCATGAAATCTTAATTTGGAAATTAGGAAAGCTTGGTATACGCGGCAATATATTAGCCTGGTTTAAAAGCTATCTTACTGGAAGACAACAAATAGTTAGAATTAAATCCTCCCTGTCAGAAAAAATTAATGCAACAAGTGGAGTTCCACAGGGTTCACACCTTGGCCCAATCTTATTTATCTTGTTTATAAATGATCTTACAAAAATATTTCATGATGTATCTATCTTACTTTTTGCTGATGACCTCAAAATTTTTAAAATTATTGAAAATATTTATCATTGCAACATTCTTCAAGATAATTTCAACAAATTGTTAATTTGGTGTATGGAAAATAGACTTTATTTAAATATCTCAAAATGTCAAATTGTTAGATTTTCTAGAATAAAAAATCCAGTGATATTTAATTACAACATTGATAACAATGCTCTTCAGACATTAATGCAAATTAAAGACTTGGGCATCACTTTTCAATCAAATCTTTCATTTGTTAACCACATAACAGAAATCTGTAATAAGGGCTTAAAAATGTTGGGGTTTATAACTAGGCTAACTAGAAACTTTAACAATATAAAGTGTATTAAAATGTTATATTTTGCTTATGTTAGAAGCCAACTTGAGTACAATTCTCCTGTCTGGAATCCTCATTATAATGTGCACGTACAAGCTGTTGAAAGAATACAAAACAAATTCTAACGTTTTCTAAATTTTAAAATGGGTATTCCAGCAAATATGTTAAACTACAACACAATTTTAAACGATATGAATATGCTAAAATTGTCAGACAGAAGAATTTTCACTGACTTGGTATTTTTATATAAAATTCTAAATGATTTAGTTGATAGTCCGGTATTACTTGAATTGATAAGCTTCCGAATTCCACTTCGTAATACTAGAAGTCAGGATTTATTTCAGTGCAGAAATTCTGGGACTAACTACCATATGTTTTCCTCTTTGCCCAGAATACTAATGGAGGGAAACAATTATACCAAGTCAGTGGACATCTTCAATTTATCTTTGAATAAATATAAAATATTGTTATTGAGGCAGTTCAGTTATGTACAATAAAATGTTTTTTCTATGCTATATATGTAAAAGCCCCGAAAAAAGGCGTTTATTTATAAATAAATAAATAAATAAATTTAATCATTCACTCGCTCTACATAATTAGATAGGTACCTAATTAAATTATGATCCAAGCCGTGTTAAGCTCGACATTCCAACCAAGTCAAGCTTAAAATTAACTGATGTACCGATCCACAGCGACACAAAGTTAGTTGTGACATCGTCAGTCAACTTTCGCTGACAGCTGCCATTATGGCACGAGTATAATTTCACGATCTTCCACAGTGTAGTATAACGTCCTTCATTTGATTCTCCTGTACCAACATTAGTCATCTCTGGCGGGCATTAAGACAAAATTAAAATTTCCAAAGGCAGAATTATCATGATCCACAACAGTATTTGACTAGATTCGCGACAATGGCGAACTGACAGAGTTCCTCAGCCATCTTCGGCTGACATTGTTATTAATTCCTCCAGAGGTCATCGACACATTTCACTACGTCCGTTACCGCCATAATAACGTAACCAACGGCGATGTACCAACACGCCGCCATTTTATTTATGAACTCGGCTTGTTGGTAGATGGCAGATGGCGGATTAGTACGGTTACGTTATTGCTAATATCTAATTTATTGAAGACGTAAAACAAACCAAATTAATGTTAATATCTTTGAAATAATATGTTAATAATATGAATGTTGGATTAAGAAATGTGCGCGCATAAAAAATGTAATGGGATTTCAACGGTAGATCGATATAAAAAATTAAGTGAATTTCTGTAAGAGGTAAACTAAAGTAAAGCAAAAGTAATGCACTCGTATGTGGTTCCAAAATCGTTCATCCTTAAAAAACCGTTCATCCTTGAATTCAACTTAAAAAAAATGAATACATTATACATTTAAGTTGACAAGCTACTTGCAGTAGCTTAGCGGGTACAAACTCCTATTGTATGTAATTTTTATACAATAAAAAAATAAAAAAAAATATTAAAAATAAAAAATTAAATTTAAAAAAGTACAGTATGCATATGTACAGGAGTTCTTATTTTAAAATCTTTAGCATTTCGTCTCTTTGGTTGGCCACGGTTTTGACTTCACTTTATACGAGACGAAAAGACGATTTTTCATAATTTATTTATACTTGATTGTGAAGTTGAATCTTGTGTAAGTAATTTAGTTTAACATATTTTAAAGGAAAATATTGATTTAGGTCGTATATTTACCATTTTAAAAAATTCCAGGGTGTAATAAATCATTACTAAAACATAAAGTTCTAACTACATAAAAAAAACCTAAGTACATAATAAATCATTATTAAAACATAAATTTGTAACTACATTTCCCTAAGATAGGACAACGTACTAATTAAATATTTTCCTTAAAAGTATGATAAACAATAATATTTTAAACAAGATTGAACCTCAAATAGATTATGAGAATTCGTCTTTACAAACTTTGACACATCTGAACATGGTAAGGCGAAGTTAGAACTAGAGATGGGTAAGTTCTGCATTTTGCCGGAGGCCTCCGAGACGTGCTTCCTTTTAAAAGTACTCGAGTTCTTGGAGCAAGTCCCGGGAGCCACTCCCGACTCGTGAATGGCTCGCGAACGCGCGACCTGCTCCCGACTCGCGAGTGGCTCAGACCGAGACGCGGGTTTGATCGGAGTCGGCAAACCCGGGACTCGAATGCGAGTTAGAACCCAATCCAATAAAAGTGATACATGGCGCCACGTAAAAATATCTAAAATAGCATTTAAAGAAACACTGTGAATTTTTTCATACATATAACTTCTAAAATAAGTGAAATGAACGTGTTTATAATAATTTTGGGAGCATTTGCAATTTTGCTATCGAGGAAATTTTATACAAATTGCGTTTCGGCGTCGGGAACATCTAGATAATAAGGGCTCATCTGCGCTGATGATGGACACTGTAACGCTGTCCGAAACGTTGGCTAAAGAAGAAGATAGCGCAACACGGCATAACACCCCAAAGATGAATAACAAAAATCTAGATAATATCTTAAAAAATAACATTTTTTTAAGAGCTTAAAAAGTTCACGTGTTTAAGGGAGATATGTAAGAAATCGGTAGAAATGTTAATTTTGCAATGTTTTTAAATTGAATTGAATTAATTCTTAAATTTAAAATTATGATAGGTAAAAACAGCAAAAAACCGTTTTAAAAAAACCAAATACAAACATTTGCATGCGTAATGAGTGTTGCAATTAGAGTTCTGTACATTAAATTTTAGCGAGTGACTGTGTATCTATTATTAAAAGCTAAAAAAGATATTGATAAAATTTGAATAGTGTTTAGGATGCGTGGTATGGTGTAATGGGACACGTAAAGGATCACAACAGGCATTGTGCCACAACTTACTAAAGTCAACCGCGTGGGAGACATTCGTAATAATAACAATCACTGAGCAGAAAATCCATAGAAGTGTTAATTATTTATGTTTTTTTGTAAGAAACAAACAGCTTATACTAGTCCCTAATAGTAGTAGACTGGTGATTCCAACCGTGAAAAATCGTGAACCTGAATTCTCGACAAACCAAGTCCAATTTTGAAAATGACAAATAAAATGATCACACATTTAAGACTTGAGTTTGTTGTGGAGGATGTTGTGCAGTGCAGTTCATACAGGCTAAAAATGCGACAAATTTCTAAACAAAATGTTTTTATATCATTGAAGAAGAAAATAACTATAATAAGCTAAATGATAATATGAAAGAGAACAAGGCACAAAAAAAAATAGAAAAAGACAATGGTCGCAACTGGGACTCGAACCCAGAGTTCTCGTCCAACCGGGGCGTGCGCGTTAACCTATTTCGCTATTGTCACCCACCTTCTGTCAAACCGTCATATTTTTCAATCTCATATTTCAAATTTATAAAAGTTATAAAAAGAGATTTTCTTATAAAAAATGAAATATTCATTTAGACTTTTGTAAGCTCCATATGAATAAATAATAATAATAATAATAATATTTGGATGATTTATATAGCGCCGTTTTTGTGAAAAATCACCTCAAGGGCGTTGTGGCGGATAAATTCGGATATATTTACTCGAGACGACCTCCAGGTCACAAACCAGAATGGAACATACTCTCAGTATTGCTCCGGTGTAAGACTATCATTCAGAATTGAAACGTTGCTTGAAGTGGCTTTAGCCGTGTTTGGTGACTAGATCTGAATAGCCAGGTAATTTCCCCATCTTCCTCCCCCCCATGTCCTTCCTCTCCCCACTACGTTCAGCCCCACAACATATCAAAATTGGGGATTCACACAGGCTTCAGGGAGCAGCTGGGACTCTTGTGAGGTATTCACATAAAAAAGTAGTTTAGTCCGCAAATAATTCATTATTGAATTTGGGGCAGATAAACAAAAAAAAACAACACAACGCGCTACTTTCAAGAACTAACCTCTGATGGCCTCTTGTTGTGTGGTGTAGATTTTCTAATGCGTATCATTTGATACTTTATTATTATTTAATGAATCAATATTACGTACCTATTGTACAAAACCCAATTACTCAAAAATGGCTGCTGGACAGGTCGTGAATAAATGTAATTATTAAAGGTTTAAAAAATATGCAAATATCCACGGGGCAAACCGACGTGATTAGCATCGTCCTTAAATAAACACTATTATTATTATATTATTATTATTATAGAGGTCATTTGCAAAGTTGTAAGAACCATTTCAACAACAAAGATATACATCTCGAGTATTATTATAGGTAATAATATATGTTCAGCGATGAGAATAATCGACGACATTGTGATTATGCATTACATTTACATTGTGGGACGTGATATAAAACGACAAGTGTTTTATGGCTTGTCATTTTTATAATTCAAAACTTGTTTACCCTTCACAGAATCTACCTATATTAATTAGTTTTGAAGGAAGGTACAATTGTACAATATTTAGCGAAGCCGTAGTAATTAAAAAAATGTTCTTACACTTTATTAAATTACCGCTTCATTGAACTGTTAAATTCAAACTCATCTAAAAGGCGTCGGAAAGGATACATATAGTTCACTGAGTTCTATGTCTCAGAGAACTATTCAAAAAATTAGAGTGTGCAATTCACAAACGATAGAAGTGAATCTAGAAAGTCGCTAGGTGTCGTATCCTTTTCTTTTGTCTGTTTATTTTAAAGTGGTTTGAAGATTGGATATTAATTTCACAAAAATATTTTTTTTTGATTTGGTAGGATTCGAACTTCCGTTCGGAGGATGTCCGTCTCTCTGGCCGCGATTTGTAGGGCGCCTCATCCGCTGCGCTGTGGGAGGAATTTACCGAATTAAATTAGAACTAACGACCCTCAAATAATAAATTTTAGTGACGCACTTCCGTTTCATTCGAATTTCAAATCACTAACGAGGCTAAAGAAGTTTCACTTCAAAAATTCTCTCGTCACAGGTAGGGATCTCGTCCCTAACCGCTCCTTAATAATTTTGACAACAAATTCGAGTCTTAGGATAGCAGAGTCTTAGCTTTAAGACACGAACCAGAATTACAATCACAACTACAGAGTTTGTTCCATATTTTCCATCGTCCTACAAATAAAAAAGTGAAAAGAAGAATTTGCATGACAGAAGACGCCATGAGTAAAATGCAAAAGAAGTGGAGTGACAGAGGCATAACGAAGACATATTATTAAACGGTTTGGAAACATGGACACTTAGAGCAAGCGAAATAAGATGGATAGGCGCCCTTGAAATGTGGTGCTGGAGAAAGGATTCCACGGACAGCCAGACGCACACATGTATCTTCAAAAAGACTTCGCTCCCTGGTGTTGTTAAAATTTCACAACGGATAATGAGATAAATATCTGACACAATTTACTAAACTAAATCATGTCTCCTATTACAAGTACAATACAAACAAAGCCGACATCGAATGGACAATCCGAGACAAGTGTTGGCGGCAGATAAATATGTATCGGTTAATTAAGATCAAGAAACGAATTACAGATCGTGGGTTGAAATCACAAGCGTTAATCTGTTCCGCCTCAACATTAAAAACAAAACAAAAATTCCAATTATCATTTCAAAATCATACTGCTCACGAAAACTTGAAAAGCTGTAAAAGATAAAATGTTAATTGTTCAGGAGAGCGAAAAGAAATTTTTCTCCTGAGTTTTAGACCTATAATTACGAATTTTATTATAAAACTAGTGAGTACCCGATATGCCTTGCAATAACATTCAAAGAAAGAAAGTATTTGTGATTTAATTTTGTTAATGAAGTGCTTTTGGGTGCCCCATATTTCATGTTTTCCGTTTGGTGCGTTACACGAATAAATCAGTAGGTTTTTGGACGCATGCGAGAATCCCCTATCCCCTACCACTACTATGTCTCCTTCACAATCCCTACTTCTGCTGCTACCTCGTCCCCTACCCCTCCCCTGGGTGTCCTTTCCCATGCCTCTAGCGGGCGCGCGCAAAACACCTCACAAAAGTTTTATCATAATCCTGCAGAATGAACAGTATAGGAAGTAATTTCATGCGACCAGAACTCACCATTATAAATTTAATAATCTTCGCGGGAATGCGCACAACAAATCACCAAATCGCAATTGGGTGAATGGTTTAGGAACGCGTAGGAGACATCAAAGAAACATTCATTTTTGTACATAAAGATATCATTGATTAGATCTCTCAGAATATTTAACATGTTTTGTAAATTTCTTTAAAAACAGTGTTTAATTTATTTTTAATTTTCCATCAAATATCTTCTTAAAATGCACGCCGTAAAAGATGCACTTATTTTCCTAGAAATAATTCGACGGCGCAGATCGAAAGAAAAAAAACGGAGAAAATTACATATTTAACTCATTTTTGATACCGTGAAGCAATTATTGATGTGATTCAACACTCGGCACATTCCAACACTACACTCTATTACAATTGCGACGTACACCAACACAACACAAGAAATCACAACAAACTTCTTATATCAAAAATCAAATCAACAAAATATGGACTAAGATCCCTAGAATATATAGCTCACACAAAATATAATCAACTACCCAACGAGATCAAACGTGCAAGTCAATGTAAAAAGACCCAAACATGCTCAAACTTCATCTTATTAATGACTATCTGAAATAATAATGTTGTGTATGTCCCCATCATATGTCCATTTAATACATACAGCTATATGTTTCATGTAATGCGTATCATTCCCGCAATGAGTTTATTAACTCCTGGGAGTACAATGCTTTATATAATATACTATATTCTGTATTGTATACTTTTGATAAATAAATAAAATAAATATCAACAGATTTATTTCTTCAAAATAGGCAAATTTACTTTGTGGCGTCATCATTTAATAACGAAAAACAATTACTTTGTGTAACAACCACTATTTAATTAACAATATCAACATGTTTCGAAAACTATGTTTTCTTCGTCAGGATAATAAGTTAATAAAAAATAACAAAAGACAAACAAGTATAGACTAATTAGAACATAGACAAAATATTAGAAAGGAGAGGTGATTAATTACCTAAAATATATCAGATTTGTTCAAAGGTGTGTTTTTGAACAAATCTGGGGTTTATAAATTAATTTGTAATGATTGTAACTTTTTTTATATTGGGAAGACTTCTAGAAATTTTAACATTAGAGTTAAGGAACATCTAAGATGTTTAAATAATAATAATTATTCAGAATTTGCAAACCACATTTTGGAAACAGGTCATTCTTTTGATATTAATAAAGGTTTAAAAATTTTACACACTAACACAACGGGTATACAATTAGATAATTTAGAAATTTTAGAAATTAGAAAAAGTGTTAATAGTAAATTAAATATTATAAATAACCAAACGTTTTTTAAAAATAGCCATCTTTTAAATTTATTTTCGTATTAATACTTATAATTATAATAATTTATTTTGTTATTTAGACTTTTTGTTTTGTTTTTTATAAAAAAAAAAAAAATTTATTATGTTAATGTAATTTTTTACAGATTCTAAAATAATTTTAATATTTTATTTTATAATTGTTTTTTATGATTTATGTTCTAATTAGTCTATACTTGTTTGTCTTTTGTTATTTTTTATTAACTTATTATCCTGACGAAGAAAACATAGTTTTCGAAACATGTTGATATTGTTAATTAAATAGTGGTTGTTACACAAAGTAATTGTTTTTCATTATCAACAGATTTGCCTGATACTGTTTATTTTTAGAGCTAACGGCCGGCAATTTACTATACCCAGAAATATTATCAGTCGGCTTATCTTATCCTATCAGGAGTCCTACCAGAGAGCAATTTGACGAACATAAATGTCTCTCAAGTCGAGCTTAAAATTCAACTGAAATACCGGCACTAGGTCCAGCAAGTGGTTTTGTTTTAATTTAAAATAAGCCGACGTTAATTTATGGTGGTCTTGGCGGCGGATGAGTCTGATGAGGCGGATTATTCTATCCTCCACACAGCATCCCCTAAGGCGAATATAAGGGAAAATATTTTCCTCGGGCCTCCTGTGTGGAATAAAAAGTAAAACTTCTTTACGCACGCTTGACTTGGGAAGTAAGCTGGTGAATGCGTGACGAGAGCGTTACAAAAAGTGTCGGGCGAGGCGAACGGAAGTTGAGAGGGAGATATAAGTTAGTGAAGATAGAAAGAGAGAGAGTTACGTTTCGTATATTACTGTAGGGATAAGAGAGAGAGGTGCAAGCACACATTTTCTTTCTCTCTTTCTCTCGTAGCCAGTTACGTTTCGTATATCTAAGACACAGTGCAGGCTTATTGTCTGTATCACACTGTGGGAGCAAGAGAGAGCAGTGCACATTTTCTTTCTCTCTTCCTCTCATAGAAGTTTTATTTCAGTCGTGTGGTCTAAAGCAAACTCGTATTTTTTTATGTAACATACCTACTTATTTAACGAAACGTTGAATTTTTTGGAACGAATGGGGTCATTGAAAATACCTGCTCAATTAATAACAAGGAGTTTTACAATTGAAAAAAAAAACAAACGAGGAATGCTTTTCGTAAGAAAGAATAATTTTCATCAGGTCGAATTTTTGCTAGTCAGTGTTGAAACGAATAAAAATCATTGCACGTTATGTTCGAAGTCATCCTTTAATAATTATTACGAAAATCTTTAGAAATCCAACCTAGTTCATAAAAAGTTGAACAATTCACACATTCAGACCTGCATTATTTCGTTGTGATATATTGTACTAACTTCCGTGTGCGGCTCCACCATGTTGCATTAGTAGAATCAAATTACAAAGCCGAATATTTAGTTTTGATAATTGATTACGACACGAGGCGGATTTACTTTCGAATCCATTCTAAGGCGCGTATATTCTTCACCGCAAATGGGCAATATGAATTGCATATAATAACAATAATCAGAGATATAAGTAGATATTAAAACTGTTATTAATAATAATAAAATTATTTGTAGATTAGGCATACTAAATTTTGTAATAAAATAATAATAATTCCAAATAAAAAAGCATTTTGATAAACATGCTAGTTGCGGAATTCTTCGTTACTCAATGTGGTGGAATTTTGGCCGTGGGTGATAAATGACAGTTATCCAGCTTAGTTATTTGCGAAAACACCAGGACACGGGCAATAGAATGCTGGCCGATGTGCTTCATTAGATTACAGTATTCAATAATAAAAAAAGAAAAGCTCAATGAATGTCACTCAAGTCTAACGCTCTCACTTAGCTTCCGATATTGGATATTATTGCGTTTGTAGGTTAACCGCTGTAGTGGAAGCCGCAGTAGCGAAAGTATTTGGTGAAATTGGTAAAGAAATCATAAAATAAAGGCATACCGTCGAACAGGCTGAACGAAAGTCCGTGTCGACCTCTTCGACAGTCTCAAGCTGACTGATCCACCGGGAGACGGGATCGCGTTGGGTCCTCTGCTTCGGCGGCTTTATCCTAGCTCTCTCGCATACGTTGGTCATGTAAGTCTTGCACATGGACCCTGATCGATCAGAGTCGGAGAATCTGCAGCCAGAATCATCCGTGAAGCTGTCGTCTAGATATAAGGAAGATTCTTCTGGGCACGGAGACAGCTCCCGATTGTCTGGGTACTCGCTGACCCAGCGCTCGCGGGGCTCGGGACTATAGGAGGACCGCTTGAGCATCCACGGCTTGTCGCGAGGATGGTAATCGCAGGAGCCGCGACACTCGCTGGAATACATCGCTGAAGAGATACTCCTACCACTGTTCGAAGAGCACATCTTGCCAAACAATCGGAGTAGAGTATAACCGAACAACACAGTAGTCAAATCTCCGTTGGTTTTGGATAATATAAGTATTATGAATCCATGCTACACACAAGTCATGAGATTATCATGACAACGCAAGATGCAAAGGTCATGTTTATGTTACGGAGTATTTCGCACATCACGTCAAAACCGATGGGCACCGGTCAACCACAGATACAAAACTAAATCGGTGCAAAAAAACGAAAAGCGAACAGTGCGAGTGAATTTGACAATACCACAGCACGCTTTCTACGGAATCTAATTAAAAATGCACATCGCGGAATGGCGATTAGGGAACCATGTTGTTAGGTAACACTACGACTCGCTGAGCGCGACGCCTCGGTGGATGCAATGCTCGCGCTCGTGGAAATCATCATAACATAACCTACCTGTGATTGATAATCCATCGCAACGGTGAACATTTAAAAAATTTCGTACGGCTATTTCATCGTGTGTTGACGTAGACATTTTTGCATGCATTGCTAATTACTTACATACCCACATCTGCAGATTATGATTGTAAGGGTTTAAATGTAAAAGAATGATGTTCAACATTGAAACTAATTACTTACATACCCACATCTGCAGATTATGATTGTAAGGGTTTAAATGTAAAAGAATGATGTTCAACATTGAAACTAATTACTTACATACCCACATCTGCAGATTATGATTGTAAGGGTTTAAATGTAAAAGAATGATGTTCAACATTGAAACCCCATGTAAAAAAAAAACCGTAGGTACCTTTGTTGGTAACGTAAATGCCATCGCATCCTTTAAAATAGCACGGCCTCTTCAAAGCAGGCTCGCTCGACTGGAATAGAAGTGACTCGTTTCCTTTTACGAAGGCATGAGTCAGCTTTCGAACCAAACAAACGCCGTATTGGGACGCACAAATAATCGATTCGAACACAAAATAACGGGGGAAGTAAAGGAGAACACGCAACGAAGACAATATTATGGATTTTTTTCAGTGATACATCTCACAATCTGTGCGGTGAAAAAACTGGAAAACTATATCGCCAGACGGTTGGGTTACAGCATTGTGAGGCGGGTTAGGAGAGGGCCGTAGGAAGAGGCCCGGATTAAAAGAAGAAGAAAAACAGATGCAGGTACTTTGTTCCACGTTCGACCTAACTTACACAAATATCAGTAGGTACACTTCAAATAATGTATTACAAGGCATGGGATTACAGCTTGGGGATTTTCCTGTAAAACCACTATCAATCATGATCAATGAGTTCAAAATTATTAGCTCATAAAAGTTCACTCAAACGAAGGCGTAATATCTCTATCTTAAAATTCTTTCGGTCAGAGCAATAGAGAAGGACTAAATTATATTTCAGTAGGTTAATTACCGTATATTTATAAATAGGTTTCAGCACACTTGTAATACTAGTTTCAATTTTAATTACGGACTAATATTGGGTTCCAACCCAGTTCCAACCCAATGACAACCCAAACCTCTTTGAAAACTCATTAAAAGTTATGAAAAAAATGGAAAATAGTCCTAACCTAACATAATCTATTTAAATATTTTTTTCATCACTTTTAATGTCTTTTCAAAGGAGATGTTGAAGTTACTTGATTCTGAGTTTTTCGGTCACCAATTATTGCACATAAGCATACAAATAAAAATAAATATAAGATTACGTACAAATGTATTTTTGTATTATTATAATAATTCTAATAACATTAATAATGATTAATAATAATTATAATAACATTAAAAACATTTTAAATTGCCAATCAATCTGTTATCACTTTTCAAATGTAGTCTTCTTCCACCCACAAGTAAATGCTCTCGATGGAATAGTAGTATAAATTAAAGGTTACAAGTTTGATATTGTAGAACTAGAACTTCTACAACGGGTCCAGATACGAGTTCCCAACAGACGAACCAGATCAGACATGATACTTAGCCTCCCTCGGTGCAACACTAATTCCAAGCAGAACTCTTTCATTTATCGCGCATCCATCATTTTCAACACACACTACACACAATTTGACATTTTTAACTCTGCACCATACTCTTTAAAATCACACAGCCGGTCTATCGATACTTCACAATAACAGTTAGATAGATACCCATCTAATGCAACCTTCACCCTATGAACTTCTTTTTTTTTTTAAATTTTAAATTATTATTTTTTGTTTATTGAAAACAAATAACTTTGTGTACACCACTATTTAATTAACAATATCAACATGTTTCGAAAACTATGTTTTCTTCGTCAGGATAATAAGTTAATAAAAAATATTATTTTTATTATCCTGTCGAAGAAAACATAGTTTTCGAAACATGTTGATATTGTTAATTAAATAGTGGTGTACACAAAGTTATTTATTTTTCATTAAATTAATAATGACGCCACAAAGTTAATTTGCGAATTTTGATAAATATTATTTTTTGCTTTGCATATTTTTATTACTATACCTCAACTTAACCGACCCCCCCCCCCGTCCTACCCCCTCCCTATTCCCACCTAAATAACTTGTTCTAATGTTTCTTGTAATATAATGTTTATCATCTGTCAAATCACTTGTATTTTAATACATGTGGAAACCTGTAAATGGTACAATTATTGTGACTAAATTACTATTATGCTCTGATATTAATGTAAACTGTTGGTCTCCCAAATAAAATAAAATAAAATATTGTTATCATATTATTTTCTTTATTATAGTCTTTACTTATTTTGTACTAGCTTTTCCCCGCGGCTTCGCTCGCATGGTATTACGGGAAATTACTGTAGCGCTTGCGCTTATCAATTATCTCCCCCCCACCCCACCCCCATCCCCTCCCGCATTCCATATATTCATTCCCTTACATTCAGTTTTCAAACATCTCGCCTACCACATAAATTTCATAGTGCTATAGCTCAAAGAAAAAAAGAATTACTTATCCAATTTTGTTCATTCGTTCGGATTTTTTGCGCTTACAAACATTTCGGATGTTTATTTTTATTTAAATATTTGGAAGTTCGTTAATATAATAAAAAAATACTCTATTTATCATTCAGTCTTTATAATCGTTACGAATTATATTTTTAATATAGGAACTCTCATCTGACATTTATTCCAAGCTTGTCCAAAAAAAAAAACGAATTCTAATATTTGAATTTTCTGCAGTAGTAGCTGACCAGTAGACTGAGTACCTACCAGCATAGAGCCCAAAAATATATCAACATTGTTTCCATGGAAAAGATTTTTTTCTAACGTTAGCAAAAACTCGCTTTTGTTAGCGACAGAAAACATATAACAAATATAATATATTAATATTTATAATTTCACTACGCCAGAGCTTACCATCATATATAACCTGTAGTCTGCGCATATAATTTAGCTTTATATTGGTGAAAGAATTATTAAATTCTTTATAATGTGTTATGCGTGAAAAGGTCATAAACAAACTCGAGCAGTTTCGCATTTATAATATTAGTATGGATTATATTCTACGGGTGGTGAGATTACGGTACAGTACTAAAAAATCTCGATCCCCATCAAGTGCTCTAGCCTTTGTGGTTCCAGCTAGTAGTCCAAACACGATAATAGGCCACTCTTTTATTTTGCGAGATTTGCACAAGGTCAACCGTTGTGAGTATCAACCGTCCTTATTTTTAAAGGATGGATACTATCTGACTGTTACCGTGTCAGATAGTATCCATTATAGAAATGAGAAAAAATTAAAAGAAACGAACGTTCGTAATCAATAAATCTTCCAAAGCTTAAACATTAATCATCGTAGAAATTAAATAACTACGTAATAACGATCTCTTTCTGAATTGAGAGAGAACTACTGTTGTTGTTTATCTCATTCTCGAGAAATCTCACCTGGAGAAATTAGTTTCGAAAACGAAAATCAACATTGATTTGTTAGTGCATGATTTAAAAATATATAATAATATGTAATTTATCAGCATACTACGCAATATGAGGCTTACAATGAATTTGATAAATATTAGAAAACAGTAAAAAAATGTCTGTAATTAATAAACGAAAATCGAGAGTGAACGTTTCAGTATTGTACTCGTACATAATAATCGTCAGTCAATAATAATGCTGTAGAAATATTTAAAAATCACGATCAGAAAACATACCTCTTGCTGAATGCAGGAAAGCGTTCACAAAGCTGCTTTTCGGTCCTTAGCCTTTCAACGCAATTTGGTGTATCGATGTACGTTACCGAATTTAAATTAAAGTAGTTCAATTTAATATTTTAAAATAACGCCTTGATTAAACCTCGGTACTTACGACAGCACAAACATTAGTAACTTACGCAAACTTGGCTAGATCCGATTAATAGGTGACGGCCGGCGTAGTCCAGCGGTAAGGCTCTTGACTCGCAATCCAAAGGTCGCGGGATCGAATCCCCGACGTGGCAAATAAAGTTTATTTGATTAATTTGTGTTATTCCACAATTTATTCATTTAAAATCATATATAGTACATTTGCGGCACGATCTAGAGTGGAAGATACCATCATTATCGCCTATACCGACCACCATTCAGAATTGAAACGTTGCTTGAAATGGCTTTAGTCGTGTTTGGTGACCAGATCTGAATAGCCAGGTACTTCCCCACCTTCCTCTTTACTATCTCCTTCTCCTCCCCACTACCTTCAGCCTCACAGTATACCCCAATTAGGAATGCCATAGTCTCACTGGCTCCAGACGAGAGCAGTTGCGACTCTTGTGCGGTATTTACATTAAAAAAAATAAAAATAAAAAATAAAATTAAATAAAAAACAACAACACATGAATACAAAGTGAGAATTTTTTCATGAGATTTACCACATGCAAAGCATTACAGAATTTCTATTTTATATTTAAGGTATATGTCTACGATCGTGTTATAAATTGTTTAGGGCCTCACAAAAAAACATTCCAACCCACACATTTGTGCAAATATTAGATATTTGTGTAATAATAATAATGGTTCAGTGGGCAAAAATCGTTAAAAACAAACCGGAAGACATTTCAATAACCTTCGACGGCCCTCTTGTGAAATTCAAGAGTTGTTTTATTTTCAATTTTCAATGATGTTGACTGTTGACACGTGTTCCGCTGTAGCGTAATTATTTTATTAGATGCTGTGGGTGTACTTCTTTACTGGTTAAATCGCCATACCATTTACCAAAGTTCTTTCTGTAATAAAACAATAATAATAATATAAACTGCAACACCAACTGCAAGTTGTTTAGACAGCTAAGACGATTATTACACTGCGAATCTTTTAATGAAGGGTGTTTTGTCGTAGTATCTAAATTAGCTTTATGTTTCACCTCTTAATTTAACTGGAGTTTGGGTATTTTCGTCTGCTTTCATGTACTTAAATATTAACGAAAAAAACGTGGTTTATCGTCATATTGAATATATCTCTATCAAGTCGAAAATGTGCAATATCTTTATTGTAATAAATTAGCAACTACAGCAACAACTCCCAGGCGTCGGGTGGGAATGCTATCCATGTTCTACCGGTATTTCAATGGAAGATGCTCTGAGGAACTAGCGTCATTGATCCCTTCGGCACCGGTGCATAGTCGGGAGACACGCCAAACGCGCGCCCAACATATGTACACGGTTGACATATGTCACATGAGAACGGGTCGTTTTTTCGACTCGTTCTTGAGTTCAACAGCTCGGCTATGGAACGATTTGCCGGCATCTGTGTTTCCTCCCTCCTACAACATGGGTCTCTTCAAGACCAATGTTCATTCCTTCCTCTCCTCAAAAAGACCCTCCACACAGCATCCCAGATGACATAGGCCCTGAGGGGAATTATTTTCCTCAAGGCCTCCTGTGTGGAGTTAATGTAAAAAAAAAAAAAAAATCAATTAAAAATAATACACAATGGATTATAACATAGATATGAAATGAACAACAGAAAATAATTTATAACAGTAGATAATAATATAACCAGGTATAAGTTAAGGTTTCTCATAAAAATCCCGCCTCAATTAAATCTACTAAAATATTATTGATATTTATATATATTAACTCTGTTAATATACAAATACAAACATACAAAAATACAAACAATTACAGTCTTAATAATGGAGAAGTTTCATTTTAATTTAAATAAAATTAATTCAATATTTTCCTAACTTGCAGCCAAAAAAAGGGTACCTAAAAATACGCAAGAGACGGTTCATTTCTTTGTTTGCAATTTTATAAAATAACTACGTACCTACCTATGAAACGATTATTGAATCATTCAGTCATATCATTCGAGACTTCAACATGTCTAAATTTTGTTAAAGAGATTAAAATAATATTAAAAATTTACAGTTATTTTGCACAATGCTTTGCAATTTGTTTTTTATGTTTCTCTTTATAGAAAGCAACTTTTGTGTTTGAAAGAGGAGTGATGTGAGAGCGTGCATCATAATAATTAACATAATTTGATTCTTCATTAGATCTTTATGGAAAAGAGAACATTTCAATTTTGTAAAAAAATTAAAAAGATAATTGAAACATTTTTATAGTAAAATATTTGTTTTGTATCAGGTTAATGCATATCTTTAATGGTTTTGATGTCTTTCTGTAGGCTGTTGAAGTATTTTTTCCCTTAATGTGTATAAATACCTATTGATGTTGCGCAAAAGAGGTGTTACATTAATATGATGGTAAATATTAAAAATATGATTTTGTTTTACTTTTATTATATTTTTTCTGACTAAAATAAAATGAACATTAAATTCTTCTAAAAATAAGAAATTTGCATAGTTTCAACTGAGGAGCTTTATTTTTTACACTCAATAACGATAAATTTCGCCCTCTAGCAAAACTTTCTCCAATATCAATCGATAATGACTATTGTACAAATATTATAAATTTAGTACACCGATTTGATTTCATGTTTCGCAATAATATTTATTACCAAAGTAGGTACACACGATTCTTTTCCAAATACGGTTGCACTTCAGATTATCGGTAGCAACTTGGAAGATTGAAAAAAGTAACGCACGCGGCCATTTACGGCCAGGTAGAAGTACGTAAGTTGGTATTTTGTAATTTAACATGTCACACACTAATAAAATGTTTGAAATTCATTCTAATACATTAACAAACTTACACTATATATGTGCGATTTGGTGACTGCAACAAAGAGATACGTGGATACGCGATTTGGTGACTGCAACAAAGAGATACGTGGATACGCGATTTGGTGACTGCAACACATAGATAGGTGGATACGCGATTTGGTGACTGTAACACTTAAGACAGGTGGATATGCGATTTGATGACTGTAACACATAAACAGGTGGATAATTTTTTTTTACATTATAAAACAGGTGGATACGCATTTTGGTGACTGTAACACATAAACAGGTGGATAATTTTTTTTTTACATTAACTCCACACAAGAGGCCCTGAGGAAAATAATTTCCCTCAGGGCCTATGTCATCTTTGAAGATGCTGTTTGAATATGCGATTTGGTGACTGTAACACATAGGCAGTTAGATATGCGATTTGGTGACTGAACAGGTTGATTTGCGATTACCCACCTGTCTATGTGTTACAGTCACCAGACTGTAACACATAGACAGGTGGGTATACGATTTGATGACTGTAACACATAGACAGTCAGATATGCGATTTGGTGACTGTAACATAGTGACAGATATGCGATTTGGTGACTGTAACACACAGACAGGTGGAAATGCAATTTGGTGACTGTAACACGTAGACAGTTGTTAGATATGCGATTTGGTGACTGTAACACATGGATATACAATTTGGTAACTGTCACACATAGACAGTTAGATATGCAATTTGGTGTGTGCAATTTGATGTATGGTAGGTATACAGATAAATTTAAGTAAAAATAATGTATTACAAGAAAAGAGAAAGTTTTTAAATTGCAGATGACACAGACTTATATTGTGGTTCATCCTTATGTGTGCTTCAGTGTTATAATTAATATTGTGATGTTGACCTGCTGACATTACAACAAAATGAAATTTGCGTAAAGAAAATATAATATATTAAAAAACATGTTTTTAGGATTGTGTATAATGGTCACGGTTGTAGGTGTGTATTTGCCCTTCAGTATTTACAACCGATATATTAACAGTAGTAGTTGTCTAACTTTATAAGGGAGACAAGAGCGTGTTATCAAAACAAGTCAATAAAATATTAGGTACAAAGATGGCTAAAAGTTGCATGTAACAAAATTAAAACAATTTCCGAGTAGGCAGAAACCTGCGTTTGCATAAAATTAATACCTCAACTGTGAAATCTGATTTTGAAACACGTCTGTAAAAGGACTGGCTATTTTTTTTAATTACTTTCGGTTCATGTTGGTCGAGTGTTGCCTAAACCATACAGCAATTTACATACAAATTGTTAGAAACCAAAAAACAACCTGATGGTGATGATCGTTAGGTCCACGGTCACTCGATGTGCGACTCGGAAAAGGCGGGTCACAAATATGCAAGAAATAATGATTGCAAGGAAAACACGATGAAAATAATCATGTGCGTAACGAATCAAGCAAGAATGTGTCGATTTGACTTAAAACTAATGTAAATCTGAATTTTTTAAATAGTAACTTGATACGGCGTGGCTTGTTCAAGCGTTCCATAGCCAATACAACCAATCGTTAGTTTGATTGTTTTTGTAGGAAATTCAATAAATTCCACGGCGTATTGAAGGAATTTTTTTAAAAATAATGTACAAAGTCAATTTGTTCTTAACGCTGAGAGATCCATTGTTGCCTTTATATTAGTTGTTTGTGAGGAAAATGGAGAAGTTATAACGGAGCTCTAAGCAAAGTGCTAACAGGCATCATTTTTACTGAAATGCGTGCGTTATCAGCGCTAAAAAAGAAAATAGCATATGTTGATGATTTTTGGCACTCGAACTGATTTTTCACAAGATCGGCGCTATACAAATCAGCCAAATATTATTATTAGTTATTACAAAACCTATAACTTTTCATACGGTCAAAATTTACGTATACAGAAGCATAGGATGAGCGGATATTAGCAATAAACATATTCGTTGAAAATTTTCATAAAATTCTTTAATTTTTTTTCAAAGAATCATGAACTTTGAATTGGGTAAATGGATTCGGTAACATATTGTTCTACAAGTCATAATAAATAGTGAGCCGTGTCCCTACCAACCGTAGATTTATAAATATAAATCTATGCTACCAACAGTGAAAGTGAATATGTGTATAGTTATAATATCTCTCAACAGATGTCGTTAGTATATGTAGTTTTAAGGTTTCTCAATAGATGTCATTGATAATAGTATAGGATAGAGATTTGGATCTAACACCCGAACGGTTACGAAGATAGCCGATCATATCCGTCGGACTCCTTCAGTAAACGGTTCCCCCGCTTCAGATTATCACAGAGCGTCATTTAGAAATAACTTTAAGTCTGTTTAGATATTCATTGTAAATACTATACGATCATAAATAAGACTCGTAATCTAGGCGAAAAGAAGTATTATTGAAACTCCCGATCATAAATAGAGGAAACAACAGTACACAACCTGCCCATGATGAAAATCACTGTGTAGTGTGCTGAAATTACGTACGTTGTGGTAGGTGACTACATAATGTAAAAAAATAATATTTAAATAAAAGTTAACAGTTAAGGCAAGTATAAGGTACATATACTCTAGCCTTTAATGGATATAATACCTAAAAATAAATTGGAATAAACACAAAGCACAATTATGTGGTGAAACAATCGTAATTTATGAACTGTTCACGGGTCGTAAAAATTTAACGCGCGTAGGTTGTCCGTAAAGAGTCATCGCTGCTGTCGTCATGATTCATGGCGAATAATTCTTGGGATTTGTGGAAATGGGTTAAATACAACCTCTAGAATATTCGATATATTTAAAAAATTATGAAACTACCAGAGAATTCCCAGACACATCGATGTGAAAACACGTATTTTTAAATACAATATTGTAAAAGAGATAAAAACTTCCATCAATTTTTCTAGAGAACAATCAATAATTATTGGAAAAAAAAAATTAACATATAAAACCTCCTGTATAAAGTAACCTTAAAAAGAACGAAAACCTTCAAGGAAGACCACAGAGAAGGTCAATTACTTAACTAAAACTCATTTGCATATCGCACCATTTCCATAACATGGCGCTAGAAATAAATTTCACAGAAATATATACTTCATATTATATAAGGACCTGTATCATCTAAAGGAATGTTGAATGGGAGGTCTCTTTAAAGAGAGGAAACTTTAGATCTGGGCAATGAAGAGACCTATGTTTCTAGAGGTTAGAAGAGCAGAAATTTTCGTTCCTGAGTCAGAAAGCAGCGGTCATGATTATCACGGCACGAAAAGCTCCTAAACATCCAATCAAATAATAAGACCAATGTCTCCTAAAGCCTGTAGGGATGTTGTGGGAAGGGTTTATTTAAAGAGATGAAAGATTGATCTTGGGTCAGGGACCATGTCGCAAGGGGATGAAACCAAAATGAAATATAAGAGCCAGAACGGTCATTCCTTAAGTAAAGAAGTTTCTAATTCCATCACACATACACAAACCCGGTGGGCAAAAAAAAACACAATCAGCCGTCGCAAAGATGTGTTTTTCAAGCCATTTTCATCTATATATTTAAATTTGACATATTCATCTTGTGCAATTACTCAAATATCTCGTAATACATTTTTCCCGTAAGGAATTGTTACATTTTTTTAAGGTTGTCAAAAAATAAATGGCGATGGTGCGCGTTATAGCGCCTTTTATGAACAATTATACAAATGATTAATTTGAACCGATTATATTAATTTTAAATACTTCTATTTGAATTTCGATTGTGTTTTAATGAATGAATGAATTAATGTAAATCTGATAATAATCTTGGAAGTGGAAATTACGAGGGTTGTACAAGAATTAAGATCTTTCCTCATTTTCGACGACGCGGACATTATTTCTCAAAATAAGGCAGCACTAGTGTGTAGCTCAGACCTTCCCGTAAAAAACGAGCGGTAATCCGACTTGGTAGCTGCTTCAGTGCGATCTTTAATCAAAAAGATGTATTTAAAAATCTAAATTGAGCTGATTGTCGAATTGAAAGTCATAAAATGTGATCGAGCCCACATGTAAAACAGTATAAATCAAAGTACCTTATCCTCGAAAAGGAAGCGAGCGAAGTCCCAAGAGTTGCGGCGGCTGTCGAGCGAGTCCACAGACAGGCGCGCCGAGTCGCGGCTCCAGTCCCTGACCGGGGCGCGGCCCTTGGGCGGCTCGCGGCCCAGGCTGCCCTCGCGGCCCTGGCTGCCCTCGCGGCACTCGCGGCTGTGGCTGCCCTCGCGGGGCTCGCGCATCCTCACGGGCGGCGGGGGCTCCTGGCGCCGCAGCATGCTCGGGAAGTCGCTGGGGTGCTCGAGCGGCCGATGCGGCGACATCACGGCGATGGAGTCGCGCCGTCTGGCATTGAACAGTTCTTAGATTGGTGGGCGTTTCAAATGACACCATTCCTAAGCCATGTTTCCCAGTGTGGTTAATTTAGCAGCGTTTCTTATAAATCGATTAAAATATTCGTTTTTAGTTCCAAACCATGTTGCCATATTCTCAATCTCAAAAACTTTATTAATAGTTATGGAAGCCGGGATGTGTTATGTTCAATTTAC
Organism: Glyphotaelius pellucidus; assembly: GCA_936435175.1. Lineage (NCBI taxonomy): Eukaryota > Metazoa > Arthropoda > Insecta > Trichoptera > Limnephilidae > Glyphotaelius > Glyphotaelius pellucidus. The sequence goes on along the minus strand of OW386542.1, from coordinate 42,459,553 downwards.
CAGAAACAGCAGGCGTGATGAAAGCCGTTTGGTTACCAGTTAAGTTCGTCTAATAATTTCATTTTTTTTTTAAATTCCTAACAATGTTAGCCAATCACCGAAAGATAAAAAAACAATTAATTATCATTAGAAGTGACCAAATGATCTCCGTACGACCAAAATGTTGAATGAATGATTCAATAGAACGAATTCAATTATGCACGTAGAAGGGAAGACGGAGCGACTCAGTTACAAGCGAAAACTTTAAACGCGTTTTTCTCAAAACCTTGTTTTTCAAGTTAGCTGGAATCGTAGCTCATCGAATTTTCATCCGATTTACTCAGTTCGAAGTTCAAATTAAAGAAAGTTATATGCGGATGAATCTCGACTTACAAAAAATTATTATTATAGAACAAGTTATTGCCAATTTGAGGTTGATTTTTTTCACCAACATTCACACTCAATCCGTGGTTCATGCACATTCTAATTCACATTACAACGAAAAAATTTTGAATTTCATTTTTCATATTAATTCCAAGGTCTCCAGGATTTCAGCTGATTTGGTCGGACACTCCGCTTGCGGCCGCTAAATCTGTATTTACAGATATTCAAATCAAAATTTCAACAGTATTTTTTCTTGTTCAAATGTACCTTTACAAGTTGCGTGAAGGAAAATATATATCATCTTTGAAAAAAAAAAGCTGATGTGCAATTCACACGCGGTAGAAGTGAAACTAGAAAGTCGTAGATGACGCTTTCTTTTCTTTTGCCTGTTTATTTTAAAGTGGTTTGAAGGTTGGATATTGATTTCACAAAAATAAAAATGTTTTTTTTTGTTTTTGGTTTCGTAGGATTCGAACCTCTGTTCGCTGGATGTCTGCCTCTCTGTCATCCAAATTTCAAATCACTAACGGGGCTAAAGAAGTTTCATTTCAAAAACGCATTGAAAAAAACACTCGGCTGGACCAGACTCCTCTCTTACAGCGGTTAGCAATTAGACCCGAGTCAGTGGGTTCCTCTGAGGATTGAGGACCAGTCACCAGTCACTAGGCGCATTAGCGCGATGCGCGGAGGCAGTGGGCGACGGTGTTATTGTTCCTTCAACAATTATACCACAGCTTCGGTAGGTTCTAATCTTTAATATGACAAAGTCCAGCTCAATGACGCTGTAGCTGCTACAATAATTTATTAAATTGCGCTGACGAATTGTGACCGATCGATCGGTTTCAGGGGGTATTTAATCAACAGTCTGCTTAAACTAACAATGTCGGGAGATTATGGAATTAAATTAGATTTCTGTTCGATTGTTACCAGATAAATCGCAAATACATACTGTATATTTTAATTTTAATTTAATTTAATTTAAATTAATTTAATTTAATTTAATTTAATTTTAATTTAATTTTAAATGCATAAACGGCTATACTGCCTTTTATAAATAAACATATAATAGAGTACAAAAGTAAGAGAAATAATATCATTACATAATAGTAGTTTTAAACTTAAAAAATAACATACAATTATTTTGTGTATCACAACAAAAAATAACAAGAAATAAAAATGAGAAATATCATCATTTCATTTCAACACGTCGATATTGCGTATATAAAGTTACATTATGGAAAAAATAAAAAAACTTAAAAACTGAAACCTAAAAATAACATACAATTATTTTGTGTATGACAACAACAAAATAACAAAAAAAGAACAATGAGAAATATCATCATTTCATTTCAACAAGTCCGTATTGCGTATATAAAGTTACATTATGGAAAAATAATTTTTGAGTGCATATTTATATTGCGCTAATTTTAAGAAATAGTATATGTAATTTAAGGATTTTTTTTTGTTAAATCACCGATTTCGAGAAATGATTGTTTTTAATTAATCAAACACACTAACAGCGAAATCTTTTTTAAAAAAATTTTCGAAGCGAAAACTTCTTTAGCACCATTGTGATTTGAAACACCATGAAAAATAGCGACACTAAAAAGAGACAAACACGTATATCTTTATCTATAGGATTTAGTCTGTGAGAGATTGAGTTAGTACAGGGTTTCCCAAACTGTGTTCCGCGGAACCCCAGTGTTCCGCTGAACCTGAACAGGGGTTCCGCGACAATATCCGGAAGAATTTAATTTAATATGGTGTACACATATTGTAACACTACTGATTATTATTCACAAGAAATTATTATTTGTATATTTTTTTTCCAATAGTTCTTAATTTATGTAGCAGACCCTTCCAGCAACGATTTAATGATTTCTGGGCGAGTTTGTCAGAAGAGTATCCCAATTTATCAAAACAAGTTACTATTGTTTTACTTCCGTTTTCTGCAACCTGTTTATGCGAAGAGGGATTTGTCAATAATGCTGCAACGAAATCAAAGTGCAGGAACAGGCTCGACGCCACACCAGATATTACAATACAACTTACCAATATTGTTCCAATATAATTCACGGACTCGAAATCATCAATTTCATTACGTGTTTTATTTATTCCATTTTTTAGTTTGTTTGTATTTAATTTTTTCGTTTATATTATAAATATATAAACAAACAAAATGGAATATAAATAATTTTAATGAATTTATATTTAAACAAAAAATGGAATATAAATGACAAATTAAGAACAATGTGCTTAATAATTTATTTTTAATTTTTGCTACGTGGCCATCCATAAATTACGTCACACCTTAAGAGGGGGAGGGGAGTAGAGAAGTGTGACAAGGGGTATGGGGGGGGTCATCAGTTCTGCGACATCACGTGTAAAAATCTTAATTACTAAAACAAAAATTTTGAACTAGTGTTTTGATTATTTTTAAATGTAAAATTGCAAAATATTTTACGTCACACTAGGGGGGAGGGGACGAATGTGACAGGGACGGGGAGGGGGGTTGGATCAAAAAATCATGAAATTCGTGTGACGTAATTTATGGATGGCCCCTATTAGAAATTGTTCAATCTAAAAAATAAGCCAAGTGTTCCATTAAAATTTACGGGCTTGCAAAGGGTTCCGTTGCGGAAAAAGTTTGGGAAACCCTGAGTTAGTATAATCGGTCGCCTCTTTCTGCGGTGCTTCGTAGTCTTCTCACTCTTATCTACTTTAGTTTTCTGAAGGTTTCAATTCTACCGTGTGTGAATTGCACACTCTGTTTTTTCAATGATGAACACCATGAATACCGCATTCGAGTCCCAATGATTTGGATCCAGTGAGACTAGGCATCTCCAATTGGGATGTGTTGTGAGACTGAAGGTAGTGGGAAGACGAATAGGATGGGGAAGAGGGAGGTGGGAAGTACCTGAAACACGGCTAATGCCTTTACAACCAACCTTTCAATTCTAAATGGTGGTCTTACACCAGGGCGATACTGAGAATATCTTCCACTCTGGAACGTGTCGCAATATATAATACATTTTATTTATTTATTTATTTTTTTTTATTTTTTTTTTTATTTATTTATTGTATCTTTACATTGCAGGTAAAAATGTTTACAAAACAATTTGCAACCTCACTAGGACAAGCCTGTGTTGAGGTTTTTATTTTAAATGAATAAATTGTGAAATAACACAAATCAATCAAACAAAAATTACTTTCGCACGGAGGTATTCGAACCCACGACCTTCGGGTTGTGAGCCTTACCTCTCGACCACGGAGGCCGTCTAGTTCAATAAACTCAAATTTGCCTTGAATTTGTTTTTTTCAAAATTATAACTGATTACGTGAAGGATATAGTAGGTACCTACTTACCTAACTACATTAAAATGTCTGAAAACTGAAAAATTTGAAATCTCTATCCACTTCTATGTAACTTCTGTGGATTGAAATATTAATGTAACTTTTCCATTTTTCATTCATCGGTTTCACCTTATAACGGTTACCTATCTTCAGACTGGTCTGAAGACGCAGAGCTTCTGCATTAGTCTAAATCGTTCAACGAGTCGTAAATATTCATTATTTCGTACAACACTAATGTGTATTCAAAACATTGAAAATATATCCATTATAAATCTAAATCCATAATATATTCAAAGTTATGAAAATATTTCCATAGCTGAGATAATTAAGGTGAATACAAACGTGTGAAAAACTTCTCAGTGTTGAAATCACCACTGATGATTAATGACTAATGGCGATGACTTAAACAATGTCTTTTTTTATCATCTAAAGATAAAATAGTTAGTTTTCTAGTTATCTACTTTGCAGATGATTTATACAAAAAGTCCTATCAATTTAATACAAAAATTAAATTAAATATATCTACTATTTGCTGGGATGGGTTGTTTCAAAAAATTTAAGCAATTCATCAAAATTTTTAACTCGATTTTCACGTTCTGTGTAAGATCTATTTAAGTTCGGTGATTACGGTAGTAGGCGGATGGCGGAGGCAAAAACATTGGGAATATATGGCGAGCGATATGCTGAAACAGGCCAAAACCAAATGATCTTTTACCTTTTATAGCTAAGTCTGTTGGCCCCATAAAACAAAATAACCGGTCAAATAACGATAGTTTAATTGTTTTGCTTTTAATAATTAGCGGCTCTGGAATTTTCGTTTTGCCTCCGCATTCCGCCTCCTAGTGATCAGTTTTATGAAGCAATTGGCCTGTAATGATATAATAACATAACTTTAATAGAACTTAACCACGACGTGAAAATTAAAATAAAAAGTTTTAAGAATTGTTAAAATTTTCTGAAACAACCCGTTTTAAAAATTCCTCCACACAGGATGCCCTGAGGAACTAATTTTCCTCAGGACCTATGTATGGAAGGTTTTTTTAGGTGAGAAAAGGGAGTAAAATCAGGGAAGGAAAAAGGTATTATCGGTGGTTAGGAATCTCATTGGGTGAGAGGGCCGAGGGCTCAAACAGTCTCTCCAAATCCGGCCCACAGTAGATGGGCAGACACATCCGCCGCCAAGACCTAGATAATCCTCACCCCATTAATACGGGCCTCCCTGTTAAGTCACCACTCGGGATTACCTATGGCAGAGGTGTTGGCTATCCAATAAATCGTTCGTGGGGGGCGGTACCCATACTCGCCTCCCGAGTCGGAGACCGGTGCAGTTTAAGATAGCGTCGAGAGAAAATTGCATGAATGCAATAAGTATTTAATGGTTGCATTTAGAAAGTCGAAAATAACTTTTCGGCGCGCTTAAAACTGACAGAGAGAAAAGACATCGTAAAAATTATTTTAAATTAGACACCCATTCAAATGAACATTAAAATAATTCAATTATAATTTTAACACTGATACTTTCCAATCGGAAGTTATTGTGCACGTGAAACTGTCCACAATGATTCAGTGCCAAAACATGATGAAATATCTGTGGAGGATGAAATGTAATGTGTTTTGATTATCTACACAATTACTGAGTGTACGGACAGAAAATACGAAAATTTATATAACTCACTTTATACTTTTTTTAGTAAAAAAAAATTTTAACCTACGCTACGTGTCTACGCTTCCGCGCTCTTTTAAAAGATAATAAACGGTATATGGTAACCCCTAACGACCGATGTGTTGCAAATGTGGTAAAAAGAATTCCTAATTCGGGCTCGATTTACTCGAAATCATGGCTCAAATCAAAAAAAAAATCATGTGTGCAGTTCACACGCAGAAGAAGCGAAACATTCATAAAATTTAACTTCGAGAGAACGAGACGAATGCAGAGTATCAGGAGTAGGATAATTGAAGGTTTTATTTACTATAATATTGTTACCAAGTTTAAAAATTATTTTACATTTATTCTACGAATCACCGCACAGAGAGAAGGCTGATGTACTACGAAGAACCGCACAAAAAGGACACCGATTAGTCTATCTCATTTTCTCGCAGGCTAAATCCTATAGATGTATGTGTTTGCCTGTTTAGTGTCACTCGTTTCCGTTTCATCGGGTTTCAAATCACAACGGTGCTAAGGAAGTTTCCACTTCAAAAAGATGACTCCAAATGTGAAGTAGATTTAACTTCTGTTTCTCGCCAAGGTTTCTCTCCTAGGTTTCGGACACCATGTTTAGAAGATGGTCATCATTCCCACCCTCATTTACACAAATCAAGTACAAACGGTCAAATATCCCATCCTCATTTACACCAATCAAATACAAACGAAAAAATCATTCCACCCTCATTTACACAAATCAAGTACAAACGATCAAATCAACATTCAATAAGGAAATAAACTTAAATCAGAGTTTCAAGTAACATTTCAAGGATTCTGAATTGTAGTCTTTCACCAGGGCGATTCTGATACTATTATTCTGGAACTTTCCGCAAATATACTATAAAATTAAATTAACAAATTGTGAAGAAAAAAACACAAAATTAATCATCCAATCGTAGCTAGAAGACTTCTAGATATTTTTGTTACCATATTCTGTTATTTTATTTACATTTCGTTAAAGAAAAAAACGAGCTCTTGATTAGTTTGGTTGAAAACCCGAAAGATACTAGATAGGTATAGAACCTAAAATCAATTACAAAGTCAGTACAAATTTTAAAACGATACTCTAAAAATCAAAAAGATAAATTTGGTGGTATAAATTAGCCTTTGATCGGTATGCTGCGTCCACTAGAGATCTACCACAAAACTAGAATACTAGAATGCTCGAACTAGATTCAGAAACAAGTTGTCCAAGCTTTACCGGTCCGGCAACTAAAGAAGCTGAACATGGGAGTACTCACATGGACCCATATAACAGGCGTTTAACACGAGTCATTTTTTTAGTCCAGTTTCCATATGGTTCCTATTTTCATAACATAGATTCAAGATGAAAAAAAGGTGTGCTTTTTGATACCGATTTGGGTACATTTTAAAATGACGGACATTAATTTGACGTCCGTCATTGTTTTACATATTTTAGTCAAGTTTACATATGGCTCCTATTTTCATATCATAGATTCAAGATGAAAAAAAGAAGTGTTCTTTTTTATACCAATTTGGGTACATTTTAAAATGGCGGACATTAATTTGACGTCTGTCATTGTTTTACATATTTTCAGCCAAGTTTACATATGGCTCTTATTTTCATAAACTAGATTAGGTACATTTTAAAATGGCGGATTTAAAATGGCATTATTTGACGTCATTGTTTTACATAACTATTGTTATGTTGACGCTCCCTAAATTCAAATTACGCGCGGAATGTCCGTTAGTTTATTAAGCTTCCGTCCACCATACAAGCACGCCACTGCATCTTCAGAACGGCGTTGATTCAACTAGATTCCTATAAATAGGGCAACTTCAATATCTGCAAGATGTCCGTAATAAAGATCCAGAAATCATTAGAGTAAAGTCTGCAATTAAATTTAACTTAAGAAAATGAAGACCAATGGGAAATAATCTTAAGTAATCAGCAGACATTTGAATAATGCAAATAACGGTGACCCAATCCTAATGATAAGTTAAAGATGATTTAATTGCTTAATTTGTACTAAATGATTTCTGGAAAACAGTTTACAGAATACAGTGCAATATTATACCATATTATTAATTACGAATCATTAAATAGGAATTAGATTATAGATGTGTTAGGCACTCGCAAAGCCAACTTTGAAAGTTGAATCCAAGTTTTCAAATCATATTTAATATCTCGCGCAATTAACAACGCCGAGACTCGCATCCAGCATCCAGCATCCATATTTGAAAAATCAAAATTGCGAAATTAAAATTGCTGAATGTTATTTTAACGACTGTATTAATTCAGTCAGAATACCCTCGATAGCGTATTGGTTGCAGAAATTGTAAAAATCAATAATAAATATTATTAGTGAAATAAAAGTACAATAAACTAAATCCGATACCAAATAGAAATCAATAGAAATTTTATTTAACTCTTTTGAATTGAAGCTTCTTGGCGTTGGGATTTGAAACTCGATAAAACGGAAACGACGCTAAAAAAAGACAAACACATACATCTATAGGATTTAGCCTGCGAGTGAATGAGATAGTATGATCAGTCTCCTTTTTGTGAGGAGCTTCGTAGCCTCCCCACTATTGCCAACATTAGTTTTCTGAAGGTTTCACTTCTATCGCGTATGAATTGCAAACTGTGAATTTTTTTTGATAGACAATGATACCCAGGCAAATATTTTATAGATACTTTCTGCTTCACAAATCCTACAATTATAAAGTACCTACCGTGATTTTTCCAAGGGTTTACGCTAGTAAAATTAAAAAAAAAACGAACGAAACCAAAATTGCTACAAAACAACCGTAAAAAGACACCGGTTACGCAGCTGGTACAAAAAACTTGAACGCACGGTTAAGAAAGAAACTTTCGTAAGTCAGATCTTGGCTGAGACTCGGAAAAAAAAGTGGTGATGGCGACCGCCGAGATCACTTCAATGGCGAATTACGATAAGGAAATTTCTCACAATAAAAGACGCAAAACGGAATACAATTTGAGAAGCAACCGAATTCCCATCGACGGGAAAAGGGCGAGACAGCCCAGGCCCAGAACTAAGCGGCGACTTATTGAACCATTAAACATTGGATATGAGTCATTTAGCGCGGCGCGGTAAAAGCAAAACATCTTGGCATTTAGTATTTAGCATTTTAACCTTTCAAAAACAATATGGACTCGCGTCAGCGATAAAATTAACGAAATGGAAAGCGGTTTTTCGTCTTAGCACTCACACTTATGAACAAAGCCAAAGTTTTTAAAAATTCTATAGTCTATAGGTATGGTTGATAAAAATTAGGTTGGGTTAGGTTAAACTTTCGTAACAATAGTATGTAGATGGCCATCAAATCGATGATCACAATAATTAGCCTAATTTTGATGGTCCTCGTTAAACACGGATTTCGGGTTCGATTCGGATTTTGATCAAATTTTAATCATCTGTCAAGCATAACACCATTGCTAAAAGCAGAAACTGGCCGAGAACGCGAATTATTAAAATGTAATAAATTCAAAATGCGCAAATCGTCGATTTGATGATCGTGATTGCGTTTTTAATCTGTTTCTATTTGTAAGATAAAATAGGCACTTGGTCCAAACCATAAAAAGTATTTTTTCGCCGTAGAAAAGATGAGAGTTCCAATATATCAGAAAAATGCTAACAGGCCTTGACATCAAAAATTCTAAAAAATTATCCTAAGTATCAAACTCTACACTAGAGGGCACTAGAAGCTAATCATAAAAACTAATAAACGTGTTTTAAATTTTACACCACTGATAAATAACCGTTTTTCAACAATAAGGTGTGTAAAATATAATATAAGTTTATTAGTAAGGAGGTAAATTTTCAACAATGAACGGTATTCCTATGTAGATCAAGAGTTAAATTTTCGCATGGCAGAATAAACTCTCACGCGTCGAATCATCAAATTAATCAATTATTGAGGTTTTGTTCCCATCCGAAACCTTCGACTCGTCATGGACTCAGCTCAAAGCGCCACTAAAATTGCTTTCTCAGAATTGCGGGATTGTAGGTAGTTAGCTACACAACAAATGAGTCCTATAATTTCAACACCCGCTATATCCGATTTTTTGCCAAATTGATCGAGTATGACATCTTGTTCATATTTTTGCGAGAAACAAGATTAAGTTGAGTTTCAAAACCTCCCTTATCACGACCAAAAACCATGTTAAAATGCGAGTGAGAAACAAAACCCGCTATATCATTCAAGAAGTTACTATCAAAACCCGCTATATCGGAATTCAACCAATCACGAGCAGTTATTTCGCCAAGATGGCTGGTTTAGAAACTCGCGCGTCAGGTCAGTTGAGTTTCAAAAGCCTCTATATCGTGAGCAAATCACGAAGTGAGTTTCAAAATCCGCTATATCCATTTTATTTATCGAAATTACTTAAATATTGCTAGACATACATTGAAAAATTAACACTTTTCTAATTTATTTTACTCCAAATTATATAAAGAATTAAAACGCAATTATTTATTTACGCTAGAGATGTGACAGTTTTTTGCGGTTTTCTCCGAATCAGTGAAAACTGATATAGCGGATAAAGAAATTGAACGACTCAAATAATAACTTTGTTTTATAAAAGCTATTCAACATTTATGATAGTCCCACTGATTTCCCAATGGATCCTATGTCCGGTCAATCCTGTCAAGATGGTAGCCGTGTTGGATAGTACCCTTTTACTCCGTCAGAATTCGCACGAGCGTTACGAGCTGTTCTTCTAGTTGTCTACTGTTCACAGAAATTCTAGTGGATTAATAATCAGAGTTATTTAAAAGTTTAAACATACAAAGGTATTATTTTTTCGACATTATTTTTGTTCATATTTTAGGTTCCAAGCCCCAACATCCTGACGCATGAAAACGGGCGATCGCGCGGCCCCTCCGGTCAAATAAACCTCGACAATTATTATTGAATTAAAATTTTCTCTCGGCGCGAGATCGAATCGGATCGAATGAAACTTTTCCCACTGGGGCCGATAACACTGCTGGCCACTGAACACAAATTTTCTAGAAGTCTTGTCTATTCTTCAAGAAAGAACTTCAACACACACATTTGTTTTTGATTACTGCACCGCTGTCCCGACAACTACCAGCTGTCCAGAGCCAGTGGCATGCCCAAATGGAACGTCTCGTGAGGCTGAAAGGCTGAAAGATGTGAGAAAGGGAAGGAGGTGTGGAAAAGAAAAGAAAAGGAAGATTGGAAAGTACACAGTTAAAACAACGAGCACGCCTAATTACGGAAATCATTGACATCCTCAAAAACCTCATTAAAATTATCAAAGAAAACGGGGCTAAGCTTAAGCAGTCTAGTACCGGATACCAGTTCTTGGTGTCCTGCTACACCAAAACTAAACGCCGAAAAGCATAATAATTCAAATAATTATCACACTGAAATGCCATCCTTAAGAATTGACGCGCAACGCGATGTAACCTCTGCATATAACCACACACTTCACAATCTAACATCGGCCCTGAAGGTGGACACTTAACACTGTGCGAAACATTGGCTAAATATGCAAAAGAGGAATCAGAACACAACATAATCCCCTTACAAATAAATCGTCATACTTTTGACTGTGAAATCTCAAATCACTTCTAAAAGTTATTATTTTATAAATGACGTGTGCGGATGCCGACTTTTTTATAATTTTTGTTTAGGTTTGATTTAATTTTTTTTTAGTAAGTTTTGTTTGAGTTTTTGTGAGTACCGCACAAGAAACCCAAATATTTCCAACCGTCTGGAGCCAGTGAGGAGACCATTGTATCCCCAACTAAGTTTGTGAGGTTGAAGGTGAAGAGGGAGGAGATAGGATAGAGGAAGGTGGAATGTACCCGGCCATGCAATTCAGATCAAGTCACCAAAAATTTAAAACACCGTTTCAATTCTGAATGGTAATCGTTCTCCAGAGCGTTCTCGAGAATATCCTCCACGCCAGAAATTTCAAGCAACGTTTAGATTCTGTCCAGACTGTTTAATGAAATTGATTATAATTAGTTTAAGAAAGAATTTCGATATTTTAAAATGTTTATTCAGTTGCACCTTGTAGTAAGATAAAATTGAGTTTACTTTTGGCACACGACACGCCCACAGCATACTTCTATTGATATAGCTATTCAGTGCTGGCTGCAATTTGTGTGCCGAGCGACAACACAATGTGTCGATCCATTTCTCAGAGAGTGATTTGATTTCAGAGTGAAAAGCAAAAGTGTGTCGCGCCGCCGAGTCCGGTGCAGAATTTTTAATACAATATTGTTTAATAATGGGATTAATAAAAGCCGGCACGAGGCCCGCAATGAGATGAACGCAATAAAACACGCAGGAAACCGGTCGCAATGTGGAGTGGGCTACCAACAGCAATGTGGTGAATGAGAGAGCTCGCGGGCGGCACCGAAGGCAAAGGAACCACCATGGCGTCTAAATCAGACCTAAAAGACCAAATCTCCAATAATATAATAAAGTACTTATAAAACTTTTTTCCACTTTTTTCTAATTTATTTTTTACCGTAACAGTAACCGTTTTCAGTCTGTTAAAGCCCTCTTTAGACTGGTGCAAATGTTTCTTAATCTACAATTTATATACATAACGTATGGGGGAGAAGAAAGGGGGTAGTCTACAAGGATTTTATTCAATTTATTTGGTTTTTCCATATTTGTTGCCATGTCTTATTTGACGATTGGATTTCTATTGGCTATTAACAGTATATGAAGATGGCTTTAACAGGCTGACACCGGTAACGGTAAAAAATAAATTAAGTGGAAGTAAGTTCTATATGTATTTTATTATATTGTTATAATGGAATTCCACCACAATCAAAAATTGAAATACCAAATCCACAATGTCGAAAAGCATTTAGCATAGCGACTAAATACAGGTCCTCCAAGGCAAGCTTTTAAATCAATGAGGAGGAAGGATTGATTTAAATGAGGAAAACGTAAGATTTTATGGCTTAAATAACAATCTTTCTTAAAACAGTTGTAAATAACTATCAAAACATTAACACAGATAATAGGTAAGTATGCACCTACATAGTACTGCGCGAAAATTGAGTATCAAATGCGTAGAACCCAACGCAATCGATTATTATGTAAAACTAGTGAAGACCCGTGAGAATCAGCTCCAATTTTGAAAATGACAATAAAAATATTTTTTGCAAGAATAACAAAAAATTACTTTAGCGCAATCAGTCCCAATTTTTAAAATGACACTTAAATTCAAAGCAAATCCGAGTTCGTTGAACCAGAGATATATCACGGACACAACCAAAATTTGTATTTTTGATGATTGACAAACAATCATTTCACTTCTGTTGCAATATCGCAACTGAAAATTAACAATTAAGCCTACAATCTCATTTTTTACTTGAGGCGCGGTATACCCGCTCAAAAAGAAGAAGATGGAGAGGTATGTAAATACGAATGTTAGAAATGTTGTTAAAATCGATAATCGATAAAAAAAAATCTCGTGGGGAACATCTAAAACAGCGTTAAAACAAACATTGTAAATTTTTTCATACATAAAACTTGTAAAATAACTGAAAAAAACGTGTTTATAATAATTTTCGGAGCATATTTTGCGATTTTTTTTATCGAGGGAATTTCATATAATTTTCGTTTCGGCATGGGGAATGTATAGATGTTATCTTCAAGAATAACATATATTTTTTTAAGGGCTTTAACCTTTAGGAGAGTATGGCCTCACCGTAGGCGTCCGAAAAAAAATCTGCTCAAAGGAGTATGGACGCCCATGGTGCGTCGGTGTTTGTTGAAATTCTGCTATTAATTATAATAATTTTTAATAGAAATATGATTTTTTTTGTTATTATTAATATCTGATTAATTCGGTTATTTTATTATTATATAGGAATTTTTATAAAAAAAAAATTTTTTTCTAAAACATACTATAAATTTGGGTTTAAAATTTTTTTTGGAAAAAACATCTCACTCTCTTGAACACATTTTTTTCTCAAAAACTCACTCTCTTAAAGGTTAAAACTTAAAGTGTTTAAGTTACATAACATATGTAATAAATCAGTAGAAATGGGGTATGCCTCGACTTAAATAAATTTCACTTACTGGCAGTGCGTTCCCATTACATCACAGTTTGTGAGTACCCATTACGTACTTTTGTTTCATATTATTATTTTTATATTTAGATATGCAAGAAGTTTCCTGAACGGACGTCAGTGAGTTTAACACTTTAAAAAAAATATCAAATTTAAACATTAAATAAAAGGATCGTTAATTAACGAATTCATTGAACAGACTGGTTAATTAGTTTTTACTCAGGCATTTGAAGATTGTATTTGCTTTGCCTTGTTAAATTATCATTAATTATTGTTGAAAAAATTCGGATATTAATATTTCAAACTGCCAATGGATTATTCATTTAGAATTTATTCAAATGATTTGATCAAAAACGTTTAACCTTGTCCACAGCAGGAAATGCTGGCGTGCAATTTTTTGGTGATTTGGGCTCTATTTAATATAAACCGTATAGATGTTTTTCTTAATCCAAATGCGTCTTCTAAGTGGTAATTCAATATTAATCAGCAAACATAATATTTATCTATTTCATAATAATAATAATCTAATGCAAAAAATAATCATCACAACATTTTTGAAAGACGTAAGGAACCAATTAAAAATTCATCGCACAATGTTTAGAGCACAAATCAAGTGTACAATTAACTGAAGTTTTCAAAGTTCGAACAGCGTTAGCAAACGTAGATTCAGAATATCAATTTTTTTACAATTTTTTTTGTATATTTTTAATATTAATTAATCGATTTGAATAATTTTAAAATCGACTTCTCTGTCGTCATCATATCGTATCTGCCCTTATTGGGGATAATCGTGGAGGGACTAACAATGAAAACACATATAAAAAAAAGGGTTTAAAGTTGATTTTTATATATTGTTGTTAAGTTTAGTTTAAAGAATTCCTTTTTAATTTTAAATTATTTTATATACCTATTTAATAATATTATTATTTAATTTATAAACAAGTTCTGCTATGTAATTATTAAACGACTGTTTAGATTTCTGAAGGCATTATCAAACTGTTTGTTAATATTATTCAATATATAAAATAATTAAAAAACGAATCATGTATGTAGAAGTGAAACCTTTAGAAAACTTAATTCGAGAGATTGAAAACGAATGCTAAGTATCAGTAGTAGGAAAATTAAAGGGTTTATTTATTAAAATATTGTTACCAAGTTTAAAATTATTTTACATTTTATTCTACTAAGCACCGCACAAAGAGAAGGCCGATTATCTATCTCATTCTGTCACAGGCTTAATCCTGTAGACGTATGTGTTTGTCTCTTTTTGGTGTCTCTTTGAGTTTCAAATTCAACGGCGCTTAAGAAGTTTTCACTTCAATAAACAATTGACTTCAATCCCTCTTCACTATGAAAAGGATTAAGGTTTAACATTTAAGTTCCGTGCAAGTTCTTTTCAGGTTCTGTTTATGAATTTTTCAAATTCTTGATCTTATTTAGAGATATAATTCAGGTTTAACAATCTTAAGAACCGGTATTTAGACACCGCTCGTGGCTGAGGGAATCTTCCAAAAGTAATGTGATGAAAACAAAAGAATTCAACACTTGTTATCCCGCAATTAAAGCTTTATCTGCGTAATTATAGACAATTATCTCAATTGCGATCCGGCGAAAGTCGGGTACCTTCTTACGAATTAAGGTACCTACCCAGTTATTAATTTGCACACTGAAACGCACAGAATCTTGAAAAAAATTTGTTTCGATAATCCCTAAAAAATGCCTCCACACAGCATCCCCACAGAAAATACAGACACCGATGGAAACTGTTTTTCTCAGGGCTTTCTGCATAAAGCTAACGTAAAAGTAAAAATAAAATCAGAGTGTGCGATTCACACGCGGTAGAAGTGAAACTAGAAAGTCGTTTGATGTCACTTTCTTTTATTTTGCCTTTTTATTTTAAAGTGGTTTGAAGATTGGATATATATATCAGAAAAATAAAAATGTTTAATTTTTTTGAATATCGTAGGATTCGAACTCCGTTCGCTGGATGTCTGTTTCTCTTGCCGCTTGGATTTGTCAGGCGCCTTAACCGCTGCGCTATGGGAGATTCGAGCCAAGGCGCGAATTTAGCGCATTATATTAGAACCGAGGACTCATCAAATAACAACTTTTAGTGACGCACTTCCGTTTCACCCGTTTTTCAAGTCCTTAACGGGGCTATAGAAGTTTCACTTCAAAAATTAAAGACTCTCATGTTCAAAATACCACGATAAACGACACTACATAGATGACCGAAACGTTGAAATAAGTGGCAGCTAAAGATTTTAAATCAAACAACATAATGTAATGTTTAGTTTTCCAATTAGTTAACGAATGGCCAAATTATTATAAATTATACAAATATGTGCAGATAACATCATAAAAGCTCATAAGGATAACATTAGAGACGTTGAAATGAAGTTGTTTGACTTTAATATAATCTAATAGCAAAATTATCAGCGAGTATTTCAAGCATTCTATGTGGATTAAATCTGCGATGTGTTCAGAATATTAATGTAGCATATGTGAATATGTATGTTGTTTCAACTTCTTTCAACAGATATCGTTAGTATAGATAGTTGTACATAGTTTAAAGGTGTCTCAAGAGAGGTCAGTAGTTGTACTATTGTATGAAAGAGTCAACTATCGTCCGTCCCGGTCTAATACCCGAGCGGTTACTTGAATAGTAGATGATACCCGATCGACAGCTGGGCAACTCCAATGACCAGGGTACCTAGCATGATCGATCGATATAACCCTTTATCAATACGATATTGCCCAAATCCGTCATTTATGGTCAATTAGCAATATTTGCGATCACGTTCAACAATTGGTAAGCAAAATTCCGACCGACGATCGACAAATTTTAACCCGAATTCGATAGTATCAGATAAGTTTCGGTTAGCTGTCAATATTTGCATTTATTTGAATTATTTCGTTTGTTTATCAACATTACTGGCTTATTTAATGAACGTATTGAAATAACGAAGATGTTTGTATTGAAAGAAATCATAAACGCGATCCATAAACTTTATAATTCAACTAAAATGCGACCAAATTATTCCGTTCGAATTTTGATAAACTGTGGCTGAAATATTACTAAAGAAATGATTAACTAATTAACTCCCGTGTAGATGCAAAAAGGAGATGCGGACTGCAGATGCATTTTTAGGTTTGTATTTTAATTCAACATTGCCAAATTATTCATATCTTTACGTATTTGACTGGCGTTTGACGTTTCTGAATGTGAATTTATAGATATATCGATTTCAAATTTATTCCCCACCAATATCGGTTCGCCTATCAACAGTGAAACTGTGCTAGGGATATCAATATTAAATCATCGGAAGTTACTCCTAACGATCCGATATTGTAAAGTTATCGATTTCACTACGCTAGAGTCCTTGTACCCCCGCCTCAGAAAAACACGTATAACCCATTAAAACGTTAGTACTCATTGTAAAAATATAGATAATAAACACGAAAACCTGACGAACCGAGTATCATTGAAACTCCCGATCATCCGAGAAATATTGTTCATTACAAATAACAGAACACCACATTTATAGTGGTTTAGAGCCTACATCAAAATATGGTACAGTTATTCAATGGAAGAGCAACGTAATTGTTGTGGAATCCAATTTAGAATGTAATAATCTCTCAGCCGTTTTAAATAACACGAGTTCCTTTAGTCGAGCACAAACTTATCTTTAGTTCACAGAAAACGAAACAAATAATCGTACATAAAGTGAATTTTCTTAATATTCAAATTCATTCATAATAAAAACAGACTTCGGTTAGAGAATTATCAAGAACGAACAATTGCCAAAAAAAATGCGACACCATTGTTAACCAAATCACGCAACAACGGCCAATTTGGTTTTAGTTAATGACTAGCTCCTTTCACGTTATTGTTAGCTGTTTCTTTTAACTCATTACAGATTAATTAAAAACATAACGTTTATTATTTAAACATTCAATGGGGACAGTGGGAAACATTTCAGAATGTTCATTGAACAAATGTGTAAACCAACTACTTGTATGCCAACTTCGACAGTATAAATTTAAAGTATGTTCCTACTGGAATCGTCTGCTAATTAATTCCTGATTTATTTTAAAACTAGCTTTTCCCCGCGGCTTCGCTCGCATGGTATTACGGGAAATTACTGTAGCGGTTGAACTTATCAATTATACCCCCTCCTCCCCACCCCCACCCCCTCCCGAATTCCGTACATTCATTCCCTTACATTCAGTTTTCAAACATCTCGCCTGCCACCTAAATTTCATAAAGCTATAGCTCAAAGAAAAAAAGAATTATCCAATTTTGTTCATTCGTTCGGAATTTATGCGCTTACAAACATTTCGGATGTTTATTTTTAATTAAATATTTGAAAGTTTCTGAATCTAATAAAAAATTACAATATTTATTCAGTCTTTATAATCGTTACGAATTATATTTTTAATGTAGGAACTGACATTTATTCCAAAACAGAAGCTTGTCCAAAAAAATAAAACATATTCTAATATTTGAATTTTCTGAAGCAGTAGCAATCGTTTCCATGGAAACGATTTTTTTCTGACGTTAGCAAAAATTTGCTTTAGTTAGCGACAGAAAACGTATAACAAATATAATATATTAATATTTATAATTTCATTACGCCAGAGCTTACCATCACATACAAAATATAGTCTGCGCATATAATTTAGCTTTCTATTGGTGAATGAATTTTTAAAGTCTTTATATTGCGTTATGCGTGAATAGGTCATAAACAAACTCGAGCAGTTTCGCATTTATAGTATTATAGTATAGTATATAGTATAGTATAGTATATAGTAAGTATGGATATGTACAAGTAGGGATGTGCACCCGTGTGTTGTGTAGGTTTTTTTTATTATTATAAAAGTTAGATAGGATATTGATGATGACGTCGTATCTTAATGTATTTCTGTTTTTGCGAAAATGTATTATATTTAAAGAGTTGTTCGACAGTGAAATTAGCTTTCCGATAAGTTATGAGTTTTCAAACTAACAGCCATGTCTCGATGCCACAGAAGACAAAATTCAGTAAAATTCATTATTTGAATCCGATTGCTGCAGTAGTGCTGTGACAGGCATTTTTTTCTTTTTTTACATTAACTCCACACAGGAGGCCCTGAGGAAAATAATTTCCCTCGGGGCCTATGTCATCTTTGAAGATGCTGTGTGGTGGGTGTTTTTGAGGAGAGGGAGGATTGAACATGGGTCTTGAAGAAACCCATGTTGCAGGAGAGAGGAAACGCAGAGGCTGGCAAATCGTTTCACAGCCGAGCAGTTGCACTCAAGAGAGTCGTAGAAACGACGAGTTCTTATGTGACTAATGTCAACCGTGTACAAATGTTGGGCGCGTGTTTGGCGTGTTTTCCCGACTATGCACCGTTGTCGAGGGGATGAATGACGCTAGTTTCTCGGATCATCTTCCAATGTAATATCGGTAGAAAAAGGACAGCATACCCACCTGACGCCTGTGCTCTAAAGATTGCAATCCGTTTGTTAAGTTGGGAGAATCTATCAAACGGACCGCCCGTTTCAGGGTTTTTTTTTTAGGTATTTTGGGGCTCCAGAACGGAGGTGGCAGCCAAATTCGATTGCGATTTGTATAGGATTAGCAGTTGTTGTGTACGATTAAAGTATTGTGTGTACTGTGAGTAACTGGCGTCACACGCTTATCGGCCGGCCCCATATATCTACCAGCATGTTGATGACTTATATCTTTGGAACTATCGGATGGACGATCTTTTTCAAAAATTCATAAGTCTTTCAAAAAAAGTTCCTACTGTCCTAAAGCTCTAATTAATATGATTCGTTTATTATAACGTGATATTTCGTTGTAGGAGAGATTTATTACTTATTCCCGCAATAAATTTCTCGTTACCTAATAATTAAAAAATAATTTTCCGGGGAATTCCCGGGAATTTACTTATCACTAGGTAAAAGTAAAAGCGGTTTTCTTTCCCTGAAGCGAATCCTAAGATGATGAAATATGATGTCGTGCTCGGTATACGGTCACGACCATTACAGGTTCTAGAGCCATGGTTTATGTACAGGCGTATCTAACCTCAGGTCGCCATGTAAGGCTATCGTTAAAAAATACCTCAGCTAGCTTTCTGGATGAAATAAAACAAAAAAAATGTAACAAATGCAGTTTTCTAATTTATTTTTTAAGACATTTTCCATGTTTTATTAACCATGTTGTTAAATGTTTAAACGGTTCCATGTCAACTGGGAATAATGTCAACTCAACACCTCCTTTAAAAGTCGTTAAAATCTATGAAAAAAAATATTTTAAATTAGCCGATAACCCTAACCTAACATAACCTATTTAAACAATTTTTTATATATATTATTTTATCACTCTAAATGACTTATCTGAGATGGTTCTGAGTTGATTTCATTCCGAGTTGGCCGGTCACCGTTTAAACATGGGTTACCAGAGTAAAGACACAAAGCGCCGCAAGTAAAACATTGCTTTATGTTGGAACAAGTCTCATTAGCGAAGCTTTCTTTTAACCCGTATATTTTGCATTTCGTTTGTCTGCATTTTTGCTTCAGTTTCTAGGTACAGGTACATCAAATCGGAATGATCAATATTATGGTACCTGCCAGCCTGCTTGCCAAAGCAAAAGAATCGTTTTTGGTTAAGTGAGTTCTTTTTGGATAAATTGTATAATTCCTTTTTTGATTCTTTTTTTTAATATTACAAAAAATATGTACGGTTTACAATTAGATATTTAAGAACCTTAAGTACTAAATAGAGTTATTTAAGTACTAAGTAGAGGTATGTAAGTACAAAGTACTAAATAGAGGTATGTAAGTACAAAGTAGAGGTATTTAAGCACATTGAGTACTAAGTAGAGCTATTTAAGCATATAAAGTACTAAGTGGAAGTATTTAAGTACATTTAGTACTAAGCAGAGGTATTTAAGTACATTCAGTATTAAGTAGAGGTATTTAAGTACATTCAGTATTAAGTAGAGGTATTTAAGTACATTCAGTATTAAGTAGAGGTATTTAAGTACATTCAGTATTAAGTAGAGGTATTTAAGTACATTCAGTATTAAGTAGAGGTATTTAAGTACATTCAGTATTAAGTAGAGGTATTTAAGTACATTCAGTATTAAGTAGAGGTATTTAAGTACATTCAGTACAGCTACACTTTAAAATACATTAATTAGTACTACGCAGAGGTATTTAAGTACATTAAGTACTAAATAGAGGTATTTAAGTACATTCAGTACAGCTACACTTTAAAATACATTAATTAGTACCACGCAGAGGTATTTAATTACATTAATTAGTAAATAGAGATATTTAAGTACATTCAGCACAGGTAGGGGCTTTAAAATACATTAATTAGTACTACGCAGAGGTATTTAAGTACATTAAGTATATTAAGTACTAACGAAACTTAGGATTTCAGCGGAAATTTTTGTGTTGATTCATTAAATAAGAGAAAATAAGTTACATAATTGTTGGATCCGCGGTCTATCACAGAACTACAAATAATGCTTATAAACTATAGATAAACCCGAAACGCGATACTTAAAAATAATATAAAGCATTTTGCGTATCTTTAACGAATTTTTAACACGCCCCTCGAGGGCCAGTTTGCCACGCGCCACTGCCATTAGAGACAAGTTCTTGTAAACCACGGAAAGTAAAACAGAACATTATCAACCACTATCAATAGATATTGTCTATATAGTAAATAGAAAACACGTGACGCATATCCGGTACCGAAAGTGATCAATAATTAAAATGAAGCTAATGAGAACAAATCAAATGGTTGACTGTTGAGAAATCGATTGTGATTCTGTGTATAATTTATTATGGAGATTTCCGTTGATATTATTTTAATAATAAATATAACAGTGTCACTTTCTTGGCACTGGAGAATTTTAATTACAATTATTAACAACGCTGTCTAGTTTAATGGGATTATTAAATAAATGCACCGTAGTGCCGGTAATTAAAGAAAATGCACAATTATTTTACGTTAAACACAATTAGTCTTTATTTGGAGTAGGTATAATTAATTTGCAAACATGACACATTTCAATAATAGTAAAACAGTAAAAAACTATAATTTTATCGGTACTTAATCCAAGGGAGACTAATTGTTCCCTCAACCGCTCTTAAACCTTTAAACAAAATGGGAGTATTCAGTCTGGGTTAGCTGAAAGAATTTCATTCCTGCCGGAGGTTTTTCCTTGAAGATGCGCGGGTAGAGCCGGGAGGCAACTTAATTTTCTCGAGTTACCACATGACCTTATATATACATATCTGTATGGCTGAGCGTCGGGGTGCAAAATCTAACCAATAGCATCACTCATCCCTTATTAGTAAAGGACAAAGCGATTCTGGAAAGAGAAGATATTCTAGATTTACGCTCGAAATATGAAATGGCTTGTTACAGCACAATTTTAACGGTGAACAGGCTTAGGACGGGTTGTTTCAAAAAATTTGATGGATTCATCAAATATTTGTAGTTAATTTTCACGGTTTGTGTAAGTTCTATTCAAGTTCTGTAATGATTTCAGTATTGTGAAGCAACTGTCCTATAACTATATAATGACAGAACTTGAAAAGAACTTACACAGAACGTGAAAATCAACTTCAAATATTTGATGAATCCATCAAATTTTTTGAAACAACCCGTCCTTAGTCTTTATTTTGGATACAATCAATTTGCAAACTCTGTACTATATATTTATATTAGTATTTACAGTGGTTAAATAATAGGAAAACAGTATTTTTTGTATTTCTTAGGCATTAATTATGTAACAATTTCTAGACATTTTGTTTTTGAAGAGTTTTATTATCAATGTACATTTGTTATTTTAATTTTTAATTTTCTATATTTATCAATGTACATTTGTTACTTTAGTTTTAAGCCTGCTAGAGAATGACACGGTTGTGTCGAAACCGATCGCAGAAAATTTAAAATTAAAGTAACAAATGTACAATGATAAATAAAACTCTTCAAAAACAAAAAGAAAACAGTATAATAAACTTTCACAATAACTTCACGGGTTCACTGATATACTGGTTACAAGTGTGGGTCCTCCCAAAGGAAATTTAATTAATATTCTTTCGTTTTACCAAAAGGAATTCATCGAGAATTATCTCTCTGAGTTAGCTGAAATTCGAAGCAGACGGTTTACAAAGCGTCTCTTGGGTCAGTTCAGCCAGAGTTTCATGACCTTATATCAGTCAATTCAGTTGTGACATCCCTTCCAGGGATCACATCTTTAAGCCTGAACGGCAAGGTGAAATCTAACTATATATAGCATCAATAATTAGTAAGAGTCTAAACGATGCGAGAATATTTACATACATACATTATGTCTGTATTTATTAAACCTAGCACGGCACTTGGTGGGTAATATGTTTAAAACAGCATAATGACCGAAGAATAGCGACGCAAAAGAAGCCATTATTGTATCATAAAATTATCCCGCAATTAAAACAACTTCTTTATAAAAGAAACCAATGATTTTAGAGTAATTTACAAGCAAACAGACCGGGTAATAAAATAACTATAACGGCTCTTGATTCAATATGTATAGAAGAGATTAATTTGTAAATATTATCAGAAACATAATCTCTGACAAGAGCTAAATCTAAGTAGAGTTGTAAGTTAATTAAGGTAATTCAAATTTTATTAGAATAACTCTTGTTATAATATACAGGGTATATCCTTCAAAAGTTATTAACACAAGAGTTATTAAAAAAAAAGAATATTCATTTAGAAAAAGGAATAGGTGTCCCATATAAATAAAATCGGACATGTTTATCCGAGACACTATTTAGTTGGTGATTTTTCACAAAAACGGCGCTCTACAAATTATCCAATTATTATTAGTTAAAAATCAATTATTTAGAACTTTGTGTCATTTAAAAAAGCAGTAGCCAAAAATAATGGAAAATTAGTCAAAGATAATACATATTGAATGCTGAATTTGAAATATGAGATCGAAAAAATTACTTAAAAATAAGATCCTGGTTCGAGTCCCAGTTACGAACATTATTGGCTTTTTATTTTTCTTTATCTGTTCAGATTAATTATTAATATGCTTCAATAAGTAAATAATTGGTTTACATGCGCACGCATTTTTAAGTAGAGAATTAAATAAAGACCACATTTATTAAGTATTCCGTATTATAGCAATTAAGTACATATTCAAGACCGGCATAAAAATAACGTTGACGTCATGCGAGTCGCAGTGTAAAGCCTCGGGTAATTTCTACAGTTTTATGAGTAAAACGTCCATTTTCAGCGCGGTTTGATTGAAACATTCGCCAAACCTGATGTAGGTTAATGTGTCGGGCTGTAGATCTAGCAACCACACACGATGGGTATCAACTCACGTACTGTTACTAAGACAGAGATCTACGGAGATATATACGAGTACAAGAGCGTTAGCTAGGCTGTTCGAAGCGATCCATAAAATCAAAGCATCAGAATTAGTTGCAAGTCGAAACTGCAGCATGTTTTGAAAGGCTTTACTCCAAGTTAGGTCGAGGCTTGTGTTAATCTAACAGGGTCTTCGTCTGTAAGTAAATTGCCGCGATGTTACCGCGGATTTTTAAACCCATAAAAGGTCACATCGGAGAATATAGAGACATATCGTAGGTATTATAACCTGCTGCGTAAAAACTTAAGATTAAATACGAGATCTATGCAAACCAACAAGATCAGTACTTACGAGCGTTGTATAAGGGGTTAAAAAAAATGTTTTTCATTACAGGTAAAATAAAAATAATAACAAACTAGTACAAATCAAATACTAAACGTTTTTTTCTCGTTTTTTTTTCGTTTCTACGACTCGTTCTTGAGTTCAGCTCGGCTGTGGAATGAGATACCGACCTCAATGTTTCCTACCTATTACTACAGTATTCTCCTCAAAAATACCGTCCACACACTATCCCCAAAGACCCGAGGCCCGAGAGAAATAAGAGAGTTAGGAGGAGTTAAAGTAAAAAACACTAAAATAGGTTTGATGTTAGGGAGTCAAGGTGCGCCTTACTTAATGGGACACGTTAAGTTTTTAACACCAATCACCAAAGTGTTGTATGCGTTAGTAGAAAAAGCTTTAATAATGGAAGTGTGTTTGAGTTTTGGCGTTAAACCATTAATACCTGATAGGGGGTGGCAGCGATGCGCGGCGCGGCCGATTAGCGAGCGGCGTCACCATCGCGGGGGCCAGCGAGGCCCTGCGACCTGCCGCCCCGTTGAGCAGCCCCTTGCCGCCGGCGTAGTGGCTCTTAGCCCCGTGCACGTCACACGCGAAATCGGGGATGGTCTCCACAAACACCACGCTGGACCGCTTGAACATCTGGTCCAGCCGCTTGACGACCGGGTTGGACTTCATGTTGGGGGTCGCGCACGCCTTAGCGGGGATCTCGACAGCCCGCCCATCGATTCTGACACTCGGACAAGACATTACGCGAATATTATCATCGTCCTTTTCCCACAATTATATTTTCAAAATCCTTCTTGCAACTTCAAGCGGAGTAAGTTAGCACTCCCATATTCACTGTTTAAAAATTGTCTTCACAAAAAAAAATACACAAGCACAGTCTTAAAAAGTTTATTGTTTACGAAATCAAATTATACGTGGTCCTTTAAAATCAGTACATTGTATAATAATATTAAAATGAATTCAACGTTCGAACGTCACTCAAAATAAAATTAAAAATAAATGATGTCATGAGACACCAATGCGCGAGATCGTCGGATTAGTCACGATATGATCCGAACAGACGAAGGAGTTCTCAAAAGTGCTTTGCGTACGGCCAGGTGAAACACGGCTGTTCCGGCAGGACTCTGCTGTGTACTAAGCTGACTAAGGCTTTAGCGCAAGGCGCGGTGCCGGGCAGGCCAGGCCGGCCTATGGGGCGCTCAAGGACGACTCACAGATGGTGCCTCATGCCAGATGTAGAGCATTGCGCAGCGTACCGCGAACGCTGAGAATATTCAGTCCTAGAAGAATATTATGGTCAGTGGACAAGATCCAGTTATAGAAACGAACCTAAACGTTTACGAAATAAGCTTTCTTAATTAAATGAGCAATTAATTATGTTTTAACTTGAAATTTAAAAAATTACGAAAGACGAATTAGAAACAGTTCAAAATGTTTTTTTTAATAACTGTATTAAGGTTCGAAAAAGTAACAACTATGTTTCGAAATGTGGGTACCTGGGTGGGTGAAGACGTTACAAGTAGTTTTGTGAATAGTAGATTTCGCCTGATGCTGATTGCTCTGACTAGACATCTCGCCGCAACGATCGTAGCGGGATAAAGGATGTACCATCAAACACGGCTATCATATCAATAGGATTAACCGGACATGGGACACACAAACAAATTTACTGACATAATAAATGCAAAGTGGTGGATTCAAAACAGGACTTAATTTCAATTATGTAAAAAATTTACATTTGGTACATAATAAAACAAATTTATGTAAGTTTCCATCCATATTTTATGGCAAAACCCACGTTTTTTTTGTAATGGTGGATTCAATAATGTAGTAAGAACGAATTCGAACAATTCATCAAATACAAAATTAATTTTCAAGTTCTGCAAAGGTTATATTCAAGTTCTGTTTTTATATTATGATTGTTTCATGAAACTGAAATGATAACAGAACATGAAAGAACCTTCACAGAACTTTAATTTTAACTTTGAAAATTGATGGATTGTTTAAATTTTATCAACCAACCCGTTCAGAATTCGTAGGTGGATCTCGATCTCCTGTCCTGGTGAAACCGGTACACCCGAGGGTACTGATTTGTTAGGACTTGAAACACGTGCTCTGAGGATGGGAAGGAGGTTGGAGTTTAATCGACCGGTATACGGCAACCAAATAAGCCAATATTGGAATTTAGGATGGGCAGGAATAAAGGAATGGATTTCCTTCTTTTTGCCTCTTCTCGTCTTTATTTGACTCTTCTGGATCTTCTCGCCTCTCCTTGGCACGTCTTTTCTCTTCTTGCCTCTTATTTTCTCATTAAATAAATCATTTTGGCATTTTCAAAATTTAAATTAATAAGTCATCGCAAAGTGGTCTAACCAAAGATTGAAAATAGACTTGTAAGCCGAAAAGCTGTCACAATAATAAAAAATAAAAAAATACTTGCAAATATAATAACATTATTAA
This sequence comes from Glyphotaelius pellucidus, assembly GCA_936435175.1. Classification (NCBI taxonomy): domain Eukaryota; kingdom Metazoa; phylum Arthropoda; class Insecta; order Trichoptera; family Limnephilidae; genus Glyphotaelius; species Glyphotaelius pellucidus. The sequence continues at coordinate 42,432,898 of OW386542.1, read as the reverse complement.
ATTAAATTTTTATGAACTTTCTGTAACAAAATTTTCGATTGAGAGTCGCTAATATTATAATCAATGACCAAATTTTAAATATTTTGAGACAACATTACATTAAGCAGGTGGGTTTTCAAAATATGTCATCTTTGGAATTCAGCTATTTACAGTGAGACACTCCACAAAGCAAGAAATAAAACATGGCGTGTATTGTAAAATCACTTGTGTTTATTCTTACTGCTGAGAACAAATAATATGTAAAAAAAATATGTGCAGAAGAATCTCAACTTCTGTTTGATGTCTCACTCGGCCTTGCATTCCACGACCAGTAAAAATGTTAATATTAAATACTGGAATTTTTTAATAGTGCTATTTCTCATTAATAGGAAAATATTTTAAGACATTTTATGAAAATTGATATTTTATGACCACCTTAAATCAAACGTCAATTGGTAGGTGTGTAATAATCGTAGCTTATTTTTAGACAGGAGAAATTATAATAGAGCTTCTGTTTTTATGGCAACATTAACGGCCTCAGTGGTCGAGGCGTAAGGCTGTCAACTAGCGATCCGAAAGTCGCGGGTTCAAATCCCGGCGTAGAGCAATTAAATTTTATTTGTTATATTTAATTAAATTAAGACAGTATTAGCGAAACTCAATCGAAAATCTGGAGACAGAACAATCAGAAAAAGATCTTCGGCTTTTCGGCCACAGCTCTAGCTCACAAATATTACAATTTAAGATTTTACTCATAAAAATAAAAATAAAACTTTTTTTATTTGATTGACTCGTGTTATTTCACATTAATTTGCGACACGTTCCAGAGTGGAAGATGCTCTCAGTATCACCCTGGTGTAAGAATTCCTACCATTCAGAATTGATTAAAATGACTTTATCCGGGTTTGGTGGTTAGATACGAATAGCCAGGTACTTCCCCACCTTCCTTTTGCCCATCTCCTTCCCCTCCCCACTACCTTCAGCGTCACTAATTACACTGATTGTGGTTTTTACATGGAGTCGGTACTTAACATCGCTTTTAATTATCATGTCAACTTATTTCGGACAGAAGCATTAGAGCAGTATTTTTTTTTTTTTTAATTTAGCCAATAGAATTGTAAAATCCCTAATTTGAGGTACGTTTTGAGGCTAAAGGAAGTGAGGAGGGGAAAGAGATGGGGTGGTGGAAGGTTGAGTTTCACTAGTAAGCCATATTTGGTCACTAAAAAATTTGGTTGTCTGTAAAGTCGGTTTACGGACGATAATTGACGATAAATTTTACGTGATGTCATAAGAAAACTTTTACATAGAATTTTTCAGTCACAAGCCGAACGCTTAGGCCGATCGTGCCTCTCTACCGCTTGTTCCGCGCTCTCGTTTGCACGCTCAGCTCAGGCGGAACGTAACAACGTGACAATGAGTCATACTTTTTCGTGAGTGCTGCCGGCGTTCATCGATTTATAAGATGTTATCACGTAAAAACATCTAAAGTCATTTAAATATACCATGTTTTCCTTATTAACGCATGCACAGGCACAATAGATTAACTTTATTACAACTTTAATTATCAATGAGGTACTGTTTCTAATTCATCCATCTATCCTTAAGGGGTGTCTGTGCCATGTGGGGGCGGGCGGGCACAGGGGGAGCTGCGTGGATTTGATTTTGATACAGATATCCAATTTTATTCTGAGATAGATGAAATTTTGCACACCACGACATAACATTACCTTGACCTACAAAATAAGAGGGAAACTACGTTAAAAGCCCGTGCAACGCCGGGAACTTATAAAAAGACTACTAAGAAAATTATGTTGCAATTATGATAGTTTTAAAAGTTAGGTCAAGAGAGAGCGGGGGTAGACCCAGTCCTTTTTAGGTAATATAGAAGCAGGGTTGTCACCATCACAAATCACTTTTTTTCTAAATTCAAGTGAGAGCAGAACTTGTGTCTTACTTTCTTTTGCGGCTGCTAATCTCCGTTCTTGTCAATGATGGTAATTTGAACCAGTATTCAGCCAACTGGTTTATGAGAAAAATACATGTTTCAGCTGACATGTAGACACATATTTTATACAAGATCGAAGAGTTTCTTAATTTAGCTTTGGTCGAGTTTACTAGCCAATTTATGAACACGTTTTTTGCTTCGAAAGTAAGAGGACGTGAGAACAAGCGATTCCAAAATACTACTTTTGTACGTGTAGGTACATACTGCTAATTTGTACAGATTTCGGATACACTTCGGTAGTGAATACAGTTAATATGATATCCGACGATGATCATCAAAAATGAATGGAAGATTTAAAGTCAATGTTCATAATTCTGATCATTGTTCGAAAATTTCGTAACCTTCATATTTTCATTCATCTGCCATTTCTAAACGGTTCAAAGTGGCTACAACATCATTATGACGTAGAAAACCTTACTGGCTGGTAAGACGGCTGTCACCGAGATTTGCTGGGCTAGCGTCAATAACGCCGTATTCACAAACGAAAACTAAAAGATGAACATTTTAAATCTTTGTAGAAAATTTGTTGGTCAAAATAAAAATAATTTTGTTTCATTATTAACAAACTCTTTTCTTCGGTAATTCTTTCTATGTTAATATTACATAAAACGATTAAGGGGAAATGACCAGACACAATCGGAAATAGTCATTTTTAAATCAAATTCTAAACTTATCCAAACTTTTCTACACAAAAAATTTAAATTTATTTCGAAAGACCGTTATTTAATCTAGTAAAGTAGTTTTAAATTTTGAATAAAAAGGTTTATTTTTAATAAACCTAATAAGGTTATACCGTTGGTGTATGGAAGATTTGTTGATTTTTGAAACAAAATGTTGTAATGTACAACACATTTAAAATCATATAATTATACGGTAAAATAAATCGGTAAATTATCTAGGAAAGTAACACTTCAGAATTTTAGTTAAAAAAAAATCTAATAATAGTTTAGTATATTTTATTTACGATCTTACAAACTATTATATATTACAGGGACATCCCTAGCTTGGTGGATGAATTATCACTTTTTTTTTGTTCAATGTATAAAGTTCTTTAAATACGTAAATGAATATATTTACCAAATTTTTTTTACACACTAATCGCTTAGAAATTATTGAAAAATTATTAATACTAATGATTGTCACACGTTTGAGATTTCTTATTGCTTGAATGCTGGTATGTATTAAAAAAATTTTTTGAAAGAAACAAAATCGATAAAGAGTTATTACTTAAAAATGCTGGTACGTAGATAATCAATCTTTCTCATCGGAACCGCCCTTCAAGGGTTTGGCAATTTGAATTCTCAGCCGCTGGTTAATGAGTTTCAAAAAATCCCTTTTTTAATCTTGTTTACGACGCTTACACCGGGTTAAAAAAACTCTATCGAGATTATATAAAACACGTGGTAAATTAATGTATCTAAAGATATCCAGGGATATCACATAATATCATTTTATTATGTGAAAACAATGAAATAAAATAAGATGCTTGCAGCCCTGTCGGCTCCCATCAGATGTACCTGAGTTACGCAACAGCGCGACCTTTAGCCGCGATGCAGGCGCGGATAGCGGCGTCGCCATTCTCACGCTGGTCACAACACATACAGTATAATAATATGTCGCACTATGTGTGCCAAGGCAAGGGTAGCAGTAGATACTCGATCCATCGGCGGCATGTCCCCTTCCGCGGAACAACCATTGCCATTGTCTTCGTTGTTGACCTGGTCAAGATGTCAAGTGAAAACAAGAGATTCGAGAAAATCAGTAAAGTTCTGCACATGCTACTACGGTAGACATTATATAGTCGACACATTCACACGAGAGGTTGGGAGAAGCTTAAGTTGGTTCTTTGGAAAGGAATATGGAAAGTTTCAAGGTTTCTTAGTATAGGGAAGATTCTACCAGTTCTTTATAATTTCTAAAATAAATTTGATATAATTTTTGTCACGACGTTCATTTAGGCCCAGCTATTTCGCAGAAATTCACGTGTGTCAATTATTTTGTGTTTTTTTGACAGTTGATAGATTCCGGTAAAATGCCGATTCTGATTCCGTTTCAGTTTTTGCGCGAATTGTGATCAGCAGAAGAAGATAACTATCAGATAAGTGTCAGCTTATAATTGTCAGCAATTTAGTAGAATGCTAAAACGCACCTAGAATCGGCGTTTAATGAGGACTTTTCAAAAGCAAAAAAAAATGGCGTTGAATGGCAAAATCCAAAACCAAACATTCTGGCGTAACTTATAGTCAGTAAGCAGTGAATACATTCCGGTTCTACAGAATAATGTCTGAGTTAGTCTCTTTTGAAGTCAAAAGAGAATTATTCACAAAATAAGCGTTAAAAATAATCACAACCTTCCGTCGTTTAGTAGATTTGAAAGGTGAATTTTCAATAATGTTTGTAAACGTAATTAATTCATAATATGATTAATTAAATTAATCAATACATTAACATCTCTCAGATGAACCGCTCACCTTTTAATTATTACACATTATATTACAAATCAAGCAATAATTAACTTAATGAAAACAAATTACTTCGTGTACACCATTATATAATTAACATTATCGACATGTTTCAAAAACTATGTTTTCTTCGTCAGGAAAATAAATTAATATTATTATTGTTATTATCCTGATGAAGAAAACATAGTTTTTGAAACATGTCGATAATGTTAATTATATAGTACACAAAGTTATTTGTTTTAATTAAATTAAATGACGCCACAAAGTAAATTTTCGAAGTTTGAAGAAATAATTAACTTGTTTACATATTTAATATTTTATACGAAATTACCGCATTATATTAAAACCAAGTATTTGTGTAGGACTGAGTTGTAACGCATTTCCGTTTCACTCGAATTTCAACTCACTAACGGCGTTAAAGAAATTTCACTTCCAAAATTAACTTTAAAAATGAAATATTTCAATAGACGGTCCCTTCTCTATATTATTATAATGCATAATTGAAATGGAGGACCTTTTACGTATTATGATGAATCTCTCTATAAATTCAATTTGTCCAAACTAATGTGCCGATCTAAATGCCACGACCAATGATTAGAAAATTCCTAGAAATGTGAACTTTACCGATCTGAAAGAAAACTGATTTCGCCGATTTAAATACGAATTTTCGACTCCCAGGCCCCAGATAAGCAATGAAATTGATTGATCTCTTCAAAAAAAAATCGATATTTTCAAAAAATTTGATGACCAACTTCACAAAAGTTAAAACTAATTGGCTTAACTTCTGTCAACACAGTCACCTCACAGTCACAACACAGTTTACAACACAGTCACTTCTAACGGTTGATTTGTTCAGTGGCCACAAGCAATAAAGTATCGCCCACCTACTGTCTGCAATAACATCACATAATTTTATTTTAAAACCAAAATACATTTTATATTATAATATTCCAATGTCATTCCGCTAAGCACAATATGAAATGACCATTATAAAGGTGATGTAATTGAAAAAGTCATCCTGCCATTTTAAAATAATATGCTTTATATTATACATGTTGTTACGTTACAAATAAACCGCCAATATAGAGGCGCGCGCATCAAACCCCCTCCCGCGAGCGACAAACCGAGCTGCCGCTCTCGGAGCGGCAAGCCCGCCAGTCTTCGGCAAGCCCGCCAGTCTTCAGCAAGCGAGCTTACAGGGCCCACGTTCGCGTGAACATGGGCGACACCAGTTCAGTTACGCCGTTTGTGCGCTTCCGTTCCCCGATGGACGGTGCGTAGACTGAGAGAACCAAGCGCGTGAAGCCGCTGTTGGCCCATAAACCAAACGTGAGTCAATAACCATGTTACCCTTTGTGTGCAATTAAATGTATTAGCCCTTGCCACGCGTGATAGAGAAGAGAGACGGACATTCAAACTAACTTTCAGCTAGGATCGTTCCTTTTATATATTATTATGTCTCCTAGAATTGAATAAACTGTTTATGTGATAACCTACCGTGTTTTGCTTGACGAGGGAGGCCCTGGGAGAATGGAGAAGCGTGAAGTTCCGGACCACAAGCACTAGCCTTGAGGTTACGAGATCCTGCTTGCACCGAATCCTGAGCTAGATTTTATTTGGGGCAGATACAGCAGCTAATTGTATTTAAATATGTGGGAGCTTTCTCCAACCCTGCCGATAGCATCAGCATGCCCGTCGACGCTAACACTGGCGCTAAACGTGGGGCCATTTAAATTTTTTTTCTGTTCCACCACGGCCTCGTTCCCAAGCAACAATTGTAAACTCTGAAATGTTATTATGATGTATTGTTTATTCCCAATTGTCTAGCACTTCCAACAGGAATCTCGGCGCGAACGTAATCTCGAATCACAATTTAAATTATTACGGACGCGATTTTATCATTTGTGACTCGTCACTCGACAAAATATTACCGGTATTCCAACGCAAGGTGCCCAACCTAGGAAGTTGTCGCTGCGAATAATACAGTGATTACAAAGTGTCGGCCGATTAAAATTGCTATTTTCAATACAAGTGAATAGTGGAAATAAACACAAATTAAAGAAGAATTTATTCAACAATTAAAATCATGTACATGATAAACAAATCATCCGCTTGGTCTCGAAAGTGCTAAATATTTTTAATAATATACTAGTTTGCAGCACGCTGGTACGTTTCTTTAAACGGACATTTGCTGACACCTAGGGAACAAGTGGATTTAAATTCTTTCTGTCATTTGACAATTAAGTATTTTTGACTCTGTCGTCTGATGAAACCGGACCATGCCATGCCATGCCAAATCACATTCGAATAATGCAAAAAATACTAAATTCGCGTTGACGTGGATTCCTTGACATCTGACACTATAATACCTTGTCAATTGACAAAGAAGGTAATATCTTGTCGAAAAGACGAAGGGAATTCGCGGGTAAATACCAAAAAATTGGTGCTGTTTAAAGCCAGGCTATAGGAAGCCGCGTAATGAAACCATGCCCCCAAGATATTGTTGAATTCTCAAACAAATTACTTCCACGAAAACTTGTGAAAATTTTTTTTCGATTTTTTTTAATTTTCGAAATATTTTTTTTTCCAAAACGCTTGGAGTTTTTCTTAAAAACGCATTGCCAGAGGAAAATCGCTGCGCAAATTTTCTCCAGTTTTCGGACTCTGAAAATTTTTCCGATTTTTCCTTTTTTCGATTTTTTTTAATTTTCGAAATATTTTTTTTCCAAAACGCTTGGAGTTTTTCTTAAAAACGCATTGCCAGAGGAAAATCGCTGCGCAAATTTTCTCCAGTTTTCGGACTCTGAAAATTTTTCCGATTTTTCCTTTTTTCGATTTTTTTTAATTTTCGAAATATTTTTTTTCCAAAACGCTTGGAGTTTTTCTTAAAAACGCATTGCCAGAGGAAAATCGCTGCGCAAATTTTCTCCAGTTTTCGGACTCTGAAAATTTTTCCGATTTTTCCTTTTTTCGATTTTTTTTTAATTTTCGAAATATTTTTTTTCCAAAACGCTTGGAGTTTTTCTTAAAAACACAGTGCCAGAGGAAAATCGCTGCCCAAATTTTCTCCAGTTTTCGGACTCTGAAAATTTTTCCGATTTTTCCTTTTTTCGATTTTTTTAATTTTCGAAATATTTTTTTTTCCAAAACGCTTGGAGTTTTTCTTAAAAACACAGTGCCAGAGGAAAATCGCTGCGCAAATTTTCTCCAGTTTTCGGACTCTGAAAATTTTTCCGATTTTTCCTTTTTTCGATTTTTTAATTTTCGAAATATTTTTTTTCCAAAACGCTTGGAGTTTTTCTTAAAAACGCATTGCCAGAGGAAAATCGCTGCGCAAATTTTCTCCAGTTTTCGGACTCTGAAAATTTTTCCGATTTTTCCTTTTTTCGATTTTTTTTAATTTTCGAAATATTTTTTTTTCCCAAAACGCTTGGAGTTTTTCAAAAAAACGCATTGCCAGAGGAAAATCGCTGCCCAAATTTTCTCCAGTTTTCGGACTCTGAAAATTTTTCCGATTTTTCCTTTTTTCGATTTTTTTAATTTTCGAAATATTTTTTTTCCAAAACGCTTGGAGTTTTTCTTAAAAACACAGTGCCAGAGGAAAATCGCTGCCCAAATTTTCTCCAGTTCTCGGACTCTGAAAATTTTTCCGATTTTTCCTTTTTTCGATTTTTTTAAATTTTCGAAATTTTTTTTTTTCCAAAACGCTTGGATTTTTCCTAAAAAGCACGTGGCCAGAGGCAAACCTCTGCCCAAATTTTCAAATAACCCAAACACTTACAAATACGCGTTTTTTCGCAGAAGCATTTTAAAAAAAAAAATATATATACGTCCCCAGTGGTCAATCCCTGGCAAAAATTTCTTTCCAATTACGGATAAAGAGTCGAGTTCTCGTTTTTCTCCCAACGTAAGGTCACCCTGACACGACCCTATACACTATGGAAGTCCCTCAAGTCACGCTGGGTATAATCCCCCACATTTCTACGTCAAAAAAGGAAGAACTACTACAGGCCCTGAGAAGTAGAAAGATTTCTCCCAGGAATAAATCCAAAAAATGCCTTATTCAATATGCTTCTTTCTACAACAAAAAGTACATCAGGAAGCACGTCACGTTCAAGGAAGAACGTCTGGAGAAGAAACAACACTCTGTCACAAGGTGCGCTGTACTTCTCTGCCAAATTGGCACCCCGTTTTGTAAAAACGAAAGATTCCCCAAAGAAAACTTTCGCCCAAGCCTTTCGTCCGGCATAAAACCGGAGCACAACGAAAGGAAATGTTTTTTTTAGAAACCTTTCTAGCTCTGGCACAGTGTTGTCAACTGTAGCCAAAGTCATGGAAGAAATTATAATTCTCCCTTGTGGTTTCGTTTCATTTTATTTTATTTTTGTTTGTATAAATATCTCGTCATCATCAGTCATTCGCCTCTAATTGCTGCCCCAGGTGTCAAACCTTGGAAACATCGTTTTTTTTTCTAAGCATACACACCTCTACCTGAAATTGATCACTTCGGAGAAAGGAATTCCCTGTGGCTTACTGCAAGTAGTCAGAGACTACGTGCCCAAGGTTTTGTGCATCGTCACAACTGGCAGCATCACATTCTCACATCATCATGTCATACCTCGTCACCCCTTTCTAAATATTAGAAAATCTTTTTGTACATTAAATATCGGGTCCTCGCCAAAGTGCATCTAACCCTTATGTCATATGTAATTAAATTAGGTAAGCAAACCTGTGTAAACCCACGGCGGTATCAGATGTTTGCTACCCGTTCTAAGTTTTTTTTTTCTGTTTTTTAAGAAAATAGAATGGCGCTCAATAAATAACCCTAATTGCTCTAGCTCTCCCCAGAACTGAATGTGGAGTCTGGAAAGTATCGTTATAAAAGGGACAACTTTTAACGTGCCCCTTCATTAACGATAAATTTTTTTTACAACATTTCAGCAACATTGAGTCACCCTGGGTCTCAACTGCTCAAACTGAAATTTTGGGGTTGCCTTGTTGTGACTTATCACGTGCAAAGTACGAGGTCACAACAAGAAGCCAGGTCTCCAAGTGAACCACCCTGTGAACAACCCATCCCATTATTATAATTTTCATAACACCAAGGTGTGTCCATCGCAGTCTGTTTAAGTAAGTAAAACCTAGAAGGTCTTAAACACTCAAATCGGACCAATGTAAATAATTTGCCTTGTCAAACAACGATAAGCGCATGTCTTGTATTGTTGCTACCATCGTACGTGTAAGTACAACAAAAGTTGTACCATCACGATACGATACTCTGTGCGTAACCAAAAGGGTTGTACCACAAAGGATCTCTTTTGCGGTAAGCTTAGATGAAATTCACATTCCATCAGCACGCCAGAATTTTTCGTCCCTTAATTGTTGAAGTATAAAATCTTGGCCAGATCTTCAAATATGTTTTTGCCTTTGTGCAAGTCTTTAACGTACGCTAATATGGATTTATTATGCTACGGTATTGTTGTACTAAGTACATCAGTATGTCTCGCCGTCTGTATTGAATAGGTACCTTTATATGAACGTTAACCTTTGTTGCCATCATAGGTGGGAACCTTATAAAATCTGCCGTCATAGATGGGAATCTCAGAATATCTACTAAATGCGATACGGGGAGCCCGTTATAATTACTCTGTGGGTTTTTGTCAGAAATGTCATAAACACCTAGTCTTTTGCACCTCCCTTCAATACTGGGCAACCCAGTTGTAATTCGTTCATTGTTATCCGTGAAGACGTTATAAAACTTACTTGCAAATCTTTTGATTTTGCAATCTTGTACGCTATACGTGAAGACGTTACAATACTCACCATGAATCGTGCGAACGAAATAATACCAAACCTTTATGTGTGAACTACTCAATGTAGTCCACACCCCTTTTTTGTAATCATTAATATGCCCGTGGACTTCCTGTCACAAGAACCCAGGAACTATCTACTATCTCAAAAGGACTAATCATACGCTTCACTCATGATTATGGGGCATCGTGTCGTGGGAGTTAAGTTGATGGACACAAACACACCTAACTCGTTGTCTGGGAGACGAACAAAGAAAATCCCCAGGTTTGTGAGATTTGAGCAAGGGTCTGTCATTTCTCGCAAACAAGTAGGAGAATAAAACGACCCCTAATCTTCTGCCCAATACACGTAGAGGATTAGACTTTTATGTCAGTGTATTCTTTTGTCCAACACTACCAAATATTATTGTAATGTGCCAGGATGACTGCTGTAGACCTTGTTTCACCTCCACCCAGAGGTCGAATTTCGGAAATAGCCGAGTCCCCAGCAGTTTTCTTCGTTCAAATGTTCCCAATTATCACCCTCCCCCTTCCTCGAAATTATCCGTGAATGGGGATATATGCGTTACGCACTTGGCGTTTCGTTTGTCAAATGGGACAATCTTCATACGCGGATCCTTTCAACTTCCTACTCCTTTCCCACTTTGTTATAACTAATCTTGTACGCAATGTTTTGTTTTTCGAAAGTAGAAAAAATGCTACCGTATAGACGTGAGCATAGGTCATGGAAGACCAACTTCTTTCGAATGGGGAATTTTGTTATACGTACAATCCCTCAACCACGTATTCTTGGAAATGTATTTGGTAAAAAAAAAAAAAAACCAAAAGGGGTTACACAGAACCTGTCCTTGAATACGTACCTTTGTAACATGTATTAGGAATTAGCCACATTTAGTTAGCTCTCTCTCCGTCTCTCTCTCTACACGCCAAACAAATCCAACTTTTTCTCAACATGCACACTTGTTTCTCTCCAAACTTTTTTCATCATTGGTCTACTAGGCAGGTAAACTTCAAGAATTTTGTTCTAATAATAATTTTTGCCGGATTTTAAAAAAAAACCAGCAGCTCTGCACCCTATCTACATCTGCGCCTCTTCATGCTGCCCTCGCTACCGTCACGGAGGTCCCTTGCCTTCAATCCCTGCGTACCAAAAGCACCCGACCGCATCTAACATAACCTAGTGTGAGTCGTGCGTGTAGTTGCGAATTGTATCACCACAAAGAACCGACACTCAAAACAAACCCGAGCACGCCAGCTCTAGGTTGGTTCCTGTTCCTGTTGCCCTTGTGCAAATGTTCCTGTTGCCCTTGTGCAAATGTTCCTGTTGCCCTTGTGCAAATGTTCCTGCTGCATAATGCAAATGCTCTGCTGCCATTATGCAAACGTTCCTGCTGCATAATACAAATGTTCCTGTTGCCCTTGTGCAAATGTTCCTGCTGCATAATGCAAATGCTCTGCTGCCATTATGCAAACGTTCCTGCTGCATAATACAAATGTTCCTGTTGCCCTTGTGCAAATGCTCTGCTGCCATTATGCAAATGTTCCTGCTGCATAATGCAAATGCTCTGCTGCCATTATGCAAATATTCCTGCTGCATAATACAAATGTTCCTGTTGCCCTTGTGCAAATGTTTCTGCTGCCATTATGCAAATGTTCCTGCTGCATAATGCAAATGCCCTACGGCCATTGTGCGGATGCTCCTGTGCCCTTGCGCAAGTGACAATACCAACGATTGTTCACAAAACAATCCCACTACATACAAAAACCAGTGTACCAGCCACCAATTGCGATTCCACTCTCCAGTACTTCAATGGTTTCGTACTGGCTCACCCACAGGATCCGGAAGCAGTTACCCTTTCGACCTCTGTGACAGGTAGAACTCTCCACACCACCTAGAAGCCTCATCATGTGTTCTCTTCCTCGTAATTTCTTAAAGGCCCTAGTGTCCCTTGAGTGTAATCTCAAATGGGCCAGGTTACTGTGACAAAGTAACCTTGTAACTTCAGTGAAACGTTCAACCACCCCAGACATCCTACGCAAACCACGTTCGCAAACATTAGCTCACAGACCAATGATACAATTTTAGAGTTTTTTTTTTCTATCACTGCATAACCCTTGTACCTTTCTTCAACAGATCCTTGTTCTTTGCAACTGTATTTATGTATGCCACTGCCTTTACATACTTTTATTGACAATTCCTTGTTACACCATGTATCTTCTCTTTTGTGTTCTGTTCATAACTATTCTCCAGCTAGGAATCTCTCTCTCTCTCTCTCTCCTCGTTTCTCTTAAATGTTTTTGGCACAAGCGCTGAAAAGGTAAGAGGATTTATTAGTCCTACAGCTCCATTACCACGTCGCTTTTATTGCGGCGAGGGGGGAAGTGTTACGTTACAAATAAACCGCCAATATAGAGGCGCGCGCATCAAACCCCCTCCCGCGAGCGACAAACCGAGCTGCCGCTCTCGGAGCGGCAAGCCCGCCAGTCTTCGGCAAGCCCGCCAGTCTTCAGCAAGCGAGCTTACAGGGCCCACGTTCGCGTGAACATGGGCGACACCAGTTCAGTTACGCCGTTTGTGCGCTTCCGTTCCCCGATGGACGGTGCGTAGACTGAGAGAACCAAGCGCGTGAAGCCGCTGTTGGCCCATAAACCAAACGTGAGTCAATAACCATGTTACCCTTTGTGTGCAATTAAATGTATTAGCCCTTGCCACGCGTGATAGAGAAGAGAGACGGACATTCAAACTAACTTTCAGCTAGGATCGTTCCTTTTATATATTATTATGTCTCCTAGAATTGAATAAACTGTTTATGTGATAACCTACCGTGTTTTGCTTGACGAGGGAGGCCCTGGGAGAATGGAGAAGCGTGAAGTTCCGGACCACAAGCACTAGCCTTGAGGTTACGAGATCCTGCTTGCACCGAATCCTGAGCTAGATTTTATTTGGGGCAGATACAGCAGCTAATTGTATTTAAATATGTGGGAGCTTTCTCCAACCCTGCCGATAGCATCAGCATGCCCGTCGACGCTAACAATGTATAACACAATGAACGACGGACGCCTTGGAGGAGTATTCTCGGAACATTTCATTACGATCACTATTTTTTGTCACGACATCCTGATGTGAAATTTATCAGAGTGTCTGCAAGTCAACAACAAGTATGAATTAGCGATGAGTAGGTTCAGCCGGAATGGGTTCTTGAACTCAAGTCCTTTGCGGGAAGTGGTTCCCACTCCCACTCCTTTTTCAAATCGACTACTCTCAGAGAACCCTGTCCCGGACTCGAACTTGCTCGAGCCCGCAACGGAGCGCGGACTCGGGCCCGAACGCGGAACTCGGACTCGGACCGGGGCGGGAATCCGAATCGGACCCAAGCCCGGAACTCGGCGGTGGTCGCGGCGGTCCGAGCCACTCCGCCACTCGCACTCCAGGCCTGGGTTCGCCGGCTAGTACGTCTCGGTCCGAGCTAGTCGCGAGTCGGGTGCAGGTACTGCAGGTCGCGCGTTTGAGTTCTTTTTCTTTTCAAATCCTGCGTTCAAACTGGACCGGACCGAAACTCGAAGCCGGAACTCAAGCTCGGAACTTGGAACCGAACCGGGAATTCGAATGCCTCCCACCTACGACCCCGACCTACGAAAATGTATAAACTGTTTAAATGGAGTTCTACAAATTAAAATTGATAAGAATAAATAAGAACGTAATGTTATAAAATAAAATTGAATTTAATTATAATTTGATTATGACATACGGTCAATTCTGAGTTACAACGGTCATTTCTGAGTTATTGCCTAACAGACTAATTATTCATCTATCACGCCACCGCCGCTTTTCCACAGGAGTAGGCAGAGAATAAATGAATGACAAATAACTCTATCACGGTACACACTTTTTGCTTCAAGCAAATTCTTGCCCATTCAGTACAAATCATAACTTTTTAATATAATGAAATAAAACAATTACTTTGTTCAAAATCACGGAATTTCATTCTTATGGCAAACCGGTTACGCTTAGCGTAAGCCTCATTGGGATACAAAATTAAACAATAAATAAATGCATTTACGAGCATAGTGTATATTTCAATATACATAAACAATATATAGTAACACAACACAAAACATTGATGAAATAAAAATAGGTTACACATAAATTATAACAAAGGAACAACGGTTAGAGATTATTACGCATTTTTTAAATATGCAGATTATTATTTTGACCCATTTAAAAAAAAATGTATATTAAATATGCATATAAAAAAATATGTTCAATAGAATATGCATTTTTTTACGATTTACTTTTGTTTAAATATATATGTATATATATATATATATATTTTAAAAGGAATCAAAATAATAATCTGAAAATTTACAAAATCTCTAACCAGTAGACTTGTTAGGCAATTACTCGGAAATGACCGTTGAATGTATGTCATGTAAGTAAATTGAACAATGATTTCATGCGGAGTCCAAATTATCTAAAAATTTCCTTCTTAATATTGTGCATTACTCCGTACAGTCTTTCTACGTTTTTGTAACATGGTCTTACATTTGATATGATTTTCACGGCCAAAAGTATAATAGTGATTTATTTTTGGGGTATTATGCCGTGTTCCGCTATCTCCTTTGGGCAGAAGTGTGGCACACATCTTTTTTGATGATGGACACTGTAACGCCGTTCGAAACGTTGGCTAAAGAAAGAGGTGATGCAACACGGCATAATACCCCAAAAATAATGTCTCACCATTTTTTAAAAACAATTGATTATAGTTATTTTAGAAAAATAGGTTGATATTCAATTATATTTTATTTAAACAACACGCCAATATTATGGTGATGTAAAATGATGCTTTATACCTGATACATATATCGGTCCTGAGATATAAATTAATATGTTTTGTACCAGATATAGCAACTTCTCAAATTTTTAAGACAATCGACGTTAATATTTTTTGATAAAATCATTATCGTTTCTGTATCCTGTAAATATGATGCCATAATATCGTATTACACTATTAATACTTATCGCGCCTCTTGAAATGTGAGACGAATGCAAACGATTAGTTAAGTAATGGATTTTCGGCCTTATCTAAACATTTAAAAATAATATCCTTTGTTCAAGTCCGTGAGGAGATAAGCATGATCACCACTAAATTAGTATAATAATTGAGAAATTTCATGACTTTATTTGATTTATTACTGCTTACGCGTGTGCTAAAATTGTCATTCCTTGGGAATTATACAGCCGTCATGGCCTCGCATTAATCGTCGCCCTGTAGGCTGGACACGGCACGAATGGATTTCGTTAATCTTCGCCAAAATGAACCCGTGCGTCTCGGCTCGGTGCGCCGCAACAGCACCCAATGCTCAGTCCGCACCAAAGAACTCGGACCCGGGACCCACTCCTTGAACTCGAGTTCTTTTAAAAGGAACCATGTCTCGGAGTCCTCCGGCAAAATGCAGAACTTACCCATCTCTAGTATGAATGTTTTCTAATTGACATATCAACAAACGGGATTATTTAACATGTTCACAATTTTAACTCTTTTCTAACTACATAATTAATCTATTTGAGTACAATCAATTTACAAGTATGACACTCAACAATAAATAGCAAGACAGTGATAATATCTTTGACAGTTCACTGAAAAATAGGTTATACCTGTGTCACTCCTTCCAAAAAAAACCTAATTGTTTCCTTAACCTTTCCTTTTACCAAAAAGGTTTCAACGAGTATTTTCTCCCTCTGGGTTAGCTGAACTCTGAAACAGACGGTTAACGAAGCGTCTTTTGGGTGAGTCCTGCTAGCACTTAAAGTAGCGCGGTAGGCACCGGGAAACAATTTGCTCCTTGATATTTTATCGGTAATCAGTCATCACAGCTGTAACATCCACTTCATGGATCTAATCTATAAGCCTGAGCGCCGGGTGAAAACTAACCTGTAGTATCCCCCGTCCTAATTAGTAAGAGACGAAGCGATGCGGGAACTAGAAAGTATTCGAAATCGAAAAACTAATCAATATTAATTAGCTCGGAAATCCGCGTAATAAGTAGATGATTTTTTTGCAAAAGGTCGGGTATGTTTTCATCATTGTATTATGGCCTATTTGCAGTATTGTATAAAATTTACACTCAGGACATATTCGATCAACTTTAACCAACGATCCTGGCTTATTTGGAGTTTAAAAAATGCAGACGCATTATAACAAATGCCACGTGTCATGTGGACGTGTTTCGTTATCCAAATATTTGGCCAGTCGTCCTTAAATTCGTAATACAAAACTGTGCTTCACCACGATTACGAAAATCATATGGGGCAGAGATATACGATGTCAGGCGAGTGTGGGTGTGTAAATGGAACAAATGTTTAAAATTTGTATGAAAGACTCATTTGGTTTTATTTATTTTTACGTATTTATTCGGTGATGGTTTTCAGCGACTTCTGTAGTTCAACTTCAAGGTTTGGTAAGGTATATTCAGTAACTACTACAATACTAGTTGCGTCAACGTCCTCGATTTTGCCCATCAGGCTAAATCCTTGGGTTGTTTAGTTTCATTGCAGTTTCATTACAATGAAATGGTGTTATATTTATTTTTATTGTTAGTTTATAATTCAATGTTTTACTTAATGTACGAAATTACTCGCACAAATGGCGTGAACAAGTAAATACAGGTAGCAAAGAACTTATCATCAACCAATGTTAGTTGCCATTTTCCGTCTATTCTTCAGCCTTCTTTCTATTATTGAGCCGTACCTTTGTTGACTGTTTATATTATCATACGCCAACAAGAAATACAGAAAATGACGTACGACATTGTAATTATTTGTCAACAGCGTCAAAGTCGACAACAAATCACACAAGAGTCATCTTTATTTATAATATTGGTATTTCCAGTTGGAGTTCCATCAATATGTCATAAACTTCAATGGATTGCGAAATGTAAACAAATTATAATACTCTTCTCTATTACGTACCTATCTAAGAAAAACATTCCTAAACAAATATACTTTGTGTATATAATTCGTCAACAAAAACGTATTTATTAATGTATTACAGTATCACGTTGAAAAAAACGCAGTTTTTTTATTTCGGTGATTAATAGATTTATACATTTTATTTACAGTATCATTTACAAATCATTTTAAGGTGATACTTAAAGGAATTCATAGTCTACTCTTTCGTAGATGGTGCGGGAATAATTATTTTAGGAAAAAACTTATTACAAGTCATGCTTTGCGCCCGTACATGCGCAATATGCACACGAATAAATGGTTTTGTCCATAAAAAACTCAAATCTTTCAAAGAAAGAAGACTAAAGGCGGAACTCCTGCGCCAGAATACACATGAAAACTAGCTTGAACCCCACTATAAACGTTCTTTGTTTTCCGTCTCCTGCGTTTTTTTAAACATGGTTTGAAAGATTGGTGTGAACAGGTGTGAAGTTCGCGCGGTCACACACTTTGCTAGTGGCCTGTCCACGCGTACGCAACTGACTTGACGTTTGACGTTTAGCGTTTAAATAAATGTTAAAATATGTTCCGATGAAGAAGAGATGCTACATCAGGGAGAAAACAGAGATATTTTAAAAGATGTTTATTTACCAGGAAAGATTTCCGACTAATATCAATTATTATGACCTAAAGTCAGTATTTGAATTTCGAATGCGTAATTAATTACGCATTCGAAATTCAAACGTCAAAAGTCGAGTTCTGTTAAGAAATTTAGCGATGATATTGTAAACGAAATATAAAGGAGAACACGCAGATTTCAACTTAGACCTAACCTACCTAACTAGATTTTTATTAGGTATTTATTTATCAGGGAAAGAATAGAATACCTATTTTAATTGGTCATTTCTTCCGTGTCTCTGAAACCGATTTATAAATTAATAGACTTTATTTACAAGTGAGATCACGAAAGATATAATCATCATTACGACAGTATTTATTTGGAATTTAAAGTCATAATTAGGTATTAGGCTCGCGCGGTTGACATAACCCCAAACGTCATTCGATTTACCTCCGGATTTACCAACCGCTTCGTACGGCTCCTGTAAAAATATTAACTTACTTCCCCCCCCGCCGGCCCCGCCTGCCTTCCCGCTCCCGCTTCACCCACTTCAAAAATAATATTAATTTTAATTGTTCTCTAGATTTTATGTCCGGGTTAAATCTTCCTCACAGGAAAAAACTTAATCCTTCCACACACTTTTCCACAAATGCTAATCTAGTCAATTCACGCGATGTAATTGCATTGTATAAGTATACTAAATACAAAACTATACAAGAACAACACGTCAACCTACCAGAGACCATATGGGAAAATACTTCACCGACTCCAGATATTTTCATATCAGAGGGTTCGGCTCGATAGAACTCCTAACTGAACCGATAAATCCTACCGATCCCTCAATATAAATATTGTTACGTTACAAATTCGAGAATTAGACTTCTCCACGGACTGGAGAATAAGGCGCCATATAGAGGCGCGCGCACTCTACCCCTTCCCGCGAGCGACAAATCCGAGCCGCCGCTAGACCGAACTCTCGCGGCAGCCGCAGTCTCCAGCAAGCCGGCTTACAGGGCCCACGTACCGCCCGAACATGGGCGACACCAGTTCAGTTTCGCCGTGTGCGCTTCCGGTCTCCGATGGACGCCGCGTAGCTTGATAGAATCAAGCGCGTGAAGCCGCTGTTGGCCCAAAACCAAACGTGAGTCAATTACCATGTTATCCCTTGTGTGCAATTAAATGTATTAACCCTAGCCACGCGTGATAGAGAAGAGAGACGGACATTCAAACTAACTTTCAGCTAGGATCGTTCCTTATGTATTATTGTGTCTCCTAGAATTGAATAAACTGTTTATGTGATAACCTACCGTGTTTTGCTTGACGAGGGAGGCCCTGGGACAATGGAGAAACGTGAAGTTCCGAACCACAAGCACTAGCCCTGAGGTTACGAGGAAATCCTGCTTGTGCCAAATCTTGAGCTAGTTATTATTTGGGGCAGATACAGCAGCTAATTGTATTAAATATGTGAGAGCTTTCTCCAACCCTGCCGTTAGCGTCAGCACGCTCGCTGGACGCCAACACTGGCGCCCCACGTTGGGCGCCAGTGTTGGCGTCCAGCGAGCGTGCTGACGCTAACGGCAGGGTTGGAGAAAGCTCTCACATATTTAATACAATTAGCTGCTGTATCTGCCCCAAATAATAACTAGCTCAAGATTTGGCACAAGCAGGATTTCCTCGTAACCTCAGGGCTAGTGCTTGTGGTTCGGAACTTCACGTTTCTCCATTGTCCCAGGGCCTCCCTCGTCAAGCAAAACACGGTAGGTTATCACATAAACAGTTTATTCAATTCTAGGAGACACAATAATACATAAGGAACGATCCTAGCTGAAAGTTAGTTTGAATGTCCGTCTCTCTTCTCTATCACGCGTGGCTAGGGTTAATACATTTAATTGCACACAAGGGATAACATGGTAATTGACTCACGTTTGGTTTTGGGCCAACAGCGGCTTCACGCGCTTGATTCTATCAAGCTACGCAGCGTCCATCGGAGACCGGAAGCGCACACGGCGAAACTGAACTGGTGTCGCCCATGTTCGGGCGGTACGTGGGCCCTGTAAGCCGGCTTGCTGGAGACTGAGGGCTTGCCGGTCCGAGAGCGGCAGCTCGGATTGTCGCTCGCGGGAGGGGGTTTGATGCGCGCGGGAGGGGATGGTGCGCGCGCATCTATATTGGCGTGTATTTATAACGTAACACTATTTAATATTAATATTGTTAATATTCGTTATTATGTTATAATTTTATTATCAAATATATTTATTATATTGTTTTTAGGTATCATAATATTTTAAACTAGTGATTATTAAGCTTGCTCATTGCGCATAACCTCAAAAACTTGTTCGGTTTGATTCTCCATACATGACCGCATCGCGCGGCTCTTGTAAAAATATGAACACATTTCCCCCCGCCAGCCTTCCCCCTTCGCCCGGGGGATGAATGTTTTCCGTCGGCTGTGGTAAAGCTTGAACACAGGGTTTTTGAACACGAAGTGTTCAAATTTTCAATGTTTTGGGTGCTGTTCAAGCTAGTGTTCATGTGTATTGTGGCGCAGGATACGCCGCTTAACAAATACAACATTGAAATGAATCACACATACAATCCTGAATCTGTAAGCCTTTCTTGAAAGATTTGAGTTTTTTTATGGACAAAACTATTTATTAATGTTCGTTTTGAAAAACTATTATTCATTCAAAACTATTTATTCATGTTCATATTCATACAAACAATTAATTCATTTAGGGGGTATTTCACCATCCTCCTCATAGATTATTCGTACGGTAACTTACATTTTAGATGAATTATACAGGATTTATTTTTCTAAAAAGTGTGAGTTTACTATTCTGCACTTGAACCTATGAATAATGGCTACAAGTAGGATAAGTTAGCCGAGTTTTTTACCAGTTGCAAGTATTTATTTGTTTATTTATTAATATTCGTTATGTGTATGGATAAGCTATGAGGAGGATGGTGAAATACCCCCTTAATATTTTAAAGCATAACTTTTAAACTTGTAAAAAGTGGTTTTTTTTTTCGTAAAATAATTAAACTCGCGCCAGCTATGAAAGAGAAGATTATGAATTATTTTAAACATCACCTGTAATATTATAAAAAGAACAATCGTAAAATAAACTGTAAATAAATTCCTAGTAGAAGTAGCAGGTGGCATGGAATAGGCAGAATTCACGTTGGCTTTAATTGATCCTAAACAAAATTATTGATTTACCGGCCGAATTTGATTCAATTCCTTGAAGCAATAATAAAATATTTCCGTGATATGTGCAATAGATAAATTAAGAAAACTACAAAAAATGTTTAGCTGAGCGAATCAAAATATTGTCGAGTCACGACTTCTAATACTAATTTACTATTAAATAATTATACCTGCGACATAAATTCCTAAATTATAATTTTGCCGAAAAGCACTTAATTATAATTACATTGCTTCATTATTATTATTTATTTCCAAGCGTTTCTTGTGTCGAAAGCAAATTAATTATCACCGCACCGTGTAAAATTGCCATCTATCGACATAACGTAAAAGTAACAAATGGGTACCTACTAAAATAGTGGACTAGCGACATCTACAAGACAAAATAAAAAATGAAACGGTTTGCGTCTCGGCTTAGAAGTGTTTCGTTTCGCCGTAGTATTTATGGTGGGAAAAATATATTTGTGGGTAGAATATAAGCCAAGGTTTTTGCATTATTTAACAAATTAATAATATTATAGCAATTATACAGGTATGCGGTACTATTAATCACACTTGTGATATTATTATTTCATCCAAAACTAGTTCATGTAAAACATGAAAAATGACAGATTCATAAACAATATTATATAAGGTGATTTCTGACAGGATATTATTTTAATATATGGAGATGGATGCAAATAAGATTTTCCGCGGAAATGCGATTTTCGCCCACGGTCCACTAGAGGTGACTTTGAGGGATTACTAGGCCACATTAAGGGCAAATGGCGGTTAAAACGATTACTTGGCAATGCCTGATACGGATACGATTATTGTTTATTATTTAAATGTTAATTAAACACTTGTAAATAATGCAAATTCAAGAAAACAATCTTCAACTCTCAGCTCTCTGATCTGTCTTCGTTTCCGACATTGTTTCGTACACAACAAGGTCTCATCACGATCAACAATGGACGTGGTAAGTGCTACGTACCAACTTTATAATAATTATTATCGAAGTACCGTCGTTGAAATAACCAAGTACAATGATAATTAGACGGCGAAGTATATTATTATGAATTATTACCTACATGAGACAAGGGACACGAGATGAGACATAATGTCGTGCATGGCGTGGGAACAACGAATCAATTAAATTCATAACTGTCGACCGCTTAAATGCGTGGATTTTTTAATTGGACTTGTGACATTATCGCCCAAGAAACTAGAACTCGAAAAATTAAATCAGTTTAGCAACTGGGGACCGTCCGCTCCAACAGAAAGCCAAATCGTGAATTAAATTTTAATCGTTAGCTAAAGTAACAAGGATGTTAAATAGGACCACGGGTACTTTTGCTAAAGTAATAATTTTTAGTGTGGCCGGTCTAGAAAGCAGAATATTCCTCGAAATTGTGTGAAAAAACGCACCACACTTTTTTTGGTGCGGCCACACCATAAAATAAGTTTGAAAACAGAACATCTACCAAAATATCCGGCTGTATTTTGTTTCGCGTCGTTGTAGGATCTGATAGCTTTTTTTCCTTTAAAAATACTTGTATGAATATTTAATAATAAATTATGAACTATTATAACGGGAAAAATATAATTAACTTTCCAGTAGTTATAATATATCCTAGAATTTGTATCAGAAATTTTATAAGATCTTTCGATACCGCGCCAAAAATTCGAGATCGCCCCAAATAACTATGTTATTAACACGGGGTCGAAATATTTTAGTTTTCGCAGCAAGACATGTTGGATGAGAAATTCATCGTCACTATCATCACTATAATCGTGATTTATAATCAACGTTGAGCGCGCAATTTCGTATATTACCTCCAACAGAATAGTCAAAATGGCAGAGTAACTATCGGTTTTCGGATAGTAAAAGCAAAAATTAAAAGTGGCGTAAGACAAACTGTTATTGATTGAAAAACGCATTTTTTGATATTTAACTGTAGCAACTAATTTTATTGTTACTTTTACTCTAGCAACCGTTAAAACAGACGGCCCTAGGAACATTCTATATTCGTTCTCAGCTGGGGTACAGAGGTTAGAATCATTTTGAAAATTTAAACGGTTTAAAAAGTGTTACTTAAAAATTCAAATAACTATAAGGCTGGCTTTACATTCGTAATTTTTTTCCCGTAATTCGCTCGTGTAAGTGAATTATGGCCAAATTACCAATGTAAACGACACCAAAAGTCACTTAACGTAATTTAAAGCATGTTACAGAACTTCTTCTCCCGGAAGTTTTTTGACAGGTCTAATCGCGTCCGCGCGAAGTTACAGCCTTCTCACAGCTTATAAAATCAATTTGATAATCTGAGGGACTTTTTGTAAGAAATAGTACCAAAATGCGCCGTTGCGAAATGTCAAAAACCAAAAGACATTTGTTTTTATTGGATTTTTTTCTTATAAAACTAGTATTTATTTCCACTTATTTGAGTTTTCTGAAAATGAGCATCCTTCTATTCAATTATCGGTCCAAACCTTTCTAATCTCAATGTTTCTGTTTTTTAAATTACGTATTTGAATACGAAGTCGGTTGCAGTCGGCAGCTGTCAGGTAGCTGTCATTCGAATAAAATGAAAGAAATCCATTAATTTTCGCCTTTGACTGCACAAAAGTGCGTGGAGAATTGTTTAATTAAAGCCAAAATCTATTTCAGCACTTTATTTGGTCCTTTTCGTCTTTATTGACAAAATCGCGTAAATTTGACAGTAGCATGTCGTTGTTGAAAGGAAGCCATCTTACCGCAAATACATTTACAGATGTAAACGGTCGCATGAGCAGTTACACAGGTCGAACTTCCGAAAAACTTCCGTGATCATTAATTGCCACAAGTCAGATTCATATGTAAACGCACCTGTCAAAATATTACGTAATCCGTAATTTTTAATTACGAGTGTAAAGCTAGCCTAATATCCTTAAATTCACTTTCATTAAATTGAATGCCAAAATATAAAAATCGAATTTTGGAAGACGTAACTATTCCTCGAGTTTAGCAACAGTCGCATTTTTGGTCGCATTATTATCGATAGTGTACGGTTTCACACGCGAAATTGATCTCTATTTAATGGAGGTCAAAGCACTAAAATTTAGTAAATGCTCATTCGATCGAACTCGTAAAAAATAATAACTACTGTAAAGTTGGCATCGAAGGATCTTGCAGACAGGTCAAAACTCTTGGTCCAATCCTGTTTCAACTTTGTGTCAAAGCCTAAAGGATAATGTACTTACATATAATATATTATAAAAGAAACTCACCTGCACTTGATCATAGTCGCTGACGGAATTATTCTCTGGCGGTTTTCCGTTTCTGAAAAGAAAGAAAACAAAAATTATCGAAATGGTTTCTTGTAATAATTCGTACATAGTTTCTAATGCCACGGTAATAAGGGCACGATGCACATGCCTACTT
The DNA here is from genome assembly GCA_936435175.1 of Glyphotaelius pellucidus. Classification (NCBI taxonomy): domain Eukaryota; kingdom Metazoa; phylum Arthropoda; class Insecta; order Trichoptera; family Limnephilidae; genus Glyphotaelius; species Glyphotaelius pellucidus. The sequence goes on along the minus strand of OW386542.1, from coordinate 42,408,466 downwards.
CAGTGTAATGTATGTAAATGTATTAAGGAACATAAAAATAGTTATGATTTGAGATTCTCACGGCTAAAAGTATTATCTTGATTTATTTTTGGGTATTATGCCAGTATTATGATGGCGTTACTATGTGCATAATCATCCGAAACGTTGGCTTAAAGTAGGTGGTTGCGCACCACGGCGTAATACCCCAAAAATAAAACACAATAACAGCAGTGACAATTCAATAAACTCGATGATTCAAACATTCATCTCTTGTCATCAATCTTACGATGTTTAAATGTGAGTGCTTGCTTTTTTTATAAATATAATGTGTATCTCTGAGTGGATTTTTGTAATTGTCTGTACCTATTTGTCTATTAACTGAGGTTTTATAATTATCTCCAAAGTTCAGTTGATTAGTCAAGACATCTTCAAATTCTAAGTTTTGAGATAGTGATTAAAGCAATATTCGAATATTCGAATACTCAAAAATCAAATATTATTTACACATGTCTGTGTAAATAATAAAATAAAAATAAATAAAACACAGAGATGTGACATGTGTACCTTATCCCCTTAGAGTATCTAATCCAAATAAATGGAATATTTGTTAACGTATATAAAAAAAACTAAGAACTATTTTCGAAGGGTGATATAATACGCCTTCAATTTGTATTATTAGTTAATTAACATTTAATTTTTAAACGTAAAAAATTTTGAATTTAAACTTCAAAAAGTTTAAAAATGGCTCTTGTTAGTTTTGTTAAGTCAGGTGCGTCAAGTGATTCATTAACTAATTTGAATAAAAGTATCAGATCGCTCTTGGTTCTTCTACACGATAAGTTAGCTAAATTAAGTGGTTTCATTAAATTATCATAATTAATTTGTTCAATGACTATAGAGAGTTTGAAATAAATGAATCTTAAAAATTTATGTTGAACTCTCTCAATTTTTAATTGATGTGTTTTATAGTATGGGGACCAAATAGTTGAATTGTATTCTAAATTACTTCTAACTAAAGCAGTGAAGAGAATTTTAAATAAATAAAGTGACGTAAAATCTTTAACTGTTCTTAAAATAAATCGCAAACATTTCATAGCCTTATTGGTAACTTCATTAGTGTGGAACAAATGTTAATTTTTCATCAAATACGATACCTAGATCCTTGATTTGAGACAACTTTATATACATTGCGTAGTGTTTTCTCTTTCCAATACCGTTTAGATCATATTTGTCACTAAAAATAAAGGAGACACAACGAATTATATGAGACCTGTATGAGTTGTCCCGAAATGCTAACAAATTATGCTAAGGGGTTAAATATGCTATAAAATAATATCGGGGCGTAACAGTTCGGTTCAGTGACCTAGGAAACACTAATATGTAATTTAATTCGCTACAAGTCTTTCTGCAATATAATTGATTTATTATTTATAGTGTTTATGAGTAATCTGAGCATTACCAGATAGAGGGTACACTTTTATATAACTGCGTACTCGGTTCTAATTACGGTTTTTCGGTGATGTCTGACTATTCAACTGGATAATCGATGTGTATGAACTTGGCTAACTTATCCAATACATAGGCACTATTTATAGGTTCGAGTAAACTCGGACTTAATACATAATAATAATTCATTATTAATACATAATAAACTTTTCACGTCGCCATTTCTCTCTATCATTAGCTATTCTTGTCCATGTACCACCTGCTATGGCTTTGATGTCGTCAACCCACCGTCTAAATGGTCTACATCGTTTTCTCTTCTTGTCACTTGTGAACCAATTCATGACTGATTTTGACCATTTTTCACTTCCTCCAATTGTGTGGCCTGACCACTTCCACTTTAGCTTTTTTATTGTTTTTATGGTACTTTGGTTCTTATTTGTTTCTTAATGGTTGCAATTTTTATTCTACTGGACAGTCTTTTCCCTATCATACTTCTTTCCATGGAGTTTTGACATGTTTCGAGCTTCTTATTGTTAGTTACATATATACATACATAAATAAACCACAAATAGAATCTATTTGTTACCATGTGGATAAGCTGTCAAGACGATGCTGAAGTACCCCCTATATTATCATAGTTATGGCGACCCTGAGATGATATTCCATAAAAACTGATATCATCACGATAATATTAGGTAAAAAGTAAAAGGTAAGCAATCTTATGAATAACTACAAAAAAGAATTATAAAATAGAGAAACATCACGAAATGCATTACTCCTGCATTTAGGATGGCGCAATGATTCAAAGATGACGATAAGATCAGAGACAGGTCAAGAACGCGAATTTTCGTGTCGTAATGGTGAAATGATCGTGTTTTGTTGGTGGTACGTAATTGTTGTTGGTCATAAGTTTAAGATTGTCAGTTCACGATATTTTAAGAGTTTGATTGTAAGATTAGAAGAGGATTTCCCATAAGTTGTGGATCAAACGATGTGGGGTGTCGTTTGCAATCAAAATGTAATTGTAAAATGATTGTGTTATGTTGGTGGTACATGTAGTCATAAGTTTAAGATTGTTAGTTCACGATATTTTAACAGTTTGATTGTAAGATTGAAAGTTCAATATAGAGGATTTCCCATAAGTTGTAGTTCAAACGATGTGGGGTGTCGTTTGCAATCTACTTATTTTTGTGTCAGCTTCATTCGAATGCTAGATTTTATTTTTTAGAAATAAATAATATTACAAAGAACAAGTAATGTAGATACATACTCCATAAAAATACGTGCTTTGGATAGATACATCATTTAACAGCGTAATTAGAAAGAAAAAATTTGTAAAAACACTGCATTTCTTTAGAATGATTTTTTTTAATGGCTTGCTGAGCTATTTTAAACAAAAAACAAAAATTGATAAAATATTTAAGGGTATTTCACCATCCTCTTGTCTCACATTCCTAGAAAACTAGGCTAACTTATAAGATGTAGCCAATAATCATAGGTTCGAGTACCGTTTGATAAACTCGGACTTGTAAATAAATAAATTGAAAATATATGTTATTATATGGATCGGGAGGATTGTGAAATACCCCCTCAAAGATTAAGAATTGAACCAAAACACATTCGGTCAATTTGATTGCAAATAATCTCCCCTATCACCCCACTTCATTTGATTCATAACTTACGGGTTACCTGTAATGTAACGGTAAGATTGTCATGTCTATGTGATGAATACATTATGTAGTGGTGGTGGCAGATCATTATTAGTAGTGATGCAACCCTTGGAGAGTCCTGGACGACTCCGAGAAACGTTTCAACTCCTGCCGGTGTCCTGCTGTTAACTTGTTCCTACAGTTACTTATTCCTTAGTGTGTTTACCTCCACACCGTTCAGCCATCTAATTTTAGATCCCACAACGCTCGTTCGTCCTGCAGGCTCACCTACTGTTAATAACACAGTTGTAGCTTACAGATAAGGCTTTTTGGTAGTCGGTAATCGTTGCTATATAATTGTTTGAAAATTGTGAATATTGTATATACATATATGTGAATAATCTCCAGATCCTCACGTTTTTTTCCCCGAGGCCTGCGGGCAGTCCGGGAGATGGTCCTGCGGCTGCTGCGGGAAGAGGCGTGCGAGGCGCGAGGGGGGGTGCAGATGCGTCTTGTGGTACATCGCTGCACTTATTCACTCACTGGCCAATATCAATCACAAACCTAAATCATGCGGCCATGCGGCAAGACATCTACTGTTGCGGCAGCCGAGATATTACCACTGCTCACACAGACGATTTTATGTCAATTGCTGCGACGGCCGATATACTAACCGCTGCGACAGCCGAGATATCAACACTGCCGAGAAAGACAATATATCAACTGCTGCGGCAGCCGAGATATTAACCGACAGGAGAAATTATCAACAATTGCGGCAATATAACCGCTGCAACATTCGCGATATCAATTGTTGCGACAGCCGAGTTATCAACCGCTGTGAGAGGATAAATGTTAACAATTGCGACAGCCGAGATATTAATTGCAGCGATAATCGAGATATCAACACTGCTGAGAAATATGATACACCAACTGCTGCACAGCCGAGATATCAACCGCTGTGCTAGAACAAATATCAACAATTATATATTAAATGCTGCGGCAGTCGAGATATCAATTGCTGGGACGACCGAGTTATCAACCGCTCAATAGGAGAAATATCAACAAATGCGGCACCCGAAATATTAACTGCTGCAACAGTTGAGAGATCAATTCACCATTTAAACATAAAATGCAAAGTTGAAGAAACCGCATCGACTTTGATTTAAGAAAAGGTAACTACGTAAACAATTATACAATATTAAATTAATGAACGTGACGAAGAAGTAAAGTCTGAAATTTAGATACTCATTAGCATTCATTCCACCACGCCTTATCATCGAATGGTACATCACTTCCTATGGTTCTATCTACGCGAACATCCGATATGGAGACACACACAGCATTATTATTGATTTTCATTATATATTCACCTATATTATAAATATAAACCCTACCCGGGAGGTCAAAAGATTTCCCTTAGGATGTGCGTTATATTTGTTATATTTGAGAATAGTCTTTGACTACATGACCAAAGAAAAGCGTAATGTTTTGTTCGGGAATGAATAATAATATTGTGTTTTGCTGGTGATCCATGAACGTGCAAGCCCAAAGAAAAAAAAAATTTGGATCAAAAATTTGTCGCGTTTAAAATAATCAATTTGAATTGTTTTCTTGATTGAATGAATGAAGTGGAATCTTGGAAGAGGAAATTAACCCACTTCCGACATTCGATCGCGCTGAAACTCGCCAGAGAGGCTCATTGTCGATGGCAACGCATTCTGTCTACTTACGGTGGTACTCAAGCGCACAAATACATTTTATGTGAAATTGGACATTGTATTAAAAAAATTACCGCAATTATTATACGAAATATACGTCGGTAATCACCAATTGGGATTTAACTCAGGGGTTAGGTTAGTTAGGTTAGCGTTGTTGGCTCTAGACTCTGGGGAGGAAGGTTCAATCCGCCGGCACAAAAAAATTTAAAAGACGAATGAAAATAGAGGTATATTAGTAAAAAAAAAACACGTTTTTCATAGAGGTTGATTTTTTAAATTTTCTTTTAATTGATCGATGGTTCGTTTTGCTTAGGGTAGGTACAGATGCTTTTATGGCCCGTTTATATTAGGAATAAGCGATAAGAATAGGCCGGGGCCGTAATCCGTAATATTTTAGATGGTCGTTTATAATTGGAATAGGAATAGAATAGAATATGCCCATAGAAGTGACAATACCGCTATCACTTGTCTATGTCAACTGTCAACCGGGAGATTATATTAGATTATAAGAAATGTTCATTACTATTTATTAGATCACTTTCGTCTTCAGCGAATATAAATTTAAATTCGGTTAAGTATTTATTAACTCCGCGTTAATATTTGTTCACAAAGTTATTATTCAACTAAAGTGAATTGTAGATACCATAAAGTATTGATCGAAAATACGTAAATATCAGCATATATCTAAGCTTTCTGTAATCCATAACCGTAAAAGATAAAGTTGAACCATCTTTTCGGTTATGGAAAATTATTAAAGATCATTGCCATCTATTATAAACGGTTACACAGGTTTCCTATCTTCCAACTTCTACGGCCTAGGGCTTATCGAATACGGATTGCAGACTATTCCTAATATAAACGGGCCTTTACAGCCTCTGTGGACTGCACTCCGCTGCTTTTTTTAAGGTGAGGAGTGAACTCAAGACTTGAAAATATAAATCTTTAAAACGAGACGCCAATCCAAGGGGCGGGGGGGGGGGGGTGGTTGTCAACACGATCTTCATCCGTCAACTTCATTAGTCACCACAGGTCTGTGAAGGGTAACTCAAACGTGCACAAATAAATACGCACAACGTTAAAAATAATTTTAGCATAACTTTTCATCAACCGTAACTTTTAAGATAGAATTTTTAAATGCATAGTTCGTGCTTTGCACCTTGTTAGTTATTCTCTGTTGATAATGTTGTATCGAAGCGCAGCGATACAACAGATGTAATATTCCACTTAACAGACTAATTTCAATCTTTAATAACCTTTAATTGCGAGTTAATTACTGAAGCTGCACAGTGTGCGATGTACACATATTTCCTTCTGATCTGTAAATGCCGGCACGCTCCAGAGCACTGGCGGTATGCAAAGCGCACGCCGCGCCGAGTCGTAAACTGCACGAACACAGTCGTGTTCATGGCAGACGCAGACGTCTCAAGAATATTTGACACACAATAAATACGATTGACTTGTGGCAATAATCAAATTATTATAAACACTACACAGTAAGATACGATTTGAGATTTTCACGGACAAAAGAATTATCTACATGAATTGATTTATTTTGGGGTATAATGCCGTGTTGTGCCACCTTCTTTTAGACCAGTTTTAACGTTATTTTCAATTAAACAGTCATATACTCCAGTACACTTAATCATCTTACCTTGCACCACCTGCTAAGGCTAAGGGGCATAATAAAAAAAAGTTTTAGCTCTTTATCAACCCACAAAACCGCGAAATTTTTTACCTTTTTTCAGTTTTTGCCAATATTAACCACGAAGAACTAAAACTTCTGCAAAAAAAGTTCAATACTTTTTCAAATTTTCTGTAATTGAAAATCAAATGATTTCTGTGAATTTAATGGTGTTTGAGATGCAGCTTTTCGAAATTAGCCAAAATTTTCATATTTATTTATTCAAAATTCGCAAATTCACTTTGTGGCGTCATTATTAATTTAACGAAAACTAATAACTTTATCAACTTATTATCCTGACGAAGAAAACATAGTTTTCGAAACATGTTGATATTGTTAATTAAATAGTGGTGTACACAAAGTTATTTGTTTTCATTAAATTTTCATATTTCATCAATTTTAGCGGTTTTATCATGGAAAGTTGTGAAATACCTACCGGAGATGAAATGAAAAGTTTTTTGTTAAAACCACTTTACTTTCATTTATATTCGTCGACCAGTTTCGGTTAATCTCAATCTTCTTCAGGACAATAAACAAATAAACTAAATTACAGTACAGAGGAAGATCGTGTGGTAAATATAACAGAAAGAGAGCATACAAGAGAGGGAGAGAACATCAGAGATTGTTTGGTGGAGGGGTAGGAGGAGGGGTAAAGGAAGGGTGGGAGTTACATAGGGAGAAAGGGAACAACATTCTTTTAAGTTTACCTTGTAATCTTCCTCTGTACTGTAATTTAGTTCATATGTTTATTGTCCTGAAGAAGGTTGAGTACAACTGAAACCGGTCGACGAATATAAAGTAAGAAAAAGTGGTTTTAAACAAAGAACTTAATTCATTTTGTATAATGTCAAGCCACAAAGTGTTAGCTTTCTTCGATAATTAAAAATTTCACATTAACAACAATAATGGACGCCAAATGAACACACGATTTTAATTTTAACGAAATAACTTGGTATTAAAATACATTATTTGCCATTATTAAATAATTGTTTCTCATTGTTATCTACCTAATACAAAGTGTTTTTAATGAAATGTGCCAAGTAACAATGTTCCACTCTTCAGTATATTTACCTAAAAAAGTTATAAGTACCATAAAATTTTAATTTTTCGTTTCCTCGAAATTCGAATCACTTCAAAATTTTCACTTCAAAAATCTCCATGTTTCCTTCAAATAAGACTGATTCGTCTATAGGCCCCTCTTTTGATATTTTCATATAGCTTAAGACTCTTTTGGTATTTTCATATAGCTTAAGACTTTCATATAGCCTAAGATACGGAATCAGTTCGTAAATCAAATAAGTGTATCACCGCAAAGTGATGTACGGCCCTCGCGGTTGTGACCGGTAAACAGCACAAAGTAAGCAATGTTGTCTGTGAAAGTCCGATACTCTCAAACTAACCGAGCTTCCACCGCAGACATCATTATGTTTAATGTGTAACACGTTTTTGGATTAGTACCACATATAAATTCTTATAACAAATTTTAAAAAATATTGCTGCCAAGTCTTAACCACTTACGCGACTGCCGATTAGGACGCGTTCTTGTACAGAATTTGAATAATTCATCAAATTTCAAAATATTCAAGTTCTGATATTAAGTAACTGGAATAGAACTTTTACAGAACTTGAATTTTAACTTTGAAATTTGATCAATTGTTCAAATTCTGTGAAAATAATCCATCCGCATGTAAAAAAAAAATAATTCATTTTAATTAGTTTTGCTGTCGGAAAGTCAAAAATCACGGGATATTATAATTATAGGATATGTGTCAAAATTTAAAAAAAATTATCTTTCGAAAGAACACCGTTAGTAAATCTAGTTAGTTGGCAAATAAAGCTTTTTTGAAAATGAAAAAACGAAGACTTTTGAAAATATCACGAAATCCAACATTACTTGTAAAGGTTAACCCTAACAAATTTAAACAAATTAATACACATTTAAAAATTAGATCTAAAATAATTTTCTAGCACAAATAATATTATATTATGGTTAGATATTTTATCGCTTGTCTGAATACTCGACTTATCAGTTCGAATTTTTTAAATGATACTTAAATTCAAAACAATTCGTGTTTATCGAACCAGAGCTACAAGCAATGAAGGACTCAGAAGTTAGTATTTTTGATGAAATTTCTGTAATCGGACAAAAATTACAGTATTCAAAGGTGTGTGGTGCATACATTAAGTAAATATTTTGAATAAGACTTCATGATAAATTAAGGAAACACTGCATTTGAGCAATAAAACGATGTTATCGTAGGTTACCAAGAAACTAATAGAATGGGGGAGAACGGGCATAATTTCCACACAGGTAACAATGTAATTGTGCATTAACAAATGGTTCCATTAACAGTAGACCTAGACTTGATTATTGTTAGCGTTACGTTCATGCGAACTCTGGCGGATTAAAAAGGTACTTTCCAACATGGCTACCATCTTGGCAAGATGAATGCTTTTACACAATTTTCCGATCAAAAGACCAAACATGTAATCTCATCACGCGGTTAAAGGCTCATTTTATTTTTTAACCACATACTATTTCAGTTACCGAAAATGGAAAGTAGTGAACTTTAAGAACTATTTCGTTCAAAAAACGAATTAACGGAACACACAAATAAATTTACGGATAGATGAAAAGCAAGGGGTCACCAGTGAGGGAACGGACTCCGGGTGTCGATAGAGACGGAGGGAGAAATAAAAGGCATCCGAGTTGGTTGCGAGTCCAGTCGTTTATTGAAGCTGAAGCTACGTAGCTGAGGTCGGTGCGATGTAACAGGAAGTATGTCGAAGTGCCGTAGAGTGAGGTGTTGCGGGTGCACGGTCATGATGAGTGATGGAGGTCGGTGATGCTGTGGTGGAGCAGGCCACGGGCCTGCAGGTCACCAGAGTGTTGCTCGACGCCGTGGCGGCGGAGATGACCTGACGTCCAGGCCGTTGCTCGACGCGGTGAGTTGCGGCCTGGACGTCAGGTCATCTCCGCCGCCACGGCGTCGAGCAACACTCTGGTGACCTGCAGGCCCGTGGCCTGCTCCACCACAGCATCACCGACCTCCATCACTCATCATGACCGTGCACCCGCAACACCTCACTACGGCACTTCGACATACTTCCTGTCCAGTAGCATTTAAAGAAACCCTGTGATTTTTTTTCATATCACATGTTAAAAAACAGAACAAAATGTGTTTTTAATAATTTTCGGAGCACATTTTGGGATTTTTTGAAGTAAAACTTCTTTACGCATGCGTTAACTTGGGGAGTAAGCTAGTGAATGCGTGACTAGAGCGTTACGAAAAGTGTGACCGGGCCAGGCGAACGAAGCATAAAGAAGTTTTAATTCAGTCGTGTGGTCTAAAGCACACTCGTTTTATAATTTTTTCAATGGAGGATATTTTTTATTTACCGCTTAGACTCAGCAAATGAATTGATATTGTCTTGAAAAGTAACATAATTTTTTGAAGAACTAAAAAACAACATGATTAAGGAAAATATGTTATAAATCGGAAGAAACTCGGAACACCGTCCATTGGACACACTAAGGACGGCTTGTTTCAAAAAATTTGATGGATTCATCAAATATTTGAAGTTGATTTTCACGTTCTGTGTAAGTTCTATTCAAGTTCTGTGATTATTTCAGTTTTGTGAAGCAGCTGTCCTATAACGATATAATAACAGAACTTGAATAGAACCTACACAGAACGTGAAAATCAACTTCAAATATTAGATGAATCCATAAAATTTTTTGAAACAACCCATCCTAAATATTGTAGATACATTGAATTTTGTTGTAGGAGGCATCCTTATGGAGATTTCACCATTTATACGAAAATTCAGGAAAAATCCCCAAAAATAAAATCCCGGGAATTTACCCATTATTCGGGTATGTTTTGTTAAACCAAGTGTAATAAAGACGCGCACGCGATATCTACACATGAGAACACATACTTATTGAACGCACTTGTTTGATTGTACAATTTCTCCACTAAACGAAGAAAACGTCTAGACCCGCTCTCCCCTACTTCCTCGACGAACATAGGAGCGGTGATTACCATCAGATGATAGCGACTAAGATAACTTTGATAATAATATTGAATGTGGATCAGACAGAAGTGGGTATGTAGTTATGTAGGTGACCGTGTGGCAGTGAATCACTAACTTCTCGGAGCATATCGATCAAGGTGACTCAGTAAACAGACAGACATTCCGACTCACATTGTTAGTCCAAATAGATTAGGTTACACATTAGCGTCCGCGAATACATAAAGGTAGATTTACAGATTACGGTTTCATGATTCGGAAACAAAAGATCACTATACAATAGGTCACTTGCATCTTTTTTAGTGAAAACCTCTTTAGCACCATTGTGATTTGAAACTCGATGAAACAAAAAATAGCGATACAAAAAAAAGAAACAAACACATACATCTTTAAGATTTAGCCTGTGTAATCGGTGTCCTCTTTGCGCGGTGCTTCGTAGCCTATCGGCCGCCTCTTTTTACGGTGCTTCGTAGAATAAAATGTAAAATAATTTTTAAATAAAAATAATAATTTTAAATAGAATCAAAAACAATTTTTAACGATATAATAAAAAAACCCCTACAATTACTCCTGATACTCTGCATTCGTCTCATTCTCTCGAAGTTTAGTTTTCTGAAGGTTTCATTTCTACTACGTGTGAACTGCACATGTTTATTATTATTTTTTTACATTTACATCTATAGGATTTAGCCTGCGTGAGTATGAGTTAGAATAATGGTCTCCTCTTTATGCAGTGCTCCGAGCCTCACCACTCTACTCTACTTTAGTTTTCTGAAGGTTTCAATTCACACAAGTTTTTTTATAAAGTGAGTCACGAGCTAAAAAAAGTGTGTTTATTTTATTATTAAGAACAATAATTTTCTTATTTTTTTCAATAAAATTTTCGAAATTCGCACTTAGTGGTAACATCTATATACAGGATTTTTTCCAAGTCATTATAAAATGCATGCGAGTGGCCTATTCAGACATTGTAAAGCAGATCGATCATGTTACTTAACAATTGAAAACAGGGGACCACGATGCACAGCGGAGATTCAATAATATATCACGTTTCGTATTGGTCACGGATAATATACATTCAAGACCTTTGATGAGAGCTACTTCATTTAATATGTGCACTAGGCTGCTTCAAAAACGAACAGGTCGTTGTTTTTATCTTTGAAATGTTTTCAATGAAAATAATATAAATATATATGTACACTTTTTTTCATTTAAATAAATTTTACGGGTGCCATTGACAAAAGTTTCGAAAATATGCGACGTTTAGGGCAATGATTGCAATGCTTCAGACTAAACACATAACTGCATGCAGAATTAAAAATAAGTACAGATAGGTTAAAAACAGCCCTCTCCCGACCCCCCAGAGTATTGTTAATAATAGAAAGCTTGTTTAAACGTGTTAGAATTCAATTAGAGTATTAAGTAATAACATACTTTTTTTCTTAGACTAAATTTACAATCGTGATATAAAATGGCGCCTACAAGCGTGTGTGTGTAACATGTAGTAATTTCATTGATTTTAATAGTTTGTTAAACTACACTTTGTAAAAATCTGCTTTTTTTTTTTTTTTTACATTAACTCCACACAGGAGGCCCTGAGGAAAAAATAATTTCCCTCAGGGCCTATGTCATCTTTGAGGATGCTGTGTGGAGGGTGTTTTTGAGGAGAGGAAGGAGTGAACATGGGTCTTGAAGAGACCCATATTGTAGGAGGGAGGAAACACAGAGGCCGGCAAATCGTTCCACAGCCGAGCTGTTGAACTCAAGAACGAGTCGTAGAAACGACCCGTTCTCATGTGACTAATGTCAACCGTGTACAAATGTTGAGCGCGCGTTTGGCGTGTTTCCCGACTATGCACCGGTGCCGAGGGGATCAATGACGCTAGTTCCTCGGAGCATCTTCCATTGTAATACCGGTAGAACAAGGACAGCATTCCCACCTGGCGCCTGTGCTCTAAAGATTGCAATCCGTTAGTTAAATTAGGAGAATCTATCAAACGGACCGCCCGTTTCTGCACAGAGTCTGCTTAAAATAAACACTCAGTTAAAATACTAAATTTTGGTCAAACCCCTACATTTTGACACCTAGTAGCGACCCCTAAAAGCCCATTAAAAATTTGAAGACAAAAAATCGTGTAATTTTTTTGACTTTTAGAAACATGTTAAAGGGTGCCACATGAAAAATTCGAAAAAAATTGGTTATCTGTAAAGTCGGTTTACGGACGATAATTTTACGTGATAACGACATATAATAACGATGGAGTGGAAGAGAGATAGATGCGTCACAAGCCGAAAGCTTAGGCCGATCGCTTGTTGCGCGCTCTCGCTTGCACGCTCGGCTCAGGCAGAACGTGACAATGAGTCATGCTTTTTCGTGGCATGCAGCCGGCGTTCATCGATTTATAAGACGTTATCACGTCAAAACTGTACACGTTTTTGAAGCACCCTAATGTATACTGTATTTCGTAAGATTACTTTGGAGTGCAAAGAGCATAGATTGGATAGTCCTACGACTGAGAGCGCCGTTCGTTAGAAAAAGAGAAAGGTTAAAACAACGGGGCTTTCAACAGTACGCCGTTATCACTATGTGGTCATCCTTTTGATTCAATTTTAGATTGCTTCGTCTGAAAATCGTTGTTAACCCTTGGAATGCCAGCGATCCGTAGCGAATTCGCTAGGAACTCACCGCACTTGCTCGATTTTACGATACATTGAACATTAAAAACCCCCCTGGAATATCAAAATAAATGTTATTTGCTGTGCAACTCCCACGCGTAAAATACTGAGTCCGATTCCAGAGGGTAGACCTGCTGTGAGCCGCCCCAGACACAGCTGGGCGAGGCAACTCCAGAAACTGTGTGAGGAGAGGATGGGACTGCCATGAACGGAGGCCGAACAATCAGCACAAGACAGGGACGTACGGAGGAGCCTTGTTGATGCAACGGATCGATGCGATGCAATAGGATAAGAGGAAGAAGAAGAAGTGTTATTTCACTTAAACTATAATAAACTTAAAAGTAATCTTATAGTGTTCCTTACAAAATATTGGTCAAATAATATGAAACAAAGAATATACAATACCTACATACAAAGCAATGCCAGGAGAACAAAATTCACAATAACACTGCTGTTTTGACACAGATGGGTGGCACAGATAATGATAAACAAAATCTCAATCAATAGGAGCTTTGAAAAGTGAGCTCATCATCAAAGCGGCCATGCGTTAAGGTTTCATTCTATCATTATCTCACAGGTTAAATCCTATTTGCTTTTCTCTTTTCAGTGTCATTTCCTTTTCATCGTGTTTCAAATCACAACGGTGCTAAAGAAGTTTCACTTCAAAAATTCTTAATATAAGCAGCTATCCTAGCGGAACTGCAAAGTTTAGACAGATACGATTTTTATAAATATGTAATCATATCACTACTCATTTCGCAAAAAACAAGTAAATTATTACGAAAATAGTGACAGTCAGCGGATGGTTTGAAACAGAAGCAGCCGCTCCGCATTTTAGTGGCACTCTAAGGGTGAATCGACTCTGTTCAGTCAACAGGCTATTCTTTCAATTCTCCGCCGATCACTACTGAGGTATCAGCTACTGGTATAAGGACTACATACGAGGGAAGAATACCAAGCAGCCAGATCGCGATGTTCAGATTAAGGAACGGTCCTTAGAAGGTCTGCTCACAACTCGTGCCTATCAAATCAAACAGTGGCGCGGTTGTAACGTTCAAAACAAAACAGGCTTAAAACTAGAATTTGAATTTAAAGTTTTTCTGGTTAATATGATCGGGTAAAAGAGGAATACACTAGCCATATATATGTTAATTCTTAGAGTGCCTTATATCAACACGAATGTAATCAAAAGGCACAAAAAATCAAAGTGTGCAGTTCGCACACGGTAGAAGTGAGAACTTCAGAAAACTAAACTAGACTATTCCCTAAAAGGCTATTCCCTAAAATTTGTGATAAGAGATCGTTCTCCCGCGAGAAGTGCTGTCAGATTTGTGTGATTTTCTACGGCTGTTATTTGCTTTTTCTATCGGCCGATGTCAAAATTTCAGCTGTGAGCTGTCACGCATTTTAGTTTGGGTCGTTTTAAACACGAATTCCTACAAGTATGCATGATTATTTATTCATTTAACAGCTGTAGAAAATCACACAAAGCTGACAGCACTTCTCGCGGGAGAACGATCTCTTATCACAAATTTTAGGGAATAGTCTTTCAGAGTGGGAAGCACCGCACAAAGAGAAGACCGATAGGCAACGAAACACCGCACGAAGATAACACTATATCATTCTCTCGCAGGCTAAATCCTATAGATGTATGCGTTTGTCTCTTTTTAGTGTCGCTCGTTTCCATTTCATCGAGTTTCAAATCACAACGGTGCTAAAGAAGTTGAACCGCTTGGCGAACGGCCGTTTTGAGCGAAAAAATAGTTTTTATTTATTTTGTGAATAATTTTACAAGAAATAAAAATGTAAATCGAGTGAAACTGTTACGGATAATCTTAGCCATAAAACAGTATTTTTTTAATTATTTCTAACAGGCGTTCATAGTTCATACATTTAATATTTTTGTGGTTTACGCTCATATTTTTAATAAGTAATTAACAGTTTTATTTAAATTCACTCAAGCGAAACGAAAGGAAAAGCCTCAATTTAAACAATGCACATTTTTTTATACAAAAAGCAAACTCGGTTCATAGTAAAGATTATTCGAAACTAGTGAAGCACTCTTGAAACGCACAGCGCTGAAAAAGAAGATGGAGAGATATGTAATTACGAGTGTTGGACAGAGCGCGCTAATATGTTTAGTCGTAGAATAGCAGCGAAAATTGCGAAAAAGCTTAATAAAACATGACTCGTTTAAAATAGAGCAAAAATCTCGTGGATTATTTAAAGAAATTATCATTTAAAGAAACATTGTGAATTTTTTCACAAATATATCTTGTAAAATAAAAAAACAGAGTTGTTTTAAATAATTTTCGGAGCATACTTTGCGATTTTTTTCTATCGAGGGAATTTCATATAATTTGCGTTTCGGCGTGGAACGTATCTAGATATTTTCTTAAAAAATAACATATATTTTTTTAGGAGCTTAAAAACTTCAAATGTTTAAGGGAGATATGTAAGAAATCGGTCGAAATACGAATAGTAGACCCTTTTCTAATTTTTCTACACCGCAGCATCTGCAAAATTGTCATAATTAATTTTTGGGTTATCATGCCGTGCTGCGCTTCCTTCTTATTTAGCCAACGTTTTGGAGAGCGTTACAGTGTCCACCATCACGGCATAATAACTGAAAAATTAATCAAGATAATACTTTTGGCAGAGAAAATCTCAAATCATCCATCAACAATTTTATTTAAAATGGCAGTAAAAATGCATACATGTACATTATGTAGAAGTTGCACATTTCATTTATTTGGGTGATTTAAAAAACATCAAATCAAAATTTCCGAAGTGAAAAATTCTTTAGCACCCTTGTGACTTGAAATGCGATTAAACGAAAAATAGCAACACTAAAAAGAGACAAACATATATATTATAATATAGCGATTAAATCTGCGAGAATGAGATAGAATAATCGGTCTCCTCTTTGCGCGGTGCTTCGTAGCCTCCCCACTCTTGTCATTTTACTTTTCTGAAGGTTTCACTTCTACCACGTGTAAACTGCATTGTAATTTTTTTGAAAACATCTTTAGAACCGATGTGATTTGAAACTCAATGATACGAGGTAAGAGAGACTAAATTGAAACCAAACTAAACTCAAAAGAGACAAACACATATATCTACAGGATGTAGCCTGCGAGAGAGTGAGGTAGCAATAAAATATTTAATTCACGGGTACTCAGTTCCAATATAATACGAAAAATCCATAGCCCCACGCAAGTCACCTTTGATGTAGTGGTATAAAGCACCTGTCGAACCTCTGCAAACATTTAGCGGACCAAGGGTATGAGGGGTGAGTAGGATGCTGGGGATCAGAGTTTCCAGGAGGATGGTCCCCTCCGGTCACGAACCGGCACAACAGCAGCGGCGGGGTTTTTACACTCGTTGATGGGGCAGCCCACCCTCAGTCGTGAGCCTGAGGGTCGGGCCCCTGTACTACCGAGCGGCCCGGACAACGGTTACCGATTGTAAAGGGTCTCCCTCAACCAGCATCTCCCAATCCGGCCCGCCACGCAGAAAGTGGGCCGACGCACCCGCCATCAAGGCCCGGATAAACATCACCCCATGAACCCGGGCACCCCTGCTAAGTCACCAAACGTAGCGAACCACTTGGGGTGACTTTTGGCAGAAGAGTTGGTTATCCAATAAATGGTTCAGCAGTATCTACACCCGCCTCCAAAAATGATTTTATATTTTAATTGTATTTTTAAATGATCGTAGCGTTTAAATTTCCGATACAGTAGATAGTGTTTATACAACAATCAAACCATACAGCAATTATGCTAGTCAGTGGTAATATAACCTTCAAATCGGAAAGCATGATAATTATAAAATGAATCGAAAACAACAAAATAATTGCATGAAACATAATACAAAGAAATGTGCGAACGCATTATTTGTGATTAGACGCTGTTATGTACATACAACACAAACGTTCAAACTTGACGGTAAATTAATCTACATTGATGCATTTAGTGTTAACGAGCTGAGGAATGTAAGCCACTGATA
The DNA here is from genome assembly GCA_936435175.1 of Glyphotaelius pellucidus. Classification (NCBI taxonomy): domain Eukaryota; kingdom Metazoa; phylum Arthropoda; class Insecta; order Trichoptera; family Limnephilidae; genus Glyphotaelius; species Glyphotaelius pellucidus. Next base: position 42,391,274 of record OW386542.1, on the reverse strand, counting down.
AATTAATTATCACGCACGTACTGTGTCTGTTTCAATACAAAAAGTGGAAGGTTTTATGTAAGGCAAAGAAAATTAAATTCCAATTTGTCAGTCTTGGTCAGTGGAACATATAATATGCACCAAAAGCGTTCGACGAAGTTGTAGGTAGAATTACTATTTTCGAATAATCTTTACCACTGCTACAGATACGGGCGCAAACGATTAATTCATCTTCATATTTTAAAGCGTAACATGCAAAAAATGTTTTAAACTAAAATAAATAATCACCTATTCAAGTGACGTTTTGTTCCTGTAATACTGTAAGGCCCTCCGTTCATGGAGATACTTACAAACTACGTGATTGTGACACAACCACAAGTACCCTGCAGATATACTACTTTTTAATGCTGGTTTCCGTACACGGCGCTACCCGAAATATACGGAACTTGATCATTTTTCACGTGCAGCCGTGGAGTTAACACGATGTCAAACGATGTCAAATGGCTTTTTTTCCAACATCAATCTATGCCTTCTCCACTAAATCCTTTCTTACGTATTCTGGTAATGTGTAGTTATATAAACATGCATTTTTTCCACTTCCAGAACAAATCTAACATTACTTTCACGTTCCGACGCCATTTCTGTCAAACGTCAAACGAAAGTAGTAGACCCGAATGCTGCAGCGTGTAGCGCGCTACCAGCACCGTCAGTAGCGCGCTACCGACTTCAACCCGACATCCGTCGCGTGCCGCCGTGTACGAACATCAGCAAAATTGTATGGCGGGTACCCACGAGCGGTGCGCGTGCTACGCGCATCAGGCTCGATTAGCTTGTAAGTAGCTCCATGTACGGAGGCGCTAAGTCATTAGATATCACCCGTTCCGTCCTTTCTCTCCATCTCTATGTACATAAGATGTTGATTTTACCCTCTCGCTCTTTCCTTATATTATGTTTTGTCCTTTTCTATATGTATATAAACTCACACAATGTATATTTTTGATCAGTTTAATTTTTATACCCTGAAGATGCTTATGTAAAGCGAAACCGGTCGGTAGTGGAAAAATTAAATAAATCGTGGTTACAAACCAAATTAATGTGTTATTTCAATTTATAAAATAAATAAATTGGCGCCATCTATGAATGCGTAGATTATAACGTAGGTTCCGTTTAACTTTAAATAACAATGTTGTCACAAAAAACACACAAACTCTTTCAAAAAGCAAACTGAAGAGTCAATTATTTAAACTTTATTGAAACCTTCAGAAAACTATAGCAGACAAGAGGGGAGACCACGAAGCACTTTTTAATCAAAGTGAAGGATGATTTTTTCCATATTTTTGTCGTCGAATTCCAGTGCACCTTTTCCTTTACACTTGGTTAACCTGTTAGCATTTTTGGTTTCTTCTTCGAAATCGCTAGATGTCACTTTCTTTTGTTTTATCTTTGCATGTTGATTTTGAAGTGGTTTGAAGATTGGATATATTATTTTTATTTTTTTTATTTCGTAGGATTAGATCATTGGTCGGCTGAATGTCTGCAAAGATATTCGTCGGGCGCTCTATACCATTACAATAAAAGAGAGACCGTGGATTTATCGTATTTTATTGGAACCGAGTACCTGCGAATAAAATTAATATTTTGTTGCTATCTCATTCTCCCGCAGACTAAATCCTACAGATGTATGTGTTTGTCTCTTATTAGTGTCGCTTGTTTCCGTTTCATCGAGTTTCAAATCACAACGGTGCTAAAGAAGTTTTCACTTCAAAGAAATTATCGGCAAACAAGAAAAAATATTTAAAAATGTTATTTTACGGCCAAGATTGTCTGTGAGAGTTTTCCTTGATCAGCTTTTTAAATTCTTATTACAAAATAAATAAACAGTAATAAATTCAAATAAACAATAGCCATCGGAAGGAAGGCATTCCTCAGTGTTCATAGAAGTATACTGGCGAACAAATCATTCGTAGGTATTGCTAAAACTAGTTATTGAAATCGCGCACCTACTGGCTATTGGCGGTAATAAATCTTGACGATATGAAAGCGCGCGGCGTTGTTCGCGGACCGTGTGATTGCTCGAGTCGATTAGAAGCAGACGAAGAACACCTCCACCAGTCTCAGGTCGATAGCTCACCCCTTCTAGCAATTATTGTTGTTTCTATGGTGAAAAGTAAACAGAACTGAAAGAAAACTTCATCAATTAACACGCTTAATCATTTAAATCACCCGCGGAACATTCGGAGCACTTTTCCTAAATCATTCCTGGAACATTACGTGTTGTTAACAGAGAGCATTAAGATGTTAGATAACGTGAAGCCTAATTGAATGTTCAGTTCTCATTCAGGGATACAAAATACCCGGTACTTTTCAGTTACACCAAATCTAAACGCCGAAAATCACATTATTTGTACAGGGTCATCAAAAAAATCATGCCAACATTTCAAAAAATTATAGCACCGAAACCCGTTATATTTTGTCACTGAAAGCTAGCTGATGAACGAAAGTTTTGTATTGGAGGTGGCGTGACCTTGCTATGCGCGCACTAGATGCGCAGTAGCCAAGGTCGGCCGCGGGTGCGCCAACGACTGCCGCCGCTCAGTACGATGTTGACCGTTCAACAAAAAGTGACAAAATACAAAAAAAAAATTTAAGTAAAAAAATTTTAAAAAATAATAATTTGAAATTTTTTTTATAATTTTTGAAAAAAAGAATATCATTTTTTTATTTTGATACTGACTGGTGACTTTGACTCCGCGTACCAAATAACGCACTGTCCTTTTTGTTGAACGGTCAACATCGTACTGAACGGCGGCAACCCCCCGGCGCATCGAGTGTGCGCATAGCAAGGTCAAGCCACCTCCAAACAAAACTTACGTTAGATACGTTTCAGATTTTCACGGCCAAAAGTATTTTCGTTATTTGTTTTTGGCTAAAGAAAGAGGTAGCGTAACACGGCATAGCACCCCAAAAACAAAAAAAAACTTACGTTCACCAGCTAGCGTTCAGTGACAGAATCTCCGTTTAACATAAAGGGTTTCGGTGATATATTTTTTTTAAATGTTGGAATTACTTTCCGATGACCCTGTATAATTAGACACTCGAGAAGCCCGAAATGTTGGTTGGCAGAAGAAGGAGGAAACGCAACACTATATAAATGAAAATAATCCAAAAATCATCACGATACAATACTTTTGGCCGTGAAAATCACAATTCAAATCACATTTAAATCTTGTAGTTTTCTTACTAGTAGGGGATAAGGTGATAAATGACAATGTTTTAAAAGAGAGTTTACAGTATTGATGCCTTCAGAAGGTAAAGATTTCAATAGGAAACATATCAGTGATGCTGATGATGAATGAATTACAAAAGGTTTAGTTTCCAATCAGAGTTACGGCGGATACGGTATATACAAGGTTTAAATTCCGATCACGGGTTTGACGAGAATACCTTTGGAAGGTTTCGGTTCCACTCAGATACACGGCAATGAATTTCATAGAAGGTTTCGTTTCCCGATAGGGCTACAACCTGAATATCTTTGGAAGGTTTAGTTTCCAATCTTGTAGAAGTCTAAGGAGTTCACCACGAACACCTTTAACGGTTTTGTTACCATTGGGAGATACCACTGTCAGTGATATTTAATAGATGGCTAGTTCAGGTAAGAGATACATCAACGATGTTTTATGGAAGAATTAGCTAACAATCATGAGATAAACAACGATTGCGCAGTTAGTTGTAAGATCTACAAGTAACACTCCGTTATAACAATGCAAAGAAGATAAACATCATTGTAATTCTATCATAAGAGATAAAAGGTCTATTTGCATAAAGTACCAGAAAAGAACGACGTAATTAAATAGGCCCTATGTCATCTTCTGATACGCTGCCGCTGTGTGGAATGTGTTTCGATATGTTTTGTGGAAAGTAAATAGAAGAAGTTCGGGAAGGAAAAGGTAGGAGAATTGGGTCGAGAAAGACCGTCAGGAGAGGTCAAAAGGTCTCCCCGAACCGGTCTCTCCCGATTCGACCCGCCACGCAGCTTGTGGGATAGCGCATCCGCCGCCAAGACCTACGCGGACATACGTCACGTGGTGAACACGGCCACCTCTGCTAAGTCACCAAACCACTCGGGGTGACGGTTAACCACCAAACCACTTGAGAGTGGTGGTGATTATCCAATAAACATATACCTAACCTATGCACGTGTATTTTTACAAAAAAAGAAGTTATTAAAACAATAAAAATCTGAAATCTTCAATATATAGGACATGTAATGAGACATCCAGAGAAGGACGAGATCTTGCATCTCATAATGCAAGGAAAGATTGCCGGAAGACGGGGCCCTGGAAGGAGAACATCATGGCTGAAAAACCTGAGACAGTGATTTGGCCAGTCTACTGTAGAGCTGTTCCCGGCCGCAGTAAACAAAGTCCGCATAGCCAACATGATAGCCAACGTCCGTTGATCGGACAGGGCACGAGAAGAAGAAGAATAATATTCTGCATATTATACACGTGTATTTTTACAAAAGCTGCAATAATCTTTATAATATTGCGAATTTTTACATAGAACCGCTCAAGGTACAAATAACATACATAATACTCTTCTCAACAGTTATCCTACGTTCATTTGCCATGTTCCATGAATGCATAAAAATTTGCCATTCGTGGGTGGCACACCGGCAAAAAACGTTAACTCTAAAATCGCTGTTTTCAGAAAACAAGTAATTTAGTTTGCATCAACATAAAACTCTTTTATCAAACTACATTGCAATTGTTATAAAAATATGACGTCATGATGTGTGTTATTTCCTTTTTCATTTGTGTCTGTTTGATTATTAAATTCAAATAGCGGACCTCTAAGTTTATTTCATAATAAACTTAAAAGCCCGCTATTTGTTAGCAATTAGTATATTTTGCCTGTAACACTGAGAACCACTGGTCTAGTGGTATGAAGCGCCAGACGAACTCTGGCGGCCGATCAAGGATATAATTTTACGAAATCCAAAAAAATACAAATATATATTTTGGTAAAATCAATACACAATCTTCAAATCACTCCCAAATGAACAGGCAAAGAAAACACAAAAGAAAGCGACATCTAGCGACTTCGAAGAAGAAAACACCAATACTAATAAGTTGACCAAATGTATAGGAAAAAGCGCACTGGAATTCGACAACGAAAATATGGAAATAATCTTTCTTCACATTGATAAAAAAAAGTGCTTGATAGTCTCCCAACTCTTGTCTACTTTAGTATTATTAAGGTTTCACTTCTACTGCTTGTGAATTGCAAACCCTTAATTTATTTTTAATCGTTCGGAAAAGGGTGTTTAAACTCGGGCAGTTAGTCGGGTAGGTAGGTAGATACTAGAAAATAATAAATGTCAATATCCGTATGAATATTCTTGTGATCCCACCAACATCAATTTATTTAATAATTTGAATTCAGATTTTCCACTGACGCGATGACACAATGGGATGTAATCCACATTTTGCGGTCTGTGGCTTCGTTAGTGACAGTTCATTTGACAGGAATTATAACGTAAAGTCTATTAATAATGAATTGTTGTCGAAAACTATACCATGTACATTCCTCCATTTTGTTTTAGGTATTTACAGCAGAAATAAATTGCATTTTGCGTTCGATTAGATTACGTAGATATTTTTCTAAGCTTTTATCGGTACAATAAATATAATACATTTTCTTGGAAATTCTTAAGAACTCATTACGTAACTCTGTGTTTTAAAAGTATTTAACAAATTAATTTATTAATAAACTGATACAAAGATATTAGATTACATACAAAGATATAAATGATTATACATGTGTTGTAATGAAGTCGATAATTATTAGAATAATGTTTTTTTTTCAGAATTGTAACAGGTGATTTTCGTTATTACCAAGTTTTGGATTCATTTTCTTAACGTTTCACATTTTTAATTAAGAAATGAAAACAAATCACTTTGAATACACCATTTATTTAATCAAAATTATCTCTGTGTTTCGAAACCAATGGTTTCTTCGTCAGGATAAAAAGAAAATTAAAATTGGTTTCGAAACATGTTGATAATTTTGATTAAATAAGTGTTGTATAAAAAGTGTTTTGTTTTGTGATTTGTTTTCATTCAATTAAAATGACGCCACTGAGTGAATTTGCGATTATTGAAAAAGTTTTATTATTTTGTTAATATTTTTTTTTCTAGTAATCTGAAAAAAGTGACCAAACGATCCAATCGTCGGTCTACTGGCAAAGTCCATTAAGTCAGTTTTTTCATGAAATGATTTAAGTATGAGGTCTTATGTAAAAAATCGTTCTCTAGCATACTGCATTAAGTCTTATATTTAATCGTTTTCGATATAAACGTGTTTTTAAATTCACCATAAGTCATAAATCCGATATTTTTGTCAAGCAAAACACATTAAGTCAAACACAAATATCACTAAGTCAGCTTTAAAATCCACCAATCCATCAAAATCCACTAAGTCAGCCATTTCGCAGCGTTACAGTCGACAATTTAACAGTAATCTTAACAAGCAAAGCACACTAAGTCATTATTGACTGGTAAAACCCACTAAGTCAGGCTCATTTTTTTGTAAATCTTTGATTAAAGGTTGCTGTTATTGCTATGTTATTGCTATTAAGTTGCTATCAACTAATATTGTGTATTGATAGGGTTCATTCTTAATAATAAAATATTTTTTAAAAAAAATTGCATATATTCGTCCACTTCCAAAATTGCTAAATATTGAAATGCGATTACTTCAGGATTGTGTTTTAGTGACTTAGTGGACTTCGCCAGTTGACCGACGCAATGATAAGTAAAAATTGATTACCAATATTTTTATTAAGTAAGTACATAATATCCTACCAAAATACTGAATACCAATATTTCAGAACCGATATCAGATAATTGCATTTTTTTAATACTTTATAATAATATAATATTATGTTTTGTTGCACCTAAAAATCGAATGCGTTTGCATATAATTTTTTCAATATTATATGCAAACGCATTCAAAGTAATTTCGAGAAGTGACGATAAATTCTCCCAACATGTTTCTTACACTGGCCTTAATCATAATGCATTCTCATAAAAAAATATTAAATTGACTTGACCGTCTTATGGCGCCAAATAATGTGGTTCCATTTATCGACGAGTTAAATAAAAATACGTTATAAACAAGAAAATAAATAAATTCTGTCTACGTGAATTTTAGAGTTTGCCTTTTTCCAATTACGATTAACTTACCTCTGCATTCATTTGATTTGTTAAATTGATCATTGAAGACTGAAAGACAAAGAATCTGTGAACTAACATTTTTGACAAAAACGAGTTAATATTTTCACTGAACTAATTCTGGTACGCTCTATCCAATGGACCCAAATTCAGATCTGAAAATGGCAAAAATATATTATGTCCAAATCAAAGTGTCGCTGCAACTCAAATCATTTTTGAATGGGAAGATATGTAATCTTCGAAAAATAAAGAGGTTATTGCCATAATTCTCATATTCCTACTCACCCCTCATATTATTAAATATTTTAGTGCTATCCCATTCTCAAGTAGGGTAAATCCTGTAGATGTATGTGTTTGTCTCTTTTTAGTGTCGCTCATTTCCCTTTCATCGAGTTTCAAATCACAACGGTGCTAAAGAAGTTTTCACTTAAAAAATCTTGCATTTATTTTTATTTTTAACTTAACGAGTAAAACCTCAAATTTTAATATTAAATTGTAATACGGTTGACATTTGTCACATAAGAACGGGACGTTTTTTCGATTCGTTCTTGAGTTCAACAGCTCGGCTATGGAACAATATGCCGGCCTCTGTGTTTCCTCCCTCCTACAACTTGGGTCTCTCCAAGACCAATATTTATTCCTTCCTCTCCTAAAAAAGACCCTCCACACAGCATCCCAGATGACATAGGCCCCGAGGGAAATTATTTTCCTCAAGGCTTCTGTGCGGAGTTGATGTAAAAAAAAAAAATTCATGAAAATAATATTAGCTAAACTCAATGGAAGATCTGAAACAGAAAAATCAAAACAGAAACAAAAAATAAATAAATAAAAAATCTTGAACCTTCTGATTTGTTAACGACAATAATTCACACCACCATTATGGTATTATATATATTTTTTTTAATTACTGGCGACAATGAAAAATGCTGTCATAATTAGTGTAACTCGCTCATCAAGCACAAGAACTAGCTTCTTCTTTGGTGAGATTGCAATTTTAAAGAATTTCTGAACCAATATGTAATTTATATTAACACCACTGTAAACTTATATATCTATATTAAATTTAAAAAAAAAAAATTTAAAAAAAAAATACCATTTTCTACTTTCTCAACGTTTTTATTAAATAAACTTTGGAAAATAAACAATTTATTCACTTCATCCCTGTGGTAGGTACCTACACACTCGTAAAAACCATTCGATCCATCTTCGTTGAAAACTGATACCTAAAAAATACGTTCTTACTAAGTCACTACCTGGCAGCTTTTAGCTCAGCAGGTACAAATTAAAATGAAATTTTAAATTTAAAAAAAATTATTTTGTAATTTTTTATCAAATAACAAAATCAAAAAAAATCAACTCGTAAAACAAAGAACTTTTACTATAATGCATCTATTTTTATTATGAAGTGAAAATGTTTCGGCTTTCCGTCACGGTCCTACGCATCGAACGACACGCCTAGTTCCGATTTCTGATAAATTAGTGCTACAAAAAGTCGATAGAATTCATTGTCATCGACAACAAGTCTATCTGCCGAGTTTCAGCTTGATTGGATATTTGGAAGTGGGTTAATTTCCACGTACAAGATTTACATTCAACAAGAAAACAAATCGAAATTCAAACAGACGCGATTAAAAAACAGAGTGTGCAATTCACATGCGGTAGAAGTGAAACCTTCAGAAAACTAAAATAGACAAGAGTGGGGAGAAAACATGGAGGCTACGAAGCACCGCACAGAGGAGACCCATTATAGTATCTCATTCTTTCGTAGGCTAAATCCTGTAGATTTATGTGTTTATCTCTTTTTGGTGTCGCAATTTTCATTTCATCGAGTTGGAATGTTGGAGAGAGCGCGCTAATATTTAAAACTATAAAATTGAAGCGAAAATTGTGAAAATGTCTAATAAAACACGACTCGTTTAGAATAGAGCAAAAATCTTGTCTAAAACAACATTCAAAGAAACACTGAATTTTTTCATACAAATAACTTGTTAAATAATAGAAACAGGCAGGATTTTTTTTATCGAAGGAATTTCATATAATTTGCGTTTCGTATTGGGGAGAGTATTGATATTATCTTCAAAAAAAACATATATTTTTGAAGAGCTTAAAAACTTCAAATAATCAAGGGAGATATGCAAGAAATCGGTAGAAATTCGGGTAGCGGCGGCTTAAATCACAACGTTGCTAAAAAAGTTTTCACTTCCTAAAGAGTGCGATCCATAATACAACAAATTAAACAACGTGGAAGGCTTCGAAACAATCTTACAAATCGTTCAAGACTGGAATTTAAACAATCCGTTCTATCAAATGTGCCATTTAGAAAAAAACTATAAAATGAAAGTGTACATTGTGATAATTCTCACAAATCGTTCCGTTAAATAAATGTGTTAGGTAATAGGCAAATCAAACCCAAATCACTCAAACTCAAGTATAGAGTACAAAGGGTTAAATTAAGCCATAATGTACTATAATGTGATAACAGATAACAATATAAACCTCACGATTTAACAAGGAATTAACCTTCACTTAAATTCAAAAGTAAATAAAAATAACAAGTCTTTAGCAACTTCCAACTAACACTTGTGTAACGTTAAATTCACGCGAAACTGGACGACATTAACACAATCGATTAAACTTTAAAGAATTACTTTGCATTGGATTCATATGTAATGCAGGTAAACTCGCAAATTGAAATAACCAGCAGATAAGTCAGGTTGTATCTTCCTTGAAGACGCGACTAGCCGACAGCGCGGGAAGAATGTACTGAACTTCGCTTATTGCCTTCGCCGATAGCCATGTGCGGAGCCCGCAGAGAGAACGCGCAACACCTCGTACCACAGTCCGCACACTTATTATATGTAACGCGTAACCAAGTAGCGACATTATTCGTAGAAACGTCTAGCCACCGAGAGCCACTGGCAAACGCTTGTAACCAACCTCTCCTTGAGTAACCCCACTGAACGCATATTCGAAGAATTCAAAGTTCCAATATTTAAAAACTTCTTTGTAAAAAATTCAATCACAAATTATAAAAGAAAAATACTCATTCACAACTGAAAATCGTACTAGTCTTAAACTTGTATTTGTATGCCCCAAACTAAACAATTCTTTTGACCAACACCGTTATACGCATCAAGAAAGATACTAATATAATAAACTACCAAAAAAAAATCAGAAACTATATTTGTTTGCCTTCTTACTGAATCCTCGGATGTTTGTCTTTTAGTTTCAAGGTCATGATTGTGATGTGACTGTATTAACTGTACTATGTGAAATGTAAACTCTTCTTCCATCCACAAGCAAATGCTTTTAATGGAAGATCAATATAATTGTAATATTATAGTAATGTACAATTTAAGAAAAAAAACTGCGTCATTTTAAGGAGTGGATTGATACAATGGATAGGTATATCCATGGACTGACTTCATAGAAATACTCACCACAGCTTTCGGTGACAAAATCACGTACTGAGAAAGAAAGGATAACGCAACTAATCATCTAGTTTCCGAATATGGATAGGAATAGACCGATAATATGTGTAGTGATTAAACGTGAGCTGTGATAAACATTATAATACGGAGATTGCATTTATTACTCGCACTGATGAAACAAATGAGAAGTAGACATATATGTTTAACTGTAGGCAGTTATTCATTATACCAATGCATCATGCCTCATCACGGATGGATAAAGTATCCAGTGAGGCCTACGTTATCAAATAATTTGAAAAAATGTTACGTTAGGAGCACGCTATTACGGGGACAATTGAAAACACAAAAAGCCTGTAATTAATAGAGAAGAAGGGGGAGGCTTAATAGTTCTTGATATCCGGTACTTGACACCAAACCTATACCCCGAAAACTACTTAAATTTATCTCAGTAGGTATTATACTGAAATATTGGCCCTTCTACGAACATACACACACACTTCACCAGTCTAGACGAATGTCCTGATGATGCGTACCGTAACGCTGGTCGAATGTTGACTACAGAAGCAGAAAACGAATCACGGCATAATAAAACAAAAATTAATCAAGATGAAAATCGATTTTTTTTTTTTTTTTAAGTTTTCTTTATTCATTGAATTGTTTGTTACATAAATTTTATAATTTTTCGACCACCATGCTAGGCACATGCCCGTGTTGTTGATTGTATCACATAAAATATATAACGTAAAAGTTTACACTTCATATCTAAGTGTTGTTTGATCCATTAATCGATTTAACTCTTTACACGGCTTAAAACTATAGTGAGCAAACTTTACAGATTGAACTTTTTTGTTTCACCAAATACCCTTAGATTGGTATAACTTTCATCGGCGGAATCTCTAATAAGATATGGAATAACCACATGGGGACATTCAACAAAAACAAATCTTCTTTCAGAGCAAAATGTACAATATTCTTTGGAAAAGTTATTACTAAACAAAGTTGAATACGAATAAAGACATGATGTACCAAAGTCATTACTATACAAGTCTGTAAATTTATTATTTATAAGTGCTATATTGTGGCTTAAAATTGCGAGTCAGCGTGCGTCTAAATAAATACGGTCAAAGAACTCAAGAATACCCAATTCAATAAAAAGCTGTGAATTGAGTTTCAAGGAATTGTGTGCTAAAAAAAGGTAAAGGAAAGATCTTTTTGTAATAATCTCTGTTTTTCCAATATAACTTTTTTTTTCATTTTCTGCGTTCTTTATTTCTTACAAATTTTAACAATATTTTTTCTAAAAATATGTTTTTATGTATGTATACAATGTGATAATGTGTATATTTTGTGTACCTTTCTCAATTTAAAAAAGGATACATTAAAAAAAAACCGTTAAAAAATGACATCAATCCGTTTAGCGGAACTTAATAAAAAAGTAAATAAATAATAAAGAAATTTATAAAAAAAAATATATTAAAAATTCAGTAAAATAAATGCAAAAATGAAGGAACCAATCTACACAAAAAAAAATTTTGAAAAAAAATGAAGAAGATTGAGGAAAATGACAAAAGAATTGAGGAAGAAAGAAAAGATTGGGGAAGACAGTTGGTTGCGAAAAGGTTTCCTTATTTAGGAAATCAGGAACGAATACATACGATCTAAAGGGAAATGAAGAAGAATTGATCACTTCACGGGAAGTTTATCACACTAACTACATCGATCTAATAACACGATATAGCAGTCCCAGATAGAGGTCGTTCGCACGTCATCGATGACCGTCCTCTTCCTTCCCACTTATATGAAAATGATAAAGACAGAAGATGACAGATGATGATCAATAAACGATGACGTCCCTTACGACCTCTCTCTGGAACTGAAAAACATAAAATGTTATTATAAGTAGTATTGGACATGTTATTATTATTATGATGTGCTATTGGACCCTCTGGAGATAGAATATCATCAAATATCATTGAAAATTCAATTTAATAAAGTGCATAGAAGTTTTCTCTTTGGTTTTTGTCGGTTATACGAGAATGTTGGTATATGTCGTGCATGCAATGCATACCTTCCGGAACAATCATTATTGGAAGTCGAAACCTAACGGGTTAGACATCAATAGATGTACAACTTATACACAAAAACTCTTATTGAATTTTATATCGTTGACGTAATAATTATGAATCATCCTTTTTTCGTAATAAGCAGGTTCATGTTTGTTTTTTCAACGATATTTAAATTCAAAATTCAATAATAATCATTTACGGTAATTTCGCGGCCTTTACGAAAATTAGTATTGCGAAATGATTAATGGGATGTACGAGCATCTATACATCTTTACGCGATACGTTTAATGATTGTCATTAATTGTAGATTGCGAATAAATATATTTTTATTGTGTAAAAACAAAGATTTTCATACATCGTTATTCCACTTCAGTGTGAAATGATTAACTCTAGCACCGTGAAATCGCACTGTTTAACAATGCTATAGATATAAATATTTACGAAATAAGTAATACAAGTACCGCCTTATTAACACTAATTGATGATTCATTTTAAAACGATCTTATCATGTTTATCACTAGGCGGAACTTTGGTTGTGTAGTTAATTTATAAGATTATCACCTGACAGTTAAATCCAATAAAATGTTGTGATTTTATAACATTTTACGCATAAGAACATTCTACATTTTTTAAGAATTTTTATTTATTTGTAAGCGTTTCTTCGAGGAAGGTTTCATATTGAATTTACCTATACCTAATAAATGGCTTAAGGGGGTATTCTAGTCTAGAAAAAAAAAAACAATTTTTTCTTTCTTCATATTTCCAAAGTTTAAATATTCAAAAATATTTCCTTAAAAGGATTTTTTGAAATTCGCATTATTTTAAAAGTTATAACCATTTTAATGTCGCGGTTTAGACGGAATCTAACCAAAATCTAAATAGAACAAAATTTCAAAACCATTTTTCTCCAAACCACTTTTTTTGAGATGGATGACACGATATCTCAAGTTCTACTAAACCAATTTACTTGAAAATTGGTGTGAGCCTTCTCTATACATTCTTCTATGGCGGGAACTAGAACTATAACAAATTTCAATTTTTACTATTTTTAAAAAATTTGGAAAGTCAAAAAAACTGGTACAAAAACGTATTTTTTATTTGAAACAGTCGCCATTTTGCGAAAAAAAATTTTTTTTACTTTTCCTTAGTTCGGGCCATAGCCGCATTTGTTTGGATTAAGAATTATTATTTTTTTTTTTTAGAATGCTGGGAGGGTTGCAATCGTGTCAACCAGGGCGCGCCATTTTTTTGAGACCCCCATCCCTGTTCAATCCATTCCCATTTCAACACCCTGAAACTTTCTAAATTTTTAATTTTTTAGTTCAACTATTTTTTTAATGGATTTTTTAATGTTTCATAAATATTTCATAAAATAGAAGTTTGTAAAAATATATTTGTTTTTTTTTTGTTGCACCTGAAAAAACACCTACAATTCATGCCTCTAGACTAGAATACCCCCTTAATTGATATAGAGTGTTTAGGGTCGTACTTGACTTACTTACTATGAGTTCTTACATAATTTGGAGTAAGTTATTTTTTTTTTCGATAAAAACATAAAAATGTAGTAGTTGTTGGACAGTCGGTTTGGCGGTTACTCGGCTGAGTGACGGGAAGAATTTTTTTTTGTTTGATTTTGAAAAGAAAATAATTGAAAAAAAAAGCCATCGAAAAGTCATCGGACACCAAAATTTCATCTACATCTTTTACTCCAAATAATGTCAGGAATTACTGGATATGTATTTCTTGCATAGCAAAATTAAAAAATCGAATGCAGTTCATACGTGGTAGAAGCCCACACAATTTAAACCAATAGGAGCCTTGAAAAGTGAGCTCAAAATCAAAACGGCCAATGCGGTAAGATTTCATTCTATATCATTCTCTCGCAGGTTAAATCCTGTAGATGTATGTGTTTGTCTCTTTTTAGTGTCGTTTCCATTTCATCGAGTTTCAAATCACAACCGTGCTAAGGAAGTTTCACTTCAATAAATAAAAATATAATATTTACTTTAGTGGCAAGATTCCGGATATATTTAGCGATAGCTCCCAGAACTCGAATCTCTTATTTTCACTTTTCACTTGTTTTGAAATGAAACTTCTTTAGCACCGTTGTCACGTATGTAACCATCGGGTAGCGTTGGGAGTCGCTTCGTGCAACGCAGGAACTGCGAAGTGGACCGCTGAACACAAAATTCCTGGAAATGTGATCTAACCGATTTGAAATTTATTTAATTATTCATTTTAATTGGATCTCATGAAGAATTTGACTTTTTAACAAAACTTGTTACAGTTTTTTAAGAGCAAAGAAGCAGAGACACGTAACAAGTAATTGAGGGTAGCGAAATCCTTCATTAACTGAAAAGAAAATAAATACTCCTAGTATCTAAAATAACAGATTAAGGGTTAA
Source organism: Glyphotaelius pellucidus (assembly GCA_936435175.1). Classification (NCBI taxonomy): domain Eukaryota; kingdom Metazoa; phylum Arthropoda; class Insecta; order Trichoptera; family Limnephilidae; genus Glyphotaelius; species Glyphotaelius pellucidus. The sequence continues at coordinate 42,376,159 of OW386542.1, read as the reverse complement.
TTAATAAACATATTTTAAATTTTTCACAAAACACACCGATAAATAATCAACTAAACGACTAGCCTTAATAATGTATTGTAAACAGTAGTTTATCAATTCAATTTTTTATAAGAAAAACTCTCTTTTTATAACTTTTGAAGGTTGTTCCCATAAGTATATAAGTAATTATATACTTATGGGTATAACATATAAGTGTTATCTTCTTCTTCAATGAGTTTATCGATTGTGTAAAATTTAAAACACGTTTATTGTAGGATACGTTTTTAGATTTTTACGGCAAAAAGTATTTTCGTTATGTGTTAATAAGACACCTGCCCCGATGATGGACACTGTAACGCTGTCCGAAACGTTGGCTAAAGAAGGAGGTAGTGCAACACGGCACAACACACTAAAAATAAATAACGAAAAAACGTTTATTGTAGTAGATAAGGGTGTTAAATGATTTAGCCTACATTCAAATGTACAACCAATAAACTAGAACTAGAATCATTTGAACTAAAATTACACGAATTCCACGAAAATAATGTACAATGTAACTGCCCTGTCATCGAAAAAACACAAACATAATAATTGATGTAATTGGAGTAATAATTGATGAAAATCCTAGATGGGACCTACACATTGAAGGTATCACAGAAAAACTCACAAGCCTTATATATTTCTTTAAAAATCTAAGAAACGTGGTAAATTAAAAGGATTTGAAATAATCCACTACGCGCTATGTCATTCTCGAATTGAATATGGAATAGGATGGGGATCTGCTACACATAAGTACATACACAACCTGAATACGATTCAAAAAGAAATCATAAAGATCGTATTGAAAGTACCCTTTAGAACGCCTTCAATTGAAATTTTCAATAGCATTTACGTACCAAATGTACAACAAATATATGCCAAAAATATATTATTGAAGCTTTTCAAAAATACTGAATCCTCTACTAGACCGTGTGTGCATAACACTAGATCGAATAAAAATGATATAAAAAACATTCCAAGTTACAAAACCACATACGGACAAAGGAACTACACACACTTTGCAACAAAACTCCATAACATCCTTCCCCAACACATAAAACTAATAAAAAATTCTAATTAATACAAATCAAGGATAAAATCATGGCTGAAAGAGGTCAATGAAAAAATCCTAATGAAGACACTAAAAACGACGTAGAAGACAAACCATATTTAAATAATTTTAGTCCGCCTCGGCACAGGACCCCCTAGTGAGAAGGACTAAGAAATACAAGATTTATACTTAATTTCACCACTATATTTTGTACGTACAATTATTTTATATGGTCGCTTAAATTTAAAAAAAAACTTTTGACTCCTTAGTAAAGAACGATTGACCTTACTTCGGGAGCGTGGTTTATCTCTAGTGGGGTGAACATTGTCAGCAATGTTCTGTGATTTTGCTTGATCACTCACACAACGCAGAAATATTACGGCGGCTGTGACTGCACCGGATGCGGTTTAATGAGGTTCACGCTTTCCGGGGTAGAGATTACTACAGCTTATTGCAGACAGTTGGTAAAACAATAAAACCCTTGTTCTTTACGGGTCTGGTAAATACAGGTCCGGTAAATACGCAATTAAAGGCGATCGTTCCTAACTCTCCACATATACAAGAGAGACGCAATCTAAATGGTAATTGACAATATAATTACCGGGGTTAAATAGTTGCAAGGATATGGACAATTAAGGCACTGATTCAGAGCGTAACATTACTGGATTGATTTTGAAAGGCCGTTCGCTTTGCTCTAATTATACGAAAGACGCTGTGATAATTGATAATTTCTAGGTACCACAAGAGCCAAATAATCGAGGAATGAGATATGTACGAATATGAATAAAGTGTAGAGTATACACAAGGAATGGGAAACAGCACCCGGAGTGAGACAATAGACATGTCCCTAGTAGACCTACATCCTACCTATACAAACCAGGCAACTACTCACTACGAACAGTGCTCTCACTAGGGGACTGGCAGGATTACTAATGGCAAACCGCCACCTCAGTAGACACAAGCAGCTGTTGGGAGTTGAAACACTACTAGGTGCAAGAAATGTGAAGAGGACTTGTGATTCCAATTCGCCTGTGGAGCCAGTGTCCCGCTATGACGGTAACAAGGTTCGGATACTTGGGAAGACACGAGACCATGAAACCATGAAACTTAACAGTACAAAAGTAAAACTATTATCAAAATCAAACACGTTTGACATTTATGTAGAATTTTTTGAATTGAAAACTCCATATATTCCATACTTTCAAAATTATCGTCACGGCTAGTCAAATTTAGGGGTCCACGGAGACGTGGAAACATGGCTAAAGCCATTTCAGGCAACGTTTCAATTTTGAATGGGGGTCTTACACCAGGGTGATACTGAGAGTATCTTCTACTCTGGAACGTGCCGAATATATATTTTAAATGAACAAATTGTGAAATAACACAAATTTATGAAATAAAATTTAATTGCCACGCCGGGATTCGATCCAGCGACTTTCGAATTGCGAGTCAAGAGCCTTGCTGCTGGACTACGCCGGCCGTCCTTTGGAGGAAACAGATCTACGTACATTGCATATCTAATCTTTTGAAAAATCTGCAGCATTATTGTGATAAGGAACGTATGTTTATTGACTTTTTTATGCCGTTACGGTACCGTCATCGTGGTTCATCACAGTAATAATAAAAGCACCCACTGGGTCACTGGTAAAGGAATGATGTAAAGGAGATATGACGGGCTGGGTGCTCACGGGAACAATGTAAACCATCTCAGCTTCAATAATAATAACAATTAGTATGATAAGCCATATTATCGTATATTCTATAACAAGGTGTTAGTTATTTTATTTCATTTTTTTTTCGTAAGAAGCAATTACTTAGTGGTTAGACGTTATATTTAAAAGAATTAAAATAAACACTGTATTTAAACCACGAATAACTTATTATTATTTTATATATCTACCGGTTTCGCTTCGACCAAGCTTCATCAGGATATAATAATAACTAAATACTAAGGCAGAATTATCGGTTATATGTAAGTTGAGAAACAGAGGGAGAAAGAATATTACAAAAGAACATAAATAGACAGAGACAAATTCATTTGAAAGAGCTACAAAGGTTAATCAATTAGTGGGAGGGAGACAACAACGTACGTCTGTACAGAGGGTCAAAATATTTTCGTTTTGCAATAAACTCGAAATAAATGGAATATTTCTAAACGTGCCCGAAAACTAAAAACTGTTTTAAAATGGTGATAAAATACGCTTTCAAAGATTATTAAAAAACATCATTTTTGAAAAAATTTGCATGCAAAGACAAAACTCATTTTAAAAAATGGCTCACCTTACGGTATTTCTAACTAAAATTACTGATAACGAAAAAAATTAAAACACACAAATATTTTATAATACAAACCTGACCTTTGGTCATCCCATCTAAAAATAATTAATAAAAAATTCCCAAAATTTCATTTTTCTTTTCAAATTGCGATCCGTAGCATTGGTTCCATAAAGATGTACATTTTACTTATTTCGTGGTTAAATTTTTTGAATAAATTAATTAATGTGTGGTGTTTTCTTTTTCTAACACCGTTTATATCATATTTCTCAATATGATAGTAAGGGAGACACAACGATTTCTATGAAACCTATGAATTGTTACGAAAAGCGAACCAGATAAACTTTTGACAATTTCCAATCATTTTATTTCAATTTTGTGTTTTTTTATGATTATGTTTAAGCAGGCGTATACGTATGTGGATGTATTTGTGTGTTTTTGTGTGTATGTGTTTATATGGATAAATCTGTATATACATGCGTATGTATGTATTTATGTGTACATGTATTCATGTTTATGTACCCGTCTCAGAACAGACATCGTCTAGTGAGGCGGGTTACTTACTTTTTTGTATATGATAATGTTATTTCAATAAACACCCAGGTTGGGGGATTGAACTTATTTGTTTTTGATAAAATCGGTTTCACCAAACCACGTTCATCTTAAGGTATGGAGAGAGAAAATGAGAGTAAAATAGGAAAGTACCTTGCTATTCAGATTTGGAAGCACAGCTTAAGCCAAATGCGTAAACAATAACAGCATAATATGAGTGTCGTAGAGTGCATTATTAATATAAAATATTAACATTATTTTAAGTCAAGCTAAATGATTAGGTGCTGGGTAATTTTCTGCGGCCCGAGCTGTGCTGATAATTAACACAAATCAATATGTCATTGGCTTGCCTTCAATGCTGATAGCACATCATCTTCACTTGTGACATTCAACAAATTAACAAATCGATCATTCATAATAAATATTGCACCAAGAATTGTAGCTGCTTTCCTATCAATACGTATGATATATTGGCCGTTAAACTTCAACTAGACATCAAAAAGCTGGCAAATTTCAGCCGCAGAACGTTTGTGAAGTGAAAACTTCTTTAGCACTGTTGTGATTTGAAACCCGAAGGAACGGAAACGAGCGACACTAAAAAGAGATAAACACAAACATTTATAGGATTTAGCCTGCGAGAGAATGAGATAGAATAAGCGGTCTCCTCTTTGCACGGTGTTTCGTAGCCTCTCCACCTCCACTCGTGTTAGTTTTCTGAAGGTTTCACTTCTAACGAGTGTTGAGTGGAAATCCTTCACTAAAATATTTTTACTAACAATAATGTCGTGTCCCGAAGGAGTAGCAGAGTGGATATATCAGAGAAAAACAAAGGACGACTTACGGAAGAAAGTACAACAAAAATATTCCTTTGGGCGCTCAAAGGATCCAGAGTTTCTTACTTTGAATCTACAGTACGACTTCATGTAAAAAAAAATTAGTAAGTTGGAAAAAGGCTTTCCCTATCAGAACAGGGTTTCCTTCCCGTAATCATAAATAAGTTAAATGCCTTGAACAATATCCGCAGCCTACAATGGCCCTGCAGTTTGTCACCTCCATTGTTTTTCTTAGCGTCTATTTCAAATAATAAATTAAATACGGTTTTATTCTATAAAGAGTGTGACATTTCTTACTGTCACAACAATGGTCTTTTGTTAGTTCTTTATAACGAATGGGTGTGTAAGCGTCACAGTCCAGACACAGCACAGCGGTGAGGAAACAATGCTAGATGAGCCATAAAACCGTTTGCACACAAACACTTTGCGATAAGCCACAGCGATTGGTTTGTTTTCCTCAACCGTCGCGGAGAGTCAACAGCCTCTATTTGCTAAGCGAAAATAGCCTGCCTTCCGTATTAAAAACAAAAATAAATGTTACTTCCCTTTGCGACTCATGTTTACAATGCACTTTTTCTGATCAATCGATGTGGTTTACTTTTTATTCTCGTTTTGTTTCGGCTAGAGGTTGATATGTACACAGCAAAATTATTTGAGTTCTTATAATGGCAATAAACTCTATTTGCAAGTAAAGTACTCGCGGCAGTAGACATATGATGAATTATAGGTGAGATGACTTTTTCTTCTTCTTCGTATGGTGCACTATAGTTTTTTAATGGTTTCATTACGAACATAAATAGTTTCCAAATGAATTTTGCGATGCGTGTATATATGCGATTTAAAAATTCACGAGGAGACCGTTATCACTGCGGTCGATTGAGAACACTGAAGTGCTGGGGGAACAAACGGGAAGAGGGGAAGGGAACAATTCATTGCCACAGAATAAATATTTATTCCTAAACAAAACACAAAAATAATTCTCAGTATTGGGGGTCAGTGTGGTCAGTGTCAGTGTGCACAGAAGTGTTAGACGTACGAATCATCCCTGGAGAACTGGAGAGGTCAAAGGGTCCTTCTCAACTTGCTCTCCCGATTGGGTCCGCCACGCAGCTAGTGGGTAGACGCATAAGCCGCCAAGACTTGCCCACTCTAGGATATTGGTTATACCCATACCCGCCGATATCGGTGGTGACCGGACAACTTAGAATGAAACCAACTCAGAACCATCTCAGATAAGTCATTTAGAGTGATAAAAAAATATATATATAAAAAATTGGTTAAATAGGTTAAATGGCTATCGGCTAATTTCAAATTATTTTTTGTATAGCTTTTAATGACTTTTCAAGGGGTGTTGAGTCGACTTAAATCTCAGTTGGCGTGGAACCGATATGGGTATACCCGCCTCGAACAACAAGTCATGTTCTCAAGTTGTGGGGAGTCAAAAGGTAAAATGAATGAGCGTTTCAAAGAGCAATTAATTAAACACAAACTTTCAAATCAAAATTCACAACTTATTTACCCAAACCACTAAAACTAAAACTTAACTGTTTCTGTGAAGACATTTAGAACCCTCTTTCTGGTTGGCAGGAGCGGATGGCAACTTGCTGAAGAATCAATGTTGAAATTTTGTGTAAGTTTTTCCCCTAACCTAACTCTCTAACATTGAAGTCAATGATCGGAACTGATTAAGCGTTTATTTTATTGTCATACGTAAAAAAATCAGAGTGTGTAATTCACACGCGGTAGAAGTAAAAATAAAAAGTCACTAGATGTCGCTTTTTTTTCTTTTCTTTTGCTTGTTTTTTAAAGTGGTTTGAAGATTGGATATTGATTTCACAAAATAAAAATGTTTTTTTTTCAATTATTTCATAGGATTCGAACCCCCGTTCGCTGGATGTGTCTCTCTGGCCGCTGAGATTAGACAGACACCTTGCCTACTACGCTATGGAAGGCACGCGCCGAGGTGCGAATTCACCGCATTATATTAGAACCGAATATTTGTGTAAAACTGAGTTGTGACGCATTTCTGGTTCACCCGAATTTCAAGTCACTCACCTCGCTAAAGAAGTTCCACTTCAATAAGACGCCATATAAAAATGATTTACGATAAAGCCCGTGTATTCAAAACGGCAGATCACCTTGAATATTCGTAATTACAAGTTGTAATTAAAAAGCCAAAATAGAAAATGATGGATATAATGCATTCTCGTTCATTTACTTAATATAAATAATATAAACGAGCAACTCTTTTAAAGTTAATTTACATTTGAAAGCGACAGTTTAACATAACGTCATATTCGCCTGTGTATCGGTTTCCTTCCGTGACATATTGCCGGCCGGTTTGTAAAGAAAATGTTAATTAATTATATTATAATGGTGACACAGTGTGGCACAACTATCTGCGAAAGTACATACTTATAAAATAATTTAAAAATCAACAATGTTTTTAAGTAAATACATATATCTATTTTTATTTTGTAGTGAAACGTTTCGACGTTCTGCCACGGTCCTACGCATCGAACGGGACGACTTAGTTACTTTATTTATTTATTTATTTATACTGGGTTTTACGCACTTACGTGAGAACAATCCAGTTATAAAAACTCAGTTACACAAATCAATCAATCACGATTACAAAAATCTATAATTACATACAATTAAATACAGATCCGTACAATTTATTGGAAAAACAAAAACATCACAAATAAAAATACAGAATTATATACAAGCTCACTCAAGTAACACTTTACAATGAGTGGCAAGAGACATAAGAAATACGCGAAGCATGCATAGAGAGACAATTGACACAAAATAATTAGTTAGTATTTTTTAACAGCGAGAGAACTTTTTTTGGAATCCGTACAAATTATCGACGAAAATATCTACTTCAGCACACACTACCTTGTTATATAGTCGATATATCTGGATCAGAGGGCTAAAGTAGGAGATATTATTTTTAAATGTTTTCATGTGAAAAATGTTATGGCGTCTTGTTTAACTTGTTTAAGTTAGTTGCGTCTAGTTACGCCATCATTTCACCCAATTTCAGAGAAATGCGTGTTTGTGATTGTGTGTGTGAGAGAGAGTGTCGTAATAATGATAATAGTGATAGAGTGCACTGTCATCGACAACAAGTCAATCTGCCGAGTGTCGGCTTGGTCGGATGTCATTTCGGTTGATTTCCGCTTCCAAAATTCCACATCTTTCATACATTAATTCAAACTAACAAAATCCAAATTCAAATAGATGCTTTTTTTTCAAAATTCACTTTGTGGCGTCATTATTAATTTAATGAAAACAAATAACTTTGTGTACACCACTATTTAATTAACAATATCAACATGTTTCGAAAACTATGTTAGTAACTAACTTATGCCAGGATAATAAGTTAATAAAAAATAACAAAAGACAAACAAGTAAAACAAACAAGACTAATTAGAACATCGACAAAATATTAGAAAGGAGAGGTGATTAATTACTTAAAATATCATAAAAAACAATTAGGTACATAAAAGAAAAAATTTAAAAATTATTTTAGAATGGGTAAAAAATTACATTAACATAATAAAAAATCTATTAAAACAACATAGGAAGTCTAAATAAAAAAGAAATTATTACAAATATAAGTATTAGTACGAAAATAAATTTAAAAGATGGCTATTTTTAAAAAACGTTTGGTTATTTAATTTACTATTAACACTTTTCCTAATTTCTAAAATTTCTAAATTATCTAATTGTATACCCGTTGTATTAGTGTGTAAAAATTTTTAAACCTTTATTAATATCAAAAGAATGACCTGTTTCCAAAATGTGGTTGGCAAATTCTGAATAATTATTATTATTTAAACATCTTAGATGTTTCTTAACTTGATAATGTTACAATTTCTAGAAGTCTTCCCAATATAAAAAAAGTTACAATCATTACAAATTAATTTATAAACCCCAGATTTGTTCAAAAAACACCTTTGTCTTTGTTATTTAATATATAATTTCTTAATTTGTTATTGGCATAAAAAGCTGGTTGGATATTATTAAATAGTGGTGTACACAAAGTTATTTGTTTTCATTAAATCAAATAGATGCATTTAAAAACTACATACTTATTCTAAGATATCCTATTTGGTCAGCTATTGTAGATGAATGAGTTCAGCCAAAGAGCTACTGTTAGCTCCTGAGCTCTGTTTTGACATCAAAGAATAATGTCCCAATTAAGAATGACCTTACCTTGATTACATAGAGCGAGTTCACAAGCTACTAGCCGGTAAGTTTAAAAGCGGGTGAATCGGCGAGTGAGATTGTCATGATGACACACAAAACTGTCTACTCACACAGTAGCGACAGAAGCAGCTTAAATAACGACTCCCGCGCGAATCAATTCGGTCGACATTTTGTAAAAAAAACTTGAGCTCGCTGCTAGCGCCACACGCTGGCCAATAACGGCTCCCGCTCGAACTAATTATGACAGACGAAATCAGCTGTTGGTGGGCCGCCATCTTTAGGCAAACAGATGAGAACAGTGAATTTCCCAGATAGTTGCTTGTAAACTCGCTCAATGTTATCGAGGCTTTAGGTAGGTAGGCCCTACTGTAGGGCCCTAGTATGGGGCGTGTCAGAAGATGGCTAAGCGTCCGGCTTGCACGAATATAAGTGTATTCATTTGTACTTGGTTTTTATCGCAAGAGATCTGCAGGAACAGCATGTACTTCCGATCAGTTCCGAGAATCTCCATTTCGTCCCGTCCATTTCAATACAAAGAACAATGTTGACAAAGTACTCGATGAACAGACAGCGGAAATGCCTCGTCAATTCGGGAAATGATAATGTGAGGACACTGTCCTTCAAAACAATTAACATATAAATTCTTTAAATTTTAACAAAATATTATCGGTATAAAACAAATATAAATAATAATCCAGTAATCAGCAAATATAAATAACATTGCAATTTTGCATGACTGAAGTAGCAAAATATGGAGTAGGCTAGGTTTAGCTTTGTCTATGGCGATGCAATGCAAAATAATGCATAATAAGGTATTTTTGGTAAGAAAATTTTATGCTTTCATTTAAGACGCCGTAAGCCCGCTCAAAAAGAAGAAGATGGAGAGTTAAGTAATTACGAATGTTGGAGAGAGCGCTAAAACTATAAAATTGAAGCGAAAAACTGAGAAAATGTTTTTTAACCGACCGGTTAAATAAGAGCGAAAATCTCGTGGAGAACATCTAACATATCATTTAAAGAAACACTAAGAATTTTTTCGTACATATAACTTCTAAAATAAGTGAAATGAACGTGTTTATAATAATTTTCGGAGCCTACTTTTCGATTTTTTTCATTCGAGGAAATTTCATATAATTTGCGTTTCGGTGAGGGGAACATGTAGATCTATATCTTAAAAAATAACACATATTTTTTTAAGATTTTATCAAATTTTTAAGGGAGATGTGTAAGAAATCGGTAGAAATTCGGGATGTCAGCGGCTTAATGTTGCGAGTAGAAAACAAACGAGCATTTAATTAGTTAATGAAACGGAATCTTGGAAGTGGAAATTAACCCACTTTCAAACATCCGATCGAGCTGAAACTCGGCAGACACACTTGATGTTAATGACATTGCATTCTAACATTGGTGCCTCGCGTGCACGCAATTTTTTATGAAATTGTATGGCATAATATTTTTTTTTTTTTTTTTACATTAACTCCACACAGGAGGCCCTGAGGAAAAAATAATTTTCCTCAGGGCCTATGTCATCTTTGAGGATGCTGTGTGGAGGGTGTTTTTGAGGAGAGGAAGGAGTGAACATGGGTCTTGAAGAGACCCATATTGTAGGAGGGAGGAAACACAGAGGCCGGCAAATCGTTCCACAGCCGAGCTGTTGAACTCAAGAACGAGTCGTAGAAACGACCCGTTCTCATGTGACTAATGTCAACCGTGTACAAATGTTGAGCGCGCGTTTGGCGTGTTTCCCGACTATGCACCGGTGCCGAGGGGATCAATGACGCTAGTTCCTCGGAGCATCTTCCATTGTAATACCGGTAGAACAAGGACAGCATTCCCACCTGGCGCCTGTGCTCTAAAGATTGCAATCCGTTTGTTAAATTAGGAGAATCTATCAAACGGACCGCCCGTTTCTGCACAGAGTCAAGGGTTTTTTTCAGGTATTTTGGGGCTCCAGACCAGAGGTGGCTGCCAAATTCAACCGTGGGGCGCACTTGCGATTTGTACAGGGCTAGCAGTTGTGTACTATTAAAGTATCTGCGTGCCCTGTACAGTATGCCCAGTTTCTGAGAGGCTAACTTAACTCTGGCCTCGATGGAGCCCCCGTACCTGAGCTGGTCACTTAGAGTTACACCAAGCATATCAATGGAAGGCCTGTTCGGGAGAATGCTTCCGTTGAAGGAGACTAGATTATCATTTCGATCCCTTTTAGACGTGATCAGACATGATTGGGTCTTTGAAACATTAAATTCGACCAGGTTATTTTTACCCCAAGAGGAAACATTCTCGAGGTAACCGTCCATTCTTTGTTTCAAAGCCCTCCGAGCCATTGGGGTTTGTGAGCCCTTTGGAGGTTTGTCAAACAAAAAGCTATCATGGACTGTACTGTCGTCCGCGTAGCAATGAATCGGTGCACACGTCAAGAGGTCATTGATGTGCAACAAAAAAGTCGGAGACAGAACCGATCCCTGTGGGACGCCAGCATTTATCGAATGCGAGGAAGAGGTGAAACCATCAGCAACCGCCTGAATCGACCTCTCCCTCAAAAAGTCGGCAATCCACATACACAAGGATGCGGGAAGTCCGTAAGAAGGCAGTTTGTTGACAAGCCCTCGGTGCCAAACCCGGTCAAAGGCCTTGGAAATATCCAGTGAAACCGTTTGGGTTTCACCAAAACGTTCCAGGCACCGCCCCCAAACATGCGTCACATACGCGAGAAGATCACCGCACGAGCGGTTCCGCCGGAATCCGTATTGACGGTCGTTAATAATTTTGTTCTTCTCGAGGTATGTGAGCAGTTTGTCGTTGATCACACGTTCCATCACTTTTGACAGAACAGATGTGATCGCTATGGGGCGGTAGTTGGCCGGGTTGGAGCGGTCACCTTTCTTTGGAATAGGGTGAATGATCGCTTTTTTCCAACCGGAGGGCACAGTCCCAAACTTCAGGGACATTTTGAAAAGCTTCGTCAAAATTGGAGCTATTTCTGCAGCGCACCTCTGCAATACCAGGGCAGGTATTCCGTCAGGCCCACTAGCTTTATTAACATCGAGCCCTCGTAAGACTTGGAGTACATCCCGATGCCGGATCCTCAGCTTTTTCATATGAAAACCGCAGTGAGGAACCGACGGCGGGATAGCACCTTGATCATCGAGGGTCGAGTTTTCCGCAAACATTTTGCCTAATAAGTTAGCCTTTTCGGCGGCGGTATTAGCTAGAGAGCCGTCAGTTCTGGTAAGAGGTGGCAGACTGGATTTGCAGAAATTGCGACCTATTGAGCCCGCAAGCGACCAGAACGCTCTGCTGCCATGCGGGCATGCAGCCAGCTTTCTGCTGATCTGCAGGTCGTGCTCAAATTTCGACCTATTTATGATTCTCTTGCTTTCCTTTGACATTTTGTTATAAACTATTCTGTTTTCGGACGTTCGAGATGTGTTGTAGGCACGATAAGCCGCGTTTTTTCGTCGCACTGCTTCAGAGCATTGTCGACTGAACCACGGCTTTGAGCCAACACCAGTTTCTTTAACAGTGGATTGGATGAAGCCATCCATCGCGGACGCGATGACTTCACCAATTTCCTGGGCACATCTTGAGGGATCCGAAGTCCGAAAACAGACAGTTGACCACGGAAAAGCATTAAAATGTGCCCGCAAACCGAACCAATCTGCAGACCTGTAGTGCCACACTTTTCTTTTCAGCCTCTCATTTAAAAATTTACAGCAGTTAATATACGAAATAAATGTCGGTATTATCATATTAGAATGTTAGAGGTGTTGACTCCAGTCCCTGGGTAGGTCCCTAGGTTCAATCCTCGCCAATTTTTTTTTTTTTAAGTTTTAAAAGGCATTTTAAAAATCATAGCAGTTTAAGAGCCGTGGAGAAAGTTTCGAAGAAACTTTTCTTTGAAATTGGCTACTAGATTTTGCACTAAAAATACTTGAAGTGCAAAATGTCCTGCTCACGAACCCTTTGTGTACATGGTTTTATTGTATTTTGTGGAAAATTAATTTTTTTCAATTATGATCGGAAAACATTTTAATATTTGTTTGTGAGCTTCACAAAATAAAATACAACATACATTTTGGGAGAGTTGGTTCACACAACTTGTATATTAATTTTGTAATTTTATGAATTCTTCAAGTTCTGTGAAACAATCCGTCTTAGTCTAATAGGCCAAGAGTTCCACCCTGAACACGGTAAAGTAATAACGAAGCAATTTCCCGCCACAAGAACCAAGAAACTTACTGCTGAACAAATAATTATCTCGATAAAGTTTCCAAAATAATAACAATAATGGCAAGCATCGCGTTCGCGTAATTCGCGACGGAATGCTGGAGTCGGGGGCGCCGGGAACTATTATCTGAGGGGGCATTCGCGGGGTTAAGTCCAATTTATGCTTGTCGGACTTCTTTCAATCAGTCTCATGAGAAACTGGCTTTACTATCGGCCTTCCCACGAGTTACATTTTTTCCTTATAATATCTAAAGTCAGTTATGTTTTCTTATTTTTAATTTTTTACAGCCACGGATTTTTTAGGTTCATTGGATCTTTTCAATTTCGAGAGCTTTGCCTGGTGAATCAGAGGATTCGTTTAAGACCGAATAACGAAAGATATTATTTAAAGCAAGTATGTAGTAGTAAGTAAACGCATTTAAGGCGAAGATTAATTTGATTATTTTCGATTCATCTTTACTTTAAATATGCTTTAGATAAATTGAAGCTTTTCCTACCGTTTCCGTTGAATAGATTTTTTCTTTCTTCATTCAATTTTTAAAGGTTACGTAATTTTTGGACTTTTCGACCACCATGCTAGGCACATGCCCGTTTTATGGTGGCCGATATAACATATAGTGCAATAACAATTTAAATGTAGTGCTTTAGTATATTAAATAAGCAATAATATAAGGGAATATAAAAGATTATAAAATAATATCAAAGAACTTAAATTACACAGTATTAAAGAAAATAAAGAATGAAAATGAATATAAAATAATATAAAAAGAGCACGAAAGATAAAAGAATACAAAAAGCATATGAAGAAATATAAAAAGTATGTATTATACGAATATCTAAAATCAGTGCAAGTATTATAGACTAAGCAACAAAATAGAATTTTTAGAGTGATGATATATGATGTATAAAAATATTTAATCTTTCGGCTATTGAAATGTTATATGCATACAAAAAATTTTATGGTGGTACCTATAGATATCTATCTTTGAAGAAATTTAGTCCCTTTTCGGATATCCAATTTTGGACACCGAATGCAAAGTTAGTAGTAATTGTACTAGATCTTATGATGTCGTTATTTAGTGCGTTGAATATTTTAGGTGCGATATATGAGTATTGTCTGTGTGAAAAGGTGGTTTTTATTTTAGGGATTGTGCATTTTCATGCGTTGAGTAGCGTGTATGTATATCTTTTTGTGTAGAATTTATCAGACCATTTTTCCACATATGGATGAGAGCTATTTTAACATACAATTGGCGAAAGTCTAGTACTGCGAGTTTCTTGAAAAGTGGCTCTGACGGATGGGAGGGGAAACATTTGAAGATGAACCTAAGCAAAAGTTTTTGGACAGTCACTAGTGGGTAGAGAATGGATGCTGCACAACCTCCCCATCCTATAATGCCGTACGTTGATATTGATTGGAATAGAGCAAAATAAACATTCTTAGAGTTTTTATATCAAGTATGATCGAAGAGAATAAAAAATATAGCATAATTTACGGAGTCTCTTTGTTATGGAGCTAATTTGGGCCTCCCAGCGTAATTTAAATTTAATTAAAATAGACGTTTGGAGAAAAATGCAATGCAGACTGAAGTGGAAAAAAGTGGACTGAAGAAGAAGTCAAGAGAATTAAACATTAAAAAATATTGATTTTAAATTTACCTTTTTATCCTGATTGAAAAAAATCCGCAAGTGATATCCATAAGAGTATTTGAAACCTTTGTAATAATTCACGAACAACACGTAGGATCGATTACACTGACCACAATAGTTAAAGTTGCGGTAACACGGCTATCATACTAATTGCGAACTTACATAGTTGGTCAGCAGCTGTCATCGCGGATCGAAGACCTTTCCGAACTGAACTTGTTGGGTGTGTTCACTCGTCTTATCAAAGCTTAAATTACCATAAAAAATAGTCATAAAAATAAAAATTTACACAATTAATTAACTGGTCACGATGTGCGTAGCCCGCCGTAAATATTAAATCAATCAATTAATTGAAACTGTAGGCAGGTACCTATCATCAGTGGCGTGTGACGAGTGCATTTTCTCTAAAGTGCGTTTGTGCAGTGAACTCCCATTCCAAACATAAGAAAATAAGACAAACTTGTTTCTCAATTTTATGACACTGTGTAGTAATCTAATTATTTCGAGCGAATATTGATATGGGTTCAATCTCGAATACTTTTTCTTTATCGCATCGCTTGTCTCTTATGCTGGGGCCGTATCTGCGTGTATCGTCGCGAAGCTTCATATTAATTACAATCATTAGGTTGAAGCTTCGTGACGATACACGCAGGTGCGGCCACAGCATTAAGAATAGGGACTAGGGATGCTATTGGTTAATGAATGTGAACCCCGCCGCTAGAGCAGCTGACCAATATAAAGACATGTGAGACCTTTAGAGTTATTGTTTGCCGGGTCTGTCCGGGCATTCTCCAGGAAAAAAACTCTCTGGAAGGTCTGACGTTGTTCAGCTAACCCAGAGAGAAAAGATACTCGTGATTGTCATTATTATTATTTATTGTTATTGATGTACTATTTTACGATTATTGAACCGTGAAATACTTGTACATTAATTGTACCCACTCGAATAAAGACTAATTGTGTATACCGCATAAAAGTGTGGATTTTATTTAATTACCATCGCAACAATGGCGCCCAACGTGGGGTTGAAATTAAGAGTCTCATTCCGTACTTCAAATCTATCAGTCCATCAGTAAATACTGCCCGAGAGTGAGCCCGAAGAGCTTCTTCGAAGAAATGGTTCATACAAAACGCGCTTTGTAGCGGATCAGCTGTAAACTGTGCAAGCGTTCAAGCCTTAGCAATCTGCTAACCGGGTGCGACTTTGACATTCATTAAATCAAATTTATACTGAATAATATTTTATATTTGCAAGAACAAATAGTTATTTTTTTCCATATAGTTGTAGTGTTTTAAGTTTTTATGATAATAAGTTAAATACTGAAGATGTCACTTCTTTGGTAAAAAAAATCAGAATGTGCAATTCACACGCGATAAAAGTTTCAGAAAACTAAAGTAGACAAGAGTGGGGAGACTATGAAACACTTTTTGTAATCAATGTGAATGATGATTTTTTTCCGTATTTTTGTCGTCGAATTCCAGTGCACCTTTTCCTATACATTTGGTCATTTTATTAGTTTTTGTGGTTTCTTCTTCGGAGTCGCTAGATGTCGTCTTCTTTTGTGTTTTCTTTTGCCTGTTTATTTTGGAGTGGTTTGAAGATTAGATATTGAATTGTAAAAATGAAAATCGTCATCATCTACAAGGCAAGGCATCGACAAGGCTCCTCAGCACGTCCCTGTGTTGTACTGATTATTCGGATTCCGTCCATGGCAATCCCATTCTCTCCTCACACAGTTTCTGGAGTAAAGATATATATTTTTTTTTGGATTTCGTTAGACCCGATCTCTGGTCGGCTAAATATCTGCAAAGACTCGTCGGACAGGTATGTTTTTAGGTTTTCACGTCCAAAAAGTATTTTTGTTATTGTTTTTGGGGTGTTATGCCGTGTTTCGCTACCTCCTTCTTTAGCCAACGTTTCGGACAGCGTTACAGTGTCCATCATCAGGGCAGATGAGCAAATGATATTGGTGAGAGTGTTTACTTATGTGTGTCGAACACTTTAAATCACTACACTAAAGGGAACTCGAGTGGCATGGATTTATCGATTTATATTGGAACCGAACCGGACGCGAATAAAATAAATATTTTATTACTGTCTTAATCTCTCTAATCTAAAGATGTATGTGTTTGTCTCTTTTTAGTGTCGATCGTTTCCGTTTCATCGATTTTCAAATCACAATGGTGCTAAAGAAGTTTTCACTTCAAAAGAACAGTTTCTTGTGTAAATTTAGATTTTAGTAAGGATTTAAAACAAAAATCCGAAAAAGACAATATATTCACTAGCCACAGATGTCTCCACTTCTTGATCGTCGATACTAAATTTCCGCCGTCCGCCAGCTGATTTCATATTTGTATACATAATAACTTATTCTTATTAGATTTATGAAAAATAATGTTTTTGAAAATTCTACTGTCTTACCAGATAATGTATTTATACAGTATGCAATCTACCCTAAGTAGTTTCCCCGGAGCAATTAATTATATTTAGAGAAATTATTTTTTAGAAATACTCTTAGGGACGTGTTGGCGCACAAGAAGTCAATAAAACGTGAAATTTAATGTTGTTGCCAGGGTTGTTATCCCTCTAATCTCTAGGGATACAAAATATATATAAAATACATGTTTATATGAAAAACACATAGGATTTATAGAAAAGGGAATTTTCTGCTCCGATCGAACTCCCAATGAGATAGGCCACGAACCGTCACTGCCAACCATATTACTGAGAAATGGGGGATTTATAAATCAGTGCGGTGATGATAATTCCAATCAGGGTGAGCTCATGTTTTGCGAACCTTAAACTTCACAGGAGAGACAAACAGTAAGATGGCGTGACAGTGAGTTTTTTTTTACATGTGACTACAAAACAATCTTAATCACCAGCAGTCCGTGAGACTATGTCATCAAACATACTAATTTTCGGTTGTGGTCTGTTCGTGAGTGATTGTAACTCTGATCCATTGAACTCATATTTTTTTATTTATTTTAGTGTCATTTTCAAAATTGAAACTGATGTGTCAATAATTCAGACAAGCGAAGTAACCAGCGAAAGCTCGGACGGACGTCATCGAGTTTTGTCCTAAACAAAAAAGACAGAAGTATGATGACGTCACGTACGATCTCTTCCTGCGACCTAATTCCATAAATTGAAATAAGTATTTATTTTGTTAAAATATCTTATGGTTACTCTTGTAAAATAATCTCAAATTTGTGATTTTTCAAAGGTCTCACTTTTTCCATTTTCAAGAAAGCGTTTTTTTTTCTTACATGAGCTCCACACAGGAGCTAGTAACTATTTACTAACTAACTAGAAATACTAAAATGATATTCAGTGATGTTTCCCGGGTCCACGCTAGTTATATACACATGGCCTTACTAATAAAGGCGTTTAAAAATGTGTTTAAAAATGTACACAACTGATGTACAACCATCAACGTTATATAGCAACATATCAACATATTTCATTATTAATTTTTTTTAAATAATTTTACTCCTCCATTGTATTGGTTGTTTACTGTTTATGTTTTTATAATATTGTTTTATTTTTGAGCCAACAATTACTATTCTTTTCATTACATTGTAATATAGCCTTTATACGACTATGATGAAACGGGATTGAGCCTAGTATGGTTGTTGTCATAATACAAATGAATATTGTAAAGCGAAATTTAAATTAAATAATAAATTTTAAAAATGTAAATGTAAATACAACACAACACACGACACAACACCCCGGACAAACTCCGTGCTGCTTTCCACAGCCTGAAAACTAGGGATTCCTTTTTAACACTAAAAAACGCGGCCAAAACATTAATTTCAAACTCCCCCATATTCATAAGTGAAGTACTTACACCGTACTACAAAGAATTACTTTGGAAAACGAAGCAATCAGCAAAAGACAAAAACTTCCAATTCGTATGGTTTAAATCCGGAAAACTGCTGGTCCGGAAAGGGCCAGGGGAAAAAATTATACAAATAAAACACGAAAATGACTTAAAAAAATTATGTAACTAATGAAGGTCACTCAGACCTCATAACAAAACTATCCGGATTTATGCAACATCATGGCTGATCTACTCTCAATGAACTTAAATAGCTCTCACCAACATCATATAACCAACGACCCTAAAGTATGTGATGATATTTTTAACAATCCAGATTCTCTGACACTAATTAACCAAAATATAAGATCACTTAATCGTAACTACGACGAACTTGACATACTCTTACACAACTTTAATACAGATTTCAAAATTATAATCCTAACGGAATGTTGGATATCAACCGCTTTTACAAAAAAACATAAATTAAATTATACTGAGTATCACACATTAAAAAACAAAAATCAAAATGATGGGATTGTTGTGTACATACATGATAGTCTTAACGCCTCTGTTTCAGAAATCGACTTGATAAATACTAACTGTCTACAAATAATCATCGACTCAGATACGTGTGTTCTCGCCCTGTACAGATCACCATCCACACATAACGTTACACCATTTATAATAGCTTTAGATACTCACCTAAAAAAACTCACTTCATACAAAAACATCATTATAGCTGGTGATCTAAACATAAATATACTTCCTAATGGCCACCCTCAAAATATCGATTACCAACTGATGCTTCTGGAACACGGCATTATTAACATCATTAACACATCATTAACATTAACACCAGAGTAAGCAAAGACTCAGAATCATGTATAGATCACTTTATGGTAAAATCAAAAAATCCAATATGTAGTGCAGTATACGAATCCACAATCACAGATCATTACACAATTATGATAGGCCTAACTTTGCTAACTAGAAACTCAACTTTCCAAAATTATACCACAAAAAAAATAATTGATTACGTTAACCTAAAACAATGTTTAGAAATAAAAACGTGGGAACATCTTAGAAAATATAACTCGGCAGAAGAGGCCTGGAATTTCTTTTTAACATACCTACAAACTCTCATTACCCAAAATACCAAAACGGTATGCATACCTATTCCACACCGTAAAATAAGACTTAAAAAATGGATTACCCAAAGCATCATAAATAGCATTAAAAAAAGGGACAAATTACACAAACAAGTCAAACTGAACCCATATAATACCTCGCTATATTTCTTCTACAAAAGGTACAGAAACATCTGTTCTTTAACAATACGTAAAGCCAAAGAATTATACTATAGAAACAAACTGATAACATCAAACTATGACCCTAAAAGCGTATGGTCAATTCTGAGGGAAAGTTCGCATTCACAGAAGAAAAAAGACGATACCATAAAAAATCTACTCATTGATGATAAAGAACTCCACTTTCATGACAACCCTACACGTATCCTTAATTACATCAACAAACACTACACTAATATTGGAGCTAGCCTAGCTGAAAATATCAAAATTACCCAGCCTCCCCAAGATATTCAGGAACCTCAAAACAATACATCTAACATAAGCAATGAAAATTTTAACAGACACTTCAAATTACAAACTATTACAATAGAAGATACCAATAAAATAATTCATTCACTAAAGATTAACAATACTGCGGGTCCTGATGGTATAGACTCTAAAACTATCTTAACATTAAGCCAACAACTACTTATACCACTCACATATTTAATTAATCGTAGTCTAAAAGAAGGAATTTTTCCTAGCTTACTAAAAAAAGGCCTTATTATTCCAATTTTCAAATCAGGACAAAAAAATAATGTTAACAACTACAGACCCATTACGCTACTAAATACCATTTCGAAAATCCTGGAAAAAACTATTAAAAAACAGCTCCAACACTATTTAGAAGCAAAACAAATACTCTCGGTAAACCAACATGGCTTCAGGAAAAACAGGAGCACAGAACATGCAATAGCTACCGTAACGGACTTCATTACACATAATCTAGACGCAAAAAAAAAGTTATCTCTATTTATTTAGATCTATGTAAAGCTTTCGACACAATTTCACATAAAAAACTTTTCAAGAAGTTAAAAAACATTGGCATTAATGGAGTAGAATTCAATTTAATTAAAAGCTTCTTGTCTGACAGAACGCAACAAGTAAAAATTGACAACAAGACAAGTGAACCACTTTCAATTACGTACGGAGTCCCACAGGGGAGTGTACTTGGCCCTTTATTATTCCTCATTTATATAAATGAACTGTGCGACATTAAAATTGAAGGTAAAATCGTAACCTTCGCTGACGATACAGTTCTTCTCTGTCAAGCAGCCACATGGAAAGATGTATTTATAATAGCCGAAAAAAGTTTATCAATCGTCAAAAAATGGCTAAACAGTAATACTCTTACAGTTAATACAATCAAAACAAAATATATAACTCATAGTATTACACAAAGAGGTCAACCTCCATCAAACATAGGCTTGATTATACATGACTGTACTTTATCCAACTGCCAGTGCGAACATATAGAAAGGGTAAAACATACAAAATACCTGGGGGTTATTATTGATTCACACTTACGCTGGACTGACCACATTAATTTCATCACAAATAAACTGAAACGAGTCATGCACCTAATAAAGTACGTTAAAAACATCTTCCCACTAATAATACTAAGATCGATCTATTTTGCACTTTGTCAATCCATTGCCACATATGGAATACTAGCTTGGGGAAGTGCTACAAACATAGCAATTGACCCAATTCAAAAAATACAAAAAGCAATAATTAAACTCATCCTGCAAGTACCATTTCACACAGATTCTAGCGAAATCTACAAAGCATTAGAAGTCATGTCAATAAGACAACTTTATGCCAAATCTGCTATAATATACCTTGTCCAAAACAAACAACACATTCCAATTCAACCAAAAACCATAACAAAAACCAGGTCCTCAACAAATAAAACACTGAACATACCGATAACCCACACCACACATGGACAAAGACACTTTCAGTATTATGCAACCAAACTTTTTAATTGCATGCCCATTACTTTGAAACAAATATTATCTGCAAATACATCTACAAACATTCATAAAAAATATATCACTGACTGGATTAAAAATCAAGATATTAACTTTATACAAAACATTATTATTCCCAACCAAACGTAACAAAACTATAAAAAGTATAAAATTAAATAAACCTAAAAATTAAGTAGTTTTTCAAGTATCCAACAACTATACATACACTTACAATTTATATATGTGTGTACATATATGTATGTGTATGTGAATGTGTATGCGTATGTTTACGTATGTATACGTATGTATATATATATTTATATGCATGTGTGCAGGTACATGTATTTTTATGGATATGTATGTATGTGTATGTTTATATATGTATATATTTATAAATTTTTTATATTCCTCTAATATATTTAAATACTTTTTTTTGCTCTTCTAAATAACCAATGTAAAATAAATATTAAAATTTGAAAAAAAAAAATTCATATAAAACTTTCTATTACAACACATAAATACTTGTCATACATAAACATAAATAAACACGTAAACACCTCAGCACAGGTTTTCCTAGTGAGGTGTTCACGAAACATACAACAATACCTATCCACAGTTTCACCTTCACAAACCTACCTTACACCCAACAATAAAATTACAAAATATATTATGTAAAAATGTTTTCGAAATTGATCTATAGGTAAATACTGTAATATATAGAAATAAATAAATGATTTTTTATCGTATAAATAATCAGTCGAGTAAAATTTTAAACACGTTTATTATTAAGAGGGTTAATATTCAATTATGGAAATGTTATAAGGTGGTGAAAGTGGAAAGGTAAGGAGATGGTTGGAAATTATGGCTCTTCAGATCGGGTCGCACATCTAAAGCCATTTCTAGCAACGTTTTAATTTTAGGTCAGCCAAAGTTATAAGCAAAGAGAGAGAGAGAGAGAGAGAATATGGTTCCATGACAACTCAACATAGTGGCATTTCAATACCCCTTTGAAAAATCATTAAAAGCGATGAAAAAAATAGCCCATAACCCCTAACCTAACGTAACTTTATGTAATCTAGTTTTTTTAATCACTTTTAATATTTTTTTAAGGAGGTGATGAAGTTGCATATTGTAGAGTTGTCCAGTCATGCAAGAAAGTATAAGCGCCACCTCAGTCCTAAGATGCATTTTAATTTGAGTTTTTTTTCAAACATCAAATATGATATCAATACTGTTGTCACGAAGTAGATCATTTTCTCGGGCGAATTAAATTCGCAACCCACACGCCGCCCGGCGAGATGGCAAGGTAAGCGAAATTGATTCATTCCACGCGAGTTTCTGTTAACGAGGTCCGCGATTCGCGCATCGGTGAGCGCTACATTAAACGCACAAATCAAAGAATTACTCGAGATTTTTATTAACGACTGAGTACTAAAGTAATATTATTATTATTGTAACTTGGTAGGAACATTGTGTGCATTCCATCAGATGCGCTAAACAATCATTGTCATGAATCATGATCACGGTACAGATGATGATGATGGGCGAATTCAATGTGGGCGTATAGGTTTCTGGTTTCTTGTTCAGCATGAAAACAGGACAGAACTTCACAAATAAAGCTTGCCAAGCTAATTTTACTTTAATCCTTCAGAATTTTGGCGTATTTTTAAGATGGTCAAAATATTTCCGCTTTACAATAAAATGCAAATAAACAGAATATTTCTGAACATATCCCAAAACTAAAAACTGTTTTTGAAAGGTGATAAAATACGCTTTCAAATTTTGTAATTCAACACATAACGTATAACGTTAAATATAAAAATTTTGCATGTAAACATAAAAAAAAAAAAAAAATGGCTCACCTCTTGCTTTTTAACTAAAATCACTAATAACACATATATATTTCATTAGACAATAGAGAATTCCAGTCCATTTTTTTAATTTTTTTATGAATAATGACCTTCTAACTTAAATAACTGCATATTTATTTTTATAGTTAGTTTTAATTGTTAAAATAATTTTCAAAGTTTTAAATTTTCAAGGTCCCCCGAAAACCACCGAATCTAGTGTGACGTCATCATGATCAACCGAAGTATGAATTTTGCATGGAACTGGAATCAGCTGTTCGACTCCCGCCATTTTGAATTTCAGCATTGGAGCGTTTTACTGGGCATTATGGTCGTTTTTTGTACAGTTAGAGTTTTTGAATATTTTAAATAATATAGATAAACTAATAGAGATACTTTATTTTTGATACTGAATTATTTAGGCCTAAATAATGTTTCAATAAAAACAAAAACTATTATATGTCCAAATCTCTTTATAGAGGTTTATACCAATAACACGGAATGTCGAACGGCTTGCGTCTTACATTTCTATACAACTTTGACCCAGGTGACGCGGCTCGGTGACGTCACGCCGCAAAAACCAAGAACAGGGTGATTTAATGACACGTTTTAAAATGGACTTTTTAATATTTTTTTTAAAACTCTACGTTTAATATTATTTAATAAAACTTATATATTCAGAATCAGCGTTTATTGGTCTATATGAACATATTTTTTAAAACCATAATATTTTTCACTGGAGTTCCTTATTGTGTTGTAAACGTTACTGTCACCTCACTTTTTTGTCTTTTCATATAAAAGTAATTAATAAAAAATTCTCAAAGTTTCAACTTTTTTTTTTCAAATTGCGATTCAATTGGTTTCATGAAAGATACATTTTACTTTTTTCGTCGTTATTTTTTAATTAGACTACAAGGCGTGGTGTTTTGCCTTCTTAACACTGTTTAGAACATAATTCTCACTCTGATAGTAATGGAGTTACAGCGATTTATACGAGACGCATGAGAGCTGGAACAAAGATGGCCTCCTGCCATTCAAAGGGCTAGAAGAGTAAATTCGTTGAGAAAACGAGTCGAGGGGAAAGGTTCTCGACTGAGAATGGAATTGAAACCCGAAGGGACAATATAATCTATGAATTATCAGAAAATATATTCAGGTGACGAAAATGGTTATCCTTATAAATTATAATTTTTGAAAAACGCTTTACGAACAGGCAAATTAGACAAAAATTGAACAACAAAAATCATTTTGGTAAATTTGTATAAGCCCAACTCACGGATAATACGGAACGTTCGTGTTGTTGAAGTTCGATACACGGATAATACGGAATATTCCTTTTTTAACTAATAGACAATCAAATAGGACATTTGCCGGAAGTGCCAACCTTATAAAATAAATTATCGTCAAAATAAAAACAGAAAAGTACCTACTTCGAATTATTCCTGGGTTGAGATTCAAGTTGCGAAAGCTGGATGTCATCATAATTTAGATACACATCCCAGGTTTTGAATGGTTTGTTTGGCAAAGCAGGGTACTAATTTTATTTCCATGTTCTTCTGTTAAAAATACGGGTTCAAACTTGTCAATAATGCATTCACTTCATAACCCGCAAAAAGTACTGTTTTATACAGCAATAATAATTTTTCAATGATTGGCAGCATTGATAGATGATTGATTTTCTATGAAATATTAACCAAAAAATGATATATATTCAGGTAACGAAAATGGTAATCCTTATAAATTATAATTTTTGAAAAACGCTTTACGAACAGGCAAATTAGACAAAAATCGACTAACAAAAATCATTTTTATTATACAAAATATTAAAACAATAACAAAGTTGCCGTCTTGCTATCTCACTTTTTTTGCTATCTTGCTTAATTGCGTTGTTGCTTTGCCGTTTTCTTGCAAGCTTGCATCCTTGCTTTCTTGCTTTCTTGAATTCTTGCTTTCTTTGTACCTCGCTTTTGAACCTTGGTGGACGTGCAAGGTTCAATATGTATTCCCGAAGAGTGTGTTGGATTGACTCTGTTTGTGTCACTATTGTTGACCTCGTTTAGGCTCGTATGCTGGAGGGGCCGGAAAACTCTATAACCATGTGCCAGCGCCCGTATCTCGCCCTGATCAGGTATTTCCGTTGGATTGACTCTGTTTGTATTTCTGTTTGTTGATCTTGTTTGTATTTCTGTTTTAGGCTCGTTTGCTGCAGAGGCCGAAAAAACTCTATTACCTTGTGCCAGCGCCCGGATCTCGCCCTGATCAGGTATTTTCATTCTGTTTGGCATTATATAAAGGTATCAAAAAAGTAAACTCTCAAAGAAACACGATTCTATAAAAATGTAAATGATCCAATATGGTCACAAAATACGTTGCTAATGAAAACAAAAACAAATGATGGAAAATTGAAAACCTAAATAAAATTTTCTAATTTGAAAAAAAGTGACAAGAATTCATATAGGCAAGTACATGGCTGCTAAAAGAATACAGATCGACGTGCTTACGCAACTACCTATCTTTTCTGTTGGAGTGGTCGCTACATTAATTTTTTTTTTGATACTATTATAAGGGTGCCATTCGAATATTACTTTGCTAAATTAGATTAACGGAACGCGTCAATTTGAGATATTTCACTTTTTTGATAAAAAAGTGAAATACCTGAAAAAAAAAAACAACCCATAAAATCAAAATATTTCTACAACAGTACTACAGCATAGTACCATTTACTATAGAACTAAATATTTTAAATAAATAAAAAGGAAACACTTTGTTTTACGTCACTTTATTGATATTTCTTTATTAAATATTTTAAAATGTTTTTTTTTTTATTTGGAGGAAGATTAAACCTTCGTACCCAAGAACTGGAGTCGACAACTCTAGCAACCGAGCCGAATCCCAATTGGGTAAGACCAAAATTTATTGCGATATTAATTGCCGAATTTCAGAAATGTATGTACTTGATTGCCACCAAAAGTTGGGGAAACTCGTGCAAGACAAATATAGGTTATATTCAAACGATTCAAAACTCTTTGACTAAGCTCTTGGTAAGCAAAAGTGTTAATGCACAAAGAAGGGACATAAAATTACTATATGAATCAGTTAACATATTACCTGTGCGAGGAATATTATGGTTTAAAATTGTATGCCAAAACCTATTGTCGGACTCAATTTACAAAGAAAAAGTAGGTCATGAACATGGCACTAGATTTAGTAAAAATGAGGGTTTGTCCGTTCCGAAAATTATAAATAAATACGGCCAACGGACATTCACTTATCTTGTCCCCACCATATTTAATAAGATGCCGATGAATTTCAAAATCGAATCCAATTGCCCCACTGATCTCAAAAGAAAAATTAAAAAATGGCTAATGGGTCAAAACTTTTTGTACTGATATTGTTTGTAATCTTATGTATAAATACTATCTATAATTAATTTAATTATCAGTAATTTACCTGTGTTATATCTGTCTGTCTGTATATTTTATGCTTTTGTATTGTAGGTACTTAAAAGTTATTCTTCTGGAACTATTTTGCTATTGTGTTTTCTTATAATATTTTATGTTTTAGTGTTTTATTAATATTGTCAAATTGACCTGCTGACAAACTGCCTTGGCAGTTTAGCGGGTGATTAAAATGAAGAATAAAAAAAAATAAAAATAAATAAAAAAATGCATTTTCATCAATAAGGAGTGTATCTGCCGGGGTTCAGCTTTATTGGATGTTGGAATTGGCATGTCAGCTTAATTGCTTAATTTCCACTTCCACGATACTTCATTCATACATTCATTCAAACAAACGAAATCTAAATTCAAATGGATGTAATTAAAATACCTAAGAATACCAACTGCTCCCCACCGTCTGGAGCAAGTGAGACTAAGGCACCCCCATCAGAGGTATGTTGTGAGTCTGAAGGCAGTGGGGAGGATAAGAATATGGGAAGGAAAAAGGTGAGGAAGACTGTAGCACCTACCTGGCTACTTAGATCTGATCACCAAACACGGCTAAAAACATTCGAGCAAAGTTTCAATTCTGAAAGGTGGTCTTACGCCAGAACGATTTTGAGAGTAACTTCTACTCCGGAACGTGCTGCAAATAATATTTGTATCCGTAAATTGTACCGTATATTGAAAATGTAAAGTGTTGTGAGCTAGATGAATTTTAGGTTAGTAATCGAACAGGGAGGTATTTTGATATTATGAACTGAACAAGTGAATGAAGTTCCCAGTTTCGTACAATGTACAGACAGCGACGAAGAAAAGAAAGGGAAAGATGATGTGCCAGTTCAAGAGAGATAATGTTACATAAAAGTATTTGTAACAAGGTGTGTGCACCCCCTTAAACACACTTTATTTATGATCTCGGTGTGTGGCACCTCTAGTGCTTGCCCATTGACATTTGGGCATTGTTTATATTGCGAGCCCCGCAATATTTTGGAATGCAACAGTTGTTAATCCTGCACAGATTCAAATCAGGAGATTTGAAAAGAAAGACAGCCATTCTTTGTGCTACAGCCGAGAGCTCTGGGCGGTCCTCTCGACCGCAACACGACGAATCTTTTTTTTTGAAGATCGCTACGATTCTAATCGTTATACTCGCCATCTTGGGAGCTGACTGTTAATCATCCTAGAGGGATGATTGGAATCGAGAATCATCCGCCTCTACTGCTTCTGGAGGGTTCTTTTGACTGGGAGCCAATTCTCTGGAGTTCTTCTCACGTTGTGAGAAGAACTCCAGAGAATTGGCTCAAAAAAAAAAAAATTGTCACAAAAGAAGATTTCATCATGTGTCCTTTCAACTTATCACGGTATCAACATAAACTATTTAAACCTAAACAAGCCCTTTGCCAGACAGCCTTAGTTTTTGTTAGGATGTCATTTTGTTTTAATACATTTTTTTGTATTTAAAATATCTTCTTTTCTTGAAAATCATTAACCTATTCCTTACATTTGCCATGCGAGTCATTTTTGTTCATAGTAATCTACCTTTTACAATGTTGCCACCTCATCCAAGACAACAATATTTTTATATTGGACTAATAATTACGCTTTCAATCTACCAACGTATAGTTTCAGTACCAAATTAAAATTAAAGCAAAATCTAAGAAACAGAATACGGGGTTGAATGCAACTCACTGTCCTTAATTGATACAATCGGCGTGGAAACAAATCTAATGAATCACTCGTATTATTGAATGGTTGGATCGCCTTCTGGGTATTGGGAACGACGTACTGCACTAACTATTAGGAAGCAATTTATTGTCAATTGGCGATGTTAATGAAACCAAATTAGATAATATTGCCATTGGGAGTCCACATTCTTAATTAAATACGGTTCTTAAACCAATTAGAGCGGCCAGATATTGCGTCATCGCCTGGGAGGAAATTTGCGTTGTTGACGAGACTGACGAGTCAGAGAAAGTGCGCAAGTGTGCATCTTCTTCTCTGACACCGTGTGACTGTATTGGTAAAATCCAAGAATCGAAAGAAACATTTTCTTCTCACCTTTGAGACCGCCGACAACCAGCAATTTAAGGTTGATTTTATGACACAACACATAGCATTATTAAAGTTCAGGATGGTCACGACCCTCGGGCACGAAGAAAATGTTGGTTTGTTTTGTCCTATTGTTCAATACGCTGTAACTAGGTGATTTCGGAACTGTTGTTATTATCATTTAAAAGTGTAACCAGAATTTTATTTTCATTTTATTTGAGTTTTCTTATGAGTTGTACTGTTCCTTCATTAAAAGTGGAGGTAAATATCATAATACTCCGGAAGGTCCTTAAGCCGCCGCTATCCGAATATCTTCCCATTTCTTACATATCTCCCTAAAGCATTTGAAGTTTTTAAGCTATTAAAAAAATATATGTAATTTTTTAAGATAATATCAAAACGATCCCCATGCCATGTGCTCGATGCCGAAATGCCCATGCCCACGCCGAAACGTAAATTATGTGAAATTTCCTCGATAGAAAAAAATCGCAAGTATTTTTTTTCTTTTTTATTTATCTTAAAAATGGTACATATTAAAGTAGTACTGATCTTCCATTAAAAGCATTTGCTTGTGGATGGAAGAAGAGTTTACATTTTATTTATACATTTAAACAGTCACATATATAATTAGTACAGTTACAAACACATCGCAATCAAGACCCTTTAACTAAAACTACAAGACATCCAAGTATTCCGTAAGAGTAAAAACAAGTATAATTTTTAGTGTTACATTCATGTGGATATAGGGGAAGCAGTCTTCCCGTTGCTGATTTCTTTAAAATGATTTTTGATAGAGTTCGATAATTGTATTTTGTCATTAATGATTCTGATTTCTATGGGTAGGTTGTTAAAGAAGTATTTTCCTTGGTATGAAAAATGATGTTGGGCAAAAGAAGTGTTTAGTTTCGGGCATACAAATAAATACATGTTTGAATCTGGTACGATTTTCCGTTACAAATGAGTGTTTTTCATTTTCTTCTACAATTTGTAATATTGAATTTTTTATAAATAGGTTTTTGAATGTCGGGACTTTAAGTTCTTCGAATATTCGTTCAGTAGGGAAGTCTGGAGGTTTTTCAAAATAATTTTTATTATGAGTATGCTCAGAAAATTATTATAAACACATTCATTTCACTTATTTTAGAAGTTATATGTATTAAAAAAATCAGTGTTTCTTTAAATGCTATATTAGATGTTCCTTACGAGATTTTTGCTGTATTTTAAACGAGTCGTGTTTTATTAAACATTTTCACAATTTTCGCTTCAATTTTATCATTTTAAATATTAGCGCGCTCTCTCCAATATTCATAATTACATATCTCTCCATCTTCTTCTTTTTCACAACTCATTTTTAAAACACTTGGTTCCAGTTAAATTACAATGAGAAACATGTTTGTTTGTCTCCGGAGAAGCCAAATAATGCAATTTAATAGCCATTTAAAGAAAATCAGAGTTTATTACGATCGCCAATGTTTCATTTATTGTATTTCAGCATCAGAGCTTGCAGTAATAATAATTAATAAGAATGTGTAATATTGTATCCTGGAATTCTAGTTATTCAATAGCGGTTCGTGCTCACCCAATCGCGATTCCTTGAACGGCTCTGGATGCAACCTTGCCAACATAATTCCAGATTAAATCAATCGTCGGTAGAACAGATCGGCATATCACATGGAATGCTCGAGAATTTGCACAAAGTTGTAGGTATAGCTGAGTAATGAAAATATCACTCACCGTTGCTGTTGTTGGACTACTGGCGCTGCACTTCGCGAGGGCTGAGCTGCCTGAGGAATCTGCTGGGGAGGTGTGGGGACTGGCGTTGGGGGTTGTACCCTACAAGTAATTGTGAGGTTAAACATTCATCGTGTATCCCGGATCAATATAAAAGGAATAAATATTTTATAGAGATTATAACTTACGGCGGTGTAGAGAGAGGAGTTTCAGCCTGACCACCCTTGCGTTGCTGAAATTCCCTGTACAGACCCAGCGCGGCCGGTGGCGGAGAGGGAGGGGAGGGAGGCGTCGGGGGCGCGGTGGTCTCGGCGATCTGCGGCAACGGACGGCCAAAATTAGGTCCGTCGCTCATGAAAGCGTCTTCGTTCAGGAACAGACGGTCCACCGAGGCTATCATCGGCCGCGCGGCCTCGGCCCCCGCTAGCCGGAAGCCCGGCATCAGGTCGCCGGTGGACAAAGCCATCGCGGGGATGGCGGTGGGAGCGGCGCTGGCGGGCGGCAACAGCGACCGCGTCATCACGTCCGCCGCTGATCGAGGCCGGCAGAAAGACACCGCCGAGTGCGGGAAGGTCTTCGGTTTGATGGGCCGCACCAGCATGTGCTCCGTCCAGGAGGCCTCCAGAGCGGGCCTCTCCAACCGCTCAACGTCCACGTTTAGGGTGCGTTGTTCGAAGGGAACCGCAAACGTTTCACCCGGGATGCTTCTCAACCAGGATAGCAGACTCAGGTCAGAGTCCCCGAACCCGGAGCCATCCAGTAAGTGAGAAAACTTCACATCGATCGCTCGAGGGTCTTTCCCACCGGTAGCTTTTTCTTGACAATAGTTTACGCAGGACTCGTACAACATTCCCTTAATGATGATTTGCATCAGTCTGTCATTCTTGGAAAACTTAATTTCTGATGGCGGTCTCCTATCCGCCGGCAAAAAGCTCTCAATTAGCGGGTAAAGTTCGTTGAAGCACTTAATACGGGATTCCGTCGGGTTCCAGTCGCGGAAAGCGAGGTGGTCGCCGAGGCGAGGGAGGGTGAGGAGCAAGCAGAGGGCGGAGTGCTCTTCTTTCGTGGCATATTTCTCTAGTCTTTCCAAAACGCGGACGACCTCGTCAACAGTGCCTTCCAGGGCGTTGCAGCCCGCTTCCGAGCGGACACACAGCAACTCCACGTACTTCTGCCTGAGGATGAGGAACTTGACTCGGTCTCCGTCGAACGCTTCGAGGGCCTCGAGGGGCTGCACGAACTCCAAGCAGTCGTCCCACTGGCCGTCGATGACGAGCTGGCGCAGGAAGAGCGCGTCGTGCGACAGCGCGGCGTTGATGACGCCGGCCTCGCGCTCGAGCGCCACCTGCGCGAGGTGCAGCCCGCGCGAGGACAGGAACTCCAGCGCCAGCCGCACCACGTCCTCCTCGCGCAGGCACAGCTGGGCCGCCATCACTCCTGCCATCCTGCCACTGCCTGCAACAACAACATGCATTCATTAATACCTACTACTCTTTATTATTTATTTCACAGAATTAAACCCCACACAGGGGTCATGAGGAGAAGGAACAAATACGTCAAGTTGTAAAAAAATTAGTAAATTAATATTTATATTTTAAAAAATCAGAAATTTTCATTCGATAAAAAAATCAATATGCAATATACCTACTATTCCGTAGTTCAATCCACTATACAATACGCTATTACTAGTTGGGGATCCGCGTATAAATGTAACCTTCTTCCAGGAAATTGAGCAAAGAACAATAATTAAAATTATATTAAAAAAATCTTTGGACAAAACAAACGGAACGCCTGTTCGAAGAATTTCAAGTACCTACCTACATTTAAGGATTTATTTACTAAAAAGTCATTATTTCAAATTATAAAATTAAAAGTCCAATATCAATTTTTAACTGAAAACCGAACTCGACTTAAATATATTCTTCTATGCCCAAAATTAAATACTAATTTTGCACAATATCATTATACTTACCAGGGAAAAACTTTATTCAATCGTCTACCGGAAGAAATGAGAAGCATTAATGGTAAAACCCAAATATTGTTCTCTGTCAAAATCATTTAAAAGATATTCTTAAGAAAAAAACTGCTGCCGCCTAAATTAATCTCACAAATATCCTTTACTTTCCATAAAATTATTTCTTTTATTCAAAATACATGCATAACACATCCTTGTTTATATTTTCTTAGTTATAACACTTACACTAAACGTCACTTTATTACAACATTAAATTTATCTTTATTATTTTCCATCATCCCAACTTACCACAGCACACATACAAACATGTACAATTAAGTACTTACTAATAACTGCATTTATGTACACTTCCCTTCCATACACAAGCAAATGCTTCTAACGGAAGAGTAGTAAATAATCTAATAGGTAAAATTATCGTTATGTACCATGTAAAACATATTGATAAAAATAAAAATAATTAAAAAAACAAATATAAAAGCGGTAGAAGTGAAACCTTCAGAAAACTAAATTTCGAGAAAACGAGATAAATGCAGGGTATCAGGAGTAGGATAATTGTAGGGTTTATTTGATATATTGCTACCGAGTTTAGAAATTATTTAACATTTCATTCTACGAAACACCGCACAAAGAGGACACGGCTAGTCTTTCTCAATCTCTCGGAGGCTAAACCCTATAGACGTGTGCGTTTGTCGCTCGTTTCCGTTTCATCGAGTTTCAAATCACAACGGCAAAAACTAAAAAAATTAAGAAGATAAGTTTACATAAACATGCAAAAACCAAATGACTAACTCAGTAATAGGGTTAAAAACACTAATAATATAATTTTATTAGTTTTTACCACACTCTTACAGTGCCGCAAATTTAGCAAGGCCGACTGCGAATACTTGTATGAACGTTTAATAAAATGAGTGATTATTGTATATTAAATTTATCAAATAAAGATAAGTACTCCATTGCGCGTGTCCAGATTCCATACAACTAACGGCATCTAGCGTGTAAGCGGAGAAGTTTAAAGACAGCTGACACTTGCCGCTATGGTTTGAGTCCGGGGAAACCGGTTGTTTTCAAAGAGACTTCTTCTAAAATAACAGCAGATAAAAAGATGTAATCATGTAGAACCGTTTCAATTGAATTCACGGTAACCAATGAGTAACCAACGAAATTTATTTTTATTAGTAAGATGAAGCCTAAGTGAAATCCTATTTGGATACTATTTAGATTATTTTTACGACGAATCGGTTTACATTATGAACATCAAAAAAATTGATGCGGATAAATTGAAGCTTTTACTAGCTTTTCTATGTATTGGAATTACAGTAAAATTATTAATTACATTAAAAAAATATAAGCGTTAAACACTAAAAATAATGTTTTTGCATGACTTAACTATGAAGTAATACAAGAAACAATTTTTTTTTAAATACCCCTTTATGGCTAAGACTAGTTTTGAGTTTTTGTATGTTCTAACTTTTTTTCATTCTTATAAAATTATGCACAAAATAAATAAATTCACTTTTTCGCTTACTTGCCTCTTGCAAAAACGACGCTCGTTTTAAATTTTGAAGGCGTGGCCAATATTTTTAACCAATACTACTGCACACCTTCAAAAAATCAACTATATGAACGAATTCTTTCCGTATTCAAACTATATTGTTAACCAATACTATTGCACACCTTCGAAAAATCAACTAAATTCCGTATTCAAACTAGCCCATTATTACTAGCACCAGATCGTAATCCACCGACAGTCGGGCGGACATCACAGCATATCTCCTTATATTTCAATATCTTCGGACGAATGATGGACACAGTAAAGAAACGTTGGCTAAAAAGGAATGTAGCAACAAAAATAAATCCTATATGATAAAATGTTTAAAATTAAAAAAAATATATTAATACTTATAAAAGGTCGATTTGCTACCCGACTTCGCCCGAGTTGCAACACTTAAGCAACACGTGTACAAGTGCTATTACATCTTGTCAGGTGGATATTAACAGTTAGCAGGCAGATGGCCTGTTCTAAGGAACCGAAAGCTCCAGTAGAGTTATGCGTTGTGTCCAAATTGTTCTGCAAATTATTGTTTTTCTTCAAATTTTCTACTAACAACAGCCTGACTATCAAAAGTGTTTTAATTTTTACATAACTGATGAACAGCCGTTTGCCATACATAAATGATTCCCATATACCTGTTTAATATTTCAGTTGTTTTTATTTTATATGTGAATACCGCAGAGTCCAAACTGCTCCCAACCGCCTGGAGCCAGAGAGACTACAGCATCCCCAATTGGGGTATATTGTGAGGCTGAAGGTAGAGGGGAGGGGAAGGAGATGGAAAAAAGGGAGGTGAAAAAGTTCCTGGCTCTGCAAATCTGGTTACGAAACACGGCTGAAGCCCTTTCAAGCACGTTTCAATTCTGAATGGTGGTCTTACGCCAGGGCCAAACTGGGAGTATCTTTCGCTCTGGAATGTGGCGCAAATATAGAATATTTTAAAATGCTTAAATCGTGAAAATAACACAAATCAATCAAATAAAACTAACTTGCGCACGCCAGGGTTTGAACCCGCGACCTTTGGATTGATAGTCGATACCCTTACCCCCTCGACCATGGAGACCATCATAAATTGTTGTTTATCAATTGTGTAAACTTTGAAACACGTTATTATTAAGGCTGTAAGTTAGGCGTGTCATTAAAATATATTTATAAATTGAAATGAAATTATTTAAATAATGTTCGTACTACCCTTTACCATCTCATTTTTTTTTAATTTGGTTAAATTCACAAAGCTAGCATGGTTCCTACAGACCACAAGAAATTAAATATTGTATAAAATATATCGGTTTTATCTTTTCAAGATTGAGACTATCGAGAACTAATTTTTTAATGCAACAGACATCGCACGCCACTGGCTACCCAATCAGTGTATAATGACGACATTCCAAAACCGTTTATTTCCGTCATTTGATGAGTTTACTCTGAAACCACCTTAGATGATGGTGTTTTGCTTGGCTGGTCGGGCGTCATATTAGATTCCTAATCTGTCCACGAGAATACCTGACTAGTTAACCGAAGGAGTTGCAAGTGAATCTAGCCAGTTTTCACAAGAAAACGGCAACTTTCGACGTCGCACAGAAGCTGCAGGTATTCAAATGATCAACGGTAAAAGCACGAAAATAGAAACATACTACGAGGCGTGTCCAAGAATTAAATATCGTTCTAATTTTTTTAAATCAGGAAAAATTTATATTTACAAAAAAAAATCAAATGATGTTTTCGATACATATCTCCACTATTTTTCGACATAGTCCCCGTTACGATAGATGCAATTGGTGAGCCATGTCACTAGGTCCTTGATTCGCTTATCGCAATACTCCGCCGCCAAAAATGCTTTCACCTCTCTCTCTCGTCCTAGTCGGCCTCCAAAGGTTTTCCGGATAAATATTGCTACAGGTGAAGAAAAAGATGCAAATCATCAAATCATCGAATGACTTTTTGATTCCGGGGTTAGGTGGTGAACCCATGTTCCAAAAAAGCTTTACTTTGGTTTCATCAGTACATTCTAGAGGCTAGTTTTCATCTGAAATCAATAGGGTTTTGAATTTTATTTAAGAATATGTATCTCTTCTATGTACACCTAATTTTTCCAAAAAAAAAATTAAAATTAATTTTTTTACAGGTGTGTAAACATGAAACCTTGATTGCCATTTTTTTGCAATTAAAAAATACTTTGGACAATGAAATTACTACGAATCACGTAGAGCGTAAGAAGGTATCTGCAAATTTCTAAAATAATTGGTTAAAAACTTTCTGAGCTAGAGTGCACACAAATTCAAAAGAGAAAAACGCGTTAAGTTTACCACGCGGTTCAGCACTTACGGGGGGAAGCTCGCACACCCTCGTAAAACCGGAAGGAATTGAAATTTTTAGTTAAAACTTTAGGAACTTATTCTTAAATAGTTATTATTATACTAACGTTATACTAACAATTTATGAAAAAAAAATTTTTTTTGAGTAATCTATATGTATATCCCGCTTAATCCATTTTGTTATATACTTTTTCATCACTTTTAATTACTTTTTAAAGGGGGTGTTGAGTTGATTTCATTCCGGCCATTCACGAAAACATAGATTAAAACAACATATGTACTAACTGTAACAATAAGCAATCCATTTGTTACGAGAGGGGCAATTTGCAAAATTGAGTAAGACGACATTAGATTTAAAAAAAAAAAAAAAATATTCTTTATCAAGAAAATAATGAAATAGAATGATACTGTATTTTAATGAAATGTAAAATGTATTTAGTTCAGATATTTCTAGTTAAATTGGTGAAAATGTAATTTTCTTTTTTCTAGAATATCAACTTTCAAATCAAAAAATATCTTCGGCTTTTTTGCTTTCGCTTTTGTTATTTAAATAAATTTCGGGGTTGTGGCGTCAAGTGGTGTGTATATTCTAAAAATATAGCATTTTCCGTTGCTCTTCAGTGTGCTTACGTCATCAAGCGAAGAAGGGGAGGGGGAGGGGGAGGGGGGAGGATCAGATGAGAGTCTCGAAATTCACTCTCCGCATACTCCGCAACCAAAGAATTGAAAGAATCAGTCATGATTCCACAACGAAAAGGGTTGCGTGTTATTGGTAGATCTTGAGGCGCTCTAAAAAGTAAAAGCCGATAAACATAAATTATGCCCGGAACGCATCAAAGACGTTTTCACGCAAAATAGTTAGAAAAGTGTAGTATAAAACTAATAACCCCAGTTTTTTTTTTTCAATATATTTTAAACAAGATAGATTGCAACATAGCCAGCCATCATTAGCTAAAATATTGTTTATATTCGTACATATTTTTTATGAATGCGGACTAAATTATTAAAATTCATAAATTTATATCATTTTTGTATAAAATTCTTAAGTTGCGTGATGCACGAGCCAAATGTAGGAAACTATCACAGACTTTTATACAATTTACGTTGGGTCAATTTACCTTTTAAAAGAATCAAAACTAGGTAAGCAGATATTATTTAAAAAAAAACATTTACCTAATGGTACTTATTATACACGTACAGTAAAAGGTAAATATATATTTTT
This sequence comes from Glyphotaelius pellucidus, assembly GCA_936435175.1. NCBI lineage: Eukaryota > Metazoa > Arthropoda > Insecta > Trichoptera > Limnephilidae > Glyphotaelius > Glyphotaelius pellucidus. The sequence goes on along the minus strand of OW386542.1, from coordinate 42,338,278 downwards.
TTTATTATTAAATAAAATTATTAAAAAAAGAGTTAACGTTATAATTTTATTAAATAGTTTCATATTATAAAAGGTTCCTTTAATAATATTTTAGCTCAATTTTCTGGCGCAGCAAATCAACTACAAAACCAAACTCAAATTTCTAGTGCAGCAAATCAACTACAAAACCAAAACTAAAATTTCTGGTGCAGCAAATCAACCACAAAACCGGTGGTTTCTTGTAATAAACTGAAACTCAAATTTCTGGTGCAGTTATACAACCACAAAACTGAAACGCTAATTTCTGGTGCAGTACTACAGTATGATGAAATCTGGCGTCATAAATTTGATGTTGGTCAATTTCACTTCCACTCAACCAGCCTTATGAGATGGAGCCGCTGGAAGATTACTTTTTTGCATTTCGAACACAAAACTGTTTTTAAATTAATAAGAAATCTATGCACGAGTCTGTTTATAGAAACATTTAAACGGTCAGAAGTGTGATATTGGATACAGTAAGAATGTAGATAACACAAAGCAAATCGTAATTAACGTTCCACTACGTTTTTACCCCCCCCCCCCCCCCAAACCCCTCACCTCCCCCATATGGCTCTCTGATATATTTGTTAAACTGTTTCTTTGACAAATTGGCTCTTCTCACTTGACAAACTGCCGACCCAAAATTTCAATCCAAGTATCGTTTAAAAAGTATCTTTAAATATACTACTTTCGGTTGTTTGTGATGTTTGTTAGTCCTGTGTGAAATCTGGTTCAATGAACTTAAATTAGTTTTGAATTTATTTCAAAATTGCAACTGATTGTGAGAAGAATTCAGTCAACCAACCAAGTAGGTACCAACTTACCTGTTGTGTATTATGTTATACCATTGTCAAAATTGGAACTAATTTGTCATGATTTTAGAATCATCACTGGTCTGCGCTAGTGAAATAATAATTATTAATCTTAATGTTGTATCGTAGCTTCTAGAAGAAACAACGCCCAAACAACTTCATTACCGGTCCAAAACAACAGAATTAATGAACCGGCACTAGATATCATGTGGGTGCGTTCGTCAGCCATTAAACGACACACATTAACATTATGAAGGATTTAACCTGCTGTATTCCAAACTAATCTTCTAAATATTTTGAGATAAACAGGTCGTGAAAAAAACATTATTTAAATCAAAGAGGAGAGAGCTGAAAGACTTGGGCAGTTGTGGGAGGACGGGGATTCTATTAACCTAGAATTTATTCAATATCTGTAAAGCGGACCCTCTTCGTTTGTGTTCAGTTTGTCTTACGCAAGTAATTTCGCATTCGTCGTAAAAAAAATACATTTATTTATGCGGCGTCGTATTTCAAATCAAATCCACACCGCCCGCTTGCCAGTCCGCTCACAGACAATCTTATTTATTTCAACCAATTTTCACAAAACCTTGACAAATTATATACATAAACCTTCCTAGTGAAACACTCTATCTATTGATGGAAGCCGCATGAAAATCCGTTCAATGGTTTTTGGGTTTATCGCGAACAGACAAACAGACAGACAGACGCGCCGGATGACTTTAATTTATAATATGTAGAGATTTTGATAATATTTTATATTTGAATTGAATATATTTTATATATTATTTGAAAAATAAATTACTTTTTATATTTTAATGTTAATATTATTTGCTTTAATTCTGATTAACATGATTTTTTTTATTTTAATTTAATTATTTATTTTGTTTATTATATTAGAAGAACTGTTGAAAACTAGCTGCATTCCAGGGGAAATCCTAAATGTATAGCTGAGCAGTGACCCCTACGTCAATACGATCAATAATAAATAAACAAAAAATGTTAAATTAATGAATAAATGTTATTATTATTATGTCAAAAAAGTTATTATGTCCGAGAAACAGCTCATTCATTAGTTTTAACCCCTCAGACCTCGGCAATAATTTGACCCTCTGACAATTTGTCAGAGGGTCAAAATATTTGTCAGGTTGTCTTTTAAAATGCGTCGAAGCCTTAGACTAGAGATGGAAAAGTTCTGCATTTTGCCGGAGGCCTCCGAGACGTACTTCCTTTTAAAAGTACTTGAGTTCTTGGAGCAGGTCTCCCGACTCGCAAATGGCTCGGACCGAGACGCATGGGTTCGATCGGGGCCGTACCTCGGAGCCGGGGCCCGCAAAAGAACTCGAACGCGTGACCTGCTCATGACCCACGATTGGCTCGCACAGAGACGCACGGGTTTGACCTGAGCCGGCGAACCCGCGACTCGAGTGCGAGTGACTCGGACGCCACGACTGCCGCGCCGGCGCACCCGACTCGCGAGTGGCTCGGACTGCCGAGTTCCGGGTTTGGGTGTGAGTACTGGACCGGGTTCTCTGGGAGTAGTCGATTTGAAAAGGAGTAGGAGTAGGATCCGCTTCCCGCGAAGAACCCGAGTTGAAGAGCCCACTCCAGCTGAACCTACACATTGCTAGCCTAGACCCGGCTCCAAAAGTATTTTAATCCTTTAGCTGCCGAAAAAAAGGAAACAAATTTTGTAAAAAAAAATGCAAATAAGATCGAAAAATAAATTTTTAGGGTTCTTTGTGTAATGTAGATAACTGTAGATTCATCTGTTTCGCCGTGAATAAAAGATCTTACTTAGGGGGCAAACATTAATTAGGTGAGCTCAAAATGGGGTGGGGGGGGGGGGGGTTGAAAAACTCATATTCGATTAGAAAAAATTAAAAGAGTTTAGAGACAATGTAGACAATTAACAACTTCGGAATAAATCTCACGTGAGGGGTGAGGGGGGGGGGTCCCACTTAATCTCACCAAGGTGGGGGAGGAGTCTCAATTTAAAAAAAATCTCATTTAATTAATGTATGCCCCGTTATATAGGTTTTACATCATCTCTTTTTTCAGCCTGATTCCCGTAAAGAGACCAAAGACAAAATGTTTCGCTTTACGCGATCGCTTTTATCGAATCTATTTTCATATCTACGATTTCAATCGGCTTCACTGCAAACAACGCATGAACCATGTATTGTTGTGATGCCAACTTTGAAAAATACCTTATTGAAAAATACCCTCGACTCTGTGCAGAAACGGGCGGTCCGTTTGATAGATTCTCCCATCTTAACGAACGGATTGCAATCTTTAGAGCACAGGCGTCGGGTGGAAATGCTATCCATGTTCTACCGGTATTTCAATGGAAGATGCTCTGAGGAACTAGCGTCATTAATCCCTTCTGCACCGGTGCATAGTCGGGAGACACGCCAAACGCGCGCTCAACATATGTACACGGTTGACATTTGTCACATGAGAACGGGTCGTTTTTTCGACTCATTCTTGAGTTCAACAGCTCGGCTATGGAACGATTTGCCGGCATCTTTGTTTCCTTCCTCCTACAACATGGGTCTCTTCAAGACCAATGTTCATTCCTTCCTCTCCTCAAAAAGACCCTCCACACAACATCCCAGATGACATAGGCCTTGAGGGAAATTATTTTCCTCAGGGCCTCCTGTGTGGAGTTAATGTAAAAAAAAAAAAAATGAAATCGTAGATATGAAAATAGCGATCACGTAAAGTGAAAAATTGTGTCTTAGGTCTCTATACGGAAATCTGACTGAAAAAAGGGATGGTGTAAAACCTACATTTATTCAGAAACGACTCTTTGTAATATGTTGTTTTAAACTCAAAATGTTTTCTCTGTAGATTCTCAATAATTATCTACCACAATTATCAGTTTGACCAATTTTCAATCAAAGTATAAAATGGCCCCTCCTCCGAATTCTTCAGAACAAAAACGACCCTGAGACGGTCGAAGAGCGTTTGCATGCAAGCCTAGTGAAGCGTGGCACATGAAGTATCTTGCGATACGCACCAAAGCGCAAACAAGCGAGGCATCCGGTCTTACGTTCGATCGCAATCCGACCGCGAGGAGGGACTTTTGCCGGACGCTTTTCATCGGTGCGTTGATGGGAAAAGCGACAATAATGAAAAAACAACAACATAATGCAATGCAGGAATAGATCACCACATCAGAAGATCCTGACAAGACGTCGTTAACAGGTCATCTGAATTAGCGTGACTCAGATAAGAGATCTACAAGTTATTTTCGACGGTAAAATGACATGTAAGAGAACCCAAAACCATTCCCGTTAAGAGCCGGTAACCACCGACCGAGAATATAAATTTCGTCAAACGATGATCTTGCGATCGTACCCTTGCAACGGTACAGGGCGGTTCCGATGAGAAAGATTAATTATTCTCAATACCAGCATTTCAACATTATAACTCAATATCGATTTTATTTCATTCCAAATTTGCTTTGATAAATACCCACATACAAAAATGCTCAAACTCGTGATGATAAAACAATTAAAATTATGTACTTTTTGTAATTATTTTTTGATCAGAAGTATTTATAATTTTTCAATAATGTCTAAGCAAAATAAGAATGCAATTTTTTTTAAATATGTTAGTTTGTAAAACCGTAAATAAATAGACAAACTGAAGTATTTTCGTCACAAAACAAGGGCGCGGATCTTTTCTTATGATTTTATTTGAACTAAAATTCAAATTCTGAAAAGTAGCTTTCCCAAATAATTTATTGATTTATTTTACTGCATTATTAAATGATTTGAAATGTTTGTCGTATAATACATTTTTTGTTTGAAAATTTAACAAATCTGCCAACGACCTACGATAAAACCTTATTGTACTAAAAATAAACATATTTTCTCAAAATTTAAAAAATAGCTTTACTAGATAAAAGAAGAGTCTTTCGAAACCTATTAACAATTTTTTTGCGGAAAAGAGTCAATACGTCTAAAATTTGATTTAAAAATGACTTTCCGGTTTTTGTCTGGTTATTCCCTCTTAACTAAAAAAAAGCTGTTGAAAATTTTTGAGTGTGTCAGCTTCTCATCCTGGCCATTGAAGTAAATATGAAATAATTTTAATAAGTTTAACATACTCGTGATGTTTATTTATATGCTCTATCGGGAGTTACTTTGACCTAGACTAATTAACCAGCCGCAGCGCCCATTAACTGGTTTCGGCTCGATCTGATGGTCAAGATTAAAAATGCACTTTCTTTCAAGTCCGCATTAATTACATGTCATCGACGGTTCGGTAAAATGCCCACAAGGTGTTAAGAAACAACTAGCGCAGACGAAAAAATTATTTCCTCTTTTTGTGATTTTTTATAACTGCCAGCTATCACTTAGCAATTACATGTTTAAAATAATCTAATGGAATACCCAATGACATGTCTGTGCTCCTGGTATTTTGTTCATACAGATTCAGGCAGATTCACGTATTGATTGATCTTTATCATTATTTTGTATATAAGAACATTACCGCCACCGCGAAAATTAATTTATTCCTATCGACAGGTTCACATTTTGACGTTTTCTGGACAAATTAGTTCCAATTTTGAAAAATGGCAACTAAAATAATGTTCTGTTAAACATATTATATTACACTGTATCGCTTGTCAGAATTTTGCAAACTAATGCTTTCATTTCGAAATGATAAAATTTAAATTCAAAGTAAAAGCTTTCGGGTTCATTGAACTGGAGTTAGAGACAGACGAAGTCAAGACCGAAATTTTTTATTAATTTTTGTTATTTTTTATTTTTTAAATAAGTCTCAAACCCTAAATTATTAGCAATGGTGACCTTCCTTTTGTGAACTTTAAATAAAATTGCAATATACTTAATCATCTTAACGAACGGATTGCAATCTTTAGAGAACAGGCGTCGGGTGGGAATGCTATCCATGTTCTACCGGTATTTCAATGGAAGATGCTCTGAGGAACTAACGTCATTGATCCCTTCGGCACTGGTGCATAGTCGGGAGACACGCCAAACGCGCGCCCAACATATGTACACGGTTGACATTTTTGAGAACGGGTCGTTTTTTCGACTCGTTCTTGAGTTCAACAGCTCGGCTATGGAACGATTTGCCGGCATCTGTGTTTCCTCCCTCCTACAACATGGGTCTCTTCAAGACCAATGTTCATTCCTTCCTCTCCTCAAAAAGACCCTCCACACAGCATCCCAGATGACATAGGCCCTGAAAGAAATTATTTTCCTCAGGGCCTCCTGTGTGGAGTTAATGTAAAAAAAATGGAGACAATGGACTTTCAGACTTTAATGAGAAATATAATTTACTTTTATTTTTTATGTATATTAAAAAAAAAAAAAAAACAATTTTACACCATCTACAGAAAACATGTTACAATGTACATAATAATAGTTTTATTTAATATAATGTTATATTATATGTTTCTTTTTTTCATTTAATATAATATTCATAATGTAACATAAGATGTACCACCATAATAAAGCTAGGCTTGTATGTATGGGGATGTGTCATTCATTTGTTTTTGTTATTAATTTCTTAACTTATATGTTAGAATTTATATGTTAGTTTCTTAATTTATATGGTAGAAGAAGTCGGGGACACCCGAGGAAGAATGGCACGACCAAGTGAATCAGATACTGAGTCGGGCCATGTCAAGAGTCAGAATAATAGAAGAGCATGTATGACGGTGAATGAATGTGAACGAGGCAAGGAGTGTATGTCAAGATAGAGATGTTTGGCGGTTCGTGATCTCTGCCTACCCCTTCGGGGAAACGGCGTGATGGTTAGTTAGTTAGTTAATTTAAATGTTATTATATTCAGTTTACATTTAATGTGTTTTTATGTAAAATTTTAAATATTTTACATTTTTATTTATTTATTTATTTAAACGCCCATAGGGCTTTTACATATAGTGCAGTACATGTTTTTGGAAAAATATAAGAAATAACATAATATAATATAAACATAATAAGAAACAAAATAAAGATAACATAAGATATAAGATATACAAAATATAGATAACACCAAATATAATATTTGACACAAAGCAGGTAACATAGAATATATGGTAAGTAAATTAATGTGAGATTGTTATTTTAATTATAGAGGGAAATACGATAGGATTGTCAATATTTATGTTTGTAATTATAATTATAATTTAATTTAATTTAATTGTAATTATAATTTTTGTTTATATCACTTCTTTAAACACAGTTTTAAGTAAACCCTGAGAAAGTGAGCATCGCTTACGAAACATGTCGGTTTTTCATAAACAGTAAACGTGGTAAAAAAAAGAAATCTATACATTTTGAATGTAATTTATATTTGTGAAGGTTTCTGGTGATGAATTAAAAAATGCCTCCAAGATATTTATAACTTGATTAATAATTTTTTTAACATTTTGGAGTTGGGAGAGTTGATGTTTGTCTAAGATTTCTATCATTTTAAAATGGCGATGTTTTATTTAGAATCCTATCTTTGTAAATTTATAAGGTTGCATGGTAGAAGTATAATTCATGTAGTTTTCTGACTTTAAATTCTTTGAACAAAAGTTCTGATGCATATTATATACATAGATAAAGTAGAATTATTTTTAATTTTAATAATGATTTTTATAAGTTCCACCCCATCCCATAATGCCGTATTGTATTATTGATCGGCAGAAGGCAAAGTAAGTCAGTCTGAGTAAATCTTTATTTAGTCTTAGACATCTAAAGAGGGACTTGGAAAAGAGCCTCGAAATTCAATATCACAAGTAAGTGATCAAATCTCCGCTCAAGAAAGGACTGTATGAGTTATTCATGCGTCGTCGTGTAGATCTTGAGGTGCTCTACAAAGTAAGCGGAGCAAAAAAATATTAAAGATTTCGAGGGAAAAATTGTGCCGGGTGACAGTTTACAAAACGTTATAAAATTATTGAAGAAGATAATACTAATAAATCTACATGAAACAGAACAAGACATAGAAAAATAAATAGGCAACTAAGATTTCACCGGGACACGGCGCCTTAACCAACTCGGCCATTAGGACCTACTCATTAACCTAACCTAGACTTAGAATTAACAATATTATACTCGACTAATTTTTCCCATATTTTTTGTCTGCTATCGTCATAAATGATCACAGGGTTCTAAAGAATTTATTTGTAAACTAGTGTCTTGGATAATATCCGATTTTATTTATACAGAACACCTATTGACTATTTCTGAAAGTGAACATGAATATTCAACTTTAAATTGCTTGTTTCAGATAATATGAATCCACAACCCTGAACTTAATTTAATGATATTATAAAATCCGTCAAAACAAAATAAATACATTACGGAAATATGACTTCCAACCGATTTCCCCGTAAATTATGAACAGTGGCGAACGAAAGGCGTTTACACGCAAAAAAAGCAACGGTTCACGCACATCATTTTTGTTACGCAATTAATTAACTATATAAGATCAGGAAAGTCACTATGTACATGGAATCATCACCAATAGAAAGAGGCATATCAATCACATACAGATAGAGCGCCGGAGCCCGCCGCGGCCGGACCGGTTTGTTGCTCCGTGTAAAATACATGGGCCGTAATCGTATTAAAAATTAGGAATTTCATAATTATAGCCTTAGTCAATTAGATACTCGAATAACATTATTTTTAAACCGAAGAAACAACATATACTAGTCATGGGAAGAGATCGTATTCACGTCATCGACGATCATCAGTTCAAATCTTCCTTCTCACACGTCTTGTATAAAAACGAAAAAGACAGAGGATACTAGAATGCCTTTTATCATATTCCTATAGCCACTGGAGCGACAGCGCAAATTAAAACTTTTTCTCCGATTGCTCGACATTTTTTATGATCGTTTTGAATATTTTCCGCCCAAATTAAAAAAAAAATCGTATCTCCGAATTTTAATATGGGGACAAACAAACTGATTATAGTTCTATATAGCCAATGAATTCACCTATCTTTTGTTGATTATCACATATTTGTAGGATTTATATTCTACTTAATTACTTATAAATAAGGGAAAATTAGCCAAAATTGGCAGCAAAGCAATCCGAGGTATTTTAAATAGTGCCATATTGTGGCAAAAAGCGCTTCCGTGGATAGACATTTCGCGAAGGTATGTTTCTTTCGGTTCCATGCCGACTCAGAATCAAGTCAACTTAACACCTCTTTGAAAAGTCATTAAAAGTTATGAAAAATATAAAATAGCCCATAACCTAACATAACCTATTTAACCATTTTTGAAGTAAAACTTCTTTACGCACGCTTGACTGGGGGAGTAAGTCGGTAATGCGTGACGAGAGCGTTACGAAAAGTGTGATCGGGCGAGGCGAACGAAGCGTCGCTTGACTTGGTGAGTAAGCTGGTGAATGCGTGACGAGAGCGTTACGAAAAGTGTGATCGAGCGAGGCGAACGAAGCATAAAGAAGTTTGACTTCAGTCGTGTGGTCTAAAGCACACTCGTTTTTTTATATATATTTTATTCATCATTTTTAATGACTTTTCAAAGGGGTTCTGATTTGATTTCATTTTGAGTTGTCCGGTCACCGTATAACAGGTTGATAACAGTACCTACACGCGACGTTTTTACTGCTGCCAACACTTCGTGTTGGTGTGTAAGAGAGAGAACGTGGGAGCGGTCTCTTTCGGCGCGGCCAGTTTCAGCTGAGCTCTCTTGGGGAAGACACGGTGTTCGAGCCTTGCAGATTTGGTGTGACGGAGTCCGTGAGAATTATTCGTTTCTTGTTAGTCGATCATGTTTAATATTTTATAGCATTTTGTTTAGTGAATTACCATGTTTCTATTAGTGTCTCATGCTTCACATGAGGATGGCACTCACAACCAGGTTTGATATTGTAGCTTTTCAAATATGTCGGTACATGTAACGATGACGCAGCAGATTCTAACATCTTAGATTCATGTTTTCTAGAAGGCCACCCCTGAGTTAATCTTATTATATTTATTCATAGTCTGATCTCTCTATTAGAAATTCCTAATTAAGTAATAATTTTATAAATGAATTGCCCGCATACTTTATGAATAAATATTAATTGTTCTTAACAATGTGAGTGTTGATTTTAAATCTACCTTAGTTGCCTTTTCTCTTGAATATTTGCTTGATGGCGATCCTGGGACACCATTTGATCATTGTTTTAGGGTTCCAGCTTGAGCAGAGAAGTGATTTTGGGTAGGTTGATATGAAATTACAATTATCATTGTTACAAAATGGCGCCCAACGGCTTTCGAAATGTTCTTTTCTGCTGTGTCATAGTATCATAATGTACGTTATTGTTAATATTTTACAAACTAGATCGACTCTCAAGGCGGCTTATTCCCGCGGTTTCCGTGTCTGCAAGGCCCGAACACAGCTGCTTCTAGTAAATTCCAGTTTAATTTAAATTCATAATTTGTACATGATCTCAGCTGTTGCTCAAGACGTTTATCGTCTCTTATAATTGTTTTGATGCCCAGTTCGCTGGCATCACTCAGAAATTTTTCTTTTTTGAATAGAATTCTGGATTGGACTGCATGGCTGAAATAATTTGTCACAAAATTTTTTTAGTTGCATGTATTAATTTTTTTTTCTACCTTCCTATTAGCTAGGGATGGAAGAACCGGTTGTTACAAGGAGCCAAGCGAAAGCTAAAGAAACAATGGCGAAGCAATGCGACAAACAATCGACTTCTAATACGGATTGTTCAACTTCACCGCCATTGGTCATACCGGTTCACAAATGGAACATATCGTACGACGGCTCTTCCGATGTTCACACGTTCATAGAGCGGGTAGAAGAACTAGCTATTTCTCGAAATGTAAGTACCATTTCACTGTTTTCTTCGGCAGTAGAACTCTTTTCAGGGAATGCGCTGCTTTGGTTCAGAGTAAATCGGAGTTCGTTCGAGTCATGGGCAGACATTGTTGTCGCTCTGAAAGAAGAGTTCGAACTCTTGGATCATGAAAGGAGACTACTAGCCCAGATCAGATCCACTGTTCAACAGAAGGGTGAAAACTTGGGTGCTTTCATCACACGGATTTTAGTGCTAAACAATAGGCTAATTTCTAAATTACCTGATGACGAAATACTGGAATTGTTGCAATGCAACATGCTTCCTCGGTACATTCAAAAGTTGTCTTTATCTGTTATTCCTGACATTATTGCGCTAAAAAAGCTAGGTAAAATGATTGAATTGGCGGACAGTCGTGCCAGTAATAGATCCGCGCCTTCTTGCAACAATAATGTTTCACCCGGCAACAATAATGTTTCACCCGGCAACAATAATTTCCAAAATGTTGATTCTTCCAACAGGAGTGAGGCTAGGATGTGCAACAATTCTAAATATTCAAATCCTAATTTTAGGGTCAATAACAATGTCAATCATAATAATCCCAATTTTAGGGACAATAACAATGTCAATCATAAGAATCCCAATTTTAGGGTCAATAACAATGTCAATCATGATAATCTCAATTTTAGGGACAATAATGTTGTAAATCGCAATAATCCTAAATTTAGGGAAAATAATAATGCTATTCGTAACAATTATTTAAGAAATCAAAATGTGAATTCCAGGGAGGTGCAATGCTTCCGTTGCGGTCGGCCGGGAGTTAAAGCGCCATCTTGCGACTGCCGTCGCTCAAAAAACTAACTTCTCGGGAGGTCCTAGCAGTGAACGACAAGACGTCATCGTTTGCTGAGAGCTCTTCTCGGGAGTGGTCTTCATGGCTGGCAGTTGTGAGAAAATTTTATGACAACCTGAGGACTTCGAAGCAGATGCGAGCGGCTGACAAGGACGGCCGTCCTTTCATCTCCTTCCAGGTTCTCGGTGCGTCGTTCTCTGGTCTTCTTGATACAGGTTCTCATATTTCAATATTGGGGAATAATTTCCACCATAAATTTAGAAATCTTGGCTTCACATTATCAGATTTACATACTAAATTTTCGCTTACCTCAGCCACTGGGCACTCCGTAAATTGTTCTCAAAAAATTTCCGTTCCAGTCACTCTCGGGAATGTTAAGAAAAATTTTAATTTTGTTGTGATGCCAGAGATTAAATCAGACATCATACTAGGCTGCGATTTTTGGAAGGTTTTCAACATTTGCCCTAAGATTACACATTTAATGTCCTCCCAAAATTCATCTAGCAAGAATTGCGCAACTAATGAAGTCGGTTTAGGCAATTACAACACCTTAACTTCCTCTCAACGAGTTGCACTAGATAAGGTCATTCAGGATTATAACTCCTTTTCAAATAATCGTTTAGGTAGAACGGCGTTAGAGCATCACATAATTGACACAGGTGATTGTTCGCCAATTAAGCAACGCGTTTATCCCATTTCGCCTCATCTACTCCCTGAGGTACACAAGGAGCTAGATAGACTTTTGGAATTAGGAGTGGTAGAACCTAGCAATAGTTCTTGGAACAATCCGATTGTTTTGGTTCCTAAGAAAAACGGCTCTTTCAGGTTATGTCTTGATAGCAGAAAATTAAACTCGATCTCTAAAAGAGACGCATACATGATGCCGTTCATTTCGGATATTCTGAATAGCTTAGGAGGTGCGCGTTACCTGTCAACATTAGACTTGAATGACGCATTCTTTCAAATACCTCTAGAGGAAACGTCAAAAGAAAAGACAGCTTTTACCATTCCCAAAAGAGGCTTGTTCCATTTTGTCACCATGCCATTTGGTTTACACGGGGCAAGCTCGCGTATGATGCGTCTAATGGACAAGGTTTTAGGATCTCAACTGGATGGCAAAGTGTTCTGCTACCTTGACGATATTATTGTAATTAGTTCGTCTTTTGAGGAGCACATAGAACTTTTAACACTAGTTAAACAGAAATTACAAGATGCTGGCTTAACCATCAACGTAGAGAAATCAGTTTTCTGCAGAGACTCCCTTAGATACTTAGGTTATGTGATAGATAACAAAGGGTTACGCACTGACCCGGACAAAGTCAAAGCCATTGTGGATTTTCCTATTCCATCCTCACAAAAGAGTTTACGTAGATTTATCGGGGTTTTGTCATGGTATAAGAGATTTATTCTGAATTTTTCAATTATCGCAGCTCCTTTATACAATCTAACTAAGAAAGAATTTGCTGGGAAAGCTTTTAAGTGGAATGAACAGGCTCAAGCAGCTTTTGTTAATCTAAAGAGTATATTAGTAAATGCTCCGGTTCTGACTTGTCCAGATTTTAACAAACCGTTCACGATTAGCTGTGACGCATCTGATATGGGATTGGGCGCAGTGTTATCTCAAACAGATGAGAAGGGGAGGGATCACCCGGTTTCTTTCATCTCCAGAACACTCTCGGCACAAGAGAAAAATCACTCTACCACCGAGAAGGAACTTAATGCAATGATCTTTGCCTTAGAGAAGTTCAGGGGTTACATTGAGGGGTCACCCATTCCAGTCAAGATAATTACTGATCACTATAGTCTTAAGTGGCTAACGAGTTTAAAGTCTCCGTCAGGCAGATTGGCGCGCTGGGCAGTCAGATTACAACAGTTCAACTTTGAAATAATCCACAGGAATGGTAAGGATAATGTTGTGCCTGATGCGTTGTCGCGGGACCCATTGCACGTTGATTCTTTAGATCAGGCTGTAGTATATTCAGATCAGTGGTATATCAATTTGAGAGACAAAATTTTAGCTTCGCCGGGGAAATATCCTGCTTGGAGAGTTTCAAATGGGAAAATTTTCAAACACATTCAAAGCATGGATGCGTTACACAGAGTTTATGATTGGAAAGAAGTACTTCCCAAAAACAGTAGGAAGAGTGTAATAGTTCAGCATCATGTACCTCCTTCTTGCGCGCACTTTGGTATCATGAAGACCTTAAATAGGATCAAACAGAAATATTATTGGCCTAAAATGTCTGCTGACGTTAAAGCTTATATCAGTAAATGTCAGACTTGTCTTGGGTACAAAAGTTCAAATCTGTTACCTCCAGGTCTCATGGGAGATCCCAAGCTGGTACAGCGTCCTTGGCAAATGATAGCTACAGATTTATTAGGTCCCTACCCTAATTCGTACAAGAAGGGTTACACATTCTTATTGGTGGTCTCTGACTTTTTCACTAAATATACTAAACTTTTCCCTCTTAGCAGAGCTACGGGTAGCAATATTGCTACGATATTAGAAAATGAGATATTTCTTAAGTTCGGGGTCCCGGATACTATTGTTTTGGATAATGGGCCGCAATACATATCGCGCGACATGAAAGCCTTAGCGGAGAAATTTCATATCCGTCATTTATTTTATAACTGTAGATACCACCCGCAAAACAATCCTGTTGAACGAGTCAATAAGGTATTAGTTTCTGCTCTAGGTTCATACGTTGGCTCTGATCACAGAACTTGGGCAAATTACTTACCGGAAATTGAATTAGCTATCAACACTGCGGTTCATGAGGTCACGGGTTATACTCCGTTCTTTTTAAACTTTGGCAGAGAGATAATTGTCTCTGGTAAAGAATACATAGGTTCTAACTTCAACGCTGAAGATATCACCTTTTCTAATCGTGACACCTGGGCTTCTGGTTTAGAAGAATTAAACGACATCTTTTCTCAGGTACGCACGTCATTAAGACAATCTTATGAACGCAATAAGATTCTGTATAATCTTCGTCGCAGGGACGTTCAGTACGAGATTGGAGATATCGTTTGGAGAAGGTCGTTTGTCCTTTCAGATGCTAGTAAGCACTTCTCAGCGAAATTAGCTCCAAAATTTTTGAGAAGTAAAGTGGTCGGAAAAATTTCTCCAGTTGCTTATAAATTAGCTGACATGAATGGGAAGGCTGTTGGTACCTTTCACATTAAGGATATAATCAAATCAGAACGCCCCGTTTGATTCGGGAGTGGGGTTTTTTTTTTTTCAAATGTGATGAAGGATTTGTGTCTACTTCTGACATTTCGTGGTGGGAGTTTTTTTTTTTTTTGTGCAAACATGACCACCACATGTTGCATAATTTTGTTTAGTCATTGTTCGTCTTACATGTTGTCTTGTCTTGTCATAGTATTATGTAGGGAATTAATGTGTAATTGATTTGTGTCATGTTCAACGCGGAAGGATGATTAACACTTGTCCTTGCGCATTGACGTAGTTGGATATTGTTGTATTTTCCTTGTTTCATATGAGTTGGGAGGTGCTTGTTCCTATCCTTGGGGAGCAATCACTTTTCAAACATTTTGTTTTCCTTGTTTTGTGTAAATTTATGGAATGAGTTTTTTTTTAATGTGATAAGTGACGGTGTTTTGATCTACTTTCATTACTGATAATTTAAAAATTAGTTTGGTATCATTTATGTAAGTTGATTATGTTGGTTGTATAATTTCTAGGAATTTTAGCCAAGAGTTTTCACAAGAAAGTCTCAGGAGCTGTAAAATACCTATTACGATTTAGGAATCACCCTCTTGGTTAATTTTCATATTAAATGTCATTAATCTGGTTTTTGCTCTCTTCCAATGTGCTATTTTACAGTAAATTTTATTAGATTGCATGTTTATTAATTCAGTACTATGGATATTAACTATATTAAGGTGTTTTCATAGCTCTTGCTCTCCTTCGGGTGTTATTTTCATGATTGATGTGGTGGGAGCGGATCTTCGTATGTTCTTCAATTCCGGATAATTATATATTAACATTTTCGACTATAGACATGTTTCATAATCAATATTGTGACATCATTTAACTTGAGAATCTTGTCTTTTGAGCTCGAGGACATTTTTCTCGACTTATTTGATTTCTTAATATTGTTCAATTCTATTTTGTTTTACCTTGTGATCGTCAGAGGTGGCAAGGAAAAGATAATTATATTTTTTTTCATGATTACGCTATTTGATTTAATTAAATATTAAATATTGATTTTTATCTCTATTGATGTAGTTCACTGACACCTTCAGTCGGTTATTGCAAGTTCTTAGATTTTTTTAGTATAAATCTTATTGGTTTGTGTCTGGGGTGGTTAGGCTTTCAGAGTTTTTCAAGAGATGTCTCAATTTTAAGTTTGTTAATTTTTAATTATATTTCAATTATTCTGTCATATTGAGTTTAGGTTTCAGTATTTTTTTGTTAATTTTCAGTAGTTCAGTAATTTTTACAATTTTACAACAGCACTATAAATTCTTAGCATCACTTGTTTTATATTGGTAATTCTATAGCTAGGCAGTAGATTAGTTTAGCGAATGTTCTCACAAGAAGAAGATGTGGACCTCCATGCAGTGGATTTTCAAGATTTCAAGAGATACAGAGTATTCGGGGTTTGTTATCACACCTCCTCCTCCCCTCAAGTATGTTACACTAGCGCTTTTCAAGAGGCTCAAGATGGTTCCTGTTACAAACATTGTCTGCCAATTTCATTTCTGAAGAAGCTTCTGTTGTCGCTGGACTGTATTATTCAATTCTGGCTCAAGATTGAGATGGATGTCTTCTGATCACTCCTTCGGACCTGTCGGTGATTAGTGTTTTGGATCCAGTATTGCCAATCAACATACCCACTTGCAGCACCTGGTGAAGGAAGAGTTCGATTCAACGCTTCCTTTGAAATACTCAGAACAATTTGGTACTTTCATCTGGACACCTATCTTCTTGGAATTACCGCTACTGAGTGGAGCGTAGAAGAGGTCCGCTACAATTATACCTCACTACCGGAAGGCATTATTCCACCTGAGATGTTTTGGTGTTTGTCATCATGACTCATCACTCTTCATCGGTCACGCTGCGTTTCCATGGACTACATTCCATAGAAGAATCCTTCAATCATTTTCTCCACCGTTTGGATCAACATTAGGCATGATCTGCAGAATGTCCATACTGGGTTTCAACGCCAGGAGGCGTCCGCCAGGAGGCGTCCGAAATTTTCTGATGAAAATTTCGCTTTTCGTGGGAGGGTAATATAACAGGTTGATAACAGTACCTACACGCGACGTTTTTACTGCTGCCAACACTTCGTGTTGGTGTGTAAGAGAGAGAACGTGGGAGCGGTCTCTTTCGGCGCGGCCAGTTTCAGCTGAGCTCTCTTGGGGAAGACACGGTGTTCGAGCCTTGCAGATTTGGTGTGACGGAGTCCGTGAGAATTATTCGTTTCTTGTTAGTCGATCATGTTTAATATTTTATAGCATTTTGTTTAGTGAATTACCATGTTTCTATTAGTGTCTCATGCTTCACATGAGGATGGCACTCACAACCAGGTTTGATATTGTAGCTTTTCAAATATGTCGGTACATGTAACGATGACGCAGCAGATTCTAACATCTTAGATTCATGTTTTCTAGAAGGCCACCCCTGAGTTAATCTTATTATATTTATTCATAGTCTGATCTCTCTATTAGAAATTCCTAATTAAGTAATAATTTTATAAATGAATTGCCCGCATACTTTATGAATAAATATTAATTGTTCTTAACAATGTGAGTGTTGATTTTAAATCTACCTTAGTTGCCTTTTCTCTTGAATATTTGCTTGATGGCGATCCTGGGACACCATTTGATCATTGTTTTAGGGTTCCAGCTTGAGCAGAGAAGTGATTTTGGGTAGGTTGATATGAAATTACAATTATCATTGTTACAACCGTTTGTAGAATTATTATATTATGGTACTACCTAACCGGTACTAATTTAAGCTTTAATATGGAATAAATTAAAATACCAACTGAACTGAACGTATTTTCATTGTAGCCCCTGCTAATCAAATAATATTATAATGTATAGGTTCTTCCGTCGCTGATAAGAAAATAATAGCTGTAGCTGGTTGGTAAGTAAGTACCAGTGGAGGTGTCACTTTTTAATGAGGTATATATACTAAGAATTTAACATCTCACTTTGAGCCAGATGTGATAGGTTTTGTAATAGACCGGATACCATTGATGCATGCCGAATAGTTTAATATAATTCCACGCGCGAGGTTTATCAAATAAGAAAATATTCTACGGAGGGTCATTTGAAGAAGAAATAATTAAACGATTTTGAAAAGATGCTAAATAAGGAAGGAAATACAAAAGGTCGTTTGACAGTTGAAAACAAAAACGAGTTGTAAATCGACCCTTCTCGGAGTGATCAATGAAATAAGTAAGTTCTTCGTAGCAACTTCCAGAAAAATATCATTACAAGAGATTCAGTAAATGTCTTCAACAAGTCTGATCGTTAGTAAGTAACTAGTAAGGATCTGGGCCAATTTTCCATAAAAAATAAATAAAAAATTCGAATGCAGTTTACACGCGGTAGAAGCGAAACTTCAAAACAATTCAACAAATACTTGAAAAGTGAGGTCATGATCAAAGCGACCAATGGACTCAACCAATAGGAGAGCCTTTAAAAGTAACATCATTATCAAAGCGGCCGATGAGCGCAGTTGATGCGTCGCAGGTGCAGTAATCGTCATTTCCGTTTCATCCGAAATTCAAATCACAGCCCCGCTATAGAAGTTTCACTTAAAAAAATCGGTAAATAAAACGGTTTCTAAAATAATAATTCGAATTGTCGCGTATGCTTGAAGCATAGATGAATTGGTGGCCTCTCCGTAATGACATGACCAATCCATAGGGTTCCATACTAGGTCCACTACTTTTCCAAATTTACATCAATGATTTTTCGCAATTAGATTTAAATGGTGAAATCTTTTTATACGCAGATGATACTGCAATTTTCTACTGGGGTAAAGATTTAATCATCTTACTCGAGAAATCAACAGATGGCTCGAATCAAATATTTTAACAATGAACGTAAAAAACAGGATACATGATCTTAAGCTCAACCCGTAAAATAATTCCTCCTCATGTACCCTTAAAAATTGAAAAGAACGACCTGCAAATCCTGATCCAGGAAAAATATCTTGGGTTGTGGATTGATCAGAATTTGACATTTAAACAGCATATACAAGGTATTAAAGAAAAAATTATCCCCCTTAATTAGTGTATTCAGCCGGCTATCATAGCTGTTGCCAAAAAAATTAAAAAAGGTTTATATTATAGTCTCGTACACTCACATTTAAATTATTTGATTTAAATCTGGGGAAACACATGTGAAACATATATAAATAAATTACAAGTAATACAAAACAAGTTAATCAAAAAACTATTTCACTACAAGCCTAGAACATCCACAAAAAATATGTATAGAAACAAAACTATTAACATTAAAAAAAACTGTATGAATACAATACATGTCTCCTTACATACAAAATAAACAATTAACTCATACATACAAACACATAATACATTAAAACATCCCAAGTACACAAACACTTTACACGACAACACGGTTAAACACCATCCACACTAACTATGGTAAACAATCCATTGGTTACGAGGGGGGGCAATTTATATAATTGCCTCCCAAACGACATTAAAAATGAAAAAAGGTGGGTAAATTTTAAAAAAAAATTGTTAATGTACATTCTTCATAAACAGAGTAATGAAATGGAGTAGCGATGCATTATGGTGTTTAGTTTGGTTTAACGTATTTAATTATTTCTGGTTAAATGAGTGAAAATGTAATTTTCTTTTTACTAGAATAAAAAAAAAATAATAAAAAATCCGGTCGGAAGGCAGTATTTTCAGAGCGTGTAAGACCACTGTAGTGTTTCATATATCAAAGACTCATCACTTGGGCTATATAGGTTAAGGTGACGCCTGGAATGAAATTTTAGAAGAATGTTACACTGTATACAAAGCAATTTCTTCTTTAATATTCCAGCACAAACGACCTGCCAAACGCAACCTATGAGGGGCCTGAAAAACAAACAGGTTCACAGCCTATAAAGCTTACGGACTTACCGGCTTGAATTAGAGGGATAAAAAATATATTGTAGCGGAGAGAACCGAGTCTGCGTGACCTGTGCAAGTGAGCACAGTGTTTTGGAACACCTGACCTGGCGATGAAATACACAATGTATTTGGCAAACGTCGAGTAAACTTGTTTATTTATTATTTTATTGAAGTGAAAACTTCTTTAGCATCGTTGTTATTTGAAAATCGATGAAGCGGAATCGAGCGACACTAAAAAGAGATGAGGCACATACATACATCTACAGGTATTATTAGCCTGCGAGAGAATGAGATAACAATAAAATATTTATTTAATTCACGAATACTAGGTTCCAATACAATACGATAAATCCACAGTCCCACGAAAAGTCTCTGGAATATCTTTCGTGATGAAGTAGATGGTGTTAGTTTGCCCCGTGTAATAAATGTGTTTGTTACAGCTGTGCGCGCGGAAATAAAATTAAAAAATGTTACTTTTGTAAAATCAATATCCAATCTTCAAACCACGCCAAAATGAACAGACAAAAGAAAATACAAAAGAAAGCGACATCTAACGACTCCGAAGAAGAAAACACAAATACTAATAGATGACCAAATATATAGGGAAAGATGTACTGGAATTGACGGCAAAAATATGGAAAAAATTATCCTTCACTTTGATAAAAAAAAGTGCTTCGTATTCATCCCACTCTTTTTTTCTTCGTAGTCATCCCATCGGTTTTCAGAAGGTTTTCTGAAGGTTTCACTTCTACCGCGGGTGATTTGATTACATGAATATTGAACACAAGTGTTATTGATAAAATTAAGGCTAGTTATTATTGTTAGTTAACATAACTTAGAATAATCGAGTCAATATGGAACAGTATTTTAACCAATTAATAGCGTTACTTCACTTGCTAACTTGACCACTTCCACAGATGGACATAAAACGTGGTTGTGCGTAGACAGAACGGAAAACTCATATGTCGTGTACCCACGGATCGCGGGTTCAATTCCACGATTCGTAAATTATCGCGTCATTCGGCTGATTTTGGGTGAGTTCGTGGCTCGTGTGTCACCCGCCATCATCAGCTGAGTTCGCCGGCCGGTCCGGCGTGATTGTGTCGTGAGTTTTTGTGTTATTTCTAGCTATTTTAAAAGCAATTAAAATTAAAATACTCAAATATGAGGCCCTTCCTATATGATGGAAGTGTTGATTATTGGCAATTTTTTTTCCAAGAAGTAGTTAACGTTTGTTAATTTTTATTTGTTTTATAGCAGTAATATCAACAAAAAATCATTTTTTCACGTACTTCAATTATTTTATTTTAATTTTTTTTTATTTCATTTAACACGTGTTAACTGCCTTTATTAGTGTAAAAAAAAACAACTTTCAGTAACAATAGATTTTTAACAAGTCTAAAAAAGTTTCAGTTTCGGTTTTGGGCGAAACTGAGAAGAATACCGAAAATTCGGTTTCGGTAGAAAGTCCTGTTTCGGTCGGACACTAAGAAAAACTTAAATTTCGATTTGAGGCCGAAATACCCAACCAAACTGAATAATTATTTTTAATCAAAAGGTTTAGCAAACATCTAGTGCGAATACGTGCCACATATTACGTGTACATTTTGTGATTTAAATTATAAAATAAAGACCATTAAAGAAATCAATTTTTCGTAATTTTAAAGGCAAATTTGGCAATGTTTTGTGAGTTACTAGTAGTTATCACTAAAAAAAAAATGCTTGTAGTAAGGTATTGAAATATGAAATAAAAAAGTCAATGTAGTAAAAAGGACGTTTTTGGGTCGAAACTTTAATTTATATTCGACAAACTTACGACAAATTTAAGTAAATACGTCGTTTTTAATTTAAATTTAGGCCCTTCTAAATGTTTTTATAAGCCCTTTTATGTTACACTAAATTTAAATAGCAGATAAAACTACATTTTTTGATTGTCCTAACACACAAATAATTGCCAAAGTTGACTCTAAAATAAAAACAACAATCGTAGTCTTGAATGGCTTATATCTTATAATTTTATACACAAATAATAGCACGTAGCAAAAAAAAATTATTATTTTTTATTATTTAAGCCTTAAGTACAAATTTAGGTTTTGTATGAAAAAGGTCGAGAAGCAAGTCTAAATTCAGGAGTTATCAACCTTTTTGAGCCCGCTAAAGTCAGGGGTTATCAATCTTTTTGAGCCGTGACTCTTACTACAAAGTTGTTGTACCCCGTACCCTGCATCTATCTTGTGTTCACGTGTAATAAAAGACATGTTTCATTTGTAATCTTTTAATACTCTCATTACTTAATGAATTTAATAATCAAGTCATACAACACAATTAATGTAATTTTATATGAGTGTAATACTATTTTGGGCATTTTTAACCTGTGACTCTGCACGCTAAATTGAACCAATTTTGTTCCACGTCTTTTATTCATGCTCTCCATACACAACTCCAAACTCACAAAATGGAATAAGAGGATTAATTTTTTTAACCTCAAAAAATTTTGTAGCAAAAGGAATTTCTCGTGTTTCAGTTGTTAAAATAAAAACCCGATTTCCTGTTAATATAAATATATATCCTATATAATCAATCATAAAATGTTAACATACAGTCAATGTGACCTTTGCGCTTGCTTTGCAGAGCAAAGTTTTGCAAAGTTTGGCTCAATTTCATATTGCGTACCCCCGTGTTTGCTCGCAAACCACATGTCGAAAACCGCTGCTCTAAGTCATTACGCTACCATAAATACAATTCCGTCAATTTACTTAACCGCAGAATCCGCTGGTCTGAACACCGCACCTCATAGCACCGAGCTGCACACATTAAAGGGAAGAGTGACCGCAATCAGACGCTGGACCCACAGGGTCGCTAAATTATGCTAATGATGGAAATTCCTCTACAGTAAGACGTGTGTGAATGTGTTCATTACAATGATTTCAAAAACCGAAGTTCATTCTTCTTTCTCTTTAAAAGGGGTTATACCCAATGGCAACGTGTGTCGGACTGCAAAATGACATCTAAAGGGTCTTTCATTAAGGGCTTCCTATCTTTAAATTTAAATAAAAACAAAGTGTATGTGAGATATTCACAAGCAAACGCTTTTAATGGAAGATAAAAAATATTATAATATGTTCCATTTTTAAGATAAATAAATATTAAAACTATTTCTTTATTTTTTTAAATCATCGAAATTTTGTATTCGTTTGAAAAGTTTTATCTGTGCCATTATGTATGGAATATAACATCGTTCAAATGTCCAATTTTCCATGACTCTGACGCATACATCAGGCTATTTGACCAATGGCATGGGTTGTGTTGGCTTTGAGGGCCGCTGTGGTTTGTGGCTTATTCTACTAGACCTGCGACTTAAGAAAACCCCACAAGAAAAAGTCTTATCTTATAATTGGGGGTCAAATCGCACGATCTCGGTAGCCAGTTCACATCACCTCCACGTGAGATTTTATCATCAAACAATTTTAAACAATTAATTATATTTTATATCCGTCCATGGTGATTCGGCAAAGTAGACTGAATAAATGAGAGCCAATTTGACAGATGTCGCTTTAACAATATGGCCGCTATCAAACTGTAAAAGTTCGGAAGTCCGTATTGGAAGACCCTATACATGTTTTACTCCAAATAAGCTCAGAATCACTGGTTGCAGTCTGTCTGATACTGATGTATATTATTATATCATAATGCGCGCGCACCGGTCGGTAAACGAATCGCTGACCCCGAGGAAGAAGAAGAAAAGTGGCGCTCGTTAAGATGATTGATTGAACCAATATTGGCAATGCAAGACTTATCCACTAAAGATACCGTTCGTCCGTCCACACAAAGCATGATCAACAGTGTGATGTATGAATAGACATCTTCGTACTTATCATTACAATCCCTGGCACCAATGATTACTGCAAGTTTGCAGTTTAAATGATTCGACTACCTTAATTTCGATCCAAACACAAAAGATCTACCACCTCTTTTCACCACCTCTTTTCTTGTCATTTGTCTGTGTTTGTAATAAAGGAATATTCATAATAATAATAGTTTATTCCAGAATGTATGCAGGGGTAGTGCAATGCGATACGTTTCATATTTCAAAATAAAAACAAAAAATTATAGAAAATAACAGTACACACGCAGGAAAAAAACAGAAAGGTGGTGAAAATATTAAATAATACAAATTTTTAGTTTTTTAATTTTTAATTTTTAGTATTTTTTTATTATTAATATTAAATAATACATTTTTTTTTTGCAAATAGCCGTTTATTAAGGATGGTTGACCGTCTCCCGTCTCCAGAAGGCCATCCTCTCCAGGGGGGACTCCGTCCAAGCCACTACGGTAGTTATGATGGTATTCTTCGATTAGCGTAGTCTGCGTCGTACACTTCCCAAGCGGTGGCAAAGAAGTGCTCTCGTCCCTCCAGGAACATTTCCGTAGCGCCGAAGTATCTCGGTAGGCAGAATAATTGGCGACGTAAGCGACTTTTAGCTAACGCCAAAGGGATGTAATGTAATCTACCCACAATTCTGACGGATACATTGATATGCAGAATTCGTTGAACAGTATTCTTTTGATGTCTGCAAAAGTGAAAATGCCTTGATAGCAGTTTTTTATATTAACTCCTCACAGGAGTATGTCCTCTTTGGGAACGCTGTGTGGAAGGTATTTTTATTATTTTTGTAAGGTAGGAGAGGCAGTTCTGGGAAGAAAAAAGGCAGGAGAGGTGGGTAGGGATCTGGGGGTCAATGATTTGAGGAGTGACGGACATGTGAATCTGCGGTACAAGGCGATGGGTCGAGAGTCCTAACGGAGAGTCTAGATAAGGTAATACGGCCAATCGAATCTCAGAAATGAAATAATAACAGAACTTTAATGAAACTTTCGCAGAAATCAAAAAATAACTACGAAATTTGATGAATCGTTAAAATACGTTGAAAAAACTAGCCCTCTGTCATCGCTTTATTTTAATTTACAATTTGAAAATGTTGTCCTGGTTTTGCTTGTAAAATGCAAAGAGAAAAGTGAAAATTTGTACAAACGGAGAAAATCCTCCACGTCTGTGGAATTTTAATCGTTTATTGATCACAATACCGAAATAGCATCCATTATTTTACAGCGCAGTCTATTACCGAGGAGAAACTTTCAAAGCAATGATTGATCAACAGACAGCAATATCACAATGTTCTGCTTGATGATAAAAAGTTATACACACATTTATTTATTTATTTTTCCACATATTTATTTAAGTGAGTCGTGAACAAATGACAACACACATTACTGTCAAAGCGAAACTGCACCAAACTGAAAAATAATAAGCGTAAAAGTCTTATGTTTTTGGGTCAGTGAACTCGTTTAAATCTCTATCAAAGTCGCGGTTTCTCTAAAGGGCGTCTGAGAAGTGAACTTCCTTAAAAAATATAAGGAAAGATGTAAGAGGTTTGATTTTACCAAACTTTACACAGCGAGCTAAAAATTCCACCCGTCCATCGCACTGCTCAAGAGCGAGTCCAAAGTGAATAGTTGGTGTGTTATAAATATCAGCACCTATGGGATCTTCCATCATATCTCTAGTATAAAACATTTTAGTAGAGGCGCAAGAGCGTTAGACCTGCAAAACTTATGGATCCAATATATGTCTGTGTGCGCAGCACCTGTGAAATTTGTTAGGAACTACTATTAAACTAAATTGATTACTGAAGAAGATGTTTCAAATTGGGAGGTGGGTATGAGAACCGCCGCTCCGGGAACCATTTATTGGATAACTTCTGCCGTAGGTCACTTCAAGTGGTTCGCTACGTTTGGTGACTTGGCATGGGTGCCCGGGTTCTTGGGTTGAGGTTCGTCTAGGTCTTGGCGGCGAACGTGTTCTCTCACCTAGTGCGTGGCGGGCCGAATCGGGAGAGACTGTTTGAAGGAAGCCTCAACTAAACCTCTCCATCCAGACTCTCTCGTTCCATCGCGTATCAGTATACTGGTATACATGACCAATGATGACCTTAAGTACAATATTTTGTAAAATGTATATGTATAAATGTAACTCATTATTTTATTACAGTAAAAAAAATTTAAGGAATATATATTTATTAGGTTGCTTCAAAAAGGAAAAGTTCTTCTTTTTTTTCAGGTCACCCTTGACTACGCTTTCAATAGTCAATATGGGATAGGTACACATATATATTTTATTTATTTAAATAAATTTTTAGGGGTCGCTACCATTGAGTATAGTTACGAAAATACGCGACGTTTAATAAGTCACAGATACGTAAGACACAGCCCTCACCCGACCTCCGCAGTATTTTAAACTTGAAGCTTTTTAAAGTGTTAGTATCGCAATTAGAGTATTTAAGTAATAACATACATTTTGCTCTTTCTCGACTGAATTTACGATCGTGATATAAAATGGCGCCAACCAGCACATGTGTAACATTTGATAATATCATTGATTTTAATCTTTACATTTTTTAAGAAATAGCTTAAAATAAGAACTCAGTTTAAATACGAACTTCTTACACTTTTCGGTCAAGCCCCTGCATTTTTATGGTTAATTCATTCGTTATGAAATTTGTAAAAAAAAATTACAATAGTTGGCGTGCGAATTGTTGGAAAAATAAGTATATGGTTTAGCGGCAAGGAGGGATTGCGGGAGGGGGAGGAAAATCCGGGAGAGGGGAGGGCACGAAGTAGTGAAGGGAAACGTGAGTGGTGAGGGTTCGCGGAACAGAGGGACACGGAAGGGGGGAAGGTGGAGAGGCGGGAGGGGAAAGAGGGCTGGAACGGAAACGCATGGGAAAAACAATTTCTTTCTTTGAGTGGCTTGCCACGCACGCCGGGTACTAGCTAGTATATTATAAAAAAACCAACGTAAGATTATTACATATATGATTATGAGGGAATTTGTTGCTTCCATTTTTATCTCCGATCGAACTCAATTGAAGATGACACAAAATATACCAGCAGTATTATCGTCTCTCTCGTCGGTTAAGGTCGACAGCAATATTATTTATAAGGCGTCAGGTGTGGTTTCAAATCCTTGGTGACAGCAAACCGCATAGCTCAAATACTTAATGTGATATAATCGAAAGTAAATAATAGAGAATAGTGGGGGCAGGGCAAAGTACCAGAATATTCCGCTCAGGTAATACAACTTATAACTGCAGTCACCGATACAAGTGTGTGGTCAGTGTGGTAGTCGTTTCTAGGTGCCCAAACTAAGCTTTATGTCGTCGTACTTAAGGTGAAACGGATGAAATATTTTCAAATACTTATGAAAATTCTTTCTCGAACAGTTATACAATTCCATCTGTTTTGGTGCGTGCTGCTTGGGAGTCGAAAGGAATTCTCAAATCGGCAGTGGCTGCACTTATTTCAAGTAACAGGCTAATGATTTGATTTTAGGCTTCCTAAAGCCTCTGTATTGAGCGAGTTTACATGCTACTAGTCGGCGAATTCACTATCTGCTAGTAAACTCGCTCAGGGTAATCATATTTACTAGCTGACTAGCAGATTTTATTCGGAATTGGGCGGAGCAAGCGACTTTAGCGTTGACCAAGCAATGGCCAACAACGATGTTTTGTTATTTCGCTGGAACATTTTTATAGAACAAAGCGACGCGAAGAGTAAAGCACATGTATCCGGCCCCAATTGCGGGCGGCTACTGAGTGGCATAATACGACGCACTTTTGTTCCTTCTGCGGATCGCATAAGGCTGAAATTTGCAGTTGAGTAACGCCTCTTTTACTTTCCTGTAAAAGAACATCGCCAAATTTCACATTTTTTTTTGTAAAGTTCAGGCAAAAATATAATTTTTTTTTTTCGATTATAATTTAAAAAACTGAATTTACAACATTATAAAATAAAACCATATCTGAAAAAGTATATAATAAATCTCTTCATTTTTTCCAGGCTTATTAAAAGGCCAAGATGTGGTCTGCTCGCAGTATTTAATTGGAGCATCTATAATAATTCTAAGCGATCAAATTTTCAAAACAAACACACGATTTTATGTGATTTTGTATTATTTCGCATCGCTTCATTTAAAATAATTTTATCAGGAACACATACAACTCCTGTCTGGTTTTACCGTTTTAAAATTCCTTCAGAATCAATCGAAAACAATTCGATTCAAATCAGCATACATTCCTAAGACACATTAATTTTAAACTCGGTGTTACCATTGAAAGCTTTGCAAATCACTTGATGAAAGAATTAAATTTATTAAAAATATTAATTCGAAGAATTACATCCGACTTAATATTTATGTTGAAAATTGTTTAAGGTGGTGTAGACAGCCCTGATTTAATTAACCTTCTTAAATTTCATACACCTACTCGTTACAGAGAGAGCTACTCGTTCCAAAAACTTGTTTAAATGTAACAAATCCAGGACTGAGTATTTCAAACACTCGCTTATAACTAGGTTGTATGAAGTTAGTAATAGGTATGCAGATGTGGCGGATCTATTTAACTGCACGAAAGGAAGGTACAAGATGGCCATGCTTTTGAATCAATATTGATTCAATCTAAGTCTACTTTCTATCATTATAATCAGAACTTTTATTAATTTTATACATTTGGCAGTCAAATGCAGCAATTAATAATTGTTATTTTTTTTAATTATTTCTAATATTATCTTATACTTATATTATATTATCTTATACTCTGAACTTTGTAGACTATTTTATAACGATGTTAAAAATAAAATTTTTAATATTTTTTTCACGCAGAATTTCTGATCAACCGTTTACGGTTAAAATTAAGTCCTTTCGTTATCAAATATACCACAAACAATATACACAGTGTTTAATCCTTTACTGCATGTAAAAAATCCTGTCAAATATGAAACTGGAGCATGCAATAAAAAAGGCATCTACAGGTAAATAGACTATTGCTTGTGGAAAGAAAAAATGGAGTGTTCTCAATCGCAGCCACATTTATTTAATTTTCTATTGTTACAATTTTGGTTTGAACAATCAATAAAAGAGACATTTTCGTTTAATAAAAGACTGATTTGACAAAAACTTTTGGTTCTTTAAAAAAGTCTAAAAGAAACGAAACGCCTCCGCACGGCCCACTGCTTATTGTTCTCCAAATATAAAGAGTTCCGTTAATAGGCACCGGAAAATAGTGCCATTGTTCCAATTTCAATACATAAAGGTACATAATATAATATTATCTTAAGCCTCGATTACATTGAGCGAGTTTACAAGCTACTAGCCGGTAAGTTTAAAAGCGGGTGAATCGGCGAGTGGGATTGTCATGATGACACACAAAACTGTCTACTCGCTAAGTAGCGACAGTAGCAGCTAAAATAACGACTCTCGCGCGAACAAATTCGGTCGACATTTTGTAAAAAAATTGAGTTCGCAGCTAGCGCCACATGCTGGCCAGTAGCGAGAATTACGGCTCCCGCGCGAACTAATTCTGACAGTTACGAAATCAGCTGTTGGTAGGCCGCCATCTTGAGCGAGTAGCGAGTAAAGGTGAAACTTTTTTCGTAGATTGTCCACAATCAGCTAGTTAAATAGTAATACGATTACACTGAGCGAGTTTACTAACAGATAGTGAATTTCCCAGCTAGTAGTTTGTAAACTCGCTCAATATCATCGAAGCTTTACTAATATTATAAACGCGAAAGTTTGTATGGATATATGTGTGTTTGTTACTCTTTCATGCAAAAACTACTGAATGTATTTAAAGAAACCTTACAATAATACACAAACATCAGAATAACATACAGGCTATATAGAATGGTAAGCTCTGGCGTTATGAAATTTTTGTATAAATGAAAATGTGTGTATTTCATATATTTTAGCGGCAGTGTGGAAAGGCAGGGTAACGGGGGAGGGGGGGGTTCGCGGAGAGGGGATAGACGAGGGAGGAGGAAGGCGGGGAAGGTGGAAGGGAACGGGGACGCACGGGAAAGGACATGCAGGGAGAATCTATTTCTTATTTAATGAATCTTATTTCTTTAAATGGCATTGCAACGCATGCCGGGGACCATATGTATTATTATATGTCCAGAATGAGAAACGAGGTGCAAAAAATGAAACATTCGTTGTTATGTTTTCTTAAAATATGAAAGCATGACATTTAATAACATAAATATTAATGACTCTTTCTGAATTATATATTGTTGATGTTAAGTTGTTATTAATTCCATACCATGTCACGATACGGTCAAATCTATATGTATATATATAAAAATGAAAATACGTTTGCTTCTGTCTATGTATATACGCTATGCGTTGCTAAACCATTTATCCGATTGGGGACTTGATGTACGCTTGCCCGCGATTCTTACTGTATACAATAGTGAGTTCTGGCATCATGAAATTATGCGTTACTAACAGTTCATCCGATTGCGATGTAACTTTGGGATTTGATGTGTGCCTGCCAGCGGGTTTCTATATGTACTGGTGAGCTCTGGCATTAAGAAATTTGTATTAAAAAAATGCAATTGTTTGAAAACTGAATGTACCGGGAATGAATGTATGGAATGCGGGAGGGGGGAGGGGAACTCGGGAAGGGGTTTCGCGGGAGAGGGGCGGGGGGACGAATCCGGGAGGGGGGAGGGGAACTTGGGATGGGGGAGAGGAACTCGGGAGGGATTTTCCCGGTACGGGGGATGAGGGCGAGGAGAGTGGGGAGACGGAAGGCGAAGAAGGCGAAGAAGGCGAAATGGGAACGCGAGAGGGGAAGGGGACGCGGGAGAGAAAGCGGAGGCGGAAGGGGAACGGGATTAATGGGAAAGGACACGCAGGGAGAAACGATTTCTTTATTAAGTGGCATAGCAACGCACGCCGGGAACTCGCTGGTATAGAATAATTCGTGTTCGTTATCCCGCTTGAGAGTTTCGTCTGGACAGAGTCAGTGAAACTGTGACAAATTAAATTTTTGGGAATGTTGTGAGGCTAAAGTAAACATTGGGAATGTTGTGAGGCGAAGAAGCGATACAGAGCAGTACGACTTTTACAGAACCAGTCACCAAACATAGCTGGAGCCATTTCAAGCAACATTCCTAATCTGGTAATCCGATGATCTTTCTCCACGGCTATATTGAGGGTAACTTTATTTACTCTCGTTTTATTACTGACAAGTGCCATAGATCAATAGGTTATGTATGAAATTTACCAAATAAACTGTTTTTTTACCCACAACACAGACATAGTCCCACTGGCTTCGCTAAGTTGGTAGTTTGCACTCTTGTGCGGTAATCACATAAAACAAATTAATCAATAGATCACACGGTGCTTCGTGGTTTCCCTTGTCTACTTTAGTTTTATGAAGGTTTCACTTCAACCGCGTATGAATTGCGCGCTCTAATTTTTTTTAAACAGAAAAATAGTTTTCAATAATCTTCTAAAAGTACTGCATGATTCAAAAAATATGTCGTAATTCTTCAGTTTGTTATTGATGAAATAAATTCCACGAACCTTATTAACTCTTAAAATGGTAGATTGAATATACATATATTATCGGTTCCATGTCAACTGAGAATGAAGTCAACTCAACACCTCCTTGAAAAGTCATTAAAAGCTATGAAAATAAATAATTTTAAATTAGCCGATAACCTTAACTTAACGTAACCTATTTAACCAATTTTTATATATATTTTTTTTTTAGTAAAACTTATTTACGTACGCTTGACTTGGGGAGTAAGCTGGTGAATGCGTGACGAGAGCGTTACGAAAAGTGTGATCGGGCGGGGTAAACGAATCATAAAGAAGTTTTACTTCAGTCGTGTGGTCCAAAGCACACTCGTTTTTTTATCGCTCTAAATGACTTATCTGAGATGGTTCTGAGTTGGTTTTATTCCGAGTTTTCCGGGCACCATATTATCAACATCCACACACTTCTGGTAGAATAACAACTCAAGAAAAAATATTTAATACATATAAAGCAAAGCACATCAGAACGCGCCATTCAACAGAGCGATTCAACCGCTGAGTATTTCCCAATTTCCTCCTTGGATTTTGATAGAAGTGCATTTTTTTTTAATATATATCTAATATAGATATCGACCACTAGCGTGTCGGTAAGTTTTGCTTTTTTGAAAAGTTACTTTTTTATAGGAGTTAGGACCCTCCGAAAAACGTTAAAATTTCCTGATTTGGACGCCATCAACAGATGTTCAATATAGAAACTAGATAAAGCTTTTAAGAAAAACAATGGGGCATACAAAATCTGGATATTGACGACTTTATTTCGGTATTGTCAGTCTGAGTTGTGTTTGTTCCTTTCGCTCAGTATTCGGGGAGTGCAGGGACAGTGGCAACAAAAGTTCGGGAAAATGAAATTTTGTTCAAATTTCTCGGCGACCTTTCAGAAACTATCTTTTGACGCATATCACAAAATGGTAAAACTGCCCCCATGACCTTTTTATACCTACCTATATCTCATCATCTTCGCAATATATTGATTCATAACCGTTTAATGGAGAACACGAAGAAATAAATAAATATATATTGCGAAAAAGAGGTTGACCATCAGTCCCATTCCATCGAGCCGATCATGTAAAACAGTATCGAGAAAGTAAAGAAAGGGATGCTAATGTGGCTTGGTCACATGGAGCGGATGCCGCACGAGAGAACAGCGGAGCGAATTGACGACACGAGATGAATGATAGAAGAAGTCGAGGAAATGGCATTAAATCTGCAGTGACAAGAAGATCATGAGAAGACAACCACGGAAAATTATCAGAGTAAAGATCAAATATAATGTCAACCGATTTATTTATTTTAAAAGTCTGAGTTTACTATTCGGTACTTGAACATATGAATAGTGATTAAACAGGAGTTAATTGATAGGTTAGCCTAATTTTTTACCTGTTGCCAGTATTTTTTGTTTTTTTTATTTTTAATGTTCGTTACCGTATGGACAAGCTATAAGGAGAGGGTGAGATACCCACTTAATCATAAGTCACTAGCTATAGGTGTTGGAGGTAAGTCTCTAGTAATTATAAATCTTAGTTGTGAGCCAGTCATATTAATTATATTATATATGTATTGGTACAGCCTATATCACCTCGAGGTGATTTTTCACGAAAACGGGGCCATATATTATATAATCAGCCAAAAATTATTATTATTATTAGTGTTACAAACGGGAAATGGTGAAACTACTCTACTATACGATTGTGGGTGGGTGTTCCAAACTAGAAACTTTCGATATTATCGGTGTGCACAAATATATTCAAACCTGTAATACAGAATTTTAGCTTGGGGTAATGATTATTCCAGTGCCCTCGACCCCGTAATTTAAGCACAAAAATTAATCATTAAATTTCCTCTTACTACCAGCACTGATACGATCTTCAATACTTTCAACATTGTGGACATCTGCGCAAGATCCATCTTAGTTAATTTACACAAAAACAACAAAACACTGCACAAAGCTACACAATACCCTTTAAATACATAGCTTGCAAATACACAATACACTACCAGATACGATCAGACAAACTGAATCCTTGACAAAATTCAAACAAGATATAAAGAAATTAATTGTAAATATTGGACGTCATACTGCAAACAGAAACAAAGAATCCTGCCAAATCTAACTCCATAAATAGATTTTACAGGATTACTACTTTACATCATCTATTCCTACATTTATAAGATAACTCACTTTAAGAGATTTACCCACACTTCCAATCACCTATCTGTTATAATTGGATTTTAATTAATATGTATTTAACCTTAAATATTCTTGTAACTACATATTCATACCTCTAGGCCTGTCTCAGGTATATCCCAAAGAGAAAGGCATACGCTTTATATAGATAAATAAATAAATAAAAATTAGCCTTTACCTTACTTGAAATCTAAAGAGCTTTATTTATTTATGGTACTGCTTATAGATCAAGTAAGTAATTGCTTAAAAGCTTAGTATTGCTTACAAATTATCGATTCCTTTTTCTGTAGCGCTAAGTAGAAATAATTATTAGCATTATACAAAGTGATTGTTTTATTGTTACTTCACTTATTGTTAAAATTCATTTGGGTGTTCATCGATTCCACTGTCATTCCGGATTGCCATATCCGAGATTTGGCACCAAAACCTCATTGTGGAGACATTTGGAGAAAGTGTATCGATTTGCTTTAATTCAATGTGGACGGAGGGAAATTCTAATTACACTGTCATAATTCATTTGCGCCACCATTCAACTATAAACGGATTTGTTTGACCTAAAGCCAAGTTGCAAAAGACAAACCGGCAAAAGTTACTTTTTAGTTAAAGTTATATTAAAGTTACTTTTTTTATCCTTTCGTGCGTAAAAGGGTTGTTTCACCTTCGTTTAAAACAGAGGTTCCCAAACTTTTTTCCTCGTGGAGCACTTTCAAAATTTTACTGGATTCGGTGGACCTCCTACTGCAACATTTCTAACATATTCCCAAAACTCGACATGCGTTGTACTGAATATTGAATATAACGCTGGAGTTGTGGTCTGTCACACAGGGGGGGGGGGTAATGTGATGAGACGGGGGGCGGGATGGGATATGGGCACGGGATGGGTCTCAACATGACCATTTTTCACCGAAATACTAGTGTACTATCTGCCTACATTGGCAGGTTTATTATTTTTTTTTATATGAATACCGCACAAGAGTTCCAACTGCTCCCGTCTGTAGCCAGGGAGACTATGGCATCACAAATTGGGGTATGTTGTGATATCTTATAATTTAAAGCAAAAATTAATAAAGAAGTTCACATCCGCACTAGATATTTGATATACCTTTTGATTACAAAAATAATTTTTCATTTTGGTTGGGTATTTTGACCTCAAATCCAGAATTAAGATTTGTATGAAACGGGCCAAAATGGACCGCGCAAACGTTACTCTTAAGCTAAAAACTTTAAATTATTAGTAAGAGAAGGAAAAAACTTACATAAGAACTTAATCCACACTAATATTATAAAAGGGAAACTGCTCGAGTTTGTTTATGACGCTTTCACGCATAACACAATATAACGATTTTTTCAATTCTTTCACCAATAGAAAGTTAAATTATATGCGAAGACTATAGGCTGTATATGATTGTAAGCTCTGGCGTTATGAAATAATAAATATTAATATATTATATTTCTTATCCGTTTTCTGTCGCTAACAAAAACGAGTTATTGCTTATGTCAGAAAACAAATCGTTGCCGTGGACACGATGTTGATTTATTTGTGGGATCTAAGCTGGTAGGTACTCAGCACCCTGGTCAGCTACTAATCCAGAAAATTCAAATATTAGAATATGTTTTGTTTTTTTTTTTGAACAAGCTTTAGTTTTGGAATAAATGTCAGATGAGAGTTCCTACATTAACCAAACCCCACTCCTGAGTGAGCGCTAGGCCCGAGCTTGAAGAATAGAATTGATTATTTATCAATTTTTTTATTTTAATTTTTAATTTAAATTTTTTCATTTTTATTTTGTTTTTTTTCCTATTCTGTTCTAAAAAAAAATCTGATGTATTAAAATATGTTATAAAATATATTATATAAATATGTACAATCATATGGGACCTGTGGGATTGCACTATCCTCCCCACATCCTGGAATAAAACTTTATTATTATTATTATTATTAAAAATATAATTCGTAACGATTATAAAGACTGAATAATAAATAGTGTATTTTTTTATTATATTTACAAACTTCCAAATATTTTAATAAAAGTAAACATCCGAAATGTTTGTAAGCGCGTAAATTCCAAACGAATGAACAAAATTGGATAATTATTTTTTCTTTGAGCTATAGCATAATGCAATTTAGGTGGCAAGCGAGATGTTTGAAAACTGAATGTATGGAATGCGGGTGGGGGTGGGGGGAGGGGGGATAAATGATAAGTGCAAGCGCTACAGTAATTTCCCGTAATACCATGCGAGCGAGGCCGCGGGGAAAAGCTAGTATTGAATATTTCATTAAAAAAACTGTCTGGTGATATAAAAAAATAAAGTTAAAATTTAATAACAAATGTGTATTAAGTTATTTCTTTATGAGAATTTTTAATGGAATGCCTTTATAAAATGATCATAACATAATGAATCGAATACACCTTTCGAAGTTGGGCGTATCACAGCAGAGTAGCAAACCGGCTGAATATTAGATCAATTCACGTTAAATGGGTACTTCTTTATTAGCAGAACAAGATCGTTGATGGCAAATCCACCTTTGGCTGTATTCATATTATTATTCAATCGGTTAACATTCCACATTGATTGATGCACATGCCGAAAATGTTTTCTTACTTTGATATTATCTGATGGCTAGTCGTAAAGCGCGGAATATTTTAAAGAATGAACATAGAATAAAATAAATTCATAAGCATAATTCATTAGGAAAATAAATTCATCCATACTAATATTATAAATGCGAAACTGCTCGAGTTTGTTTATGACCTTTTCACGCATAACACAATATAAAGACTTTAAAAATTCATTCACCAATAGAAAGCTAAATTATATGCGCAGAGTATATTTTGTATATGATGGTAAGCTCTGGCGTAATGAAATTATAAATATTAATATATTATATTTGTTATACGTTTTCTGTCGCTAACTAAAGCAAATTTTTGCTAACGTCAGAAAAAAATCGTTTCCATGGAAACGATTGCTACTGCTTCAGAAAATTCAAATATTAGAATATGTTTTATTTTTTTGGACAAGCTTCTGTTTTGGAATAAATGTCAGTTCCTACATTAAAAATATAATTCGTAACGATTATAAAGACTGAATAAATGAACTGAATAAATAGTGTAATTTTTATTATATTCACAAACTTTCAAATATTTAATTAAAAATAAACATCCGAAATGTTTGTAAGCGCATAAATTCCGAACGAATGAACAAAATTGGATAAGTAATTCTTTTTTTCTTTGAGCTATAGCATTATGAAATTTAGGTGGTAGGCGCGATGTTTGAAAACTGAATGTAAGGGAATGAATATATGGAATGCGGGAGGGGATGGGGGTGGGGTGGGGGGGGGGAGATAATTGATAAGTGCAAGCGCTACAGTAATTTCCCGTAATACCATGCGAGCGAAGCCGCGGGGAAAAGCTAGTAAATAATAATTCATACAGAAAATAAATCCAAAAATGAGTTCATTGTGTAATTTTTTTCTGCATTCACTTTCGATCTGCTTCGACGAAATATTTTAAGGAAAATATGTGCATCTTTCCTGACATGCATTTTAAAAGTTTTTTTCTGAATAATTAAAAAAAAAGTAAATTCTCTTCTTATTGAAATTTACAAATATTCGGAAAGATCTACTCATTGTTAGTTTTTAATAAAAAAATCTCAATTATAGGTCTACAAAAACAGGAAATATGATTTTTTGAAAAAATAAACTTTCTTTTCGCTCTCCTGAACAATCAACATTCTTTCTTTTATAGCATTTAAAATTTCCGTGATCGATATAGTACAACTCGGGCTATAATAATATTTTTTTATTCCAGGATGTAGGGGGATAGAGCAATCCCACATGTCCCATATAGTTATACTTTTTACACAGGTAAGAACAGAACAGACAAATAAAATAAATAATAATAATAAAACAAATTAATAATAAACCATAACGGAAGGCGTTGTCTTGAGTATAGCTATGCTAGCTAGCAATCTTTGTGGTGATATATCGTCACAAATTGCCTCCTTTTATATTATGGTCATATATATAAAAATATAACGGATTTAGAAAGAGCTTTAGCTTTGTTTTTAAAAGTTTTCATTAGATTCTCTTCTAAAATGAAATATAAAACAGAAACCTACCAAACACTTAACCCGTTCATGTTTTGCTATTTTTTTAATAAATATTTTATTATATAAAAAGAAAACAAGGAAAGGTGACAAAAACCTTTGTAATACGTTTGTCTAATTAGATGTGTTTGATATGTGGTATATCAGTTGCTCTTATGGTCATTAGAATCTTTCAAAAATTTAAACCTGCTAATTCGGCCACTTTATCTTTGCCATACGCAATCGTGCATTTCCTGTGAAATACGAAAATAATTGCATTCTTTCACCTCGCCGAAATTTGTGTAAATTACTTACTTTTATCAGTGTGACAATTGATGATTCGTCGGGTGATAAGGAATATGATAAAGGATGGTATTCAATCTGAAGAAATCTGAATGAGTCCACAGCGGGAACATGTTTGTTTTCAAATGTTATTTCATCACAATTTCATGAATAAGAATGCACTGACTCTAGCAAAACAAATACTATTAACAATTAGGTTATTTGCATGAAGGACCATCCACCATGATGATTGTTGAGAATTAAAAAATAAAAAAAAATCAACTCAGAAAGTTGAGCCGTGGTAACAGTTTGGTTTTGTAAAGAAAAATGTTATTCTATTAAGAGGGAACCGGGCGGCGTTTTTCCAAACAAATGTATTTTTCGATTTCCCTTTTTGACACTAGTGCAAATGTCTTTTTAATTTAATATAAATATCGACAACTAGTGTGTCGGTACATTTTGATTTTTTTTTTGATAAATTACTTATATAAGTTAGGACCGTCCAAAAATCGTCTTAATTGGCTTGAACGCTATCTTCAGGCGTTAAGTAAACAAACCAGACAAAGTATTTTCTAAAAAAGAAAAACGTTTAGACTTGAGAATATTTTCTTCTAATACAGTGAGTGAAAAATTTTTAAAATCGGACCAGTTTTGGAACAGAAAAATGGGGAACAAAAAAACCTCGATTTTGATATTTAGGTGTTATAAGACTGAGGTGCAGTTGTCCCTTTCACTCAGTATTCGGGGGAGTAAGAGCGACAGCGACAACAACAGTTTGTCATTATACTGTTCAAATTTCTCGGCGACCAGGGCATTTTCGCTAAAGTTTGTATATTGCGTTCTTGACGCGTCCCACGATTATTATTGGATTTTTCTTAGTTACGAATTATATATATTGGAAAGTTACATATTTTTAACATACAAATTTATGAATTTATTTCATTTAGTCAGTTAAATACAACAGTTCAACATTTTTGTTATTGTTTTTGGGGTGTTATGCCGTGTTTCGCTACCTCCTTCTGTAGCCAACGTTTCGGACAGCGTTACAGTGTCCATCATCAGGGCAGATGAGTGACAGTGGCACTCATCTGCCCTGATGATGGACACTGTAACGCTGTCCGAAACGTTGGCTACAGAAGGAGGTAGCGAAACACGGCATAACACCCCAAAAACAATAACAAAAATACTTTTTGGCCGTGAAAACCTAAAAACATACCTAACAGTTCAACATGTATATATTTATAATATATTTGTAAGGTTTTAATACAATGTTAAATAACTTATGTAACTATACTAACGTGTACATGTAAAAGCCTTCAAGGCGTGAAAAAATAAATAAATAAATAATAAAGTATTTAGATCAAAAGGAAGTGTGTTTTTACTATATCGCATTTCTACATTAATAAAACGAAGTCTGATTTAGAAATTAACTTTAGACGTATAAAATTCCTTTTTTTATACAGCGCACATAATATATTTTTTTTAAATATAAAGTTTTTCGAAAACTTGGACCAACATTGAAAAATATTATAAAGGAAACTCAGTAAGCGCGTAGGTTCGTATTTTATATTTATAACAAAATAAACATTTGGTATGTGTGTTGTCATGTACGGGGTGGAAGCTTGTTACAAGATTATTAGACTAATCCACTGAACATCAATTACCCAACCAAAAATATGATAACAAGGTTAGATATATCGCGAGCACTTCTGGCCTTATCTCTATCGGCGTAGGACCCGAAATATGTCGAACAGAAGGAAGTTACATCAAACGTGTCAAATATACAATTTGATGAATTCGAAGGTTCCTGCATATCTGTTTGACAGACTGCGGTGGTCCCCGTGACTCTCATGCACACAGTACACACCAAAGGTATAATTTACTCGCTCTCTCTCCAGACATAAAACTGCTGTATTTGAGAGTAGTTTCAGCTATTCATCATCAAAACTTTGCAATGAAATACCACCGTCTATTCGCACACTGACATCATTGCAGTGGTTCAAGAAGGCGGCGAATGGTTGCTGACTGCACAGTCAACCGCATAACATCTTAATTGATAAAATTTACTTCATCAAACTTTGCAAATACACTTTGTGGTGCCATTTTTAATTAAATGAAAAATTCATTTAATTAGATAAATTTTAAAATTAAAGGAATATCTACTTGTGTTTTGTTTTTGATTTGATTGTTTTAATGTCATGATTATATTTGAATTTTAATATTAATATTATTTGATTCAATTTTAATTCTTCTGTACATGATTCATACATTTTTTTAAATTTTATTAATTAAATTATATTATATATTTTTTATGCTTAATTGAATTTAATATAAAATCGCCAAAACGGAGGTTTCGTATACCCCATTTATCTGTTTGTTTCCTTCAAAACTGGACCAAATTTTAAGATTTTTTTTATCAACTGTATTATCAACTTGTTTTTATCAACTGTAGAAGAAAATATTTTATGTTTGTGCATTTTGATTTTTTTTTAAACATTGATATTTAATTTGTATACCATACGTCTGTGGATGGCGTTCAAACCAGAGAATTTAAACGATTTATGGAGGGTTCTAACTCCTGTAAGACAACTTATAAAAAAAAATTGAATGCAGTTCTCACGCGGTAGAAGTGAAACCTTCACAATAACTTACACACAATCTCAACCAATAGGAGCCTTGAAAGTCAGCTCATAATCAAAGCGGCCAATGCGGTAAGGTTTCATTCTATCCCTTTCTCTCGCAGGCTAAATCCTACAGATGTTTGTCTCTTTTTAGTGTCGTTTCCGTTTCATCAAGTTTCAAATCAAAAGTGCTAAAGAAGTTTCACTTCAAAAAACGTACCGACACAATATCTATATTATATTAAAAAAATATTTGCACTATTATCAAAATCCAGAGAGAAAATTGGGGGATACGTCTGTAGAAAAAAGACGCTCGGTTTCCTCTTAAAATTTGCATATTTTGAGATCAGTAATTAAACAAAAGTATACCTTATCTTTTTATCGCCAATAAAACATATTTTATGTATTCCGTCCAAAACGGTTTTGTAACGTTACACAGTCGTAAAGCGAGCGTTCAAATCCAAAATCGTGATTGCAGCACACTTAACATCGTGATTTCACAGCACAAAAAAATCCACACAGAATAACGGCGATATTCTAAAAATCAATCGCGTTCGCAACGAAACATCGCGCGTGTTTTTTTTTTGGTTCTTCGGGATGTACCGATATTTGGGAGCGAAGAGCCGGGCAATTAGTGGCAACTCGAGAGACAGAGAGACCGCAGCAGCAATGTTAGAAGATAGCTCGATGGCGCTGTTCGACAATTCGATAGACCGGGCAGTTGAATGTTGAGCCGCTTGGATAGAACTGCGGAGCACTAGTCTTGGTAGCTGTATAACATAACCAACTATATAACGGTTATTTAAAAATACCCACAACTACGCTAGCGGCAGCTCGGGTATTTGGTTATTAGGTTGTGGCGGTTGTGGGGGTTAGCTCGGGTATTTGGTTATTAGGTTGTGGGAGTTGTTGGTTGTTGGCGGTTATGAATATTTGACTAGCTAATAGAACTGAGTTGTTCTAAACCGTTAAGACCATGACAAAAAGAGACAGCGCTATATAGGCTGCATGTTCATCTTTCTTTATTTCTTTAGTGAGGTGAAACGAGATAGACGTTTGTAGGTAGTGGGTAGTAGGTATAGCGCTATCCCTTCTATTGGTCAAAAACTACCCGATACCCAATACCCATTCCCACCACTGAAAA
Organism: Glyphotaelius pellucidus; assembly: GCA_936435175.1. Lineage (NCBI taxonomy): Eukaryota > Metazoa > Arthropoda > Insecta > Trichoptera > Limnephilidae > Glyphotaelius > Glyphotaelius pellucidus. The sequence continues at coordinate 42,296,907 of OW386542.1, read as the reverse complement.
ACCAAAACCTACACAACCATGATAACTACTGATAACTAGAAAACTAGATAACTATCACAACTTCATAACTATCACAACTTCACTCGTCACACATAACCAGTAGTTGGCAACTGGCACCCTAAGCCATCAGTTGTAGCTACACGAGCCGGCGCGGCGTGCGGAGCTATATTTTTGTAATATTATACTGAATTTCTTTCGAAAAATTTTACGATTGCGGAATTTTTTAGAAGTAAAAAATAGTGTTTAATTATTTTAGTTTATTGCTTCGCTTAGAATATTATTAGTATATTTAGACATTTTTGCGTAAGTGTAAAAGTTTAATACATTTTGTTTATAATTTGTGAAAGTTTTGTTAAAAAATTGTGACATTGTAAATATTGCAGGCAATATTTGGGCCGATTTGACAAACATAACGTGGATAAAAAAAGCGCCGTGTAAATTGTGTAAACTTGTTTTGAGTTATAAAAATTCTACGGGAAATTAAACTTCCCATCTAAAAACAACACATATTTCTGCATTTGCTGAATTAAATGCGTTCTCACTACCTGAAATCAAAAGTGCTACAGTGCCGAACGCCATTATTAAAGCGCCTGAACAAAGCGTTTCACTTTATGATGCTCCATCTACTTCACCAGGGCCACCAAAACCCAAAGGCAAATGGATGCATGTAAACCAAAAAAGGTGAACGCACAGCAAAAGGGAAAAATCGACGTGGGTTTGTTCATCGATAGTTTCCAGCCTTTTTGCTTGGTGGAAGAAAGTGTGTTTATTGTCGGAATTTCCCGTCCTAATTGCTAAGGTATTTTAACTCCTCGATTTCCAGTAATTTGGTAATTACTCGGTTCATAATAATAACTTTTTGCCAAAATATTAACGATTTATGTACTAGTTGCGCTTGGGAAATAACGTACATAAATATTACATTGTTTTGTAAAAATATTTGTAGACATATACAGGTTTGTTTCACATTGAAAGATAAAATAATGGTCCGTTATAATAATAGAGTCATGCCGTAAATAAAATATTTCTGAAAGTAATAACTATGTAATAATGGCAACAAGCTATCTACCTTCATTTACATGTATTTCTTTCGAGAAATTTTCAGTTCTTATTTATTGTAATCTTTGTTGTGTGAAATTTCACTGCAAATTCGATTTATCAAGGTATTGCAAAAAAATTACATTTTAAACTTATAATATATTTTCCATTGGAGGTATTTATTTAAAATTTAATTTAACTTATTTTATTCCTGTCTAAGATTTCTGATTGCTGCCCTGCTTGTAACTGGTAATTATATTCGTTAAAAATCGACAGCGCTATACGGGTCACATGTTTTGTCTTTATTTTTCTTTGGTGAGGTGGAACGGTAATACTAGATAGTTCGCACAGCGTTGTCCCTTTTCGTGGGTCAAAAACTCATCCGATACCCAATACCCACGGACAAAACCAAATACCTCCATAACTCCATTACCGTGATAACTACTGATAACTAATACCTAGACAACCAGCGAGCTTCAACTGTAACCGGCAATAACTGAAATAACCAAATAACCGTTTTATAACCAGTTATCTACATACTAATAACCAGTTGGTTATGTTATTGAATTTCTGGCCAGTTACCCAAGACTACGGAGCACTACATTGTACCTCGACTGCTCGACTGCTCGACTACTCGCCGCGCGCCGGAACACTTACTCCAGCGCTAACGATATTTATTTTTCTCCAAATTCACCTGCACCGCCTACTGTCAGTGGGCACTGGGCTCTGGGCTCTGGGCACTGGGCATAGTGCTTGCATGACGTGCGCGACTATCAACTGAGACTGTTAGATCTATGATTGCACTAAGTATTGCAACTCTCAGCGCTGCAAACACAGTTTAGTCACTCCATGTTCATTCAACGTAACCAATTCTAAAGTTCTTTGAAGTTTTTTTTTTATCTCACTGCACTGAACAAGAATTTTCTTTTAAACTTTTGCATTGTCTTTTATGTTTAAGTATTTTCTTTTCATACTTTTGAGTGGTATCTTTAAAATGCACCAAATGTACACGCATGATTCTGCCGTGGAGAGCACCTGAGTGGTATCTTTTAGTTACATTGGTCGTTTATGATAATGCGGTAGAAGTTATAACGAAGGTGATCAAACAGCGGTAATCATTTAGTTAACCTCTTGTTTTATCTAAACTAAACCAAAACCTTGCAGATTTTAGAGATATAGTGAAAATAGTTATTTATTTATTTTATAGTGTTCTCCATAAATCAATTACACACCAGAATATTATGGAGAAGATTACAAAATTTAATGAAAAAAAAGTAAGGGGGCAGTTTTACTATGTTGTGGCGTATGTCAGAAGATAGTTACTGAACTCTCTGTAGGTAACATTGAAGATGTCGATGCTCAATGCAGGTTCATTTAGCAGTTCAATTGCTCTGTTTAATGGCGCATTCTGATAGAATATAGTTATTTAATATTGTCTTTATTTTAATATGTTTTATATCATCCTAGCTGATCTGCCCGGAGTTGTTCGGGCTTTTATTTTTCAAAATCAAACATAAACAGTGATGTATCTTTTTCATACATAGATAGATACACAGCTGAAGTCCCCGACGTTGCCCAGGCGTTATGCAGAATTTTTCGAAATCAGATAAATACCATAATTTTCCTCTAATTTTGAACGTTAAATGTTAAAAAAAATCATACAGTATTATCAAAAATCTGCTTGAAGGAATGAGAAAAGGAGATGGGGATGTATAATATATTTCGGAATCAGAAGTGGACAGTAATTTTCCTTGTACTTCGAACGTCTAGTGTGCAAAATTTCAAAAAAGGGTCAAAATACAGGGTACAGCTTTCAGGAGTGGGAATAGGGTGGTTTTTCGAAATTTCATCGGCAGCCGTGGTCGAGAGGTAAGCTCTTGACTCGGAATCCGAAGGTTGCGGGATCGAATCCCGGCATGGGCAAATATATTCATTTAAAAATAATAAGTATATTTTCGGCACGTTCCGTAGTGGAAGATACTCGTAGTATCGCCCTGGTATAAGAATACCAATTAGAATTGAAACGTTGCTTGAAATGGATTTAGGCTTGTTTGGTGGCCAGATCTGAAAAGTCAGGTTCTTTCCCACCTTATTCTTCCCCATCTCCTTCTGCTCCCCTTTACCTTCAGCCTCACAACATATACCAATTGGGGATGCCATAGTCTCACTGGCTCCAGATGGGAGCAGCTGGGACTCTTGTGAGGTATTCATATTAAAAAAGGACAGTGATCTTCCCCTTGATTTGAAGGTCAACTGTGAACAATTTTATCAATCTCGGAATAAAACTAAAGGTTTACGCATGCAAATCAATTCAACGTCGCCCGCTTGCCACAAACAATGAACTTTGAACTTTATGCACTAGAAAGATTGTTGATACAACTTTTTTAACATCTTAATTTCAGTGGCTGGAATGGCACATTGTCATGATGAATAACCGCTAAGAAAAAAATGTACACTTCTGGATAGCAGCTGTCGCAAATTTAAAAAAAAACCCACCGAAAAGTTTTTGCTCCGAAAATTTAGCTCCTTGCTGATGTGTATCATGTTAGAAGCAATGAAATTAAATTATAGAAGAAACTAAAGTCATCTAAACTGTTTGCACATTATTATTCATTGTTTCATATCACAAATAGGTACTGCATAGAACGAATATGCAGAGCTCTAAATGTTCGCCGGCCGAGAAACTGGTTTGGGAGGTCCGAACTGTAATGTTATTATTGTGAAGATAATAGACTGCCGGACAACTATTATACATCGACTTCTTATTATGAAATCAAAACACGGTCCCCAATTATAATTGAACATGCGCTGGTGGCAGTATAAATTCCTGGTCCTATGTAGATGGAAACCACCTGTTACCTGATAAGGAACCAGCCTTATATGAAACGATAAATGCAGTCGAAATCGGTGGACATAGAACAGCGGGACACAACACAATACAATTGTATCATAGTTTCATGAATACACTTATAAATTTCCAGAAGGTTTTATAACAATTATTATTAGAACAACTCTCTTTTTAACATTTTTGAAGGTTATTCTTATCAAAGTAATATATTATTGAAGAAGATAGGGGTCATCCATTTATCACGTGATGTTTTTTAACAACTTTTTAACCCCCCCCCCCCCCCCCGGTGATATGTGGTGAGGTTTTAGACTACCCCCCCCCATACACAGAATCACGTTGTCAAGGCTACGAGCCGCTGTTTGGTTTAAAAATAAATACAAGTGATATCTCATTACCCTCCCCTCCCCTCCTTGTGATATTTCGTGATTTTTTCCGAACCCCTCTCCCCCTTTTCGAGCCTCACGTGATTATTAATGGATGATCCCATAACATTAATAATCTAAATGAAAATATGAAAGAGAACAAGATCAGAAATGGATAACGGTGGGATAACTGGGACTCGAACCCAGAACCTCCCGTAAATAAACGAAAATATTTCACTACAAAGTAAAAAAAAAAACATTTGATCCTGAGGCCAATATTTTTGTTTATAAAATACTTTCAGCTAATCCTAAAATTATTATAATATCCAGTGATTTTTCACTAGTATTATATAATTTCACCATACGAATACGAGCACAAACAGTGCAGACCCTTTATAATCTCCAGCGATTATACCACAGGTACGCGATATTATATATAGTTGTGGGGGATGCTCTGGTCGTGGCTTTGTGAGAACGGGACGTATTGACAAAGTTCCCGAGGGGAGAGGAGAGGTTTTAGATTGCCCTTTGTTGGAAAACAAAACCGTCGGCCGCATGAATAGTGAATACTCTATACTAGAAGAATATCCCACTGGATACGAATGCTATGAATGGCGACTTTCGCCGTGTAATTCTGCAACACAGAATTGTATGACGCTGGCATCTCGAAAGCTCTATGAAAACACCCGCATGAAAAAATAAAAGATAGGCAGCTACAATGCACGTATAACAGAAAAAAAAACACATAAAGAGGGTGACAAATTGGAAGAATATGAAGAAGAGATTCGCTTGGCTGAACAGAAAATGCGAGAGGTAATTCAACTACTAGATACTGATTTACAATGATACCGTTGGTGAGGGTTTTTTTTAAGTCATGATGTAAATTACGCATATAATAGTTTAGTTTTTAAATGCGGTTAACCCCTCAGACCAATTGGTTCGCTTTTCGGAACAAATATGGGTCTCATAGAAAACCATTGACTCCCTTACTATCGTAAGGAGATATAAGATAAAAACGATGTTGGAATGAGAAAACACCACGCTTTATACTGAAATCTAAAAGTTAACCACAAAAGAAGTAAAATGTACACCTTTCTGAAGCCAAAGTTTAGGATCGCAATATGAAAAAAAAATCGAGTACGGTTTACACGCGGTAGAAGAGAAACTTTACCAAAACAATCTCAACCAATACTTGAAAAGTGAGGTCATAATCAAAGCGACCAATGAGCGCAGACCTCGCGTAATTTCCGTTTCATATCCCAACCAATATGAGCCTTTAGAAGTGACATCATTTTCAAAGCGGCCGATGAGCGCAGTTGAAGCGTCGCAGGTGCACTAATCGTCATTTCCGTTTCATCCGAAATCCAAATCACAGTCGTGCTATAGAAGTTTCACTTCAAAAAATGTATGAAATTTTAGGAAATTTTTATCAATTATGTTTACATGAAACGAAAAAAAAGTAAGGTGACAATACATTTATAATACGTTCGTCAAATATGTACATTTTTTTAATTGTCAATAATTTTAGTTAGGAAAAACGTAAGATGAACATTTTTAAAACTTTTTTTATGTTTGCAAGCAAATATTTATATTACAATTACATAAATATATCGAATTATAAATTTTGGAAGCATATTTTATCACATTTCAACATATGTTCGGATGTGTTCAGAAATATTCTATTTACTTGGATTTCATTGCGAAGCGGAAATATTTTGACCCTCTGACAAAATATGGTGGAGGCCATGGGCGTAGCCAAGTTTAGATTTCAATTAAAAATAAAAATCCAGAGGAGGTACCGAAAAAGTAGGCTTCTACAACATTTTCATGCTTTAGGCTTTTTTTTACATCAACTCCACACGGGAGGCCCTGAAGAAAATAATTTCCCTCAGGGCCTACGTCATCTGGGATGCTGTGTGGAGGGTCTTTTTAAGGAGAGGAAGGAATGAACATTGGTCTTGAAGAGACCCATATTGTAGGAAGGAGGAAACACAGAAGCCAGCAAATCGTTCCACAGCCGAGCTATTGAACACAGGAACGAGTCGAAAAAACGACCCGTTCTCATGTGACAAATGTCAACCGTGTACATATGTTGGGCGCGCGTTTGGCGTGTCTCCCGACTACACACCGGTGCCGAAGGGATCAATGACGCTAGTTCCTCAGAGCATCTTCCATTGAAATACCGGTAGAACATGGACAGCATTCCCACCTGACGCCTGTTCTCTAAAGATTGCAATCCGTTCGTTAAGGTGGGAGAATCTATCCAACGGACCGCCTGTTTCTGCACAGAGTCGAGGGTATTTTTTAAGTATTTTGGAGCTCCAGACCAGAGGTGGCTGCCAAATTCAACCGTGGGCGAACTTGCGATTTGTACAGGGTTAGCAGTTGTGTACTATTAAAGTATCTGCGGGCCCTGTACAGTACGCCCAGTTTTTGAGAGGCTAACTAAAGCTTTACGAATACAAATAATATGAAGGGAAGAAGGAAAAACCATACTATGAAGTGCTGTGAATTTAAAAAAAAAAGGAATTTTAAAAAGTGCGGAAAACGCGATTCGGTCGACAAACCGGAGGTCATACATCGGCCAGCCAGGGTGGGGCCGTGCCTACGCCCATGGAGGAGTGAGGGTTTAAGTAAATTGGAATTTAATTGCTTTTATTTTTCTACGAATATCCAAATGATTTAGAAAATTTCGTACATTCTTTATTATTCTTTATTTATATGTAAATAATATTTATAGTGACCAATGAGAGACCCACGACACGTCGTTTGTAAAATACAATAAAATGATGCTTCACCTTCTTATCTTATTTTCTGTCGCCAACTTATGTCGCAGAATTGAAGAAAAAAAAATCAGTGCGCAATAATGCAGACTGCAAAATAAAGCAGACTTTCCAATGCAGCGCGATCGCCTCGGAATCGCGACGGGCAATATTGCAAATGAAGCTACGTGCGAGCGGTCATCGGAGCGGAGCGGAGGCTTGGTCTAGAATCGAGATTTCCAGGTAGACACCCACAGCATGCAGCACGGCAGCAATGCAGCACGGCAGCACGGCAGCACGGCAGCACGGCATCAGCGAAACATATCCAAGAATTTCCGATTCGTATTGGAAATGGTAATTTTTAACCCTGCATATTAGATGTGCTGTTGATAGGTCCGTTGTTGTCAGTGCTGGATCCACTTGGATGCTTTTATTTAAGACGACATGATACCCTTAAATATATTCAGAATCTTAACGACGTAAGTAAAGAAGACGTGTATACAAATTGCTACCCGCGATCCGTGTATTGGACGGACCTAATGGCGAATTCGCCCTATCAAAGAAAAGAAGAAGAAAAATAATGTGGATGAAGAAAGCGAGTAAACAAATATACGCCCGCTGCAAGGCGTATTGGACGGATGTACGGTCAAATTCGCCCTAGCAGGCCTGGAGATTCGACCTTTCCGCCGGGTTCATTTTAATTAATTCTGAAGAACGGTTACTAATATTTAAGATGTTTCTAATCCCTCCCGAAGTTATTGATTGGTCGTCTAGAAAAATAAAATCTGGTGCTCACCGCTAAATTTATAGTTTTACGGGAAATAAAATTTTCAAACCGTTCTACGTAAAATATATTAATGGTGAGGTATTGTTTTTATTAATCTTAAATATAAATAACTTACATTCCCGGGTCGCGGTTTGAAAAAAAAGTTATTATATTTACGAATTCGTCGGAATTTATTAAAATGTGAACCTTGAGCAAACCTCCAATATTAGGGTATTACAGCGCCCTAATCAGATTAAAAATTCTTAAACCATGTATTCACTGAGAAACAATGTTTCGGATCCACAGTTTCTGAAACATCACGTAGATGTTTACAGAAACATTGTTTCAGTGATTTTGCCGTCTACGTCAAGAGTTATATCAAATATGTCGCCTCTGAGGAGGTAGTGTTCTTGTGTGTGTCATTTACTTTTAAATATCATGAAAAATAAATTAAATTAAAAATGAAAACATAATAGGTAATGATTACGTAAAAATGGAAATACTGAAATTAACAGATGGTCCCTCGGAGTGATCGCCGCATCATTTGCATTCATTGCTCATTGAGTGGAGAGCTGAACCACGACAATGACGTTGGTTAACGTTTCCTTATGAGCTTTAAGCTTTGAGTTTAGACTTTGAGCCTTTAGCTTTGAGTTTCGAGCTTCGCGCAGAGTTTGTCGAATTCAAATGCAGACGGTAATGATCCTCTCATATGAACATCAAGTGTGAAAAATTTCATCAAAAGTACCAAAATACTTCTTTAAGGGGTGGGAAAAAGGGTTAGTGTCGTTTTTTCGAAATCTCTTGTAAACTATGACCTTCCTATTATTTTGAAGGTCAAGTGAGCAAATTTTCATTGATCTCACACGCGGTAGAAGTGAAATCTTCATGAAACCAAAGTAGACAAGGGTAAGAAGACTCCGAAGCACTTTGTTATCAATGTGGAGAATGATTTTATCCATATTTTTGCTTTCGAATTCCACTTGTTCCAATTCCAAGTGCAACTTTTTCTATACATTTGATATTTTTGTTTTCTTCTTCGGAGTCGCTAGATTTCTTTTCTTTCGTCTGTTTATTTTGGAGTGGTTTGAAGATTGTATATTGATTTAATAAAAATATGTTTTTTTTTTTTTAATTCGTAGCATTCAATCCTTAGTTCGCTGAATGTCTGGCCGCTGAAGTTCGTCAGGCGCTTACACTATTGGAGGCTCGCATAGAACCGCGGATTTATCGTTTTATATACCCGTGAATAACTAAATATTTTATGGCTATCTCAATCTCTCGCAGGCTAAATCCTGTAGATGTAAGCGTTTGTCTCTTTTTAGTCTTGCTTGCTTCTGTTTCGAATTTCAAATCACAACGGTGCTAAAGAAGTTTCATTTCAAAATACAAAGTCACACTGGGACACTTCTTTAAATGTATAGATATAAATGGATAACGTCCCCAGCGTTGCCCAAGCTTTAAGCAGAATTTTTAGAAATCAGGTGTAGATCATAATTTTCCGCTAATTTTGAACTTCAGATGTGCAAAAATTCATCGAAAAAGTATCAAAATACTGCTTTAAGTTGTAGGAAATGGGGATGGGGGTGGTTTTTCATGCAGACAGTGACCTTCCCATTATTTTGAAAGTCAAGTGTTCAAAATTTCATCAACCTTGGAATAAAACTGTAGATTTGTATACAAATCAAATCCACGCGGCACGCCATATGCAATGAACTTTACAGAAGAAAGTTTAGAAAAAAAATATCCTCGGACAGCAAAATGGCATGTACCTTTTTTACTCCAAATATGATCAGGAAGCGCTGGTTAAAATCCTTCGGATACTTTCTGTTACACCTGTATATTAGAGAAGAACATACATTTTGAAGGTTAATACCCAGAATTTAATATAACATTGAAAAATTTAATAATACTAATAAACTTAAAAGAAACATCGTTGGTATAACCACTCAACCACCCTACAGACAATCCAACTTGGTTGGCGGTTGGAGGGTTGGATAATGGTTGATTGCTCTGGCGGTACAACCATTCAACTTGATAGCAACGCCCCCGTATCGCATTCAACGCATCTCCACATGGTTCAACTTTGCATTCAACTCAACCAGATTGACATAACCGCTCAACCAAATTGAGTCATCTGTAGCTCAAAGAAGTTTGCATGTACCTACAACACTTAAAATATTAATATTTTGAATCATCGCTACTTCCCGAGTACAGAAATCCTATTTGTTCATCCCATGGATAAATTATATATGTAGCTACTTCAAATTCATTTGATTTTCATAGAATAACATATTTTTTAAAATGTATGACTACCCTAAATAAACCTAACGACAGAAAAATTGACCTATAAAATATCTTTTCCTATCTTTTCAAGATTTCAAAAAATATTTTAAAAGATAAAAAAACACATTTAATGGTTTGTCTGGAAGCGTATTACATAAAACTTTTAATGAACACACTCAACGGTTTATTTGGAAGCATATTGAATAAAATATTTTTTTAGTTTTAATACAATTTTGTTCTTCATCACACCAAAACTGAAATTCAAACTAAGAGACTCACCAATCTATGAATCATAGCATTCTAATATGTTGACGTATAATGTTCCAAGCAAGATGTTCTGAAATAAAAAACAAATTGTTACTATTTCAGTCAATAATGGCAATAATTGTGTGACACAAACAAATATTTCCATTCAAAATTGGCATCCATGACATATTTATACAATTTACTGTGTTTCTCTGAAGATTCAACATTTCCCGAGTACATTTGATTGATAATTTTTTTAATCTTCTTAGTAATGTGGTGCATATATAAGCATCTCCAACTAACATTGTTTGCAATAAATATAATTAAGCTTAAATCTCTTATCTATTAATTTACTGTTTGCATTACACTATGGCTCTGTAGAAAACTTTGCTTGTTCCAAACGGTTTAAAATAAACCAATTCTTCAACAGTTTGTCTTGTCAGTATAATTTTTCAAATCAATTTCAGATTTAACTATACAATACTAATAATTTGGCCGAATAATTATTATTCATTGCAGTAACAAGCACCAAGTCAACCAAATATGATTACAGCCATTTAATTTATCTCCGCTTTATCCAAAATTTTCAAAAAAGAGCACACCGAAAGACAACAACGTTTCCATCACACATTATAATGGTGTCATATTTAATTCTACTTTTTTAGATATTATGTACATGAATGTTGATGGAATCATTCAAGTGTATTATTAACATGAATCTAATAAGTGTCTAACCAGATATAATTTCGGATATTAAAAGCAGACAAAGAATCGCTGGGTATATTGACGAACCGCAAATTCACACCATATTGTAATGGTTTAATATCTAGTATTTTATTGACTTAGGGTGTGGGTTGAATAACCTCAAATTTGTCATCCCTCTTTAGGTGTTCATCTTAGAACCATTTGGAGATTTGACCATGATGTGTTATATACAGAAACACAAAATTAATGCACAATTCATAGGTAGTACATCATTAACGACATCTGAGAATTCAACCTATTTGAACGGTAAAAACGAATCATTAACAGCGAAGTTAACACTTGTAGCACCATAATAAATAAGCATTTTGAGACGAAAAGCGTCCAACTCTGGCAATGAGAGTTTATGGTGGAGTTGTAAAGCTACAGATTTATTTTGAGAGAAATTAAAAAATTGATAAAAATGGTATACCAGACTAACTGACATTCATTTGGAAACGGTAAAGCGACAGGATCAACAAAAATACCTGTTTTTTGTTGTAAACTATGGTGACACAATGATTTCACAGGAATAAATTAATATTTTGGTGCTTTCAATTTGTGGATTGTCCCAACGAAAACACTCAAAAACTAACACAAATTGTCACTAATAACGAACACAACTTTTCAACTATGGACACCTCACAAAACTAGCCAGGAAATACACAGAAAAGAAAACGTCAGATTAACCAGAGACAAAAATAGATTGGTGGTTATTCCATTGTAAAGCTATTACCGTTATTCTTGCTCTCAGGCAAAATTCTGCCAAGCGGGTGTCCAAACACTCACTTGGTGAGTGTTTGGACACCCGCTTGGCAGCTTCATCAATCCGTTTTGAACAAAACGGATTGATAAAAATGCTAAGAATTGGTTACTGCTAGAATAAATTTAAACTACACAATTTTAGACTCTTTTGACGACGCTTATTCGGCCAGCCGCATGACTTTCCAAGTCTTTCCACTTCATTGTTTCACATCCATGATGGCTATTATTTTTAAATTTTGAGTCAAAACATTGAAATTGGAGTGAACTCCAACTCGCATTCCTGAATAGAGTTTTGGCACGGTCGGAGAATCAACGGGACAACGAGGCTGGTGGAATGAAGCGTCTTCCTCAAAAGACGTGGTCCCTTCTTATCACACTAGAATCGGTTTTACACTACTAGGTGCGCTAAAAGATGATTCACAAAATCAAAAATGTGAAATATCTTTCAGTAATATGTAAAAGGGAATAATTTAATGAGGATTTTTATTTATTGTACAGATGGTATATTTTTTCACAGTTTTCTTATTGTTGAGTTATTGTAATCTCCACTCCAAATTTACTGATAAATTAGAATTCTCTCTCCAATCATAACGGTTTTGGAATATTAGAAAAGTACACATAAGCAGTGTAAAATAATTCCCGAGTTCAAAGCCACAGAAATCCTCATGATATGCTTTTTTTGCTTTTTACTGTACGTTTCATCTGGTTCAAGTTATCGGTTTAGTTATATGTCAAATACATTATTAGGTATAAAACTAACTAACAATCACGCCATTTCTCCTCAGGCGCATGCGGGTAAAATTGATGGACCGCCGAACAACTCATTCCTGGCATACATTCCTCGCCTTATTCACATTCCTACATCTAACATACCCTTTTCTTATTCTGACTCTTGGCATGTCCTCACACAAGACTCAGAATTTGGTTATCGCAATCGCGCCACTACGTCCCCGGGCGTCCCCGACTTTTTCTACCATTCACGTTAGCGTTGTACAATATATATGACAAATATTGTTCTCCTTACACCACTTTCTTCATCCATTCGCACAACATTCCCAAACCATCTAAGCATCCTTTTTTATCTTATTCATAACGCTTACATGAGACTTGCATTCTTTGCGAATCTCCATACTTCATCTTCATGTTTTACGACACGTACTCTTCAATCTTCAGTTATCTCATTCTACAGCATTCAGTTTACTTTCTTCATTCCTCTATCAGTTCCACGCCTTACTACCAAAGATAATAGAATACATGTATGTATTATCTTTGCTCACTGCCATACTTCAGGGTAGGTATCAGCACTTTATAATGGACTGCTAGCTTCATTTCTTTGAATATATTTTTGTCAGCGCCAACGACGGCGTTTAGTCTTTCATTGAAATTTTGTGCATTTATCCAATGCTGTATTATTTATAACATAATATTACCTTGATCAGTATATTTTACAAGTTAAAGCTTATTTTATATTAATTTTATGCAAATCTTTGGTTTCCTGAAAATAAAATTAAAAATTTTCGTTTTAGCGAAATTCTCGGAAAACCCGTATCTAAGTAGATACTTGATGGCCATAAAAAATACGCAATCGTAAAAAATGTTTTGTTGTTTTTGGTGCTCGTTGTTTTTGTCTATGCGATATGTGACATTTTGTTTCCTAAAGTGTGGGGCGTGCAGTTTTAGTCCGATTTGCGCAAACTTGAACCAATATACCTGAAATAATAAGCAAAATAGAAATATATCGAATTTAACAAAACAGAGCTTATATTTACATACATACAAGTGTTTAACCCATTCGATTATTCAGAATACTCTTTGTTAAAGTTTGCGTTGTGAGATTTATGAAGCACGATCGAAATACCTGTTTTATATGGCGAAAATATACGATATCGCCTTTTCCAAAATAGGAAAACTCTGAATTCTGTCGGGAAACAGAATTTAAATAGAAATGATTAACAAGACACTCCGGTTTCATATTATACCAACATGTATTTAGGAATGCAAAATGTTTTTGTGTTTCTTGCGATCTGCACTTTCTTCTGTCAAGTTCGATATGGCGTGGAGGGTGAGTCTTGTCGTCTTCATTGTGTAAACAACTAACGTTTTAGTTTCTATATTAACAGTGGACACCTCATTGTGCAATTTGGACAGTAATTATACGAAATTGAAATTCACCATGTACACTTGCTAATGTGCAGTTTTATTTTGATATTTTTATGCCAGTTTGAAGTTTGGATATCATTCTCTATGAAATAAGTCAAATACAATATCGGAGACATGTTTATTTCATTCATGTCAGTGCTCCTGGTTTATTGAAGAAAAATGTGTTTTGACATTGACAGATTTCATTTGATTGATGTAAACCTTCAACACAGTAACTACAAGAGTCTGTATTGCAAATGCAATCAATATACCTTATTCCTTCTGTTTATATTCTGGTTACACTTAAGAAATAAGATTCCGTTGATGTAAATGGAATATTGGAACATTGGTCACTGACATTTTTTTTTATTGCAATTTTGGTAAAATTTTACTTACGACTAGCACACATTATACACATAATTACCAAAAACAATGTTTCTTTCTAACCTCTAGCGTACCAAGAAATCCACCGTTGATATTTGACATTTGTACCCGTCATTAGCTCACCGCATTTGCCTTGATTCTGTGGAATTCTAAACCAGTGTTGCCAACAGCGCTTGGCCCAATATCGCCGTTTCTCATACGCAAAGTAGCCTAATGTAGCCGAATTTCAGTTGCAAGAGCCTAAAGTAGCCCAAACGCCAAAATATCAATATGAATAAAATAAAATGTAATTTTTAGCAATTTATGTATAACATATTTATAATGTATTGATAAACAGGCCCAAGCCTAATATAAAACACCGTAGTGTATCTTAAAAAAAAGTAAAGTAATAGTATTTAAAAAAAATTAAAAAATAAATAAACAAAGATTAAGATGATTCCGATTTGTCTTCTGCTAGCAATAATAAGGCATCAACAAGACTTGCCGTCGTCAGTAGTATTAGATATAGTTGCTGTGCTAGTACTGGCGCAAGATCCACCGGAGACGTACATTTTTCTACCAGCATGTAAACTAACCATGTGATTACAAGGTTGAAAGTTGTTGCAACACATACTTCCTACATTCATATGGGTACGAATTCTAAGAATAGCGATCAGAGTGGGTAGTTGTGAGCGATTCCTTAATTTTTTTTTCTTAATTATTTGCGATTCGGCTGATTTAAAAAACTTGTCTCTGAAGTAGCCTAATAGGCGACCAGTCGCCTTTTAGATTTTTTCGTTGCCGATTCTCGTTCTGAGTAGCCTAAATGGCGAAAAATCGCCTACGTTGGCAACACTGTTCTAAACCTTAAATGCTCTTGCAAACTAAAATATATTTATTCTATCCGCTTGAAAAGGAAATAAAATCTCTTGGCATTATTATTCCATTCACTTGTATTATCTTTTTTTTAAATTTTTTTTTATTAATAAATTCCTTTATTATTTATTTACATTTTTTACATGTTTTCAATAAAGTCCCGTCAAACTGATTGATATCAGTTTGTCAACGGGTTCTTTTGACATTTACTTTTTGAAATTGAACAGGTTCGTAAAATATACACATTATTACATTATTATTACATTACATAAAAACATATATTTTTGGAAAAAAAATATTGTTAATACAATTTATAAGAAATAAAGAACAGAAAATGAGAGAATTAAAAGAAAAGAAAAAGGAATAATAATAATGGAAAAAAACATTAAAACGAAAAGCGGAAAAAACACAGATTAGTACAAAAAAGTTCTTTCACTTAACCAGTTTTTTAGCGTACATTTCCTTCTGAAACTCAAATCACAGCTTTTAATTGAGTTGGGTAACATATTGTAAATTGTTGGAACAAGGTATTCTAGAGTTCTTTGACCGTATTTATTTAGGTATCTGGGAATTCCAAGTCCGTCGTTTGCAGTTAGTCTTGTGTTATGAACATGAACCACTAGTTTATTGTATTCAGATTGAGATGTATGCTGACTCGCAATTTTAAGCCACAATATAGCACGAACAGATAATAAATTTACAGAGTTGTATAGTAACTTAAAGTCTTTGTTCGTATTCAGTTTTTTTTAATAGTAATTTTACCAAAGAATATTGTACGTTTTGCACCGAAGGAAGATTTGTTTTTGTTGAATGTCCCCATGTGGTTAATCCATATCTTAATTGCTAAATATTCCACTATCTTTAGCACATTTCTTAGGCACAGATTTTGGAAATTACACTACATTTCAACTTAAGTACTACACGAAACAGCTATTAACGTTTGGATAGATGGTAAAAGATATATTCAAAAGTTCCAAATTTCCCGTATAAAACGATTCCTTTGCCGCCATTTTAATATTTTTTTTGCAGTATGGATTGACATTTGCGTGAGTTTCGTTTCAATCTAAATACACTCGAGTTACTTCATTAATTCATTTCACCAAGCTAAGAACACAAAATTTTATTTTGTGCATGTAAATAGTGATTTCTTGTAGTAATTGTTAAAGTGAACTGTAATTTCCATAATCTGTCTGAAAGTATGTGGAATAATTATTTGTGGAAAAGCTCATCGCAAAATTCATAAATGATTCTGATTTTCAAAAGTAATGGTAGATACCTACTGTATTCTTTTAAAGTGGGAAAATATTATAAAACTCAAGAATATTTTCATAATTGCCTCCATGAAACTAGATCGATGCTGGAAAGAAAAAATGGCCAAAGCGCCATTCAGCTGTACGACGCTTAATTCATTTTTCCTTTCCAGCTGAACGGCACTTTAGCCATTTTTCCTTTCCAGCTGTATGGCCCTTTAGCCATTTTTCCTTTCCAGCTGTATGGCCCTTTAGCCATTTTTCCTTTCCAGCTGTATGGCCCTTTAGCCATTTTTGCTTACCAATGATGATATGTTTTTATAACTTTGGAAAAAAAAAACATTTTTCCGAATGTGAGTAGCCATACTGCATAGGATACTTACATACAATTTTTAAATATAAATACATTATCTGGTGAGACTGTACAATTTACCAAATATCATTTTGAAAAAAAGTAAGTTATTATCAAAATAGAGTGAAAACAGTGTACTTTCTGGTAACTGTTTTAAAAGAGAAATATGTACCTAATAAATAATGCACTTCTATCATTAACATCAAGAATTTGACTTCTTTTGATTGTTGAATATGCAGCGCTTGACCAACTGAATTTTATTTACTTTAGAATTAGCAAGCAATATGTATTTTAACTATATATTTATGTAAATACTTCAAGAATTCTTCAAAACAACATCATAATCATCAAAAAATGTATTACTCACATTACAAAAAAACTAAATAGTGTTTACGTTAGTATTACTCTTAATAATAATAACATTTTAATGCCGAATGTTTGCAAAACGTGAAATTATGATTACCTACTGAATTTGGTTTACCTGATTTAGTCCTAGGAAAGGTCTCGTGTTTTTGACGATTCCTTGCGTTACCGAGCCAGTGGGATGACGAGACCGGCTTAGTTTCTAATCTATATATCTTCTTCTTTTGCTCCCTCAAGATGAGCCTCCACCGCCCTCTGTCCTCGGCCTTCATCTTCCAATCTGCATCATGAAGTAGTCCTCTCGCATCCTTCCTGACATCATCCTCCCATCTCAGCCTAGGTCTGCTCGCCTTTCGTTTACCTCCATTGTGTTTTGTTAGAACCTTCTTCGATACTTGTGTGCTTGGCATTCGGTGCACATTTCCAGCCCATCTTAGTCTTTGGAGCCTTAAATGGGGAGAGAGTCTGGAAGCTTGGTAGATGTCATAGAGCTCATTATTGTGGCGGATTCTCCATGCCTCTCCCTCTTGCACCGCTCCTAAGATTCATCGAAGTACCTTTCTTTCGAAGGTCTTCAGCTGTTCTGCAGACTTTGCTGTCAGTGTTCCCGCCTCACAACCGTAGGCCAAGACCGTTCTAATGGTTGTTTTGTAAGATTATTTTCGTTTTCTTATGGACCTTTCGGGATTCGAACACTGGCAGCAACGCAAAGTATGTGTTGTTAGCGGCTGTGATGCGCTTTCTTACTTCTGCTGGGTCTTCGTTATTCTGCGTTATGATGGAGCCCAGGTAGGTAAACTTCGAAGTTATAGTTGTCTTTAAACTTCATTTTATCTTTTATTCTGCGGTGTGGGGTTCGGGTTTGCATCACGATTTTAGTTTTATTCTCATTGACTTGCAAACCCACCTCTCTTGCCGCAGTCTCCAAAGAGTCAAACACCTCTCTTACAGCCTGTAGGGATCTTTCGATAAAGTTAAGGTCGTCTGCATAGTCAACTATTAGATTGCTTCTGTAGCAAATGTTTGAGTCGTTACTGATCGTTGTCTTCCTCACAACATGCTCCAGTACAATATCGAAAAGAATGGATGCTAAGCCGTCACCTTGTTTCATTCAACCCCTCGGAGATGTTAAAATCCTCCTTTGTTTTACCTCCTATCCTTACTCAACACCATGAGCCAACCTTTGTTGGTTTTACAAGCTTGATTATTTTGGGCGGTATTCCAAAATTCATATGTTTTCTCCCTATCTATACTGTCGTATGCCTGTTTGAAGTCAACAAAAAGTTGATATGTCTATATCGAATTCCCAGCATTTTGTCAGGATTTGTCGAGTAGTGAAGAGTTGATCAATGGTGGATCTCCCACTCCTGAAACCTCCCTGATACTCTCCCAGCAAGTTCTCTGAGTGACGTTGTAGTCTTTCTTTCAAAATTGTTGTGAAAATTTTATAAGCTGTGCAAAGTACAATATTCCTCTGTGATTTTCACATTTCGATTTGTCTCCCTTTTTATGTTTGGGGCATATTATGCTAGTTTGCCATTCTTCTGGTACTCTTTCGGCAATCCATATTTTTACAATGAGATTGTGTAGCAAGTTCTTCAGATGTTCGTTTCCATTTTTATAGAGCTCTGCCGGGATATTATCTCCTCCCGGAGTTTTATTGTTTTTCAATTTCTTTAGGACAGCCCTTATTTCTGCCACTGATGGCCCTCCAGTCGTTTGATCACTATTTAACTCATCCGGAACGTGAGTTGGTTCGATTGTCAGGTTGTTATTGGGATTTAAGAGCTGTTGGAAATATTCTTTCCACCTAGTCTTAATCTTTTCCTTATCTCCTATTATGACTCCATTACTATCTCTGCACAGAGACGTGTTGGGTTTGAAGCCATTTTTAAATACATTGACGCCTTTATATGCCTCAATGGATTGTTATTTATAAAGTCATTTTCCATTTTCAACAGTATATTGTTAAAATATACTCTCTTCTTTCTTTTAATCAAATGGTTAGCATCTCTTCGTGCTTGTTCGTAGGCTTGTCTTTGCTCCTCTTGCTATACATAATTTTCTTAAAACATTTTTCTCTGTATGCACTCCTCATCGAACCATTCTGCATCTAAAGCTGGCCACTACCAAATAGCGATCCGAATCACAGTTAGCTCCTCTGTAATTTCTTACATTTGTGATACTGGTCGCCTGTGTATATATGTAATGCATATTGTTGCTGTTGTGCACCTTTTCCACTATTTGAACAAATTTTATGTGAGTAAAAAAAGTGTTTAACCCCTCAGGCTAATTTGTTCGCTTTTCGGAACAACTCATATACGTCTCATAGATATCATTGTGAGAAATATGATCTAAACGGTGTTGGAAAGAGAAAACACAATGCTGTATATTCATATCAAAAAGTTAACAACAAAAGAATTACAATGTACACCTTTACACAGTGGCGTGCACAGAGTTTTTGATCAGGGTAGGCAGTAGGAAAACCTATGATAAAAGTATTAGATAACCGAGAAAACCATTTTTTTAAGTTCCTTAAACACATTATTTCCTTCACTACAAGAAGTAGTATCACAGGTTAAAATTTCCATACTTTATCAGATAATTCACAATTAAAGTACGACAAACGTTTTTGAAGAGACAATTTGCATTTATGAAAGACAACTATATGATAGAAATAGATAACAACAGATGTCACTGTCGTCACTGATTGCCATTTGGTAATTTTGTTCCAGAAAGCACTGCTTATTACTAACAAAAAAAACTCAAAAAAGCAAATTGAAAACGACAGTTCTAATCTATGCTCTGTGCATTTCGTAAACGATATTATATCTTGTATGAAGTTAACTCTACGCAGAAATAATTCCTGCTTAGGCCGCATTTTAGTGAGGCAGTCGGATGGCGCGCGTGAAGTTTCTAGTTACAGTTTATGCCATGTTTGTGATATGTCGTTTGATGTGGCGCTCGCGTTGTTTCGGTTGCTCAGCTTCTTGAATTTATTTTTTTTTAGCAATAATTTAATAAATTATGATATTATTTACATGCTTATGTTTTACAAATACGGTAGGGTAGGCAGTGCTTATGTGCCTATATGGAGTGCACGCCCCTGCCTTTACATAACCAACATTTCCGATCGCAATTTGAAAAAAAAAATTTTACTTTGTGAATTTTATTAATTATTTTTGCGTGAAACGCAAAAAAGTGAGGTGATCACAACGTTTAAAACATTTGTCCAATGAAATATGTGTGTTTTTGCTTTTTTGACTACCAATAAATTTAGTTAGAAAAAAGTAAGGTGCATTTTTAAAACTTTATTTTTATTAAACTGAAATTTTTATTTTTGAAAAATTACAAGTTAAATTACATAAGTATAAAAATTTGAAAGCGTATTTACAAATATTCCATTTACTTGGATTTTATTGCAAAGCAGAAATATTTATCCTCTGACAATATACGGTTGAGGCCTAAGGGGTTAAGTATTAGAAATAAAATCTCATTTTATTAGAATATTTCGATTTGACTATTTTTCAATTTGACTCCCAGTAACTAACTTACTATTTAACCGTCACAACGTTTCTCCGCAGGGTAGGCAGAGAGGGCGGACCTTGGTACACTTGAACTCGGTCTCGGCACACACTTCTTGCCTCATTCACATTCATTCATCGTCTCATTCATACTCTTCTTTTATTCTGGCTCTTGATATGGCCGGACTCAAGTATCTGCTTCACATGGTCTTGCCAAGTTTTCCTCGGGCATCTTGAACATCTTCTATCATTCACACTCGCGTCATATATTCTCCTTACACTCGTGTCTTCGTTCATTCTCTCTACCTGCCCATACTTATTTTTTTTAAATGAGTTCACTTCTGAACCCCAATATCTGCCTCTGAAATAAGGATCTTTCTTACTTGGTATTTATTGAAAATGTTTATTTTTTTTTTTAGCTCTCAAATGCCACTGTGATATCTGCTACAAAACGAACAACACGTGCGAGACTGATGGCTTTTGTTTTACATCAACATCATTGGAGAAAGGAGTTCTTACATATTCCTACAGGTATGATACAAACCTCAAACTGTCTGATTTCACAATTTCTAAAGTTTCATCAATGTGATTTATTAATAACTTGGAGGTGGACATGTCGCCTGAGATGTGGACGTGTGTGCTAGCCCTATTAGATACAGAATCAATACAAACTAAACAAATAGTCATACATTTTACAGCAGGGAATGAATTCAAAATGAATCCGCACTCGAATAAGCTCATTATTTTATTATATTGCTCATTAGTTTGATACAAGGCGATGCGATGTGAAGTCATTCAAAATCGTGTGTTTTTGCATTGAATTTGATTGCCTAGAAATATTATGCTGCGAGTAGAACATCTTGGTTTTTGCTATAATCCAGCATTTTTTTGATAAGTTCAGAAAAAATAAAGTATCTGGCATATAAAAAGTGTTTTGATGTCTAAAATCTCCTAATTATGGGTTTATTATATAACTAGCGAGTTCCCGGCACGTCGTCAACTCATTTGGATAGGGTTCTAACTGCACTTTACAATGGTAAGGACTTTGATACTTAAGAACATGTGCTTAGGTGTCAAAATCCTTCGCGTGGTAAGGCGTAGACAGAACCTTATCCAACTAAGGTGACGATGTGTTGCAGTGCCACTTAATAAAAAAATTGTTTCTCCCTGCGTGTTCTTTTCCATTTGTCCCCGTACCCCTTCTGCTTCCTATCCAGCGATCCTCATGCCACCTTCCCCTCTCCCATCTCCCCCGTCCCGGGAACCCCCACTATTAAACTATTTGAAATACACTCATTTTTCAAACAATTCGCGTACCACCTATTACGATTGTAGATTTTTTGTACAAGATTCATAATGCCAGAGCTCACTAGTATATTCAGAAATCTTCGCGGTCATGCGCACAACAACTCACCCAAGTTTCATCGCAGTAGGATGCAAAGATATTGAAATACAAGAGATATGTAATGATGGCCACCCGAATACGGAATGTTGTTAATTTTTTTAAGGTGTGCAGTAGTATCGGTTAACAATATCGGCGACACCAGGAAGCACAGTCCAACCCAGTAAAAACTGCTGATAGCACATCTCTTATATTTAAATATCTTTGATAGGATGAAAAGTATAGGAAATAATTTCATAACGCCAGAGATCACTATTATATATATAGAAACCATCGCGTGCGTGGACACATCAAATCACCAAAGTTTTATCACAATCGGATGAATGGTTAAGGATGCATAAGGGACAAACAAAGAAACATTCATTTTATGTATTAAGATGTGGCAAATTAAGTTGTTTAGTTTATGATCGGAAAACATTTAAACTAATGCACCTGAACTTCACAAAATAAATATAACAAGCATCTTAGCAATGTTTTTTTTTTTTTTTACATGAATCAAAGCAGGTGGCCCCGTGTTAAGCGGGAATTTTAATATAATCGCCATCTGCGTAAGGAGTGCGTAATTTTGCCTTTTTCCAAATGTTATAAGCCCAGGTGGATCGCCTTAAGAGGAACAGCTGCGCCGCCTTTTTCATACAAAATTTAAATTTGGATTTGAGGCCAAAGCCAACCTAACTGAACAATTATTTTTTTAACCAAAGTTAGCGCAAATCCATAACTCGTTTGGATAACTGCTACTTAATTTATTTGTGTTTTAAATTATAAAGTATTAATTATTTGAAAAAAATAATTTTCCTTTATTTACCATACGAAATATACATTTTAAAAAAATCTTAAAAACAGCTTTTTGATGGAAAACAAATTTCTCATATGTAAATTAAAGTTTCTACCTTAAAAACCCCTTTTTTAAATACATCTTTCTGTTTTCTTATAACATTTTCTGACATTATACATTTTTTTGTTCATACTTTTGTTTTCTTGATTGAATTAATCCTTTTCTTGACATCCGATCAAGCTAAAACACAGCAGATAGACCCGTTGTCGATGACAATGGGTCTAACTGCCGTCTATCTCTATTCTATCAACTTTTGGTGGCAATCACGCACAAAAACGCGAACTTCTTAATATACAAAATAAATAGAAAATTTAGAAATCGAAATTTAGCGGTAGCGCGGTTGATTCTGAACACTGGGAAGGAAGGTTCAAACCTCAGTCAAATCAAAATTATTATATATTTAAAAAAAATTTTAAAAGACATTCGAAAATAGATATATTATAGTGAAAAAAATAGTTTTTTACTATAATATTCACAGTAGATAGGGCAAGATTACTTTTTTTAATAATTGCAATTAACTCGCAAAAAAAAATTGATAAATTTACCTTTTATCAAAATTTTAATTCTTTAATAGCCTATAAATATCATAATTTAAAATACAAATAAATAAAATAGCACATATCCCTAGTAGATATTTACTTCCTTTTGATTAAAAAAGTACTTATTTGGTTTGGTTGGGTGTTTTGGCATGAAATCCAAATTTTTTGTATGATAAAGACTGCGCATCCGCTCCCCTTAAGCGTTCTAAAATAATATTATATTACTTTTTTATTGCAGAACAAAACGTTTATTAGCTAGTTAAATTACTTATCATTTGATATGTAGGCCAATGAGATCAATATTGACATTATACATATTGGAGCTCGCGAAAGTGAATACAAATGTTTTGTTTATAATGCACTTTTAAATCACCCATTAAACTGCAGATTACCACTGAATTAGTGTTTTATTTAATACATTATATTTAATGTTTTTTTTTTAATTATGAAAAAAAAATTTTTTTTTGTAGTTAAAAAAATTCTCATACAAAGCTTGAGCAGCTCGACACGACACGCCGCTCAGATGCATCAGATATCTATGATCAAATGTGAGTGGTTTATTTGTGGTCAAATGTCAAATCTGCTGACTTTGTATTCCTTAAGCACTCTTCTTCATGATGTAAATGAAATAAATTTTCATTAAAATCACAAGAATAAATTGAATATCCATTTTTGTTCTCCAATGACGAGGACAACAAGCGCATCATACTCATGACACGACGACCAACATGTCGGATGAGTCGACTACACTTTGAGACGTGCTCAACCGAATTTCTGTCAAACATCAATAAGAATTAAAGACTTGTAACCTTTTAAATATCAAACTAAAAAGCATCGAGCGAAACGGTACACATTTTGTGACATGTTTGAATGAGCGTAAAACCATTGAACATGAACGTGTGTGGGTACATAAGGGGTGCATTCCAGCAAGATTTAATAATATCAATTTTTTAGATTGTAATCGTTTTGCAAAAAACGTTTTTAAAAATTTTTGTAGGCTTTGTGCGTACCTTTATTGCGGTTTATGCCGAGTGAAGGCAAGAAGTTGAATGGTGATAATGATTTGTGCAAACATATCTGCAGTAAATTGAAGATATTATGTGCAATTATTTACATTGTTCTAGTTGACTATTCCACTCTATTTTATCACTAAGCCTTTGCAGAGATAACCTGCTGTTCCCTAAGTACATATTTTCATAATCTTTCTGTAATGGTTTTAATAGTTTATTATAATAGTTGAATGATTTGTAGAGTAAGGTTTGGTAAAAATTTTTGTCAAGGGCTCTGTACCACTATTGATAATTTATTTACATTTTACTACAACTTATAACTTAATTCACCATTCAGCTTAACAGTCAATAACTTTAAAATGTTCCTACACATAGGAAATAACAATAATTATATTGCGTACAGATATTTTAATTAAACAGGACCGTTTTTACCTTGTTGACTTTTTAACTTTAGAGTTGTTGGGGATTTTATTAACAATTTTTATTGATTCATATCTTTTGAAGGTTATTCCTATCAATGTAATATATCATTGAAGAAGAAGAAGACAACACTAATAATCTAAATGAAAATATGAAAAAAATAAGACTCAGTAAAATCAAAAGATAACGGTCGCAATTGGGACTCGAACCCAGAACCTCTCGTGTTACCAGGACAATCGCCTCTACCAATTCAGCCACTGAGACCTCTTATTAAAATTTAGTTTTTATCAATCTCATATTTCAAATTTCAGAATTACCAATATTATCTTTGACAAATTTTTTTCCAAGTTATTGGCAGCTACATTTTTCATTGCAAACAAGTGTTCGAAGAACTGGTTTGTAACCTAGATAGTCTTGGATAAATATGTCTAATTTTATTTATATGGTATTTTACTTTTTGTAAAAGTCTAAATGAATATTCAATTTTGATTAGAACAGCTCTCTTTTCATAACTTGTGAAAGTTATTCCCATCAACGTAATATATATTGCAGTTGCGACTGTTATCTTTTTATTTTTCTGTTCTTTTTGTTAAGTTTTAATGTATTAACCAGAAGTAATGGATATTTTTCTTAGATTACCATTATTGTTATTACAACGAAGATTGTTGTAGTAGTTGTTTTGCAGATCAATAGGCACCAATTGAGTTTCTGCTTGCACATTTTCAACCACAATTCCAAAGGGGGTTATTAAATAAATCTAATACGGGCTTTACATTTTTAAAATTGCCAAAACTTTCTTCAAAAAAGAAAATTAATTCTGAAATTTTGTCAAAATAAATTGATTTGTAATCACTCCTTTTATTATTCAGACATTTTTTCGTACGTAGGGAAACATGGTTAATTTCCTGCTTGTAACTGATTTAAAAATAGGTTTAGTTTGCATTGAAAAGACGAAACAAGATGAACTTTGCCCCGAAGCCGGGTATTCAACTGATTCAAATGATTTACAATATAAGATCAATTCCACGAGAGCGGCGGCAAACGTACGTTGTTTGTGGGAATTTAAATAAAAATATTGTTATAATTTATATCTAAATATTTGACAATGTGAGATGCGACCGCCGGTTGCACTCAAAGTGTCGCGGTCGGCGCATCGGTCGGCGCACCTGGTTTAGACTTATTTACGGATAACATAAGATTATAACACTAGAGCTCAGTGTGAGGTTAAAAAGACTTCGGCAACATACCATTTTCTACCTCGCACTATTCCAAGTTTCATCAGAATATCGATGTCTATTGTCACAATATTTCATCAAATAAAATAAATACATACGTTCACATCCCAATAAAAATAACACTCATAGTTATTTTTACCCATCATGCGGTTCTAAAATATAATAAATGATTTACCAAACTACTCAAACCCTTTTTACTGTATCAAATTCTTTTTCAGTAAAACCCACTTGAGAACAATTTCAATATTTTTCATTGAACTTGATTAATACTTTCAATCATCAAGTGTCGCCGGTTAAGTGTGCAGTTAACATCCCACTTTGCTAAATCAATCATCATTCAATCATTGCTCAAGTGGGGAACATATTTTACGATCATCCAATACGTGTCCACCTGTTAGGGATTAGGACAGGAGTAGAATATCCAATGTCTCTCAAAGATATCATAAATGTATGTGTAAAGCGGCGATTCCTGCACCAGAATACACATGAACACTAGCTTGAACTGCACCCAAAACAAGCTTTACCAGAGGCGACGGAAAACATTCATCACCCGGGCGAAGGGGGAAGGCTGGCGGGGCCGGCGGGGGGAAATTTGTTCATATTTTTACAAGAGCCGCGCGATGCGGTCATTTATGGAGAATCAAACCTAACAAGTTTTTGAGGTTATGCGCAATGAGCGGGCTTAATAATCACTAGTTTAAAATATTATGATACCTAAATACAATATAATAAATATATTTGATAATAAAATTATACTATAATAATGAATATTAACAATATTAATATTAATATTATTTTTGAAGTGGGTGAAGCGGGAAGCGGGAAGGCAGGCGGGGCCGGCGGGGGGGGGGGGGGGGGAAAGTTAATATTTTTACAGGAGCCGTACGGAGCGGTTGGTACCGGAGATAAATCGAATGACGTTTGGGGTTATGTCAACTGCGCGAGCCTAATACCTAATTATGACTTTAAATTGCAAATGAATACTGTCGTAATGGATGATTACATCTTTCGTGAACTCACTTGTAAATAAAGTCTATTAATTTATAAATTGGTTTCAGAGACACGGAAGAAATTGACCAATTAAAATAGGTATTCTATTCTTTCCCTGATAAATAAATACCTAATAAAAAAACTAGTTAGGTAGGTTAGGTCTAAGTTGAAATCTGCGTGTTCTCCTTTATATTTTGTCTACAATATCATTGCTAAATTTCTTAATAGAACTCGACTTTTGACGTTTGAATTTCGAATGCGTAATTAATTACGCATTCGAAATTCAAATACTAACTTTAGGTCATAATAATTGATATTAGTCGGAAATCTTTCCTGGTAAATAAACATCTATTAAAATATTTCTGTTTTCTCCCTGATGTAGCATCTCTTCTTCATCGGAACATATTTTAACATTTATTTAAACGTCAAAAGTCAAGTGTTCAGTTGCGTACGCGTGGAAAGGCCACTAGCAAAATTGTGTGTGACCGCGCGAACTTCACACCTGTTCACACCAATCTTTCAAACCATGTTTCAAAAAACGCAGGAGACGGAAAACAAAGAACGTTTACAGTGTGGTTCAAGCTAGTGTTCATGTGTATTCTGGCGCAGGAGTTCCGCCTTAACACAAGCTGTTGTGAACCCAGCTTTGCTCAGGGTTATGGATGATTTGAAGCAGGTTGTCAATTCTAATAAAATGGGTGTAATTTGTAGTAAGATGACAAATATTTTTTTGTTGAGAAATTTAATTTATTTTTATTATAAAAACTTATTGGAGTTTTCACGGTGGAAATTTTTGTTGGGAAAGGGCGTGTTGGGGATCTTGGAGTGAAAAGCGTGGTTACTTTTGTCAGTAATGTAATGTGGGGACATCGATGTAACTACTACAGATTAGCCCTCCCATACCTAATTTCAATCCAAAAATAACCACCTACGAGTAATTTCATAATACAACTACCCATCTACCCATTGAATTCTGTCGCGTCTCTTGCGTGACGTAGTTGTTTTGTTAGGAATAAATTGAACTTTTTGGTCAAATATTACTTTTCTCGATTCGCTTCAAATCTATGTGTTATGTTAATATTTTTTAAGTATTTGTGTAACTGAATATATTGTAAATAATAAAGTCCGCAATAGCCAATACTTAAAATATTTCTAACTGCCTAAATTTTATGATCTTCACAAAGCTAGTGATTCCGTTGCCGCGATCTTGCCATAAAACATATTATACGATGCTTCTTGCTTTTTGACTGTGAGATAATGCGCTTTCTTTTTGATAAATGTTTTCTTAAACCAATATATTTGGTTCTGGTGTCATTTTTAAGACCCACAAGTCTTGTCTAGAAATACTTGATAGAAGTGTGGGTGGGGGTATATTCTCCATATATTATACAATATGATATTATACCAACAAATTTTTTCCTTCTTGCTCTAGGAAATTGTTAAGTTTGCTTCATTCACTTAGCTACATCGTTTCATACATATTCTTCTGTTATTCTGATTCTTGACATGGCCCGATTCAAATATTTGATTCACTCAATCATGCAATGTCATGGGCGTCCTCAACTATTTTTTCTATTCAACCCTGACAAATTTCTTTTTTTTAGTTGGTGTAGAAGTTGTAATTTTTTTTTTTTTTACATTAGCTCCACACAGGAGGCCCTGAGGAAAAAATAATTTCCCTCAGGGCCTATGTCATCTTTGAGGATGCTGTGTGGAGGGTGTTTTTGAGGAGAGGAAGGAGTGAACATGGGTGTTGAAAAGACCCATATTGTAGGAGGGAGGAAACACAGAGGCCGGCAAATCGTTTCACAGCCGAGCTGTTGAACTCAAGAACGAGTCGTAGAAACGACCCGTTCTCATGTGACTAATGTCAACCGTGTACAAATGTTGAGCGCGCATTTGGCGTGTTTCCCAACTATGCACCGGTGCCGAAGGGATCAATGACGCTAGTTCCTCAGAGCATCTTCCATTGAAATACCGGTAGAACATGGACAGCATTCCCACCTGACGCATGTGCTCTAAAGATTGCAATCCGTTCGTTTAGGTGGGAGAATCTATCCAACGGACCGCCCGTTTCTGCACAGAGTCGAGGGTATTTTTTAAGTATTTTGGAGCTCCAGACCAGAGGTGGCTGCCAAATTCAACCGTGGGGCGCACTTGCGATTTGTACAGGGCTAGCAGTTGTGTACTATTAAAGTATCTGCGTGCCCTGTACAGTATGCCCAGTTTCTGAGAGGCTAACTTAACTCTGGCCTCGATGGAGCCCCCGTACCTGAGCTGGTCACTAAGAGTTACACCAAGCATATCAATGGAAGGCCTGTTCGGGAGAATGCTTCCGTTGAAGGAGACTAGATTTTCATTTCGATCCCTTTTAGACGTGATCAGACAAGATTGGGTCTTTGAAACATTAAATTCGACAAGGTTATTCCTACCCCAAGAGAAAACACTTTCGATGTAACCGTCCATTCTTTGCTTCAAAGCCCTCCGGGCCATTGGTGTTTGGGTGCCCTTTGGGGGCTTGTCATACAAAAAGCTGTCATGGACTGTACTGTCATCTGCGTAACAATGAATCGGTGCACACATCAAGAGGTCATTGATGTGCAACAAAAACAAAGTCGGAGACAGAACCGATCCCTGTGGGACGCCAGCATTTATCGAATGCGAGGAAGAGGTGAAACCATCAGCAACCGCCTGAATCGACCTCTCCCTCAAAAAGTCATCAATCCACGTACATAAGGATGCGGGAAGTCCGTAAGAAGGCAGTTTGTTGACAAGGCCTCGATGCCAAACCCGGTCCAAAAACGTTCCAGGCACCGCCCCCAAACATGCGTCACATACGCGAGAAGATCACCGCACGAGCGGTTCCGCCGGAATCCGTATTGACGGTCGTTAATAATTTTGTTCTTCTCGAGGTATGTGAGCAGTTTGTCGTTGATCACACGTTCCATCACTTTTGACAGAACAGATGTGATCGCTATGGGGCGGTAGTTGGCCGGGTTGGAGCGGTCACCCTTCTTTGGAATAGGGTGAATGATCGCTTTTTTCCAACCAGAGGGCACAGACCCAGACTTCAGGGACATTTTGAAAAGCTTTGTCAAAATAATTATGTTAAATAATTATGTCGTAATATCGCTTTTGAAAAACAGCGTCATTAATAAAAAAGTTTTCTGTCAAATTTTTAGACAGAGGGAGAAAAAAAAAAGAAATAGAATAAAAATTATTAACCCCTGTGCGAAGATATTAGAGTATGCAAGAATGTTGCTTGTAAAAGGGTGTGTATAATTCTCTTAAGGTTTCAGATTCAAATGAAAGGCACCCCGTTTCAAATAAGTATTTATTTAATTTATTTACAGTTCTACTTCAGATATGACTTGCACTATTCTTTGACTCTACATGAAATATGATCCACGACGGCTCGATCCCGGGGATCTAAGACACTTCTAGTTCATCGGTTGCTTCGGGTGCACATTGTATTTATAAAAAAATGCTAGCGAAAGAAACCTATACAATCAAAATAAACAACACACAACTAGCTAAAAATGCTAGCGAAAGAAACCTATACAATCAAAATAAACAACAAACAACACACAACGAGACATAACCAGCTGGAATAGGTAACTACTTTACCAACTGAAGATTAGTTACTAGAATACACAACAAGGATTCAGCCAAGTGTTGAACCGTTTTTATACAGCATTATATTTATTATGAATTTTATTCCAAAGAGGACAGTATTAGCAGTTTATTGATTTTAACAGGGTGTAAAGGTAATTATTTTAAGTTATTTACGCAAGGTTTAATTATTAACTTGATAAAATTATTGCATATTTCAATATTTCTTAACACACACACACACACACATGCATGGTGCGCTTAAAAGTTATAAATGATTCACATTTGATGAAACTCTGTTAGTAAATTTTCCTTACTTTTATTACTACATATAGTAGTATACTTATTTAAGTAAATATTTATCTCCTCGTGATCATCTATCTGCGAGTCCTTTTTAGACTCTTTATTATTATTAAGATTGGATCAAAGAGATTTCTTATAATTACGTGTTATTTGTAATGAACATAGTTTGTATGTGCCCAATGAATAGTCCTGAAACACTAAAAGGTGGCTGTAATAATTGAAGTCAGTCAGTGTGTGTGTACGAGGATACGAGGGGTAGCTAGCTAGTAACTATAAGTTGGTGCAGAATAAGAGATATATGTAACGGATGGTGCCTGAAGGGGGTGCCTGGAACTAGAGAACGTGTTCCCCCCGGGTCTGCCGAGAGTGGTGTGCCAAGAGAAGAAGGGCAACTCTTGCTGCCGAGAGGACTTGTGCAATAGACCACAGCCTGCCACAGGTAACTTCAATCATAAGGCAAATCTCAATCAATCAACCAACCTAACACCGTTGTGAACTTTTGCATTTGTACCTTTGTGTGAAGTGTTTTCATTGACTTTAACAAACAACGTAGCTTAACATACCGCTTAACACGCAAAGTGGATATCCCAATGTATCTGAAAAGAATACATTCGGAATCTATGTTCAAATTCTGAAAAAATCTTTTATATTTGATCAAAATTACAAATCTATGAAAACTTCTCGATTGGCTACCCCCGTTTATTACAAGTATAATATGAAAGAATTAGGAAATATCATGTTTATTTTGATATTGCTAGTGTTTAATTGCTCAATAACAGTAATGAAGGTTTTTGAATGCGTTTTATCGTCCCTGTTAACACACTAAACCCCTCCTGTGTGCAATGCGATGCAGGTGTCTCGACCGCAAAATGATGTTTCCACAAGACAACCCCATCCTATGCCTATCGTCTACGGCGCGCAATGATACCGTGGTGATCCATTGTTGCAAGGAGCACATGTGCAACCGAGACTTAAAGTTGCCGCTCAACCCGAACAAGACTCCAGGTAACCGTCCGGCTACCAGCTACCAGCTACCCACCGTAAACCCATGAACCCACTAATCCAAACACTTTCTTTCAGCAGGTTGATGGTTGCATGCGTGATTTCACTATAGTTCTAGGCTCTAATTTGCAAGCTCTCTCTTTCTTTCCTTTGCCACGCATATTAATATGTATAGCGCTTCCAGTGTTTTTTTTACTATTTTGTAGAACAGTTCTAACACATACTTATGATTATTTTTTTAGTTTTTATCTTAATAATTTTTCTTTCTATTTAAATAAAATGGATGAATTAAGTAGTCAGTTTGCTGTGAATTAAATTAGTGCACAATGAGTATTGTATTTGTTGGCCGAGTTGGTGAGTGTGTTGAATTAATCATGTTTGTATAAGAGTGATAATAAGTTGGTCGGTGTCGCTAGATGTTTTGACAAAGGAGCAGTGTTTCCCCCCGTGGGCTACCCGGTGTGGTGTCGGGAGCACGTGGAGGAGCCGCGGAGCGAGACCGACTGCTGCACGGATTACGACTTCTGTAACAATCGTACCAATCTACTGTCCCCTCAGCCAGGTACAACTTTGGCCTCATCTCCGGGAGCTTGTTGTGACGTCCTGTTACTGGTCTGTTACTGGTCTGGTCATCATTGCATCTTGTCCTGTCATAGAGCTGGAGATTGTTGTCCCGAGTATTCATATTCAGGAAAGGAATAAACACAAATACTGCACTGACTCTTCTCCCTGTTATCCCGCGGCAGGATTTTATGGTGGACTATCTTCTGCAGATCTGAGATTCTCAATTTGCAGTTGGTACTCTGTGACAATAATTCTTGCCTGTAGCCAAAACCCATTGTCAATCAATTAATTATTTTCATGTTTGTGTCACTTGTCTGATTTCTTCATTGTGTTGTAAATTCCTCTCTTCCTCTGAGTATATACACTCTCGATTGTCTTTACAAAGCTCTTCCTCAATTCTCAATGCTCGTCTTTTCCAAAATCCAATTGTCCTTCCATAATTTGTCAAATGTATGTGTTTTCATTTCAACATATATGTCATTCTCCTCCACAGATCACATTTGAATGTTTGCAATTCAATGCAGATATTTGCAATTGGATTCAATTCTAAGTTTCATGGGTAATAAATAGCGATGCATGAAATGGCCATTCATAATAATTATTAGACTTTTCATTCGAAATATGTCTCTGGGTATTTTATAAGTTGCATCTTTGGGAAAATAATATAAGGCCGACTGTCCTCCGTTTCAGTTCACTTCAATCAGACAACGATTGTATCTTGGAGAAATACAGTTTGGTTTCGCATGGTTACTGTGATTTCTGCCTACTGAAAGTATTTCGATGTTGAGAGAGTACTTGCCTTAATCCCGTTTTCACAGCTCAAGCAATTATGTTAGCAATCTGTAAGTGAAAATTCATAGTGTGGATGTTAATGTGAAAGAAAAAGGTTAATATGTAGTTTTTCTTTATTAAATTTTATGTAAAAAATATTTGTGTTTTTTTTTTTTGTGAATGAATAGAGAAATTTATTTAACACCATTTTATTATATATGTTTGTGCATGGTGCAATAATGTTTGTTACTTATTTACCTGTTTCATTCCCTACCATGATACAAATCTATCAATAAAACGTAAAAGCATCATGGATTTTTTTCTTCTTTCCTTTCTTAAGTTTGTTGAAAACTGATAGATTTTTTTTTTGGTTTAAATCAAAATAAGATTTTAAATTAAAGTAGCTATAAAAGTGTGCTGCGGTAACCTTCTTCATTTTCATTGCAGGGTGTCAAACATACAAAATTACCCAATTATTACAATAACAATTTTTTTATCTACTTATATAAAATTTGCTACACTCTCTTAGTAAGCCGCCACTCGATTATCCAACATTTACTACAATCCTGCTATTTTTACTAGTTGAAAGCACAAAATCAAGCTCTTTAATTTGCCGGTAAGTCGAATTCAGTGGTCAGTCAGCCGCGAGCCTGGATTCGATAGCCAAGCTTTATAAATCAACGGGTTGGGTTATCTTACATGCGCAGTTACTATACCACGGTTCAGCCTGCTGGAGCTGACCAATTTCAGTAGTCCGCCACGTGCCTAGAATCGACAGCCAAGCTTTATAAACCGACGGTTTGGGTTATCTTACACACTCAGTTACTATACCGCGCTTCAGCCTGCTGGAGCTGACCAAATTCAGTAGTTCGCCACGTGCCTAAACTCGATAGCCAAGCTTTATAAACCGACGGTTTGGGTTATCTTACACACTTAGTTACTATAGTTCTAGCTTGCTGGAACTGACCAAATTCAGTAGTCTGCCACACGCCTAGACTCGATAGCCAAGCTTTAAAAACCGACGGGTTGGGTTATCTTACGACACCGTGTTTTAGCTAATCTCACCAGGGTTCATTATTGTTGTTTTAGGAAATTTAACACTGTGTATTCTAGCTATTGTGAAGTGTGTTTCTGTTCGTTTCGTTCTGCCACATTTTTTGTTTAAAGTCATCTCCCAAGCTTAAATACTACACTTTAAGCTATTCCAAGTACAAATTTCAGAATAAAAGCGGTTTTAATTTTTAAGCATATTTTGTACTTATGTTCTGTAATCTGCCGCTTTGACTAGTTGGATACTGACCGGGTGGCGGATTAGTGAGAGTAAAACAGTATTAAAATTTAAACATTATTATCCTGCCCTAACTAAAGAAGCCCGTCCTATTTTCCATGTTCGTAATGAAAAACAGTATCCCCTTGGATTCATGTCCTGTCACCTGAAATGTGAGTACCTACCTTTATTATACTGAGTTTATTGACAAAATTTGTATTATTTATATCTGCAAAAGCTTGCTTATAATATTTTGTTACAATTTCGCTTTATGATGGTTAATAAATGTAATTTATGAATACAGTATAACCCTATTTTGTTTTTCACTTAAAAAGTTATTTCAACCCTAATCCACTCAACTACCAACATCATTACCACTAATAATAATATAAAATTTGTATTGCATAATATATTATTTTTTATAACAGTCTTGTGATAATTTAGTATTCGGTGTATTCTTCAAATTACTCCTTACAAAACGCAAATTTTGTAATAATAAAATAACTTTACATAATAAAATGACAGTATATACAAAGCAATGATAAGAGAACAAATAATTAACAATAAGAGTATGTATTACTATAGCACAGGACAATAAGTGCTATTATATCACAGGACAGTAATAATAAACAATAACAGTACAATAGCACAGTGTAATAACATCACAGGACAATAATAATAAACAATAACAGTGCTATTATATCACAGGGCAATAATAATAAACAATAACAGTGCTATTATATCACAGGGCAATAATAATAAACAATAACAGTGCTATTATATCACAAGGCAATAATAATAAACAATAACAGTGCTATTATATCACACAACAATAATAATAAACAATAACAGTGCTATTATGTCACAGGGCAATAATAATAAACAAAAACAGTGCTATTGTATTACAGGAAAATAATAATAAACAATAACAGCTATTATATAATAAACAAAAATAGTGCTATTACAGCACAGGACAATAATATAATAAACAATAACAGTGATATTATAACACAAGACAAAACAAGAATACTAAACATAATATAAAACAGGAGTCACTTAATGCTCAGAAATAAGAACATCCGAGTAGACACATGAAAAGTACCAAATGAACATGGTTTATTTCTTATTATTTACAAATAGTATTTTTTAAATAATTTTGTTTTTAAAGCCCATTTAAATTCAGTTTTGATTACTGATTTTGGTAAGACCTGAGGGAAATTTATTTTAAGCAACTGAACCACTGAACAGGTATTTCCTGAAAGTGTGGTCTATACCCATTTGAAAGAAAAAGAAAAAAGAAAACGAAAACATAAGACTTCCGAAACTTAGAAGAATCAAAAATATTTGAAAGTGCTTGCTTAACTTCTTTAACAATATTGAAAATTTGACCTTACTTCAGGTGCACTGACACGCCCTGAACACACTTCTATTGATTAGTCTCTTCAGTAGTACAGTTCTTTATCATTTTTTGATTCATAAATTTATATAAACAGAAAAAAAATGAAATAAGTAATTTGAATAAATTAACTATGTGATGTGTAGACTATTCAGAAGAGTTATTATTGAGTGCATTGTTAAGTACATTCTTGACCTGACTGACATTTAATTGACCCTCATTACGATTTTGACTGTAATATTTTTTTCTATTGACATCTACCGAATCTTACCTTACAACAAGGCGGCTTCCCAATCGTTTTGAGGTTAGATCTACTTTTTACTTTAATTTACA
Source organism: Glyphotaelius pellucidus (assembly GCA_936435175.1). Classification (NCBI taxonomy): domain Eukaryota; kingdom Metazoa; phylum Arthropoda; class Insecta; order Trichoptera; family Limnephilidae; genus Glyphotaelius; species Glyphotaelius pellucidus. Next base: position 42,260,547 of record OW386542.1, on the reverse strand, counting down.
TGGGATCGAATAAATCTGATGAGAATTTTAGCTGTTGCTTTTTTAAAATTTAGTTTACCGACTATTTTTGTTTGTTAAATTTGCTTTCCTCACAGCCTTACTAATAAAATTTTACACAACTGATGAACAATGTTTATTAGCCTTACTAATAAACGTGTTTTAAATTTTATAAAACTGAAAACAATGTTTATTGTAAGGCTGCAGCAGTTATAGAAAGTTAGTTTCATGCTTTCTTCTGAACTTTATGGGTAAGTTATATTGTGTTTTTAACAGTTTGCATGGTTACGCACTTATATTACTATTAATATAAGTATTATATTAATACTAGCACTTGTATTAATACTCTTAATAATTTTTGTATTTATTTGAACTTTTTGTTTTATTTTATTAACCTGCATGTCCATTAACTTTTTGTTTTTATTTCCTTTAACTGGTACGCTTTTTATGCTTTTTTGTAACCGCCACTAGGCATTCTTTAAAAAGGTTTTGTAATATTGTGTAACATATTTATAATATTGAAAGTTCGTATTTACTTAAGATTTTCCGTGTTATACAGGGCGTAAAGGGAGGTACTTGACTTACTTTAACCAGTATTTAATTTCTGATATTATTTGAAACAAAAAATGTAAATGCAATTGGTCTCTGATGACTTTTTAGATATCTTTTTTTTAATCAAAATTAACAAAAAAATTCTTTCATGTCGTCCGTGGTCACTCAGCCGAGTAACCGATCGGACCCTCACCCCGCCCTTAATTGTCCAACACATACTGATTTTTGTTTAAAAATAAATAAAAAAAAATCAAAAATGTCACTGGAGATCAAACTTTCGTTTACATTTTTTACTCCAAATAATGTCAGGAATCACTCGTTAAAGTAAGTCAAGTGCGTCCCTTGTATAATTACCCTGTACAATTATGTGTCCACTAAAGAAAGTTTTATTTTAAATATTTTACGGAATTTTGGAGAAATATGTGTTGTATTGATTTGATGAAGATTTATTACATCTGATAAATTTTATTATACGACTCTTGTACATCACAATATTTGTTTTTCAAATATTCAATATTATATCTCATCTTACCATGTTTTATCATTATCACCTTTTCATGTTTAAATTTTTTTTTACTGGGGCCATGCACTATCACATAGAAATCTTAAATTTACACATTATAACATCAGTAACTAATAAGTGGTTTTTTTTCATGCCATGGAAAAATTATTCCTTCGTAATTATTATTTTGTGACTCAATCCGTGAATGTGATGTTTTTTTTTATTGAGTCAGTTTATAGTAATATGCACAACATTTCATTTTATAAATTAAAATATTTTTACAGTAAGCACAACATTTCTTTTTAAATACATTCATTGTTTTTTCATTCTTCATTCTTTCAGGCATTTCATCATACATCTTTAGTCCTCTATACATTAGGCAGTTCTGTGATTTTGATTTTTTCATATGTGGCAATCTTACTCTATTTTTACCAAAAATAATGTCATCCAAAGGAAATCAGTATTTTTAAAATTAATTTCACAAGATTTTCTACCGCTTGAAGGCATTGGAACTATGTATGGCAAAACCATTTGGGGAATGTTGTGGGGCTAAGGAGGGAAAGGAGGAGGGTTAAAGAAGAGTTTGAGAAGCAGGGGGCTATTCACAATTCATTACTAAGCATAGCTAAAACCATTTCACAGATATGTTTCAATTTTTTATGGTGGAGCTGAGAGTATACTCTGAAATAAATTTTAATAAATGACATTAATAGTAAAATAGAATTAAGTTTTTTTTTTTTGTAATAAAAGTGATTAAAATCATACCTTACGCCATATTTTTTTCACGTCACATTTGCGGAATGACATTTGAAACGCGTTTATAAAATTTGTTTACAAAAGTGTTAGTGTGTCTGTACTGAATTATGCTTATGGTGGGTTAGGAGTGGGTGGAGTGTCGGGCGCCAGCAGCTGGAAGATAGCCTGGCTGATAGCGGGCCCCGTGCTCGTGATCTGCGTGTGCGTGGCCACCTGGTGCCTGGTGCAGATGTGGCGCGACGGTAAGAGGGCGCGCGGGGCGTTCCTGCCGGGCGAGGACAGCCTGTGCGAGCCTCAGCACCCCATCATGGGCGCTGCCACAATCCGTGACATGATCGAGCTCACCACCTCGGGTTCCGGATCTGGTAATTGCCGCCTGTCTGTCTAACCACTCCCTTCACATGCACTCAACATTCATTGACTAGCTTTTCCACACACTGACCGATATTCACTAGTCTTTCATTTGTCGCTCTAACTAATCCGACAGTAGAACACACTTCACATAGAAGTTCACACACGGGTTAACTAGGACTTTACATTCATTACTAGACCTTAACTGACATTCACTAGTCCTAGATTCTTAGGGTACACACATAGATTAACTAGATCTTCACAATTCAACAAGCCTTCACCTTAAGGGGGGAGTCTGGTCCAGCCGAAGTTTATTTTCAATGCTTTTTTCAAAGACAAAATTTATTTTCATTCACGAAACTTTTGTTATGTCTAAAGGTACATTTGAACAAGAAAAAACACTCTGAAAATTTTATTTGAATATTTATATATATAGATATAGGGGCCACAAGTAGCAGGTCCGACCAAATCGGCCAGAAACCTGGAGTCCTTGAAAATCATTTGAAACATGACGTTAAAATTTTTTTCATTAGAGTGCGAATGTAGAATGCGCGTGAACCATGAACAATTTTTAAAAAAAGTTGTTGATTACAAAAATGGCGAACATAAAATGAAAATTTACGTAAAAAATCGGCCTTATTTTTGCAATAACTTTCTTTGTCCAATAATTTTTCGTAAGTCGAGGTTCATCCGCATATAAATTAAATTTTCTTTATTTATTTTAATGAAATGAAAATTTAACGATCTACCAGCCAACCATTTAGCCAACTTGAAAAACGTGGTTTTGAGAAAAACGCTTTTAAAGTTTTCGCTTGTAACCGGGCCACTTCGTTTGCCATTCCACCTAATTGGTGCACACCTCTCCTAACTATATTTCAAAATTGAATTTGATGCTATAAATTTGGGAATGTATTCTCCATATGCATAGAAAGATTTTTAGGCAACAAAAAGTCGACTTTTTTAATCGGCTGGACCAGATTTCCCCCTTAATAAGCATTCACTGGTCGTCCATTTGTCCTAGATGCTCCAATCATTTGCCTTATGGCATCATGCAGTTAACTGTGAGGTAGAAAGGACATTTTAGAAGTTCACATTAACTAGATCTTCATTAGTTCTTTAGATAATTTCAATATCATTTTATTAAGTCCTGCAGCTCTTCTCTTTGAGACGGTGTAAACTGATTTATTCAGATAAACCAATATATTTTTCTGAAGAATATAACAAGTAGCCTTTTTTTTGTTCTTTGAGATAATTTCATTCAATTTAAAACAAGTTTTTTTTACATAAAATATCTACTAAATATTTACTAAAAAACGGTTATTGTCAGTTCAATTTTTTTAATTTTTTATAAAATTAACAAACTTAACAAATCTTTTGCGAAAATGCCTTGCAATGGCGGTCTATATCTGTCTATCTGGCCTCTTGGAATGCATTACAATTATTTGGAAGTGTTAAATGATGCAACTCATAGTAATACAAAAGGAGGTAGAACATTTTTTATCAATCCAACTCAGTTTGTGCAATAAAGCACACAAAAATACTGTTTTGCTATTGAACTGAAAGGCACAAAAATACCCAAGATTGATTGATTGGAAACTTATACCAAAATGAAACAACTCTCACAAAATCGTGTTGCGAACACTCTCGTATGGGTGTATTAAGGTTTCACTGTATATCCTAGAGACGTACTGTTGCAGCAGGCCTTCCCCTCCTGGTGCAGAGATCCATTGCCCGGCAGATTCAGCTGCTGGACATCATCGGCAAGGGCCGCTTCGGAGAGGTGTGGCGCGGGCGCTGGCGTGGCGAGAACGTCGCCGTCAAGATCTTCTCCTCGCGAGAGGAATGCTCATGGTTCCGGGAGGCTGAAATCTACCAGACCGTCATGCTACGGCATGAGAACATCCTGGGATTCATTGCTGCTGACAACAAAGGTAAGTCTTAGGCCCCTTTACCATAGGGATACACAAGTTGCGTACTGTCACTCATGTTGTGTACTGAAAACAATTTGTCGCTCACAGTCCGTATATGTCAATACTGAAACCATAAGAACCGCGTCGCCACCAATTGTTGTTGAATTCTCGAAATATGAAAACTAGCATGTTTTTATAACCTCACTCACAGCCAAACAGTTGCTGTGGCTGTCATTTTTAAATCCTCAGTCATTCTTTGTTGACTCTATTGACTTTGTTCCTAGCATTGACCTAATACACATGCATTGTTACAAAGTGTCTGACATATAAGTTGTTAATTTTAAGATATAGTACTCCAATTATTACTACAAGCAAGGTTCTCTTTATTCTGATTTATCTGTACCTTGTTGTCCTATGGTCAAAAGTCAACTTAATCTTTTCAAAAATATTATGTCAGTTTGTGTGCAGATCCAAAGTGGTATGGAGATTTTTTATTTTGTTCATTCCTAAACTGTTTAATTTCCAGACAATGGAACCTGGACTCAGTTGTGGCTGATCACCGACTACCACGAGAACGGGTCCCTGTTTGATTTCCTGAGCGCGCGCACGGTGGACGCGGCCACCCTCGTCAGGATGGCCCTCTCCATAGCCACCGGCCTGGCGCACCTGCACATGGACATTGTGGGCACCAAGGGACTCACGCACCCCTCCACTGGTACCCTAAATATTTTAATACTAACAGGAAAGAGTATTGCCGGCTTTATTGTCGCCACATTGATTCCTCGTATTACCTGAAATAATAAAGCCACATGAAAGAACATAGACAGGTCTGGAAATATGAAGAACTTTCTATTTATGCAAGTATATACATAGTAAACATATTACAAGTGAGTTGTAACATAAGTTTTTAATTTTAACAACCAATGGTCTAAGTGTCAGTAAGTGTCAGTTAGCATTATTCAACTGAATATTGACAGTCAGTTTTTTTGTTTGCAGCATTTACCATTATTCTTGTGTATTAAAAAGTACAAATTCACGCTGTGGACATTGCGAATAAAGGCTTTGTAATTTTTAACAAACATTAAAATACACGCTTTATGGTGAGTTGTTTGCGCATTTTTGGTCAAGGGGCGTTTCTTACAGGGGTCTCAGTCGGTTAGCAGTCTATTGTTCTAGTGCTTTCATTGCGGTAGTACTTCTAAACCTACCTATGTTCTTTGCATCACTTATATTTTCACTATCTTCCGGATTTCATTAACGTCTTTTTTCTTAGCGAATATACCATAAGTTGTTTGGAATACGAGTTACAATGGTGGTAGCAACAATAATGTAACATTTGAAAACAGTAATGTAGATCTTTAACTATTTCAGAAATTTGAACTAAAATTAGTAATGTACATATTTATGACCCTTAATCGCTTGGTTATGCAATTCAACAAAATGTTTTGATTTAATGAAAATAAATAACTTTGTATACACCGCTATTTAATCAAAATAATCTATATGTTTTCTTCGTCGGGACAAATATTTAAGGGTGTATATCATTATTCTTTTATCCTGATGAAGAAACTATTAGCTTTGAAACATGTCGATTCTTTTGATGAAATGTGATGTACACAAAGTTATTTATTTTCATTAAATTAAAATGACTCCACAAAGTGAATTTGCGATTATTAAACAAAAAATGTTTTGGTTCAGTATTTTGATTATTTTCTTAACTACCTGGTAGAATATAAAATAATCTCTTAGTTTCGAACGTCCAGTTGATTAATCAGACATCTCCAAAAAATCGAAATTTGAGTATGCAGTTATATGTAAAAGTGTACCCTCTATCTGGTACAATACTCGGATTACTCATAAACACCACCAAATCAATTATAATGCAGAAAGACTTGTTGTGAATTAAACAAAATGCTGATGTTTCTGAATCACTAGTAGGATATTTCAAAATGTCATATTAATGTACCATGCCTCCGTATTCAATTTATAAAACATTGTAAATAATATTTAATTAAAGGTGAGCATTCGAATATTGCATTCCTCGTAATCTCAAAATTTTGTATTAGGAGATATCTGACTAATAAACTTCACGATCAGTTTGTGTATTTTACGTAATTTAATTTAGAATATAAAATAATAACTTTGTTTGTGTAAAAGTGCCCTTGCGATTTGCGATACATTTTGTGAGATTTTTGCGATGCCTCTTCGATAACTATGTCCTTGCTCCAGTAAAACTATCTTAATGTTTGCTCGTATAAATATAATAATGTGTGTATAAAAATATTTATTATGTAATACCTTTTCTCCTTATTCTCAAAAATTCACATAAACTGAGTTATTTATATTATCTAACATGTTATTTTTGTTTATGTTCCAGTGATATGTACAATAATTGTATTTGCGTAAAACTTATGTTCCATTTCATTACAGATGTCAAAAATATGATCTCATTGAATGTTGTCATCAAGTATTTTGTCCGTTGGTTGCAGGGAAGCCAGCTATTGCTCACAGAGATCTCAAGTCGAAGAACATCTTGGTGAAGTCCAACCTGACTTGTGTCATTGGGGATTTGGGTCTGGCCGTGAGGCATGACGTTGCCCTTGACACCGTTGACATTCCGTCGACCAACCGCGTCGGTACAAAGAGATACATGGCTCCAGAAGTAAGGTTTCTCTGTTCTATTAATCCATCGCTTATGCCTTGATCACACGTCCCGTTACTAGGCAGAGAGTTGGGTGGACGAGAAGGTCCACCCAATGTATTTTTTAAATGGCACCAAGTCAGTCAGTCAGTTCAGTTTCGACGCTGCAGACTAGCGAGACAATGAATCGCAAAAAGATAATTTAATAAAATGCTGCAAGCGACGTGAGTGCGCCGAGTGGCGAGTATACACCGAGTTTATACCTGCCGAATGACCAAGCGAGTCAGATGCGGGGAAGCACAGAAGGGGTGTGCACTCGGTATAGTAAATAGAACAGGGTTTGAGTGACTGTCGAACCCTTTAACTCAGCCGAACACTCGGTGATGTACTTACATGCACCGAGCACTTGGCCGGGAGCATTGTCTCGCCCACCTACTTGGTATGTGTGATCAAGGCATTAGGAATTTTCTCCACTAATCTTTGTACGTGAATTTGCAGTGTGTCTTGTTTTGAGAAATGTTGCTGACACACTTGCGCTGTACTCTCCTATTACAGCAAATTCTGGAAATTGTGTATTTAAGTAGGTAAAAATACATTCAACGCATGACAGGCATAGTCAATCCATTGAAAGCCATAGAAAATCACAGAAATTTAACTGCCGATAATGCACAACGGACTTGCCTTGCATTTTTGTCTCGATTTAAAGCTGACTTAAAGCAAAAGACACTACAAAAGATACAGAGTCACCCTTCAGGACTGATACAGACAGATTCATTTGCAGTGTCAAAAAATATATTTTCTCACATTGCAATTTGCGCAAGTGTTGGAAATAACACACGCACTAAAAAAACACAAAAATTACTATCTTACTCAACTAGTTAATTCCATACATTATTAATTTTAAAATTAATAATGATTAATTATGAAACGCAACACAAAACACATCATTAGTACCTCCCGAGTCAAATAACAACTGTATATGCAATGAGAATCATAAACGTAAAATACAATAGTACCCTTTACACGCAGAGTTCGGAGCGGGACGTGCCCCGCGCCACTTCAGGCCGCCGCGCAGAAAAGTAAGATAACGGCTTACAGCGCATTCACTGTGAGACTTTTCTGCGCGGCGGCCTGAAGTGGCGCGGGGCACGTCCCGCTCCGAACTCTACGTGTGGGGGAGACTAATGAAACCCATTGTATAAGAAGTACATTTTTTAAATGTATAATTTCAGGTGCTAGACGAGTCGATCGACAACCGGCAGTTTGACCCGTTTAAGCGGTCGGATGTGTACGCACTGGGCTTGGTGCTTTGGGAGATGGCGCGGCGTTGCAGCGTGGGCGGCATGCACGATGAATATCAGCCGCCGTACTACGACTGCGTGCCGCCCGACCCGGCGCTGGAGGACATGCGGCGGGTCGTCTGCACGGAGACTCGGCGTCCCAGCATACCCAACCGCTGGCAAGCTGATCAGGTACTTATTATAAGTTTCATCTTTCATAAGTCATGATAATAATTAGTCAATTTTGTTGATTGGGATCCCATCATTGGGAAGATAAAAATGTCCTGATACCAAGAACTTGTGGTCTATGGTGTCAATACTAGTGTCAGAGTCTCGTACAATCCTCTAAAGGATTTTGATATTTCGGTTTTGTCGAGTGCAAGAATCGGAATACATAATAACATGCTTTTGTAATGCTGCATGAGTTTAAAGGGCTTAACAAGACTTGCTGCCATGTCTTGAGAACCTCTTCCACCTTCAACTTTGTTCATGTCGGGAGAACATTGTCTCTTTTGCTCGCTTTAGAGCTGGACTGAGATGATCTAACGGCTCCTTTCGTATGACGTAGCGGGGTCTGGTCCAGAGAGTGTAGGGTAATCTGTGGTCCAGGGTGAAGCGATGGTTAATAGAGAAAAGAGGCGAATAGGTGCAGGGTCAAAGTGAGGTAGAGCGGGCAGGGCAGAGAGTTAAGACGAGCGTTGCTTGTTAACTAACTTTCAAAAGGGCTTGTAGCCCTTATTTGCAGGGGGTTTGACAATGGTAGCAACTTACCGTTGCCATCGCCCCTGTGCAAGATTCCTGGAATCGTGTAAAAGACAGTCGCAATGACGCGTGGCGGCTTTCTCTTTTTTAATCTCTCTTTGCTTGCTCGCTCCACCCCCACTCCGATGGATTATTTATTTAAGATACAATGTTACATGCAGTTGTACATAGTCACAATACATTTTACAAAACGCTGCCTGCTTTGGGCTTGCTTTCTCTTTCGTGATATGGCCACATGCTCAGCGCATCCGTTACAGCATGTTAGATCAGCTGCTGTGTTGACCACCCCTTGCAGTCTTTAAATGTACATTAGGCAAACCAGCATGCATTACAAACTATTGCAGAAGTCCAATCTGAAGACCACAGAATCTGGAATCTGTTGGGAGTCACCTTCTTATGGATTTTAATTGTCTTTTTATAAAAGAGTCGTCCTTCGTAAAATTCTGGTTTACAGGAGTCATGCGCTGATTAGGTTTCGCTCAGTTTGAGTGTTGGTGACCATTTTATAAATTTGTAGGAACTGGTTCCAAAAATCGCCAGTTCCTCGGATCCACTGTGATCCAGTATCCCGCGACAACTAGTCACTGGGACAAAGTAACTGCGATAAGCAATGACGTCATATGTAATAAATAGCAGTGGTATTATTATTCATAACAAGTTAGCTGTACCTAGTTACAATAATAATCATATTACCGTCAATCTCCGTACCCAGAGAGATACTCAAATTTACAAATCCATAGTAATTATACCTGCCTGCTTTCAAGTCCTCATGCGATCTGCTAACGAAAGTGGCATTATCCTTGAATTCGAAACTGAATTACAAAAGTAGCTTTTTAACAAACTCCACATACGAAAACGGCTTGGCGTAAGGCACGGCGTCACAGTTGCATTCTTAGCGGAATTCTTGAATTTCAACCGTACAGACGTAAGCCTATTAGTAACGTCCGATGTTTATTGCAGGTGTTACAAGCCATGTCGAAGGTGATGAAGGAGTGCTGGTACCACAACCCCGCAGCTCGTCTCACTGCTCTCCGCATCAAGAAGACGCTCGCCAACATTGGCGCTGAAGAGCACATTAAGATAATTTGATGTATGTTACCTCACATGTGAAGATCCAGTGTTTGACACTATTTTGGAACCACACGACAAACCTTGGAAAGGCTCCAACTGTAGAGTTGCAGCCATTGCCAGAGAGTGGCTGTAACTTTAAGACAGTTATAATATTATTTTTACCCCAATTTCAACGGTTTGTCCTCCTTGTATGACTTTAATTAATATATAATTTCTTATTTAAGATTGGCAGTTAAAGTAGTAGTTTCACCTAGTTTCCCTCTGGTGGTTATTCTATATTTTAGTTTTGTGTATCCGACAAGCAATTCAAGCCAATGCTACCTTTCTGTCAGCTATGACAAATTTCCAGGTTGTTGATAAATAGCTATTACATAAAATATATATTGTCTAATGGTCCCTTAAAATCATGTTTTTTAGTGAGCATTTTCATTATATACTTATAAAATTCTTCAAATATCTACAGTCAGGGCCCCAAACCAAAACACCTAACAATGTAACATAGTAACAAAACATATAACGAACCATAAAAATCCTTCGTAACTAACTATAATACATACAAAGGATGATGAATACATGCAATTAATATGTAATACATGCATTTAGCATATGCATCCAAATCACACAAAACAATATTATTATATTTTGTGAAGAAGTGTCCCAGAAGATCTGCTCTGTAATTTAGACACTAATTTCGTAAAAATATAGGATCTTTAGAATATTTGGGGTTGTGTATTAAAAAAAGTAATGATAATAAATAATATATATTTTTCCATAACATGGTAAGCAAATCCAACGCAATAAAATCTCAAGGTTCAGATATATTTCTAAAATGATTGTCTAATTTTGGACAGTGCTCAACAATGACCTCATACAGAAAATGTTTTCATATATTTGTAATTCCAATACATAATAATCTTCTATAAAGCAAACGCTAGTTGAAAATTATATATTAATTGTTATGTGTTAACATGTTCAAATTAAATATATTATTATCCACACTTTGCAGGCATCTGATATCTGATGCGCTCTATTTTTCTACATAAATCAATTGGCCAGTGTTCAATTATACATAAATTATGTTTTTTTGTTTGTTTAATTAAAATTTACAGTCACTTTGTGGCTATAAATTAATCATTGATACAGTAAAAGTGTTATTCTTGTATTTATTAATGTATTCAAATTTTGAACTGAAAACTTCTTTAGCACAAAAGTTGTGATTTGAAACTCGATGAAACGAAAAATAACGACACTAAAAAGAGACAAACACATACATCTAGATTTAGCCTGCGAGAGAATGAGATAGTATATTCGATCTCCTCCTTGTGTGGTGCTTCGTAGCCTATCAGTCTCCTCCTTGTGCGATGTTTCGTAGCCTCCCCACTCTTGTCTACTTTAGTTTTCTGAAGGTTTCACTTCTACCGCGTGTGAATTGCACTCTCTGTAATCATTTGCAACTCTGTCCATCAATGACAATTTTTTTCACAAAACCGAGTGATTTATTTATTTAAATTATAGATTTTTAGTAATTTGTGCAATACATAAATGTATCTCTCCAGTCATTTTGTTAAAATCACATTATCAAACAATTCAGTGATTAAATTTTTGTTTAACATAAAACAGTAAGATTAATTAACATTTTATTTATGTGTAGTTATATGATCAGATAATTATTGTACGTTGTAACTAAAACAAATGCATTTGAATGATGTGATCAATTTTAATTATATAAAACAATAATTTATTGAGTTGACAGAACAACCGTACTAAATTATATTAAAAAATTTAATATAGCTACCTCTGCAAATTCAGTTTGAAGGGAAAATTAGGTACTGAAGGTAAAGACTTGGCGTACAATAGACGAGTCAAAAAGGAAAAAGGGAATAAAGCAAACCGAAGGCAGCGTAACTGTCCCCCTTTTTGTGATTTGTCAATAAATTAATCTGACAGTATGCAGGCAACTCACATCATAATACATATCTAGTACGTATTACGATTACAAACCTCACCCCATGAACCCGACCATCCCTGCTAAGTCACCAAACTTAGCGAGTCACTTGTGGTGACCTATGGCAGGGGTGTTGGATGTTGGATTTTAGGGTAAGTCTGTAAATTTGGAAGACTATGTTTTACAGACATAATTTCATTTTAAAATTTATATTGTAAAGTTAACACCATTCATGATAATTTATGCTAAATCTTTAGTTTTAAAATAAGTGGGTAGGTTTTCTTCCATATTACTTTTGAATGATGTTTATATAACTGTTTAATTTTGATATGTTCCTACTTAAAGCAACATAACAGGCTTACGCAAATTTATATTAGTTTTTAATCAATTATATAATTATTACCTTCAAAGGGCCGACGATTAATGAATTTGAAATTATATTTATTGTAAGTTTTTGAGTCACAACTAGCTTTATGTTTAATTTATTATAAAACTAGCGCAGACCTGTGAAAAATCACGGGATATTTTAAAATTGTAGGTTTTGTGAAGCTGAAAGTATTTGTAAAAAAAATATTTGTGTCAGTCTTTCATTGCCAAATCATTGCCTCTCAAAAGAAGAAATTTACCTTTAGAATGTTAGTAAACGTGAAAAATTACGAAATCTATCTAATGACATTATAAAAGGACAATTATACCAGACACATTATATAATCGAACAAAAAATGTAGCACCGCTTTTGAAAAAATGTGTGTACTAATGAAATAGCTACATAAATGGCCCGCTACAGTAATACACTGGACTTGATACAGTGAGACCACGCACGTTTTCTCAGTTCTTTATTAGTTTATCTGAGCAATTGTTAATCAAAATTTAAGCACTCGAGCGATCGCATTAATAATTGAAATACGAGTTGAGCGACAGTGATTTCTGAGTGTTCGGTTAGAAAATTTCCTGTCCTCATTAAAAAAAACCACATCTCCGAATTTGAATATGGAGACTCATAAACTGATTCAAGTGCTGTGCAGCCAAAGATTCCACCCAAATTTTACCATTTATCCCATATTTCTAGGATTTATAACAAAACTTTATAAATTAGCGAATTCTGTATCATAGCTCCTTTGAAATTGCAGGGCATGGTTATTCGATTAATTGAATATTTTCTATTTCGTTGTGTTGTCTATGACCTATTTGATAATCACAGATACAAATACTATAAGAATCATTTTTAAGAATGTTTTACGAAAGGTAGATAAATTTGCCACATTATGGCAAGCGATCGCTTGTTGTTTTGCAAACTTGCCAAAATATGCCAAAAATCGCTCGAGTGGCTAAGAAAAGAAATACACATTTCAAATAAAGAATTATTTTAATAAAATAATTTTATTTTTCAAATTTATCCAGTTCCAATTTTGAAAATTAAAAGTTTATTGAACTTCAATAAGTTTACACATTACGCAGGAATACAATTTCAAATCAAGCACATTAGTATCATATAATATAATAATAAGGAATGCCTTTCTTTAATATTATTTATGAAAGGAGAACAAAAATGTTAGGTATTCTCGAGTTTCCCTGCCCGCCGAGCCTAAATTTTTTTTTGATCCGGCATGATCCAAAAAAAATATTCATAATATCACCAGCCTACACAGTGAATATTAGTTCCAGAAAGAATTTTGATAATGTTAGATCAATTTCATCCTACTTTGGACACACAGACATGAATAGACACAATACAATTTACCTCTTCATCCACACTGTGTATATCCTAAGTTGGGACAAAAAATCCACCAGGGTGGTGGGGAGATGTCGGGGAAATTCCAAGAATAAATTAAAAGGGTTTCTTTGAATTTCCCTGTATCCTGGGGGGGGGGGGGGGGGGGGGGACTAACCGATTCCTGAAGAAATAGTTCTTAAATTCCTCATTTTTCATTCATGAACTGATTTGGCAACACTGATCCTAAGAGATAATGTAATATTTATGTACCTACTTTGAAAGTTAGGTGTGGTATTTTTACTCAACCTAAAAAAATCAATAATTTATTTTAATTTTTTGTACATTTTATATCTATCATTGTAATTCATTATTCATAACATCTTCATTGTAAACTCAAAAATCTGCAAAATATTTAACATAAAATTCCTCTTACTATTTATACTTAATAATGTTAAACCCGTATGCCAACATGTAGACAATACCATAATTGATAAAGTGACATTTTATTTATTTATTTTTGTCTAATTCAGTGCAGGTAATATCCAAAGGCAAAATGATTGTACAAGGTCGATATTGCAATTGCAGTGTTTCATACCTTGCGTGGGCACAATTCTTCAACACTGCAAATGCTGGGCACCGGCCAATATTTTTAATTTACTGAATCAATTTTTGTTTCTTTTAAATTCGTTTTCATTAAAATTGTAATATTGATATTTATACAAATAAGACCTCCTGACTTAATTGAAGTTATTTATTTTACTTTGCCTCAAGTCTTCCAGACAAAGTACCGCCGGATAATCAAAATCTTCAATAATCATTTGAAGATAGAAGCAGAGCTTTTGGGACATTCCTTATCTCCACATATACAAACATGAGCAATGGGCCCTCTATTTACATGAATTATTAAACTTAAGGAATTAAATTTAGATCATACAATTCGGATTACGTAAGTTAGGTAGTTTGTACTGTTTAAATATTATTATATAGTCTTTAAGAACATGTGTTTATCCATTGCAGATTGTATTGTATAATTTTTTCTATAAACATGTGTATCTATAAGCATAAGGAGATGTAATAATTTATTAAAAATATTCCACATAAACTAAGTAAGTTACGGTGAGCTTTAGGCATTGTTCTTACCGAAAACTTCACATATTGTATGTGATTTATATAGGTGAAGACTGGTCACTATTACACCATTGACGGTAAGGCATTGGTCTGACCGAAAAGATCACACACTTCATGTAATTTATATGGGTGAAAACACTTTACTGTGTTTTACAACATTGACAGTCAGGCATTGGTGTAACTGAAAACATTCAACATCTGTGGGTGATTATTGGTCACCATTAAAACGTTGATAGTCTGACCGAAAATATCCCGTACTGTTTGTGATTTATATGGATGAAGGTCGGTCACTATTAAAACTTTGAGGATTAGGAATTGGTCTGACCGAAAACATCACATAGGTGACTGATGTGGGTGATGACGGGTCACCATTAACATATTGGTCTGATTGAAATAAGATGATATGTGTTTTATGGGTGAAGATAGACCACTTTTACAATAGTCATGGTCTGGACCCCTAGCATGGTCGATCGATAAGGATTGTATCGACAACTTCTCATCGTTTCTTAGCATGATTGCAGATCGCCAACGAATAAATAACAGTTCACAATGACTAAGGATGGGTTGTTTCAAAAAATTTGATGGATTCATCAAATATTTTAAGTTAATTTTCACGTTCTGCGTAAGTTCTATTCAAGTTCTATGACGATTTCAGTTTTGTGAATCAACTGGTCTATAATGATGTAATAATAGAACTTGAATAGAACTTACGCAGAACGTGAAAATTAACTTCAAATATTTGATGAATCCATCAAATTTTTTGAAACAACCCGTCCTAAGTGTTCTTAATATATTCAAAGTCGATTGTTTGTTATGTTAGCGATCTGCGGTTGTCCTAGGGAACGATGAGAAGTTATCTATACAATCCTTATGGATGTACCGTGCTGGGGGCCTGGACTATATATTCCTTCTCTTGTAAGGTAAACACACGTCTTGTTTTGATGTAAGTCAGTGATAATTAGTAGCTATTAAGGGTATATATTTGAAAGCATAGTCTAGCAGCTTATTAACCATATGGAATGAGATGATGAATCAAAACTATTATTATTATTACCAATGTATTTATTAATTAATTTAAGTTAAATATATTGCATAAAAAACAACCCTTTTGCTAAAAAAAGGAAAATAATTATATTATATCAAACAGTGGCGCGCTGTGACTTTTTTCGATATTCCAAAAGTTTTTGGTTGAAAAAGATTTTTATACTAATTTAAAAATTTTCTTAGTAAAACTGAAATTTTTAACAGGATGATTATCTGGTATATTTTTTTTTACGATTATCTTACGAGGAGTCGAAATAAAAAAGAAACAACCAAACAATAATTTTTTTGTCTTTAACTATAAAAGTCGCTGCGCGCCACTGATATCTAGCGGGGTTGGATTTAGCTTGCTGTAAAGAAGTGTGTTTTGTAGTTTATTCCTTTGTGTAGTGAATAGTTTATTATAAGGCAAGTAGGGGTTATAACATTAAGGTGCAGTGCCAGAAAATTATGTCTCATTTATGTTAATAATTATTATTTGTTTCTTACTAAGTGATTTGGTCCCGGTTTACTTGAAAGAGACAATAAGTGAACGTGAAGGCATATTAATATGTATTGCATTATGCTTAAATCATTAATCAAGCTACATATTTACGTGTAAGGTTATTTTTCAATCTTGTAATATTTTTTTTTGTATAAATGGCTGTGAATTTTGCATGATAAATTTTTTATCTAAACTGAGATCCATTGAAGTTGTACATATGATATGCTGTCACCTTGGCATTAATTAATTCACATTTTAACCCCTAGAGCCTCTATATTTTGCAATGTGTTAAGTGAGGAAATATTTTCGCATAACATTTGATTTCAGATAAATTTGCTGTTTTTGGTATTAAAATTTTTTTATGCAAACATAGGCAAAGTTTTTAAAGGCACTTACGAATATGTTTTTTCGTGGAAACTAAAGGTATTATAAAAGTTATTGTCTTATCACTTTTTTTTATTTATTTTTAAATTTTTAAATCGTTGACAAATATTTTTTAAATGCAGTTGTTTCTTTTTAACCCAACAAATAGAGTATGGTGTTCTCTCTTTCTAACATGATTTAAATCACTCACCGTAATGCAAAATGAAATAGCGTGACTTTTTGAGTCCTTATCAGGCTGGTAGAAATATCTTCCAAAAACTCCATGGGTGTTTGACGTTTGGAAGAAATATCTCCCAGAATTGCTCTAGGGGTTAATATCTACTCAATTCTGTCTAATGCAATATTCTAAAGGTTTTCTGTTTATTTGAAAACAACTAAATGTAGGGGAAGTTATATGTCTGCTTCACTGTCTGGAACACTTTTGCCTAGTCTGTGCACTGGGTTCACCAGCTTTTCATTAGTCTCCCATTGGTTCACTGGGCATTGTTGCTCTGGCCAAAGTAGGAACTACTCGCCATACTTTGTTGCTTCAAAGCAACATTCTATGTAAATGAGATTCTAAACTTGCATTAAATTGCTTGTTGATAAATGAAGACCAAAGCGGAAAACAAGGAACGTCAGTTAAAATTCCAAAAAATTGCCATCTACATATTTAACATCCATCACTGTCAAAAACTTGCAGCAGTTTGGGGCCAGTACCTGCTTTTTAGCGATTTGATTCTAGTGTTCTAGCCACGCGTTTGCCTGAGAATTTTTACAGCCGGCCGTTATGTTACAGGCAGGAGATTAGTGTCGTGAAGTTTTGTCAGTTGGTTCCTGGGAGTTCGTGTTTGAGCAGCTGGACTTCAAGCCGTCGAAGGTCATGGTCATAATTACGCGTGAGCGAATAATTTTATTAATCATCATGAGATAATTCCTAACTTTGTTTAGTTTAGTATTAGCGTTTCAATAATCCTTTTCTAAATATGTATAATTATTATACAGGCGCCCTTCTGGATTTTTATTGTATTGCTACCTTTTGGGTATACCACATGTTTCCGAGATTCGAGCTTAAACATTAATTGATTCATCATAGATGATCAACCACCCCTGTAGATTCATTATATAATTTCATGCTCTACCTTTTATAAATTGAGTTTTAATAAATCTGCATCTAGTTACTTGGAAATTCCGTCTTCCTTCATTGAACTACCCACATTCCGAAAGGGATCAATTATGTATTTTAATTATGAGAATATATGTATTACTTTGGATGGCGGACAAGTAACAGGATGAAACGGTAAGTATTACGTAACAATTTTGGTTAGGGCCCCACGTTGGGCGCCAAATTGTTACGTAATACTTACCGTTTCATCCTGTTACTTGTCCGCCATCCAAAGTAATACATATATTCTCATAATTAAAATACATAATTGATCCCTTTCGGAATGTGGGTAGTTCAATGAAGGAAGACGGAATTTCCAAGTAACTAGATGCAGATTTATTAAAACTCAATTTATAAAAGGTAGAGCATGAAATTATATAATGAATCTACAGGGGTGGTTGATCATCTATGATGAATCAATTAATGTTTAAGCTCGAATCTCGGAAACATGTGGTATACCCAAAAGGTAGCAATACAATAAAAATCCAGAAGGGCGCCTGTATAATAATTATACATATTTAGAAAAGGATTATTGAAACGCTAATACTAAACTAAACAAAGTTAGGAATTATCTCATGATGATTAATAAAATTATTCGCTCACGCGTAATTATGACCATGACCTTCGACGGCTTGAAGTCCAGCTGCTCAAACACGAACTCCCAGGAACCAACTGACAAAACTTTACGACACTAATCTCCTGCCTGTAACATAACGGCCGGCTGTAAAAATTCTCAGGCAAACGCGTGGCTAGAACACTAGAATCAAATCGCTAAAAAGCAGGTACTGGCCCCAAACTGCTGCAAACTATGGCAGTTTATTTGGTTTGCGGCAGGCAAGAATCATGAATAGAGACTTAAAAATTAAATTCTGATTTTGCATTTTTGTTTTGAATTGACATTCCTTGTTTTTTCCCGGGGTCTTCAAATATTATCGAGTTTTATTTTTATTTTTATATGCGAGTTTGTAAATAATTTTCATGCAGGTAAAGCGACAATTGCCAAGCGACGGAAAATCTCGAACCACTCGAGCGAAATGCGCTTCTAATAACATGTATATGCAATTATGTCTATCCAAACCCATTATTTGAGACACTGATTCATAGCTTTAATTTTTAAGAAATGTAGCATTAATTATTGAAAAAATAGCTTTTACAGCTTTAATTTAGGATAACGTCAAGGAATGGGAGTCGCAAGAGGGGAAAAACAATTAAATTAGCAACGCTTGAAACATGTTTATTGTTTTATTGATTGAAACTCAACATGGCACATGTTTCTACAGTAGAGTGTGTCATGTTGTTCTACGATCTGTTAATACAAGATTATAGCGACTATAAAATCTTTCTGCATCAACACTATTCACACAGGGTCCCACATAGTCATCAGAGCTGCCTCAGCAAATTCTCTGTGAACTATTTTTACAGCTAAGAGTAGCTGAATTGTGTCTACAGTGACTCCATCCCTCACTTGCTCTACAAACTGTCTAGCTGTTACCTTCCAGGAATTTACTCTCATCAACAGATTTGAATGTTGGTGCAAGCCAGTTTTACTTGCTAAAAGAATGTGCGTTTTAACATATTTATGGCTAAAATCACCATTTATCGCTTTAATTTGCGAAAATATCGTTAATGCTATGAATCAGTGTCTCTACCCATTATGTAAACATTGTGGAAAAATATTTCCTCAAATACCATTACATATATTCATGTAACAAAAAATGATACAAGCATTATTATATTATTAATGTTTCTATCATAAGTATATATTCGCATAATATAATAAGCATGTTCATTGAAAAATTGCTTTTATCTTTGTAACTTAAAACATTGCGAATTGAGTTTATTTTCAACTAATAATTATGTTGTTCAATGAAAAATTCACTTAAATATGTAATTACATTATTTTTCTTTTGAAACTAAAACCAGTTTTAAAAACATTGTGAAGTGAAGTAACCATGCATAATTTTGACATCTTATTTGTGTTTTTTCATAATATTGGAGATATCTACATATGTCGTTGTATCTAGTCGAGGAGCTAGTGAAATAACGTACCGTGTTGAGATTTTTAAACTGAGATGATGAAATCTTTATTAATTCTTAATTAATGCAACTTTTTTTTACCTATTGCTCCAAAGAGGGAAGATAATATTTATATCTGGCGATAGAACCATGTTAACCTAATAAATGTCTCGATAGCTTCATCCAGATATGAGCCATTCACAATTAGAAAAAATTTTGCAATCAAAAAGGCAAAATAAAGCATATGAAGTCAATTCTAACTATGTGTTCGGGACTTTCCTTTTTATTTTTATTTTTTTTAATTAGCTTCACACGGGAGGACCCTGAGGAAAATAATTTCCCTCAGGGCCTATGTCATCTTTGGGGATGCTGTGTGAGGGGTATTTTAAGGAAAATAAGTTCTGGGAAGGAAAAAGGTATGAGGGGTGGGCAGGAATCTGATGGTCATGAATCCTTCCCTCACATTATGATACAAGGCGATGGGTTGAGAGAGTCTTGCTGGAGAGGTTAAGAGGTCTCCCTTAACCAGTCTGGCCCAGCAAGCAGCCGATAGGCAGACACGTGCCGCCAAGACTTTTTGATTTGATTTAATCTCACCCCATGAACCTGCCAATTCATGCTCTTCTATTTGTTAGTTGGGATTGGTTCATGCCTTGGACGAAAGTTTTAGTGAAGTGGGTGGCTAAAATTCAGAATGTTTTTAAAATTTGCATGCTTGACACAGTTAATTTTGCAGGTCAAAATAAGAACTTACCAACGTTTGAATGATTATTTTGAATGAATTAAGTCCAAAATTTCTAAAATTGCGACACACCCAACTGCAAACTTAAGTGTGTTGATCTGTACTCATTACCTACTTAATCGGTTTGAAAATCTCTAGATGGAATTGAAAACCAACAATTTCTATAATAAACACCAAGCTTTTAAAGTTGAACTGTCATAAACACAAATATACATATTATTACAACGGGGGTGTTTTGGATTGTGTAGGATTAATTAATTTTAGAAAATCCCTGAGTAATATTATGCCCCCTGCATTATGAACAACCTATATTTATGTATTGTGATTTACGTATTGCAAAAGTTAAAATTCTCTTAAAAACATTGTAATGTTAACAGTAATGTGGATAAGAGTTATTATTTACTCTGGGAAATGCTATAATTAGGTGTAACGAAATAATCTTAATAAGAATATTGTGTGTATGTAGTTATACCTATTTATATACATGTATTTGCAAATGTAAAACAGATTTTACTTAAGTCTTTTATACTCACAGTAATGTGGTAGTAATTGAATAAACTTTAACAATTGAATACTTCTTTATTATTTTACCAACCTTCCCTTCAGACACTCAACTTGAATTTTCGACTATTTGAAATAAAAATATTAATGGAAGACGAGTTACAAATAACCGTCACTCTTGAAACCTTCTATATATTGGCATACAGAGCTCGGGGCCAAAAAGGCCCCTTTCTCTTTCATCATGAGTTTATAATACACTAGCTGGTCCCCGGCCTGCGTTGCTATGCCATTTAATAAATAAATTGTTTCTCCCTGCGTGTCCTTTCCCATTCGTCCCGTTCCACCGCACTCCCATCCTACATTCCATACATTAATTTCCGGTACATTCAGTTTTCAAACAGCTCGCACGCCACCTACATTTCATAATGCCAGAGCTCACCAGTAGTAAAAAAAAAAGAATTATCCAATGTGGTGCAGTCGTTCGGAAGTTATGAGCGTAAAAACATTTTGGAGATTCATCTTTATCTGTATAGATAGATATTAACTATGATCTGATATAAAATTTCCTGCAAATATATCAACATCGTTTCCACAGCAACAATTTGTTTTCTGACATTAGCAATAACGTGCTTTTGTTAGCGACAGAAAACGTATAATAAATATAATATATTAATATTTATAATTTCATAACGCCAGAGCTTACCATTATATACGACCTAAATTACTCGCACATAATGTAGCTTTCTATTGGTGAAAAAAAAATTTTAAATCGGTTTATTGGTTTATGTGTGAAAGCGTAACAAACAAACACACGCAGTTTCGCATTTATAATATTAGTAAAGATGGTTGTTAAAAAATGATTAGCTTTTTGTTGTTTGTTAAAATTTATGGCTGACATGGCAAATATGGGGAGGTTAATCTTAATGGAGGATTTGTTTTGGGTTTTTATGTGTTTTCATCGTACCGGGCGAAGCCAGCTTATAGAAGCGTTATCATGGGTGGGAATTCCCGCAAAAGGTGTTTCTACGAGATTTAAGATGTGTTTTTTTAATAGGGAGATTTCAGGATCTTTGGAGTTGAGACGGTATCTCAACTCCGTGGGCTACGTGTATGTCTTCATTCTATGGAATGTTTGAAGTTTTTTCAAGCGAGACTCTGAAAATGGGACTTGCATAAGTTCGGCCTTATTGTTGATTTTAAAATTAGGAGTTTATTTTTTATTGATAGTTTATTGGGTGTGAAGGAACGCACTGGACTTACTTTGACCAGTGGTTCCTGACATTATTTGGAATAAAAAATGTAAATGAAATGATTTTTGATGTTTTTTTTTGTTTTCAACCAAAAACATAAAAATTACTAGGCATTGAACAGTTAGGGTCGAGGTGAGGGGTTGGGCAGTTACCGGGTGGTGTGACCTGTGACAAGATGTGAAAGAATTTTTTTTTTGTTTGATTGTGAAGAATTTTCTTTTTAAAAAAGACATCAAAAATAGTCACCCGAGACTAAAGGTATGTTTTTAGGTTTTCACGGCCAAAAAGTATTTTTGTTATTGTTTTTGGGGTGTTATGCCGTGTTTCGCTACCTCCTTCTTACAGTGTCCATCATCAGGGCAGATGAGCTCATCAGATGAGTAACGCTGTCTGAAACGTTGGCTAAAGAAGGAGGTAGCGAAACACGGCATAACACCCCAAAAACAACAAAAAAAAAACCCGAGACTAAAATTTCTTTTGTGTTTTTTTCCTCCAAATAATGATGCAAATAACTGGTTTAAGTAAGTGAAGTGCGTTCCCTAACACCCTGTATATGTAGTGAAAAAATTATGCTTAAGCAAGGACGGAGGACTTGCTTGAAGAGAAATGAGCCTACGACGCATGGGTGCGAACCCCACCCTTTGGATTACTCGGCTAGAAACCTTCACATAAGAAAAAAATAATTTAAAAAAAGCCCATATTGGCGATTATAACAAATAAGAAAAAATAAATAAATTATACGGCACTATAGACATTTTGACCATCCGCAGCACATTATCCACTCGAGTGATAGATTTCCAGGTACATATTCGGTTCAGCTACACTCATTACAAAAATCATACCTCCAAATATTCATACAGAAACTGATGGACTGCAATTAGTCAATCTAAATTTCACTGTTTATTTCATATTTTTAGGTTTTATAAAAATATTTAAATCCTAAAATTCACCTCCCCAAATTTGAGTAGCTAATCTAATACTCGAGTGGTTAGGATCATTTGTTTACGAGTCATCATTACGAAGAAGCGTTATAGAAATTATTAACATACTAGCTGGTTCCTGGCATGCGTTGCTATGCCGTTGAAAGAAATAAATCGACTCCCTTCTTATCCTTTCCCGTACGTCCCGGTTCCCTTCCACCTTCCCCGCCTTTCCCCTCCCTCGTCTCTTCCCTCTCCATGAACCACACCTTTCCCCTACCTTTCCTCCCTCCTGCAAAAATATATGAAATACACACATTTTCATTTTTGCAAATTTCATAACGCCAGAGCTTACCATTATATACAGCCTATGTTACTCGCTGATAATGTAGCTATCTATTGGTGAAAGAATTTATAAAATCTGTTCAGTAGTTAAGGAGCCTATTCAATGCAAACAAACAAACAATCAAATCTTTCCTCTTTATAATATTAGTATAGATTATGAATAATGATTGTTAATTAGTGTTAATAAAACAGAGTGCCAGCCACTGAATTGCAAAATATGTTAAGACAATGCACTAAAATCATAAAATATAGAGAAATCCTTGTTATAAAAATAAAACAATTGAGTTCTATTTATTTTAATTTATTTAGTTAATAAAGAAAAAAATCAACTAATTAACAATTTAATAACCTATACAATAATAATGTGTCATATTTATAATGCTCTTAATCTTAGACTCTTTAAAATATAATTGGGTCTGGAAAACCTTTTTTTTATTCTAGAAGGTAAATAAATATTTTCCACATTTTATTAAACAAAAAACACACTATAAATAAGTACAAAGCTACATAATTATAGAATTACACAATAACAGAAGGAATTAGCCAAAAATGCACAAATTTCAACGCAATTATCAATCCAACTATAAAGTTGTCATCCCGTATGACTACGGCTACATGTATGCACTTAGAATAGAGGAGAAGTACATACTGACAAGTGGATTTCCATACAAATGATTGTTTTCAAGTTATTGGTAACAAATTAAAAAATTATGTAAAATTGAAGAAATGAAAATTTTAAAAATATTATTTTCAAACAATTAACAGAAAAACAAACATCTTAAATATAATGTATGGAATAAATCTGGCTTTTTTAAAAAGCGGGAAAAAGTAAAATGTGTGTAACATAAAAACTGAAGTTTTACTAGATTAATAAAGTGGAACTGGTGACATTTTACAAAAATAGAAATAATAATTATCTAAGATTTGAATAAAAACAGTGTTTCTGATATGACAATTAAATCGAAAATTAAAAAAAAGTGTTTTGCAAGTAACTAGAAAAATAAGAAGTGCAGAGTTAGAAACATTTATCTATCTATTACGTAGTGGCAGAGATGAGAAGACATTTGAGATTTTAAACACAGGCATAGAAAATATCATTTGTGTGTTAATCCATTTGAAGACTTCAGCAAAAACAATAAAAGTTCAAATTAGCAAAAATTTCGCGCATTTTTACACATCATATTATCCATGTGGATGCTGTGAAGAAATGGGATGGATATAACAGGAATCATAAAAACGCATATATTGTAGGAGGATTGTATTGATTTTAAACAGCAAAAAATGCGCAACATTTTAAGACAATCGGTAAAACAAATTGAAATATAAAATAAAAATGAAAAAAAAATTACATAATGTAAAAATACTGACACAATTTTTTTTTAAATTTACCATCTATGAAAGAATGGCTCCTTTGTTTTGGTTAATGTGCTGCTTCATGTTGAAGTACCACGGCTTGATTTTGGAATTGTTCATCACATCCTTGAAGGCATCGCAGCCTTCGATACTGCTGAGAATTCCATAGACAGCGAGATCTGACAAGTCCGGAGACGAACCGCCCATGAACTGGGATCCGTTCTGCTTCACGGCTTTGGCCCAGTTGTTGCATTCATCATATAAAGACTGACGGACATCGTCCTTTAACTGGTGCCTGTAAACAAAGTAATACTTGTTAAAACATCTGCACTGGAATTGGAGGAGTAAGGATGAAAAAAAAATAAGGCAGCAGAAACTGTACAACTATTATACTTAGTAATAAATAAACTTTAAGCTTAGTGATAAAGTCCTTTTTTCTTGCCATTTTTAATTACAAAAAGGCTCGGCAGCATAACCAACATTTGAAAGTGTTTAGAGTTTGGATTCCGAAAGGGAAGCAATAGAAGATATCTCAAATTCAGGACAAACATAGATCTAAATAATTTTGATTTTATTCTTTTGCTTTTGACCAAATGAATACGAATTTTAACCCCTAATGCTAATTTGTTGGGCTTTGTGAACAAACAACTATTACCCATAATTTGTTCACTTTGGGAACAACTCATATGCAGGTCACAAAACCACACTCAGGGACCAGGTCACAAAAAAAATACTTCTGAGATAATCCAATACAAAGCTTAAAAAAAATTTTAATGAAGACAATATCACCGAAACTCAACCGAAAATCTGAAAACAGAAAAGTCATAAAAAGTTACGGTCAACCTAGGACTCGAACCCAGGACCTACGCCTTGCCGGGGCAGAGATCTACCAACTGAGATAATGTGTATCTATCTGATTCGGTCATATTTAATTGTACCGTACTTCGACTACCAACACTATCTTCATTATCTTAACGTATATTTTTATTGGCTGCTATCTGTATGTATGATTGCAAGTTTCATATGCAAAAGTTTCAAAATGTGTTCCCATGTGGGGATCGGTATGAAAAAAAAGTTGTGTATCACGCCCTCAAGCTCCTCTTTTGGCCTGCATGCTGATAATCAAAAGTGACTTGCCTCTTCTTGAGGCGCTTGCCGATGATCCACATGGCGTACGCTCCCACGTTAATCATCAGCGAACACTCCCACGAGGGGAAGTGCTTCCTCCACTCCCCCACATCGGCGAACCAGTTGAAGGCTTGGTACGACTCGTCCACAGAACGGTACACATTGGGGGACAGCATGTGAACCAGTACCTTGTCAGACCACTCCCTCCAGTGGCGCTCCTGACTGGAATACAGAGAGGTACAAATCAACCTGAGATAAACCCAAACAAGTGTCTCTGTGCCACAATGCCAAGATCTATTTAATCTTACTTTTTTAAAGTACCCATCATAATTTTTTATGAACACCGCACAGGAGTCCCAACTACTTGAAACCAGTTGGATTATGGCATTCACCCGTGGGGCTAATGTCCTGCCCTGATGGGAATGAGGCTCACAAGGATACCTGGGAATACAATACACCAATGGTTGTGGGACCAGGAGACGGTCAAATATCCAATAACAGCCCTGGTGAACTTTATCAAAGGATGTAGTCTCTGTTTACTTCTGGTAGCCTGGTGGCCCCGGCAGCTCAGTAGCCGACAGTCCTAATTGGATGGCTTGGACTGACTGCAGAATGACTGACTGACTGACTAGGGTTACTGTTAAAATAATGAGAAGAAATTGAAGATTGGATCTATGGGCTGATGGCAGAGAAGCTGAAACAAAAAATGAGATTTTGTTTTTTATTCAAATTGTAAAATTAACAAAAACCACTTACTTGATTTCTTCGGATTTCCGATCCTTGGGCACTTGGTTGAACATCAGAAAGTATTTATTCAAAATATCATTTTTATCATTGCCACTGTCGTCCACAAAGGAAACCGAAGGGTAGTACTTCATGATGTCTCCAATGTCCTGGGTGTTGTCCATTAAATATGATGATAAAATGGAGATTATGGCGGTGCTGTCGTTCATTTGCTGTAAACAACATATTATATTTTTACATAAGAGTGACGTATAAGTTTCAATAAAAATACAAAATTGCTTAATTTATTATATCAGTTTGGTTTTAGAAAAACTTAAGAATAGAGGTCTTTCAACATGCACTGTCTTTACAGATGGTATGTGTGTGGTTCAATTATAGCATTGGTTCCCAAATGCTTTGATTGAACTGTGGGGTCGTCGTAAACAGACACAGTAAAAAAAAAATCTAGTGCAGTTCACACGCGGTAGAAGTGAAACGTCACCAAAACAATCTAAACCAATAGGAGCCTTGAAAAGTGAGATCTTAATCAAAGCGGCCAATGAGCGCAACAGATGCTTCGTAGGTACTGTAAGTAAGTAAGATTTCCTTCAAAGCTGGTTCACACACAGCTATCAAATATAAAGATCATAGCACGCCAAATTACGCTCTCCATACAATCCCTTCAGACCGTTCACACTTTTTTCAGTGCAGGTCAATACACATCTTAGACGTAACCGCTCCAGAGGCGATATGTCCAGAAGATAAGTTTCCCTTTCTCCGACTAAAACAGGAGAGGGGGTCATTGTAATTACGGAGCTGCCTAGACCCATGGATGACAGATGTCAAGTTGACAGATTTCAGTACAAAAAATGTGCATTCTGTTGCCGCTCCCTAATTCAACTGACCGCCTCTCCTACCACAGGAAGAAATATTTGATAGCCTCGTGTGAAAGCACAAAAGATAAGCGCTCGCGCTTCAACAGATATCTGCTCGCAGATTTATAGCTCTGTGTGAACCAGCTTTTAATCTCATTCTCTCGCAGGCTAAATCCGGTGACCGGATAACTCAGAATGAAATCAACTCAGAACCTCCTTTGAAAAGTCATTAAAAGTGGTTAAAAAAATATAAAGAAAATTAGTTAAGTTCGATTAGGGTTACGGGCTATTTTAAAATAATTTTTTTCATAGCTTTTAATGGCTTTTTAAAGAGGTGTTGAGTTGATTTGATTCTGAGTTGGCATGGAACCGTTAAATCTTATATATGTATCTGTTTGTCTCTTTTTTGTGCCATTTCCGTTTCATCCGAGTTTCAAATCACAACGGTGCTAAAGAAGTTTCACTTAAAAAAATAATTTATAATAGCGAAATTCATTTTTAATCAGCGTGTGTCATGAAGTTTGAATCAGAGAATCAGGTATGCAGATATTTACGAAAAGTTATATCACCGTGAATACGATTCTGTGGAACATTTCCACTGTAAAAAACAGAATTAAGTGTAGTTATGTCACCATGAATATGATTCTGTGGAATATGTCTCCTGTATAAAAACAGAATGAAGTATAGTTAGGTCACCGTGAATACAATTCTGTGGAACATGTCGCCTGTGTAAAAACAGAATGAAGTGTAGTTAGAAAAGTCATTATACGCAAACATGAGTATTTTACTTATTCTAACTTCAAATGGGAAAATTCACAACCATTTTACAGGGATCCATCGATGAGGAGTTAAAAACGTAGATGTCATTTTGCTGTCTGATGATATTTATTCAATTAATAATTTTTTTTTTTTTTCCATCACACCTTGCCACCAGGTAGTTCTGTACAACCTAGTGGGGTCAAGCGATACAGACTCCGTCTCATTCCAGTATTGTAAGAAACAAAACAGAGTGCGTATCACAACGTGTAGCAGCGGGACCAGTTGCAACGTGCAATTGAACAATATTTTTTTTTGTTTTATTGAAAAAAAAAGTCATCAAACAGCATGATAACATGTACATTTTTACTCCAAATATGCTCAGGAATCACTGGTTACTTCGGTTACATGCAGTTATACCCTGTACAGGCCCCACAACAATAAATTAAAATTTTGTATGTACCATGTAACCAGACGACGTTTTCACCACTAAAATGGGTACTTTCTTGTAAGACGACCATTTGATAGACTGGCGCAGAACTGCGTCAACTTCGACCACGTCATATGAAAGGCCGTTTGCATCGAGGAAGGCACGAACCTTGCAGCAGAACGGGCAGGTCTGATATTGGAACAAGACGAGTTGCAGGTTTGAGGCATCTGTTGGACTGATGACCTGAAAATAACGATTGTTTAAAAGAGGAAAAGTGAGAAAAAGTAGTGGTTGGGGAAGAAGACGAAGAAGAGGAAAGTATCTGGCTATTCATATCCTGCTCACTAAACACTGGAAAATCTGTTTCGATTCTGAATGTATCGAAGTAGCATACTGAGAATACCTTGGTACCACTGGAGATAAACAGGGAACAATTATTTAAAAAACAAGAAAAATCTTATTCAAAATGCGTGTATAGACGGCATCAGTAGTAGCCATGTACAGTAATTGACCGTTTCCACACAACCACGACCCCATCCAGTGGCAGATTTGCCCTAAGGCCAAGTAGGCCCGGGCCTAGGGCGGCCAGATATTAGGGGCGGCCAATCGTGACAAAAAAGTCACTGATCATAACAAGAAATAAACGGTCGTGAAAATTTCAGAATCACCACTTTTTTGGTAAAAATTGATACATTGTCAGAAGAACGTATAAAACTACAGGATGCTTATAAATTACGTTACAATAAATTTAATTTTATTACTAACTTGACGAAACTAAGCGCGTCTGAAGTCGAAGAAAAGCCAAAGTATTGCAAACGGTTTATTCTACTGACTTAGAAGACAATTTTTCAGAAGAATGTCTCCATTTTCATGCTCACCGCAGTGTATAAAATGAGGATCGAAACAGTCCTGTCAGTTTGTTGTAATGGTTACGAACTGAAGGTCTTCAAACCATTTACCCAAACGTGGATATTGCTCTTCATATGTGTGTATGTACTCCCGCCAGTAACCGTTCTGGAGAACGATCATTTTCTTGTTTGCGACGGGTTAAAAATTATTTACGACGGAGCAAAGGTTAAAGGATTGGTGAAAACAGTTTTAAATGTTTTCTAAATTTGCAATTATCCTTGAAACCTTAGAAAGTATTACAAACCAGCTGCTATTATAGTTAACTAAATTTCTGATTTTGATAAAAGTTGGAAATAAAGTAGATTCATTATGTAGTCTATATGATGGGTACTGAGAAAGGGGCGACTGGGACTTACTACGTGGCCTGGAACCGGGCGGCCAAGACTGAAAATCCGCCACTGACCCTATCCCTATTCCTATCTAAAGGTCGTTAAGTGTTGTACCTATGTGAATTGAACTGAAACTATATTTTTTACAATTGATTGTAAGATAGTGAAGGGATAAAAAAAAATGCTTTGGATAATAACATCAACTGAGTTTATAAAGACATTTTTGAAGCCTTTTGCCAACAAAATAGTTTTTGAAATTAAATGTTGTTACATCACAAGATTTGTCTTCATAAACTTAGGGAATTACAAGGGTCGCAAATGAAAGTAATGTCTGTTTAACTAGAGGGGATTTAAAGTATGTGCTTACCTTCCTGGTAGGTTTTATATCAGGCATCTGTTCGAGGATGAGGCTTTGGATATCTTTCCCCGGTTTGGCGGCACGATCCCGGTTGATCTGATAATGCGTGTATGCAGAATATCCGACACCAATGACAGATCCAACACCGACGCTAATAACCGTTAGTTTGAGAAGTCCCCTGGGTTTGGACGGCCTCGTCGCGTAGAATGCGACATTGGCCTGCCTCGTGACGGTGCCGGTCTTCAAACCGGAGTAGAGAGGATTCGCCGACTTGAGCAGCGTCTGCGGACGTATTAAATTAAACAGAGACATTTCGAATGCTTGATCTTTGACAATTGAATTAATATCACATAACCGCGTAAACAAACCGCAAAGACGAACGACGATAAATAAACTAATACCCGAACGACTGACGAAATATCGCAATGCCAATAACCAAAAGCAAAGATATTTTCTCTGTTTGTCTGTGGATGGAATTAGACGTTTCGTTTCGGTGTTGCCATGATAATTTGAGGTCGTATGCAAATCGTTACAAAGTATTTACTTACATTTCTTGTTGAAAAAACGCAAAGATGATCAAAAATGTAATATTATAAGCCTCGGGGGTTTTCTTCCGTAAATAATCAAGGTTTTAAATACCCATATAAGAGCATAGCTATAACATTCACACGGAGAAATGTTTTTTGGGACCTCTTTTTTGTATAATTTACATTACATCGATAAAGGAGATGGTGCAGTAGTAATAACAATAATAATATTTGGATGATTTGTACAGCACCGTTTTTGTGAAAAATCACCTCAAGGGCGATTATTATAAACTTATTTTAAAATGCATTATTTCTAAAATTAAAATTATTATTTCCAAATCTTAGTTCTAACTACAAACAATTATTATAACAACTTATGGCAAAAAATTACATCCACCGGTTCATCGATCACTGATACAAAGCTATTTGTACAATGATTTGACCAATGATCGCGATGTTGTGTAAAAATGTTCACATACTGTTTTATTCATACTCTGTAGAGGCAAAAAATATACAAGATCATACTTATCTAGGAGGTCACTTAAGATTAACACTGTTTATTGTTTATTAGATAGAAAAAAGAAATTTAGAAACAGTTTGCACGCAAAGGACATAATTGTGAACTCGTGTTATTTAGTCCTGTTAAATATTTTTATAATAATAATTCTGTTGTACTTTCCAGAACCAGAACTAGAACCAGTGGCGGCTCGAGCACTTCTTTGATGGTGGGGATCGATATTTTTTACGGATACCTACTGTACCATAATCTCACCAGCCGGAGAATATAAAATAAAATTTCAAAAAAAAATGTTGATGGTCAAATCATGCTAATGGAATATCTAAACACATAATAATATAAAATGTCCGTAGATGTATACCAATAAATAACAAAAATACAGTATAATAAAAACTAGTGGTCGCCCAATGGTCGAAACTCAACCATAATTTTAATGTTTTTTTTTAATTAATTTAATGTATTTTTTATGCATGATTTAAAAAAAATATTAGCATTCCGCACCCCTTCTCTGTAAAAACTATAAGTATGCGAAATTTCATACTCCTCCGTCCGCGCAATTTTCGTAAAAAGGGGTACAAAGTTTTGATTCACGTATTAATATATAGAAAGAATAGAATAGAATAGATAGATAACGCTTTATCTTGCAAGATAATTATCTAACATAATTTGAACGCGAGCGATTCCCGCCCGAAACTGTGCAAACAAATATTTATATAAATTTTATTGCTTTTATGTTTAAGATGAAGCTATACGTGAAATCCTATTTAATTTTTACGACGAATCGGTTTACAGTATGAACATCAAAAAATATGCTACGGATAAATTAAGGCTTTAAGTAACTTTGCTATGTATTGGAAATACAGTAAAATTATTATTTACTAAACAAAAATATAAGGTAATATAAGAAACAATTTTTTTTAAATACTTACCCCTTTAAGCTTAAGACTATTTTTGAGGTTTTCTATGTTCTAACTTTTTTCGTTCTTATAAAATTATGCAAAAAATAAATAAAAACAATTTTTTCGCTTATTTGCTTCGGCAAATAAGACGTTTGATTTCAAATTTTGAATGCATGAGAATAGAAATATTTGTAGTGTTTATATTCCTCATAAAGAATTCAGTCATTTTGATGAAAACAAAGCATCGACTGTTATTTAATTTAGTAGGTTTCGGGTGTGGATTGTCCCCATTGTCGCCATGTGAAGAACCGCAACTGTGTTTTTAATTAGCGATCTCTTAGATCTCTTAGATCTATAAACCGTCGCCAACAAGCCACAACGAAACAACGTTGTCATATTATTAATATATCAATATATTTTTCACGAGTCTTGATCAATTAAATTATTTATGTATCGGACCACTTTCAGAACTCACAATACACAAGGATAAATGGAACAAACGTTATAACTACACGTTCACAGATAGCGCCAATTCTACAAATTATGCTTTAAAATATTAAGATGAATTATTTATTTGCACCCGTACATTCGCAATATGAACGTTAAAAAAGAATTTTGTCCGCATAAATACTCAATTCTTTCGAGAAAGGCTTACAAATACAATGTTGGATTGAATCACCGACACAGTATTGAATTTGTATACCGTTTTTGGAAGAATTGAGTTTGTATATGAACAAAAACCATTTATTCATATTGCATATACAAATGCGCAAACGAATAATTCATCTGAATGCGCCGCTTCCCCCTAAAAAAGAAGAAGATGGAGAGATATGTAATTACAAATGTTGGACAGATCGCGCTAACATATTAAATGATAAAATTGAAGCGAAAGATGTGAAAATATTAGTAAAACATGACTCGTTTAAAATAGAGCAAAAATCTCGTGGAAGGCATCTTAAGTATCATTTAAAAAAACAAAGTGAATTTTTTCACAACTATAAATTGTAAAATAATAGAAACAAACCGTGTTTTTAATAATTTTCGGAGCATACTTTGCGATTTTTCTATCGAGGGAATTTCATATGATTTGCGTTTCGGCGTGGAACGCGTCTAGGTATTATATTCAAAAATAAAACATATTTTTTTAATTCGAAAATTGGAGTCGAAAGACGTTGGTCAATCAGTTGTCCGTCCTTTGTGTAGATATTACACTTCTTATCAATATATTCACGTTGCACGTATATGTATTTTGTAGATTTAATTCACACGTTAATATATAATACACTAGCAAATACCCGGCATGCATTGCAATGCCGCATAAAAAATAAATTGTTTGCGTGTCCATTCCCATACGTCCCCGTTTCGCCTCCGTTCCCCTCGTCTCCCGCACCCCCCCGTCCCATCGCCTCCTCCATGCATTTCTCTCCCGTGAACCACTTCTTTCGTTCCCCTACCCCCCTTCCGTATCCCCCTCCCCCCCTTTCTTCCCTCCCTGCCGCTAAACTACATAAAATACCTACATTTTTCAAACAACTCGCGCACCACCTGTATTTAATTTTGTATATAAATTTCATAACGCCAGAGCTCGTCATTACATAAAGAACTTTGCGGGGGCACAACAAATCTCCAAAGTTTTATCGCTATCGGATGAATTATATAGGAAATAATGTCGTAACGCCAGAGCTCACCATTAACATAGAAACCATTGCAGGCGTGCGCACAACATGTCACCAAAGTTTCATCGCAATCGGATGAATGGTTCGGTAATGCATAAGAGACCAACAAAGAAACATTCATTTTTATAAATTAAGATTCACAATGATTTCGCTCAAGGCCTACGGCGTCGAGGTGATTCTACACGACAGTACCTACAAGTAAAAAAAGATAGGGAACTTTTGACGTGATAACGTCTTATAAATCGATGCTGCACCGGCTGCATGTTCGAAAAAACATGACTCATTGTCACGTTCCGCCTGAGCCTAGCATGCAAGCGAGCGGGCGGGCGGAACAAGCGATAGAGAGGCACGATCGGCCTTTTTTGGTTTCAGTCGCTCATGACCTGTTTAGCGAAACGCTACAATCAGCACAAAATATAATCTACGGCGCAATATATTTATTTATCGACTTCCTAGTATAGTATTAAGTCCTATATTTCCTTAGCACGGTAGGTACTCTCTTAATCTTTCGTTAAACAGATTGATACTTATTTATTGTTAACAAGTCAAATTTGCAGAACTACCTACAAAGATATTAATTTTAAGATTTTAATTTGTATATTCAATAATAATTTAATTTGGAACGCGGGAATGGGTACCGCTACCTGGGAACCATTAAATTGATAACCGGGGTGTCTCCCAAGCCAAGGACTCCCTAAACGGTTCGTTACGTTTGATAACTTAGCAGGGGTGTCTGAGTTCATGGGGTGAGGTTTGTCTAAGTCTTGGCGGCGGATGGCCTGTTTAGATTTTAATTTGTATATTCAATACAAATTCAATTTTGAAGCCGGGAATGGGTACCGCCACCAGAGAACCACTCGATGGAAAATCAACCCCCTTTTCGTAGGTCACCCAAAACGGTTCGTTACGTTTGGTAACTTAGCAGGGGTGTCCGGATTCACGGGGTGAAGTTTTTCTAGGTCTTGGCGGCGGATGATCTGAACACATTGAACCAAGATTCCTACCCATCCCTTAAACCATTTTCTTTCCCAGAATTCCGTCTCCTTCGTTTCCTTAAAAAGACTCTCCACATAGCCAAACCAAATATGATAGGCCCTGAGGGTATTTATTTTCCCTCAAGGCTTATCCCCTTATTATTTTTATTACAGTTATTATTTCCTCAGGAGGCCCCGAGGAAAATAATCTCTCTCAGGGCCGTGTCATCTTTGGGGATGCTGTATGGAGGGTGTTTTTAAGGATAGGAAAGGAAAAGTGTGTGAGGGGTGGGTAGGAATCTGGGATCCAGGAGTGACGGACGTATGAATCCATCCCTCCTACTGCTGAGCAAGGCGATGAGTCGAGAGAGAGCGGCTGGAGAGGTCTAGGTTAGGGGTAAGGGGTGGTCTTGGGGTGAGGCTCTTGACTCACAATTCGAAGGTTGCGGAATCGAATCTCGGCGTGAGAAAATAAATTTTATTTGATAGATTTGTATTGTTTCACAATTTATTCAATTGAACATAACATATATAGTATATTTGCGGCATGTTCCAGGGTGGAAGATACTCTCAGTATCGCCCTAGAGTAAGACCACCATTCAGAACTGAAACGTTGATTGAAATGGCTTTAGCCGTGTTTGGTGACCAGATCTGAATAACCGGGGACTTCCCCACCTTCCTCTTCTCCATCTCCTTCCCCTCCCCACTACCTTCAGCCTCACAACATACCTCAATTGGGGATGCCATAGTCTCACTGTCTCCAGATGGGAGCAACTGAGGCTCGTGAGGTATTCGCGTAAAAAAAGGTTAAACCACCAATAGGTGGGGAAACGCATTGACCGCCAAGATGTCAAACCTCACCACGTGGACCCGGGCATCTCTGCTAAGTCACCAAACGTAGCGAACCACTTGGGGTGACCCTCGGCAGGGATGTTGGTTATCCAATAAATGGTTCCCGGGGCGGCGGTACCCATATCCGCCTTCCAAATTAGTGCTTATCGGTAATAGCCTTCAGGCTATTTCTGACAAGCATTATGGTAATAATAAAATTACACAGCAGAACTTGTTAACAAATAAATCTTTTTAAAAAAAATTAAACAATTATATTATTATATTACATTGAAACGATTCTACTGCGGTGATGAGTAGTTATGTAAAAATATTCATTTGCCACCTGACGATTCGAAAGAAAAAGTAGGAAAGGTAAAAAAACCGGGGCCACCGTTTCCGTCCGATTCGATCTGGTTGTCGGGTCGGATCGGACGGCCGGACAGATGGAGAAATCGGATGTATGCGCCCAGCCTATGACGCATCAATGCAATTTTTCATCAATGTTTTCTTATGACGTTATCACGTAAAATTATCGTCCGTAAACCGAATTTACAGACAATCAATTTTTTTAATAGCTTAAAAACATCAAATGTTTAAGGGAGATATGTAAGAAATCGGTAGAAATTCGAGAAGCGCCGCATTAAATTATTAAATACAGGCCGTTAAGGATTTTAATGTTTCATGATTTTAGAGGCAACTTGGGCAATTATTTGTGAGTAAATCAAAAACGTTTAAACAAATAATTTTACGATAGTATAAAAATATGATGAAATATAATTTAAAAATTAATTTTTAAAAATCATGTGTGTTAATTTAAATTAAAAATTACCTATTTACGTCAGAACAAAAATTGTCAATTATTATTAAAATTACTATTCAATAGAACGCATTTTGAAAAAATGTTTTATTTTGTTTTTAAGACAAGGCAGGATATTTTTTTTATAATCACAAATAATTCTAAAGTTGCTTCCAAAATGAAGCAAAACTGAATTCTTTAATTACCTGTACATAATTATTTAAAATTCAAATAAATATAGCAGTTCATATCCGTACTAAAATTAACTAAATATGAAGAATTTTTTTTTTAATTATTATTTATTATTTTAACTTTATGAGTAAAACCTCAAACTGTAATATTTAATTAAATGAAGACATTATGAGCGAAACTCAATCAAAAATCTGGAAACAGAAAAATCAGAAAAAGATATTGGCACCTCTGGGACTCGAACCCAGGACCTCCCTATTTTCCGGGTTGGGCGCTCTTATCCACTGAGCTAAGGTGTCGATATCCAATTCGGTCACTTTTAACTGTACCATACTTCGACTAAGAACCACCCATATTATCTTCATTTTTCTTAACGCATATTTTTATTGGCTGCCATCTTTATGAATGATTGCAAGATTCAACTCGAACTAAATGCAATCTAGATGGTGTCTGGATAAATTATTATCCATTTTATTTAATGTGCGACATCTATTGACTCTTCTGCAAGTCTGGGATGAATATTATTATTTATTATTTTAACTTTATGAGTAAAACCTCAAACTGTAATATTTAATTAAATGAAGACATTATGAGCGAAACTCAATCAAAAATCTGGAAACAGAAAAATCAGAAAAAGATATTGGCACCTCTGGGACTCGAACCCAGGACCTCCCTACTTTCCGGGTTGGGCGCTCTTATCCACTGAGCTAAGGTGTCGATATCCAATTCGGTCACTTTTAACTGTACCATACTTCGACTAAGAACCACCCATATTATCTTCATTTTTCTTAACGCATATTTTTATTGGCTGCCATCTTTATGAGATAATATGGGTGGTTCTTAGTCGAAGTATGGTACAGTTAAAAGTGACCGAATTGGATATCGACACCTTAGCTCAGTGGATAAGAGCGCCCAACCCGGAAAGTAGGGAGGTCCTGGGTTCGAGTCCCAGAGGTGCCAATATCTTTTTCTGATTTTTCTGTTTCCAGATTTTTGATTGAGTTTCGCTCATAATGTCTTCATTTAATTAATTTTTTTTTTAGTTTGGTCGTATGAAAAGAGCCACGCAAACATTTCTCGAGCCTTCAAAAAGAAGGAGGTGATGGTATATAAATGCGTATGTTAGAGGGGGCGCTCTAATATTAAAAAAAAACTATTAAATAAAATAATTAAGCGAAAATTGTGAAAATATTTAATTTATTCAACACAACTTTTCTAAAATCTCTCGAATAAAGATACACTGTGATTTTTTTCATACCTATTACATGTCAAATAACAGGATAAAATGTGCTTTTTATAATTTTCGCAGCACACTTTAGCATTTTTTTTCCATCGAGGGAATTTTAATTATTGTTTCGGTTCAACAAATGAAAAATATTATCTTAAAAAATAATATACGTATATTTTTCTTTAAGAACTTAAAGCGGTGGGCTTAACATATTTTAAACAAAGCCAATATTCAGAATAGCAACAATAACAATAATAACAATAACAACAATTCTCAGCAAAAATAGTAGATTCCTATATTAAAAAAAACTTAAGTCAACGGAACTCAAAATACCTGGGAACAAAATTTGTAAGATCCCTTAATAATAACTTAAGAGATTCCAAAAAACAACTAAAAAAATATGTTGAAAACTTGAACTTTAAAAATTGCCTTAGAAAACATTTTAATTTTTTTTTAAAATTAAAACTATAAAAACAACAACAATACTAAGAATCTTCTTAACAACTAACAGTCCCACCCCTCCTGCCCATGTGCTCATACACACAAGCTTTTTATGTGAAACATCTTAAAAATATAAAATAAATAAACAGACCATAGCATCGACAAAGAAAAATGCCAAATTAGTAGTGGCACCTTGCAAATTGCCCTTATTAATATTGTTCCCATGTTTCCAAAGACAATTTAAACAGTAACATGATTTTGTAGATAGGCAGGGATTCGCTACAAGGATAGTTTGAATAAATTCTTTTGATGTGGATGAGCAGTGATTATTTTTGATGCCAGGAGTGTTTCCAAGATTCCTGAATTTACATTTGCGTCTATTTCGACGTAGTCCGTTCCTCCGTCAGCAAAATATTGCGCACAGATCCTCTGAAACAAAGAGAAACATTAATTCAAGTGTGACTTCATCGATAATGGTCGATACCGCCCCCCTGAGGATGTTGTGGAGGTCCAAGGGCAACGGATCTGGTAAAAGGCTGAAAAAAGTAGGAATGTATTCGGTGGACTTTTAAATCATTAGTTAAGAAGAGAGACTATCGTCAGGAGCCAGTGAGACTGGCGTCCCCAATTGGGGTATATTGTGAGGCTGAAGGTAGTGGGGACGGGAAGTACTTGGCTATTCAGTTCTGGCCAACAAACCTTCTTTCGAGTGGTGGTCCTTAACTAGGGCGATACAGAGACAGAGAGTATCTGTGTATTGAGATTTTTTAAATAAATTATTGAAGAACTCACATCAAGAACGTCATTTATGCCGGCGTGCTGCTTGGGATA
Organism: Glyphotaelius pellucidus; assembly: GCA_936435175.1. NCBI lineage: Eukaryota > Metazoa > Arthropoda > Insecta > Trichoptera > Limnephilidae > Glyphotaelius > Glyphotaelius pellucidus. The sequence continues at coordinate 42,221,341 of OW386542.1, read as the reverse complement.
GAGCGCCTTCAGGAAGTGCTTCATCTGCTTCTCCAGCTCCGAGAATTTGGCCTGCGCCCTCTGCAGCCGCTTGCGTTGCGACATCTTCCGCGGGGCCTTCTCTTTGGTCTTAAACTCCTCCACGGCCGCTTTGAGGCTTGATAAATTACTTTTATAACTAGGAACAAGATGAAACATCAATTAATTCTTTTTTTTAACCGGGAAAAAAGATGAAACATCAATAAATTGTTTTTATAACTGGGAAGAAAGATTAAAATCAATAAATTGCTTTCATGAAGAAATGTTACGATTGACACCATGATATGTTGCGTAATCTTTTTTGGAATGATGTAACATTTGCAATGAATGATTAACATTATTATTTATTATTTTAACTTTATGAGTAAAACCTCAAACTGTAATATTTGAATGATTAACAGTTATGATACAAAAACCCAACCTAAAAAGTATTTATATTTAAGGTATGTTTTTGTAAAGAGTGAGAAAGCGATCAATACAGCTTCAATTATCACATTGACTCTACACACAATATGACTTATACGGTTGGCAGCGTTGTCTACTGTCATCAGACGAGTAGATATGTAGTACCAAAACTCAACATGGTGTCAACAGGAAATGTAAAATTACATGTATACATACATATTCATTTTAGCAAAATTAAAACAAATATTAAAATTAAGTTGAAATTGAGTGTTATTATAATAATATATTTTTTTTATTTATTTTTATTTTTTTTTTATAGTTAATACCGCACAAGAGTCCCAACTGCTCCCGTCTGGAGCCAGTGAGACTATGTCATCCCCAATCGGGGTATGTTGTGAGGCTGAAGGTAGTGGGGAGGGGAAGGAGATAGGGAAGAGAAAGGTGGGGAAGTACCTGGCTATTCAGATCTGGTCACTAAACACGGCGAAAGCCATTTCAAGCAACGTTTCAATTCTGAATGGTGGTCTTACACCAGGGCGATACTGATAGTATCTTCCACTCTGGAACGTGCCGCAAATATACTATATATTATTTTAAATGAATAAATTGTGAAATGACACAAATTAATCAAATAAATTTATTTGCGCACGCCGGGTTCGAACCCGCGACCTTCGGATTGTGAGTCGAGAGTCTTGCCTCGGGACCACGGAGGCCGTCAAATTATGTGTATTTACTCGTCAGGCTAATTTGTTCGCTTTTCGGAACAACTCATATAGACATAATAGGTCTCATAGAAATCGCGTCATCTCCCTTACTATCATAGTGAGAAATATGATCTATTTAGGTGTTAGAAAGAGAAAACACAAAGCTTTATATTCAAATCTAAAACCTAACAGACAAGACTAGAAGTAAAATGTACACCTTCATGAAACCAAAATTTCGGATCGAACGACAAAAAAGTGAAGTGACAATAACGTTTAAAATACATTTGTCTAATAAAATATGTACTTGTTCATCATCAGTAATTTTAGTTCGAAAAAACTTTAAAACCTTACATTTTTATATTTCAAAAATTAAATGTTTATTTTGAATTACAAAATTTGAAAGCTTATTTTAACACATTTCAAAAACAATTTTTAGTTTTCAGAAATAATTCATTAATTTGGATATTATTGCAGCGGAAATATTTTGACCTTCTGAAAAATCATGGCCGAGGCCTGAGGGGTTGAGAATGAGGCAGAGTAGTATAATTTTATCAAAAAAACCAATTTTTAAAAGATTATTTTTGTACTTACAATTCTATTTCGGTTTTAAGTTGTTCATTCCTCGCCTGTTTTACAGCAATAAGTTGCTGGGTGTTGGCGATTTCCTGGCGTAGATTACCGACGAATTCCAAAAAGTTTTTAGTTTCGTCAAACATTAGAGGTTCTTGGTCTTCCAGGACCAGTTGCTCCATGCTGCAGGCCAGTTCGGCCTCTCCCGTGTTCTGGAACTGGGCTTCCTCATTTCCGTCAGGAGGGTTATTTACGAATCCCGCGAAAGCCTCTTCCAGACTCTCCACAATGGCGGTCTTCTGCTCCTCTAGTTTGTCGAAAACATCCGAAAATGCTTTTTCAGCCATTTCAATAGATGATAATCTGGAAATTAAAACAAAACAATTTCAATTCTCCGTTTCTTTGTAACCTGAGTAAGACAACAATTACATTTTGGGTAATATGAAATACAGAGGTACCTCGAGAAACGTTTGCCCTAACATAGAGATATTTGAGATATTTAAGATATTTGAGCTAGCAAAGTTTTGCTTTGACCCACCAGATTGCTGATTCACAGTGAAGAAAAACCCTTTTCACAGTGAAGAAAACACCATCTGACGAGACACAAACTGCGGACTCAAAGGAGAGAAAACCTTTTTCATGTTCTTAGTGCAACTATTCATGTTCTCAAAAGTATCATCTTACGAGGCACGTTCTGACTCACAGTCTTTTTCTTGATCCGAGTGCAACTATTCACGTTCTCAAAAGAGCAATCCGACGTCCCACATGCTGACTGACAGTAGGGAAAAACCGTTTTCATGTTTCGAGTGCAATTATTCATGTTCTCACAAGCATTATCTGATGAGACACAAGCTGACTCACATTAGAGAAAAACCTTTTTCATGTAGTAAAATAAACGTTAACTTACCGTGTATTACGTGGTTGAAAAGTATTTAAAATGTTTTTCCGAAACAAAAGTCACGCAACCCGCTGTTGAAAATGATTCACGATGTCGTTGGTCGTTCGCTTCTGTGCAGATTTATGGATGTGTCAAATGAGACATGGCAGCCAACTGACCAATGCGACACCATAGACAACACTCCGAAAAGTAGTGATGTGCATTTTTCGCGATATTACTAATTTTTATTATAATTTTTTTTACCAAATTATTTTAGTTTATTTAAAAAATAATAGTTGTTGGAAAAAACTTACTGGTTTCGTGGTTGCATTAAATTAAAATAATTAAATAGAAAAATGTCAAAGTTTAAATTCAAACCTGAAACCACAATTAATAATATTTATTCAGATTGAATTTTAATAGTAATTTAATCGGCTCGCCGAGCAAGGCCCCATTTGCAGGGTTGTCACATTTTTTTCCCAAGATTTTCGATCAAAATTTCCCTAGATATCAGAATGAGTTTGTGTGAATGACTCAAGTACCGAATATTTATTTACAGCCTTAGGGTTTGAGGGGGGTGGATTTTTTTACGGTTTTAGAGAATTTTCAGAAATTTCCTCGCAATATTTGAAATTTTCCCTAGATTTTATGCTTATTCCTTTTTCCTTTAAAAATTATTTTTCCATAATCGTAGGGAAATTTCCTAGACATACCATTACTGTATGAGATGCTTGCCACTTGCCACTCGAATGCAAGATCCAACTGATTGGGGGTGGAAGAAGGACGCTGTTGGGTTACTAACTGCAGTACCAACGTTGAAGGAGGCTGCACCTCATTTCATGCCAATGCAAAAAAGGTTGCGCCGGAAAGTGCGCATGTAGAAAGTCGGGTTACCTACTACTCTGTATTCACTGTAATGGCAGCTCGTGCGAGAATGCTGTGGAAGTCTTCGTTAATGTTGATGCCGAGAAATAATACGTTCGCTCTTATTATATACGGGCGCAAACAATTAATTCACCTCAACTAACTAACTAACCGTCACGCCGTTTCCCAGCGACGGTAGACAGAGAGGAAGGACCGCCAAACAACTCGGTCTTGGCACAGATTCTTTGCCTCATTCACATTCATACATCGTCTCATACATTCTCTTCTATTATTCTGACTTTTGACATGGCCCGACTCAAATATTTGATTCACTCGATCGTGCCGTGTCTTCCTCGGGCGTCCCAGACTTCTTCTACCATTTACATTTGCGTCACACATTTTTCTTACACTCCTTTCTTCGTTCATTTGCTCCACATGCCCAAACCATCTGCCTTCATACGGACTTCCCGCATCCTTGTGTACGTGGATTGCCGACTTTTTGAGAGAGAGGTCGATTCAGGCGGTTGCTGACGGTTTCACCTCTTTATCGCATTCGATAAATGCTGGCGTCACACAGAGATCGGTTCTGTCTCCGACTTTGTTTTTGTTGCACATCAATGACCTTTTGTCATGTGCACCGATTCATTGTTACGCGGATGACAGTCAGTCCATGATAGCTTTTTGTTTGACAAGCCTCCAGAGGGGACACAAACCCCAACGGCTCGGAGGGCTTTGAAGCAAAGAATGGACGGTTTCCTCGAGAGTGTTTTCTCTTGGGGTAAGAATAACTCGTCGTATTTAATGTTTTAAAGGCCCAATCATGTCTGATTACGTCTAAAAGGGAAAATGAAAATCTAGTTTCGTTCAACGGAAGCAATCTTCCGAACAGGCCCTCCATTGATATGCTTGGGGTAACTCTAAGTGACCAGCTCAGGTACGGGGGTTCCATCGAAGCCAGAGTTAAGTTAGCCTCTCGGAAACTGGGCATACTGTACAGGGCCCGCAGATACTTTAATATTACACAACCGCTAACCCTGTACAAATCGCAAGTGCGCCCCACGGTCGAATTTGGCAGCCACCTCTGGTCTGAAGCCCCAAAATAACAATCCTAACAAACGGATTGCAATCTTTAGAGCACAGGCGTCAGTTGGGAATGCTGTCCTTGTTCTACCGGTATAACAATGGAAGATGCTCCGAGGAACTAGCGTCATTGATCCCCTCGTCACCGGTGCATAGTCGGGTAACACGCCGAACACGCGCCCAACATTTTTACACGGTTGACATAAGTTACATGAGAACGGGTCGTTTCTACGACTCGTTCTTGAGTTCGACAGCTCGGCTGTGGAACGATTTGCCGGCCTCTGTGATTCCTCCCTCTTACAACATGGGTCTCTTCCAAGACCCATGTTCACTCCTTCCTCTCCTCAAAAACACCCTCCACACAGCATCTTCAAAGATGACATAGGCCCTGAGGGAAATTATTTTCCTCAGTGCCTCCCGTGTGGAGTTAATGGAAAAAAAAGAGATCTCATTTCAACAGCATTTAGTTTACTTTATCCTTCCTCTGCCAGTTCCATGCCTCACTGCCGTACATCAGAGTAGGTACCAGGACTCCATTGTGGACTGCTTCTTTTGACAGTTTTTTGTTAATTCACCTTAATATTTTAAAGCATAACTTGCAAACAGTGTTTTCACCTGAAATTAGTAGATTGGCGCCACCTGTGAATGAGTAAATTATAACGTACTTTCCATTTAACCTTAGTAAAAAGCACAACTTTCAAAAAGTGTTTTTCTCTAAAACAATCCAATTAGCACCATTAAACAGCAAATTATGAATTCATTGAAGAAGAAGATAACAATAATAATCTAAACGAAAATATGAAAGAGAACAAGATACAGAAAAATAGAAAACGACAAGGTCGCACCTGGGACTCGAACCCAGACCTCTCGTCTAACCGGGACGTGCGCGTTAATCAATTTCACTATTGCCACCTTCTGTCAAACCGTCATTTTTGTCAATCTCATATTTCAAATTTTAAAATTAACAATATTATCTTCAACTAATTCTTTTTTCCATATTATTATTTGTGACCTTTGTCTTTTCCATTGATGGGAATAACCTTCAAAAGTTATAAAAAGAGAATTTTTCTTATACAAAATTGATTGTGAATTCTTTTAGGTATACCCTCAATTTATTTATTTATTTATTTTATAAGACATTTATGAAAAAGAAAACTGTTTGAAGCGTTCTTGAATCACAAAAATAGTTGATGTTGAGTATAAATTGTCTCCAGTCTGCCCATTCATATTAAATTACAAAAAAATCATAGATTAAACATTATTTAAACTAAACAAAGTAAAGTTAATCTTAACTAAATTACATTTCCATAATTACCCACAACATTCAGTGCGTGACAGAGCTGCGCTGCTACAACGGGCCAAAACAATATCACAACAGAGCAACATTAACTTTGTATTCTTAACGAATATTTTTGGTTGCTGTCCTTACATACGATTGCAAGACTTTACCTGAACTACGTGCAATCTAGGCAGTGTCCTGGATAAATATATCCATTTTTATTTTAAAGTGAGGCATGAGTCATGTCGCACTACGACTTTTCTACGAGCCAAGGATGAATATTTTTATATTCGAATAACATAATAAAGAGTTAAACCCAAAATTGTAACATTTAATAACAAATTGAAAACAATTTTAACAAACTCTCGAACGAAAGACAGAAAAAGCTTCAGTAGCTCGAAAATTAATAAGAACAATAAAAAAATTTAACAATTCATCAAATATTTTAAGTTAATTTTCTCGTTCTGTGTTTGTTCTGTTCGACGAATTATTCAGATTTTTTAAAACGACCCGTCCTAAATATTACGATAAAATTTGAGGTTCCACTCATTTTAAGTTATTCCACGTGTTTTATTTTGCTATACAGATCAATGATTTTGTAAAAAAGAATGTTATGAAAAATTAAATGAACGAAAAGTGTCTGTTCTTCTTATGTTGTCCACAGATTTTCTTAATTTTATTCATTAGGTTTATTTCCTGTAATATGTAGACATCTTCTCAATTTGAAATATATTTTACGTATTATTTACCTCCGATTAAACATTTTCAACGTGCCTCATCTTTGTGTTAAGTTATTAACATGTATTTATTTCATAATAGCATTTACGGGATCACATTGTTTGATTTGTTATCTACACATGTCTTTCTCAACTTCTGTTTTCTATTTCTTGCTGTTTTACAAGCTCACAAGAGCTGCCTTTTTCATGTTGTAGTTATGCCTGATACTAATGCAGCTAGTGATCTCTGACGTGTTCTCTCCGTAATATAAAGGCCACAAATTGTAATAACTGCCTCCGATGCCTTACTCAGAGATGGAAATGTTATTATATGACATTTTATTTTTAGTTTGGTTGTATGAAAAGGGCCACGCAAACATTCCTCAAGCGTTCAAAAAGAAGAAGATGATGATATATAAATACGAATGTTAGACCCCTCTAACATTCGTATTTATATAGCGCTCAAATATAAAAATAAAAAAAACTATTATATAAAATAATTAAGCGAATATTGTGAAAATATTTAATTTATTTAACACAACTTGTCAAAAATACAACAAAAATCTCTCGAATAAAGATACACTTTTCATACCTATTACATGTCAAATAACATGATAAAATGTGTTTTTAATAATTTTCGCAGCACACTTTATCATTTTTTTCCATCGAAGTAATTTCATATAATTATCGTTTCGGTTCAACAAATGAAAAAATATTATCTTAAAAAATGATATTTTAAAAAATAATAATATATTTCTTTAAGAACTTAAAAAACTGAAAATGTTCACGGAAGAGTCGGTAGAAATTCGGAAAACGGTGGGCTTAACATATTTTAAACAAAGCCAATATTCAGAAAAGCAGCAATAACAATAATAACGATAACAACAATTCTCAGCAAAAATTCATGTTACCGATTCAGATATTAAAAAAAAAACTTCAAGTCAACGGAACTCAAAATACCTGGGAACAAAATATGTAAGATCCCTTAAGGGATTTCAAAAAACAACTAAAAAAATATGTTGAAAACTTGAACTTTAAAAAAATGTCTTAGAAAACTTTTAATTTTTTTTTTAAATTAAAACTATAAAAACAACAACAATACTAAGAATCTTCTTAATAACTAACAACCCCACCCCTCCTGCCCATGTGCTCGTACACACAACATAGTGTTTTTATATGGCACATTTTAAAATATAAAATAAATAAACAGACCATAGCTTAAACAAAGAAGAAAAAACAAGTTAGTAGTAGCTAATGCTCTGCAAATCGCTCTTATTGACAGTGTTCCCATGTTCCCAAAGACAATTTAATAAGTAACATAATATTGTAGATAGGCAGGGATTCGCTACAAGGATAGTTTGAATAAATTCTTTTGATGTGGATGAGCAGCGATTATTTTTGATGCCAGGAGTGTTTCCAAGATTCCTGAATTTACATTTGCGTCTATTTCGACGTAGTCCGTTCCTCCGTCAGCAAAATATTGCGCACAGATCCTCTGAAACAAAGAGAAACATTAATTCAAGTCTGACTTCATCGATAATGGTCGATACCGCCCCCCTGAGGATGTTGTGGAGGTCCAAGGGCAACGGATCTGGTAAAAGGCTGAAAAAAGTAGGAATGTATTCGGTGGACTTTTAAATCATTAGTTAAGAAGAGAGACTATCGTCAGGAGCCAGTGAGACTCTGGCGTCCCCAATTGGGGTATATTGTGAGGCTGAAGGTAGTGGGGACGGGAAGTACTTGGCTATTCAGTTCTGGCCAACAAACCTTCTTTCGAGTGGTGGTCCTTAACTAGGGCGATACAGAGACAGAGAGTATCTGTGTATTGAGATTTTTTAAATAAATTATTGAAGAACTCACATCAAGAACGTCATTTATGCCGGCGTGCTGCTTGGGATAGAGCGCCTTCAGGAAGTGCTTCATCTGCTTCTCCAGCTCCGAGAATTTGGCCTGCGCCCTCTGCAGCCGCTTGCGTTGCGACATCTTCCGCGGGGCCTTCTCTTTGGTCTTAAACTCCTCCACGGCCGCTTTGAGGCTTGATAAATTACTTTTATAACTAGGAACAAGATGAAACATCAATTAATTCTTTTTTTTTAACCGAGTAGAAAGATGAAACATCAATAAATTGTTTTTATAACTGGGAAGAAATATTAAAATCAATAAATTGCTTTCATGAAGAATTGTTACAATTGACACCATGATATGTTGCGTAATCTTTTTTGGAATGATGTAACATTTGCAATGAATGATTAACAGTTATGAAACAAAAACCCAACCTAAAAAGTATTTATATTTAAGGTATGTTTTTGTAAAGAGTGAGAAAGCGATCAATACAGCTTCAATTATCGCATTGACTTTACACACAATATGACTTATACGGTTGGCAGCGTTGTCTACTGTCATCAGACGAGTAGATATGTAGTACCAAAACTCAACACGGTGTCAACAGGAAATGTAAAATTACATGTATACATACATATTCATTTTAGCAAAATTAAAACAAATATTAAAATTAAGTTGAAATTGAGTGTTATTATAATAATATATGTGTGTGTATTTGCTCGTCAGGCTAATTTGTTCGCTTTTCGGAACAACTCTTATAGACATAATAGGTCTCATAGAAATCGCGTCATCTCCCTTACTATCATAGTGAGAAATATGATCTATGTAGGTGTTAGAAAGAGAAAACACAAAGCTTTGTGAACAACACCCCCCCATACACACAAGCCCTGCTTATTTATGGGGGTACATCAAATATATATATTATGTAACTAATTATTATATAGAATCATTTTAAAATATATGTATCTATTTATGATTCATAATAAAAAAAATAAAAAAAAATAAAAATAAAAATTTTGAATTACAAAATTTGAAAGCGTATTTTATCACATTTCAAAAACAATTTTTGGTTTTCGGATACTTTCAGAAATAATTCATTTATTTGGATATTATTGCAGCGGAAATATTTTGACCAAATTTAAAAAAAAAAACAATTTTTAAAAGATTATTTTTGTACTTACAATTCTATTTCGGTTTTAAGTTGTTCATTCCTCGCCTGTTTTACAGCAATAAGTTGCTGGGTGTTGGCGATTTCCTGGCGTAGAATACCGACGAATTCCAAAAAGTTTTTAGTTTCGTCAAACATTAGAGGTTCTTGGTCTTCCAGGACCAGTTGCTCCATGCCGCAGGCCAGTTCGGCCTCTCCCGTGTTCTGGAACTGGGCTTCCTCATTTCCGTCAGGAGGGTTATTTACGAATCCCGCGAAAGCCTCTTCCAGATTCTCCACAATGGCGGTCTTCTGCTCCTCTAGTTTGTCGAAAACATCCGAAAACGCTTTTTCAGCCATTTCGATAGATGATAATCTGGAAATTAAAACAAAACAATTTCAATTCTTTTCTTCGTTTCTTTGTAACCTGAGTAAGACAACAATTACATTTTGGGTATAAGGCAGGGTAATATGAAATACAGAGGTACCTCGAGAAACGTATGCCCTAACATACGAGATGTTTAAGATATTTGAGCTAGCAAAGTTTTGCTTTGACCCACCAGATTGCTGATTCACAGTGAAGAAAAACCCTTTTCACAGTGATGAAAACACCATCTGACGAGACACAAACTGCGGACTCAAAAGAGAGAAAAACCTTTCTCATGTTCTTAGTGCAACTATTCATGTTCTCAAAAGTATTATCTTACGAGGCACGTTCTGACTCACATTCTTTTTCTTGATCCGAGTGCAACTATTCACGTTCTCAAAAGAGTAATCTGACGTCCCACATGCTGACTGACAGTAGGGAAAAACCGTTTTCATGTTTCGAGTGCAATTATTCATGTTCTCACAAGCATTATCTGATGAGACACATGCTGGCTCACATTAGAGAAAAACCTTTTTCATGTAGTAAAATAAACGTTAACTTACCGTGTATTACGTGGTCGAAAAGTATTTAAAATGTTTTTCCGAAACAAAAGTCACGCAACCCGATGTTGAAAATGATTCACGATGTCGTTGGTCGTTCGCTTCTGTGCAGATTTATGGATGTGTCAAATGAGACATGGCCGCCAACCGAATAATGCGACACCATAGACAACACTCCGAAAAGTAGTGATTTGCATTTTTCGCGATATTACTAATTTTTATTATAAATTTTTTACCAAATTATTTTAGTTTATTTAAAAAATAATAGTTGTTGGAAAAAACTTACTGGTTTCGTGGTTGCATTAAATTAAAATAATTAAATAGAAAAATGTCAAAGTTTAAATTCAAACCTGAAACCACAATTAATAATATTTATTCAGATTGAATTTTAATAGTAATTTAATCGGCTCGCCGAGCAAGGCCCCATTTGCAGGGTTGTCACATTTTTTTCCCAAGATTTTCGATCAAAATTTCCCTAGATATCAGAATGAGTTTGTATGAATGACTCAAGTACTGAATATTTATTTACAGCCTGGGGGTTTGAGGGGGGGTGGAGTTGTTTACGGTTTTAGAAAATTTTCAGAAATTTCCTCCCAATATTTGAAATTTTCCCTAGATTTTATGCTTATTCCTTTTTCCTTTAAAAAATATTTTTCCATAATCGTAGGGAAATTTTCCTAGACTTACCATTACTGTATGAGATGCTTGCCACTTGCCACTCGAATGCAAGATCCAACTGATTGGGGGTGGAAGAAGGACGCTGTTGGGTTACTAACTGCAGTACCAACGTTGAAGGAGGCTGCACCTCATTTCATGCCAATGCAAAAAAGGTTGCGCCGGAAAGTGCGCATGTAGAAAGTCGGGTTACCTACTACTCTGTATTCACTGTAATGGCAGCTCGTGCGAGAATGCTGTGGAAGTCTTCGTTAATGTTGATGCCGAGAAATAATACGTTCGCTCTTATTATATACGGGCGCAAACAATTAATTCACCTCAACTAACTAACCGTCACGCCGTTTCCCAGCGGCGGTAGACAGAGAGGACGGACCGCCAAACAACTCGGTCTTGGCACAGATTCTTTGCCTCATTCACATTCATACATCGTCTCATACATTATCTTTTATTATTCTGACTTTTGACATGGCCCGACTCAAATATTTGATTCACTCGATCGTGCCGTGTCTTCCTCGGGCGTCCCAGACTTCTTCTACCATTTACATTTGCGTCACATATTCTTCTTACACTCCTTTCTTCATTCATTTGCTCCTCATGCCCAAACCATCTGCCTTCATATGGACTTCCCGCATCCTTGTGTACGTGGATTGCCGACTTTTTGAGGGAGAGGTCGATTCAGGCGGTTGCTGACGGTTTCACCTCTTTACAGGGCCGGATTTACACTTTTCATAAGTATAGGCCACTTCATTTGCGCCCCCTCCTTCCTCCTTCTTACAAGTTGCTACCTATCATAATCACTCACTTGTAGGCTTTTATTAGGTGAACACAATTTTACAAATAAATATTCAAATATAGGTTAAGTAGGTATTCAAAAATGAAATAAACGAATAAATTAGTCATAAAGTAAAAGTGTAACATGAATATATAAGTACCTCTTTGTAAATCTACATTTCAACTACCAACCATTCTCGGTAGTTCTCTTTTGTGGTTGAACGAGCCGGAACATATTTTTTATGCTTTTCCCAAAGTTTTTAAAAGCATCGATTTCGGAAAATGATTTTCATGTTCGACTTTTTGAATAATTTCCGGAGTGGTCACCTCGATTGGGCTTCCTAGCCGTGGGTTGTCTTCAAGTGACCCCCTGATTTGTTTAAAGAGAGCATGCCACTTGTAAACCATAGTTTTACTTGGACAAGAGTCCCCGTAAACGGATGACATCTCTTTCAGTATGATCTGAACTGATTTTCCTTGCTTGGCAAGGAACTTCACAACAGCGCGGAACTCGATTCTCTCCGTATTTCACAATGTCTTCCCGATTGACTTGTTTGCTCGATGATAGCTCAAAGACTAATGACCTAATAACGATAAAACCCGGTGTTTATACTAATAATTAGTTGTTCAATTGGTTCCATGCTAACTGAGAATAAAGTCAACTCAACACCTCCTTGAAAAGTCTTTAAAAGCTATGAAAAAAATAATTTTAAATTAGCCGATAACCCTAACCTAACGTAACCTATTTAACCAATTTTTTTATGTATATTTTTTTATCACTCTAAGTGACTTAACTGAGATGGTTCTGAGTTGGTTTCATTCCGAGTTGTCCGGTCACCGTTCAATTAGTACATTTTTTTTTTTTTTTTTAAATATGTTTATTCAGATTTAATTTTACAATATTTTATTTTACAAATCTTACGAAACTGATCAATCAGTTTGATTGTAAGAAATCTCTCATTTTTTTCTAATTATTTAATACAGTATACTTTTCAGTTTTACATAGTATATACTAAATATAATACTTAATATTAAAATACTAATTATTACGACAAACTAATTATTATAATGTTTTAATGTTTATGAATTGTGTTGTAGTAAAAATATTTTACACAGTACAAACACACGGTGAGAAAATAAATTAGATAGGAACTATTTTATTTGATTTCATGTTCTTCGGAGGTAGAAAGATTTAACTTTTGTTTTGATTTTTGAATAAGATGTCTCATTTTTGATATTTTCAGGTAATGCGTTAAATATTTCCGGAATTTTATGACTTTTTGTTCTATCTCCGTATACATTTTGAGATTTATTGACAATAAACCTTTGTGCTTCTCTATGCCTAGTAGGGTAGTTGTGGTTTACAGGTTTTTTGAATTCTGTATTCCAGAATTCATCTAGAGTTAATTGGTAATTTACCTTACTGTGTATAGAGAGGACATTACACAAGGAGAACATTTTTTTATAATCACCTTCACATAACTGGACCTTTTTTTTGCCTGATATCAATTTTAGGAAACGGATTTGTAATTGTTCTATTTTATTTAAGTATTTTTAACTATTTATTCCGTATCCTATAATTGATTCTGCTAATGCGTTGTATATACAGTATAATATATTTTTATTAACAAAATTTTTTAGGTGGTAAAATTTTCCTAATATGGATCTTAATCTATTACATACATTTTCAATATGATTTGACCAGTTAAAGTTGACTTCTATTGTAAGACCAAGGTATGTATATTGGTACACTTTTTCTATATTCGGGCAATTACACTGCTGGAATTGGTTTTTTGTGTGCAAACAATCATATGAATGACTTTTTATATGTAATTCCTTTTCCTGACAATTTGCATATGGTGAGTGTATAAGCATATATTTGGTTTTTTTTTGCGTTAATAATAATGCCATTGTCGTGGGACCATTTAATTATGTTATTTAGGTCTGTTTGTAAAATTTCCTCAATTTTTAGTCGATCTTTGTCAGCACATATAATGCAAGTATCGTCTGCAAACATGTAGCATTTACAAGGTTTTATTACGTTTGGTAGACTGTTTACTTGCATTATATAACATGTAGGTCCCGATATTGACTCTGTTGCTACTCCGGTATTTGTTAACATTTCATCACTAAAAATTCCGTCAATTTTAACTTTAATTTTTCTATTTAATAGATAATTTTTAATAAATTTTTTTAAAGGACCTCTAATACCACATTCCTCCATTGCCTTTAATAATGTTTCGTTGTCCAATGTGTCAAAGGCCTTTTTAAAGTCTATAAAAATTATACCAACATAATATTTTTCATTTAAATGACAATTTATATGGTCAGTGAATTTAGATAGTAATTGGGTAGTACTTTTTTCTTTTTGAAATCCGTATTGTATGGGATTTATGATTTTATTTTTTTCTATAAAAAGTTGTATTTGGCTAAAGCTCTTTCAATAATTTTATCAATACATGAGAGAATCGCTATTGGTCGATAGTTTGTGAAATCTTTGTGGTTTCCTGATTTATATATAGGTCTGATAATGGATGTTTTAAGTTCGTCAGGCATAATACTTTTACTTACACAGAGGTTAATTAATTTAGTCAATATTGGGATTATATTATCAGCAATTAATTTCAGGTCTTTAATTCTTATTTGATCATTGCCTTCTGATTTTTTAACATCCATATCATTAATTATTTTTTTAACATCTTTTTGTGATACAGGTCTAAATCTCATTGACATACTAGCAGGAGTTGTATACGTGTTACGATCTAGGAATTTTGTAGTACAGTTATGTCTTATGTCTTTTATTTCATTTACGAATGTTGTAGCAAATTTATCGCATAAAAAATTTGTGTCTCCTTGACCTCCCATATGTTGAAGGATTATTTTATCTAGATTTTGTTTAGGTTTTCCTATTAGGTTATTTATTTCGTCCCAGAGTTTCCTCGGGTTGCCGTTTAAACTATTTATTACGTTTTTGTGAAATGTGTTTTTTGTAAAATTAATATGTTTATTTGTTTTGTTTCTATATTGCGTGTATTCTAAACGAAATACAGGGTTATTAGGGCTATTCTTGCATTTTCGGTAAAGATAATCTCTTTTTTTAATCACATTCTTAATTTCTTCAGTAACCCATTGGTTGTTGTGTCTATGATTATTTTTAAATGATTTTTCTTTTTTCGAAGACTCATAGATATTGTCAAAAATATTTTTTAAATTATAGTACAGTTCTGAGGGACATTCAGTTTGTAATAATTTACCCCATTTTACTAGTTTTAATTTAGAATATACCAATTTATTATCAATAATTTCCCTTTATTTATTTAAATCCTTTGTAAGTACCTCTTTCCCTATCGCAACTCCTGTTATGTAATGGTCCGATATTTTGTTAGTCACAATACATGAAAATACAGTGTTATTACGGTTACGAATTGCAATATGGTCGATACAGGAATAAACATTTTTACCGTTTAAAATTTCATCCCGGGTCACATCTAATATCACATTTTCTAAGCCATTTTCACTGAGTAGATTTTGGTATTCTGTAATTACACTATTTTTGGTATCCAATAAATTCAAGTTAATGTCACCACAGTACAAGTAATTTGAATCAGATGAGGTTAATTGTAATATTTGTTTTAGTTCCTTCAAGTATAGATTCTTGTTGTAGTTCGGTGGGCGATACACTGCAAGTATATTTATGACATCTTGATGAACGGTGGTAATTTCTCCAGATATTGTCTCGCAGCTTTTAAAAGAAATGTTTGTTTTCTTAAAAGTATGATGGTTTTTTAAGTACATGATTAATCCCCCTCCTCTTCTATTCTCTCTAGTATTTGCAATCGAGATGAAGTTTGGTATATTGAACATAGTTATTATTTCATTTTTAATATTTATTTCCGTTAGAAAAATTACATCTATAAACTGCAGAATGTCATTTATTTGTGCAATAAATGAATTAAAATTCTTTTTCAGGGATCTTATATTTAAGTGAATAGCCACAAACCTCATGTTGATGTTTTTATCGTTTATCCAGTTATCCAAATCATAACACTTTGTAAATTTGTGAGTTTGGAATTGTGTAGAATCTTCCATGACGTGGATTTAGTAACTGATAAAGTAAGTGCTTCGATTCAAAAGGTGTTTTGATTTTTTTTAAATATTTAAATGTATCTGTTTATATCATTCTCATTTCTTATATGGATTATTTTCCCATCGCCTTCACTTCTTATTAATATTTTGGAATTTTGTACCCAAATGTATTTAAATTTTGTTTTCATTTTTTGTTTTATAATGTATAGGAGATCTTTTTTTTCTTTTGTTAGATTTTCATTTATGTATATTCGGTCGTTGTTTCCGTTCTTGTAAATGTCGTGGTTCGTTAATGTTTTTTCTTTTTTGTAGCCATTTATCTCGATGAGATTGACGAGTGAATTTCACAATAACATTTGCCGGTTTGGAGTCCTTTCTATTTGGAAGTCTCCAAACCTTTTCAATATTTTCGCCATTTGTATTTAGTTTATCTGCAATTGTTTTTATAGTTGTTTCGATATTTTCGTCTTTCATCATTTCTATACCAAACAGTTCAATGTTGTAGTTTTTTTCTCTTTGTTCAATTTCTTGGATCCTGTATTCTAATGCTCTATTACATTTTTCAAGGTATGTGTTTTTGTTTATAACTTCGTTGAGTTTATTTTCGTTTTCTTTTAGTTTTTTTCCCAATTCTAGATATCAGATCGTCATATTTGTTGGATAGAAACTCAGTTGACTGTGTAAGAGTCTCCATGTCTTTTTTCATGACGTAGATTATGCTTATTTTATTATTTATTTCATTAAGAATTTGTTTCATTTCTGGGATATTTTCTGGGTTCGGGCCTTGTGACCCGCTGCCTCCGGCCGTTGCGTTTTCGGTGTTCGCATTTACTGTTCGCTGTACTTCACAAGTTTGTACAAATAAATGCATTACCCACAGCCACGTTAATGGCGGGGTTTGTACATAGTTTGTAGAAGGTTCCATTACAGTCAATGCCCTTGTGACCCGCTGCCTCCGGCCGTTGCGTTTTCGGTGTTCGCATTTACTGTTCGCTGTACTTCACAGTTTGTACAAATAAATGCATTACCCACAGCCACGTTAATGGCGGGGTTTGTACATAGTTTGTAGAAGGTTCCATTACAGTCAATGCATTTGATCAATTCACTGTCTTTAGCAACATAGATTTACACCGTTCGTGTTCGCTAACCACACCCCCACTACTCACCAACCTACCCATTCCGCGAACTTAAAAGCCCACCCCCGTATATCGAAGTTCTGGTAACGTTGCACAGAGATTGTTTCTAAAATTAATTTAAAGATTAATCAATTCTGATTGTTCTAAATCATTATATAATATTGCACCAGAGACTGAGATTTTTTTGAGACTCTTCATGTTGAAAGTTCACCCATTCTTGTTAAAACTAAAATTATTTCTTTCAAGTTTATATACACAATATGCCGTTTCTCTATAATACACCTCTCAGCCAGGAGGTTGTTTCAATTTCCTCATTTGATGTTTCATCTATGAAGTTTTTCTCTTAGGGTTCCTCTTACCTACTCTTAATGTTGCCCTGATATTGCTAAAATGCGCTCATTTCAATTGCACTTTCTTCGAAAATATCAAAGTTTTCTAGCTCTTATAATAAACTCAAGAAGAGATCCATGAATATCAGATACCGTTAGTACATCAACAGATGTGCTTTAAATGTACAAGGGAATCCAGCAAAATATAAACATTCAGAGTAATGCTTTAAAAGAATATTTTTTAAATAGGTTTAAGGATGAAACTATGTAATTTTCTTGTCATGTACAATTATGTCTTGTTTCCCTTTTTCTTTTATATATTGAATATTCTATCTATCCACAGTTACTTGTTTTTTGTTTATAATCGTACACGAACTTAACGGCTTACCAAAGCGAGCGAACGCCGCCCCCTGAACTCTGCCGCCCCTAGGCCGCGGCCTATAAGGCCTATTGACAAATCCAGGACTGCCTCTTTATCGCATTCGATAAATGCTGGCGTCACACAGAGATCGGTTCTGTCTCCGACTTTGTTTTTGTTGCACATCAATGACCTTTTGTCATGTGCACCGATTCATTGTTACGCGGATGACAGTCAGTCCATGATAGCTTTTTGTTTGACAAGCCTCCAGAGGGGACACAAACCCCAACGGCTCGGAGGGCTTTGAAGCAAAGAATGGACGGTTTCCTCGAGAGTGTTTTCTCTTGGGGTAAGAATAACTCGTCGTATTTAATGTTTTAAAGGCCCAATCATGTCTGATTACGTCTAAAAGGGATCGAAATGAAAATCTAGTTTCGTTCATTTGTTATTTATTTTCGTTCATTTATTTTCGTTCGTTTGATTTGTTATCTACACATGTCTTTCTCAACTTCTGTTTTCTATTTCTTGCTGTTTTACAAGCTCACAAGAGCTGCCTTTTTCATGTTGTAGTTATGCCTGATACTAGTGCAGCTAGTGATCTCTGACGTGTTCTCTCCGTAATATAAAGGCCACAAATTGTAATAACTGCCTCCGATGCCTTACTCAGAGATGGAAATGTTTTCTCTGGCATAAATGTAAGTGTTTTGTTTTTCATTATATTAACACAACAGACAAGGCAGGATATTTTTTTATAACAAATAAATTCTAAAGTTGCTTCCAAAATGAAGCAAACTGAATTCTTTAATTACCTGAACATCGTCATTCAAAATTAAAATAAATATGGCAGCTCATATCCGTACTAAAATTAACTTAGACCCCTCAAACATTCGTATTTATATAGCGCTCTAATATAAAAAAAACTATTATATAAAATAATTAAGCGAAAATTGTGAAAATATTTCATTTATCTTGTTTAAAATACAACAAAAATCTTTCGAATAAAGATACACTTTTCATACCTATTACATGTCAAATAACATGATAAAATGTGTTTTTAATAATTTTCGCAGCACACTTTATCATTTTTTTCCATCGAAGTAATTTCATATAATTATCGTTTCGGTTCAACAAATGAAAAAATATAATCTTAAAAAATAATATCTTAAAAAATAATAATATATTTCTTTAAGAACTTAAAAAACTGAAAATGTTCACGGAAGAGTCGGTAGAAATTCGGAAAACGGTGGGCTTAACATATTTTAAACAAAGCCAATATTCAGAAAAGCAACAATAACAATAATAACGATAACAACAATTCTCAGCAAAAATTCATGTTACCGATTCAGATATTAAAAAAAAAACTTCAAGTCAACGGAACTCAAAATACCTGGGAACAAAATATATAAGATCCCTTAATAATAACTTAAGGGATTTCAAAAAACAACTAAAAAATATGTTGAAAACTTGAACTTAAAAAAATGTCTTAGGAAACGTATTATTTTTATTTTTTTAAATTAAAACTATAAAAACAACAACAATACTAAGAATCTTCTTAATCACTAACAGTCCCACCCCTCCTGCCCATGTGCTCGTACACACAACATAGTTTTTTTTTATATGGAACATCTTAAAAATATAAAATAAATAAACAGACCATAGCTTAAACAAAGAAAAATGCCAAATTAGTAGTGGCACCTTGCAAATTGACCTTATTAATATTGTTCCCATGTTTCCAAAGACAATTTAAAAAGTAACATAATATTGTAGATAGGCAGGGATTCGCTACAAGGATAGTTTGAATAAATTCTTTTGATGTGGATGAGCAGCGATTATTTTTGATGCCAGGAGTGTTTCCAAGATTCCTGAATTTACATTTGCGTCTATTTCGACGTAGTCCGTTCCTCCGTCAGCAAAATATTGCGCACAGATCCTCTGAAACAAAGAGAAACGTTAATTCAAGTGTGACATCTTCGATAATGGTCGATACCGCCCCCCTGGGGATGTTGTGGAGGTCCAAGGGCAACGGATCTGGTAAAAGGCTGAAAAAAGTAGGAATGTATTCGGTGGACTTTTAAATCATTAGTTAAGAAGAGAGACTATCGTCAGGAGCCAGTGAGACTCTGGCGTCCCCAATTGGGGTATATTGTGAGGCTGAAGGTAGTGGGGACGGGAAGTACTTGGCTATTCAGTTCTGGCCAACAAACCTTCTTTCGAGTGGTGGTCCTTAACTAGGGCGATACAGAGACAGAGAGTATCTGTGTATTGAGATTTTTTAAATAAATTATTGAAGAACTCACATCAAGAACGTCATTTATGCCGGCGTGCTGCTTGGGATAGAGCGCCTTCAGGAAGTGCTTCATCTGCATCTCCAGCTCCGAGAATTTGGCCTGCGCCCTCTGCAGCCGCTTGCGTTGCGACATCTTCCGCGGGGCCTTCTCTTTGGTCTTAAACTCCTCCACGGCCGCTTTGAGGCTTGATAAATTACTTTTATAACTAGGAACAAGATGAAACATCAATTAATTCTTTTTTTTAACCGGGAAAAAAGATGAAACATCAATAAATTGTTTTTATAACTGGGAAGAAAGATTAAAATCAATAAATTGCTTTCATGAAGAAATGTTACAATTGACACCATGATATGTTGCGTAATCTTTTTTGGAATGATGTAACATTTGCAATGAATGATTAACAGTTATGAAACAAAAACCCAACCTAAAAAGTATTTATATTTAAGGTATGTTTTTGTAAAGAGTGAGAAAGCGATCAATACAGCTTCAATTATCGCATTGACTCTACACACAATATGACTTATACGGTTGGCAGCGTTGTCTACTGTCATCAGACGAGTAGATATGTAGTACCAAAACTCAACATGGTGTCAACAGGAAATGTAAAATTACATGTATACATACATATTCATTTTAGCAAAATTAAAACAAATATTAAAATTAAGTTGAAATTGAGTGTTATTATAATAATATATGTATGTGTATTTGCTCGTCAGGCTAATTTGTTCGCTTTTCGGAACAACTCATATAGACATAATAGGTCTCATAGAAATCGCGTCATCTCCCTTACTATCATAGTGAGAAATATGATCTATGTAGGTGTTAGAAAGAGAAAACACAAAGCTTTATATTCAAATCTAAAACCTAACAGACAAGACCAGAAGTAAAATGTACACCTTAGTGAAACCAAAATTTCGGATCGCAATTTGAAATTTTTTTTGCTAATTTGAGGATTTTTGTTAATTATTTTCATATGGAACGACAAAAAAGTGAAAAGCGGAAATATTTTGACCTTCTGAAAAAACATGGCCGAGGCCTGAGGGGTTGAGAATGAGGCAGAGTAGTATAATTTTATCAAAAAAACCAATTTTTAAAATATTATTTTTGTACTTACAATTCTATTTCGGTTTTAAGTTGTTCATTCCTCGCCTGTTTTACAGCAATAAGTTGCTGGGTGTTGGCGATTTCCTGGCGTAGATTACCGACGAATTCCAAAAAGTTTTTAGTTTCGTCAAACATTAGAGGTTCTTGGTCTTCCAGGACCAGTTGCTCCATGGCGCAGGCCAGTTCGGCCTCTCCCGTGTTCTGGAACTGGGCTTCCTCATTTCCGTCAGGAGGGTTATTTACGAATCCCGCGAAAGCCTCTTCCAGATTCTCCACAATGGCGGTCTTCTGCTCCTCTAGTTTGTCGAAAACATCCGAAAACGCTTTTTCAGCCATTTCGATAGATGATAATCTGGAAATTAAAACAAAACAATTTCAATTCTTTTCTTCGTTTCTTTGTAACCTGAGTAAGACAACAATTACATTTTGGGTATAAGGCAGGGTAATATGAAATACAGAGGTACCTCGAGAAACGTATGCCCTAACATACGAGATGTTTAAGATATTCGAGCTAGCAAAGTTTTGATTTGACCCACCAGATTGCTGATTCACAGTGAAGAAAAACCCTTTTCACAGTGATGAAAACACCATCTGACGAGACACAAACTGCGGACTCAAAGGAGAGAAAAACCTTTCTCATGTTCTTAGTGCAACTATTCATGTTCTCAAAAGTATCATCTTACGAGGCACGTTCTGACTCACAGTCTTTTTCTTGATCCGAGTGCAACTATTCACGTTCTCAAATGAGTAATCTGACGTTCCACATGCTGACTGACAGTAGGGAAAAACCGTTTTCATGTTTCGAGTGCAATTATTCATGTTCTCACAAGCATTATCTGATGAGACACATGCTGACTCACATTAGAGAAAAACCCTTTTCATGTAGTAAAATAAACGTTAACTTACCGTGTATTACGTGGTTGAAAAGTATTTAAAATGTTTTTCCGAAACAAAAGTCACGCAACCCGCTGTTGAAAATGATTCACGATGTCGTTGGTCGTTCGCTTCTGTGCAGATTTACGGATGTGTCAAATGAGACATGGCCGCCAACTGAATAATGCGACACCATAGACAACACTCCGAAAAGTAGTGATGTGCATTTTTCGCGATATTACTAATTTTCATTATAATTTATTTTGCCAAATTATTTTAGTTTATTTAAAAAATAAGAGTTGTTGGAAAAAACTTACTGGTTTCGTGGTTGCATTAAATTAAAATAATTAAATAGAAAAATGTCAAAGTTTAAATTCAAACCTGAAACCACAATAAATAATATTTATTTAGATTGAATTTTAATAGTAATTTAATCGGCTCGCCGAGCATGACCCCATTTGCAGAGTTGTGACCTTTTTTTCTCAATATTTCAGATAAAAATTTCCCTAGATTTCAGAATGAGTTTGTACCGATTACTCACCCAGACTTTTAGAGACCCAGGATTCAGATTTTGCTTCTCTGTTTAAAAATGAAGAAAGGTTAGCAAAATTTGCACAATACCTCGTAATGCTCATTTAAAAAACTCAACAAAAAAATGCAAGGCAAAAATTCTAATATTCTAACGTCATCGGACGTATTAGTAAGTGTGACTGGGTACAAAATCAATTCTCAGATAGCATATCCCTTACCGATAAACGAGCAGGAAGAATTCATTGAGCTAAAAAGTGATCGGACATTATAACTAAAATTTTCCGAAACAGAGCTAGCACATTTTGGTGGCATGTAAAAAAATAGTGTCGTATAATTATAATATAAGTATAATTTTCGTAGCGTGCTGTTGCAATTCCCTTACCATTTGCCACAACCTACTTATGCGATTTGCGGTTTTAATTAATACTAGATCTCCGATTAAATTTAATAAAGGGGACGATTGCTCCAAATTTTGATCTCCCGTGCTCAGTTAGGCAGGCTCACATTTCTCATAGGGGATCGCTAACAGGAATTTTCTCGAAATTTTTCCAAATAGTTTAAATTTTCGTCGCCTGTATCGCCCTCATCGATTTTTTAAGTCAATTCCACCAAAAGTTATCGTGCATTGTTACTCAAAACGTATTTCATCGTAGTACCTATGGGCTCGCATAAACTCGAAGTTACAGCGATTATTCCTGAATACAAATTAAAAAGTGTCGTATTATGTCTGACTGTTTCATCAGCAATTGGTTCCTTAGAACAGGCAATCTGCCTAGCTAGGAACTATGTTGACCTACAAGACATAATAACACTTGTACACATTTTTAATATTTTTAAAGATTGTATATGATGTAAGTATAAATCGTAAGGTTTCAGTTGTCACAGTCCTTCCTCCTCACTAGAATTTCCTGTTTTGAGGCGGCCTTTAGATTTGTATTTAGTTTCTAGTTGTTATTGTATTGTCTTCATAATTTTAGATTTGTGCTTTTAATTTTATTTTGCTGGATTGAATTTAATTTTTAATAACTACATTTGTTACCTCGAAAAACGTTATATAAATTATATAAATTATTGTGGCTACAGAACTTCACTGTATAACATTCTAGGTGCGAATAACACATATTCATGAATATTAATTAATTGTATCTAATATTTTTATATTACTTGCGTGGCAACTTTCCCTTATCCCTCTCCTCCCCTTACCCTTTCCAAACCTTATTGTTTTAGTTATAATCACACTTATTTTATTGTTGTGTTTTGGTTAATCATTTGTTGAATTCAGATTTGTACTATTATTATTAACTTTTTTAATTGCTGCTTAGTTCTGTTTTTTTTTCTTAATTTTTCTTAAATATTCTAGTTTACATTTAGTAAGTCTTGTTTCTAAATACCTATCTGTGAACATTAATAATTGGTCTGTTTTTTTATCATCCTCTCATGTTTATTATATTACTAAGACTGTTTATGTTCCTTAAATAAATAAATAAATACCGTTTTCAAAGATTTCATACTTTCGGATGCTCTAAAAGCTTACCATTTTGAAATCAATATTTTGGAGTCGGAAAGCCAGATCTTAAGGCCCGACTTCCCGCATTTCTACCGATTTATTACATATTTTCCTTTAAGCTTTAAGGCCCTTAAAAATATATATATCTTATTCTTAAAAATAATATCCATACACTCCCCACGCCGAAACGGCAAGGTATGCAATTCCCTCGTTAGAAAAAATCGCCATGTGTGCTCGGAAAATCATTATAAACAGGTTTTTTTTAGGTACGATTTTAGATTTTCACGGCCAAAAGTATTTTCGTTATTAATTTTTGGGGTGTTATGCTATGTTGCACTACCTTCTTCTTTAGCCAGCGTTACAGTGTCGATCATCAGGAAGTTTGAGTCATGATAGACACTGTAACGCTGCCCGAAACGTTGGCTAAGTAATGAGGTAACGCAACACGGCATAACACCCAAAAAATAAATAACGAAAATACGTATTTTTAAATTTATTTTGCAAATTTTAAAGTTATATGAACGAAAAAATCGTAGTCTTTCTTTGAATGCGCACGTCCTGGTTAGACGAGAGGTCTGGGTTGGAGTCCCACTTGTGACCATTGTCTTTCGAATTAAAAGTTTTTTACGCACGCTTGAATTGGGGAGTAAGCTGGTGAATGCGTGACGACAGCGTTACGAAAAGTGTCGAGCGAGGCGTTCAGAGAGGGAGATATAAGTAAGTGAAGATAGAAAGAGAGAGAGTACTGTAGGAGCAAGAGCGAGAGGTGCGAGCACACATTTTATTTCTCTCTTTCTCTCATAGCCAGTTACGTTTCGTATATCTAAGACACATTGTATGTATCACACTGTAGGAGCAAGAGAGCAGTGCGCGCGCAGTTTTACTTCAGTCGTGTCATTCGTGTGGTCCAAGTCTAAAGCACACTCGTTTTTTTCTGTGTCTTTGATTCCTGTTAATAAATCCATAAATATGTTAAACATCAAAGCCATTTATCCCGGTTTTAGCGCATTTTGATTTACGACACTCTTGTTATGGAAGTGCGATTTAACGATGGTTAGGTGCTTTAGCATCCTTTAAGCTTTCTACAGATCTTTTAAGCTTTTCTCAGAGAAACTTTCAAGAAAAGCTCCAGTCTTGTTGTAGACATCCATCACGAGAAATGTCGGTTTGGTTTTGTTTGTCGCCGGTGATGTTTGGTAAATGGATTGGGAAGGATGCGAGTTGGACGGCATCACGGGCAATGAGATCACGGATTCTCCGAGCTGCTTATTTGTATTCGGGGTCGTGGAGTAAACAAAATTACGTGCCTTTTTATGTTCATGTCTGGTCCTGTCATAATATTGTTTTGATTATAGGACGCGCTCATTAATGATATCGGATATTCTGAATTGAAAAAGATAAATCGCACTCCCGAATCTATACTGCCGTAAGTCCAAACATGTCGAACTGGGAAATTAGGATTTCAAGATTTTTCTTTCGTTGAGTTATATCAACCCTTACCCGAATTCTGAGTACTATAATGACCGATGTCGTTTTCAATTAAAAATACAAAAAAATATTTTTCCATCACTGGGAACAACCTAGAAAATCGTGTGATATATTAGTCCCAGAATGAGGTCGTGACGTCATCGTCCTAGTATCTTTTTCGTTTTCATTCAAGATGTTTGATTACTGTACGTATACCGTCTCCTTCTAGCGGAATCGTAAAATGAGATGGAGCGCGTCTCACGTTATCCGTTGCGACGCGTGGCAGAGTAGTGACGTGTGGTAGAAAAGTTGTTTTAGTTGAAAAAAATGTTTGGCTGCCATCTTTATCCGCCATCGTATAATATACATACATAAAGATGGCAGCCAATAAAATAGGCGTTAAGAAAATGAAGATAAGATGGGTGGTTCTTAGTCGAAGTGTGATACAGTGTGACACCTTGGCGTAGTGGAAAGCGCGCACATTATTTTCTACTGAGAAAATTTTATTTTTCAACTCGGCCAATATATAGAGATTACCTTAAAAAAATAACAAATTTATTTATGAGCTTGAAACTGAAGGTTTTCTTTTGAGCTAAAGAAGGACGCCCAGTGTGGCGCCGATGGGGTGTAACATCAAAAGTAAGAGTCACTTCAAATCCAAAGATGAGTTAAATTTATCATTTTCACCGTTTTTCTCTTTTGATCTGCGTGGTGGAAATATTTCTAGGAAAATAAGTGCGTCTTTACAACGTGCATTTTAAGAAAATTACAAATAAATTAAATACTATTTTTAAAAGAATTTGTGAAAATGTTCAGCATTTTGAATGATCTATTTAATGCTATTTTATAATATTTCCACATGAATGTAACACTAAAAATTATACTCGTTTTTACTCTTATGGAATACATGGATGCCTTTTAGTTAAAAATTGCGATGTGTTTGTATTAACTGCACTAATTACTTATGTGTAACACGTGACTGTTTAAATGTATAAATAAAATGTAAACTCTTCTTCCATCCACAAGCAAATGCTTTTAATGGAAGACAAGTACTACTTTAATATGTACCATTTTTAAGATAAACAAATAAAAAAAAAAAAAATAATAAAATTTCATAATTATAGGAAGTTCTACAAAATCAGGAGACAGTTTTGAAAAAAAAAGCACTTTCTCTTCTGAACATTTGTCCTTTACAATTTTTCAAATTTCGATAGGTGTGTTTTAATTTTATATGGCAATGTAGTTGCGGGTATACGAACTGGCGCTGAAATCAAAGCAAATTTGATTGTTTTTCAACCGAACGACACACTCGTGCCAGAATGTAAGATTAATTATAAGAAAAACATTTAGTTGGGTTTTATGGTGTTTTAGTCCCAAAGGACTCCTACGAGTGACCACATTTTTAATCGGACCATTTGCAAAATGCGGCGCTCACTATTCATTATGCCTTTCATAAAGTCAGAACTTTTCAGAAAGTCAGTAATTATGACGCATCTACAGAGTGGTTACGTATTTAATCCATATTTCAACACAGTATGAAGAAATAACACTACAATAAAAAGGATTTTTTTTAAATCTTTTAGGAAAGTACGCTCTAATAAAAAAGACTGAACTTTGCCTTCCAATATCGTTAATAAATTATTGACGTGAATAAAAATACCGTTTTTTATAAGAAAAATTTATTTTTATAACTTTTGAAGATTATTGCTTTCAAAGTAATACATCATTGAAGAGGAAGATAACACTAATAATCTAAACGAAAATATGAAGGAGAACAAGACACAGAAAAATAGAAAAAGACAATGGTCGCAACTGGAAAAAATACTTTTGACTGCTACTTTTAAATATTTTCTTCTGCTGCTTCTGCGTGTTGGTTACCGAAGGCCATCCGCTCATTGAAACTGAAAAAAAAAACAATCGTATCAACAATCTCCTGAACAAAATCGATATTTTTCTGATCTGACATCGCAGATTACTCGAAAACTTGACAGTTTGTGAGCCGCTATCATGAAAACCGGTCAACAATGCAACTGAAACTCAGGCATGCCATGGTAGCGGCTCACGAACTGTCAAGTTTTGTCATGTTTTGACATGTCAGATCAGAAAAATATCGATTTTGTTAAGCAGGTTGATAGCGATTGCGTCGACAACTGTTTTTTTTTTAGTTTCTCCATGAGCAAAGGCCCTAAGGATTAACGAAGATGTGTATTCATGGAACGAAGGAATTTATAAATTAATAATATGAGTATTGATGCGGTGAAAGATATTTTTAGTTTACGTGACTCTTTTAGGAACACGAATTGCAATAATGAACAATTGCAGTAATGCAGGGCTGTCAATGAGAGAATTGATAATATTATGTGCTATTACAAAGAAAATACCTGTAAAACATGAAAATTTAAAACACTGTATGAAAATGTCAGTTTTATTAAATGTATTATAGCATGTAAATATGACATACAGACACACAACATATAAATAGGTATCAAAATTGTCTTAATTCAGAGATGTAGTAACCACCTTACAAATATTGTATTTCTACATATAAATGCTCTTTTGTAGTGGTAAATTCACAATGAAATCTGCAAAATATTTTCTCTCTTTTCAGCTTTTTTTTTATATGAAATACCGCACAAGAGTCCCAACTGCTCCCGTCTGGAGCCAGTGAGACTATGGCATCCCCAATTGGGGTATGTTGTGAGGCTGAAGGTAGTGGGGAGGGGAAGGAGATAGGGAAGACGAAGGTGGGGAAGTACCTGGCTATTCAGATCTGGTCACTAAACACGGCTAAAGCCATTTCATGCAACGTTTCAATTCTGAATGGTGGTCTTACACCAGGGCGACACTGATAGTATCTGCCACTCTGGAACGTGCCGCAAATATACTTTATATTATTTTAAATAAATAAATTGTGAAATAATACAAATTAATCAAATAAAATTTATTTGCGCACGCCGGGCTCGAACCCGCGACCTTCGGATTATGAGTCGAGAGTCTTACCTCGGGACCACGGAGGCCGTCAAGCTTCCAGCATTATTTGCACTTTAATTTAAAAAATATGTTAGGAAATACAACAATTATGCCACATAGAACGCTTCAAAAAAGTAGATTGATTGTTAAAAAAATTTAGAATTAAAATGTTGAAATTAAAATTTAGCCGGCAGTAACAGTAACTAGGGAATTGATAAAATTTTACACGATATTATCTCCATCAACTATAACCAATTTTTTATAATACTATATCAGTTAGAAGATCATTTAAAATTCAATAAGAATTAAAAATATGCAATATCCTTGCTTGACTACTGTGAATGCGCGCGCACGCGGAAAGTGAAGTTCGTAGAGCCCGCGTAGCCGTGCAAGTTGCTACTCTTGCTACGCCAGTCGTAGTTCCGCCGAGAGCCAGGTACGACGCCGTATTTGCTAGTGTTGACTCTCTCTCGCGATCCCGCAGAAACTTTAAAACAACGTAGAATTTCGCAAATGTTCAAAAAAAACTGATAGTGTTTCAAACTAACAAGTATCTTTAGGTAATTTTTTGAGTTACAATCAGTTTGAGTCTTTCAAAGTTTTCTTTTCAAATAATAACACAAAATGTTCCTTGAGAGTTTGCCACAGATCTTTCAAAATGTTTTAAAAAGTAAATAATTTTGCATAAATCGCTGATATCTTAAATAAACTAAATTAAGTTTAACAATATCGAAAACAGTTGTAAGTATTGGAAACATTTTTTTCAAATGAATAGCTTAAAAACATTGTGCTTTGCGTAGAAAACTTTTAAAGTTCACTGATATCTCTTATTTAAAAATTGAAATCAAAATGTAGAAATGCAACATTGCGATGCTAAATTATTTATTAACTTGTTTTACAAAAGTAATCTATTTTTCTTGTAAAAGCGAAACTTTCTGCGGTTTGCTTGTTGCATGAGCGAAATGAAAACAAAAAGATTTTATATTGAAAAGTTGAAGACTATTTTTCTTTGTTACAAGTTGAGTTTACCGTTTGGAATAGTGCATTTTAATTATGCAAATTTTTTTATAATATATTTCTAACGCATTGGTAAATCTTTTAAAATTACTTCTGTAACACGAATTCCAGAAGAGAACGCAGTATAAAAGTTCGTTTTAAATCACATGAGATAATATTAAATATTATTTAAGACCAAATAAAGCTCTTCATTAAAACGATAAGACATAGTTGTGTAAATCGACGTTCCTGTGAATAATTTAATCAAAAATTTCCTTCATACTTGCTTCAAGATCTATGTTTACATTTTTTTATAAAATCATAAATTTTTCTTAAGTCAAATAAATTAGTATACATTTTACTTAAATGCACGAATACCGATGGTATATTAATATCACTATAAAATCATAAATTTTGAACAGTTCGTTATAAACCGATGTTGGAGGTATTTATGTATCCTGCCTTCTCACTGTATTATGATTTCGTATGATGTGAAATTTCCCAGTTCGTAAGTGCCTAATTATATTTTGAAACATTAGCAAGAACCACGTTTCCCAAATGGGTTAATTTCAATTGTTACAATATATTACTTTAATTTTATTATAGCAGGAATTATTTTTTTATAATAAATATACATTGACGTTATGTTCATAATATATTGTAAAGTAAATCTAAACACATTTTCCTCATTATAAAAAGATAAGGCTCTTGTGTACGGTAAGGGATTTTAAGCCCAAATAACAATATCGTACAAGTAATAAATAATTCATTTGTCAATATGAGCTGAAAATCATGAATATTTTCAAAGAAATTTATTTATTTCAACGCCCGTAGACCTTTTACATACAATGCAGTACTTGTTTTTTGTAAGCTACAATGAAAATAAAGAGTTAAAATCAAAATACAGGTAATATAAAATATAAGAGTTGACATAAAATAGCTAACATCGAATGTAAGTAAGGTAATAGATAGATAATCTGTCGATATACTTCGAATCAACATTAATATTAATAAAATGTTAGAAATTTGTGTTCGCAATAGTTTATGAAGTGTATTTATAATATATCTAAGAAGATAGGAATAGTTGGCACATATGGCGTTTGAAATTTGCAAAGTGCAAATTTTTTCAAATACATTCATATTAATTTTTTTTTACCACGACTATGGAAACGTATTGTATTGGGGAATGCAAACTATAGTAGGAATGATGTATATAAAATGTTAATGTTTGTCTAGTTGTTCATACAGGAACATGTAGATTGATTAACAATTGAATTTAAAGTTTAATATTTTTAATAAAAAGTTTAGTTCGTTTATTTTTCGTCTGTTTTCTAAAGTTGGAATATTTAAAATATTCATCAACGACGGGTAATTTATGTGCTCTAAATTAAAATAGATTTATCCACAAGTTTTGAACATAATTTTCTGTTTACTAGAGAAACAGGAAGGTCGGAAATCAATCTAACGCCAGAAAACATATTTTAACGTTTTTTTAATGAAGTTTAGAAATGTTTAAAAAAAAATTGGAATACAAATTCAAATGATAATTACTTATTAAATAAGTTATTGTTTAAGTAAAATTCTATTAATAAATAAGTGACCGACCGATCCGACTGATAGGTCATTTGGTTAAGAGGAATATAACGCTAGAAATATTTCGATTCTCACGCCTTCAAAATATAAAATCGAGCGTCTTATTTGCACGAGGCAAGTAAGCAAAAAGTGGTTTTTATTTATTTTGTGGATAATTTTATAAGAACGAAAAAAAAGTTAGAAGATACAAAACCTCAAAAGTAGTCTTAGCCATAAAGGGGTATTTAAAAAAAAAATCGTTTTTACTTCATAGTTAAGTAATGAAAAAACATTTTTTTGTGGTTTACGCTTATATTTTTTGTTATGCAAATAATAATGTTATTGTATTTCCAATACATAGAAAGGCTAGTAAAAGCTTCAATTTATCCGTAACATATTTTTTGATGTTCATAATGTACCTAAACCGTCATAAAGATTAATCTAAAAATGATCTAAATAGGATTTCACGTATAGCTTCATCTTAACGGCAGTTCTAAACTTACAGTTGTTATCTTTTTCAAAACAGGTTCTATTTTAATAAATAGTCTGCAAGTGTTTACACGCAGGCAGGGGTGCAGGGAGAGCACCGCACGCGGGCGGTAAGCTCGGGTGGCCGCAAAAATAGTTATTTTCAAACTCATTCTGACTAGTATAACAGTATGACCAGTGTTACCAACTCAGCTCTTTTAGAGCAAGATTAGCTATAAATCAAAGTGGTGAACTTAAAAAAGTGCTTTAGTTTCCTTAGCGGTTTTAGGTATTTTAGCTCCTTTTAAATACGTCTATTTGAAATTCGCCATTGTTTTCTTGATCGTATGAATGACGTGGATCTTGGAAATGGAAATTAACGAACCTTCCGACATCCGATTGAGTTGAAACTCGGCAGAGAGAATTGTTGTCAATGACAATGCATTCTATCAAATTTTGGTGGCAATCACGCACAAACACGCGGAAGCATTTTTGTGCGTGATTTTTTTCAAGCATTTTTCATAAATTTTAAGAAATTAAAGCAGTTCATGGTCGAAATAAATGTTGGTTTAAAAATAGAAATTGGTTAAGGTTGGTTGCGCGGATAATTCCAATCACTGGAAGGAAGGTTATAACCTCTGTCAAACCATTTTTTTTAAAGTTTTAATAGAATAGATTAATTTTTAAATAGATGTTGATTTTTATTATCACGTAAATAACCAAATTAGTGAGAAATCTTTTTTTATTATTTAAGAACTTTTATGGAAACCCCCGTCCAAGGTACGAAAACCTCAATTGAAATCATCTTGCCACCCCCTCTCCCTCCAGGTGGAGGGTGGCGTAGTCTTGCACGCGGACGTTCGTACTGGCAGCTCGCGGCGGGCCTGCTTACTTCTATAAATCCGGGGGAATAAGCATTCTGCTTTTCACCCAAAAATGTGTTGAGTTTTCAACAGGTTCACTTATGGAGAAATTTCCTTGGAATTCCATGGCAATTTCAGTCATCTTGTACAATCAATGATAAAATAAAACCGTCCCTTAAAGTCGGTTTACTAATTGCGTTCTTGCCCGAAAGAATGTTGTGTCCAACAATATTCATGTTCCGGGAAAAATTGAAAATATGAAACCAGTTATGTTTCATAAAATATTATATTTAAAATACATAAAACATACAATTCTTAAGAGTTTTTAATGAAAAGTCGTCTAGAAGGGCCATTATATTAGATTTAATGAAAAATAAAATTTTAAATTTCCTATTTTGAAGAAAAAACATTATATTAGAGTTTATTACTAGAATTTATGCTGAATCTATGGAATAATGTTGTATGTGAATATTTCACAAACAACATTATTCCACAAAACGTTTTGTTACTCTTTGTAGCTTACAGAAAGCAACATGCTCTTCTAACATAAATGTATTTGAGCTTAAAAAGCCAAAAAAACTATATGAATAAAAGAAACCATTTACGTTTGAGATCTTGAGATCGTTTGTCTTGAAATCAACATACAATATTATTCCACAAAACTGTTTCAACGTCTGAAAAGCAGGTTAAATAATATTTTACTGGACAAATTCTACTTTCCTGCAATCTTCAGCTTCTTGGCTACGTCTTTCTAGTTGAAGCTTTATAAGACGTTCGTTTTGTCCATTTATTACACGAATTAAACCACGCTTCTTGATTTCAATAAACGGCATTATACAACATTCTTCCACAAAACAAACTTTAAAATGCTGCCACAGGCCTAATCATTTTTTTATTGCCATCATCACTACCTTAAAAGCTGCACATTAATGTGCCCAACATTATTCCATCAATAACTCAATATTGATAGTTTTGTTAGATACAACATTATTCCGGGCAAGGGCCCAATTACTTCATTCACATTAATACATCGTTTCATAAATGTTCCGCTATTATTCCCGTTCTTGAGGTGACCCGGTTCAATATTTGATTTATTTAATCGTGCCATGTCTTCCTCGGGCCTTCGACTTGTACTTGTAGACCATCCGCTTTCGCTTCAAGTATCCACAAAAACTACACTGGCGAAGCGAACTATAAAGTTAACTAATTCAAGCAAAATCTTTTCATAATAACAGAGTTATAAAGTAATATAAAGTTTAAGTATGTGGGAGGTTCATAAAGTATGAAAGCTTCATCCATTTACATAATACCTACGTTAGATACAGAGATCGAAACGATGACCGCGGTTGACTTTCAAACCTCTCTCGATAGACCGTTTGGACAGTGTGTAGTAACTAGTAACTACCCCCTGAAAAATAATATAGGGTAGTAACAAACGTATGGGAGGAGTAGGATGAGTATGGGGCTTAATGAGTTTTACTTGTGGACATAAATTGATAGACTTTCCCTAATATGAAATCTTTTAGACGAGCTGGAGGCAAACCACATGACCATATTTTTGGCCAGGTGGGTTCGAAGATGTTTTTTTTTGACGTGATAACGTCTTATAACTCGATGAACGCCGGCTGCACTCACGAAAAAACATGACCCATTGTCACTTCTCTGAACCTAGCGTGCAAGCGAGAGCGCGGAACAAGCGTTTGGCCTAAGCGTTCGGCTTGTGACGCATCTATCTTTCTTCCACTCCATCGTTATTATATGACGTTATCACGTAAAATTATCGTCCGTAAACCGACTTTACAAACAACAAATATTTTTATTCACTTCTTGAAGGCTTTTACATGTACACTGTATTATAGATAGAAAAGTTATTCAGGAGTATAATAATAAGCATTTAGTATATAAAATATTAAATATAAATAATATAACACGTAATTATAAACTTAAACATAAATAATTTGTTCTAAAGCAAGTTTTAAAGAACGTAGCTAAATTAAAAGAGCAGTACATGAGTTTGAATTATCATAAAAAGTTATACAAATGAGTTCGATAAATTCATAATACGATAGTTTAAAAGTACAAAAGAGAAAAAAGTTAAACATTTTGAATAAATTACGACATCAATCGTAGAATTTGGGAGGCGGGAATGGGTACGCCGCCCCGGGAACCTTTGTTGGATAACCAACACCTCTGCCGTAGGTCACCCTAAGTGGTTCGACCCTCCACCCAGAATCCCTAATATTACATTTTTTACATTAACTCCACAGAGGAGGCCCTGAGGAAAACTATTTCCCTCAGGGCCTATGTCCTCTGGGATTCTGTGTGGAGGGTCATTTTGAGGAGAGGAAGGAATGAACATTGGTCTTGAAGAGACCCATGTTGTAGGAAGGAGGAAACACAGAGGCTGGCAAATCGTTCACAGCCGAGCAGTTGAACACAAGAACGAGTCGAAGAAGCGACCCGTTCTCATTTGACAAATGTCAACCGTGTGAAAAATGTTAGGCGCGTGTTTGGCGTGTTTTCCGACTATGCACCGGTGCTGAAGGGATCAATGACGCTAGTTCCTCGGAGCATCTTCCATTGAAATACCGGTAGAACAAGGATAACATTCCCACCCGACCCCTGTGTTCTAAAGATTGCAATCCGTCTGTTAAGATGGAAGAATCTATCAAACGGTCCGCCCGTTTCTGCACAGAGTCGAGGGTGTTTTCCAGGTATTTTGGAGCTCCAGAACAGAGGTGGCTGCCAAATTCAACCGTGGAGCGCACTTGTGATATGTACAGGGTTAGCAATTGTGTACTATTAAAGTGTTTGCGGGCCCTGTACAGAAAACCCAGGTTTTGTGCCCAACTTTACTCTGGCTTTGACAAAGCCCCTGAGAGAAATTATTTTCCTTGGGGTCCCCTGTGTGGAGCTCATGAAAAAAAAAAATCATTCAAACGTCATTTCCGGAAATGACTTTTACTCGTGAACTAGAGTCCTTTTTAATTAATGTTCCTTTCCGTTCTTTTGTGAGTTTTTCTCAGATTTCCTTTAACTAATTGCTAAAGAGAAAGGTGATTTTCAACATTCTTTCGAAAACGTATTTGTACATAGTTTCTTACACAAACTCTTGTGTGGAATGCAGATAAAAATAACATTTAATGTTATAAACAGCAGATCGGAGTTGTTACGGAGAGTTTTTTGTTTAGATGTAGCATAGATAGTTTTGACAGCCTTCGTAGTCGAAGGGTAAGGCTCTCGATTAGCAATCCAATTTTTTTTTTATTGAATTGTATTGTTAACTATTTAATTATTAAAATAATATCAAATATTATATTATTTTACCTGATCTGAATAGCCAGGTACTTCCCCATCTTTGTTTTCCCATCTCCTTCCCCTTCCTACTATCTTTGGCCTCACCACATACCCCGATTGGGGATCCCATAGTTTCACTGGCTCCAGGCGGTTGGGATCAATCAGGACTCTTATGCGGTATTAACAAAAAAAGGATAAGAATCTTTTAATCCCAAATTTCTGGACGATAAATACGACAGTCAGTCAAAAAGTAATGCCTCCCTTTTCACCTTTATTGTCAAGAAATAAATGCAATTACATAGGTCGAAAAACACACAATCGACAATTAATTTGTCACTCTTCATTATAATCTCCGACCACTTCCAAAGTTTTGGTCCATCTTTTAACAAGGGCATGTATCCCATGGTAAAAAGCACGGTCCGGCTTCCTAAGGCCACCCGTCATAGATTTGCTAGGAAAAAGACGTGCTTTAGGCTTTTTAAGGGTTGTGACGTAGTGAACAAAATTTATTATGCATCTCTGCTCCAAAAAATCAACCATAATCAAAACCTCTGCATCCCTGAACTTTCCTTGCCGATCGAACAGTTTTGAATTTTGTCGTCCTCGGTGAGTTTGTGTGATGCCATTCTTTTGACTGCCTCTTTGATTCAGGTTCACAATTTGTCACAATTTTGGTGCAATTGCATCACCGTATACACTTTTCAGTCTTTCATGAATTTGAATAGGCGTTTCACCTTCTGCCTTCGAGAATTCACAGAACGCTGACTAATACGAATATTGATATTGGCCATTTTGCAAGCGACTGTAATGCTGCCACTTGTTGATGCAGAAAGATTGAACATAAAGGTTTGAGGAAAAGCGCCAAATTCACTTTTTTATTTAACTAATTTTATTTAATAAGAAAAAAATAGGAGGCATTAGTTTTTGACTGACCCTAGTATTTACAAAGGTTAAAATGTTAAAACATGCCATTAATGTCTCACGAGTACAGCTTTGCAAGGATAAATTTGCGGCGATGGCGCCACTGAGGTAGATTTAATGAATAAAAAAAAAATGAATTTAAATTAGAAATCCTCAGAATAAACATTTCATGACTTGTCCAAATGTTCGCACTGTTGCTTATGAATATAACGAAGAAATTAATATGATTACTCTGAAACTGACTGGGTGAAACATTGAATAATAATAATACTTGGATAATTTGTAGAGCGCCGTTTTTTGTGAAAAATCACCTCAAGGGCGCTGTGCAGCTTATTATAAATTCCTAGGTTCTATCTAATTTAACTATTTACAAACAGATACAAAAACATACTTACCTGGCAGGTCACTTCCGAAAAACACACTTTAATTAGAAAGTTAATGCTTGCAGAAGATACGGCTTTGCACGTGGAGGGCATTATATTAAAAAAAAAAAAAAAAAAACTGGACATGGCGTTACATTATTTGCTACCGCCATCGCGGTTAGTATTACATTTATTAAAAGATTAGTGGCAAAAATATAGTTGATATTTATTTTAGGAGACTGGAGAATTTAGGACTCTTTAGGGCTGGAGAATGTTCCTGAAATGACCTTTACGAACGTTTATTTATTGTTTATTTTAAATTTTTTTTTAAATTTATTAATTTATGTTTTTTTTATTTTTTTATTTCTACAAATGAATTGTTTACAATGTCGCGGGTATTTAAGGTGAGGGTAAGAAGTTTTTGAGTTTATGTATACGACTGTCAAAATGAAGATAGTTAGTAAGTTAGAAGTATTCAGAAGTTGCTGATTACTTTATGCAAAATTTAAGCGTAAACTACAAAAAAATATTTTTTTCAGTAGCAATGTCACAACTTTAAAAAATTCAATTTTATGGCTAATATTTATTACCTGTGACAATTTTATGGCTTAAATTATCTGTGATAATTTTTTGGCTAATATTGTCTGTAACAATTTTATGGCTAATATTATCCGTGACAATTTTATGGCCAATATTATCTGTCACAATTTTATGGCTAATATTATCCGTGACAATTTTATTGCCAATATTATATCTACGACAATTTTAATGTGCTAATATTATCCGATTTAAAAAGCTAATATTATCTGTGACAATTATATGGCTAATATTGTCTGTGACAATTTTATGGCTAATATTATCCGTGACAATTTTATGGCTAATATTAACTGTGACAATTTTATGGCTGATATTATCTGCGACAATTTTATGGCTAATATTAACTGTGACAATATTATGGCTAATATTATCTGTGACAATATTATCTGCGACCGTTTCCTTTGATAATTTTATTCTTTCTTATTAAATTATTCAAAAAATAAATTTAAAAAAAAAACTACTTTTTGCCTGAAATCGTGACATCTATACTCCGTTTTCCAAGCGATTTTTATGCTTATTTATTATTTTTCGGTAACAAGCTGGTCGAGATAGGAAATGGAGATAAGAAGTAAGACCCTTCCTGATGTTTTCCGTTTGGAAATATCTGTCATTGTTGAATGTATTCTAAAATATTGTTGTTCTGCAAAATTGTTAAGAATCGCGGGAGGTTTAACATTTCTCGTAAATTCGTATTTAGGCGGGTTTGCACCTTTCCCGTATACCCAACGAATTCCTATAGTGTGCAGCGTGGTGCTGGCAGGGGCGGGATTTAAATCCGATTTAATGTGCTGACTTCTTTCTACTTACGAACATATCATTATTAGAGGGTTAAACCTCAAATAAAAATTTCTTCAATAAGCGTAAATTTATTTTGTGGCGTCATTCTATTTTAATTTAATTTCAAAACCAATAGTTTCTTCATCCATACTAATATTATAAATGCGAAACTGCGTGTTAGTTTGTTACGCATAAACCAATAAACCGATTTAATAATTATTTTACCAATAGAAAGCTACATTATATGCGAGTAATATAGGCTGTATATAAAGGTAATCTCTGGCGTTATGAAATTATAAATATTAATATATTTTATTTATTATACGTTTTCTGTCGCTAACAAAAGCAAGTTATTGCTAACGTCAGAAAGCAAATTGTTGCCACGGAAACGATGTCGATTTATTTGCGGGAAATCGTAGTTAAAATCTATCTAAATAAATAAAAATGAATTTCCGAAATGTTTGTACGCGCATAACTTCCGAACGACCGCACCATATTGGATAATTATTTTTTTGCATTGGCATTATGAAATTTAAGTGGCACGCGAGATGTTTGAAATCTGAATGTACAGGGAATGAATGAATGGAATCGATCATCATTAAGTAATCACCACTCATCGTAATATTTTTTGTCTGTACTACTTCACCCACTGTACCTACTTCAGCACCCTTCAGGTGATTTTTCACAAAAAGGCACTATGTATATCAGCCAAATACTATTTATTAATTTTCAGTACTCGTTATTTCCTGGTAAAGAAACATTTAAATTATTTTGCTTAAATAGTGGAGCAGACAAAGCGATTTATTTTCATCAAATTGATACCAGAGAACATGTTATCGGCAGATTTGCAACCGAAATTTGGTATTTCATACGAAATTCAATATTTTTGGCGAGTCCGGTGTCAACTGAGATTAATATTGTCAATAATTTCGAGTGAAATTTTGTCAAACTAAAAAAAAGTCGGTTTACAGACGATAATTTTACGTGATAAAGTCATAAAAAAACATTGATGAAAAATTGCATTGATGCGTCATAAGCCGAACTATCGCTTGTTCCGCCCTCTCGCTTGCACGCTCGGCTCAGACGGAACGTGACAATGAGTCATGCTTTTTCATGAATGCAGCCGGCGTTCGTCGATTTATAAAACGTTATCAGGTCAAAATTTTTTTTTAAATATTATTTTTTTTTCTAATTCAGTTTACTTAGAATAATAGAAAGAATTACCTAACATACATAACTAGGAAGATTTTCAAGTTCTGGAACAGTCAAAAAGGCAAATTGTGGTTTTATGGACGCCTTAGCGCTGCCTACTACCGGAAGTGGCTGTTGTTGGCATTTGTGTACTAGAGAGCAAGAATAATAAAAGTTTACGATGTATATTGAAACCTGAAAAACAATGTTTTTTTTATGTACTGCTTGCAAAAATTTTCATTGAAAAATCACAACTTTTATCAATATTGTCGTAAACTGTGTACCTATTATAAAAAAGTGGTCGATGCTCTCAGTATTGCCCTTTGAAAAGTTTACAACTCAGAATTGAAACATTGAATGAATTGGCTTTTCGTTGGTTTATTTATTTATTTATTTATAAATAAACGCCCTTTTTCGGGGCTTTTACATATATAGCATAGAAAAAACATTTTATTGTACATAACTGAACTGCCTCAATAACAATATTTTTAATTTATTAAAAGATAAAATGAAGATGTCCACTGACTTGGTATAATTGTTTCCCTCCATTAGTATTCTGGGCAAAGAGGAATACATATGTTGAATGTTGTGTTTAGTGGCCAAAACGGATTAGTAGTAGTTCCAGAGAGAGGTCGCACTTAAATCATTCTCCTTCCTTCATACACTTCTTGTATGAAAATGAAAAAGACAGAAGATATTAAAATGATGACGTACCTTACGATCTCTCTCTGTGACTACTGTACCATGTAATCTAACCTTCCCATTTCCCATTTCCTTACCATCATTTTTGTGCATAGTAATCAAATTTTGCAATAATTGAAAGATCTGTGAGCGATATTAAACATACAATAATACAAATTGTTGAATATTTGCGAAGGATTGATTTTGTTGCTTTTGCAGTATATTGCGGGCGTTTAAAATGTGTTAATACAATGTGAAATTTATAAAAATAATTTCCGGCAATTTTTGCAACAAAGTTTTTCTTTTAGGACATCATTTAATGTTTCTGGAGGAGAATTACCACCTTCTGACTGACAACATATCGAAATAGGAGTATGGGAGACACCACCCAGGTGAGATGATGTATTTACATGTGATCGACTATCTTTTGGTCAAAGACTTTATTCCACGAAAGGGGTCGTCCATTAATGACGTGATGTTTTTTAGCAATTTTTAACCCCCTCCCCCCCTGGTGATATGTGTTGAGGTTTTAGACTACCTCCCCCCCCATACCCAAAATGACGTGATTTTTTTAGTACAAAGCAAATTGAAATTTTCAGAATATTATCTTTAAATTCAGGTATAATCTGATTAAATTTTTGAAAATTAAGCATCGTGATAAAAATGTCCCGACAGACATTAAGGTTGCAGGTTGTTTTTGATTGGCATAAAAATAAAAAAAGGAAGGTGTAAAAACAACATTTTACTTCTTCTATTGTCGTATTTTTTTTTCGCACCAGCCCACAACTCATTAAATTCTTTCTGAACTACACTAGGTTTTTTCCCTTTTTATACTCTGCAAAAAGGTCTTTATACAGGTCTCCTAGTTTAGACAGTTTTTTTTAGGTTTTCTTTATTAATTAAATTGTTTGTTACATGAAATTTAGGGTTTTTCGACCACCATGCTAGACACATGCCCGTGATGTACGCCGAATACATTTACGCATGTATTCGGCGTCAAAATCACAGACTTACTGGCGACTGGTGAGCCGAGCGGTTGTCACAACGCGCGGGGAAATCGTTGCCTGGCAACGGTGAGTCAAGGCCACGCGCCACTGTTTGGTTTAGAAACCATGCATTCAACGAAAAATAAATACAAGTGATATCTCATTATATTAACCACCCCCCATCATGTGCTATTTCATGATTTTTTTTCCGAACCCCTCCCCCCTTTAGAGCCTCAAGTGATTAATGGACAACCAACTAGCAAAGAAAACAATACATTAATATCAAAATTATCATTTATATTATTTCTCTAGTATCAAAATTTATCATTTATATTATTTTCGTGGCGGCGTTATTTTAAAATAAAAAATTTACCACAATTCAATAAAACAATATTCAATAATACATTTTAGAAATCAGAAAAAGTGTTAACAGTCAATTAAATTTTTTTAATATAGGACCCTTTTGATATAGCCATCTTTTAAATTTATATTCACATAAATATATATTTACAATTATTTGCTTTGTACTTGAGACATCTTGGTTGCTCCTTCTGTTGTTTTAATTTTTAATTTATAAAAGCTTTTATTATAAATTACCGCGAAAAAAAAGTTTTAGGACTTTATTCATAAAATCGAAAATACAAGTTTATTCATCAAAATCGATATGGTCCTCTTCATAATACACCCCATCGATTGTAACGCACTTACGCCAGCGCATGATCCGATCCTCGAAACACCGCTGGCCTCAATTTTCGAAATATCCATCAGAGCCGTTTTTGATTTTTTCATGACATCCCCTCGGGTGTTTTAACGCCGTGAAGCGGTTTTTAAATCGGTTGAACAGGAAAAATATTGCAGGGAGCAAGATTACATTAATTTGAAAGCTGCTAGATAGAATTCGTGTTATTTTTGGTCAAAAGCTCACGGATAAATATCGCAATATGCGACGGTGCGTTATCGTGGTGCAAAATTGGCGCCATTTTTAAACTTGTAAGAAATCTAAAACACGCACAAAGGTAGTCTATTTATTAACTTTTACAAATGTCAAGCTATGACGATGAAATTTAGATGGAAGTGTCAACGACAGATGTGGTAACCTAACAAAAAAAAACAATTCCAATCAATTGACTAAAAACGCTACACGGTGG
The DNA here is from genome assembly GCA_936435175.1 of Glyphotaelius pellucidus. Taxonomy (NCBI): domain Eukaryota; kingdom Metazoa; phylum Arthropoda; class Insecta; order Trichoptera; family Limnephilidae; genus Glyphotaelius; species Glyphotaelius pellucidus. Next base: position 42,178,958 of record OW386542.1, on the reverse strand, counting down.
CCGGTCCTTAAACATTTTCATCAAGGAAGTACAATTTTTGCGTCATGATAATTTTCTTTATTTTTAATACGTAATTATTTTTTTACAATAACTGTATTCGAATGAAGATACTTGCAGCAGAGTGAAACGGGTTATAAATAAATTTATCACAATGTTATTATTTTGAAGACACTTGAAACAGCTCAATATAACATAAGGGGGTAATCTAGTATAAATTTTTTTGTTTTTCTTCAAATTTTCATAGTTTAAACGCATTTTTCTCAAAACTACTTTTTTCGAGACGGTTGACACGATATCTCAAGTTCTACGGAACCAATTTACTTGAAATTTGATGTGAGCTTTCTATACACATTACTCTATCGCCTCTACCAGAACTATAAAAAATTAAATTTTTTATTATTTTTAAAAATTACGAAAAAAAAAAAATAGAAAAATAGTAAAAAAAAGTCTTTATTTCAGACAGCCGCCATTTAACGATTTTTTCCCGAGGTACGGGCTATAGCAGCACTTGCCTGAATTAAGTATTACGCGCCATTTTTTGAGACCCCCCACTTCTACACCTTGTAACTTTTTAAATTTTTTCGTTTGATTTTTTTAAATGTATTATTTAATGTTTAATTAATATTTGGTAAAGTAATGGCCATTAAAAATATTATTTGTTTTTTTTTTTTATTGCACTTGATAAAATACCTACAATTCATGCTTCTAGACTAGAATACCACCTTTATAACAAACTAATATTTAAAAACCTCCACAGATGCTGCATTCCGTGGGAAAACTCGTCTTCGGGCTGATAGTTTTGCGGTTCGTGATTTGTGAGAATGAGCGCGCGGAGTGCCGAATCTGCGATATTCACGAAATCACTGCCGTCAGATCTGACCTGGTAAGTATATTTTTGTTTAACACCTATCTCATATCCGTATTATGTAGTTCAACCATCGACAATGAATGTATTGTACAAATTGCACCATTATTTTAATTATTAAATAACAGACCCTACTGAAAAACTTTTCGAATAAATGTAAAAACTTTTTGATTGTACTTATTACACTGTTACTTTTCCCCCTCTTTATCGCTAAAAAGAGTACAAAGGCGTAAACAGGCAAACGGCTGTTTCTCGGTGACGTTTGGCATTGCCATCAAAGTCGGAATATGAATACATAATATGCACCAACACGTTCATTTCTGAGTTTGTGATATTTTGGTCAAGTTGTGCAACAACTATCGAAGACATCAATTTAAGCACAATATACGCACAAGATCTTTGGTCTTGATTTCTGGACCGAACAGACACGCGAAAGCGATCAGTTTGAAACAAAATTCAAGACAGAAGATGGACAATGAGATCTGTCCGAAACGTCAGGAGTTAAAAAGTCCTTTTAAGGACTACATGACGCGGGTAAATCGAAAAAAAATATTCTACATCTTACACTCGTGAAAACCTTAACCCTAATATATATAATACTATACATATATATATATATATATATATATATATATGGTATATATATATATATATATATATGTTATGGTTAAGGTTTTCACGGGTGTAAGATGTAAAACAATTTTCTCGGTTTACCCGCGTAACGTAGTCCTTAAAAGGACTTTTTATCTCCTGACGTTTCGGACAGATCTCACTGTCCATCTTCAGAGGCCTTATGTCTTGGCTTTTGTCTCAAACTGTTCGCTTTCGCGTGTCCGTTCGGTTCAAAAGTCAAAACCTAAGTGAGTGCTTGTCAATTTTTATGTCTCGATCGAAGTACGCGAGTAGAAGGTGATTTAAATTGTATATTATATTAAATGGTATATTAAATGTATTAAATATTATATTAAATGGTGTATTAAATTTACCATGGAAATCGAAGAAAACGATTGTCTCCCATTTCTCGATATTTTAGTTAAAAAGAAAAATAACGGCAGCCTTGGCCACACCGTATATCGTAAACCGACACATACGAATAGATACTTAAACGCCAACTCAAATCACAACCCATCTCAGTTGTCATCTGTAATAAATACCTTAGTCACCCGATCAAAACGACTAGCGGACAAAGATCACATTCATAAAGAACTAGATCATCTTAGTAATGCTCTTCAAGCAAACGGCTTCTCCAAATATTTAATAGACAAATCCATAAATAAACGCAAAAAAACTAATCCTGAAACGGTAGAAGAACCTCTTTCTATAGCAATTCTCCCATACATCAAAGGCTCAACAGATAAAATCAGTCAAATCCTCAAAAGAAATAAAATCAAAACCATTTATAAATCTGAAAATAAAATCTCGTCTCTATTAAGAAGTCCGAAAGACCACATTCCACTTGAATCACATGGTATTTATAAAATACCTTGTGGGGCATGTGAAAAGGTTTATATTGGACGGTGTAATAGAAAAATATCTTGTAGAATTGCAGAACATAAAGCAGATGTCACTAACAAACGCTTAACTTCATCCATAGTTCAACATGTCCTTAATGAAGGTCATAAAATAGATTTTAACAACGCCACAACAATAGCTAGCATAAACAATGAATCGAAAAGAATTTACCGCGAAGCCATAGAAATTTATAAACATAAAAATAATATGAATACCAGAAATGACTCAATTAGAATCCCCAACACCTGGAAAGTCATAATTGATCAAATTCCCCAAAAAACGGCATTCCCAAAATCCTCAGAAATAATACATCCAATTAACTTGAAGCAATCCAATCAAATCTCTACACGTAATCCGCCTGATATTGCCGGCCCCGCCCCCACCGCCAAATCACCTTCTACTCGCGTACTTCGATCGAGACATAAAAATTGACAAGCACTCACTTAGGTTTTGACTTTTGAACCGAACGGACACGCGAAAGCGAACAGTTTGAGACAAAAGCCAAGACATAAGGCCTCTGAAGATGGACAGTGAGATCTGTCCGAAACGTCAGGAGATAAAAAGTCCTTTTAAGGACTACGTTACGCGGGTAAACCGAGAAAATTGTTTTACATATATATATATATATATACATTTATAATTTTGTAAACTTTCCTTTAATTTTTTTTTTATATTTTACTTTATTGTTTTCCTATTTTAAAGAAAGACAAACATTCCGTGTTACTAATAACCCGACAAAATTTGTAATCCTATTACCACCACAGTAAGCGGAAAATGTTGCGTGTGTCGTGATGGAGGACTTAGCCAGCCGAGGAATCGAACACGCGACGCTCGGGTGGGAGACACACGCGATGTCAACACGGCCACTTGCCGGCCATGTACATCTTAATACTTTGCTTCGGCTTTCTTTTTTCGGGAAATGTAATATTTATTTTAATATTAAGGAGATGATGTGTGGCGGCGAACAGATTTTTACACAAATCTACAGCTTTATTTCAAGATGGATGATATTTTGACTTCGAAATGCTTGACCTTCAAAACAAAAGAGAAGTCACGGTCTAAGTGTGGTTTCGAAAAAATATCTGTAAAGCTCAGGCAACGCCGGGACTTCAGCTAGTAATAACATAAACCGAATGAGATGTTGGCCCCATAAGACCGCCTCTCCTGTTCGTGCATTCGACCCTTCACGAGGGTCGGAATAAAAACGCTCTTAAAATTTATGAGTTCATTCATAAATCCTAGGAGTGATGCGGTCAGGAGTTTTTAATTAAAATAATGGCAAGGTCGCGGCGTTCGGGGGTCGCTGGCTTCAAAAGCCGTTAGGGAAAATGGAATAACATATGTTTATTAATAAACCCATGGTAAATACCGCCTTTATTATGTACTTGCGTGGCAGTTAACCTTCGCGTATCAAATGTGGCCACTTGAATTTACCTTACTTCGCCGCGATGAAAAACACCACTCCGAATAGAAACTTGCTTGAGATGGCAATAGTCTGTTTAGTGAACTGAAAAAAAACTCAGACTCTGTGCAGAAACAGTCGGTCCGTTTGATAGATTAAGGCGGCGCTTCCCGGCTCAAAAAAAAAGGATGAAGAGAAATGTAATTAAGAATGTTGGACAAGCCCGTCAATTTTTTAAATGATAAAATTGAAGCGAAAATTGTGAAAATGCTTAATAAAACATGACTCGTTTAAAATAGAGCAAAAATCTCGTAGAAGGCATCTTAAGTATCATTTAAAGAAACATTGTGAATTTTTTCACAAATATAACTTTTAAATAATAGAAATAGACTTGTTTTCAATAATTTTCGGAGCATACTTTGCGATTTTTTTCTTTCGAAGGAATTTCATATAATTTGCGTTTCGGCGTGGAAAGAAACTAGATATTATCTTCAAAAATAACATATATTTTTTAAGAGCTTAAAAACTTCAAATGTTTAAGGGAGATATGAAGGAAATCGGTAGAAATTCGGGTGGCTTAAAAAACGGATTGCAATCTTTAAGGCAGGCATACTGTGGAAATGTTGACCTTGTTCTACTTGGAAGATTTTCACAGGAACGAGCGGATCACTTCGGGAGTCGGGAAGTACAACATTTGTGCACGGTTGACATGCGTCACATAAGAACCGGTCGTTCTTGAGTTCAACAGCTCGGCTGTGGAACGATTTGCCGGCCTAAGACCCATGTTCACAGCTCCCTCTCCTCAAAGAGACTCAACACAGCATTCCTAAACAAAACATAGGCCCTGAAGGAAATTGTGTACCTAAGGGCCTTCAGTGTGGAGGTAATAAAAAAATACGATGCTTTAATAGCCAGGAGCTTCCCCTTCTCCCCTACAACGATTTGTACCTTCAACCCATTGCTCATTTAGGGATGCCAACGATGTCCTATTCTCACTGGCTCCGATTAGTAGGGGGCAATTGGGATACTTGTACCTACTTATTTGGGCCGGGGACTTGTTCTTGCCGGGGACAAGAACAAGTGACCTTCATCCATTGCAGTCTCGCCCATTGCCAGATTTGCTAACATTATTTGAGTGTGAGATTTATATATTGGCAATTTCTATTATATTAATTTCTTCAAAACTCGCAAATTCACTTTGTGGCGTCATTTTTAATTTAATGAAAACTTATTATCCTGGCGAAAAAAACATAGTTTTCGAAACATGTTGATATTGTTAATTAAATAGTGGTGTACACAAAGTTATTTGTTTTCATTAAAAAAAATAATAATCTATTATATTCACTCGGATTTGATTTTTTTTGATTTAGCTGAAAATATAAAGTCAAGGTAAAAATCACGTATGATCCGAAGGGGGGTCACTGAGGTCCCCCGTATATCACAGAGCGTTCGTGCCTCTTAATATTCCTTCTGTCTTCTGTCTTCTGCCATCTCGCCTTTTTAAGCTTTTTATAACCTTTTTAACCGGACATCGCCCATATTCATCCAGCAATCAATCATTTACCCAATGGTAAAAGAGTAGGAGATTGAGCGTTAGTAAAATAGTTTTTTTGTAGCTCTTTCAGTAAAATGCACCTTTAACGTCCGAACTCGCAGCTGTTAGAATCTGAAATTAACAGATATTGTTTTAACCTAAAAAATTGAAATGGATTTTTTTTTTTAAAGACAGATCGATCAACCCAACGGTAAAAGAAAAAGAGATTGGGCGTAAGTGAAATAAGTAATATAATTGTAGCTCTTTCCTGTATAAGGCATCTTTTATGAACGTACTCGAGGCCTGTTAGAATCGTAAATTAATAGATATTTTTTTAAAATCCTAAAAATTATTATTTTTTGATACAGATCGATTACCAAATACTTTTTATAATAATACCTAAATTATGAAACTTAGATATTGCCCAAAACTTTCGTTTGGGGGAATGATATTACCCCCTTCGGAGCGTGAGGATTAACTACGAGTAGAACGTTAACGTAAGTAGCTTCATAGCAGGAAATTTACTGCCGAGGATTTTAACCCCTTGGCCATAGAGGTCGTCAAATATTTTCAACCATTTTTTTTTTCATCAGACCGTTCAACAATTGAGGCTTTTTTATTTTTACTGCACTAGAATTAATTAGTAAAAATATAAAGCTTGACTAGTCCAAAGCATCAAGTGCTGATGACCAATCATGATAAATAACTACTGAAAGGCTGGTAGGTACATTTATTCATTCCAAAACCAATTCACTTTGAAGTGGTTTTCAATGCAGGTCAAACGCTAAAAAGTTGTGTATTAATTCACGATGACACGGTCAGAAACGAAAATTTGTTTTTATTATGAAAAATTTAAGTTTTAGCATTCGTGCAATCAGCTCATTAACCCAAAAATTGATTTGTGTGTCCACATGTTTTCAATTTCGACTGTGATGTTTTTGAGAAACATTCCTGTTGTCTAGCAGTGGTCACGGATTTGAAATACGAGTTAGATACTTATAATCTAAATAAAATCTTTGGTGTGTTATTTACATAATGTTAAGAAATAAAATTAAATTCTTTATTTATGGAATAACTTAACGAGTAAAACTTCAAATTGTAATATTTAATTTTCAAAGACAATATTATAGTGACTCTTAAGACGACAATATACCTTAAAATATATTCATAATCTTAACGACGTAAGTAAAAAAGCCGTGTATACAAATTGCGACTCGCGACCCGTGTATTGGACGGACCTACTGTCGAATTTGCCCTATCAAAAAAAAGAAGAAGAAAAATAATGTGGGAATCTTAAACGGAAGTGAAGAAAACGTGTACGCAAATATACGCCTGCGGCACGGCTTATTAGAGGAACGTACGGTCGAATCACAATTAAAGTGATCATTCACCATCAGTAATCAGTGAACACAACAATAAACAATTATTTTTATTTCTTTGGTGCTCGGTTCCTATTATAGTCCGGTATTTTCACGGATCACTTCACAGTCTTCGTGGGTCAGTGGTATAAACAACTGACCAAGTTTGCGCAGACATTTCTGGCGACCTCGGTTCGAATCCTACTGAAGCTGACAGAAAAATTTTATTTTTAAAAATAAAATTCGTACATTTTATTTATAAATTAAATATATCCGATCATCGAACCATTTTACAAAATGAATAAGCAGAAGAGACAAACTCAAAAAAAGGCGCCATCTAGCGACTCAGAAGAAGAAGACGACACAATGACTATTAAAATGATCAAATGCATTAAAAAAAAATCAATGAATTAACCAATCAACTTATGAAATCTTTTAATGAACAAATAAAAGAACTTAAGAAGTCCGTCGAATTTTGCTGTGAGAAATTAGACGAATATGAAGAAAAAAACAAAAATAAAGAAATACTGATCAAACAACTTCAAGCAGAAAATAAAGAAATAAAACTACACATTAATAAAATGGAACAAAATGAAAAACTAAACAATATTGAAATACAGGGTGTTCCTTTTAAGGAAAATGAAAATATCACAAATGTATTTAATAATATAATAGACATACTCAAATGTGATAAAGAATCGATTAACGTGTCAAATATTTTCAGGAGCAAAAATAAAAACCCGATGAACAAAAATACTGCCATAGTAGTATCTCTACAAAACAAAGAAAGTAAAGAAGTAATTATAGCACATAAAAAAAATATGGTATTTTATACGCAAAAAACATAAATTTTGAAGAAAACAACACAATATATATTAACGAACAACTGACCAAATTTAATAAACACCTACTTTACCTAGCTAAATCGTCAAGACTGGGTTACAAATTTATATGGGCAAAAAATGGAAAAATATGGATGAGAAAAAATGAAACATCTCCAATCTTACTCATAAGAACGCCTGAAGACATCCCCTCTGAATAAAGGATAATAAAACCAAATAGCAAACTACTATCAACCTTTCAAAATGTCTGAAGAAAACTATATACACGAAAATTATAAATGTAAAAACCCATGTGAACTAAATAACCTATTTAAAAATTTTTGTTATTGTTTTTGGGGTGTTATGCCGTGTTTCGCTACCTCCTTCTTTAGCCAACGTTTCGGACAGCGTTACAGTGTCCATCATCAGGGCAGATGAGTGACACCACTCATCTGACATCACTCATCTGCCCTTATGATGGACACTGGAAACGTTGGCTAAAGAAGGAGGTAGCGAAACACGGCATAACACCCCAAAAACAATAACAAAAATACTTTTTGGCCGTGAAAACCTAAAAACATACCTATTTAAAAATGTTAATTTCTCGATCTTAAACATGAATATTAGGAGTATAAGGAAAAACTTCGATGAGCTCTGTGTACTTATTAATAACCTAGATTTTTCTCCAAGCATAATTGTTTTAACTGAAACTCAAATGAAACAAGTAATTCCATATGACTTACCAGAATATACAACAATTTCATCTGCCTGTAAGCATACTGGTCATGATGGAGTTACTGTCTTCTGTCATAATACTCTGAAAAATGTTGCCGCTGAATTTATTGAATTTAAAACAGCCAATGCAATAAAAGTAACTTTTTGTCAAAACAACTATAAATATCATATTCTAGCCATATATAGATCCCCTTCATTAAATGATTTTTTATTTGTAAAATAACTAAAATCTTTTGTTAGTAAACTTGATAGAAACAATTTCACTTTTTCCATTGTGACAAGAGACATTAATATAAATATAAATATTAATGATAATAATACAAATGTGAATTGTCAAAATGAGTATCTTGATTGTTTATCTAGCTCTGGACACATGTCATATATTAACTCACCAACAAGAGTAACCTTAAGTCACTTGGCATGTTTAGACCACATATTTGTCAAGTCGCACAAGGCGGTTAATATCATCTCTTCAATTCTTGAAACAAATATCACAGATCATTACCCGACCTTTTATGGACATCATTTCAAAAATACTCCTCTAAACCGAAATTCTGAAAATCTAGAAAAAGTAGACATTGATTATGAAACTCTAAACTCTTTACTTCGGTCAGAAAACTGGGAAAATGTGATATCAATAGAAAATCCACATCTCGCACTAGAGAATTTCTATAAAACTCTGAGAGATCATACTCTAAAAAGTGAAAGTAAAATAGTGGTCACTAAAAATAAATATAAAAAAATTAAGCCTTGGATAACAGTTGGATTAATTATATCAATTAAACAAAGATATAAATTATATAGAGAAATGTTTTAAATATCAAATAGATTGCCAAAAGAATAATCTCAGAACAATGCCTTATCTGAAAACAAAATATCTAATGTATCGTAACTTACTCAATAGGTTGATACGAAACTGCAAAAAGAAATACTATAGTATACAAATTGAAAATGCTAAAAATAATACTAAAAAAACTTGGAATATTATTAATGAAATTGCCAACAAAAAAAGTATGTCTTCAAATATTGTAAATGAGGTTATAATAAATAATAACTAACAAATCGACCATTGCAGAAAGCTTTAATAACTATTTTACAAATGTAGTAGGCGTAGTACTTGAATCATACGGCATTAATGTTGATGATGCTTATATGGAGACAACTCCTCAATTAGATTCAAATAATGATTCAATTAAATCTATAGAATATTTTTCTCCTGTTACATTTAATGAAATTGAAAAATATATTGATAACCTTAAACCATCCAACTCTAAGGGAAATGATGGATTATCTTGTGATACGTTAAAAAAAATAAAACAACATGTCCTAACTCCATTGCAACATATTTTTAATTAATGCCTCAAAAATGGTCATTTTCCAGAGCAATTCAAAATCTCCACTATAATACCTATTCATAAATCTGGAGATATGAATACATTAGACAATTATAGACCAATATCTCTTGTTTCAAACCTCTCGAAAATATTCGAAAAATGCATCAAGTTTAGAGTCATTGAACACTTAGAAAAATATAAAATTCTATCGAAAAACCAATACGGCTTTCGTAAAGACCTAAGCACCGAGGATGCGATTTATGAATTGACAAAAAAGATATACTCATCTATCGATAAAAAAAAGAAATGTCTTGCCATATTCCTAGATTTAAGAAAAGCTTTCGACACCGTAAATCATAATTTACTCATTACAAAAATAAATCAACTAGGCTTCAAAAAAGACACACTAAAACTACTCTCTAACTATCTTACAGACAGAACACAAAAAACAAAAATTGGGAATAACTATAGCTCAGAGTCAAAGATAAAAAATGGAGTTCCACAGGGAACTGTGCTTGGTCCGATTTTATTCTTAATTTATATTAATGATTTATGTAATTTTGTAATCCCTGGCAAAATTGTTTCTTACGCAGACGACACGGCAATAATAGTGGATGGTAATCATTGGAAAGAAACTTTTTCGAAAGCAACTGATTGTATTTCACTGGTTTCAACATGGCTAAAAAACAACAAACTCGTTTTAAACTATAGCAAAACATTTTACTTACCTTTTTATAAAACCATTAAAAATAAACCTACAGACAACCTTTAAATTAGAATCCATAATACTAATTGCAATCAAGAAATGTGCTTCATGTGCAACGAACTCAATAATGTCGAAAATATAAAATATTTAGGAGTATCAATAGATATAAATCTTAATTGGAAATCACATATTAATCAAATCAATTCTAAATTAAGATATCTGACCTACATATTTTATAGACTTAAGGAAGTACTAAACATTGAAAAATTGAAAATGGTCTACTTTTCCCTGGTGCAATCATCAATCACTTATGGCATTATAGGATGGGGTGGTGCACTTGATACATTTATTAAGCCTCTACAAATAATTCAAAAACATATAATTAAAGTCATATATAACAAAAATAAAACATTCTCGACCAACTTATTATACAAAGAAACTAAAATATTTAATATACGTAAATTATTTATATTACAAACTTTGAAATATGTATTTAAAAACAAAAATAATTTCGAAATAAATGAAAACAGAATGAGCAAAAGAATAAATAATATATTTTACACCCCACAAACCAATACTAAATTATTGCAGACACATAGCAGTTTCATTGGCCCTCGTTCATTTAACCTTCTACCACTACAAACTCAAATGATAAATAAAATGATAAAACATGTAAAAGAGGTAAAATTATGGTTGAGTAATGTAGATATTGAAACGCTTTTTCTATAAATTTATCCATCCTTCTACAACTCACTTTCTGTAACTTTCCAAACTTTAGTACAATGTGTTTTCTGTTTATTTTTTTTTTTTTTTAAATAACTAAAAAAAAAAATTATAAATCAGTATGTTTTTCCATATTTTTATTTTATTTTTATAATAGCTGAAAAAAACCCTTTCACTTATTTTACCAATGTAATACTAACTTTATATTTTATATGTTTTTTAAGTCTATTTTATACTTTGATTACTTGGAAATATAGTATTTTGTTTTAACATTACCCACACTCAGGCAGTGCCTTAGTGGGTTTTCATTTCTTGTTCATAATATTTGTTAATATATATTATGTTATTATATGTATACTATGTGCTATTATAAATTATATGTACAAAGAAATGAGAATAAATAAAGTTTAAAAAAAAAAAAAAAAATCCGCCCTAGATTCGGCCTTTCCGCCGCGTTCATTTTAATTAAATCTGAAGAACGTGTTACAAATATATAAGATATTTCTAAACGTTTTCCTCCCGAAGTTATTAATTAATCTTCTAAAAAAATAAAATCGTGCTTACCGCTAACTTTATAGTTGAAAAAACGGGTAATAAAGTTTTAAAATCGTTGTACGTAAAATATATCAATAGAAAGATGTTGTTTATATTAATTTTAAATATAAAGAACTTACATCCTTGGGGTCTGTTAGAATAAAAAAGTTATTATAGTTACGAATAATTAAAATGTAAGTTTTGAGCGAACAAAAATTATTAGGGTTGTTAGACCCCCCCTTTCAACACCCTGTAACTTTTTGTATTTTTAATTTTTTCGTTTGATTTTTTTTATGTATTCTTTAATGTTTATTTGGTAAAGTAAAGGCTGGTAAAAATATTATGTTTTTTTTCTTATTGCACCTGAAAAAACACCTACAATTCATGCTTCTAGACTAGAATACCCCCTTACTACCGCCTTCTTAACCCGTTTCACAAAGCTGCCCAACCTTGATGCGACATAGTTCCCCTTGTCTTTACACTGTACAGATAGGGGCACTCTTGTGAAGAGTCACTTAAAAAATCTAGCCAATACGTACGCAGCGCGAACGAGTCGATCAAGCGACCAACGGGTGAGTTAAGAAATCTCTAGTGTAGTGTGAAGGTAGAAATGTTCCGAAGAGGTAGACATTGAATACCTGTAAAGTAAGTTCACGAAAGAGGAAGCGACGCTCGCGTTTTTATGATATTCATCAGTAGATAGCCCGGCCTTGTCGTCGCGGGGGAAGCGGGGAGGTGAGGGGGCATTCACACTTAAACGGTTAACACGTTAGGAAAATGACAGTTTTTATAAACTTGAATACGGGAACAGGGCCGCTTCGTGGGAGTCGTCCGATGATTTGTGAAAAATTTACGTTTAAAGTTATAAATACGAAGGTCACTGTCAGAATAACATATGTAAAATATGTTTCATAACGGCACACTCTAGGTAACAGTTTTTATAAACTTGAGGATGGAACAGGATCGTTTCATGGAATTCATCTTTAAAACTTGAAAAGAAACCGCGGCACGGGTAAGCCGGCCATACGCTTGTTTTAATTCTACCAAGGCTTTTTTTTTTACATGAGCTCCACACAGGAGGCCCTGAGGAAAATTATTTCCCTCAAGGCCTATGTCATCTTTGGGGATGCTGTGCGGAGAGTTTTTTCAAGGAAAGGAAGGGGAGGAGAGTTCTGGGAAGGAAAAGGTTTAGGGGTGGGTAGAAATCTGTGGTTCAGTGTGCCTTGGTCACCCGCCTCCAAGACCTAAACAAACCTCACCCAAAGAACCCGGGCACCCCTGCTAAATCACCAAACGTAGCGAACCACTTGGGGTGACCTATGGCAGAGCTAAGGCTGAACCCAAGAATCGTAAGTACTCGTAAGACGGAAATTTACACCTGGTGTGTTCATTCAATTCAATTCAAATTATTCACTTTAAAAATATAACAAAATTAAAATTTCAAGTAGTTTTTTAAGTAGAGAAAATATTAAGATTCAAGCATATTTAAGCAATTTAACATCAATGAACAAATTAAACATCAATGAAAAATTTAAACATCAATGAACAATTTAAACATCAATGAAGCACAATCAGACCAACAGCAATAAAGCTTGCTGTCTAAATTGTGCTTCATTGATGTTAAACATATCGATTTCAAAGTAATTCTATTTAACAACAAAACTGCTCTCCCGACTGGCATAACCATTGGTAAGTTCATGCTCATTTACCGTCACCACCAGACTCTCTCGACTAATCATCGCCTAGCACCGCAATGGGAGGGGTGGATTCATACCTGGACACCCTACTGACTCCCAGATTCCTAATCACCCCTGAAATATTTTTCCTTATAAGAACTTCCTCTCCTTCCTTTCCTTAAAAAGACCCTTCACACAGTAACTCAACAAATTGCTTTCCTAAAGGGGCTCCTGTGTGGTGTTAATGTAAAAAATACCAATGACTACAGTGGAGGTCTTGAAGAAAATTATTTTCCACAGGGCTTAGTCATCTTTGGGGATAAAAATTAGGGCCTATGAAATTTTTTATTACCTTTCATACAAAGTAATATTTACACCGCTTATAAGCAAGTAAGTCGGTTAGATTTTGCGTTATGTACTACTAAGTACGCCTGTAAGCAAGTCTTACATACAAATACCTGCGATATTAGTTGAACATACTTACTTTTGCTGAAGTGTTCTTGTAGATCTCATTGGGAATGCCATTAAACTTAAAATATGTGTTGCTTTTAATTTTAACCCAACTGGTAAGGCCCTCTCTTTTTAAAGTATCTCAAGAACTAACAAACCTTCACCTCATGACCATAATGGTCTCAAATTTAAGATAATAAAGCTTGTTTTCAATTCTAATTTTTAATTTGTTGCAAAAACATATTAGATGGTGCCTAGTCTTGTATGTTTTTAAAATAAATTAATTTTTAACGGGAGTGAACATCGTTCTTGAAGAGATCAATGTTGTAGGAGGGAGGAAACACAAAGGCCGGTAAATCATATCACAGTCGAAATGTTGAACTCAAGAACGAGTCCAATCTCATGTGACAAATGTCAACCATGTACATAAGTCGGGCGCGTGTTTGCCATGTTTCCCAACTATACACCGATGCCGAGGGGATCACTGGCGCTAATTCTTAGAAGCTAGTTGCAATCCAATTGTTAAGATAGGAGAATCTATCAAACGGATCGCCAAGTTTCAGCTCGATCGGATGACGGGAAGTGGATTTTCCACTTCCAATATTTGCAATTGAAATCAAAATGCATTAATTATCGTAATTTTTCGACACTAAAAAAATATTGCAAATACTCATCATTTGATGTCGAAACGTCTGTCGGTTCATCTGATGGTAAAGTGGATGGATGTGTTGAGGTAATTTGGCAAAGGGATAATTCAGTTTCTTTGCAGCCGTGCGGAACTGTCAACAGTCAGCGAAGCAGTTCTATTGTGAAGGAGATATCTGCAAATACAATTACATAGTACCAAAGCGGAACGGGATCTAATACACACGTGTGCTGCGACAGATGGTACAGATTTACTGAATTATATACGCAAATAGAAACAACGAGCGTTTTCTAATACAAAACTAGAAACAAAACAAAATAATCATCAAAAGATATTTGTTAAAACTTTAATATTTCAAGTGTTTTAAAACTCTTCTCTAAAAAATATTCTATTCACCTTTGAAAATATTAATTATTCGGTACCTAACTGACCGACGTACCCACAATTCAAGAACAAAACCTCAAATGTACTTAACATCCACTTTATTTATTTGTGACCGGTTTCAGTCTGTTAAGGCCATCAGTCTGTAACAGGCTGAACCGGTTACGGCAATAAATAAATTAAGTGAAAATAAGTTTTATATTTGTTTTATTACATTATTCAAAATTAATCTTTGTTGTAAAAAATATAAGTGTTTTTAAATTGAATTTTGTTGCAAAATTATCTTCGAACTTTCTTAAAAGTTGGAATAGGTAGTGTTTGTAAGTAGAAAAAAAAGATTAAAATTTTGGCAAAAATGTCAGAAGAATAACGTTGGTCTCCGCGAAGATTTTTGATATTTTTTTCTCCAACTAATTTTGTTGACGTGTTAACGTTTTTATAAATCGATGAACGCCGGTTGCACTCACGAAAAAGCATGACTCATTGTCACGTTCCGCCTGAGCCGAGCGTGCAAGCGAAAGCGCGGATCAAGCGTTCGGCCTAAGCATTCGGCTCGTGACGCATCATCTCTCTTCCACTTTATCGTTATTATATGACGTTATCACGTAAAATTATCGTCCGTAAACCGACTTTATAGACAAAATTTGAACAGTTGGAGGCGGGGTGAGGGTTTGGGTGGTTATTAGACTGAGTGACCAAAGACGACATACGGGAAATTTTTTTTAATGTAAATACCTCACAAGAATCCCAGCTACTCCCGTCTTCTCCGCCAGTGAGACTATGGCACCCCCAATTGAGAAATGTTGTGAGACTGAGGTAGTGAGAGGAAAAGGAGATGGGAAAGAGTAAGGTGGGAAAGTACCTGGCTATTCAGTTCTGGTCACCAAACACGGTTAACGCCATTCTAAGCAACATTTCAATTCTAAATTCAAGTCTTTCAGCACGATTTGATCCAGCTACTTCCAGATTCATAGGTACCCTTACCCTTCGACTTTATTAGATTTATCTTCTCTAAATTATCTCTCAGAATTATCTTTTAACTGAAACGGGGAGTGTAAATGCATCCGAAATGCTAATGGAGCGGTCACGCCCACCTTGGCAAACTGTCAATGGATGGAAACGCTGCAGTTGGTTGCTGGTTGTTTGCTTTAATTGGATTAAAACTTCTTTGCCGGAGTCCAGAAAACATTTAATTGTTTTCAATTGACAAAGCAAGTTTACCCGAGCAAGGAAATCGCTCGCGGTTGGGTGAAGTAACTTTATGTTTAATGGGAGATTTTTTATTCTTCATTTAAGTTTCCCGCAATTACTCTTCAATCGATATCATTATCAGACATCCCTCGTAAACATAATTCCCAAACACACAAATTCATTCACTAGATCCAATTATTCATAATTTGTCCTTAAATATTGATTTCAAAAAATTTGGTTGTCTGTAAAGTCGGTTTACGGACGATAATTTTACGTGATAACGTCATATAATAATGATGGAGTGGAAGAGAGATAGATGCGTCACAAGGCCGAACGCTTGTTCCGCGCTCTCCCTTGCAAGCTCGGCTCTGGTGGAACGTGACAATGAGTCATGCTTTTTCGTGAGTGTAGCCAACGTTCATCGATTTATAAGCCCCTTAAATGCTACAGGAGGAAACTCGAAAATTTTTCGCTATGTTTTGACTTTTACGTAATATTTTTTCTGGTTATTTTATACTATCGTACATAATATTTACCGAAACACATTTCTTTAACAATAAACAACATTACTTGCGTTTATTAAATGAATTTATTTGTTTTACGAACTTTTTGATCTTCTTTCATGGCTTAATTTTTGACGTGAATGAATGAACTCTTCCTGAAGAGCTATTTTCTATCTTTTGTGAGAACGAAATCGTTCTCCCGCGAGATATCCTGTCAGATTTGTGTGATTTTCTACGGTTGTTATTTGCTTTTTCTATCGGCCGATGTCAAAATTTCAGCTGTGAGCTTTCACGTATTTTAGTTTGGGTCGTTTTAAACACGAATTCCTGCAAGTATGCATGATTATTTATTCATTTAACAGCTGTAGAAAATTACACAAATCTGACAGTACATCTCGCGGGAAAACAATCAACCAATGTTTTACTAACTTTATATTTTATATGTTTTTTAAGTCTAGTTTATACTTTGGGTACTTGGAAATATAGTATTTTGTTTTACCCACACTTTACCCACACTCAGGCAGTGCCTTAGTGGGTTTTCATTTCTTGTTCATACTATTTGTTATTATATATTATGTTATATGTATACTATGTGCTATTATACATTATATGTACAAAGAAATGAGAATAAATAAAGTAAAAAAAAATATATATATATCTCGTTCTCACAAAAGATAGAGAATAGCTCTTCTGGCCCTATTTTTGACCCAGAAACCCAATAAATCAGTCACAGCTTTAAATTTTCGGTTGGTATCTTTGCCAAATTAAGGGTAAACTTGACTATCTAAACGCACCACGTAAAATGAATGCTAGCGTGCTCTAACAGTATTTACATCTCGCACCACAGATAGCCACTATTGAGCGCTTTTATAATTACGATGACGATTCACGGTTACGGTACGGTGACGGCAAAGGCCAATAAACATACGTTCCTTATCGCTGTAATGCTGCAACTCTTTCTTACACATTAAATAATTGCGAGACATACAAAATAGGTGTGACTGTTTCCTCCAAAACATATCTTTTTGTGACCGGAATTGCATTTCATTTTCTTTATACGTGTAAAGGAGATATATAATAATTATTTTATGTTTTTTTGAGGGGTGCAGACTTCCGTTTAAGCGTTTGTCTCATTTTCGACTGTTGTTATTTAGTGTGTAAGAAAGAGCGGAAACATTATATTTTTAAGAACCATGAGCACATTTGAAGTTTTTGAATTTTTGGAATTAACTCACTATTTAATACTTTAACATTGTCCTTGTACGAGTAACTAAATTTCATACTTTCAAAATTATCGTTACGGCTAGTAGTATTGGTAAGGGTCTACGGAGAATGCACGACGCGGTGTGTGAGGGAGTTGCAAAAAAATGATGACTTTTTCCTTTGGCGGAAACATTGTACTCAATGTACTTGCAAACATTTTGTAACTCATCTTTTGAAAGAACTGCGGTATTAAAAAAAATAATTGAAATTAAATTAGAGAATTTTATTATCAAGTTCTGCAATCTCAGGCAAACTCTCAATAATTTTAACTGGTAATAAATCAATACAGACACCTTCAAAAATTGACATTTAAAATCCTATAAATAAGTCGTCTAACAGTGGATTAACCCCAGATTGAAAATGGTCTTGTAAACCGAAACATACTAAAATACTTACAGAATTTGATAATAAAATTATCAAATTTAATGAAATTAAATGGAGTTCTACGAATTAAACACAAAAACGATTCAATTTTTAAAAGAAAAACACTCCTTTTATAACTTTTGAAGGTTTTTCCCATCAACCTAATATATGATTGAAGAAGAAGATAACACTTATAATCTAAATGAAAATATGAAAGAGAACAATGTCCCGGTTAGAGAAGTCTGGGTTCGAGTCCCAGTTGCGACCATTGTCTTTTTCTATTTTTCTGTGTCTTGTTCTCTTTCATATTTTCATTTAGATTATAAGTGTTATCTTCTTCTTCAATGATACAAAAACAATTATTAGCTTCAGCATTATAGTGATAATGAACGTATGCTTATTGCCTTTTTTGCCGTCACGGTACGTTACCGTGAATTGTAACGGTAATTATAAATGCGTACATTACCGTAAATTTTAATTAAGACGTAATACAAAGGCATTTATTTGCTTTATCATATCCAATTTACTCTATGTTGTTGCTAAAGAGGTGCGGAAATTCTTCCATTCCTTGTTTATTTTTCCAGAGGGACAATTTGAGTCCGTGCGTTAGCGTTCTTAGTGGCTTTTTTGACGACGTGTTGCGCGTCATTAAAATACGGCGGGGGGACTCCCCGTGCCACGTGTAGACTGAACGTACGGGTAGAGTTCTCAAGGACCTCTCGGAAAATTTCGATTGTTTTCTTTTGGCTTCCTTCTTCCACTTCCACTTAAGTGCGTTGCTTAAGTCGGGTCTCCGGCGACAATTTTTTTTCAAAATAGCCGTCGACGGGTCAAAATATTGGTGCAGGGCCACAATTTACGTGGCTGATAGAAAACAATTATATTATACTAGCTTTTCCCCGCGGCTTCGCTCGCATGGTATTACGGAAAATTACTGTAGCGCTTGCTCTTATCAATTATCTCCCCCCCACCCCCCATCCCCTCCCGCATTCCATATATTCATTCCCTTACATTCAGTTTTCAAACATCTCGCCTACCACCTAAATTTCATAATGCTATAGCTCAAAGAAAAAAAGAATTACTTATCCAATTTTGTTCATTCGTTCGGAACTTATGCGCTTACAAACATTTCTGATGTTTATTTTTATTTAAATATTTGGAAGTTCGTTAATATAATAAAAAAATACTCTATATATCATTCAGTCTTTATAATCGTTACGAATTATATTTTTAATATAGGAACTCTCATTTGACATTTATTCCAAGCTTGTCCAAAAAAAAAAACGAATTCTAATATTTGAATTTTCTGCAGTAGTAGCTGACCAGTAGACTGAGTACCTACCAGCATAGTGCCCAAAAATATATCAACATTGTTTCCATAGAAAAGATTTTTTTCTGACGATAGCAAAAACCCGCTTTTGTTAGCGACAGCGACATCATATACAACCTGTAGTCTGCGCATATAATTTAGCTTTATATTGGTGAAAGAATTATTAAAGTCTTTATATTGTGTTATGCGTGAAAAGGTCATAAACAAACTCGAGCAGTTTCGCATTTATAATATTAGTATGGATAAATAATTTATAAATATTTGTGATGGTGAACTGTCAACGGGATTTTTGGCCACTTTGGTGAATTCGGGGAGTTATTTGCTTTAGCAATTCGCAAGCTCTCTTATGTTTTTCGAACTCTAAGAAATATACTTACTCCTATAACACTAAAAACGGTTTACTATGCTCTCTGCCAATCCCAGTTAGCATATGGCATCATAATTTGGGGCGGCTGTGCTCTTAATTTTATTGATCCTCTGCAAAAAGCCCAAAAAACGATTTTACGTGCTATCAACAAGCGACCAACAAGATATTCCTCCAATAGACTGTACACAAAATATAATGTCTTAAACATACGGCAACTTCATCTAAAATTTACACTAACACATTTCATGTTCAAATACAAGAAAAAAAACTCTCTTACATCACAGTTACACCACCAGAACAATAACCAAACGACACTACAATGTTCCTACACCACGCACCACATCAGCTCAAAGACATTTCATGTACCTAGCTCCTAAAATGTTTAACCTTCTCCCCGAGAACCTAAAATCCGAAACCCAACCCCATATCTTAAAAAAAAAATTATCAAAATGGATCCTTACATTCAGTAACGATGATGTGTAAAACTTGCTATTTTAATTGAATTGTAATATAATTAATACATCTTGTAACTTACACCACTTAAATGAATTGCATAAGTTAATGACTGTACACTGTACCTACCCAATCTGTAAACTTCATCCGCCATAACACAGGGACATCCCTAGCATGGCGGATGAATTAACACAATTTTTTTTGTTCATTGTATAAACTTCTTTTAATAAATAAATAAAATAAACTTAATTTAATCTACAGAAGACCCTTTAAAAGATGAGCAAAAGAACCTGAAAACATTGAACCTCCCTCGGCTGTACAATTAAAAAATCAACGTGTGGGATATATGAGATGGAATATGTTTTGTCTCGGTGTTCTTTACTATCAGATTCTTCCGCAAAGCACCCCCTCCTAAGAATTCAAACATGTTCTTAAAACTACGATCTCCACCTAAAAAGTAGATTTTTGCAGTGAAAACTTCTTTAGCAGCGTTGTGATTTGAAACTCGATGAAACGGAAACGAGCGATACTAAAAATACAAATGTGCTTTAGACCACACGACTGAAGTAAAACTTCTTTATGCTTCGTTCGTCTCGCCCGATCACACCTTTCGTAACGCTCTCGTCACGCATTCACCAGCTTACTCCCCAAGTCAAGCGTACGTAAAGAAGTTTTACTTCAAAAAGAGACAAACACATACATCTCTAGGATTTAGCCTGTGAGAGAATGAGATTTAACCGGTGTACTCTTTGTGCGGTGCTTCGTAGCCTATCAGTCTCCTCGTTAATAAAATGTAAAATAATTTTTAAAGTTGGTAACAATATTATAATAAATAAACCCTACAATTATACTACTCCTTATACTCTGCAATCGCCTTATTCTCTCGAAATTTAGTTTTCTGAAGGTTTCGCTTCTACCGCGTGTAAACTACACTCTTAGATTTTTTTTTAATTGTGAAACACGTGCCATTACTTTTCACAAAATTTACAATTAATGCATTAAATATATCACATCAGCCCGACTTCTTTTCCACCATTGTGGAAACGGAAATGATACTAAAAAGAGACATACATCTACAGGATTTATTTAGCCTGCGCGAGAATGAGAAGAAAGAAACCTTACTGCATTGGCCGCTTTGGTTACGAGCTCACTTTTCGAGGATCCTATTGGTTGAGATATTGTTTATCACTATCTATGCCACCCACCTGTGCCAAAGCAGTACTGATATTGTTAATTTTTTTCTCTTGGCATTTCTTTGTATATTTTTTGTTTCATATTATTTGATCAATATTTTGTAAGGACTCGTATTAGGATTACTTTTAAGACGATCCCCTAGTTCTGGACCCATTCGGAATTCGGCGGAGTAAGCGATTTTAGTGTTGACCAATAAAAACCATAATCAATAGCCGACAATGGTGTTTTGTTATTTCGCAAGTACATTTTTACAGAGCGAAGCGACGCGAAAAGCAAGGCACGTCTATTCGGCCTGAAATCTGGGTGGCCACTAAGTGCGACAATACGACGCGCTTTCACGGTGAAATTCGCAATTTAGTAACGGCTCTTTTAATTTACTGAAAAAGAACATCGCCAAAGTTCATGTTTTTTTTTGTAAAATTAAGAAACAAATATCAAAACTTTTTCGATTATTTTGTAAGAAAGTTAATTTGCTACATTATACAATAAAACCATAAGGGTTTTTAAATAGGAGATTTCGCACTTCAAGGCATTTTTTTATGGGCCGTTTATTATTGTTTTTTTATTTTTATTATTTTTTTCTAGCCTTGTTAAAAGACTTCGATATTTTCAAAGGCCAAGAAATGTTTTATTTTTTTAAATACTGCAAGTGGAACACAAATTTAAACGTCTTTAATATTTTTAAGCAATCAAATTTTCAAACCCAAAACACGTGATTTTGCATGATTTTGTTTTACTTTGCATTGTGCATTTTAATTAAAATATTAGGTCGTTTATTTTTCGTCTGTTTTCTCAAGTTGGAATTTTTAAAATATTAATTAACGACAACTAATTTATGTGCTCTAAGGCGTGTTAAGTTTAAAATTTACGAGACGTAGAAATTTTCTTTGAATCCTTTCAACATTAAAATGAGAACATCCTTAAATTATAAAATTTAATAATAAATTGAAGACAATATCAGCGACTTTTAAATATAATTTAAACATGACCGAAGGGGATAGGGTCGAATTAGCTCAGCGGTTAGAGAAGAGCCCCGGCAAGCGTAAGGTCCTGGATTCAATTCCTACTTGTAAAATCATTCACAGCATAATCTTGAAGCTGACACACTAAGCTTAAAAAGCAGCATCTCTGTATATTGAAGAGTATTTCGGGGGCTTTTTAAAAATTTATGAAAGGTTGAAAATGTACGGGATACTATAGTTTCCAGCATACCATGGTGACCACGAGACATGTCGAACCATATACCTTTAGGTGATTTTTCACAAGAACAGGCTATCCAATTATTATTATCATTATTTAGAGACTGCACAGAATTTATATAATAAAACACTAATATTAGAGTTCTCGCTGCCAGCGGAGTTTTGTGGGATTCCCATTTGGGGGGATGGAATTGTGAGGCTGATGGAATTGAAATAGGTGAAAAGGAAGATGCGAAATGTCTGGCTTTTTGGACCTGGTTACTAATCCAATTAAAAAGTAATTTAAAGATATTTACGGATGTTGGTCTCTCTCCCGGGTGATACTCAGGAAGGGTTGGTTGTTCCACAGAATTCTAACTATTCATCAAATTTCGAAGTTCTGTTATTATTTCATAATAGAACTTGAATAGGACTCTCAAAAATTTCGAAATTACTTTGAAATTTGGTGAATTGTTCAGATTCTGTGAAACTACATGAGAGTATATTTCAGTCTGTACTGTAAGAGTTACAACAACTATGCCTTATATAATATGTTGTATATTTGGCTGACATTCTAGGCAATAAGTTGTCTTTTACTATGTACACGGTGTCCGGAAACTCGTGGTACAAGCGGAAAACTGGGGAATCTACATCACATTTGGAGTCGATTTTGTAGTATAACTTTTTTTTGATTTGAGCTTCCGTTTTCGAGTAAATCGAATCGGAAGTTGATTTTTTTTTTATCAAATTTTTGTAAATTATTAGTGACGATTACAGTACCTAAATAATAAAAACTATTTAAAAGAAAAACAAACAAAGAGATCCTGATTTAAAGCATTATTTTATCATTAAATCAATGTAAAAATAAAATAGTCGGCTGCTCAAAGGTTAAATCACAACTGATTGTTATGTTATGATACAGTAGGAGTCCCCAAATTCGGGTTTAGTTTAGTTCACGCCGGTTCGCCGTTGACATCTATAAACAATCCTTTCGATAAACTTTAAAACAAAGTGTGTGTTTGTGAATTACTTTTGTGTTATTTTCTTATTTAAACAATAGTGCTTGATTAATTATCGTGTAATATACCAACGCAGAATATATGACATGTAAAATGTGTTTTTTGTGATGTAATTTGGATTTTTGTAGTGAAGTGTGTAACAATGTTATGTGTAATTTCATATCAACCTACCAAAACCACTTCTCTGCTCAGGCAGGAACCCTGAAAAGCAATGAACAAATGGTGTCCCAGGATCGCCATCAATGCAAGTATTCAATAGTAAATGCAACAAAGGGTAGATTTGAAATTAACACTCATATTGTAAGAACAATTAAAATTTATTCACAATCTTTGCAGGCAATTCATTTATAAATTATTACTTAATTAGGAATTTCTAATAGAGACATCAGACTACAAATAAATATTAAGTTTAATTCAGGGGTGGCCTTCTAGAAAACATGAAGATGTTACAATCTGCTGCGTCATAGTTACATGTACCGACATATTTGAAAAGCTAAAATAAATCAAACCTGGTTATGGGTGCCAGCCTCATGTGATGCATGAGACAATAATAGAATCATGGTAATTCACTAACAAATATTCTATAAAATATTAAACATGATCGACTAACAAGATATGAATATTTCTCACGGTCTCCGCTCCACCAATTCTGCAAGGCTCGAACACCTGTGATTCACATGAGAGCTCAGCTGAAACTGCCCGCGTCGAAAGAGCCCGCTCCTGCGTTCCCTCTCTTTCACACCAACACGAAGTGTTGACAGCCGTAAAATCGTCGCGTGTAGGTACTGTTATCAAACCTGTTGCAAGTGTTTTTTGCATTGGAAACGAAACATTGCTACATAATGAAAGTAGGTACCCATCTGTGCTATCAATTTATGTCACAAGATTTGTTCGAATTGGTCCAGTAGCGAGTAAGTTGATTTGCCGAAAATCGTTCGTATTAGTTTCAAGTAGAGTACATTATTGCCCGCCATTAGTGGGCTGCTACACAACAAACTAAATACGCTAATTAACCATATTGTATTACTTAGAAGACGTGAAAATTTAGAAAAGGTGGAATAATAAATTAGTAAGATGAAAATAAATAACCTAAGGACACGAAAAGAGATTAATAGTAGCACAAATAAATAATTTTAGAATAGCATCTTCTCTTCAACGTCAAAATATTTCCACGTTAACCCCAAAGAAGCCGAAAATTTTAATTTTTTTATTTTTAAAAAATTTTAATTGTAAAAATGCTTAAATTGAAAATCTTTATGTTTATTTGGGTTCTCTATGTGATGTGGATTAACTGGTGAAACCAGTTTTCCGCTTGTACTACGAGTTTTCGGACACCTTGTATATTGACAAAGTTTCCTGAAAAGGGCGACCTTCTTTCATAAATTCTGATTTCTAAATAATCATACAATTCAGGTTACAAACCTGTGCTTTCTGGTTCCAGAACCATGGCTTACTGATAAGCCACTTTAGTTATTTAAAGATGTGAATTTGATTATATTTTTCATTTCATACGAAGGAAAGGTTGTTCGCTACCGATTTTTTTTTACATATTTTCCTTAAATACTGTTAGTTCTTTTTTTATGTCAATAGCTCGCAAGAGTCCCAGCTGCTCCCGTCGGAGCCAGTGAGACTACGGCATCCACAATTGGGGTATGTTGAGAGGCTGAAGGTAGTGGGGAGAGGAAGGATGGAGGAGAAGAAGGTGGGGAAGTAACTGGCTATTCAGATCTGGTCACCAAACATGGCTAAAGCCATTTCAAGCAACGTTTCAATTCTAAACGGTGGTCTTGCATCAGGGCGATACTGAGAGTATCTTCCAGTCTGGAACGTGCCGCAAATATATATATATAATAATAACATATTATTTTAAATTAATTAATTTTGAAATAACACAAGTTAATCAAAAAAAAATATTTGCCACATAATATAATAATAATTTGCCTAGTAAAATAAGTGTGTGCCTTTATTTTTTTAATTATCAGTAAATTTTGTTAGGAAAAAAGTAAGTGGAGCCATTTTTAAAACTTTTTATGCCGATTTTTTTTAAATTTAAAAAAAAAATATGTATATTTTAAATAATAAATTTACAAGTGTATTTCACCTTCTGAAAACAGTTTTTAGTTTACGGATACGTCCAAAAATATTCCACCTATTTCGATTTTATTGCAAAGGGGCAAAAATTTTTACCTTCCGACAAAAAAGGCCCGAGGCCTGAGGGGTTAAAAACAGTTTAATATCCGCCGACAATTAGCTGGCTTCCGTCTACCTGTGGAAGTGGACGCAGATGGGGAGGTAAGGTAGTTGGGAAGATTGGGGAGCCGGGAGGCGCCCCGCCGTGTAATAATGTTTGTTTTGCATACACACAGGATAAATAAAATCCCACAGCTATAAACTATTTGTCGTTCAATCTGTCTACAATTTGTTAACTTTTATTAATTGACTTATCATATTCCATTGACACAAATATACACTGTTTTTTTTTACTACATGTAATTTGAAATCACTATCATTTTTTCAAAGAACTCTTTCAAAGTGAAACATTTTTTTGCATTTGCAAAAATCATAAAAATAACATAAAAATGCATTCATTTAATTTGTTTTTCTACATGAAACAAGTAATTCCAATAAAAATTTTTTCTCTTTTTATTAAAAAAAATCAGAGTGTGCCGTTCACGCGCGGTAGAAGTGAAACCTTCAGAAAACTAAACTTTGAGAGAATGAGACGAATGCAGAGTATCAGGAGTAGGATAATTGTAGGCTTTATTTATTGTAATTTTGTTACCAAGTTTCAAAATTATTTTTAATTTTATTCTACCAAGCACTGGCCAAAGAGGAGGCCGGTAGACTACGAAGCACCGCACAAAGAGGACACCGATTAGTCTATTTCATCATCTCGCAGGCTAAATCTTATACATATATGTGCTTGTCTTTTTTTAGTGAGGCTCATTTTCGTTTCACCGAGTTTAAAATCACAGCGGTGCTAAAGAAGTTTTGATTTCATTATTTTAATATTCAGTTGAATATATTTGAAAGAAAGGAATCAAGTGAAGAAGAAAGGAATCAAACATTAACCACTCAGGCCACAGGCCTATTTTGACGGAAAATGGAAATATTTCGGCTTTGCAATAAAATCCAAATAAATGTAATATTTCTGAACACATCCAAAAAATAAAAACTGTTTTTGAAACGAGATGAAATACGTTTTCAAATTTTGTAATTCAAAATAAACATACGATCGTTTTTTTCGAACTAAAATTACTGATGTTTAATACTAAAATTAGTCAAATGCATTTTATTTATTTTTAACTTAATGAGTAGAACGTCAAATCATAATATTTAATTAATGAAAAAAATAATAGCGAAACCCAATCGAAAATCTGACACAGAAAAATTAGAAAATGTTACGGTCGCACCTGGGACTCGAACCCAGGACCTTCGGCTTTCCGGGTCGCTACTGTATCAACTGAGCTAATGTGTCATCCGATTCGGTCATTTTTAACTGTATCTTACTTCAACCAAGAACTACCAACATTTCCTTAACGCATTTAGAGGCAATACAATTTGAGGCAAAGGAAGCGAGATATTTCCAAAAAACTGATTTTCGTGACCTTACGACCTTGAATATCTAAAGACGCTCACACGTGATCTTATGAGACTTTTGAGACAACATTTTGAATACCAAAATAAAGGTTTATACAGATTTTCAGCTTATTCCGTTGCATATAGCTTTCGTTTCGTATCCCCTTTTTTAGTTTAAGTGACTGCACTACTAATGTGGTGTATACTATTTTTAGTGAATGCATTGTAAAGTAACAAAAATTGATTAAATACAGTTTAATTTGCCACGCCGGGATTTCAACTCCCGATACCCGGATTCTTGGAGGCAGTAATTAAAGGGACTGAATCAGATGATAATAAGATGAAGTATTTGTTAACACCCTAAATAAATAAATAAAAATGTTCTTGACAAGTGATAGGGGCTCGATTTTCTATAACACACGGTTGACTTCTTGCAAGCTTAAGGGGAAACACGGCCGCCGAGAAATTAGAATAAAAGTTATTTTACCAAACTGTGGCTGTTACTATCACTGTTACCCTCCTCCTTCCGAATGCTAAGCTAAAGAGACAACTGCTAACATCTGATAACCCAGGCTGATAACATCTAAACTTAATCGGAAAAGTCGAGGTTTTTACATTCCCTATTTTTTTCCTCCAAACTGGACCGATTTTTAAGTTTTGTAACCAACTGTGTTAGAAGAAAATTTTCTTTATCGCTACAATTTGACTTAAAAAAAATACATTGCCTACTTTGTATACTAAACGTCTGTTCGTAGCGTTCAAACCAGGCAATTTTAACGGGTCTTTGAGGGTCTTGACTACAAAAAAAAGAAATTTTTTCAAAAAAACCAAAACGTACCGAACTTCTAGTGGTCGATATTCTATATTACTGTCGATATCTATTATGGAATATACCTTCCATCCCACGCATCTTTCAAACATTCAACTTAATTCAAACAAGCACAAACACCCCTCTCCTTCAATACTTTACTAAATAACTTAATTTGGGTAAAATTTAGGTATAGTTTATCACACAAAAACACACACGTATATGTATTACAGTGACATATCATTGGTATCAATTATTGTATTAAATTCTATAACTTTGTAACTATTTTCTAAAATGTTATTATGTACCTACTGTTTATTTCCGAAAAATAAATAAATAAATATTTAAAAATATTCGCGCCGCTGTCAAAATCCAGAGAGGAAATTGGGGAAATTTTTTACGGACAAAAAACCGCTGGTTTCCTCTTAACATGCTTAATATGTTAAATTGAATAAAATTTTTTGATTCTATTTTTGAATTCCATAGAGGTTCAAATCTTATCGAACAAAACAACGAGTGCGTCTGTGCCGACCACAATTGTGAAGGCTATAAATTATTGTGAACAATACGAATAACGAATAGTACCTACGCCATTTGAAATTTCGACCACCATTCCGACTATAAATACCGAACAATTGCTGTGTCAAAGGGTGTTTGAAATAATCCATAGATTAATCATAAAATCAAGAAATATTTTAATTAACGGTAAAGAAAATAATTATTTTGTTTATTATCTAACAGACCACAAGTAATAATATGTATATGGTGACACTTCATCTGTACCACGTCATAATTGTAAAGGCGTTCCACAGGGTTCGGTTTTACGTCCACTGTTGTTCATCATATGTATAATTATTTTGTTAAAGCTTAAAGCAAAGTGCCATTAAATTAGCTACGTCAACTGCATAATGAATAATATTTATTTTACGAATACAAAATAAATTCATTGAATTTCTCTGGCTCAAATACAACAATACTTATCACTGTACACTCCTATGAAACCGATCTGAAACTAAGCCGAAAGGCAGCCGACTGTATTCCTGTTCCAGCAGGGGCGCCCGGGTTCACGGGGTGAGGGAGACCTTTTGGACTCTCTCTGTCCATCGCCTCGCACCGCAGTGGAAGGAATGGATTCTTACGCCCGTCACTCCTGGACATACTTATCATTTTCCTTCCCAGAACTTCTTCTCCTTTCTTTCCCCAAAAAACCCTCAACATAGCATCCCCAAAGATGATACAGACCCCGAGGGAAATTGTTTTCCTCGGTGCCTTCTGTGTGAAGCTAATTAAAAAGAATAATTAAATAATCTTTATCCCATCGCACCTTTCGACATATTTTGACTCTTCCGTCATTTAAGAAAAAAAAAACATTAGTGGTAACTTAATAAATGTGCACTCACAACGCTCCACTACTTAAAGTCCTGTAGTAGGCATTCAAAAAGAAGAAAAATATGGTTTGAAAGGGAGACATGTAAATATTAATGTTTAAATATTAGCTTTTCCTAACAACCTAAAACTTTCAGCACCAAACAAAAAACATATTCAAAAGCTCTAAAAAGATATTTTCTCAGCAGCTTTATATTTACCATAAATCTTTCTAAATGTATTTATAAAGTATTCTTCAACTAATTGTATATGTTTTACATTAAGTGTTCAATTTGGTAGGCGGGAATGGGTACCGCCGCCCCGAAAACCTTTATTGGATAACCAACACCTCTGCCATAGGTCACCCCAAGTGGTTAGCTACGTTTGGTGATTTAGCAGGGGTGTCAAGGTTCATGGGGTGAGGTTAAGTTTGTCTAGGTCTTGGAGGCGGATGACCAGGACAGACTGAACTCCAGATTCCTACCCACCCCTTAAACCCTTTTCCTTCCCAGAACTCTCCTCTCCTTCCTTTCATTAAAAACCCTCCACACAGCATCCCCAAAGATGACATAGGCCCTGAGGGAAATTATTTTCCTCCGGGCCTCCTTTGTGGAGTTCATGTAAAAAAATGTGTCTGTTTTAAAATCTGTGTATTTTTCATTGAACTCCCCCTTTAATTCGTGTTATTTATTGTGTATAAATTATTTTATTTTAATTGAACAATGTTGTCCTTCTCATATTGAGTTTTATTGAACTAATTGGGAATAATGTATTGTATATAATAATGTATTATACAGTGCTAATATAAAAAAAAAAACTGAAAATATATATATATATATATATATATATATATAATATATATATATATATATGTAAAACAATTTTCTCGGTTTACCCGCGTAACGTAGTCCTTAAAAGGACTTTTTATCTCCTGACGTTTCGGACAGATCTCACTGTCCATCTTCAGAGGCCTTATGTCTTGGCTTTTGTCTCAAACTGTTCGCTTTCGCGTGTCCGTTCGGTTCAAAAGTCAAAACCTAAGTGAGTGCTTATCAATTTTTATGTCTCGATCGAAGTACGCGAGT
The DNA here is from genome assembly GCA_936435175.1 of Glyphotaelius pellucidus. Taxonomy (NCBI): domain Eukaryota; kingdom Metazoa; phylum Arthropoda; class Insecta; order Trichoptera; family Limnephilidae; genus Glyphotaelius; species Glyphotaelius pellucidus. The sequence continues at coordinate 42,148,583 of OW386542.1, read as the reverse complement.
AGAAGGTGATTAGGACGGTGGGGGCGGGGCCGGCAATATCAGGCGGATTACGTGTGGAGATTTGATTGGATTGCTTTAAGTTAATTGGATGTATTATTTCTGAGGATTTTGGAAATGCCGTTTTTTGGGGAATTTAATCAATTATGACTTTCCAATTATAATTTATAAACATAAAAATAATATGAACACCAGAAATGACTCAATTAGAAAATCAAATTCCCCAAAAAACGGCATTTCCGAAATCCTCAGAAATAATACATCCAATTCACTTAAAGCAATCCAATCAAATTCTTGTCTTGTTTTCTTTCATATTTTCATTTAGATTATAAGTGTTATCTTCTTCTTCAATGATATATTACGTTGATGGGAATAACCTTCAAAAGTTATAAAAAGAGAGTTTTTCTCATAAAAAATTAAATAAAATTTTATTCAAATGCAAAAAAAAAAAAATGCTCGTTTATGTACTCTAAATACATTCGCTCGATATCTATACGAACTAATTATTAAAGGTATTTTTTAAGTAGATTTCAAGTTTGAAATTGGTAAATAAATAATGCACACAAAGTTATAATTTTACAAAAAAATTAGTTTCGGGGGGCCAACTGTTGGAGGAGCAACAGTCAGGAAATCGCTTGGAATAGACTACGTTAACGGGGTGTAAATGTAATAAAAACAACTAATATTATTTATAGTGGCGCCAAGTCAGTAATTAGTGACAAAGAAATGTCACATCACAAAAACCTTGAATATTTCACACCACAAAAACATCCACGTGATTGCTCATTAAGGCGACTGGAAAAAAGGCCCTTGTCCCAGTCGCAGTGTCACATTCACTGCTTCAAGAACTGAACTCATTCTGCTCTACATTTCTCCTAGTCTGAACAGTACACCGACTTTAACAGATATCATCAGCAGTAAAATGTGCCATGAACCTCTTTTCGAATTTGGTCAGGGTTCTCAAAAGTTGTACGTTGTGTATGGTTAAAAGTAAAAAAGTCCGCCTTTCATTTTGCCCTGTTTCAGAAAATGACACTTTTGAAATAACACGTATAACGTATTGTAACGTATAAAGACTGAATTTTACACTATAAACTACACTCTCTGACAGCCAGACGGAAACTTTTCGATTTATTGCTTTTACACAAAATAATACATGCATCAGTTGATACATCAAACATTTTATCCCAAATTAACATCAACACACCATAAAGAAATTCAACAAGGAGGATGCAAAATATTTTCTATTTATCTACCTTCCGCACAAATACAGGATATTTCTCCCCTATACCGCGAACATTAAGACATTTTAACACTGTACCACTGCTCTAATAATGAAATAGACATTTTTAATGACCTATTTAAACACTTTACAAAACTTATTTTGCCATCAATCATATAAACCTGATATTACGATGAAGCCCTTTATAAGACAGGCAAAAATGGGATTGGTTTATTTATGGTACCAACTTATCATCCCATCAGTACAATAATAAATTGTCTATTTTTGCGTGTTTAGCCAACTATTTTTGCAAACTATTTTTGTTATTATCTCTAGTATTACATTGTAATCAAATCATCTACGTACGTAAATTTTTGAGCAACTTGCCTGTTTTATGTACTAAAATAAAAATAAAACACATTTTTCAATGTATAAAAGATAGCAGCCAAAAATATGAGAATCAGTTAAGGACAATATTGGTAATTTTTACCACACAAGAATCCAACTTCTCTCAACTATCTGAAGACCTCTGAAACTATGGCCTCTCCAATTAGGGTATGTTGTGAGGCTGAAGACAGTGGGGAGGGGAAGAAATTTGGGGAAAGGAAGGTGTAAAGCCATTTCAAACAATGTTGCATCAACAACAATCTGAATGGATACCGATATTCCATTCTGAAATATGCCACAAATACACTATATAGGTATTATTTTTATAGAATCAATAATAGTTGTGAACAACGTAAATTGACTTAATAAAATTTACTTATATACGCCGGAATTTTAACTGTAACTTTACGGATTGCTAGTCAAGATCCTTACCCCTCGAACACGGAGGATATTACAAATTAAGAATTTGATGACGTTCATCTTTTCAGCCTCCTTGCTGCGGACGATCCATAAATGAGAAGTGCGGGAGAGGGGCTCACTGTCTCAAAGGGCTGACTTGCCGCTTCCCGTACCGCAGGGCCCCCATTGGATACTGCAAAGGTAAGAATCAATCAAATTTGGTACCTAACGTAGGTATCTATTTAAAATATCTATAATTCTTGATTCGATTCAAATTATTAGGTAATTACTTCAAATTAATTCATTCATTTGAAGAGTTTTGAAAATTGAATTTTGACCTAGCAATTATTGTTTCGCAAAATGGCATTCTGAAATTTTTGATAGTTTCGCAAGAATTTTTGTGATAGTTAAAAAACTTTTTAGATGTATTGTCATATTGTTGTGATAATCCAGAAACCTTCGCAGGGCTTAAGAAAGTTATTTTGAAAGATTAAAAAATTTCCTATGCTATATATATGTAAATATATATTGATATAAGTTGGATACAAATCTTCGGCAGGTACAAACCAAATATTACAATATTATTTATTATCCTAAAGTTTTTGATAAAGAGTGCATTCGAAAGGAGAAAGAGCGTCACGCACTCAAAAGATAATCTGAGAGCTGTAAAACATCTTTTAATGAACGCGTTCATTCTCAACTTGAAAAGGTTTTCTCAAAGAGGCAATTATTTTGAAATAAGCAGGGCTAAAGCTGTTGAGAAAGAAGAGAAGTTGCTCGAGAGCTTTCTGCTTTATGTTCCAAATACTTATCAGTTTGCGATTCATATTCAAAGTGGGTAAAATGTTTTTATATTCGAATTTGTTATCAAAATTAACCACTACGGTCTATCGCCTTTGTGCAAGTTTTTTGTCTTAAACGAACTGACAGATTTATGAAAATTTTGTGCTATTTCCCACTTCGCAATTAAAGCTCAATAAATTAAATATTTCTGAACGTAGCCGAATACTAAATAGTGATTTGAAAAGTTATGAAATAAGCTTTCAATTTTTTATTACAAATAAATATTAACATTGGTAAATATTAAAATTTAGAATGCAAACATAAAAAAAATTGGTTGTCTGTAAAGTCGGTTTACGGACGATAATTTTACGTGTTATTATATGACGTTATCACGTAAAATTATCGTCCGTAAACCGACTTTACAGACAACCAATTTTTTTTACATGAGCTCCACACAGGAGCCCTTGAGGAAAATAATCTCCCTCAGGGCCAGTGTCATCTTTAGGGATGCTGTGTGGAGGGTTTTTTTAAGGAAAGAAAATGAAGGAAAATTCTGGGAATGAAAAGGGTTTAAGGGGTGGGTAGGAATCTGGGGTACAGTGTGTCCTGGCCATCCGCCTCCAAGACCTAGACAAACCTCACCCCATGAACCCGAGCACCCCTTCTAAATCACCAAACGTAGCGAACCACTTGGGGTGACCTATGGCAGAGGCGTTGGTTTTCCAATAAAGGTTTCCGGGGTGGCGGTACCCATTCCCGCCTCCCATAATTTATGTTTTTCTGCTCAGCTTATTTTTTAGAGCACCTCAAGATCTACACGACGACGCACAAATAACTCGTATTACCACGCAACTCGGCGCCAGAACCCTTGGGCCACTAAAAACGTTTTCGCATTAATATTATTAAAATCAGAATTCGAAGAAGAAGCGATTACTAGAAAGCAAACATTCGTCTTCATTACAAGGATTTTAAATGTAATAACTAACTACATCAACAAACTACATCATTAAAATACATCATTAAACTATTTGTGCCACCCACAGACAAACGCACGATTATGTACACTGTAATGCTGTCCGGAACGTTGGCTGAAGGAGGAGGTAGCGCAACACGGCATAATAGCCTACATATCATACCAACCTCACAATATGAATAGGTACCTAATATATATTTAATACTATTTCTATGAAATGCAACATCTTTTTTATCTTCGTTGCTTAATCTACTGTGAACTGAGTGGAGAAAATAATAAAAATACGCTTTTAGCGTTTTCCTTTGCAAGGTTTGATACATTTCTGCAAATCCTTCAGAACACGCACTTAGAATCGTACAATATTGTTTTCTCTGAACAATAACTATGGGGTAGTTTAGATTTTGTGTTCATATATATTATTTGTAATGAATTTATACCCTTTACGTGCTGTAAGGATTTATTTTATCGCGTCGCATTTGCCGCCATAATTCTCATAGCACATTTTATCGATAAATAAAAATATTCAAATCACAAAACTAAATACATACACTTATACCATTATTTATCGTAATCTACCGGCACAACTTGATTTGGAATAAATTCATTTCAATGAACATAATATTTAACCCGCGAGCGCTCGCCCTGTTAGTATTTCCCTCACGGTATATTTAAAATTCGCACCTTTTATGCAACAATATGCAACAATGTACAAACGTACCCTGTTCGCCCAAGAGATTTTTATAGAGTTTTATATTTCCTCCGTCACGCGCATAACGTTTTCGTCTTTGTGTGTGCCAGTAGAGGTAGTTTATTCGGCTGGGTCCCGCGATGAGCAAAATACCGCGCGAGTAAAGTTAAAAGTGCAATTGAGAAATGCAAATTTGGTTCCCATATTTGTTATTAAAGTATAGTATTACAATTGCTATAAATTTAAAATTTATATTTGATTTAATGAAAATTAATAATGACGCCACAAAGTGAATTTGCGAATTTTGAAGAAATATTTATATTTGATTTGATTTTACACGATTGCTTTATTACATATTAGTAATAATTAAAAATATAAATAAATATGCTATAACTTATATACTTTTTGTCTATTTATTAAACGTGAGCAAAATGCTCTATGCGCGAGTGCTCGTGTGAGTGCTCGCGGGTTAATAATCACAAACACTAAATTCGGTTTTGTTTCTATTATGCGTAACTAATTCGGATTTTCTTTGAATTTGAGTGTCACTATCAAAATTAACTGAATGTGTGAAAAATTCAGACAAGCGATATAAAGAAGGTACCTACTTATAAAATTATATTTTTACACAAATTTACTTTTATTGTCAGTTTCAAAATTTTTAATACAATATTCATTATAATATGTACAAAAATTATTCAAAAAATAATAATAAACATTTATGAGATAAAATAATTGTCAGTTTTGCTTTACCCTTTCCCCTTTTCATGAACAACCCAGACATAATATATAACACATGATACAATGGACCTCTCAGTTGCAAGACATTATTCGATTAAAAACATTTAATACTTTTTAGAACTTATCGCTGTATTACAATTGGAATATTAATTCTATTTTATATACTTTGTGAAAACTTCTTTAGCACCGTTGTGATTTGATTTGATCGATGAAAAGAAAAATAGTGACACTAAAAAGAAACAAACACATACATTTATAGGATTTACGTTCGAGTTGCAGCACTGCAGTGCTAATTGCACAGTAAGGTGGGTCATTTAACAAAAAATGTTATTTTTAAATTCGAGAGCGTTAATTTCAGAGCGTTAAAAGGGTGCCAAATGGGTTCAAAACGATGTATTTATTTTTTTTCAAATTTCTGATACGATCTTCTTCCTACGGATTCACTTCAAAGTTTAGAAAATATTAATATTTTTTTTGAAAATTTAAAAAATTTTTTTTTTTTTTTTACCAAACCATATTTTTTGTAATCTTCCATAGCAAATAAAGTATATTTTGACAAAATCATTTACAAAAAGTCCCAAAATTGAGTCTCGCAAAATAATGTCGACATTCAAGAGTAAGAAGGATTTTGCTGGTATTTAAATACACAGCCTTGAAATAATTTGAATTATATTCAAATATATTTTTTTAATAAATAAGTAAAAATATTCCCTCTTTCCGTGTTTTATTAAAAAAAGTTCATTTTTCATAGTTTATCTAAAACTTTTGTAAGATTTGACAAGGGTGGGTTTTTCTCTATTATTTGAAATTTCAAAGTCAATCCGGAGGAAGAGGATGATATCCAAATATTTAAAAAAAAATTACGTGATTTTATATCTCGATTTCACACCTTTTTATAACTATTAGACAAATCAAAACAAGATTTTTTTCCCGATACAGTCGTGACCCACCCTGTTGCACAGTGTGAACGCATTATACGAGTTACTGTCATGTGCGAGTCAGTAGAACGTTTTGAGCAACTACAGAATTTTTCGCTCGCCACTCACCTCCCCAGCCACGTCACTTGGCAGCACCTCGCACGATTTTGCGAAAAGTCAGAAATTTGTATGCTCGAACCCATGCGCGCATATGTTTTTTTGTTTGTTACGGCTGTCAAAATGCTACTTGCCTGGTCGAGGCAAGTCGAGCTACTAACATGCGAGCACGCAATGGAAGCAACTGGCTCAGTACAGTCACTCGTACCGTGTAACCAGGACTTAAAGCTAGTGGCAGACGAGAGATACAACCTCTTAATATAATACTAGCAGTTAAAAACCCGCTCTGCAGGTTTTTGCTGCTAGGCTCTGCGGGCGGCTTTTAGTGTTGGTGACCATTTTATAAATCCAATAGGAACTGGTTCCGAAAATAGCCCGTTCCTCGGATCCACTGTGATCAAGTTTAGTTAGTCACCGGGACAAAGTGACCGAGACAGACAATGACGTCATATGTTTATATCACCGCTTGATACAACTATGTATTACCGTTAATCTTTCCATATCCGGAGAGACACTGCAAATTCGCAAATTCGTAGCAGTTATACCTACGGAGGACACGTACCCATCCGACCTGCTGACGGAAGTGGTGACATCTTGTAACGAATTCTTGAATTCGAAACCGAATTACAACGGTAGCTTTGTTTGAAATTCCACGTACACAGATGTTATATGTGGCGCGGCGCGAATGGCGTGGCGTCAGACATGCACTCGAAGCCGGGTTCTGAAATTCAACCATGCAGACGCAAGTCTATTAATACTATTCGACGTGGGCTTGGCATATAACATTATTTATTAAACCATCTTAATCATCACAATACATCCCTCCACCTACATTAATTGGAAATGTACGTCGAGCGATACGCTGATATTATATGCCAAGCTCTAATATATAATATATATCTCTCGTCTGGGACCAGCCTTAGAATAATTATAACAGCCTTAGCCCATAAAATACTAAACTTAGATTCCAGTTCACGTGTAGCTCGTTTAAAATAGCTCCGCCTAAAGTCTGTTATTCCCGTGTCAGTGTTTCAATGGAATATCTCCTCAGCGGTGTGTACCTATGTTTCATACCGTTCTACTGCATACACAAACCTTTGGTCAGTACCATAGAATACCAAGTCACCAGCTCCCAGAGCCCCTGGGGGGTATAACATTTTGTAGTGGTGGACTGGATTTTGTGATGTTTAACCAAAGAAGGAATTTGTTAAAGCCAGCAAAGATTCGCATAGTCGAACCTGTTCGTTCTGGTAAATATTCGCTAAAGTGGATGCAAGTTTTTTATGCAATCAACGTATCGTTTCAACTAGATGGACTATTTCAACTTATTTATGTATTGTATGTCATACAAAGAGTTAGATTGGGTTGTACCATCGTGGGGTGACAGAACCAGTGGAGGTGGAAATGGACTATCGTGCTTGCATTGTCTTGCGAATGCCCTAGTTCCGTCAATCGAAGGGAGACCATCCTTATTCTTTACCCAGGTGTCTCAACAGTATGCTTGCCTACACAGCGTTCGGTTGTGTTTAATTAAACTAAGGGTAAAATGTAATGTTTTTTTGTTCATGTTTCACTATGATCAGACTAAGCTTAATAACGCAACGAGCGCGAATTGAACGAGCGATCCGCTCTACACGGCTTGCGGCGAGCATCCTGGAAATGGCGAAGAATTAGTTTCGTCAAAATATATTTGCTGCAAAAAGTTAAAAGAATGTGTGAAATGATTTGTGACCGACAATATATTGGTTTTGTTTTTTTTTTATCTCACCCCCACATCAATACCTCCACCCCACTTTACACCTGATAATATATGCTCAGCCATTGTTTGATGAAGAAGAAACCCGGTCACTGAGAATTTTGAAAAATTGATATTGTACTAAGCTGTTGCTGTCATTGTTGCTATTACCCTCCCCCCCCCCCCCCCCCGAACACTGAACGAAAAGGACAACTGCACTTTAGGCTGATAATACGTAAATAAAATCGTTAAAATCAAGGTTTTGTATTCCCCATTTTACCCCTTCAAAACTTGACCAATTTTTTTACTAAATGCATAAGAACAAATTTAAATCTGTACGTTTTGTTCTTTTTAAAAGCAAACTAAGCGTCTGTTGACGGCGTTGAAAACAGGCAATTTTAACGATTTTAGGAGAGTCCTGTACTATGAGAAGTAACATATTTAAAAAAAAAATACGAGTGCAGCTCACACTCGGTAGAAGCGAAACTTTACCAAAACAATCTCAAGCCTTGAAGTGAGGTTATAATCAAAGCAGCCAATGAGTGCAGACCTAGGACCTAGCCTCATTTCCGTTTTATATCTCAACCAATGCCTTTAAAAGTGACATCATAATCAAGTCGGCCATTGAGCGCACTGTGATGCTTCACAGGTGCTAATGCGTAATTTCCGTTTCATCTAAATTCCGAATTACTAGCGCCGCTATAGAAGTTTCACTTCAAAAAGCAAAACATACCGGTATGCTTGTATTTGCAATAGTGTCAAAATCCAGAGAGGAAATCGGGGAATCATATGGAAAAAACGCCGCCGGTTTCTTCTTATGTTAATATATATTTTGCTCTGAGGAAGAAATCTGAAACCGGTCGGTTCAACATAAAAAGAATGTAGCCGTTCAAACAAAGTAATATTTGATGTTTTTAGATTTTCACAGCCAAAAGTATTTTCGTTATTTGTTTTTGGGGTTATTTTTTTATGCCGTTTGCGCTACCCCCTTCTTTAGCCAACGTTTCGAACAGCGTTAAAGTGTCCACCATCATGTGTAATTGTGGAGGAGAAGGATGTAGCGCAACACGGCATAACTCCCCAAAAACAAATAACGAAAAAAGTAATATTGTTTTATTTAGGAAATAATAATAACAAAATCATTACAGGAAACTGAGTGATACCTCCAAAAAAGGCTAAAACTGTTGATGAAAATTGACAACAATATTCACAATAAATGTTTTCATTCACATTATTTTGCCCCCTTGAATGCTTCATTATTTATTTGCCAGTTGGGAGCGACTCGGTGTCTAGACGTAGCATTTCCTAACTAATGTGCCGAAGCAGAAAGAATCGATGACGAATGTAAATCTGAGGAGTTTATTTTAGTGAATATGTAAATCATTAATTAATGATTAATATATTTTGGTGAAAATACTTAGAGCCTTGTCCCTCGATAACCTCCGTGATCGTGATCGTCTCGATTAGCAATCCGAAGGTCGCGGTCTGTTTGGCCGTATTTAGTGACCAGATCTGAGTAGCCCCTCCACCCCTTCTTCCCCACCACCTTCCCATCCCCTTCACTGGCACTGTTGGGACTAGCGATGTGTAAGTTCAGCCGGTATAGGTTCTCGAACTCGAGTCCTTTGCTGGAAGAGGATCCTACTCCCACTCAACCACTCCCAGAGTATGCCTCTATCTACAGCTCGGCAGTGTCTCTTTCCGGCACCCGCGTCCATGTGGGTCCGAGTTCACACGTGGGTCCTGTCTGGGTCCGAGTTGGGGCCGTAACCGCGCGTCTCGACATCCGCCACAGCTCCCAGTATCCAGTTCGTACAAATCTCGGAGCCTGGAACCACTCCTAGAACTGGACTTCTTTTAAAAGAAACCACTCTTCAGAAGCCTCCAGCAAAACTTGGAACTTATTCATCGCTTGTTGGGATTATTACTATTACATTCAATAGTATTTAGTGGCTTAGCCACGGGCAACCCGATTTCCCCGGTGAATCCTTCATGGATTATATCGAAGAAACTATCGAAAAACTAAAATCATTTAAAAAAGTTGCCTACTATCGTAGATGGTAGATGTCATTCTAATTATCTGGAAAGGAACACACAGGTAATTAGATATTTTTCTAAAAGAAATAAATGAAATTAGTAAATCGATCCAGTTTACAATGGAGTTTATAAGACGCATTATGTTTTATCACCCACAGCTCGGCTGTGGAACAATTTGCCAGCATCGGTGTTTCCTCCATCCAACATCATGGGTCTCTTCAAGACCTTATGGCCACTTTACACGCAGAGGTCGGAGCGGGAAGTGCCCGCGCCACTTCAGGCAGCCGCGCAGAAAAGTAAAGACCGAAAGTAAGATAACGGTTTACAGCGCAGTTCACTGTGAGGCTTTAGTAAAGTGGCCAATACTCCTCCCTCTCCTCAAAAAGTCCCTCCCCACAGCATTCCTAGACACAACATCCCTGATGGAAATTAAGATGAGTTTAAAAAAAACAGAATTGTGTGCAATTCACACGCGGTAGATGTGAAACCTTCAGAAAACTAAAGTAGTCAAGAGTAGGGGAGACTGCGAAGCACTTTTTTTATCAAAGTGAAGGATGATTTTTTTCCATATTTTTGTCGTCGAATTCCAGTGCAAATTTTCCTGAACATTTGGTCATCTTATTAGTATTTGTGTTTTCTTCTTCGCTAGAGTCGATAGATGTCGCTTTCTTTTGTGTTTTCTTTACACTATTAATTATGGGGTGGTTTGAAGATTGGATTTGACAAAATATATATTTTTTGGATTTCGTAGGACTCGATCCTTGATCGGCTAAATGTCTGCAAAGGTTTGTCAGGCGCTTCGCATCACTACACTAAAAGCAACTTGCGACTGTGGATTTATCATATCATTTTGGAACCGAGTACCCGTGAATTAAATACATATTTTATGGCTATCTCATTCTCTAGCAGGCTTAATTATGTATATCTAATGGAATTACTCAATATAAGCGATTTAACGTCAAGGCGTGTAGTGAGCGATTTAGTTTGCCTTTTTAATATAGCGAATGGCAGACTGGACGCCCTCGATTTAACTTGTAAAATTAATTTGAGAGTACCCACGCGTGATACCCGTTCTAATGCACTTTACTTTGTTACCAATTCTACTAATAATTATTTTGAAAACTCTCCAATACAAAGACTTCATATACTCGGAAATAAATATACTTCAATTGACGTTTATCGACATCAATCGATTTCTAAATTTAAACTCAGTATATCAGAACATTTAAAATAAAGCTATAAATATCATGCACTATATAGCACCTTTATCGATATATTATTGTAGCTATGTTTCGATAAACACGTACCAAATATGTATAACAAAGATTGCTAATTATAAACACAAATAATGACAATCTTATCTTATTTCTCTTTATAATTTAAATAACTATCTCACATTAATTTACGTGACCATATATTCTATTTTACCTGCTTTGTGTCATATCTAGCGTTATCTATGTTTTGTTTCTTATATCTTATGTTATTTTTATTTTTTTTCTTACAGTTATATTATGTTTATATTATATTTTGTTATTTCCTATACTTGAAAACAAAAACGTGTACTGCATTTATGTAAAAGCCCTATGGGCGTTAAAATAAATAAATAAATCTTATAGTTATACGTGTTTGTCTATTTTTAGTGTCACTCGTTTCCGTTTCATCGAGTTTCAAATCACAACGGTGCTAAAGAAGTTTTCACTTAAAAAATAAATTACACCAGAAGCCGATAGCTTCACTCCTGTATTAGTACAGTACAATTTACCCTTCTAATAACCACCCTTCCACATGTATTATGCAATATCAACTTATATAATATTCATTTAGCGTGCAACTGACATGCTTATTCCGCGCCACTGCCGTGTTTCTGTCATAAAATAACATAACATAACGTTAACAGTATTTTTGTAATGAGTTTACGTTTTCAGCGCAGGTGGGGGGGGGGGGGGGGGTGCTATGAAATGATTAGAATAAAGGCGACCGCGACGCTTCACCTCATTGCTAGTCTAAAACAGGATTCTGATGTAAAGTTTCAGTATAATAAACTTGCATAATCGCAAGAACAGTCAGAAACAAAAATATGCATATATTTATAAAAATCCATTTGTTACATAACACACCTTACATGTGTAAGTACAAAGTAGAAATTAGTTTGGATGTAAGAGCAATTTTATTAGGGGAAATTACTGTAGCGCTTGCACTTTTCAATTATCCCCCCTCCCCCTACCCCCCCCCCACCCGCATTCCATACATTCATTCCCGGTACATTCAGTTTTCAAATAGCTCGCGTGCCACCTAAATTTCATAATGATAGAACTCAAAGAAAAAAAAAATTATCCAATTCCGTGCAGTCGTTCTGAATTTACGCACTTGCAAACAATTCTGAGATTTTTTTAAAATTTTAATGTGGAAGTTTGCAAATATAATAAAAAATAACACTTTCTGTTGTACAGTCTTTATAATCGTTACGAATTATATTTTTAATGTAGGACCACTCATCTGACCTTTTTTCCAAAACATAAGCTTGTCCAAAAAAAAACAAAACATATTCTAATATTTGAATTTCCTGGAGCAGCAGCCGACCTAAGCAGCTGAGTATTTACCAGCATAGAGCCCTCAAATATGTCAAAGTCGTTTCCATGGCAACGATTTGTTTTCTGACGTTAGCAATAACTCGCTGTTGTTAGCGACGGAAAGCGTATGATAAATATAATATATTAATATAAAAATTCTTTCACCCATAGAAAGCTAAATTATATGCGAGTACTAAAGGCTGTATATAATGGTAAGCTCTGGCGTTATGAAATTATAAACATAACAAATAGTTGCCGTGGAAAACAAATCGGTGCCGTGGAAACAATGTTGATATATTTGCGGGAAATTTTATTTCGCGACGAGTTCGTTATTTTGTATAAAACTACTGGTGAGCATTATGAAATGTGCAATAGATGTTTGAAAACTGAATGTACCGGGAATGAATGTACGGAATGCGGGAGGGGGAAGGGTAGGGGGGGGGAGGGGTACTCGGGAGGGGGGTGAAAGGGGAAGTTTGATGGGAGTGGAGTGGAGAGAGGGAAAGTGGAGAAGGCATAGTGGGAACGCGACAGGGGAAGGGGACGCGGGAGAGGAAGGGGAAGGGGAAGGGGAAGTGGAAAGGGAACGGAGGAATGGGAAAAGACACGCAGGGAGAAACAATTTCTCTATTAAATGGCGTAGCAACGCACGCCGGGTACCAGCTAGTAAAGAAATAAAATGAGAATAAAAAATACGAACTGTCCAATAGCGGTGTACAACAATATTATGTAAGAAATAAAACAATGCAAAGTTTGGGTCAAATGAAGTTAAGTTTTGAGTTAAGTATGTCCCGAAAGTTGCCACTCCATGGGATGTTATATTAAAGTAGAAAAGTTTAAGTTAGTTATTCGGAAAGTATAATGCAGAGTTATGTAGGTACTGTATAGTAAAAGCAAGTTGAATGTATCAAATAACTCAAATTTACCAAAAAATAAATTGAGCTAGTGAAAACTGAGGAACAATAATTGATTTGATTTTTTATTTCAAGCAGCCCCAACCGGAGGCCTGTGTGACGTCAAGGGAGTCAAATACAACACCGGAGAGAAGTTCCAACCGGATTGCCGGACCCTCTGCATCTGTATGGTGAGAATATCTTATTTCATTGTGAATCTTCTGTCTAGATCAATAGTTCCGTCCATACGAAGTCCGCACAATGCTCTCAGCCGCTCCCAACCAGCAAAAGGATAAAATAAAGTATTTCTTAAAAAAGTTTTATTTAAACTTAAAAAAAAAAAATATAGATACTCAACTAGAGCAAAAAGCCAAAATTTACTGGTTACTCCCAGATGAATACATACGATAAGTATTATAAGGCAATGCAAAAATAACTACAAACTAAACACAAATTATAAAAAGTACAGGCAGCCTCAGAACAGGAAATCCTGGTGAGGAGGACTGCGAAAACTTTTTATACAATGCTTTGTACTTACATCGTACAAACTTTGCCAGAAAAACTATTAACAAAATTCAATTTTTATAAGAAAAATTCTTTTTTCATGACTTTTGAAGGTTATTCCCGTCAATGTAATATATCATTGAAGAAGAAGATAACAATAATAATCTAAACGAGAATATGAAAGAGAACAAGACAAAGAATAAAAGAAAAAGACAATGGACAACTGGGACTCGAAACCAAACCTCTCGTCTAACCGGTTGCGAACATTGTCTTTTTCTATTATTCTGTGTCTTGTTATCTTTCATATTTTCGTTTAAATTGTTATTGTTATCTTCTTCTTCAATGATATATTACATTGATGGGAATAACCTTCAAAAGTTATAAAAAGAAAGTTTTTCTTATAAAAATTGAATATTCATTTAGATTTATAAAAAGTCAATAGTTCCATGCGAATAAATTCGGATATATTTATTCACGACGCTATTCAGGTTACAAACCAATTCTTAGAATGATTGTTTCCAATAAAAATAGTAGTTGCCCACAATATGGAAAAAGGAACTAGTTGAAGATAATATTGTTAATTCTAAAAAAATTGAAATATGAGATTGACAAAAATGACGGTTTGACAGAAGGTGGCAGTAGTGAAATTGGTTAACGCTCACGTCCCGGTTAGACGAGAGGTCTGGGTTCGAGTCCCAGTTGCGACCAATATCTTTTTCTATTTTTCTGTGGCTTGTTCTCTTTCATATTCTCTTTAGATTGTTATTGTTGTCTTCTTCTTCAACGATATAATGAAATATAACAAAATTATTATAAATGTGTAGGGGCCTTCCCATTCATCAGCTTACTAGCTAGTCCTCGCGGTTCAGAGCATTGTGCGAGCATCATGTGGACGGAATCAACGAAATTTTCTTTCATTCAAAAATATTCCATTTTTTGGTGATTTTAAAAGTTATTGTCCAACTATTTTATTTTCATGTGAAAATATTTATTGAAAAATTTTAAAGCCTCGACAAATATTTTGCAAATGCTAAATGTTGTTTCAAAGAATTATTTCAAGTTTTTCGGGAGAAACTGTAGGAAACTCTTCGATTACTTAATACAAGGCTTGGTGTTTTCTCTACCTAATACATTTAAAATCATATATCTCACCGTACGGAGTTAACTTCGTGTGTTAGGCTGGGAGAAATATCTTTCAAAAAGAATCAAAGACGTCTGAAGACCGGGAGAAATATCTCCCAAATCTCAAAATTGCCCTAGAGGTTAATTAATCAATTAATTAATCGAAATGCTCTTGATCAAACTAGAAGTGGTTAACTCAACATAAATAAGGACGGGTTGTTTCAAAAAATTTGATGAGTTCATCAAATATTTGAAGTTAATTTTCAGGTTCTGTGTAAGTTCTTTTCGAGTTCTGTTTTTTTATTATCATAGGCCAGCTGCTTCACAAAACTGAAATTATCACAGAACTTGAATAGAACTTACAAAAAACGTGAAAATTAACGTCAAATATTTGACGAATTCGTCAAATTTTTTGAAACAACCCATCCTAAGTTAACCAGGCTGCCAAGCCGGACACGCTATGCTAAAGTCACGCAAACTGTTACATATGCAATATAATATTTGTAAGAAATATCTTATTTAAAAATAATACTTAATTATGTAAAGCGCTAGCCAAATACGGCCAGCTGGAAATATTAACTTTTGCAAAATGTCCGCAAATGAACTTGTGATAAATACAGGATTTAGAAAAATACATATCCAGACTCATTATTGTGTCGTTGCATTGTTTGTTATTTTTTCATGTGATATTATTGCTTACATTTAAAATGTTATCTTCACTTGCCGGTGTGGAGATTTACATTTTTATAAAATAATAAAAATAACACAAAACAATATATAATGAAAGAACAATTTCTTTACATTAATGTTTGTTGTTATTTGAAACTCGATGAAACGGAAATGATACTAAAAAGAGGCAAACACAAACATTTGTAGGATTTAGCCTGCAAGAGAATGATAGAATGAAACCTTACCTACGAACAGTACCTGTGAAGCGTAGCGCTGGCCGCATTGGCCGCTTTGATTTTGAGCTCACTTTTCAAGGCTCCTATTGGTTGAAATTGTGTGGGTGTAGTTTCACTTCTATCGCGTGTGAACTGCACTCGATTTTTTTAAAGTGAAAACTGTTTAACACCGTTGTAATTTGAAACTCGATGAAACGGAAACGAGCGACGCAAAAAGAGGCAAACATATTCATCATTAGGATTTAGCCTGCGAAAAAATGAGATAAATCATTCGATGTCCTCTTGTGCGGTGTTTCGTAGAATAAAATGTTAAATATTTTTTAGACAATGGAACCAATCTGAAGAAAAGTAATTAAATAATTCTAAGCTTATAGGGTTTTACCAGGTGTTAGTATTTGATTTAAAATAATATATTACGCTGTTCATTTAAAAAGGCAAAGATGAAAAGAAAAATGACTTCTATCTTACTTAGATTGAAAACCCAATTTTTTAACGACAGTTCCTGTGTTTACTCGACTTCTCGCTTTTATTGTAAAGCGGAAATCTTCTGACCTACTGATGGAATATGGTCGAGGTCTGAGGGGTTAAAATTATCAACCTCTCAGGCTCACATAAGTCTCATAGAAATCTTTGTGTCTCTCTTACTGTAATGGTGAGAAAATAATCTAAATATTTTTTTTACATCAGTTCCACACAGGAGGAAAATAATTCCCCTCAGGGCCTAAGTAATCTTTAGGGGTGCTTTGTGGAGAGTATTTTTATTTAAGAAAGGAAGGAGAGGACTTTCTGGGAAGGAAAAGGGTATGAAGGTTGGATAGGAATCTGACCCACAGTGTGTCCAGAAGTGACGAACGTATGAATCCATCCCTCCCGCTGCGGTGCTGGGCGATGTTCCGAGAAAGCACGGCTGGAGAAGTCAAAGGGACTCCCACAACCATTCTCTTGCGGGCAGACAGAATCAACCCGTTCTCAGGTACTGATGTTGATCGGGCATATAATTCGATGAAAAGAAAAAGCGACACTAAAAAGGGACAAACACATACATTTACAGGAGTTAGCCTGCGATAGAATGAGATAGAATAATCGGTCTCCTCTTTGCGCAGTGCTTCGTAGCTTATCGATATCTTCTTTGGGCGGTACTTCGTAGCCTCCCCGCTCTTGTTTTTTTAAGTTTTCTGAAGGTTTCAAGTCTACCGCGTGTGAATTGCAAACTTCTTCTTAAATTGGTAAATTTTAATTTTTCTTTACACTCTTTATCATTTCAAAAATTTGAAGTTTATCTAAATTTTATCTTTACTTAAATATCTCTGAATGTCAATAAATTCTTCTGAATAAAAATTCCAGTGATCTTTAATTACAACATTGATAACGATACTCTTGAGACATTAATACAAATTATTATTATTTTTTTTTTAAATATATTTATTCAGTTTTAATTTTACAATATTTTATTTTACAAATCTTACGAAACTGATCAATCAGTTTGATTGTAAGAAATCTCTCATTTTTTTCTAATTATTTAATACAGTATACTTTTCAGTTTTACATAGTAAATATAATACTTAATATTAAAATACTAATTATTACGACAAACTAATTATTATTATGTTTTAATGTTTACAAATTGCGTTGTAGTAAAAATATTTTACACAGTACAAACATACGGTGAGAAAATAAATAGATAGGAACTATTTTATTTGATTTCATGTTCTTCGGAGGTAGAAAGATTTAACCTTTGTTTTGATTTTTGAATAAGATGTCTCATTTTTCATATATTCAGGTAATGCGTTAAATATTTCCGGAATTTTATGACTTTTTGTTCTATCTCCGTATACATTTTGAATTAAAGACCTAGGCATCACTTTTCAATCAAATCTTTCATTTAGTAACCACGTAACAGAAATCTGTAATGAGGGCTTAAAAATGATGGAATTTATAACTGGGCTAACTAGAAATTTTAACAATATAGTGTATTAAACTGTTATATTTTGCTTATGTTAGAAGTCAGTTTGAGTGTTTTCCGAATGTGCACCGGTGCTGAAGCGATCAATAAAGCTTGTTCTTCGGAGCATCTTCCATTGAAATTCCCGTAGAGCGAATAATGTATTAAACAGCTTTCATCATATTCACCTTTCAGCAGCGGGTTTTAGCAAACGAAGTGTAATAAGCAATGGGGATGGAGGCTTTTTCCATGCATTTTCCATGCATTTTCACATCTTTACTCACGGTTGATAGCATTTCTGCTCTCAACCGTACACTTTGAAACATTTAAGATGAAGACATACAAAATAATGCAAAGTCATGTTTTTTTTTTTTAAATTTTATCGCTTAGAAGTATATAGATGCTTCAATTAAATACAGCGTGTAGAACAAATCTTGGCCCTTAAAAATATCATTTTTTGTCTTTAATAAGCCTAGAAAAAAATAAAGTATTAGGTCTATAAAAAACACTTTCAAGTGCAAACTTTCATACTTATAAACCCCTTTACAGATACGGTTTTATTGTATAATGTGGCAAATTCAGTTCCTTTTGTGATAATCGTAAAAAAAATATATTTACGCCAGAACTTCACAAAATAAAATAAAATATGCATTTTCACATTGTTAGTTCACAATACGACCGGCAATCGACGAATTTGGATTTTCAAAGTGATCTCTATGTCGTCCACCGAAGAACTACTGACTAACCCCACCCATTTTCTGTTAGTCTGCCTCGGCCGGAGCGAGGAATAGACGGATAGGCTCCGCGTCGCTTGGTTCCATGAAATCAATTTTAAATTTCCGTTTTATTACAATAAACAATGCGTAAAAAATGAGTCAATATTTTTTAAGGCCTTTACGAAATCAACCTGTAATAAAAAATTCTCAAATACTTTTTCCAACCTTTCCAAAAGCTTTTTGTCAAGTAATTTTAAACTCCTCCCACAAAGGGGCGTGAATTCCAATTCCAATTTTTTCCTGAACTATTGGATCGCCTTAACATCTGATATACGGTCAAAAGTAACACGATTTATTTTTTTTTTAAATATTGTTATTGAATTCTCCAAGTTTGCAAAAAAGTCTTTGCCAGCCTAGAGTCTACTGTAAACGGCAATCCCCTCTTCAAGGCAGCGTGAAAAGCTTTCATTTATGCAAAACGGAAAACTCACAGGGACTTCATTTATGACGGCGCCATTAGAAAATATGTGTGGAGCCATACTCGGTATGTTCCATCGTAAAACAGATGAATGTCACGCTAAAAGGCTGTCGCCATACTGTAGTTGTACTCCTAGGTACTTTGAGTGTATTATTCATCGGATTCATATTCGTTTTATTTGTTTTATGTCCCCGCGTTGTGGATGACACAAGCTCATTATAAATTATTAATACTTTTATCACATTTATTTATTTACAGATATTTTTAGAAATACTCACCATGGAAATATAATGTTGGAAATAATTAATTGGTTTCCAAAAGCATAAAATTCATTCAAAATATGTGCTATAGCTGAAATTGTCGTAATTTTTTTAATGATTTTAAGACCGCCCACTTTCAGCGCCCCACAAGATGAAATATTTGCAGATATAATTTAACGCGTCGCCCGCGCCTTTGCCGCGAAGCGCCGCGAAAATGAAGACAAAGATTATCGTGAAAAATCCCATTAGTTATGGTGCGTCCTTTATTTTTAACAAGACGCTTTTTTTACATTGTTCATGTTCATTAGGTGCGGCGCGGTTCCGCAGATAAGTAATCATTACTCGCGTTCACAAGTATCCCGTTACTGCTCCTTGTTACTGCGGAAAAAACTGGCTCCTTAGGAGTTTTGCTTGTATGCAAAGACGTTGAGTGTCACTCAGTAGCGTAACTACACTATCTGAGGCCCGTGGCAAATTCATTGTATGGAGCCCCCCCCCCCCCCGGTAAAAATCGTCACGTTGTAATTGAATTTTAATAAATCACTAATATTGGGTGCATTTTTGTTAAATATCTAATAAATTGTATTTTTAAAAGCATAGGTATTACATATTTATAATGACATAATTATTTAATCTTTACAAGATATTTATTCATAAAGTTCTTTTCTCCGAGCTTTCTCTTCCGTCAAAGTATCAACAACGTCATCAAAGCTTAAAGGATCGGACCATAGAATTTTCAATAGACAGAGTAGCTAAGTTGTCCTATTGAGTTTCTTAAATAGGTTTTTATTAATTTTAGTTTGGAAAATGCTCTTTCAGCACTAGCTGTAGTCACAGGAATTGTAACAATAACAATAGTAGCCAAAATCAGTAGCTTTTCTTTTGTTCTAGGTACACTGAGAAATATATCAAACATCGAATCGGTAATGGCCGCATACTATGGTTATGTATATTCAACAATAAAATACGGAATTATTTTTTGGGGAAACTCAGTAAACGCCAAAGATGTTTTTATCATCCAAAAAAGATGTTTAAGAAAAATGACAAACTCTGCTAATCGGGATTCATGTAGACCTATATTTAAAAATTTGAAAATTCTTACAGTCACCGACATATACATAATGGAGTTATGCATGTTAGTGCGATCATCTCCAGAAAAGTTTCCGCAAAAAAACTCTACACATAAATACGCTACAAGGTTTACAGAAAATTTATTAATACCAAAAGCAAACAAAACAATTTTCCAAAAAGGACCCTTTTACATGGCCATTAAAGTATATAACAACCTTCCACATGATATTAAACAAATACCAGATACACTCAGATTTAAGTCATCACTAAAAACATTCCTTCTGAACAGGTCTCATTACACATGAATACCTCACATAGGTACAACTGTTTTTATATTTATGTTTATATAATAAATTAAAACAAACTCAATTTGTATTACACCACTTTTATATTTATATTTCATTTGTGTTCATTTCTGTATAACATGTTAGGTTAACTGGAAGAAATAGGATGTAGGTACCTATAAGTTATACCTTTTGTACTAAATGAAAATTTTGTACAATAAATGATTTTGATTTTGATTGATTGATTAATGCAGTACATGCTTCAGGAAAGCTGCACGACATAAAATGATTCTTTATTATTAAATCAGCAATTTTATAATTTTTACTAAATTTTGTTGAAAACGTTAGGTTACTTCTGAGCTCGCGGCCTTCCGGGCCGTGGCCCCAGTCCCCGCGGGGCCCGTGGCATTTTGCCAGCCCTGCCACCCTAAAGTCAGGCCACTGGCATCACTGTAAAATTGCTCTTACAACGTGATGTTGTGTTTGTCTATTAAAAGAAAACAATCGTCAGCAAAGCGGTTTCTGCAAGCAAGATATTTAATCTGAGAGATTCGTTGTTAACTTATAGTTACGTACAGACTTCTATACTAATATATTTCTGAAAGATAATGCTAGAAGTGCGTATCAATTTTTGATAAATTGATTTTGGTACCAGAGAGTACTGTATATCGTCCCTTATTTGAATGCTTTGAATATAAATATCAGGTGCTCTATATTGATGAAAAAGTGACCTATCTAATACAGAGATCAGTTTGCCAAGAAATTGATAAACAATCTTCATCATTGGGTGACATTTGTAATGAATTAATTATTTTTTTAAAAAGAGACAAACGTTCAAGGGTGATGTCAATGTTTCATTTCACCGCATGATGGGATGAACGAATGTTGAACTAATTTATAATAATTTATAAAAGTTACAAATGAAGATGACCAAACTTTTTTTACGATATCACCTTAATAGGAAACAAATTCGCTATGTCATCTTTGGGGATACTATGTGGAGGGTCTTTTAAGGAAAATTAAGAAGTTCTGGGAAGGAAAGGGGTATGAGGGGTGGGTAAGAATCTGGGGTCAATGTATCTAGGTGAGGCGGACGTACGAACCCATCCCTCCCACTGCAGTGCAATGCGATGAGTTGGGAGAATCCTGCTAGAGAGGTCTAGGTTAGGTCTCCCTAAACCAGTCTCTTCTGATCCAGTCCACCATGCAGTAGGTGGACAAACGCAATTGCTGCCAAGACCTTAACAAACCTCAAGCGCACATCTGCCAAGTCACCAGTAGCGAATCATTTGGGGTTACCTGTGGCATAGTTTCCAGGGCGGCGGTAACAATACCGCCTCTCAAAGTTACGACGCAACGAAGCGACGCGTGAATTCGAGAATAATTGTTTTTAAATAAAGTCTCGCAGGTTACGAATAACCTTACAATATTTGAATTATGGACTTCTGCTCCTACCATAAAAAGACAGTCGAAAATGTTCTCTTTCTATTATAATTTAATTAAACCAAAGACATTAAAAATAAGGCATGTGCTAACCGCAGTTTTTACTGGGTGGGACTGTGTTTCCTGGTGTCGCCGATATTGTTAACCAATACTACTGCGCACTTTCAAAAAATTAACTAAATGAAAGAATTCTTTCCGTATTCCGGGTTCAAGGGGTGAGGTTTGTCTAGGTCTTGGAGGCAGATGACCAGAACATACTGAACCCCAGATTCCTACGCACCCCTTAAACCCTTTTCCTTCCCAGAACTCTCTTCCCCTTCCTTTCCTTAAAAAAATCCTCCACACAGCATCCCTAAAGATGTCATATGCCCTGAGGGAATTTATTTTCCTCAGGGCCTCCTGTGTGGGGCTCATGTAAAAAAAATACATAATCTTCTAATAATAAAACGTCTATTTTCAAATGTCTTTTAAAATTTAAAAAAATACTACGTGTGTGCAGATCACATGCGGTAGAAGTGAAACCTTCAGAAAACTAAAGTACACAAAAGTGGAGAGGAGCCCCCGATTATTCGCAGGCTAAATCCTATAGATGTATGTGTTTGTCGTTTTTATTATTATCGACAATTAGTCTACCTGCCAAGTCTCAACTAGATCGGATCTTGGGAAGTGGGTTAATTTCACTTCCGAAATTTCACTTCATTCATACATCCATTTAATCAAGAAAACAAAAATGAAATTCAAATGGATATATTTAAAAAGCTAGATAACTAAAATTAGAAAACATCACGTTAGAAGAAGTTTTTTGGGGTTAGTTAACATAAACAGTCTCGGAGCTATTTCGAGTTCTCTTTCCCTTCCTCAATGGATAATACAGAGTAGTCGTCCTGAATCTGTGTGGAATCTCTGCGGGTAGGTACTACACTGTGTGCAAGTTGGAATGTCGAATATGTGCCTCTGCTGACGGAAGGAATTCATGAAGACCTTCGATAATAGGAACACCTTGTATATTTGTAAAACGTATATGACTTGTACATTTTGCATAAGGCGTGCCGTCCACATCGGCACAAAAGCACTGCCTTTCTCGCACACAAAAACATATATTTAAATGCCTTACTAAAAAAACTACTACTTACGTGTTGAAAAGTTTATTAATTAGTGAAAACATTACTAATTAAAAAATGACAAAAAAATTGTTCATGTAAAGATATGTACACTGCTTACACAGCCAGAGGGGGTTGTTTGTCTATCGTGTATGTTTGTTTTATTAAAAATTTCTGAATGACTTTCGAATTTTTCCAACGTATTTAACTGTTTGGTTTATTTCTTACTTTAAAGAAGATACCGTAAAAACAATTATGTTCGTAGAAACAAGATAAAGTTAACTTTTAGATTTTTGTATCTGAAATATTTCGTGTTTAAAAATTGCAGTATTTTAAGCTTCAGACATGAAAAAAGAGCTCACCGTAAACGTATTTAAAATTATAAAACATAGTCCTTTTATTTAATAAATTTCGGAGAAAACAGTCACTTAATTCACGTACGTTCATACAATTAAAAATTAATTAAATAATTATTCCAAGACGGTATCTGAAGATATCTGACATCTTCATTTTTCACAATTTAAACATTGGTAACTACAATTTTAATAAATGTAATATTATTCATGAATGAAACAATAAGTTGCTTGGGTATTAAATATAGCTTAGTAATCCTATTCCACGACGGCCAAAGACAGAAGCTTGGACATTCTTAGAGAATATTTACCACTGTTGTAAGTTTTAAAAGTTAAATTAAGTTATTTTTCTCACTACCTCCTTCCCCAACAAAATTCCCTGTGCACGCCATTGCGTAAATCTCCTGCTTCCAACTGTGGTCAAGTTGGAAGCAGGAGAATCTCCCAGGACGAGTTCCCCACGTGGTAGTAGTTTCACGTGCCGTGTGTCCAAGTCCGGGTTTATGATTATTTAGTGGGGCGCTCTAGCTCAAACCTCATTATTGGGTTATTGGATATTCGATCATCCTCAAGTCGGGCCAAATCCTTGAATAAATTATGGAGATTCTCAATATCCATTTTGTCATCCATACATAAACATACAAAATCAGTTGAATGTGTTGTTCTTTGGCTTTTAAGTTTATATCGCCTTACACTACCTAACACCATAAATTTATATTAAACTTTTCACGGATGCATGATACAGCACGGATGCACCATATAATAGAGATATCTCGGTACTTTGAGATTAGCGATGTTTTTTCACACGAATGTGTTGAAGTGATTACCACTGGATAATAAATAAATTTACCTCGATTGCTAAAGATTTCCAGCAGAACATTTTGAAAATTTTTCACCAACTTTAAAAAAAATCATACCTTTGAATTTTAATTCAGAGACATAAAAACTTTTTATAATGCTATACAGCCAATAAATTTACCTGTATTTTGTCGTTTATAACCGCGCGAATCTGCGTGTTTGTTACTTTGAAACTCTGTGAGAGGTACTTATTCGAGTCAACATAAAAAATTTCGATTTCTTTATTTTGTCTGTGGTATACTTAAATGAAGTTGCATATCTATGGAAAAAGGACTTAATTTTAACCGTAAACAGCTAATTCTATTTTAAAAATTTAGTTTTAGCATCATTCTAAAATAGTCTACGAAGTTTGGATTTGCAAAATTTATGGTCGTCATAGATAAAGCATTTCAATAGCTTCGTTTTAAATTAAATGGCTGGCCATGGAAATGTTTTCAATAATCACAATAAATGTTTTACAAATGGTAGGAAAATGTGGTCCAATTTTGGACCGCCATTAATCGCAGAAAAATAAAAGTGGTTCATAATCGCTCCAGTGGTTCGAATGTTGAATACATTCCCTATTGATATTGGTGGTTTAGATTATGGATGTGTTTTGAATATACATATTATTTGTACTCCTAACTTCTAAGCAATAATGCGCTCATATTTTGATGTGAAATTTCGTAGTATTGTTTTGCGAATCTTTAAAAAACATTTTTTTATTTTTTATTTATTTAGTAAGATGTTTTACATTTAAATACATTGTTTATAAAATGTTTTGACTGTCCAACTAGGATGATTCCCGTTTTAGAACAGTCAAATTAGGATTAGTGTAGGAGCTCCGAAACTCATTTACATACATATTTTTAAGCAAGCATATTTGATTTTTATGTATAACCACAAAGTTATAGCTACATTTAATTGTATATTTTTAAAATCAATTGAATATATTATTTTGTTCTGTAATAGTTCCATCTTAACATTCATCAAAATTTTGGTATTTGGTGTATTCCATCTATTATTCATCAAATACAGTAAAGAGCGTCATGCTCGAAGATGAAAGCAGAACAGTGGAGTTGGTAACGAGGATTTGACGAGATGGTCGGCTGGGAGCTGGACATTAGGCTTAGGCTTTCATTACCCAGGCACCTACCTACTGCTACTACTGCAGGTAATCCGGCCCCCGCACTCCGCACTCCGAACTCCGCACAGTGCACTCAGTCACGAAAAGCAAACCCGCCATGAGATCAAACACTGGATGCACTGTGCTGTTTGAACTTACAACGGTTCCGGAATAGAATAAAAATTAGGCTGAGAAAATTGAAAGAAATCTTCAGTTATTTTCGAACAACTGTCAAGAGGGAATTTATAAAATTGTTTTAAAAATGATGAAATTTTATTTTGACGAATTGGTGAATTAAGTATTTGTGGAGTGGTTTTTCGTGCAAGGGTTAAGGCTCTCCTGAGGGCAGTCAAGTAGACCCTCCATTTTCCCGCCCTATTCCAAGAAAGTAACATGAAAGCTGCTCTTACCAGGGCTTTTACAAAGACTCTTATTTAAATTGAACGAAACCAACGTAACGCTGGAAGCACCTATATCAAGGGCACATTGGAGGACCACCACTTACCCGCCCTGGTATAGGTAACAGATGGTTATCCCTTCAAGGCTCTTGCAAGGACTAATTTTTTTATTAAAACGACTCTACATTTAATAAACAAAACTAGACCTCCATTGTGCCCGCATACGTTGTTATATGAAGAGCAGTTGTTTCCTGCCATGCTTTAAAAATATTTAAAGGAAATATAAAAAAAAAGTTATAAAAATATGTTACCTTGTGAAACTACCGTTAGCCACTTAAGGGGGTATTCTAGTCTGGATTTTTTTTTCATATTTCGATAGTTATATATTCAAAAATATCTTCTTTTTGAAATTCGAATTAATTCAAAAGTTGTAGCAATTTTAATCGAGGCACTATTGCCTATACAGAATCTAACCAGAATCAGAAGTTGTCACAAAATCACAAAGTTCTAAAAAAACCGATTTTCTTGAAATTTTACAAGAATTTTCTTTATATTTTCCAATATGGTAGAAACTAACAAAATATCAACATTTTTAATTTTTACTATTTTTGAAAATTCAGAAAAGTAAAAAAATAACTGACAAACATAATTTTTTTGGTAACCGCCATTTTGCGAGAAAAACTTTTTTCTCATTTTTTTGGTTCCTATCATAATGAAATAAAGAATCTTTATTTTTTTTTATTTTTCGGATGACCAGAAGGGTGGAAATCGTGACAAGATGGACACCATCTTTTTTCCCCTCTACTTTAACAATGTGTAACTTCGTGAAATATGTATAATTTTTTTTTTAATTTTTGTGAATTCTCAAAATATAAAAAAAATTAATCATAAAAAATGTATACTTAAAATATTAATGGTTTTTTTTTTATCGACCGTCATAAAACGCCCGAAATTCGGGCTTCTAGACTAGAATACCCCTTAACAGTTTAGTAACTAGACTCTGGTTGGTTGAGACGGTTAAGAGGAACGTATGCGTGGCCTGTTTCATACAAAATTTAGTTCCGGATTTACGGCTAAACTATCAAATTAATGGTTTTCAATTTTTTTTTTAAATGACAGGTTAGATATATAAAAAGTACGGATATGAATCCGATTTTCGATTTTTGCTTTAAATTATAAAATATAGGCTCCAAAAGATGACGATTTATCAATGAATTTAGGAGGCTACTTTGAAATTTTTTTCTGACCAAATGGATGCTATTTTTGAAAAATCCTTTCACATCCTGCCTCAGGAATATGATGGAGTATACGATAAAATTTTAGTTTGCACTGAAAGCAGTTATGTTCGCGTCAAAAACCGGATCTAGTTACGCGCAAATTTTTTGTTGCCATCTCAACCTCTCTTTTGCAAGTCTCGCGAAAGCGAAACGTGCGCGGGCCGGGGGAAGAGGTAATGGAATCGTGTATCTGTGTGTGTGTTGTCAGACAAGCGCACGTGCATGTTCGTTGTTTGTTTTATCATTTTAGATCTGTTTACCGAAAACTGGAGATTGTATTCAATAACGCTAATATACTTGTGTTCACTAGGTAGCAGGTAGTAAGAAATTCAATTTTGGCAGTTCAGCTTTTATTTTAAAAATATTTTCTACGATACCAGGGTACCTAACTAGGTATATGTATGGCAGTAAGGCATGGAAACTGGCAGAGGAAGGATGAAGCAGACTAAATGCGAGGCGGGTATGGGTACCGCCGCCCCGGGAACCATTTATTGGATAACAAACACCTCTACCATAGGTCACCCCAAGTGGTTCACGACGTTTGGTGACTTAGCAGGGGTGCCCGGGTTCATGGTGTGAGGTTTGTCCGGGTCTTAACGGTGGATGCGTCTGCCCATCAGCTGCATGACAGACCGGATCGGGAGAGAATGATTGAGGGAGTCTCTTTGACTTCAGCCGTAGGTACTCTCTCGAAACAACGCCTTGCACCGCAGCGGGAGGGATTGATTCACACGTCCAGGACACTCCTGGACACACTGACCCCCAGATTCCTTCCCACCCCTAATACCCTTATCTTTCCCAGAACGTGAGGAGGGGAAGGAGATGGGGGAAAAGGAAGGTGGGGAAGCACCTGGACATTCAGATCTAGTCACTAAACACAGTTAAAGCCATTTCGAGCAACGTTTCAATTCTTGATGGTGGTCTTACACCAGAGTCCTACTGAGAGTAACTTACATTCTGGAAAGTGCCGCAAATATACCATATATTATTTTTAAATGATTGAATTGTGAAAAAAAAAACAAATCAATCAAATATAATTTACTTGCGCACTCCGGGATTTGTACCCGTCACCTCCTAATCGCTAGTCGAGAGTCTTACCCCTCGACCACGGAAGTCATCATTTATTTTTTTGTTTTCATGAAAGTGCCTAAATATGTCGATTATATGGTTCCATGCCAACTGAGAATAAAGTCAACACAACACCTTCTTGAAAAGTCATTAAAAGCTTTGAAAAAAATAATTTTCAATTAGCCGATAACCCTAACCTAATGTAACCTATTTAACCAATTTTATATTTATATATTTTATCATTCTAAATGACTTATCTGAGATGGTTCCGAGTTGGCTTCATTCCGAGTTGTTCGGTCACCGATTTTATTTTGTAAGCGAATGTTAGGCCGGGTTGTTTAATCGTAACTCCAAATTAATATTTGACAAAACTTCACATTTTGAACTCTGTTCTAACATGTTAACATAAAATCGGGGTAAAATTCTATATTGTTTTCTTTTGTTATAATCATAATTGTTTTCAATGATTCAATCAAGATAAAAATATCACAAAATGGTTGAATATAAATTTGAGTATATTGTGAAACAATCAAACCTAACCGAAGAATTATTGTAAAATTGTAAATTTTGTTGACACCCAGCGTTTGTACTATAAACAAACTAACACTACTACAGAATATGTCCAGAGACCTCCGCATGATGTGTCCCTCATCCGCTAATGCTAAGGTACTAAACGAAAGGGACCGTTCACCGGCTTCCTGCAAATATTCAAGCGTAATACTACATATATTTTCTGTTTTGTTCACTACATAGTTATTTAATTTTGTACGCGATGTGCGACAATACGTATTACGATTTCCCCCTTCACTACCGCTCTCGTACGCCTCTCTCCTGTACTTTACTAGAGCAGGACACACGACAATTATACCTATCAGTATACTTTTATGGGTAGTCAATCTTAGCCCGCGTGAACAGACCTCTTAATGTCCACCTAAATATCTGACGCCCGCGCCGGCTGGTTCGTGAATGGGCATCACCTAATATAGTACCCGTGTCTGTTTGACTTTGTTAGGTAGAAATGGAGTGGTGCGAGCTGCCAAAATGCCGGCGACTCACTTTAGTGACTTGATTGCTCTAACTGAAGCAATTTAGTGAACCTACATATTTTAATGTTTTCGATATGGGAAAGTTTGTTCCTTTTGTATGTTATCTTAATAATTATAAAACCAAAAATTTGGATGTAAAAGTAGCAAAACTTTTCAAACGACAAGATTTGACGTCGTAAAATTTTTCCGTATTGACTATTAAAAGTAGAAGTAGAAAGGGAATGAAGACGAACGGGAAAGAACACGAAGGGAAAAACAAATTCTTTATTTAAGTGGCATTGCAATGCATATCGGGGACTCGCTAGTATTATATAAAATTTATAACAATACAATAATGATGCTAATATAGGAATCAAAAATGTTAATAATTATAAGTGAAACAAAAATAGCTCCAGCAAGTATCCTCGCGAGAAAGTGTCCCCGTCAGCCTGCCCGGCAGATGCCGTGGCCAGTGGCTGTGTGTTCTAATCCATATTTTGATGACTACTGATTTATAATGTTTTGTTTTCTTAGAACGGTACCTATGGCTGCTCCAACAAGTGTGCCCGCGATGAGATCGTCCCCGGCGGCGCGTGCGGCAAGCCGCGCCTAGTCAGCGTGCCCGGCAGCTGCTGTCGCCAGTGGTTGTGCGATACCCAGCGTGAGTACCTACTTAACTCGCAGTCAATAATAATTTTATATCAGAAATATTACCCTTAAACTCGATTTTCCACAGATGGTAAAACACCTTTACTTTAGCCCCCTGCGCTTCCCCCCACCCTCTAATTAATATATTTTACAAGCTTTTTAACTAATGTTTAAAATTAAACTTATTTAATTTCGTTTAATCCCTGACTAGTAACTTCAAAAATAGTTATTTGCTAATTTAAATAGTCACTGGCAAAGTGAAAGGCAGAAGTAGCAGGTGAAGGTCACTGATGCGCTGGAGTGGTAATGTCTGGTACGTCGGTGTCCGCAGCTCTCCATGCAACGCGAGTAGTGGAGAAGCCTTATCCACCATAGAAATTGGAGCAGGGGTCACAATCCTCAGCAATGAGGAACCGACTTGAGACGAAGATCTTCTCCAAAATGTCCCTGTTGCTTGCCTATATCGCCAGGAAATTCTCATTCTTTCGAACGTATATTTTTCCATTTCTTATCCACACGAATTGAATGCTTTTTTTTTGGCTGCGTGATTTGCCACTGCGTGGAGGTTTTTGTTGTTGGGAGTAAGTTGTTCCGGCACATACAGGTATAAGAGGGTTTTTCCAGTAATTGAGAATATATTTTTTTTTACCTTAAAATGGATTACAACACAATTATACAGTGTACACAAACCGACATAACTTAAATTAACTTAACATAATGATACATGTAAAATATGAAAAAATGTTAACTAATAATTGTTTAGAAAAAAAAATTTTTTGGCCCTTTCAAAAACATCAGCTACTTCTGCATATTGGTTATCTAATCGACATTATTGTTGCAGTGAAAGATATTTTTAGTTCATGTGACTTTAAGGAACATGAATTGAAATTAATTGCAAGTATATTTATAGGCTCTAGTACAATGAGTACGTGGGCTATTAAGGAACTAACCATAGAATAAAGAAGAACACAAGAAATGCATTATGGACGCATTTCGTGATCCAAATATTTGGCCAATCTATTTAATCGATTGAATCTTCGAAAGCATCAAATTGTACGTTGGACACATTTGATATAACTTCCTTCTGTTCGACATATTTAAGATCCGATGCGATAGAAGTAAGGCGAGATATGCTCGCATCTCAGAACATTGTGATAATATCGGATACACGCATTTTGGACACGTCGCACTTTTTTGGGTTTTTGAAGTGAAAACATGTTTAGCACCGCTGTGATTTGAAA
Organism: Glyphotaelius pellucidus; assembly: GCA_936435175.1. Taxonomy (NCBI): domain Eukaryota; kingdom Metazoa; phylum Arthropoda; class Insecta; order Trichoptera; family Limnephilidae; genus Glyphotaelius; species Glyphotaelius pellucidus. Next base: position 42,117,326 of record OW386542.1, on the reverse strand, counting down.
CTCGATGAAACGGAAACGAGCGTCACTAAAAAGAGACAAACACATACATCTATAAAATTTAGCATGTGAGGTGATGATATAGACTAATCGGTGTCCTCTTTGTGCAGCTATTCGTAGCCTATCGGCTTCCTTTGTGTGCGGTGCTTCATAGAATAAATGTAAAATCATTTTTAAACTTGATAACAATATTACAATAAATAAACCCTACAATTATCCAAATCCTGATTCTCATTCTCTCGAAGTTTAGTTTTCTGAAGATTACACTTCTACCAAGTGTGAACTGCACGCTCTGATTTTTTTTATACAAAGAGGTCAAAATTGTTTAACCAACACCTTCCCAATGTATTTACATATTTCAACCAATTACCTTTATTTAAAAAAGGGTTTATTTCTTCAGCCCTTTTAATATTTTTAGCCCTTTGAAACTTTACCAAAACAATCTCAAGCCTTGAAAAGTGAGGTCATAATCAAAGCAGCCAATGATGTGAATCTATATGTGCAAAATATAATATGCACATATAGATTTTTTCCCAATATTAATTAGAAGTATGGAAGAATTGAGTATGAAAGAATCGGTTATTCTGACCTCATAACATAAAAATGAATAAGAAAATTCGACTCTCAGGCACTCCAAGACCGGCCAATGAAACTGATTTGAATTGATAAAAAAATGAGTATGCTTTAGACCACACGACTGAAGTAAGACTTCACTGCTCTCTCTTGCTCCTACAGTGTGATACAGACAATAGGCCTGCACTGTGTCTTAGATATACGAAACGTGACTGGCTATGAGAGAAAGAGAGAAAGAAAATGTTTGCTTTCACCTCTCTCTCTTGCCCCTACAGTAATATACGAAACATAACTCTCTCTCTTTTTATCTTCACTAACTTATATCTCCCTCTCAACTTCCGTTCGCCTCGTTTTCGTAACACTCTCGTCGCATTCACCAGCTTACTCCCCAAGAGAAGCGTGCGTAAAGAAGTTTTACTTAAAAAAAATACGATACTTGAAAATCATTTTCCTCAGAATAAGGAAAAATTGAGTTTACTTCGTACACACTATCACGCCCACCCCCCCCCCCCCTCCTCCTCCCATGTCCCACCTCCCACAATACGCTACTTACTTTCATCGTTCAGCGACACAGGCAATCGGTCCCGTCACTAAATCAGCATTTCCCTTTGGTTCCCACTCCTCACCGTTTGCATCCTCTCCGAGTCGTTTCCTTTCCAACTGAGTGGCAATACATTATTCGCCAGGGGAGTCAATATGTATTGTTTGTTGGTACAGGTGAGCTTATTGCCTAGTTTCGTCCAACCAACTGAAGCTTTCAGATATGGGGTGAACATCAATTGCGACTACAATGTGGATGAATTGTTGCAACAAGATGTAACACGCACAGAGTCAATCTCAATCTCAACCAAGTACCTTTGTTATCTTATCTTTGTAATCACACTGTATTTTTGAGGAGAAAACTTCTTTAGAACTGTTGTGATTTGAAACTCGATGAAACGGAGGCGACCGATACTAAAAATATACAAACACATACTTCTATAGGCGAGAGAATGTGAAAGCAACAAAATATTTATTTATTCACAGGTACTTGGTTCTAATATAATACGATAAATCCACGGTCCCATGCGTGCCACCTTTAGTGTGTTGATCTAAAACGCCCGACGAACTTCAGCTGCCAGAATCCTAAGAAATTTAAAAACATGCAAAGTGTGTAGAAATGAAACTAGAAAGTCGCTAGATGTCGCTTTCTTTTCTTTAGATTGTTTTTTAAAGTGTTTGAAGATTGGATATTGATTTCATAAAAAAAAATGTTTTGTTTTGGATTTCCTAGGATTCGAACCCTCTGTCACTCTGGCCGCTGAGACTTGTCAGGCACCTTGCCCACTACGCTATGGAGGGCATGCGCCAAGTTGCGAATTTGCCTCATTATATTAGAACCGAGTATTTGTGAAGAACTGATTGTGACGCATTTCCGTTTCACCCGAATTTCAAGTCACTAACGGCGCTAAAGAAGTTTCACTACAAATTTTTTTAAGTAAAAACTTCTTTGACACCGGTGTGATTACCGCGTGTGAATTGCACACTCTAATTACTTCGAAAATTTCCTTCATAATCGCTCACTTTTTCACTCCTGTACGTGTACACTTAAATTACATAAACGCTGCAGTCACAAACAAGGAACATTAACCTAGGGGAACCTGTTCTAAGGAGCTAGCAGGATTGATTCCAGGTGCTTCGGTACTCGTGTCTTAAACTCAAATGACTCGAGCTGAACGGGTGAACGGGTTCAATTGATGATGGCTTAATGAGGACGGGTCCTTCAAAAAATCCGGGCATCTTCAAGATCCGCATTAATACACCCCTTCTTACCGCACCTTCTTTTTGCTGCTTCACAACGCTGCCCAACCGGGTAGCGACATATAGTTCTACTGCCGTTTACTGCGCAGATAGAGGCGCTCTTGTGAGGTGTTACTCTAAAGTCAAGAATATTAACTTTGGTCCAGAAGATAAAATTTATGAAAAACATTTATGTACAATTAATTATAAAAGAAAAAGATAGTATTAAGATATCTAAACGAATCATGAAACAAAACAAGACATAGAAAATAAAGATAACACTTTTAACCACTAGGGCTGTTAATTTACATTTGATGTGAATAACCTTAAAAAGAAAATACAATAAATTAAATAGGTATACATTTTAGACTTCTTCTTCTCGTTTCCTGACGTTGGCTATCATGTTGGCAATGCGGATTTAGTCTACTGTGGCCCGGACTAGTTCTTCAGTAGACTGGCTAAACCACTGTCTGAGGTTTTTCAGCCATGATGTTCTTCTTCAAATCTTTCTCTGCATCATGAGATGCAAGATCTCGCACTTCTCTGGATGTCTCATCACATATCCTAAATATTGAAGTTTTCGGATTTTTATTGTTTAAATAACTTGTTTTTCTTTATTCATCCGAACCATAACATCTTCATTCGTAACTTTGTCCTTCCAGCTAATTTGAGTATTCTTCTGTAGACCCATATCTCGAATGCTTCAAGTAATCTTTTCAGTTCTTCAGTAAACGTTCATGCTTCCAATCCATAAAATAATACCAAAAACACGTGCATCTGACAATTCACATTCGTAATCCAAGGTTGAGATCATGACTGCAGAACATCTTTTTCATGCGGATAAAGGCTGCACGAGCTTGCTCAATGCGGCATTTGATTTCAACCGAAGAATCCCATCTTTCATTTAAAATGCAGCCCAAGTATAGACTAGAAAAGTCAATAGGTGTACCACAAAATAAAAATCGAATAGGTATCCGAAACACTGTCTAGGTTACCTAGAACAATTATATTCGGGAAAAAAATTATCACACAAAGATAGCTGCCAAAAAGTTTGGAATTAACTTGAGGATTGGTAATTCTTATGTTGGTATACGAGATCGATAAAACTGATGGAAATAATCAGATCTCAATAGTGCTTAAAAGTGTTGTCTCGACAAGACACAGATCCTGGGTTCGATACACAGCTGGGATCTGGTATTTTCTGTGTCTTGTTTATGTCACGTTTCGTTTGGATTTATTAATATTATCTTCTTGTAATTGATGCGTCGTGACCCTCTAGCTCTTCAAACTCTAGCTCTTTACTGTAATCAGTTAAAGGTAATTGAAGATATTATATATCTGCCGACCAAAATATGTTCGAACGCCAGATTTGGCAAATTAAAAAAAAAATAATTTTCGTTATTGGAGTTTGGGGTGTTATGCCGTGTTGCGCTACCTCCTTCTTTAGCCGCTGTAATCTAACAGTACGGAAGGTTTACAGTCTGGATGTGTGAAGTGTCTAGGATGAACGAAGTATGTATGTAGAATGAGTTAATGATGAATGTAAGTAAGTCTAAAGTCATGAAAAAGTCATGTCAGTTTGAAAAAGAAAGTACGAAAAAAGTGTGTAATATAGTTGTGAATGATGAATACTTGGAGCAGGTGGATGAGTTTGTGTATCTGGGTAATATGTTTACGAGAGATGGGAAGGCTGATAGAGATATTGAAAGAAGGCTAAATGCCGGTAACTCCGAATGCCGTTGGAGCTAATAAAAAACTGTCAAAAGAAGCGAAGCTAGCAGTCCTCAATGGAGTCCTGGTACCTATCCTGATGTATGGCAGTGAGGCATGGAACTGGCAGAGGAAGGATGAAAGTAAACTGAATGCTGTTGAAATGAGATCCCTGAGGCGTAAGTGTAAAACCATAAATGGGTTGGTTAGTTAGTGAAAATCTAAAAAACAGAAGGTTGGTTGATTCGTACTACTTGCACCTGTTGAGGAAATCGTCAACATTTTCAATGGAGTACTCTGCAGATAGAACAAAGCTGCTGGTAAAATTTGCAGATGGAACTTCGATGATCGAAAAATAAAAATGAGTTTTTCTAAGGAGAACTAAGTTGCTTCTTTATTGCAAATGAAACCTTGTTGTTGAAAAAAATTTAGTTTCGCAAATTGCAAAGTGCCTAAAATGTAATGATATATCATTGAAGAAGAAATCAATGTCGCCCAAAAAAATCAATGTTGCCCAAAAAAATCAATATTGCCCAAAACGCTAAATAAAATCTTATTGTCGCAAAGACCCAACACGACTATTCTATTCTAACCTCATGAAAATCTCACTGTTTTTCAATAGATCTCTTATTTTCAATAGATCGGCGTAGACAGAGCGACGTAAATCCCAATACAGCGCGTCTAGGACAATATCCGGTGGATTTAATTACCAGTGTCTCCGGACTAGGTACGCACGGACCAAAATAATCCTAGAACGCTGTACGTTTTAGATATATTGATTCTGTATTGCGTATACCCGGAATATTGCTTATATCCTGACGGTGACCGGACAACTCTGAATTACGCACCTCCTTTGAAGTCATTTAAAATTGGTTAAAAAATAAAAATTGTTAAATAGGTTACATTTTCGAAGGGTGTTGATGATGCATGTTTCTGAGTCATGAATACAGATGTTCACATGAATACAGGTTATAGAAGTCATTTATTCTTCCGAAACCAGCGGACAATAATAAATTGTATGAATTGTAAGGAATATTGTAGCAGCTTTTATTTTGCGAAGCGTCATCTGAATACTTACGGGAATAACCAAAAATAATAAAAATGCAAATATTTCCGCCGCCACCAATCTACCTGTGACCGCAATGTGACCTCGCCTGACATATATAGGCGGGGACACAATATCTAAACAGTGTTATAAATAATCTGTCTCCTGTACGGAATATCCCCGACTTACCAGTAGTTTTGTGAACAGTAAACCTCGCGTCAAAAAAGTATAGTTAGTTTCTAAAATTCTAATATTTCATTAATTAAAACCAAAAATTTCTTCTCAAATCATAAGATTTTTAAGTAGGTATTTAAATACCTACCTTTATAATTAAAACTATAAAATAATTATGTAACATTAAAAAAATCAAATTTAATAAAGAATTATGCAATTAATCAAAATTACTTCCTCAATGACAATTATTTTTTCAATATATTGATTATTCCAATTCAACAGTTCGTAAAAGGATTCATGTTCGTCAAAACGAAAATTACCAATTCCTAAAAAAATAACTTTTGAATTGACACGGATTTGGAATAAAAAAAGAGAGAAGCTTGATTATCTGAAAACCGAGCTCCGAAACTAAACCACTTTTTTGGAGATGACGACCTCATTTTGGAGCTAAATCTAGCTCTGAAGGAGCTGAGTTGGCAACATTGGTAGAGGGGGTAGACCTCCAAAGACAATACATCCATTAACCTGATCAAGTCTTGTCTTTCAGGGACGCCCCCTCAATGAAAATTAGTATTAACATAATAAGGGTAAAATCTTGCACGTTAGCTAAAGCGTCCCTAACTAAGCAAATATGTTGTTTTTATTAATTTTGTGGGTCTACCAACTACCGTACTAGGTTCATGCCTGTATCATGGTCACAAGCGGTTGCAATAAACATGTAGATGTTTTTGACCGGTCAGTGGTTGAGTGGGCATCGCGTTTGGGTCCCATCCGTTTTTTTTTTTATATGAATACCGCACAAAAGTCCCAACTGCTCCCGTCTGGAGCCAGTGAGACTGTGGCATCCCCGAGTGGGGTATGTTGTGAGGCTGAGGTGGTGGGGAGGAGATGAGGAAGTGGAAGGTGTGTAGTACCTGGCTGTTCAGATCTGGTCGCTAAACACGGCCAAAGCCATTTCAAGCAACGTTTCAATTCTGAATGTCTGTGTGGTCTTACACCAGGGCGATACTGAGAGTATCTTCCACTCTGGAACGTCTCACAAATATACTATACATTATTTTAAATGAATAAATTGTGAAATAACACAAATTAATCAAATAAAATTTATTTGCCACGCCGGGATTCGATCCCGCGTCCCTCGGAATGCTAGTTAGGAGCCTTACCGCTGGACTACGCCGGTCGTCGCGTAATCGATTCCTCGGCTGGCTAAATCCTCCATCACGACTCAAGCATCATTTTTGGGTTATTCGTAATCCGGGAATGTTTGTCTTTCTTTAAAAAAAAAAAGACTTGGATTAAATTGTTCACAAAGTTTATTAATATCGGGCATCAAAGGGAAATAGAAACTAATTATATATGAACTTACTTTCTTATTATGACACTAATTTTTTAACCATCATGAGATGAGATGTGTAGAGAGGGTAGACCTACACAGACAATAAATCAATTAATTTGATCGAGTCATGTGTTTTAGGGGCGTCCCCTAAACAAGACAGTAATATTAATAATAATTAATAATAATAGAAAAATATTGCGCATTATCGAAAGCGTCCTCAACTACGCAAATATGTTTTTGATTTTCTTATTATTATAGATCTATCGACTACCGTAGATACTGGGTTCATGCCTGGTCGCACGCCATTTGCAATAAACGTGTAGATGTATGCTTGGACGTGTTAAGGTGGGTCTCCTCCGACACCATGAACATGAACAATCTCTTGAACATCACTATAAACATTGCCAACTTCAACAATTCTCCGTGGGTGGGTCTCCTCCGAAACCGTGAACATGAACATGAACAATCTCTTGAACATCACTATAAACATTGCCAACTTTGAACAATTCTTGTTCAAAAACGCTGTGTTCAAGCTTACCACGGGCAATGGAAAGCATTCTCCTTCCGGGTGAGGCGGAGTTAAATTTTTACAGGAGCTGCGCCGACCGGTTGGTAACGTAGAATAAATCAAATGAGATTTGGGCTTATGTCGACTGTGCGAGCCTAATAATTATGACTTTAAATTGTAAATATATACTATCGTAATAAATGATAATTTCTTTCGTAAACTTACTTGTAAATAAAATCTATTTATTTATAAATCGGTTTTAGAGAAACAGAAGAAATTAACCATTTCAAATCGGTATTCTATTCTTAATTCCTGAAAAATAAATATCTAACTTGAATTTCCGTGTTTTCCTTGATACTTCGTCTACAATCTTATCACTAAATTTCACATCAAAACTCGACGTTTGACGTCTACGTAATTAATTACGCACAAGAAATTCTTAAATCGTAACTTTAGGACATGCAATAATCGATATTAGTCGGGAATCTTTCCTGATAAATAAATATCTGTGTTTTCTCCCTGATGTAGCATATTTTCTTCATTGGAACGCATCTTAACATTTATGTAAACGCCAAACGTCAAATGTTCAGCGCGTATGCGTGGACGAGTTCTTACCACAGACCACTAGCCAAATTGTGTGTGACCTCGCGAACTTCGCCCCAATCTGTAAACCATGTTTTTTGTTTTCCGTCAAAAAAAAAAAAAACAAAAAAATGTTTAATGTGACGTTCAGGCGAACGTTCATGTGCATGGTTTCTGCCGCTGGAGACCCATCTTTATGTAGGCACTGATCTATATGAGTTGTCACATGCTGACAATTGGAAGTTCTGTCGCGTCACTTGACGCATAACCTTAAACGTGTAAAGAGTGTCAATAAACGTATTATAAGTAGATCGTATTTCTTTTAACATCAATTAACCGCAGACAAATAAAAATGTTTATAAAATTTCTGGTACGAGAGAATAATAACAACGAAACGGGGGCCTCTCTTAACCCGCTTTTCTGTAATGTTTTATTTTTCCTCTCCAACTTAAGCGGAGCCAAAGATAAAGTGGGAATCCATTCAGTTTCCAGTCTTTGATTCCTTTGCCAAGATAACAGCGCAGTTCATTCCCACATTTCATTTTCTCGCTTGGCTTCAAATTTTCCCCTTAAAAATTATGTAGTTCACGAGGGTGGGGGCGGGGGGGGGGGGGGGGGGGGGGGGGGCAGGTGGGTGGCGCCTCCCCTTTGAAGGGGTGTTACCAATCCTCTTCTCACATCTCATAGAATCTGATGCTCTCTGAACTCTTACAACCCGTAAACCACTGAACAGATAATTCCAACAAGTACCTACACTAAACCGATAAACACGTGTCGCTAGTTTACGTAAGACCTTTCGACTCCGGGCTCCAAACACGACAATCACATTGATTATCTGTTTAACCCCTTCACTTCATACCGTGTTATACAAAGCAATGTCAACAGTACAAAATTAACAATAACGGTGCCGTTTTGGCACAGGCTCAGATAATGATAAATAAAATCTCAACCAATAGTAGCCTTGACAAGTGAGCTCATGATCAAAGCGGCCAATGCGGTAAGGTTTCATTCTATCTCATTCTCTCGCAGTCTAAATCCTGTTGATGTATGTGTTTGTCTCTTTTAAGTGTTACTTGTTTCCGTTTTATCTTGTTTCAAATCAAAGCTGTTCTTAAGAAGTTTCACTTCAAACAAAAATTACATATGAACGGTGAGAAATTAAAAAAAAAATAGTTGTCTGTAAAGTCGGTTTACGGACGATAATTTTAGTGATAACGTCATGTAAAAACGATGGAATGGAAGAGAGATAGATGCGTCATAAGCCGAACGCTTAGGCCGATTGCTTGTTCCGCATTCTGGCTTGTACGCTTGGCTCAGGCGGAACGTGACACGCTTTTTCGTGAGTGCAGCTGGCGTTCAAATATTTATAAGACGTTATCACGTCAAAAAATAAATTCGAGACAAAAAGTTGTAAGAACTAAGAGTAATGTTGTAAATATTACGAGACAAAAAGTTAATTTATTTAACATGCAAAGAATCCTTAAATATTTCTGATAGTGTCTTGGTCTGGTAAAAATCTAAGCAGATGGTTGCCATCAACAAACAATGTTATTGATAAAAAATTTTAGAAGTTGATAAGAGGCGGGGGAGGGGGGAGGGGAATAATTAGGAAGTTGAGTCCATTTTTTTATTTTTTTTTATCAATGTTCACATTAAAACTTAAATACCGGTATTTTTTTATTTTTTTTTAAGGTTCGTTTTCATAGTTAAATTAATTCTCCAAGTTTAAATTTTATTAAGCCCGCCAAAACGAGCGGAATCCGAGCGGTAAGAGGCGGGGTGTGTGTGTGACGTCATTTGGATCGGAAAAACACGATGCTTTGGCATTTTGTGTGGAGAATTTTTTAATTCTTCCATAAGGAATTCCAGTAATTTTTTTTTGTCAATATTAACCGTCTATCAAAATTAATGGTATTTAAAAAAAATAAAATTGATCAAGATTTCATAGTTAAATTAATTTTTAAAGTTAGAATTTTTGTTTCTCCCGCCTAAGAACTTTCCAGCACGGTATTATCAAGTGACAGTTTGTTGTCGAACGAGCGTTGCGCTCTACAAAATGGGTAAATGCGTCGTAAAACAATGCGATTCAAGGACACAAACACATAATAATCAAGCGGAATTACTTTCCACACGGAAGTTTATTGTTGACATATTCATATTTAATTAAAAAACGCAGGAGTTGAATAAAACGTCAAATTAATACTGTAATATAGATTCAGTGTTGCCACTAAAAAGTTGTTTTGGTTTTACCACATTTTTGGGATAATACACAATTTATGGAATAAGTTACTATGGTTACTAAGTTACTAAGTTACCTCTCATTTAAAATATTTTGGCAATAATAATAAAAATTACTTTTTAATCTTCATAAAAAAGAAGTTATTACAACTTATTTTAGTTTATTAATGAATAATGTAGTAATTACATTTTTTATCAAAGTATCAAAGGGCACCTAAAGACGCAGCATGCCGTGGGAAGTGGGTGGAAATAATTCGATTGCTGAGAAAAGAACTTTGAAAACACCATTTGAATCACTTTTGAAACACTTTCCGTTTTAGTATTATGTACTATTGGTACAATAAAAAATATTTGAACAAAATTAATTATTTCATTAGTTATGCTTACTTTTAGTCATATAATAAAAAACACATATTAAAAATAATTAAAATTAGTTTATTTTATTACAAACTAACGTTAATAAAACTCTATTTCAATGTTAATTTTGGGTAAAATTTCTAATGGTAGGCAACACCAACTTACAATAGCAGGTTTGTGTTTCTGTCTTTGTCTAATTCTAGCAGCGGTGTTATTCTCGTGGCTTGTGCAAGCGAGACAAATATATATGTTTACATACAAATGTTTAGTTGTTAGACGCGCAGTAAAGATGTTTGCTTCTCTATTTACTTAAAATCAATGTTTATTTGTGTGTTTATATTAAAACTATTTTTGTTTGGTTTTTATGTTTTTGTGATACGAACGATAATTTATTTCTGCAGTTTGCTGTCCAGTTCTGACTGTAAAGAAACCGGTTTCAAGTAGACATTCGGATTTGTATACAACCCGTCTCATCATAAATAAACCATCTCTCATGTAATAGAAAGAGATGCACCATAGGCTTTCCATTCGCGTACAAAGCGCCGTACAGATGACGTCAGAATTCTTTCGACCAATCATGAAGCGTTTGGGGTTTCAAGCTTTTTAATCATTTTTTAAGAACGTTTAATTAATTCTAAGAACAATAATAAATAAATATATTTATATATTTAGAATCGACATTTTTTGGCCTACATGGACGTATTTTTTATAAGTCAAAATATTTTTCACTCAACTTCCCTATTGATGAGTGCAAGCGCTACAGTAATTTCCCCCTAATACCATGCGAGCGAAGCCGCGGGTAAAAGCTAGTTTTCAATAAGTAAAATTTTTGGATCTCCCGAAATCTGTGTGACGTCACCAGTCTCAAAAAGTCTACATTTTATTGCAACAGGCACCGTGTTTTGTTTATCGGAAACAACACTTGAGACGTTATTTATTCTTAAGTTGTACCGTTTTTAATATTAAAGAAAACTCGACAAAATGTCAGCAAACCGTATATTGTTTAATAACAATTTAACCCTTTCCACTCCAAGCCTTTTTTGTTTTTGTCCCACCTGCTCCACACCAAAACTGCGTTTTTTAAGTTTATTTTTTTCGTAAATAAAATTAATATTAATTAACAAATAATTGAAAAGGCGTAGTACGACACATTTCGCTTTATTTTTTTAGATTGAGGATTATTTCACTAATACACAATCAAGCCATAGAAAATATAAATCACACATCATTCATTCAACGAGTCTTAGCACGAAAACAAATACGATAATGCGCAGTTGGGGATAAGATGTTGACGACAAAACGGTGCTATAACTAGTAGTGTACTTTCGTAACATCGATACCTGTGGTGAGGCGTAACCCTAAACAAATACGATAATGCGCAGTTGGGGATAAGATGTTGACGACAAAACGGTGCTATAACTAGTAGTGTACTTTCGTAACATCGATACCTGTGGTGAGGCGTAACCCTAAACAAATACGATAATGCGCAGTTGGGGATAAGATGTTGACGACAAAACGGTGCTATAACTAGTAGTGTACTTTCGTAACATCGATACCTGTGGTGAGGCGTAACCCTAAACAAATACGATAATGCGCAGTTGGGGATAAGATGTTGACGACAAAACGGTGCTATAACTAGTAGTGTACTTTCGTAACATCGATACCTGTGGTGAGGCGTAACCCTAAACAAATACGATAATGCGCAGTTGGGGATAAGATGTTGACGACAAAACGGTGCTATAACTAGTAGTGTACTTTCGTAACATCGATACCTGTGGTGAGGCGTAACCCTAAACAAATACGATAATGCGCAGTTGGGGATAAGATGTTGACGACAAAACGGTGCTATAACTAGTAGTGTACTTTCGTAACATCGATACCTGTGGTGAGGCGTAACCCTAAACAAATACGATAATGCGCAGTTGGGGATAAGATGTTGACGACAAAACGGTGCTATAACTAGTAGTGTACTTTCGTAACATCGATACCTGTGGTGAGGCGTAACCCTAAACAAATACGATAATGCGCAGTTGGGGATAAGATGTTGACGACAAAACGGTGCTATAACTAGTAGTGTACTTTCGTAACATCGATACCTGTGGTGAGGCGTAACCCTAAACAAATACGATAATGCGCAGTTGGGGATAAGATGTTGACGACAAAACGGTGCTATAACTAGTAGTGTACTTTCGTAACATCGATACCTGTGGTGAGGCGTAACCCTAAACAAATACGATAATGCGCAGTTGGGGATAAGATGTTGACGACAAAACGGTGCTATAACTAGTAGTGTACTTTCGTAACATCGATACCTGTGGTGAGGCGTAACCCTAAACAAATACGATAATGCGCAGTTGGGGATAAGATGTTGACGACAAAACGGTGCTATAACTAGTAGTGTACTTTCGTAACATCGATACCTGTGGTGAGGCGTAACCCTAAACAAATACGATAATGCGCAGTTGGGGATAAGATGTTGACGACAAAACGGTGCTATAACTAGTAGTGTACTTTCGTAACATCGATACCTGTGGTGAGGCGTAACCCTAAACAAATACGATAATGCGCAGTTGGGGATAAGATGTTGACGACAAAACGGTGCTATAACTAGTAGTGTACTTTCGTAACATCGATACCTGTGGTGAGGCGTAACCCTAAACAAATACGATAATGCGCAGTTGGGGATAAGATGTTGACGACAAAACGGTGCTATAACTAGAAGTGTACTTTCGTAACATCGATACCTGTGGTGAGGCGTAACCCTAAACAAAATTCATTCATCCCTCGACCATAGCAGGTACTAAAGTATTGTGCGATTCTGGAAAACGTATTCATATATCGTCGCTTAAATTCTAACACCGCGGAAGTAAAAAATAACAACTTTTCAGGAGAGCAAAAAAACCTGACTTTTTATATATCGCGTTCATAGAACATATATTTTTTAATGAAAATTTATAAAAGAAAGTTTTTTGTAACGGTTGTTATAGAAAATAATTATTTGGATTTTTTTTTGACATACGCGGTCACGCTGTGTCAAAAAAATAATCGAAATAATGTCTACGCGCTGTGTATTTGTTTTGAAAATAAAACGCTTTCATTGGTTGAAATCCTTGATTCTGATTGGTCTAGAGGTCTAGAGGTCGTCTTTCGATTCTCTGTAGAATGACATGCAAAAGTTAAAATGGTATTTTTTGGACTTCCGCGGTGTTAGAACTTAAGCGACGATATTATTCTAGAATAATACATCCATACTAATATTATAAATGCGAAACTGCTCGAGTTTGTTTGCTACGCTTTCACGCATCCCGACCCTCAGGCTCACGACTGAGGGTGGGCTGCCCCATCAACGAGTGTAAAAACCCCGCCACTGCTGTTGTGCCGGTTCGTGACCGGAGGGGACCCAGCAGCAGCGTTCGGGGTGCATTGGGCGACCTCTCCAACCAGACTCTCCCTGCCCATCGCCTTGCACCGCAGTGGGTGGGTTGGATTCATACGTCCATCACTCCCGGACAATCTGATCTCCAGCGTCCTACCCACCCCTCATACCCTTTCCTTCCCGGACCTTCCATCTCCACTAACAAAAAAAAAAAAAATATATATGAACATACAAACTTACAACCATAACGTAACAACAACGGCGAGAAGCAGAAGTCCCCGGTGCAGGCCAAAACTGTTGGTGAATTTCACCAACATTCGCGGCCTGCACAAAAACCTTAACTCTGTCCACCACCACCTTCTCTCCCAACGTCCTAACCTTCTCTTCCTCTCCGAAACACAGATAGCCGAGCCTCCTGACGCCTCCTATCTGGACTGCCCGGGCTTCACCCTCGTGGGCAAATTCAGACCCAAGGGAGGTGTCTGTCTCTTCAGCCGAGCTGACGTCAACTGTGTGCGAATGTTGAATCTGGAAAACTCCAGATTCGACGTAATGTGGGTGCGCGTCAATCTTGCCAGTACGGTAAGGTTTTATGCGTGTTTATACCGTTCACCAAACCTAAACGAATTAGACACGTCCGAGCTCTTCAAACATTTAAGCAACACTATTGATGACCTCTTGCCCCGCTTCCCTACGGCAGAGTTTGTGGTCCTGGGGGACTTCAATGTTCATAACGAACCTTGGTTGAAGTTCTCAGGGTCAACAGACTCAGCTGGACGACAAGCGGAATCCTTTGCCCTTTGCCACGGACTGGAGCAAATGGTTCAGGAGCCTACACGGGTTCCTGATGTCCAGTCTCACCGCTCTAATCTGTTAGACCTGTTTCTAACCACTGTGCCACACGGTTACAAGATTGACGTCACAGCGCCTTTAGGATCGTCGGACCACTGCCTGGTGACGTCGTCAATCCCCGTAACCTTCAGACCGCCAAACGAGAGGCTGAAAAGAAAAGTGTGGCACTACAGGTCTGCAGATTGGTTCGGTTTGCGGGCACATTTTAATGCTTCTCCGTGGTCAAGTGTCTGTTTTCGGACTTCGGATCCCTCAAGATGTGCCCAGGAAATTGGTGAAGTCATCGCGTCCGCGATGGATGGCTTCATCCAATCCACTGTTAAAGAAACTGGTGTGGGCTCAAAGCCGTGGTTCAGTCGACAATGCTCTGAAGCAGTGCGACGAAAAAACGCGGCTTATCGAGCCTACAACACATCTCGAACGTCCGAAAACAGAATAGTTTATAACAAAATGTCAAAGGAAAGCAAGAGAATGATAAATAGGTCGAAATTTGAGCACGACCTGCAGATCAGCAGAAAGCTGGCTGCATGCCCGCATGGCAGCAGAGCGTTCTGGTCGCTTGCGGGCTCAATAGGTCGCAATTTCTGCAAACCCAGTCTGCCACCTCTTACCAGAACTGACGGCTCTCTAGCTAATACCGCCGCCGAAAAGGCTAACTTATTAGGCAAAATGTTCGCGGAAAACTCGACCCTCGATGATCAAGGTGCTATCCCGCCGTCGGTTCCTCACTGCGGTTTTCATACGAAAAAGCTGAGGATCCGGCATCGGGATGTACTCCAAGTCTTACGAGGGCTCGATGTTAATAAAGCTAGTGGGCCTGACGGAATACCTGCCCTGGTATTGCAGAGGTGCGCTGCAGAAATAGCTCCAATTTTGACGAAGCTTTTCAAAATGTCCCTGAAGTTTGGGACTGTGCCCTCCGGTTGGAAAAAAGCGATCATTCACCCTATTCCAAAGAAGGGTGACCGCTCCAACCCGGCCAACTACCGCCCCATAGCGATCACATCTGTTCTGTCAAAAGTGATGGAACGTGTGATCAACGACAAACTGCTCACATACCTCGAGAAGAACAAAATTATTAATGACCGTCAATACGGATTCCGGCGGAACCGCTCGTGCGGTGATCTTCTCGCGTATGTGACGCATGTTTGGGGGCGGTGCCTGGAACGTTTTGGTGAAACCCAAACGGTTTCACTGGATATTTCCAAGGCCTTTGACCGGGTTTGGTACCGAGGGCTTGTCAACAAACTGCCGTCTTACGGACTTCCCGCATCCTTGTGTATGTGGATTGCCGACTTTTTGAGGAACAGGTCGATTCAGGCGGTTGCTGATGGTTTCACCTCTTCCTCGCATTCGATAAATGCTGGCGTCCCACAGGGATCGGTTCTGTCTCCGACTTTGTTTTTGTTGCACATCAATGACCTCTTGACGTGTGCACCGATTCATTGCTACGCGGATGACAGTACAGTCCATGATAGCTTTTTGTTTGACAAACCTCCAAAGGGCTCACAAACCCCAATGGCTCGGAGGGCTTTGAAACAAAGAATGGACGGTTACCTCGAGAGTGTTTCCTCTTGGGGTAAGAATAACCTCGTCGAATTTAATGTTTCAAAGACCCAATCATGTCTGATCACGTCTAAAAGGGATCGAAATGATAATCTAGTCTCCTTCAACGGAAGCATTCTCCCGAACAGGCCTTCCATTGATATGCTTGGTGTAACTCTAAGTGACCAGCTCAGGTACGGGGGCTCCATCGAGGCCAGAGTTAAGTTAGCCTCTCAGAAACTGGGCATACTGTACAGGACACGCAGATACTTTAATAGTACACAACTGCTAGCCCTGTACAAATCGCAAGTGCGCCCCACGGTTGAATTTGGCAGCCACCTCTGGTCTGGAGCCCCAAAATACCTGAAAAAAACCCTTGACTCTGTGCAGAAACGGGCGGTCCGTTTGATAGATTCTCCTAATTTAACTAACGGATTGCAATCTTTAGAGCACAGGCGCCAGGTGGGAATGCTGTCCTTGTTCTACCGGTATTACAATGGAAGATGCTCCGAGGAACTAGCGTCATTGATCCCCTCGGCACCGGTGCATAGTCGGGAAACACGCCAAACGCGCGCTCAACATTTGTACACGGTTGACATTAGTCACATGAGAACGGGTCGTTTCTACGACTCGTTCTTGAGTTCAACAGCTCGGCTGTGGAACGATTTGCCGGCCTCTGTGTTTCCTCCCTCCTACAATATGAGTCTCTTCAAGACCCATGTTCACTCCTTCCTCTCCTCAAAAACACCCTCCACACAGCATCCTCAAAGATGACATAGGCCCTGAGGGAAATTATGTTTTCCTCAGGGCCTCCTGTGTGGAGTTAATGTAAAAAAAAAAAAAAATGGCTTTAGCCGTGTTTAGTGACCAGATCTGAATAGCCAGGTACTTCCCCACCTTCTTCTTCCCTATCTCCTTCCCCTCCCCACTACCTTCACTACCTTCTACCTCACAACATACCCCAATTGGGGATGCCATAGCCTCACTGGCATCCCAACGGGAGCAGTTGGGACTCTTTTGCGGTATTTCATATAAAAAAAAACCTACCTACATGCCTTTTTGAAAAATAAACGTCAGATTTTCTTAATGACGTTTCCTTAGTCAAATTGTATTATTTAATTTTTCTTTATTCATTGCTTTGTAATATAAATTGAGGTTCTTTCAATCATCATGCTACCCGTGTTGTGGCGGTCGAATATTATCAAATTAGAATTAAAAAAATTACTCTGAAAGAAGTAGGTAGATATTTAAGTGTGTACTTTCAAATCTTATGATTTCGGAGGAAATTTTGGTTTGATTTATTAACCCCTCAGGCCTTGAGCATATTCTGTAAGAAGATCATATTACTTAGGCTTTAAAATAGAATCCAAATTAAAGTAATGTTTCTGAAAATCTGTTTTAAAAAGGTGATTCAATACTCATTCAAATTTAGGTATTAGATATAAATATAAAATTTTTGAAATATTGAAATTCTGAAATCAAATATAAAAAATCAAATATGAAAAACACGGTTGTTTTTCAACACGTATAACTTTTCTGGTTAAGTTCCAGAACCGAAAATAAATGATCATGCAAGTGGCTTAATGGACAGAGCAGATACTTGTTTTGAAAACGGAATTGGAAGCAGGACTTACCGCATGTTAGCGGGCTCTAATGATCACGTAAATGATTTGTAAATTAATGTTTGCATCCAATCGTTGTTCTCTATCTGTTCCTATCTATAACTCGATAACGCCTCCGTAAACAACGCAACGCAACCTGATTATATTAGTCGTGTAGTTGCTATTTTCAAATAACATTAGTTGTTGCGATTTTGATATTTGAATAATAATGATATCTTATTATGATTATAATATTATAAAAGTGAAATAGTTTTCAAGTTCAGTATTTTTTGTTATGTTTTGTTTGTAGAAGAAAAAAAAATTGTGTGAAAAAATTGCAAACGCCTTCGTTTTCATGCGTTTACAAATAAATTTGAACCATTAAAAAAAGTTTAAAAAATATCTTTATGTCTTTATGCTTGGCATTTTTCAGCATATTGATCGCCATTATGTGTACCTATATACTCTTTTTTTATACTAGCCCAACACAGGGTTCCGGGTGAAGAATCTTTTTAGAAAAGAAGGAGAGGAAGTTCTAGGAAGGAAAAGGGTATGAGGGGTGGGTAGGAATCTGGGGGTCAGTGAATCTAGGAGTGATGGACGTACGAATCCATCCCTCCCATTACAGTGCAAGGCGATGAATCGAGAGAGTCTGGCTGGAGAGTTCAAAAGGTTAACCCAAATATGCATTGGCAGTCCGCATTTTTTTGACGCTAAACGGGAATTAATTAGTTCACGTTTTTTATTCAGATTTCAACTCTTTTCATTTCTCAAAGATCGAACAGATTAAACCGATTGCATCTTAGATGCTTTATTTATCTCTACGGATTGTGTACATGATTTTTTTCATTTCTAAAAGCTTCGTTAGTTCAATACGTTAATTAATGAAGCTGGTAATTTTGCATAACGAACGACGTAATTCAAATAAATGCGTATATTGACAGCTAACCGAAACTTATGACACTATGGAATCCAGGCTAAAATTTATCAATCGTCGGTTGGAATTTCTCTTACCAATATTGTTGACCGTGATCGCAAATATTGCTAACTAACCATAGATGACGGATTTGGGCAATATCGTATTGATTGAGGGTCATATCGATCGACCACGCTAGGTACTCAGGGCTGTTATTAAACAAATGATCCAAAAAATTATGAAACCGTTCCATCACTAAAATATTTGATTTGGTTTTATATATTATATGGTAGAAATCTGGGGGTCGTAGGAATCTAGGAATCGACGTATGAATCAACACTTCCCACAGCAGTGCAAGGCGATATGTCTCGCAAAAGGATACGGGAAAGTAACCGAATCAAACCGAGGCAAATGGCGTCGGAATTTAATAGAATTAACCCTGTGTTTGGTTTGCTAGCGTCCATTGTTGTTGGTGTGGTGACACGCGCGACCGGATCATCCATTCGCATACTGTAGCCCTCATTAATTTAACAGTGTCTCTGTTGTGCGCTTTGGGAATCTAATCTAATATCTAATTTTATTGTTGCATGACTGTTGCTAAGTCATGCAAATTTATAAAATTCTCAAGTTTTATGTACATACTTGTAATATAATTTATTACTATTTATTACAACATACTAAATAGAGCCGCACACCGGAGCCACATGCTACATGCACGCAACATTTACGTCGCCACATTAAGCATGCTACATTTTTGCTTGGAGTAAATGTGTGCGTACACGCACACCGGACGCACGGTTGTGGCTTATACACAAAGTCGACATCATCTGACGACACCTTCGACTAGGTCAATGGACGACACGGATTCTTGATGTGGCAATTGATGAGAAAAAAATACGTTATTGGGTGCACCCGTTTAATCAAGATTCTGCAATTAACGGTAATTTAAAAATTTCGCAAGAGTTACAGTTCGACGAAGAAAAGTTTTCATTGAATTTTTCGCCGATTTTGGTCCAGATGATTGATGTAATCCGTCTATTGCTATGATCAGGGAGTCCATGGTCATATAATATAGAGTTTTTTCAACCTCTGCAATAAACTCCGCATAAAATTCAAAATTGTCTTTAATTTTTGCAAACCACTGCGCCACAAAACCACGTCTCGCCACAAACTGCACCCGCTACAAACGTGTCCTTGGTGAACGTGCTTGCGCGCAATTACAGGGGGGCGTTAAATGTGTCGCGTTTCAAGTGTGGCGCCACAGTTATCGTAATACAAATGTATGTCTGGTGTGCTACCTCGCTGAATGTTGAGATGAATGGTGTGCTCACCTTATATTGGAATTATCACTGAAACCTGTAAACTGATTATAATAATTATGTGTGATTCTGTTGGCGAGCCAATAAACAAAATAAAAAATGAATAAATAAATTGATTAAAAATTAAATCTTCAAAAGTCAGCTTAGGGTTACGCTTAGTGACGTAGAAGTGAAACCTTCAGAAAACTAAAATCTTCTGAAGGTTTCTCTTCTACCGCGTGTGAATTGCACACTCTGATTTTTTTATTATTTTGACCAGCCATGCCGTGTAGCATATTTTTTGATGTTCATAATGTAAACTGATTCGTCGTAAAGATTAATCTAAATAGTATCTAAATATTGTTTCACGTAAAACTTCATCTTAAACCGAAAAGAACGGAAACGATCAATAGATAATAAATCAATTCTTTGTTAAAATTACTTCATAAGTCAGGTACGCCTCTAATTTTTAAGATTTCCAATTTGTCCAACTGAACGCATTAATATTACAATGTAGAAACCCAATACCACTATTAAAGTCAAAAGTGTGACTCGTCTCCAACAAATGATTGGTAAACTCCGAGAAACCATTATTGTTTAAACATCTTATTTGTTCCTTTATCCTTATTTCAAAGTTTCTCAAAGTTTTACCCGTATAAAAAATGTGATTGAGAGATAGATGCGTCACAGGCCGAACGCTTATTCCCTGCTCTCGCTTACACACTCAGTTCAGGCGGAACGTTACAATGAGTCATGATTTTTTGTGAGTGCAGCCGGCATTCATCGATTTATAAGACGTTATTACGTCAAAAAGAGCTTTTCAGCTTATTCTCGTCTACTTTAGTTTTCTGGAGGTTTCACTTCTACCGCGTGTGTGTTTTAAAATATTTTATTGCTCGATACAGTGCCAACACGGTTAAATTGATTTGCACCCAATTCATGTAAATGGGAATTAAAATATATTTATGTTGTTATTTTACGTAATTTTAATGCATTTTTTGTAATTTATTAGGACTTATTTTATGTAAAAGATCTATGGGCTAAATAAATTCACTGTTTCTTGTATTCTGCTGTGAATGCTGCAATGTGCTGTTATTTTAATGATTTTTTTTACATTAGCTTGGAGGCCTTGAGGAAAATAACTCATCTCATGGCCAATGTCATTTTAGAAAAGGAAGGAGAGGAAGTTCTAGGAAGGAAAAAAAATACGGGGGATGGATCTGAATCGGGGGGTCGATGTGTCCAGAAATGACGGACGACGAATACTGAAGAATCCATCCCACCTACTGCGATGCACGGCGGTGTTCCAAGGGAATTCTGCTGGATATGTCAAATCTCTCCTGATCCGGCCTGCCACGCAGTTACTGGGCCGATGCATCCGGCAAACCTCATCCCGTGAAGTCATCAAACGTAGCGAACCCCTTTGGGTGACCTATGTCATGATTGATTATGTTTGATAGATTTGAATATTCTGATATATGATGTTATTGTGTTTATGACATTTAATTTAAAACGTGCGATTACAAAACGGCTTTATTTAAAAAAACTGACCTCCCAACATTTAACATTTGAAATGCATGTTGATCGATGGCTACATCAAAAAACCGCGCAGGATGCATTTGTCATTTATTTGACAAATTAGTAAAACTCTTTCGCGAAAATCAGGTCACATCAATCTGTTGGGTTTCATTATTATAAATTAACTATAAAATTTTCTTTCCCAACGCCTTACAAAATAAATGATTGATTCGAAACCGCAAATAGTAAATAAAATTTTACTAACTGCCGTAAAATAGTAATATCAAAGAGTTTTTCTAGGTTTAGAATAATAACTTCTCGAGGTGTTATAATTATTGCAGAGTTTGTGAAGTTCAAAGTATTTCTAAAATATTTGCATCGTGATGGCAAATAAATGTTGAAAACAAATATTTTTTTTTGTTTTTGACAAATTAGAGTAATATCAGAAATTAACGCTAAAAAAATTATGAAAAATATCAATATCTGTCAAAAATTGAAACAAATAAAATACCCATTTCAGAAATAAAATTATAATTAGATGAAAACAATTTTGTACGCACCACTTATTTAATAAAAATTATCATGTTTGGTCATCTTGTTAGTATTTGTGGTTTCTTCTTCGAAGTAAGTTATTTTGTGTTTTATTTTGGAGTGGTTTGAACAAGATGACCAAATGTATAGGAAAAGGTTCACTGGAATTCGACGACAAAATATGGAAAAAATCATCCTTCGCGTTGATAAAAAAGTGCTTCGTAGTCTCCCCACTCCTTTAGTTTTCTGAAGGTTACACTTATACCGCGTGTGAATTGCGCACTCTGATTTTTTTTATTGTCGCTATTTTTGGTTTCATCGAGTTTCAAATCCAACGGTTCAAAAGAAGGTTTCACTTCAAAAATATGACGCAAATAATGAAGACACATTATTTACATGACTCTTGAAACCTTCAAGATTTATGTTGAAGATATTATCAAGAGTCGTGTTGTTTAGTAGCACCACGTGTTGTGCTGAGCCAATACGTCAGTTTCCTTATGTGGATTGCATAGCAGATCATGATCAAAACTTTGGGTGCAAAAACGTTTGGCATTTCAAGAGGTACGGACTTTCTACCAATTTGTCTATAATTTTATGTGCTGTTACTGCAAGGGCCCCTCTTATTCTCGGCTGGAGACTTTGGTAGCGCATCTCAGAAAGCACATCTTCATGGTGCGTAAATTGCGGGTACTCGCCGTGCATTTTTTGTATTTTTTTCAATATTTTTTTTGGTGTGGGAGACATACAGCAGACATGTTCTCTAGTTTGGTCCTTATAATACAATTGAAGGTAGAAGTCATTGCTTTAGGTTTAGTAAACTGTTTGCTGTAAAGATACTAGCGTAATCAAAAAGTAATGCCTCATATTTTTTTCTAATTAAATAAGTTGGTTATTTGAAAAATTGAATAAAGTTCTATTTTCCAAACCTTCAACTGCAATCTGCTGCAATAGTAACTTTCTGCGTCAATAGGCGGCATCAATCGCTTGCAAAATGGCCGATATCAATGATCGTGTTAGTCAGCGTTCTGTGATTGAATACAGAAGGAGAAACGCCATTCATGGGACGGCCGGCGTAGTTCAACGGTAAGCATTCCGAAGGTCACGAATCAATTTTATTTTATTAATTTGCGTTATTTCACAATTTATTCATTTAACATGTATTTTTTTCATAGTAGCATTTATGGGATCACATTGTTTGATTTGTTATCTACACATGTCTTTCTCAACTTCTGTTTTCTATATCTTGCTGTTTTACAAGCTCACAAGAGCTGCCTTTTTCATGTTGTAGTTATGCCTGATACTAATGCAGCTAGTGATCTCTGACGTGTTCTCTCCGTAATATAAAGGCCACAAATTGTAATAACTGCCTCCGATGCCTTACTCAGAGATGGAAATGTTATTATATGACATTTTATTTTTAGTTTGGTTGTATGAAAAGGGCCACGCAAACATTCCTCAAGCGTTCAAAAAGAAGAAGATGATGATATATAAATACGAATGTTAGACCCCTCTAACATTCGTATTTCTATAGCGCTCTAATATAAAAATAAAAAAAACTATTATGTAAAATAATTAAGCGAATATTGTGAAAATATTTAATTTATTTAACACAACTTGTCTAAGATACAACAAAAATCTCTCGAATAAAGATACACTTTTCATACCTATTACATGTCGAATAACATGATAAAATGTGTTTTTTTAATAATTTTCGCAGCACACTTTATCATTTTTTTCCATCGAAGTAATTTCATATAATTATCGTTTCGGTTCAACAAATGAAAAAATATTATCTTAAAAAATGATATTTTAAAAAATAATAATATATTTCTTTAAGAACTTAAAAAACTGAAAATGTTCACGGAAGAGTCGGTAGAAATTCGGAAAACGGTGGGCTTAACATATTTTAAACAAAGCCAATATTCAGAAAAGCAGCAATAACAATAATAACGATAACAACAATTCTCAGCAAAAATTCATGTTACCGATTCAGATATTAAAAAAAAAACTTCAAGTCAACGGAACTCAAAATACCTGGGAACAAAATATGTAAGATCCCTTAATAATAACTTAAGGGATTTCAAAAAACAACTAAAAAATATGTTGAAAACTTGAACTTTAAAAAAATGTCTTAGAAAACTTTTAATTTAAAAAAAAAATTAAAACTACAAAAACAACAACAATACTAAGAATCTTCTTAATAACTAACAACCCCACCCCTCCTGCCCATGTGCTCGTACACACAACATAGTTTTTTTTTATATGGAACATCTTAAAAATATAAAATAAATAAACAGACCATAGCTTAAACAAAGAAGAAAAAAACAAGTTAGTAGTAGCTAATGCTCTGCAAATCGCTCTTATTGACATTGTTCCCATGTTCCCAAAGACAATTTAATAAGTAACATAATATTGTAGATAGGCAGGGATTCGCTACAAGGATAGTTTGAATAAATTCTTTTGATGTGGATGAGCAGCGATTATTTTTGATGCCAGGAGTGTTTCCAAAATTCCTGAATTTACATTTGCGTCTATTTCGACGTAGTCCGTTCCTCCGTCAGCAAAATATTGCGCACAGATCCTCTGAAACAAAGAGAAACATTAATTCAAGTCTGACTTCATCGATAATGGTCGATACCGCCCCCCTGAGGATGTTGTGGAGGTCCAAGGGCAACGGATCTGGTAAAAGGCTGAAAAAAGTAGGAATGTATTCGGTGGACTTTTAAATCATTAGTTAAGAAGAGAGACTATCGTCAGGAGCCAGTGAGACTCTGGCGTCCCCAATTGGGGTATATTGTGAGGCTGAAGGTAGTGGGGACGGGAAGTACTTGGCTATTCAGTTCTGGCCAACAAACCTTCTTTCGAGTGGTGGTCCTTAACTAGGGCGATACAGAGACAGAGAGTATCTGTGTATTGAGATTTTTGAAATAAATTATTGAAGAACTCACATCAAGAACGTCATTTATGCCGGCGTGCTGCTTGGGATAGAGCGCCTTCAGGAAGTGCTTCATATGCTTCTCCAGCTCCGAGAATTTGGCCTGCGCCCTCTGCAGCCGCTTGCGTTGCGACATCTTCCGCGGGGCCTTCTCTTTGGTCTTAAACTCCTCCACGGCCGCTTTGAGGCTTGATAAATTACTTTTATAACTAGGAACAAGATGAAACATCAATTAATTCTTTTTTTTAACCGGGAAAAAAGATGAAACATCAATAAATTGTTTTTATAACTGGGAAGAAAGATTAAAATCAATAAATTGCTTTCATGAAGAAATGTTACAATTGACACCATGATATGTTGCGTAATCTTTTTTGGAATGATGTAACATTTGCAATGAATGATTAACATTATTATTTATTATTTTAACTTTATGAGTAAAACCTCAAACTGTAATATTTGAATGATTAACAGTTATGATACAAAAACCCAACCTAAAAAGTATTTATATTTAAGGTATGTTTTTGTAAAGAGTGAGAAAGCGATCAATACAGCTTCAATTATCACATTGACTCTACACACAATATGACTTATACGGTTGGCAGCGTTGTCTACTGTCATCAGACGAGTAGATATGTAGTACCAAAACTCAACATGGTGTCAACAGGAAATGTAAAATTACATGTATACATACATATTCATTTTAGCAAAATTAAAACAAATATTAAAATTAAGTTGAAATTGAGTGTTATTATAATAATATATGTATGTGTATTTGCTCGTCAGGCTAATTTGTTCGCTTTTCGGAACAACTCATATAGACATAATAGGTCTCATAGAAATCGCGTCATCTTCCTTACTATCATAGTGAGAAATATGATCTATGTAGGTGTTAGAAAGAGAAAACACAAAGCTTTATATTCAAATCTAAAACCTAACAGACAAGACTAGAAGTAAAATGTACACCTTCATGAAACCAAAATTTCGGATCGAACGACAAAAAAGTGAAGTGACAATAACGTTTAAAATACATTTGTCTAATAAAATATGTACTTGTTCATCATCAGTAATTTTAGTTCGAAAAAACTTTAAAACCTTACATTTTTATATTTCAAAAATTAAATGTTTATTTTGAATTACAAAATTTGAAAGCGTATTTTAACACATTTCAAAAACAATTTTTAGTTTTCAGAAATAATTCATTTATTTGGATATTATTGCAGCGGAAATATTTTGACCTTCTGAAGAAACATGGCCGAGGCCTGAGGGGTTGAGAATGAGGCAGAGTAGTATAATTTTATCAAAAAAACCAATTTTTAAAATATTATTTTTGTACTTACAATTCTATTTCGGTTTTAAGTTGTTCATTCCTCGCCTGTTTTACAGCAATAAGTTGCTGGGTGTTGGCGATTTCCTGGCGTAGATTACCGACGAATTCCAAAAAGTTTTTAGTTTCGTCAAACATTAGAGGTTCTTGGTCTTCCAGGACCAGTTGCTCCATGCTGCAGGCCAGTTCGGCCTCTCCCGTGTTCTGGAACTGGGCTTCCTCATTTCCGTCAGGAGGGTTATTTACGAATCCCGCGAAAGCCTCTTCCAGACTCTCCACAATGGCGGTCTTCTGCTCCTCTAGTTTGTCGAAAACATCCGAAAACGCTTTTTCAGCCATTTCAATAGATGATAATCTGGAAATTAAAACAAAACAATTTCAATTCTCCGTTTCTTTGTAACCTGAGTAAGACAACAATTACATTTTGGGTAATATGAAATACAGAGGTACCTCGAGAAACGTTTGCCCTAACATAGAGATGTTTGAGATATTTAAGATATTTGAGCTAGCAAAGTTTTGCTTTGACCCACCAGATTGCTGATTCACAGTGAAGAAAAACCCTTTTCACAGTGAAGAAAACACCATCTGACGAGACACAAACTGCGGACTCAAAGGAGAGAAAACCTTTTTCATGTTCTTAGTGCAACTATTCATGTTCTCAAAAGTATCATCTTACGAGGCACGTTCTGACTCACAGTCTTTTTCTTGATCCGAGTGCAACTATTCACGTTCTCAAAAGAGCAATCCGACGTCCCACATGCTGACTGACAGTAGGGAAAAACCGTTTTCATGTTTCGAGTGCAATTATTCATGTTCTCACAAGCATTATCTGATGAGACACATGCTGACTCACATTAGAGAAAAACCTTTTTCATGTAGTAAAATAAACGTTAACTTACCGTGTATTACGTGGTTGAAAAGTATTTAAAATGTTTTTCCGAAACAAAAGTCACGCAACCCGCTGTTGAAAATGATTCACGATGTCGTTGGTCGTTCGCTTCTGTGCAGGTTTGTGGATGTGTCAAATGAGACATGGCCGCCAACTGAATAATGCGACACCATAGACAACACTCCGAAAAGTAGTGATGTGCATTTTTCGCGATATTACTAATTTTCATTATAATTTTTTTTACCAAATTATTTTAGTTTATTTAAAAAATAATAGTTGTAAAAAAGTTACTGGTTTCGTGGTTGCATTAAATTAAAATAATTAAATAGAAAAATGTCAATGTTTAAATTCAAACCTGAAACCACAATTAATAATATTTATTCAGATTGAATTTTAATAGTAATTTAATCGGCTCGCCGAGCAAGGCCCCATTTGCAGGGTTGTCACATTTTTTTCCCAAGATTTTCGATCAAAATTTCCCTAGATATCAGAATGAGTTTGTGTGAATGACTCAAGTACCGAATATTTATTTACAGCCTTAGGGTTTGAGGATTTGTTTACGGTTTTAGAGAATTTTCAGAAATTTCCTGGCAATATTTGAAATTTTCCCTAGATTTTATGCTTATTCCTTTTTCCTTTAAAAATTATTTTTCCATAATCGTAGGGAAATTTTCCTAGACATACCATTACTGTATGAGATGCTTGCCACTCGAATGCAAGATCCAACTGATTGGGGGTGGAAGAAGGACGCTGTTGGGTTACTAACTGCAGTACCAACGTTGAAGGAGGCTGCACCTCATTTCATGCCAATGCAAAAAAGGTTGCGCCGGAAAGTGCGCATGTAGAAAGTCGGGTTACCTACTACTCTGTATTCACTGTAATGGCAGCTCGTGCGAGAATGCTGTGGAAGTCTTCGTTAATGTTGATGCCGAGAAATAATACGTTCGCTCTTATTATATACGGGCGCAAACAATTAATTCACCTCAACTAACTAACCGTCACGCCGTTTCCCAGCGGCGGTAGACAGAGAGGACGGACCGCCAAACAACTCGGTCTTGGCACAGATTCTTTGCCTCATTCACATTCATACATCGTCTCATACATTCTCTTCTCATATATTATTCTGACTTTTGACACGGCCCGACTCAAATATTTGATTCACTCGAACGTACCATGTCTTCCTCGGGAGTCCCCGACTTCTTCTACCATTTACATTTGCGTCACATATTCTTCTTACACTCCTTTCTTCATTCATTTGCTCCACATGCACAAACCATCTGCCTTCATACGGACTTCCCGCATCCTTGTGTACGTGGATTGCCGACTTTTTGAGGGAGAGGTCGATTCAGGCGGTTGCTGACGTTTACCTCTTTATCGCATTCGATAAATGCTGGCGTCACACAGAGATCGGTTCTGTCTCCGACTTTGTTTTTGTTGCACATCATGCTTTTGTCATGTGCACCGATTCATTGTTACGCGGATGACAGTCAGTCCATGATAGCTTTTTGTTTGACAAGCCTCCAGAGGGGACACAAACCCCAACGGCTCGGAGGGCTTTGAAGCAAAGAATGGACGGTTTCCTCGAGAGTGTTTTCTCTTGGGGTAAGAATAACACGTCGTATTTAATGTTTTAAAGGCCCAATCATGTCTGATTACGTCTAAAAGGGATCGAAATGAAAATCTAGTTTCGTTCAACGGAAGCAATCTCCCGAACAGGCCCTCCATTGATATGCTTGGGGTAACTCTAAGTGACCAGCTCAGGTACGGGGGTTCCATCGAAGCCAGAGTTAAGTTAGCCTCTCGGAAACTGGGCATACTGTACAGGGCCCGCAGATACTTTAATATTACACAACCGCTAACCCTGTACAAATCGCAAGTGCGCCCCACGGTCGAATTTGGCAGCCACCTCTGGTCTGAAGCCCCAAAATAACAATCCTAACAAACGGATTGCAATCTTTAGAGCACAGGCGTCAGTTGGGAATGCTGTCCTTGCTCTACCGGTATAACAATGGAAGATGCTCCGAGGAACTAGCGTCATTGATCCCCTCGTCACCGGTGCATAGTCGGGAAACACGCCAAACACGCGCCCAACATTTTTACACGGTTGACATAAGTTACATGAGAACGGGTCGTTTCTACGACTCGTTCTTGAGTTCGACAGCTCGGCTGTGGAACGATTTGCCGGCCTCTGTGATTCCTCCCTCTTACAACATGGGTCTCTTCCAAGACCCATGTTCACTCCTTCCTCTCCTCAAAAACACCCTCCACACAGCATCTTCAAAGATGACATAGGCCCTGAGGGAAATTATTTTCCTCAGTGCCTCCCGTGTGGAGTTAATGGAAAAAAAGAGATCTCATTTCAACAGCATTCAGTTTACTTTACTTTTACCTTCCTCTGCCAGTTCCATGCCTCACTGCCGTACATCAGAGTAGGTACCAGGACTTCATTGTGGACTGCTTCTTTTGACAGTTTTTTTGTTAATTCACCTTAATATTTTTAAGCATAACTTGCAAACAGTGTTTTCACCTGAAATTAGTAGATTGGCGCCACCTGTGAATGAGTAAATTATAACGTACTTTCCATTTAACCTTAGTAAAAAGCACAACTTTCAAAAAGTGTTTTTCTCTAAAACAATCCAATTAGCACCATTAAACAGCAGATTATGAATTCATTGAAGAAGAAGATAACAATGATAATCTAAACGAAAATATGAAAGAGAACAAGATACAGAAAAATAGAAAACGACAAGGTCGCACCTGGGACTCGAACCCAGACCTCTCGTCTAACCGGGACGTGCGCGTTAATCAATTTCACTATTGCCACCTTCTGTCAAACCGTCATTTTTGTCAATCTCATATTTCAAATTTTAAAATTAACAATATTATCTTCAACTAATTCTTTTTTCCATATTATTATTTGTGACCTTTGTCTTTTCCATTGATGGGAATAACCTTCAAAAGTTATAAAAAGAGAATTTTTCTTATAGAAAATTGATTGTGAATTCTTTTAGGTATACCCTCAATTTATTTATTTATTTATTTTATAAGACATTTATGAAAAAGAAAACTGTTTGAAGCGTTCTTGAATCACAAAAATAGTTGATGTTGAGTATAAATTGTCTCCAGTCTGCCCATTCATATTAAATTACAAAAAAATCATAGATTAAACATTATTTAAACTAAACAAAGTAAAGTTAATCTTAACTAAATTACATTTCCATAATTACCCACAACATTCAGTGCGTGACAGAGCTGCGCTGCTACAACGGGCCAAAACAATATCACAACAGAGCAACATTAACTTTGTATTCTTAACGAATATTTTTGGTTGCTGTCCTTACATACGATTGCAAGACTTTACCTGAACTACGTGCAATCTAGGCAGTGTCCTGGATAAATATATCCATTTTTATTTTAAAGTGAGGCATGAGTCATGTCGCACTACGACTTTTCTACGAGCCAAGGATGAATATTCTTATAGTCGAATAACTTAAAGAGTTAAACCCAAAATTGTAACATTTAATGACAAATTGAAAACAATTTTAACAAACTCTCGAACGAAAGACAGAAAAAGCTTCAGTAGCTCGAAAATTAATAAGAAGAATCAAAAAATTTAACAATTCATCAAATATTTTAAGTTAATTTTCTCGTCGTTCTGTGTTTGTTCTGTTCGACGAATTATTCAGATTTTTTTAAACGACCCGTCCTAAATATTACGATACAATTTGAGGTTCTACTCATTTTAAGTTATTCCACGTGTTTTATTTTACTATACAGATCAATGATTTCGTAAAAAAGAATGTTATGAAAAATTAAATGAACGAAAAGTGTCTGTTCTTCTTATGTTGTCCACAGATTTTCTTAATTTTATTCATTAGGTTTATTTCCTGTAATATGTAGACATCTTCTCAATTTGAAATATATTTTACGTATTATTTACCTCCGATTAAACATTTTCAACGTGCCTCATCTTTGTGTTAAGTTATTAACATGTATTTATTTCATAATAGCATTTACGGGATCACATTGTTTGATTTGTTATCTACACATGTCTTTCTCAACTTCTGTTTCTATTTCTTGCTGTTTTACAAGCTCACAAGAGCTGCCTTTTTCATGTTGTAGTTATGCCTGATACTAATGCAGCTAGTGATCTCTGACGTGTTCTCTCCGTAATATAAAGGCCACAAATTGTAATAACTGCCTCCGATGCCTTACTCAGAGATGGAAATGTTATTATATGACATTTTATTTTTAGTTTGGTTGTATGAAAAGGGCCACGCAAACATTCCTCAAGCGTTCAAAAAGAAGAAGATGATGATATATAAATACGAATGTTAGACCCCTCTAACATTCGTATTTCTATAGCGCTCTAATATAAAAATAAAAAAAAACTATTATGTAAAATAATTAAGCGAATATTGTGAAAATATTTAATTTATTTAACACAACTTGTCTAAGATACAACAAAAATCTCTCGAATAAAGATACACTTTTCATACCTATTACATGTCGAATAACATGATAAAATGTGTTTTTTTAATAATTTTCGCAGCACACTTTATCATTTTTTTCCATCGAAGTAATTTCATATAATTATCGTTTCGGTTCAACAAATGAAAAAATATTATCTTAAAAAATGATATTTTAAAAAATAATAATATATTTCTTTAAGAACTTAAAAAACTGAAAATGTTCACGGAAGAGTCGGTAGAAATTCGGAAAACGGTGGGCTTAACATATTTTAAACAAAGCCAATATTCAGAAAAGCAGCAATAACAATAATAACGATAACAACAATTCTCAGCAAAAATTCATGTTACCGATTCAGATATTAAAAAAAAAACTTCAAGTCAACGGAACTCAAAATACCTGGGAACAAAATATGTAAGATCCCTTAATAATAACTTAAGGGATTTCAAAAAACAACTAAAAAATATGTTGAAAACTTGAACTTTAAAAAAATGTCTTAGAAAACTTTTAATTTAAAAAAAAAATTAAAACTACAAAAACAACAACAATACTAAGAATCTTCTTAATAACTAACAACCCCACCCCTCCTGCCCATGTGCTCGTACACACAACATAGTTTTTTTTTATATGGAACATCTTAAAAATATAAAATAAATAAACAGACCATAGCTTAAACAAAGAAGAAAAAAACAAGTTAGTAGTAGCTAATGCTCTGCAAATCGCTCTTATTGACATTGTTCCCATGTTCCCAAAGACAATTTAATAAGTAACATAATATTGTAGATAGGCAGGGATTCGCTACAAGGATAGTTTGAATAAATTCTTTTGATGTGGATGAGCAGCGATTATTTTTGATGCCAGGAGTGTTTCCAAAATTCCTGAATTTACATTTGCGTCTATTTCGACGTAGTCCGTTCCTCCGTCAGCAAAATATTGCGCACAGATCCTCTGAAACAAAGAGAAACATTAATTCAAGTCTGACTTCATCGATAATGGTCGATACCGCCCCCCTGAGGATGTTGTGGAGGTCCAAGGGCAACGGATCTGGTAAAAGGCTGAAAAAAGTAGGAATGTATTCGGTGGACTTTTAAATCATTAGTTAAGAAGAGAGACTATCGTCAGGAGCCAGTGAGACTCTGGCGTCCCCAATTGGGGTATATTGTGAGGCTGAAGGTAGTGGGGACGGGAAGTACTTGGCTATTCAGTTCTGGCCAACAAACCTTCTTTCGAGTGGTGGTCCTTAACTAGGGCGATACAGAGACAGAGAGTATCTGTGTATTGAGATTTTTGAAATAAATTATTGAAGAACTCACATCAAGAACGTCATTTATGCCGGCGTGCTGCTTGGGATAGAGCGCCTTCAGGAAGTGCTTCATATGCTTCTCCAGCTCCGAGAATTTGGCCTGCGCCCTCTGCAGCCGCTTGCGTTGCGACATCTTCCGCGGGGCCTTCTCTTTGGTCTTAAACTCCTCCACGGCCGCTTTGAGGCTTGATAAATTACTTTTATAACTAGGAACAAGATGAAACATCAATTAATTCTTTTTTTTAACCGGGAAAAAAGATGAAACATCAATAAATTGTTTTTATAACTGGGAAGAAAGATTAAAATCAATAAATTGCTTTCATGAAGAAATGTTACAATTGACACCATGATATGTTGCGTAATCTTTTTTGGAATGATGTAACATTTGCAATGAATGATTAACATTATTATTTATTATTTTAACTTTATGAGTAAAACCTCAAACTGTAATATTTGAATGATTAACAGTTATGATACAAAAACCCAACCTAAAAAGTATTTATATTTAAGGTATGTTTTTGTAAAGAGTGAGAAAGCGATCAATACAGCTTCAATTATCACATTGACTCTACACACAATATGACTTATACGGTTGGCAGCGTTGTCTACTGTCATCAGACGAGTAGATATGTAGTACCAAAACTCAACATGGTGTCAACAGGAAATGTAAAATTACATGTATACATACATATTCATTTTAGCAAAATTAAAACAAATATTAAAATTAAGTTGAAATTGAGTGTTATTATAATAATATATGTATGTGTATTTGCTCGTCAGGCTAATTTGTTCGCTTTTCGGAACAACTCATATAGACATAATAGGTCTCATAGAAATCGCGTCATCTTCCTTACTATCATAGTGAGAAATATGATCTATGTAGGTGTTAGAAAGAGAAAACACAAAGCTTTATATTCAAATCTAAAACCTAACAGACAAGACTAGAAGTAAAATGTACACCTTCATGAAACCAAAATTTCGGATCGAACGACAAAAAAGTGAAGTGACAATAACGTTTAAAATACATTTGTCTAATAAAATATGTACTTGTTCATCATCAGTAATTTTAGTTCGAAAAAACTTTAAAACCTTACATTTTTATATTTCAAAAATTAAATGTTTATTTTGAATTACAAAATTTGAAAGCGTATTTTAACACATTTCAAAAACAATTTTTAGTTTTCAGAAATAATTCATTTATTTGGATATTATTGCAGCGGAAATATTTTGACCTTCTGAAGAAACATGGCCGAGGCCTGAGGGGTTGAGAATGAGGCAGAGTAGTATAATTTTATCAAAAAAACCAATTTTTAAAATATTATTTTTGTACTTACAATTCTATTTCGGTTTTAAGTTGTTCATTCCTCGCCTGTTTTACAGCAATAAGTTGCTGGGTGTTGGCGATTTCCTGGCGTAGATTACCGACGAATTCCAAAAAGTTTTTAGTTTCGTCAAACATTAGAGGTTCTTGGTCTTCCAGGACCAGTTGCTCCATGCTGCAGGCCAGTTCGGCCTCTCCCGTGTTCTGGAACTGGGCTTCCTCATTTCCGTCAGGAGGGTTATTTACGAATCCCGCGAAAGCCTCTTCCAGACTCTCCACAATGGCGGTCTTCTGCTCCTCTAGTTTGTCGAAAACATCCGAAAACGCTTTTTCAGCCATTTCAATAGATGATAATCTGGAAATTAAAACAAAACAATTTCAATTCTCCGTTTCTTTGTAACCTGAGTAAGACAACAATTACATTTTGGGTAATATGAAATACAGAGGTACCTCGAGAAACGTTTGCCCTAACATAGAGATGTTTGAGATATTTAAGATATTTGAGCTAGCAAAGTTTTGCTTTGACCCACCAGATTGCTGATTCACAGTGAAGAAAAACCCTTTTCACAGTGAAGAAAACACCATCTGACGAGACACAAACTGCGGACTCAAAGGAGAGAAAACCTTTTTCATGTTCTTAGTGCAACTATTCATGTTCTCAAAAGTATCATCTTACGAGGCACGTTCTGACTCACAGTCTTTTTCTTGATCCGAGTGCAACTATTCACGTTCTCAAAAGAGCAATCCGACGTCCCACATGCTGACTGACAGTAGGGAAAAACCGTTTTCATGTTTCGAGTGCAATTATTCATGTTCTCACAAGCATTATCTGATGAGACACATGCTGACTCACATTAGAGAAAAACCTTTTTCATGTAGTAAAATAAACGTTAACTTACCGTGTATTACGTGGTTGAAAAGTATTTAAAATGTTTTTCCGAAACAAAAGT
Source organism: Glyphotaelius pellucidus (assembly GCA_936435175.1). NCBI lineage: Eukaryota > Metazoa > Arthropoda > Insecta > Trichoptera > Limnephilidae > Glyphotaelius > Glyphotaelius pellucidus. The sequence continues at coordinate 42,082,198 of OW386542.1, read as the reverse complement.
CACGCAACCCGCTGTTGAAAATGATTCACGATGTCGTTGGTCGTTCGCTTCTGTGCAGGTTTGTGGATGTGTCAAATGAGACATGGCCGCCAACTGAATAATGCGACACCATAGACAACACTCCGAAAAGTAGTGATGTGCATTTTTCGCGATATTACTAATTTTCATTATAATTTTTTTTACCAAATTATTTTAGTTTATTTAAAAAATAATAGTTGTAAAAAAGTTACTGGTTTCGTGGTTGCATTAAATTAAAATAATTAAATAGAAAAATGTCAATGTTTAAATTCAAACCTGAAACCACAATTAATAATATTTATTCAGATTGAATTTTAATAGTAATTTAATCGGCTCGCCGAGCAAGGCCCCATTTGCAGGGTTGTCACATTTTTTTCCCAAGATTTTCGATCAAAATTTCCCTAGATATCAGAATGAGTTTGTGTGAATGACTCAAGTACCGAATATTTATTTACAGCCTTAGGGTTTGAGGATTTGTTTACGGTTTTAGAGAATTTTCAGAAATTTCCTGGCAATATTTGAAATTTTCCCTAGATTTTATGCTTATTCCTTTTTCCTTTAAAAATTATTTTTCCATAATCGTAGGGAAATTTTCCTAGACATACCATTACTGTATGAGATGCTTGCCACTCGAATGCAAGATCCAACTGATTGGGGGTGGAAGAAGGACGCTGTTGGGTTACTAACTGCAGTACCAACGTTGAAGGAGGCTGCACCTCATTTCATGCCAATGCAAAAAAGGTTGCGCCGGAAAGTGCGCATGTAGAAAGTCGGGTTACCTACTACTCTGTATTCACTGTAATGGCAGCTCGTGCGAGAATGCTGTGGAAGTCTTCGTTAATGTTGATGCCGAGAAATAATACGTTCGCTCTTATTATATACGGGCGCAAACAATTAATTCACCTCAACTAACTAACCGTCACGCCGTTTCCCAGCGGCGGTAGACAGAGAGGACGGACCGCCAAACAACTCGGTCTTGGCACAGATTCTTTGCCTCATTCACATTCATACATCGTCTCATACATTCTCTTCTCATATATTATTCTGACTTTTGACACGGCCCGACTCAAATATTTGATTCACTCGAACGTACCATGTCTTCCTCGGGAGTCCCCGACTTCTTCTACCATTTACATTTGCGTCACATATTCTTCTTACACTCCTTTCTTCATTCATTTGCTCCACATGCACAAACCATCTGCCTTCATACGGACTTCCCGCATCCTTGTGTACGTGGATTGCCGACTTTTTGAGGGAGAGGTCGATTCAGGCGGTTGCTGACGTTTACCTCTTTATCGCATTCGATAAATGCTGGCGTCACACAGAGATCGGTTCTGTCTCCGACTTTGTTTTTGTTGCACATCATGCTTTTGTCATGTGCACCGATTCATTGTTACGCGGATGACAGTCAGTCCATGATAGCTTTTTGTTTGACAAGCCTCCAGAGGGGACACAAACCCCAACGGCTCGGAGGGCTTTGAAGCAAAGAATGGACGGTTTCCTCGAGAGTGTTTTCTCTTGGGGTAAGAATAACACGTCGTATTTAATGTTTTAAAGGCCCAATCATGTCTGATTACGTCTAAAAGGGATCGAAATGAAAATCTAGTTTCGTTCAACGGAAGCAATCTCCCGAACAGGCCCTCCATTGATATGCTTGGGGTAACTCTAAGTGACCAGCTCAGGTACGGGGGTTCCATCGAAGCCAGAGTTAAGTTAGCCTCTCGGAAACTGGGCATACTGTACAGGGCCCGCAGATACTTTAATATTACACAACCGCTAACCCTGTACAAATCGCAAGTGCGCCCCACGGTCGAATTTGGCAGCCACCTCTGGTCTGAAGCCCCAAAATAACAATCCTAACAAACGGATTGCAATCTTTAGAGCACAGGCGTCAGTTGGGAATGCTGTCCTTGCTCTACCGGTATAACAATGGAAGATGCTCCGAGGAACTAGCGTCATTGATCCCCTCGTCACCGGTGCATAGTCGGGAAACACGCCAAACACGCGCCCAACATTTTTACACGGTTGACATAAGTTACATGAGAACGGGTCGTTTCTACGACTCGTTCTTGAGTTCGACAGCTCGGCTGTGGAACGATTTGCCGGCCTCTGTGATTCCTCCCTCTTACAACATGGGTCTCTTCCAAGACCCATGTTCACTCCTTCCTCTCCTCAAAAACACCCTCCACACAGCATCTTCAAAGATGACATAGGCCCTGAGGGAAATTATTTTCCTCAGTGCCTCCCGTGTGGAGTTAATGGAAAAAAAGAGATCTCATTTCAACAGCATTCAGTTTACTTTACTTTTACCTTCCTCTGCCAGTTCCATGCCTCACTGCCGTACATCAGAGTAGGTACCAGGACTTCATTGTGGACTGCTTCTTTTGACAGTTTTTTTGTTAATTCACCTTAATATTTTTAAGCATAACTTGCAAACAGTGTTTTCACCTGAAATTAGTAGATTGGCGCCACCTGTGAATGAGTAAATTATAACGTACTTTCCATTTAACCTTAGTAAAAAGCACAACTTTCAAAAAGTGTTTTTCTCTAAAACAATCCAATTAGCACCATTAAACAGCAGATTATGAATTCATTGAAGAAGAAGATAACAATGATAATCTAAACGAAAATATGAAAGAGAACAAGATACAGAAAAATAGAAAACGACAAGGTCGCACCTGGGACTCGAACCCAGACCTCTCGTCTAACCGGGACGTGCGCGTTAATCAATTTCACTATTGCCACCTTCTGTCAAACCGTCATTTTTGTCAATCTCATATTTCAAATTTTAAAATTAACAATATTATCTTCAACTAATTCTTTTTTCCATATTATTATTTGTGACCTTTGTCTTTTCCATTGATGGGAATAACCTTCAAAAGTTATAAAAAGAGAATTTTTCTTATAGAAAATTGATTGTGAATTCTTTTAGGTATACCCTCAATTTATTTATTTATTTATTTTATAAGACATTTATGAAAAAGAAAACTGTTTGAAGCGTTCTTGAATCACAAAAATAGTTGATGTTGAGTATAAATTGTCTCCAGTCTGCCCATTCATATTAAATTACAAAAAAATCATAGATTAAACATTATTTAAACTAAACAAAGTAAAGTTAATCTTAACTAAATTACATTTCCATAATTACCCACAACATTCAGTGCGTGACAGAGCTGCGCTGCTACAACGGGCCAAAACAATATCACAACAGAGCAACATTAACTTTGTATTCTTAACGAATATTTTTGGTTGCTGTCCTTACATACGATTGCAAGACTTTACCTGAACTACGTGCAATCTAGGCAGTGTCCTGGATAAATATATCCATTTTTATTTTAAAGTGAGGCATGAGTCATGTCGCACTACGACTTTTCTACGAGCCAAGGATGAATATTCTTATAGTCGAATAACTTAAAGAGTTAAACCCAAAATTGTAACATTTAATGACAAATTGAAAACAATTTTAACAAACTCTCGAACGAAAGACAGAAAAAGCTTCAGTAGCTCGAAAATTAATAAGAAGAATCAAAAAATTTAACAATTCATCAAATATTTTAAGTTAATTTTCTCGTCGTTCTGTGTTTGTTCTGTTCGACGAATTATTCAGATTTTTTTAAACGACCCGTCCTAAATATTACGATACAATTTGAGGTTCTACTCATTTTAAGTTATTCCACGTGTTTTATTTTACTATACAGATCAATGATTTCGTAAAAAAGAATGTTATGAAAAATTAAATGAACGAAAAGTGTCTGTTCTTCTTATGTTGTCCACAGATTTTCTTAATTTTATTCATTAGGTTTATTTCCTGTAATATGTAGACATCTTCTCAATTTGAAATATATTTTACGTATTATTTACCTCCGATTAAACATTTTCAACGTGCCTCATCTTTGTGTTAAGTTATTAACATGTATTTATTTCATAATAGCATTTACGGGATCACATTGTTTGATTTGTTATCTACACATGTCTTTCTCAACTTCTGTTTCTATTTCTTGCTGTTTTACAAGCTCACAAGAGCTGCCTTTTTCATGTTGTAGTTATGCCTGATACTAATGCAGCTAGTGATCTCTGACGTGTTCTCTCCGTAATATAAAGGCCACAAATTGTAATAACTGCCTCCGATGCCTTACTCAGAGATGGAAATGTTATTATATGACATTTTATTTTTAGTTTGGTTGTATGAAAAGGGCCACGCAAACATTCCTCAAGCGTTCAAAAAGAAGAAGATGATGATATATAAATACGAATGTTAGACCCCTCTAACATTCGTATTTCTATAGCGCTCTAATATAAAAATAAAAAAAAACTATTATGTAAAATAATTAAGCGAATATTGTGAAAATATTTAATTTATTTAACACAACTTGTCTAAGATACAACAAAAATCTCTCGAATAAAGATACACTTTTCATACCTATTACATGTCGAATAACATGATAAAATGTGTTTTTTTAATAATTTTCGCAGCACACTTTATCATTTTTTTCCATCGAAGTAATTTCATATAATTATCGTTTCGGTTCAACAAATGAAAAAATATTATCTTAAAAAATGATATTTTAAAAAATAATAATATATTTCTTTAAGAACTTAAAAAACTGAAAATGTTCACGGAAGAGTCGGTAGAAATTCGGAAAACGGTGGGCTTAACATATTTTAAACAAAGCCAATATTCAGAAAAGCAGCAATAACAATAATAACGATAACAACAATTCTCAGCAAAAATTCATGTTACCGATTCAGATATTAAAAAAAAAACTTCAAGTCAACGGAACTCAAAATACCTGGGAACAAAATATGTAAGATCCCTTAATAATAACTTAAGGGATTTCAAAAAACAACTAAAAAATATGTTGAAAACTTGAACTTTAAAAAAATGTCTTAGAAAACTTTTAATTTAAAAAAAAAATTAAAACTACAAAAACAACAACAATACTAAGAATCTTCTTAATAACTAACAACCCCACCCCTCCTGCCCATGTGCTCGTACACACAACATAGTTTTTTTTTATATGGAACATCTTAAAAATATAAAATAAATAAACAGACCATAGCTTAAACAAAGAAGAAAAAAACAAGTTAGTAGTAGCTAATGCTCTGCAAATCGCTCTTATTGACATTGTTCCCATGTTCCCAAAGACAATTTAATAAGTAACATAATATTGTAGATAGGCAGGGATTCGCTACAAGGATAGTTTGAATAAATTCTTTTGATGTGGATGAGCAGCGATTATTTTTGATGCCAGGAGTGTTTCCAAAATTCCTGAATTTACATTTGCGTCTATTTCGACGTAGTCCGTTCCTCCGTCAGCAAAATATTGCGCACAGATCCTCTGAAACAAAGAGAAACATTAATTCAAGTCTGACTTCATCGATAATGGTCGATACCGCCCCCCTGAGGATGTTGTGGAGGTCCAAGGGCAACGGATCTGGTAAAAGGCTGAAAAAAGTAGGAATGTATTCGGTGGACTTTTAAATCATTAGTTAAGAAGAGAGACTATCGTCAGGAGCCAGTGAGACTCTGGCGTCCCCAATTGGGGTATATTGTGAGGCTGAAGGTAGTGGGGACGGGAAGTACTTGGCTATTCAGTTCTGGCCAACAAACCTTCTTTCGAGTGGTGGTCCTTAACTAGGGCGATACAGAGACAGAGAGTATCTGTGTATTGAGATTTTTTAAATAAATTATTGAAGAACTCACATCAAGAACGTCATTTATGCCGGCGTGCTGCTTGGGATAGAGCGCCTTCAGGAAGTGCTTCATATGCTTCTCCAGCTCCGAGAATTTGGCCTGCGCCCTCTGCAGCCGCTTGCGTTGCGACATCTTCCGCGGGGCCTTCTCTTTGGTCTTAAACTCCTCCACGGCCGCTTTGAGGCTTGATAAATTACTTTTATAACTAGGAACAAGATGAAACATCAATTAATTCTTTTTTTTAACCGGGAAAAAAGATGAAACATCAATAAATTGTTTTTATAACTGGGAAGAAAGATTAAAATCAATAAATTGCTTTCATGAAGAAATGTTACAATTGACACCATGATATGTTGCGTAATCTTTTTTGGAATGATGTAACATTTGCAATGAATGATTAACATTATTATTTATTATTTTAACTTTATGAGTAAAACCTCAAACTGTAATATTTGAATGATTAACAGTTATGATACAAAAACCCAACCTAAAAAGTATTTATATTTAAGGTATGTTTTTGTAAAGAGTGAGAAAGCGATCAATACAGCTTCAATTATCACATTGACTCTACACACAATATGACTTATACGGTTGGCAGCGTTGTCTACTGTCATCAGACGAGTAGATATGTAGTACCAAAACTCAACATGGTGTCAACAGGAAATGTAAAATTACATGTATACATACATATTCATTTTAGCAAAATTAAAACAAATATTAAAATTAAGTTGAAATTGAGTGTTATTATAATAATATATGTATGTGTATTTGCTCGTCAGGCTAATTTGTTCGCTTTTCGGAACAACTCATATAGACATAATAGGTCTCATAGAAATCGCGTCATCTTCCTTACTATCATAGTGAGAAATATGATCTATGTAGGTGTTAGAAAGAGAAAACACAAAGCTTTATATTCAAATCTAAAACCTAACAGACAAGACTAGAAGTAAAATGTACACCTTCATGAAACCAAAATTTCGGATCGAACGACAAAAAAGTGAAGTGACAATAACGTTTAAAATACATTTGTCTAATAAAATATGTACTTGTTCATCATCAGTAATTTTAGTTCGAAAAAACTTTAAAACCTTACATTTTTATATTTCAAAAATTAAATGTTTATTTTGAATTACAAAATTTGAAAGCGTATTTTAACACATTTCAAAAACAATTTTTAGTTTTCAGAAATAATTCATTTATTTGGATATTATTGCAGCGGAAATATTTTGACCTTCTGAAGAAACATGGCCGAGGCCTGAGGGGTTGAGAATGAGGCAGAGTAGTATAATTTTATCAAAAAAACCAATTTTTAAAATATTATTTTTGTACTTACAATTCTATTTCGGTTTTAAGTTGTTCATTCCTCGCCTGTTTTACAGCAATAAGTTGCTGGGTGTTGGCGATTTCCTGGCGTAGATTACCGACGAATTCCAAAAAGTTTTTAGTTTCGTCAAACATTAGAGGTTCTTGGTCTTCCAGGACCAGTTGCTCCATGCTGCAGGCCAGTTCGGCCTCTCCCGTGTTCTGGAACTGGGCTTCCTCATTTCCGTCAGGAGGGTTATTTACGAATCCCGCGAAAGCCTCTTCCAGACTCTCCACAATGGCGGTCTTCTGCTCCTCTAGTTTGTCGAAAACATCCGAAAACGCTTTTTCAGCCATTTCAATAGATGATAATCTGGAAATTAAAACAAAACAATTTCAATTCTCCGTTTCTTTGTAACCTGAGTAAGACAACAATTACATTTTGGGTAATATGAAATACAGAGGTACCTCGAGAAACGTTTGCCCTAACATAGAGATGTTTGAGATATTTAAGATATTTGAGCTAGCAAAGTTTTGCTTTGACCCACCAGATTGCTGATTCACAGTGAAGAAAAACCCTTTTCACAGTGAAGAAAACACCATCTGACGAGACACAAACTGCGGACTCAAAGGAGAGAAAACCTTTTTCATGTTCTTAGTGCAACTATTCATGTTCTCAAAAGTATCATCTTACGAGGCACGTTCTGACTCACAGTCTTTTTCTTGATCCGAGTGCAACTATTCACGTTCTCAAAAGAGCAATCCGACGTCCCACATGCTGACTGACAGTAGGGAAAAACCGTTTTCATGTTTCGAGTGCAATTATTCATGTTCTCACAAGCATTATCTGATGAGACACATGCTGACTCACATTAGAGAAAAACCTTTTTCATGTAGTAAAATAAACGTTAACTTACCGTGTATTACGTGGTTGAAAAGTATTTAAAATGTTTTTCCGAAACAAAAGTCACGCAACCCGCTGTTGAAAATGATTCACGATGTCGTTGGTCGTTCGCTTCTGTGCAGGTTTGTGGATGTGTCAAATGAGACATGGCCGCCAACTGAATAATGCGACACCATAGACAACACTCCGAAAAGTAGTGATGTGCATTTTTCGCGATATTACTAATTTTCATTATAATTTTTTTTACCAAATTATTTTAGTTTATTTAAAAAATAATAGTTGTAAAAAAGTTACTGGTTTCGTGGTTGCATTAAATTAAAATAATTAAATAGAAAAATGTCAATGTTTAAATTCAAACCTGAAACCACAATTAATAATATTTATTCAGATTGAATTTTAATAGTAATTTAATCGGCTCGCCGAGCAAGGCCCCATTTGCAGGGTTGTCACATTTTTTTCCCAAGATTTTCGATCAAAATTTCCCTAGATATCAGAATGAGTTTGTGTGAATGACTCAAGTACCGAATATTTATTTACAGCCTTAGGGTTTGAGGATTTGTTTACGGTTTTAGAGAATTTTCAGAAATTTCCTGGCAATATTTGAAATTTTCCCTAGATTTTATGCTTATTCCTTTTTCCTTTAAAAATTATTTTTCCATAATCGTAGGGAAATTTTCCTAGACATACCATTACTGTATGAGATGCTTGCCACTCGAATGCAAGATCCAACTGATTGGGGGTGGAAGAAGGACGCTGTTGGGTTACTAACTGCAGTACCAACGTTGAAGGAGGCTGCACCTCATTTCATGCCAATGCAAAAAAGGTTGCGCCGGAAAGTGCGCATGTAGAAAGTCGGGTTACCTACTACTCTGTATTCACTGTAATGGCAGCTCGTGCGAGAATGCTGTGGAAGTCTTCGTTAATGTTGATGCCGAGAAATAATACGTTCGCTCTTATTATATACGGGCGCAAACAATTAATTCACCTCAACTAACTAACCGTCACGCCGTTTCCCAGCGGCGGTAGACAGAGAGGACGGACCGCCAAACAACTCGGTCTTGGCACAGATTCTTTGCCTCATTCACATTCATACATCGTCTCATACATTCTCTTCTCATATATTATTCTGACTTTTGACACGGCCCGACTCAAATATTTGATTCACTCGAACGTACCATGTCTTCCTCGGGAGTCCCCGACTTCTTCTACCATTTACATTTGCGTCACATATTCTTCTTACACTCCTTTCTTCATTCATTTGCTCCACATGCACAAACCATCTGCCTTCATACGGACTTCCCGCATCCTTGTGTACGTGGATTGCCGACTTTTTGAGGGAGAGGTCGATTCAGGCGGTTGCTGACGTTTACCTCTTTATCGCATTCGATAAATGCTGGCGTCACACAGAGATCGGTTCTGTCTCCGACTTTGTTTTTGTTGCACATCATGCTTTTGTCATGTGCACCGATTCATTGTTACGCGGATGACAGTCAGTCCATGATAGCTTTTTGTTTGACAAGCCTCCAGAGGGGACACAAACCCCAACGGCTCGGAGGGCTTTGAAGCAAAGAATGGACGGTTTCCTCGAGAGTGTTTTCTCTTGGGGTAAGAATAACACGTCGTATTTAATGTTTTAAAGGCCCAATCATGTCTGATTACGTCTAAAAGGGATCGAAATGAAAATCTAGTTTCGTTCAACGGAAGCAATCTCCCGAACAGGCCCTCCATTGATATGCTTGGGGTAACTCTAAGTGACCAGCTCAGGTACGGGGGTTCCATCGAAGCCAGAGTTAAGTTAGCCTCTCGGAAACTGGGCATACTGTACAGGGCCCGCAGATACTTTAATATTACACAACCGCTAACCCTGTACAAATCGCAAGTGCGCCCCACGGTCGAATTTGGCAGCCACCTCTGGTCTGAAGCCCCAAAATAACAATCCTAACAAACGGATTGCAATCTTTAGAGCACAGGCGTCAGTTGGGAATGCTGTCCTTGCTCTACCGGTATAACAATGGAAGATGCTCCGAGGAACTAGCGTCATTGATCCCCTCGTCACCGGTGCATAGTCGGGAAACACGCCAAACACGCGCCCAACATTTTTACACGGTTGACATAAGTTACATGAGAACGGGTCGTTTCTACGACTCGTTCTTGAGTTCGACAGCTCGGCTGTGGAACGATTTGCCGGCCTCTGTGATTCCTCCCTCTTACAACATGGGTCTCTTCCAAGACCCATGTTCACTCCTTCCTCTCCTCAAAAACACCCTCCACACAGCATCTTCAAAGATGACATAGGCCCTGAGGGAAATTATTTTCCTCAGTGCCTCCCGTGTGGAGTTAATGGAAAAAAAGAGATCTCATTTCAACAGCATTCAGTTTACTTTACTTTTACCTTCCTCTGCCAGTTCCATGCCTCACTGCCGTACATCAGAGTAGGTACCAGGACTTCATTGTGGACTGCTTCTTTTGACAGTTTTTTTGTTAATTCACCTTAATATTTTTAAGCATAACTTGCAAACAGTGTTTTCACCTGAAATTAGTAGATTGGCGCCACCTGTGAATGAGTAAATTATAACGTACTTTCCATTTAACCTTAGTAAAAAGCACAACTTTCAAAAAGTGTTTTTCTCTAAAACAATCCAATTAGCACCATTAAACAGCAGATTATGAATTCATTGAAGAAGAAGATAACAATGATAATCTAAACGAAAATATGAAAGAGAACAAGATACAGAAAAATAGAAAACGACAAGGTCGCACCTGGGACTCGAACCCAGACCTCTCGTCTAACCGGGACGTGCGCGTTAATCAATTTCACTATTGCCACCTTCTGTCAAACCGTCATTTTTGTCAATCTCATATTTCAAATTTTAAAATTAACAATATTATCTTCAACTAATTCTTTTTTCCATATTATTATTTGTGACCTTTGTCTTTTCCATTGATGGGAATAACCTTCAAAAGTTATAAAAAGAGAATTTTTCTTATAGAAAATTGATTGTGAATTCTTTTAGGTATACCCTCAATTTATTTATTTATTTATTTTATAAGACATTTATGAAAAAGAAAACTGTTTGAAGCGTTCTTGAATCACAAAAATAGTTGATGTTGAGTATAAATTGTCTCCAGTCTGCCCATTCATATTAAATTACAAAAAAATCATAGATTAAACATTATTTAAACTAAACAAAGTAAAGTTAATCTTAACTAAATTACATTTCCATAATTACCCACAACATTCAGTGCGTGACAGAGCTGCGCTGCTACAACGGGCCAAAACAATATCACAACAGAGCAACATTAACTTTGTATTCTTAACGAATATTTTTGGTTGCTGTCCTTACATACGATTGCAAGACTTTACCTGAACTACGTGCAATCTAGGCAGTGTCCTGGATAAATATATCCATTTTTATTTTAAAGTGAGGCATGAGTCATGTCGCACTACGACTTTTCTACGAGCCAAGGATGAATATTCTTATAGTCGAATAACTTAAAGAGTTAAACCCAAAATTGTAACATTTAATGACAAATTGAAAACAATTTTAACAAACTCTCGAACGAAAGACAGAAAAAGCTTCAGTAGCTCGAAAATTAATAAGAAGAATCAAAAAATTTAACAATTCATCAAATATTTTAAGTTAATTTTCTCGTCGTTCTGTGTTTGTTCTGTTCGACGAATTATTCAGATTTTTTTAAACGACCCGTCCTAAATATTACGATACAATTTGAGGTTCTACTCATTTTAAGTTATTCCACGTGTTTTATTTTACTATACAGATCAATGATTTCGTAAAAAAGAATGTTATGAAAAATTAAATGAACGAAAAGTGTCTGTTCTTCTTATGTTGTCCACAGATTTTCTTAATTTTATTCATTAGGTTTATTTCCTGTAATATGTAGACATCTTCTCAATTTGAAATATATTTTACGTATTATTTACCTCCGATTAAACATTTTCAACGTGCCTCATCTTTGTGTTAAGTTATTAAAATGCGGCACGTTCCCAGTGCGGAAGATACTTTCAGTATCGCCCTGGTGTAAGACCACCGTTCAGAATTGAAACGTTGCTTGAAATGCGTTTAGCCGTGTTTGGTGACCAGATCTGTATAGCCATGTACTTCCCACCTTCCTCTTCCCCGTCTCCTTTCTCTCCCTCGTCTCCTTCCTCTCCCCACCACATTCAGCCTCACAACATACCCCAATTGGGGATGCCATGGTTTCACAGGCTCCAGACGGGAGCAGTTGGCGGTATTCATGTAAAAAAGATAGAAAGAGACATTTTCTAGATTGATCGCCAACGTCGGGAGGACCTGATAAGGCACACGAAGAAGAAGATATAAAAAAATTAAAGAATGAAAAATGTATACGGTGATGTAACTGCACAAAAATTGTGACCGGAGACGAAACATGGGTTTCATGGAACCTGAATCAAAGAGGCAATCAATGGAATGGCATCACACAGTCTCACCGAGGATGAAACATGGGTTTCATGGAACCTGAATCAAAGAGGCAATCAATGGAATGGCATCACACAGTCTCACCGAGGATGAAACATGGGTTTCATGGAACCTGAATCAAAGAGGCAATCAATGGAATGGCATCACACAGTCTCACCGAGGATGATACATGGGTTTCATGGAACCTGAATCGAAGAGGCAATCAATGAAATGGCATCACACAGTCTCACCGAGGAAGAAACATGGGTTTCATGAAACCTGAATCAAAGAGGCAATCAATGGAATGGCATCACACAGTCTCACCGAGGAAGAAACATGGGTTTCATGGAACCTGAATCAAAGAGGCAATCAATGGAATGGCATCACACAGTCTCACCGAGGATGAAAAAAATTCTGTGCTATCGACAGGGAAAGTTATGGCGACAGTGTTCTGTCCAAAACGTCACTCTTAAAAAGCTTGAAGTGCATCTTTCGCCCAACAAAAGCTGTGGCTGATGGCCTTAGGAAGCAGGATTGGGCTTTTTATCACTCTAGGAAACATGTCACTGTTTAAAAATGGACCAAAACTATGGAAATGGAAGGAGATTATTAATATATATATATTTTTTTTTTTTACATGAGCTCCACACAGGAGGCTCTGAGGAAAATAATTTCCCTCAGGGCCTATGTCATCTTTGGGGATGCTATTTGGAGGGTGTTTTTTTAAGGAAAACGAGGAGAGGAGAGTTCTGGGAAGAAAAAGGGTTTAAGGGGTGGGTAGGAATCTGGGGTTCAGTGAGTCCTGGTCGTCCGCCTCCATTACCTAGACAAACTTCACCCCATGAACCCGGGCACCCCTGCTAAATCACCAAACGTAGAGAACCACTTGGGGTGACCTATGGCAGAGGTGTTGGTTATCCAATAAAGATTCCCGGGGCGGCGGTACCCATTCCCGCCTCCCAAATTGAAAAGTGACAAATTAATCGTCAATAGTGCGGTTTTTGACCTATGTAACTGCATTTTTTATTTCTTGTCAATTAAAGGAGAAAAAAATAGGACTTTTTGACTGACTCTCGTATTATCATACGAAACGCCGTATTTATTATTGTTCCATGTTCTATCAATAAAAAGAGATTTCAAATACCAGGCAGTGAAACGATTGATGTTCCATCAAATGAGTTTCGAATATAAAAGCTTTCATTTCATCGAGAAAAGTCTCGAATATGTATTTCACTTTGTATAAATCTTTTGGTAGGAGAAGCTTTTCAATACCGCTTTGCGAGTGTCGCGCTTTCGAGTGTGTGCGGTCCCCGGCCCTCTGGCTTACCGAAGTTGATAGAACCTGTCGCTGCGGCAATTGTTATGGATGGGATTGCGGGCAGCCGGTCAACCAGATAGGTACCTCATTTCGCTGCGGGAATCCAGCCGCACTGAGAAGAAGATAGACTGGTTGAGAGTGGTTTCCAACTTCCTTCGGGTGCCGATCCCATTTTATAGAAGCCAAGTGAACCACGACCCCGTCTTATAAAAATAAATGACCCACAAGCAGGATTTATTTCGATAAGGATATTTTAAAGGGGTAAAGAAAACACATGGGTAATAGATTTTCAATTAAAAAAATTGAACATAATTTTATCTTTAGCATTTAATTAATTGTTTTGTGTTTAATTCGTAGAATTCAATTTAATTTCATGTAAAAAAGTAGAGTTTTTGAATTTTCATAATGTTATTATGAGGTTCTGCAAGTATTTTTTTTTATTTTCACAACTATTCGGCGTTCAAATCCATTTTCTAATACGGTGGTTAAGTCACTTTGAGATAACTAATTTATACGATTCTATTTATCTCTGCCAAATTTCAGTTTTATGGTACTAAAATGATTTATTACCGGTTTAACCGATTTACTGAAAAAATAATTTAGACAATACATTCTGATATGTGGAGTACTTTGAAATCTGTTTTCCTCACTAAATGGTACCTAAAAGGAAGTGTCTTAAAACATTAATTAATCATAACAAACATTTTACAGTGACAATACATGTTTTCGTGGCGAAACACGTGCGCGGTTTTTTTAATGGTTTTATTTGAACTTAAATTAAATTTTTTGAAAAGTAGCTTTCCTAGATAATTTACTGATTTAGTTTACTGTATCGTGTTAATTATTTAAAATGTGAAAAACCAGATTTGTTTGAAATTTAAAAAAATCTGCCAACGATCAACGGTATAACGCTAATATAAAAATAAATAAAAATTTAAACATTTTTAAACATATCTTTGGTAGATAAAATAACAATAATTCGAAATGAATTCATTTTTAGTAGAAAAAATCAAAACTTTCAGAACTTGTTTTAAAAATAACATATTTCTGGTTGTGCCTGGTACCTCTTAAATATTGACTGCAATTAAAAACATCTCAATGTTCACGATCCAAAAAGCAAGTGTTAATTTTGCAAACAAATTGCTTCACACAAAATTCTAATGTCCTAAATTATTTATTTTCTGCCTGATTACATCTTAGCATCGTTTATAATATTGATTGATGATTTGCGAAATTCCTCAATTTTGAAGCAATATTTAGCGTGTTGCCGCTGTACCCAACAATGCAAGCGTTCGCTTTGTGTTCGTTCCGTTCATTTCAGGACCGTGCTAGTAATCAGGGCAAACCATTCACCAACTTAAGTCTAAAACTTATCTTTACCTTGCCTTGATGCGACTCGGAACTTGCAAGTGCCAAAAACTGTACAAATTAGTGTTGAGGAAAATTATGTGTAGATAGTTAGTGTTCATTCTATTTTATTAGGGACAACTTTAAGGGGCTTCGATCATTCATTTAATCATAAACGAAATAAAATTATCAACAACTTTCAACGAAAATATACAACAGAAAGACACAAAAAATGAAAAAAAAGGAAGAACCATGCAATCACACCAAAAAGATGGTAGCAAAACTTCATTTTATGTTAGTAATTCCAAAATAGGGTGGCAATAGCTCATTTGGTAGAGTGCCAGTTCCGATGGGATGGGGACCTCGGTTCGAGCCCCGTTTGCGACCGTCATCTTTATAGTTTCTATGTCTTTCTATTTCATTGAGTTGATATAATCCTCGTCAATAATCTAATGTTCAAGCAAAATTCAACAAGTGTTTTGCACCACTTAAACTTTAAGTGGTGCAAAACACTTTAACACCAATTTAAGGTGGATGTCCATCTGTCCGCGTCGGCCGCAACGCACGCAACGGATTTTCTTTATCTTTGTATGAATTATTACAGCACTGCGTCCGCCATCGGTGCCGCCCGCACAGCATTTATGAGCAAAAAATGCGTTTCGTGCCGGTGACGTCACACGGATTCTCAGGGCCGCCGGCATTAGAGAGCAAAAAATGCGTTTCGTGCCGGTGACGTAACACTGATTAGTTGGCCCAGTGGCGGCGTTCCGGGTACAGTGGACGCATGCCATCGGCAAATCCGCAGATGGACGCTCACCACTAAAGTATTTCTTCTTAAAATTTAATAATTTTGAACTAAAGTATTTTGTGATGGTGTCTATTTCTGGGTTGATTTCACTGGAGAACCAACTTGATAAATGTATTTTCAACATGTAGATATATATTATAACGTTTGTTCCAGCGGAGGAAAGTGCCCGCTGCGAAACGAAGTCCACGGCTTGGGGCGACTGTTCGGCGCGCTGCGGCGGCGGGGTGGCGCACCGCTCCTCCAACGACAACGCCAAGTGCGACCGGCGCACCGAGACGCGCTTCTGCCAGACCTCCAGCTGCAAGGGCTTCAAGCGCTATCTTCACAGGCCGGCCGCCAAGCTGCACTTCAGAGTAAGTGCACCCACCGTCAATAGTATCTATAACCATTTTCGGTTTTTTCTTCTTTTTCATTTCACTCTCACCTTTCATTACTTCCAAAGGACAGAAACCACAAGAATTTAGCAAATTTTTGTTTTGTACATTATATGCAGGTCGTCTGAAAACAATCATGATTATAAATATATAGTTCCTCTTTTTGAAGTCTTCGCAGAATACACTAATTCGCAGGTACCTAAAAATCCCCGGACAGAGCATTGGTGCAATTTTGTTAGAATGACATTTAATGGAAAGACATTAAAACATGTAAACAATTTAAAGACCTTATTACCTTCAAAACACTATATTTCTCGTATGTTCGTAGTATCCTTGAATACGCATCTCAAGTGTGGAACCCAGGCTATGCAATACACAAAAATAGAATTGAAAGCGTTCAAAACAGATTTTTAAGGTACCTTAATTTCCGCTCTTTTCGATCTCATGTAAGTAACGAAGACTCTGCAAAGTTCTTCAAAATACAGACTTTAACTTGTCGAAGAAATATAGCAGATTCGGTAATGTTATTTAAAATTACACAAAGCTTAATCGATAGTCCTGATCTGCTTCAACGCCTATCATTCCATGTCCCAAACCGCAACAGTAGACAGTCGCTTACTTTTAATCTCCCTCTTTGCAAGACCAACTCCAAACAAAATTAATTTATCTACAGATCCACTCATTTATTTAATTTAAATTATAACCACATTGACATTTTTAACTCGACGTTACGTAACGTAAAACGAAAAATCGCTAAGCAACATGACTCAAACTAGGAAGTTCAATTCTACCCCTCCCCCCTCTCTATTCCCATCCTTAGCCTCTTAATCCTCATCCTTTATTTCTCCTCACCCCCCCTCTCACATATTGTAACAAAAAAAAAAAACTTATTCAGTAAAGACCTTATAATGTCACACATCATTTACTAACATAAGTGGAAGTTTATAATTGGCATAATGAACTATTTTCTTATTGTATTATTTTGTAATTTATATTTGCTGTTAACTTCCCTAAATAAATAAAAAAAAAAAAAATAAATAAAAAAAAAATGTAAGTCGTTAAAATGCTTTTTTCGTGCATCCTCCCTCTATCCCAGCAGCTTCAATCAGGGCCTATTGGATTCAAGGAATACACACATAAAGGTATAGAACCTTGTCTGCGTTTTTCGATGTTTAAAATTAGAATATTATTCAAATCTACGAATGAATAGATACTTCAACTAATTTAAATTGCCCTTTTACTTCGGAAAACAGGTACTGTTGTTGCAGCGGTTTTGTGGAGAGGTATTAAAAATATACGGATTTAAAAAATAGTTCGTCCGTTCGTTATTGTCTCTTTTGGCCACGTGCAGAGATAATTATGTCCGTTTCTACATTGCAAATACCGCACGTAGAGATACCGCAGTATACTTTAGGGGTGCTACGACTTACAAACATTTCCGAGATTCGTGTTCATCTCAGGCATGCAGAGGTGTTGGGGAGGGGAAGTTCGACAGTTTCCGTATTCTGCCGAACGAAAACATGCGGCACGAAGTGATGTCAAGCAGGGGTTTACAGACTTTTCAAGTAGGCCGCATACGACGGCATCAAAGTTCATAATTTATATTTTTCAACATAGTTATTTTTTACTGTTGCAATGGGTACGTTTGGTAAACTTTCGAAATCACGGGTACGCTTAATATAAATATTTTTTAGAAAAATCTTTAGATGCACCTTGATTTCTATAAAAGACACATATTTGCTTTCGGGGAGATGGAAATTATTGCATTCAAAATATCAATTACGAGCATGACATCGTGCCTTTCGCGGCCGGAAATTCTGGAACAAGTTGAACTTAGCTCTGAAGCCGGGTATTGAACCATTTAAGTGATTTACAATATGCTCCACACCAAGCGCGGGCCGCTATAAACGTATCCCTTGCAATCTTCTTCTTCTTCTTTACCTGAGGCCGCTATGTAGGTATCCCTTGCAACAATGCACGTGTTCTTTGCCTGAGGGCACCGCGTAGTAAGGACTCGGACGTTCAACAGTCTGAATAGTCCGTTCCATCCATTGTATGAACACCTTTTACACATGTTTTTGACCAGATGCGTATCGCTTAGCGCGCTGTGGACACGATGGTTGTAAGTCAACTTAATTCGTGAAATAGAGACTTGGTGGGGCCCTCCCCCAACTCCGTTGAACGAATTTTTTCGCTCATGTCTAATCTAAATATAATATATCAATGATACCGCAGCGGGGTTTTTATTAACATATATATATTATTTACTTTGGCTTTTAAATCACAAAGACTTAGAAAAACACTAGTTTTCATTTGATAGTTTTAGTCTTGGAGTCTTGCGCTATCGTTGCGACTGCTTTTAGAGTACTGGCATATCATGACAACTTTTCAAACAGTATAAGAAATTTATGATTATTTGAATAGATACTTAATTTATATTTGTTTCATGTTTACTCCGCTAAATCACATTTAATCACTAAAAATGGCAAGTAGGCAAGCAATGATTTCTTCCCGCTTCTGACTCTGCCATAGAGATTACTACACTACTTGTTTTGCATGGGTTAGAAAACTGAAACATTATAGTTACTTTAGATATTTTTGTTTAAATTTTAATTTAATTAGTTATCATTGTATTTACTAAAGCACATCCACATCCGCGAGGAAATCAACCTAATGAGACCGGATAACTTCTTCGTCGACTACCAGAGAAACCGCGATCTGATGTCGAGTTTTCCGACGATTCGCAAGGTAAGTCTCAGCATTGCACACGTTCCTTGAACTATTTCACCATTTTCAGAATACATATTTTCATATTAGGTATTAAATGAGTATATTAAGAGTGGAAAAAATTGTAGAAAAAAAATTCACCATAAATTTTTCACCACGTTTATTAGTAAGACTGGTGTGTTCGAACGCTTCCAAACATGGATTTAAAAAGCGGGCAACACTAATCTCACACTCAGTCTCTCCTTTCGGAATTGAAGTGAAG
The DNA here is from genome assembly GCA_936435175.1 of Glyphotaelius pellucidus. Lineage (NCBI taxonomy): Eukaryota > Metazoa > Arthropoda > Insecta > Trichoptera > Limnephilidae > Glyphotaelius > Glyphotaelius pellucidus. The sequence continues at coordinate 42,063,004 of OW386542.1, read as the reverse complement.
ATTTTTGATTGAATTGAACTGAAAAGGTGAAAAATCTATAAAAACTAATGGTTTTTATAGATTTTTTTTCTTGATAAAACTTTGGAATGTATTATATTTTAATGAATCATTAGCATGCACATTATTTTAGGATGCCGTGGTTATTTTTCTGATGATCTAACACGCTCCGCAGGTTTTTGGTGCTATGCCCTGCGGGCAGCTTTTGGTTCGGCTTCGCCCAGTTAGTGTTTGTGTTTGACCATTTTATTCCAATAGGAACTGGTTTCATAAATAGTCGTTCCTTGAATCTACCGTCATCGAGTTATAGTCACCGGTACAAAGTAACCGAGAGAGGCAATGACATCACATGTAATATATATGGCCGCTTGATGCAACTACTTTCAATCTTTCCATATCTGTAGAGATACTACTTTTTAACAAATTCGTGGCAGTTATATCTGGGAGGGAAACGTTCCCGTCCGACTTGCTGACGAAAGTGGCGCCATCTTGTGACGAATGTTGAATCCAAATTACAACTGTAGCTTTGTTTGGAATTCCACGTACACAGATACAATTTGTGGCGCGACGCGTTCTAAAAGGAACCCTTCGAAAAGCAATTTAAAAAAATCCCATGCATCATAAATATAATAACAAATTGACAATAAAATTAGGTCATTAATAATTCATATTACTTGTAAGGTTTTTTCAAAATCAACATTATGGAATCCGAAGCATCGCCCGCAGAATTGTAGGCAACTGATAAGATACAGCGCTGAATCAGCTGTTCGATGTCCGCCATTTTGGAGTTCGGCGTTGGAAGGTTGGCTTTGGTGGGGTAGTAGCAAAAATGCACTTGATTTATTGCCTGTGAACTTCGTTACAGGTACTTAATAAATTATGTCCCGTCTTTCCGTTTTATAAAAAATGGTCCGATTTTTCGGATTGAATTTTTCAAAAAATCGCCAGGGTTTCAAAAATACAATAATAAAAAAAATAAAAATACGAAATGTCTTAGAATATTTGCCTACACCGGTTTTTTTTTAATGTGATGCAAGTTGGGAGGCGGTAATAGGTACCGCCACCCCGGGAACCTTTATTGGATAACCAACACCTCTGCCATAGGCCACTCCAAGTGGTTCGCTACGTTTGGTGATTTAGCAGGGGTGCCCGGGTTCATGGGGTGAGGTTTGTCTGTATGAAATTTAGGTGGCACGCGAACTGTTTGAAAACTGAATATACCGGGAATGAATGTATGGAATGCGGGAGGGGGGGATAATTTATAAGTGCAAGCGCTACAGTAATTTCCCCCTAATACCATGCGAGCGAAGCCGCGGGTACAAGCTAGTAATTTTATAAGCCTAACTTGGAGCAAACAGCAGAACAAAATCGCTCCCCTGATTTCACTTTTCCACCGATGTGCTTTTTTAATCAAAATACCTAGATTTTTCTGATTGCCATGTCATTTTATTCCAAATACGGGTGCTTGAAGACCGTTTGGATTTTTGAACAGAATTTATTGAAATCCTCCATTTAAAATATCTGTACCTTCGACTAGGGTACAACTAGGCTTGTTGCGGAGTGGAATGGGTCGCAGTAATGGCGCTGATTGCTTGAAAAATACATCCCAGGTAGATGCCTAGTTCATGAGCAATGGGCTAACGGGAATGTAGGTTATTGCAACTTTGTGAAAAGGATTTTTTGCTCCTTTTTTGAACTGGTGCATCCAACATCTATAAGGGAGATATTTTAATTCCACGGCTGAATTGAACGATTGAAACATGTTACAGGTGGCTTAGCAGGTATATTTATTATTATTTTGAAACTAATAGAATTCTTGTGTAACTAAAGTGTATTATACCCGGGAACACTAGTCCCAAACACGAAATGTTGAGGGGTGCCGGAAATTGATGAGATTTTTAGCAAATCTCTCGTAATTTCTAAAAATATTAAAAAAATAGTTACAAGAAATAATAACATTTTTTTCAATTATTTATCAAAATATTTGTGGAATTTGCATGAGATTTGCTAAAAAAATAGTTTTTCGGCTCTCTCGAACATTTCGTGTTTTGGATGTGAGTCCGTGTGTTTCTCTCGGTGGAGTGTTGAGATTTTATAAAATAAATATGTTTGATTTCAGAGAAAATTAGTTCAAAAAGTGTTTATATAGCATTATAAACAAACCTTTCATATAGTATGTAAGCAAACATTATTTATTTTATTTATTAGTTTTATTTTAGTAAATTGTACATTTAAGTTTACAATTTTCTAATTAATTATATCATTTCATATTTCAAACTATATTTTTTCTTGTTTTATGTATCCCCTACAATACATTTTGAACTTTCCAATTGGTGCGGCCTTTAAAGTTTCTGGTAGAGTGTTGTATAACTTCATCCCTTTGTATAGTAAACTGTTCTGCGTATTCGTTTTGTCCTTTTTTTGTAGTCTGATTTCCTTGCAAGTCCTTGTGTTATGTCTGTGAATGTCCTTGTTGTATATAATTTTGTTTGAGAAATTTTGGTAACATGTTGTTCACTATTTTATGGATAAATATCATCGTGTGCAGGGTCAACATCTGTTTCACGGTTAGCCAAATTAGTTCCTTTAACATTTTATTTACTTTTGAGAATCTATTTCGTCGAAGTATTATTCTCAATGAGAGAATAATAGGCCATAGGCAATCAAATTGTTTTGGAGAATTTGAAACTTATTTTGTTCTCGTTCATTGCACAGGAAAAGAATAGTTGAGCAGTAGTTAAAGTGTGGAGCAATAATTAAATTATAAATAGTGACTGCAGTTTTTCTAGAAAGTTTTTGTCGAATTCTTCCCAAAAAAGATACTTTTTTTCCAATTTTCTTTTGGGTATATTCAGCATGTTTGTTAAAGGTGAGTTTGGAATCTAATATAACTCCACGGTAAACAGTATTAAAATAAAGTGTTGGGCAAAATTATTTAAGATAAATCTTCATAAAATTATAATAAAATAATAAAACAATTATAATAAGTCTATGTTTATTCTGATTTGTTTCCCCTTTATAATATAACAAACTTGTGCTGTTGGGACAAGCCTCATTATTAACGTAAGAGAAAACGTTTACGGATTAACAAAGTCAAGTAGGTATGTTTTTAGGTTTTCACGGCCAAAAGTATTTTTGTTATTTATTTTTGGGGTTTTTTGCCGTGTTTCACTACCTCCTTCTTTAGCCAACGTTTCGGACAGCGTTACAGGGTCCATCATCATCATCATCGTCCAAGCTCATCTGCCCTGATGATGGACACTGTAACGCTGTCCGAAACGTTGGCTAAAGAAGGAGGTAGCGAAACACGGCATAACACCCCAAAAATAAATAACAAAAAAAAAAATCTAGTAGTTTCATCGTGAGAAACATAAGAAGTTGAAGATATTTTCAGTAATGGCCTGGTGTAAGACCACCAGCGAGATTTGAAACGTTGCTTGAGATAGTGTTTTGGTGACCAGATCTGATCAGCTAGGTACTTCCCCGCCTTCCATTTCCTCACTTCTTTCCTCCACCCACTACCAGCAGCTTCGATTCATACCCTAACTGGGGATGCTATAGTCTCCCCGGCTCTAGATGGTTGGTTGGGAACTGTTTATTTATTTTATTTGTTTACTAGCTGGGGTACCCGGCTTCGCTCTGGGAATTGATATGAGATTGAACTGACGTTCGAATCCACGACGGATCTTGCTTTATATGTCCCAACAATTGGGTAGCCCCACCCATATAAAATGATTCGAATGGTCCAAAATGTTCCAGAACATTCCAAAACATTTGAAAGTGTTTTGGAATGTTCCACAATAATCTGGGATATTTCGGGATGTTCCCGAACGTTCCAGACAATACATGAACATTTTAAAACTATCCAGAATGTTACGGGATATTTTGGAATGTTCTGGAATGCTCTCGCATACTCTCGAATGTTCTGGACTGTTCTAGAACGTACTAGAGAGTGAAACTTCCAGCCCTTATATCTTCAAAAGCATGCTATTTAGGTAAAAACGGGAACCTTCTTAATGGATGGGGCTCACAGGGCTGCCACACCATATCGTACCGGGACCCTTTTCTGAGTTTTCATATTAAACATATCGATATTCAAAGTGATTCTATTTAACAACAAGAATGCTCTCCCGACTGGCATTACCATTGGCAAGTTAGTTCTGCAAGCCGGGAAATAAAACAGTCTAAAGTTTGTATTTCCATGAAAAATTTTAGGTCATCAGCGAAAAGAAGTGACCTAGAATGCAGAATAATATCCGTTATATCATTAATATAAATCGAAAAGAGGAGCGGTCCTAGATTAGAGCCCTGAGGAACTCCTGAGAAAACAAGAAATAATTTTGATAAGAATATTCCACGTGATGCAAATTGTTTTCTTTCAATAAAATAGCTTTATTACCCATTACGTAAGTTCATATCAGTAGATAATTTCACCTGAGATGAGTGCCACATCACTATTGTTAAGTGTTGAACATCACTAGTGATGAATATATAGTTATCTATGGTCTCTCTCTAAAAGATGTCTGGGGAGGGCGTTTCCAGTCCCTGCCCCCTATTTCTTAAATTGATCCGCTTCGAATAGTCTTTGGTTTCTGTCGTGTGTGCAAATCGAGCAACAGAGAGTCTTCAGAGAGAAGTTTTTCAATTGCTAGAATTGAAAAACTTCTGTTTTCGGTTTATTTCGTGCTCGCGACGCCTTTGAGTTTCTCGGATTTCCTTACAGTTCTCTGAAGAGAGTTCAGCAGAATAGTTTTCAGTTACAAACACTTATTACGTTGAGATCGTCACAGTTAACCCACTTTAATGAACACTGTTTGACATTTCACATGGTTTTTTCTTTATTTTTATGTTTGTGTGTTTTTTAAGGTTTTAATTAATTTTATAAATGGATGTAATTCGTAGGTAGGTGATTGAGTTCTGCAAGTTTGTATCGTATATAACTAACTAACTAACTAACTAATCATCACGCCGTTTCCCCGCAGGGGTAGGCAGAAGGGACAGACCGCCAAACAACTCGATCTTGGCACACACTCCTTGCTTCGTTCACATTCATACATCGTCTCATACATGCTCTTCTATTATTCTGACTCTTGACATCGCCCGACTCAAGTATCTGATTCACTTGGTCGTGCCATGTCTCGTATCGTATATAGGTATATACAAGTTTTAACAGCACATACCAGCGAGTAAAAAATGCAGATGTTATTTTGCTGTCGCTGACATTTTTAGTTAAAAACAAAAATATGTATTGATCGGTCAGTGGTTGAGTGGGCATCGCGTTTGGGTCCCACTCGAGTGTTGCATGTTCGATTCCTCTGCTGGCTAAGTCGTCCATCACGACTCAAGCAACATTTTAGCGCCTCCGTACATGGAGCTACTTACAAGCTATTCGAGCCTGATGCGCGTAGCACGCGCACCGCTCGTGGGTACCCGCCATACAATTTTGCTGGTGTTCGTACACGGCGCTACGCGACGGATGTCAGGCTGAAGACGGTAGCGCGCTAACGACGGTGCTGGTAGCGCGCTACGCGTTGCAGCATTCGTGTCTACTACTTTTGTTTGACGTTTGACAGAACATGAAAGTAATGTTAGATTTGTTCTGGAAGTGAAAAAAAATGCGTGTTTACATAACTTAACATTACTAGAATACGCAAGAAATGATTTAGTTAAGAAGGCATAGATTAATGTTGGAAAAAAGTCATTTGACATCATTCGACACCGTGTTAACTCCACGGCTGCACGTGAAAAATGATCAAGTTCAGTATAATTCGGGTAGGGCCGTGTACGGCAGCTTTAAAAAGTAGTACATCTGCAGGGTACTTGTGGTTGTGTCACAATCACGTAGTTTGTAAGTATCTCCATGAACGGAGGGCCTTAGGCTTACTATGTTGGTAGTAGTAAGAAAAAATAAAAATTTTCCATCACACGTCGCAACTGAGTAGTTGGAACAGCCTAGCGGGTCACGTTATACGCACTGCGCCTCGTTTCAAGTTGGATTTATAAGAGAATAGTTCACATTCTGATGCAAACCAACTCTTCAAGAACCGCTTATGTATGTTGACAGTTTGAAACATCTTTGACCAAAATTAAGCAAAAATTTATATCGGCAATGTTTGTTTTTTTTTTCTTGGTGGGACAGCTTATAACAAAATTAATACAAGCTTTAAAACCATCTTCTAGATTCGAGACATCCCAAATAATATTATAATTGGGATAGTGTATTAATTTGTATGTTTGTCCTTGTTTCACGTCGCAACCGGCGACCGGGAAGTACAGGCTACTTTTCATCAAGGAAAAACATTTCAATCCCGCGTGAATATTCTTTGTACATTAATTTTCTCAGTATTTGCTCTGACACTTAAATATTATAATAATAATAAAAATAATACAATGGAAGCGATCTTCCGAACAGACCCTCCATTGATATGCTTGGTGTAACTATAAGTGACCAGCTCAGGTACGGGGGCTCCATCGAAGCCGAGTTAAGTTAGCTTCTCAAAAACTGGGCGTACAGTACAGGGCCCGCAGATACTTTAATATTACACAACCGCTAACCCTGTACAAATCGCAAGTGCGCCTCACGGTTGAATTTGGCAGCCACCTCTGGTCTGGAGCTCCAAAATACTTGAAAAATACCCTCGACTCTGTGCAGAAACGGGCGGTCCGTTTGATAGACTCCCATCTTAACGAACGGATTGCAATCTTTAGAGCACAGGCGTCGGGTGGGAATGCTATCTATGTTATACCGGTATTTCAATGGAAGATGCTCTGAGGAACTAGCGTCATTGATCCCTTCGGCACCGGTGCATAGTCGGGAGACACGCCAAACGCGCGCCCAACATATGTACACGGTTGACATTTGTCATATGAGAACGGGTCGTTTTTTCGACTCGTTCTTGAGTTCAACAGCTCGGCTACTGAACGATTTGCCGGCATCTGTGTTTCCTCCCTCCTACAACATGGATCTCTTCAAGACCAATGTTCATTCCTTCCTCTCCTCAAAAAGACCCTCCACACAGCATCCCAGATGACATAGGCCCTGAGGGAAATTATTTTCCTCTTTGAAGCACGTTCTTAATATTATAAATTAATTTTAATAATATTTTCACTATTCTCTTCTTTATGTATTTCTGTGGCCGGGCATGTTTTTCACAGTCCTTGAATCATAATATCATTCAAAATTAAACAATCCAAAGGAGCACACGTTGTGCGAAAACAATGAAATTAAGTCTCTGATAAATAAAAGTCGAGGCAAAAGTCATTATTCATCCCGACCAAAGCCTTTGCTTTTTTAACATTTACATAATAATAAAGACCGCATCTCTTTAGAGCTACTCTATTTTCGTACCGACCATTTAAAAGCTGGCGAATTCACGCGTCGTTTCAACCACTTTCAGTGCTACTACTGCTTTTTTAGTTTTACGTTTTAATACCCGTCCGCGGCCTGCAGAGCTTTGCACGAGATTAAGTGATAAGTTATATGTATAAAGTATATTACGCGATATATAATATAAATACATTTAAAAATAAAATAAAAAGTTTGAAGCTAATTAAAGAAGATTTTTTTTTACAAAACTGTCGAACTCCATTGACAAAATGATTTCTCATGTTTGAATTGAGGAGTGGTGCTTTTATAGTTTATGGGTAGGAGAAGTTACATAATTTGAAGGCTTAAAATTGGACTTAGGGGGTACTCTAGTCTAGAAGCATGATTTGTAGGTGTTTTTTCAGGTGCAATAAAAAAAAGCAATAATATTTTTGAAGCCATTATTTTACCAAATATTTATTGAACATTAAAAAACACATAAAAAAATCAAATGAAAATATTCAAAAATTTAAAAGTTACAGGGTGTTGAAATGGGGGTCTCAAAAATATGGCGCGCCCTGATTGACACGATTGCAACCCTCCTAGTTATCCGAAAAAAAAAAAATATTTTTAATTCAAACAAATGCTGCTATGGTATGAACCTCGGAGAAGTCATAAATTTTTTTTCGCAAAATGGCGGCTGTCTGAAAAGAAAAATCATTTTTTTACCAGTTTTTTTGACTTTTCGATTTTTTTTAGAATAGTAAAAATTAAAATTTTGTTATAATTCTGGTTCATGCCATAAAGTAATGTATAGAGAAGGCTCACGATCAAGATCAAATTACAAGTAAATTGGTTTAATAGAACTTGAGATATCGTGTCAACCGTCACGAAAAAAGTGGTTTTGAGAAAAAAGTGTTTAAAATTTTGTCCTACTTAGATTTTGGTTAGATTATGTCCAAACCGCGAAATTAAAATGGTTATAACTTTTAAAATAATGCGAATTTCGAAAAATTCTTTTAAGGAGATATTTTTGAATATTTAAACTTTGGAAATATGAAGAATTTTTTTTTTCCTAGACTAGAATACCCTCTTAAGCGGGATAATATTAACTTAAATAATATAATATTCACTAATCTGTGGTGAACAGAAAAACTTAAAATAATAATTAAATAACTTTGGAACTACCGTTCCTTTTTCAGGGCAAAATATACTAACTAGATATTACAAAACAACGGGTTAAACAATATATATACAAAGTGTTGGAGCGGGGAGGGGGGAGAGCCTGACTAGGAATTAGTGAAGAGTAAGAGGAGGAGACAGAATGGACGGTGAAAGGGAAGATGTCTAAGAAGAGACTGCAAGATAATATTTTTTATTTATTGATAATAGACTCGTAATTATTAAGGGATTTCTTTATTTATAAGGCTTTAGTTATTGAAGTGTTTTCCTTTATTATGAACTTGAATAATGATTAATTTTTTTTTTCAGAATTGATTATTTGCAATGATATATTGTAAATAGTTAAAAAAATCGGAAAAATTACTGTTATTAAAACACCTTAAATGTTCTTTGATAATGCCGAAATCACGAGTCGTTTCCCGATGTTTAATGAGGCAGTCATAAATAATAAACTTAAATAACATAATAGTTACAAAAACTTCACAAAACAGAAAAAAATAGAAATAAAAAATAAAAATATAAAAACCTATCGCAGAAATATAATAAATTTACTTGTCAATAATAATAGGTTGATATGTACAGGGTGATTCTAAACTAATAAGAGTGGTAACATAACAAAATGAAACTGTAAACGCATACCAATATTACGAATATTCTTCTACCATAACACAATATTAAAATATGTGATTTTAAAACGATCGAAAGTATTTTCGTTATGTATTTTTGGGGTGTTCTGGCGTATTGCGCTGCCTCATTCTTTAGCCGACGCTTCCGGCAGCGTTACAGGGTCCATCACACATCTGATTATGGACACTGTAACGCTGTCCGAAACGTTGGTTAATCGAGGTAGCGCAACATGGCATAACACCCCAAAAATAAATAACGAAAACAATATTATTTCTTCGAAAATTGATATACTTGTTGATGAGGATGTGTTTAAGATTTCTTTCTTTTTTATATATTTTTTGTTATTCTTTTATTTTTATTAGAAACTAAATGTTCAAATAATTAATAAATTACAAATGGGTCATATTTATAATCAATAGTAAATTAACCGTAAATTATTCCTAAAACGGGAATCATCCTAGTTGGACAGTCAAAACATTTTATAAATAATGTATATATTTATTTGTAAATATTTTACTAAATAAAAAAAATAAAAAATAAAAATAAAAATTCGAAATAACTTTTGGGCTTATTAATAGTTGTTTGATTTGTGATTTAAAAGCTTTCTATTTTTTTTTCTGTTTTGATTTTAAGGTCATTAAAAATGTTAAAACCTTGGTGAGTGTAATCGTGTTATTGTCTATAGTGTATTTTTTTATTACGGTTGTTTTTGTTTTGTTTTTTGTTAGTTTTTTTCACATGTTCACAGTTCACTCGTTTCTGCCTTCAAAACTCAGCTTCCCCAAAGATGAGTTATTGTTAAATGGCCCGCCATAGACTTATTTACTTAAATAGATTATTCACAACAAAAACTATACCAAAACATGTGAACACCTCAGCGTAGATTATCCTAATGAGATTTTTACCATACACTAAATCTTTTATGGTACACATCATTCTTACTTTATACTACGTAACACCTCAGCACAGGTTGTCCTTTACACATATACGATCAAGGAAATGCAAAATGAATAGAAATTTAAAAATAATATTTATTTATACTGGATTTTACAGATGTTCGCACTCACGCGAGAACAATCCAGTTATAAAAACTCCGTAATTACACAATTACAAAAATCTACAATTACGTGCAATTAAAAACGGATACGTACAATTAGAAAACAAAAACATCACAAATAAAAATACAGCATTATATATACAAGCTCACTCAAGTAACACATTACAATGAGCGGCAAGAGACGTAAGAAATTCGCGAGGCATGCATAGAGAGACAATTGACACAATATAATTAGTGATAAAATATCTACTTCAGCTCACTCTATCTTGTTATATAGTCGACATGTCAGGGGGCTAAAGTAGGTGATATTTTTTTTTTTTTTTTTAATCATTTATTCCAGATCTCGGGGAGGGTGGTGCAGTCCCACGAGTTCCATATTATACATATATAATAATCAAGAAATGATGACAAGATATACAAAGGATACATAAAAAAAATATTTACATGAATATTATTTTAATAATAATAATATTATTTTCAATTTTTTTCTTGTGAAAAATGTTATGGCGTCTTAAACACTGGGAATTGGGGACTTTCATTTCAATACTGCTAAGACATAATGTAATGTCAAGATGGTCGTGAATAATTTTATGTAAACATATTAGATCAGTCAATTGCCTTCTAGTTAATAAATAAACAAAAATAAAAGCATAACACCCTCGCATAATGCAAAAAGCTACCGTAAGCGCATACACATTTCATGAACTGTTTTGGGGGGATTACTTCAAAGCTGCGTAAAATCCTCGCCAGCCGCGAAACCCGCGAAACCTCTCTCACCATACATTAAAACATACTTTACATTAAAACAGAAAGATTAGACCGTTATAGTTCCCGGCGACTAAATTATTATAACATAAAACATCAATTAGACCACCTGAGCACGGTTTGGTGAAAAATTCAATGATAGCGTTAATTTTATAGTTGTTATTATTTAACAGAAGAGTTTTTAAAATATCCTTGGAAAGGTGGTGTTTAAGATGAAGCCATAGTAAATAATGCAAAATCACACAAAATCATGTGTTTTTGTTTTGAAAATTTGATCGCTTAGAAATATTATAGATGCTTCAATTAAATAATGCGTGTAGAACATATCATGGCACTTAAAAATATCGGTCATTTTTTTTAATAAGCCTAGAAAAAAATAAAGTAACAGGTCTTTAAAAAAACACTTTCCAGTGCAAACTCTCCTACTTATGAACATCTTTTCGGATATGATTTTATTGCTTATTGCAGCAAATTTAGTTTTATGATAATCGCAAAAAAAAAATGATATTTACGCCCGATATTCACAAAATAAAATAAAATATGCACATTTGCGTTGTTATTTCACGATACGGCTGGCAGCCAACGAATGTGGATTTTCAAAGTGACCTTTATGTCGTTCACCGAAGGACTACTGGCTTGCCACACCCCACTTCCATTCAGAAACGCCCTGGCCGGAGCAGGGAGCAGACGTGTGACTCCACGTCGCTCGGTTCCGTGAAATTAATTTTAAATTTCCTTGTTACAATAAACAATGTGTAAAAAGAGAGTTAATGTTTTTTTTAGGTCTTTACGAAGTCAACCTGTCAAAATAAATTCTCAAACACCTTTTTCAACCGTTCCAAAAGCTTTTTCTCAAATATTTTTAAACTCCTCCCACAATGGGCGTGAATTCCGACTTCGATTTTTCCCTGGACTATTGGATCCCCTTAAGAGAATACGACGACGAAGAGAACGACATATTTCAAAGCAGAGAACCACTCACGTTTTTTTGCCTGTCGCACTAGGGGTGACCGGACAACTCGGAATAAAACCAACTCAGAACCATCTCAGATAAGTCATTTAGAATGAGATAAAAAATATTTAAAAAAAAAATTGTTAAATAGGTTAGGTTAGGTCAGGGTTATCGGATAATTTAAAATATTTTTTTCAAAGCTTTTAATGACTTTTCGAGGAGGTGTTGAGTTGACTTTATTCTCATGGCATGGAACCCTCACTAGGATATATCTGTGTCGAGACAGGCTTAGAGATACATAAATGAACATATTTAAGGGGCATATTTGGTAGTTACAAATTACAAAAATATTTTAGGTTACATACATATACATTAAACTGTCACTTACACAATTCCATCCTAGACATATACGAGTACACATTCAGAATTTATTTTTGACTAAAATATGTCAACCTTACGAACATAATTACACGCTCGTTAACCAGACCAACGCGCAACGCCTGCGCCAGATCCTCAGAATTAATTAGTGACAGGAGTTGGTTGTCTCAGATTGCCAGTATTTCGTATGTAACTTGCTACTGCAGGAGCAGGTACTGAAGCTGAGTGCTTCAGGATTACCTTTCTTCCTGTTACACGCCTTGTGTCGAGAAACGAATAAACCAATTAATTAAAGGTATATTCTAAATACAACATTCCTGAGCTTATTTGGAGTAAAATATATACGTCAGTTTGCTGTCCGATGATATATTTTTTTGAATATTTATAAATAATAAATTTTCCCGGCAACTATGTATATCCAGCTTACCCGCCCTATTCAGGCAAACCGGATAAATTTAGATTTTGAAATGAAGTCATTTTAGTCTTATAAACAAATGATAGTCTGGGAATATCTTTAGTGAAACTTCTTTAGTCCCGTTAGCGATTCGGAATTCGGATGAAACGGAAATTACGCGTACAGCACCTGCGAAGCATTATACTCTTAACAAGGCTCCTATTGGTTTAGATATAAAACGGAAACGACGTGAGGTTTGCGCTCATTGGCCTGCTCACTGCGCTTAGATTATGACCTCACTTTTCAAGGCTCCTTGTTTCTTCGTAGTTTGAGATTGTTCGGTAAAGTTTCGCTTCCACCGCGTGTTAACTGCACACGATTTTTTTTGTTGCATTCTTTTTTGACGTGATAACTTCTTATAAATCGATGAACGCTGGCTGCATGCACGAAAAAGCATGACTCACTGTCACGTTGCGCCTAAGCTGAGCGTGCAGGCCAGACCGCGGAACAAGCGTTCGGCCTAAGCGTTCGGCTTGTGACGCATCTATCTCTCCTCAACTCCATCGTTATTATATGACGTTATCACGTAAAATTATCGTCCGTAAACCAACTTTACAGAAAACCAAAAAAAATTTTAAGTGTCTAAATACAAATAAGTTTCCTAACCGATCGGCTTTTTTTTAGTCAAACTTAATAAACGTCCGGTCCCTACTTTATCTTACGAGTATAAACGTTCAACTTTTGTAGTTAGGTAGGTACCTATTTATCATTACACATTTACGAGTATACTCTTTACGTATTTTTTTATCAATAACTAGCTGGTAGAGGTCTTGCGTTGCAATGCCATTCAAATAAATAAATTGTTTCTCCCTGCATGTCCATTCCCACGCGTCCCCGTTCCCCTCCCGCGTCGCTTTCCTCTCCAGCGTTCTCCTTCCGCCTTCCCCGCCTTCCCCTTCCCTTCCCTCTCTTTTACTAAACTACTTTTTTAATGTTTAATAAATATTTGGTAAAGTAATGGCTGGTAAAAATATGATGTTTTTTATTGCACCTGAAAAAACACCTACAATTTATGCTTCTAGACTAGAATACCCCCGTAATGTAAGTATTTTAGTTGATAAAACTAACTTCACTGTCTTGTGTACCTCATACGTTTGTACTAAAAGTAAATATCCCGCTCCCTCACAACACACATGTCCCAGTTCTTTTTCAGTATTACTACAAATGTTTGGAGATGGTGAGGTTGTGAGGTTGCGAGGTGTTTGGTCTTACATCAGTGAGAATTGGCTCTACATTACTGCGTTTCGTACATAATACTCCATTTTATGTCACACCCCACACCCATTTGTGGAAATTTTCTCTCTGAAATTCGACCTCTCTCCCCCCCTCCCCTTCCTCCCTCACCCCATGTCCTTGCAGACCCTCAAAAGATAAAAAAAGTACTGCTTCTTGAGATCTTTTGACTGCTAATAATGCATTTCTTTTTGATAAATGTGTTCGAAACCCAATTTTCGGAACCAATAATTTTGGATTCGTTGCCAATTTTAACATCTATTACGCCCTTCGACTCAGTTGGTCGAAAACTCATGAGCTCTTTTTTTCACCCTCATTTCATTATTTGAGTACCTCACACGAACCCATTATGAAATCGTGTCCTACCCAACACTCCTTCACTGCACTTCATTTCACTTCACTTCACAATTTCTATTCTCAAAGTTATAGCATGCATGCATGAACAGAGTGTGTATTTAGCGTGAAATTTCAATCAAGTAGACATTAATTTCCGTGAAATGAGCATGACACAATTATGGGAGAGACGGGGATGCGCACGCTTATGCATCTGGACACAGTGTCTCAGATCTATCGAATGTAATAACTAACAATAACGACATCTAGGCACAATCCGTTATAACATGCATCCAGTGTGTATTTATTGTTATGTTTTTAGGCATATGTATGGCGAGATTCTTGGCTACATATCCTAAGATCGTGGGTTCGATCCACCGGCGTTGCCAAACACATTTAGTTTAGTATTTTATGTGTTTTTGAAGTGACATTTTTTAGGCTCCGTTAGTGATTTAAAATTCGGATGAAACGGAAGTGCGTCACTAAATTATTTGACGAGTCGTCGGTTCTAATATAATGCGGTAAATTTGCGCCTCGGCGCGAACCTCCCATAGCGCAGCTTTCAGCTCAGTGTAAGGCTCCTGACAAATCGCGGCCATCGAGACAGACATCAGGCAAACGAAGGTTTGAATCCTACGAAATCCAAAAAAATAAACATTTTAATTTTTGTGAAATCAATATCCAATCTTCAAAAAACTTTAAAATAAACAGCACAGAAATGAAAGCGACATCTAGCGACTTTCTAGTTTCACTTCTACCGCGTGAATTGCACACTCTGATTTTTTCATATATATATAAATAATGTAAATTAATGAATAGTATATTTGCAGACCGTTCTAGAGTAATAAAAAATACTTTCGTTGTCGCAATGGTGATAAACTATCGTTTAAAATCAAAACGTTGCTTTAAAATTGATCTAACCGTATTTGGTAACCAAATCTGGATATCCAGGTACTTCTCAACCCTTTTCCTTACCCTCCATTCTCCCTTTACCCTGACAAAATACCCCATGCCATATTCCATGTTTGAGAGGAGTCGGGACTTGGGAGTCTTGTGGGTTATTCACATTAAAAGAGATTCTTGGTATATAATTTATTAAGCAACCGTCACGCATCGATCGAAGCTGCCATTATCAGTGTGGAGATTATTGTTGGGATTTTATTTACCGAGATAAATAATTAGCTCCAGCGTTTGTAATGAGTGAGTTCGGTTAATTGTGAATGACGCCCGGCACAAGGGGGAGACTCAGACACCGGTACAGCGGGAGTCAGAGAATGGTAGACGCTTCTTTGAACGGATTAATAATACTGGATGACCGCAACTGTCTTGACGCTGCAAAGCTTTTAGGATTGTGTGTTATTGGATTACCAGAGACTTCAGAATTAGTTTGGAGAGGTATAAATCGTAAGTTAGGTGGGTACTTTCAGTCCGATATTATGTTATAGCTATAGCCAGTGGGTAATCATGAATTTTTCCATTGAAAGTTCAATCGGAGATTAAAATAGGAGAACAAAAATTCACTCAGATACACGAAAAATTCTTATATTTTTCAGTAGATCCATCGAAAAAATTTCATCTTATCATCATCCCAGAAATTAGCGACCTAGCAACAAAACACAATTCGACAATTCTTTCAAATGTCATTGGCCAAAGTTCGTAGAAAATGAAGCCTTATTGAGCCTTATCGAAATATGAATATAATAATTTCCGTAAAAATTGGTGTTTAAAATTTAAAATTTCTAAGGGAAGCAAAACACGGGCAGCTAAGGTTCACAGATCGAACTCTCTGACGTCACTAGGGTACGCCGCCCCGGGAACCATTTATTTGATAACAAACACCTCTGCCATAGATCACCCCAAGTGGTTCGCTGTGTGTTGATTTAGCAGGGGTGCCCGGGTTCATGGGGTGAGATTTGTCCAGGTATTGGCGGCAGATGCACCTGTTCACCTGCACTGTGACGGGCCGGATTGAGGCAGTCAGTCTGGTTGAGGAAGGCCTTTTGACCTTTCCAACCAGACTCTCTCGACCCTTCGCCTTGCACCACAGTTGGAGGGATGGACTCCTAAATCCGTTGGAAGTCAATAATTTTAGGTAAAAAGGTGGTTTCTATTTTTTCTTTCATGTCTCATCTAAATATAAAAACGGAGAATGGATGTGTGAAGATGTGAAGCGATATGAAGCGAAGCTAGACTCCCGAAATGCACATATTGATGTGTGTTGTTTATTTTTTTGATTAAGCAACCAATTTTTTCATTTAAATTTAACAGGAAAATGGCATAACTCTTTTATTTGACGTCTCTTTCACGTGGTGTCGGGGAACATTTCTCCTCTTCTGTGGGAAAGGTACATTAATGAGGAGATAATCCTTTTGTGCGGGCTGCTTATTGCTATAGTAAGGCTTTTTCGTTTTTTCAGCCTGTTCATCAAAATATGAAATAATATAGACTGTGTTGCTTGTAGTTTTTGCCGCATTTTATTTATCCCGCTCACTAAAGTAATGGAGGGTAGGTATAACTTAGACTTTTTTTTCTTAACTGTATCTAAAAAAACTTCTTATTGTAACATTTTTATCATTTGGGAAGACGGTTATACAAAAAGTTTTGAGGTTTTATCCAACGTTCTGAAAATTTTATTCACTAGTTTCATTCCTCTTCTCGAGCTTAAACGTGTAAGAACATCTGTTCTACTGTGCGGTATCTTGAACAAGTGGTGGTAACGACTACGGCTTAAATTTTCAGACACCTACAAGCAATATCATTCCATTTGGACGGAGGCTAAATGGATCGGTACTGAAGATCCAGCCTAGTCCGGTCCTAGTTTGGAGTAATATAAATGTTTTTGCCTTGAAGAAATTCTCGAGCCGTGATAATAATTGTGCCATTCTTAAGCATCGGGGATTTTTGGTGAGCCATCGGATGAATTGTTTATTTTATTTTTTCCTTTTATTTTTCCAAATTTTCATTTTATATAAATTGTAGTTGTTGTGGTTAAATGTTGATTTGATTGCATTAGCTTTTTTAAAAGCTAGAATTTCGAAGGAAGTTTTCTTAAGACAAGTTTTCATAAATCTAGTGATTCCATCGTTCCCAGCATGTCTGCATTCAGATGAAATGGTTACGTAATCTGGTAGGTTATTGGGGATTACTTCTTTCATCTGTGTTTTTGTTAAAATTACAATACCAGGAGAAAAATCCAGACTATCGAGAAGGATACAGAATTTATAAAAGCTTTCTCAAGCTTCGTGGATTCATATTAAGAACTGAAAAGTTAACATATTAAAAGTGATTATTTAGTTAACTTGTATTTTTACAAATTTAATTTTTATACAAAAAAATTCATCAGACATGTGGAAAGATAGAAGTTATTTGCACGTTCAGTACGGTTACTTGATCTTTTATTCTGAAGGAATGTGTTCCGACTGTATTATGTGGAAGATTGGGGCTGATTCATCATTACGTTTCCATTTTTTGCCCAGATAAATTTGTATTGAAAATTTCACCAGGAATAGAAGGTGATTTGGTTTTAATTGTTCTTTTATGTACACAGTATCTTTTCTGTCGACGGGAAAATTAATATATTTTGTTTACCAAACACCGAATTCCCTTTTTAGGTAATAATTTTGTCTCTACTTTCTTTGTTTTGGAATGATACTACCACGTAATACAATCTGGAATGATTTTAGTCTTCTTTATCCGATGTAGCCCATATGGGTCATGCGTATGTTAGTTTTAGTCACATTTCCGTGAGCCTCTCTATTCCTCCCTTGAATTCTGTTTTCCATTGTTTACCCACCACTTCAACACCTAAATGTTTTGTATATCTCAGTATTTTGTAGCTAATGCTAGCAATGGTTATCAACTTCTTTCGGATCGCGACCTCATTTTATAGAAACCAAGTGACCCAAAACCATGCGATGAGGAGGGGTGGGGGAGGGGGTAGTCTGAACGAATTCTGAATTTTATTCCCTTCCCAATTTTTTTCCCGGTTTTCTAATATTTGAAAGTGTTCACCGATTTAACGTCACCAGTGCTTGGTCTCCGAAAATTTGAAGTGAAATTCTTGTAAAAAGATTTAAGAGGATTGACAACACAAGGCCTTCGGATTTTGTGTGTGTTGGGTTGGGACAATGACGAAATAGGTCAAATCACCAAATACCAGTTGGTACTGGTAAAACCAATGCGAATAAAATTTTTATTTTTTACAAATCAAGTGATATATTTTTATTATTATTTTTTATTTTTATTTTAATTTTTATGAGTAAAACCTCAAATTGTAATATTTAACTAAACGAAGACATTATGAGCGAAACTCAATCGAAAATCTGGAAACAGAAAAATCAGAAAAAGATATTTATACCTCTGGGACTCGAACCCAGGACCTCCCTACTTTCCGGGTGGGTGCTCTTGTCCACTGAGCTAAGGTGTCGATATCCAATTCGGTCACCTTTAACTGTACCACATTTCGACTAAGAACCACTCATATTATCTTCATTTTTCTTAACGCATATTTTTATTGGTTGCCGTCTTTATGCATGATTGCAAGATTCAACTCGAACTAAATGCAATCTAGTGTCTGGATAAATTTTTCTGGATAATAGAAGATAATATGAGTGGATCTTAGTCAAAGTATGGTAAGTTAAAGGTGACCGAATTGGATATCGACACATTAGCTCAGTGGACAAGAGCACCCACCCGGAAAGTAGGGAGGTCCTGGGTTCGAGTTCCAGAGATGTAAATATCTTTTTCTGATTTTTCTATTTTTCCAGATTTTCGATTGAGTGTCACTCATAATGTCTTCGTTTAATTAAATATTACAATTTTAGGTTTTACTCATAAAAGTTTAAATAAAAAAAATAATAATATTCATCCTAGACTTGCAGAAGAGTCAATAGATGTCGCACATTAAATAAAATGGATAAAAATTTATCCAGACACCATCTAGATTGCATTTAGTTCGGGTTGAATCTTGCAATCATACATAAAGATGGCAGCCAATAAAAATATGCGTTAAGAAAAATGAAGATAATATGAATGGTTCTTAGTCGAAGTATGGTACAGTTAAAGGTGACCGAATTGGACATCGACACTTTAGCTCAGTGGACAAGAGCACCCACCGGAAAGTAGAGAGGTCCTGGGTTCGAGTCCCAGAGGTGTAAATATGTTTTTCTGATTTTTCTGTTTCCAGATCTTCGATTGAGTTTCGCTCATAATGTCTTCATTTAATTAGATTTATTTTTAACTAACAGGTCTATTTTATAAGGGTATAGAAAAGGCGTCGAAAATAGATATTTAAAAATAATGCCGGTAGGAAGATCATTTATTGTAATTTAACACATTTTCTGTCGAACTTATACTTAAACCTAATATTTGTTTAATTTACTGTTTCAGTCAGGGACCCCACAAAAAATCCCTCACGACCCCATTTGGAGTTGGGCTGTAGGTGAGCAACCTAAGCGGTTATAAACAAATGTATGTGTTTATATTGTGATACATTTATTATTTGTACATAAAAAATGTTTAAAATAATAATTATACTGATGATTGATCAACCAAAAAAATAATGTTACAAGTTCGATCTTAAAAAATCAACAAAATATCGAATATTTTCCGGATTCTGAGCATTTCATAATAACCATATAACACGAGGCTTGGTATTTGAAGCACGTATTCATATTGGAAGTCGTTTCCACAAATATAAAAGGGATTATTAAACGCAGTTTGAGGCCC
Organism: Glyphotaelius pellucidus; assembly: GCA_936435175.1. Taxonomy (NCBI): domain Eukaryota; kingdom Metazoa; phylum Arthropoda; class Insecta; order Trichoptera; family Limnephilidae; genus Glyphotaelius; species Glyphotaelius pellucidus. Next base: position 42,042,993 of record OW386542.1, on the reverse strand, counting down.
GTACCAGTGTTAAAAACATAGTTCACCGGCGCCCATTCTCCCGGGCACAATGCTAGCGGCAGCTATTGGATGCAGCGCCTCGCAGTTACCGGACGCATTCAATATTCCGGATTTCTGCCTTCTGCTGACATAATGATCGTTATTTACCGCCTGCCTACAAGGATGTAATATATCCGGTAAATTTCTTAACACTGACGCTACAACATCTCGCAGAGTCCTGAAAGTCTATGTAAAAGTCTATGTAAAAGTTTCCTTATGACGTTATCTTATGACATTTTCTTATGACGAATTTTTGAATTTAAAACCGAATCACAACGATAGCTTGGTTAGAAATTCCACGTACACGGATGTTAGGCGTGAGGCGAAGCGTAAGGCGTGGCGTCAGACATGCAATCAAAGTCGGGTTCTGAAATTCAACCACGCAGACGAAAGGCTATTAATACTGATTGATGATGATGATTTATGATTGATGAAGATGATTCAAACAAATTCAACATAAACAAAACAAAAAACAATTGTGAGAAGGTGGTGTTATTTGTTGTTTGGTTTTTGGCAAATAATGCGTTCGCCATCGTTGCAATTCAAATATAATGTGCTAGAGATCGGTTCACTCCCAGTTTAAAGCGACGATTCGGAAATAATCAATTCTAACCGCGAGCGGCACGCGGCTTTACTATTTTCAACCAATTTCACCACGAACAAATCACTGTTATTTCACAAACCGAGATTACATACGTACCCTCTGACACATTTCATCTAACCCCATACAGGAATGTTCAATCCATGTGTACATAGGGTGTCCGAAAACTCATTATTTGTGTTATTTAACAATTAATTCATTTAAAATAATATATAGTAAATTTGCAGCACGCTCCAGAGTGGAAGATACTCTCAGTATCGCTCTGGTGTAAGGCCACCATTATTATTTTAATTATTAAATTATGAAAACACGATTTAAATACGAAATAAAATTACTTGTGCACGCCGGGATTTTAACCCGCGAACTCCGAAGAGCCTAGCCCCTCGACCACAGAGGCTTTCGAATGGTATAAAAAACAATTATAAAATTACTTAAAGTAAAAATACATTAAGGGGGGGGGGGGGGTAATGTTTTAAAACTCATTTTTCAAATTATTTTTTTTTCTAAATGTACAATATGAGAGTATTGTGCCAAAATTTCAAGAAAATGGGAGCAAAACTAACGAAAATACGGCATTTCAAGCGACCGGCCCTCTTGCTCTATTCAAGTATATTTCGAGTAAAACAAAACTTTAAATTGATTTTCTGGCAAACAATGTTTTTTAGTCCGTGAACATCATAACTCAAAATCTACTTGACCGATCTTTTTGAAATTTTGCATACTATTTTTACACATAAATCAACAGGTGGTAAAGGAGAGGTTTTTTTTAACCATTTTTTTCCATTTTATAATAACAAATTCCCCGATAATTTTTGCAAAAATCGCATTTTTGACTTCAACATGCTGCAAAAAAAAAAAAAAAAACTCTTCGTCACTACCTGGAATTTCATTTTTTTTTTGTTTCAAATGAATTGTTAACGAGTTATGATGTTCACCGCTAAACACATTTTTTCGAAGCGCCTCCGGAGATTCGCTCTCACGGACTTATTTATTAATATTTTTAATTAAATTTTTTTTCAAAGATATTTCAGATGTTATACTATGAGATGTATTTAAAAGAAATAAGCTAACATTATTCATATTTCCAGAAAAAAATCATGAAAATATGCCTTTTTTCGCCTTTAAAACCTTACCCCCCTCCCTTTAAAAAAAAACAGTTATTCGAATTAAAATATTAATATTATCTTACGTTATTATATAAATTATACATAAGTTTATGTAAATGAAATTATATTTATTTATTTTTTTATAAATAAACGCCCTTTTTCGGGGCATTTACATATATAGCATAGAAAAAACATTTTATTGTACATAACTGAACTGCCTCAATAACAATATTTTAAATTTATTCAAAGATAAATTGAAGATGTCCACTGACTTGGTATAATTAATATATAAAATAGGTTAATAAAAACAAATGTAAAACTATGAAAATAAATTTAAGAAATGGCTATTTTAAAAAAATATTTGATTATTAATAATATTTAATTGGCTAACAATATTTTTTATAATTTTCAATAACCAGTTATTTTTGTATGTAATTTTTTAAACCTTTATTTGTATCAAAAGAATGGTTTGCTTCCAAAATGAGGTTGGAAAATTAAAAATAATAATATTTATTGTTTATCCAGTCGGATAGTTACTATTTAATTGTTTTTTTGGTTAGTAAATAATCTTAATTAATTACGTTTTGGTTAGGGAAGAGACTAATTTAAATCGAGACTAATTATTTTCATAATAAGTATTCAAACTCACGCGTCTCTAGGTTACATACTCAAAACTTAACAAAATTCCTTTCTCCCAATCGTGTTTTAAAATTTTCAGGTCACCTATGAATGTATATGGATGTATCACCTATGAGTCCGGTAAGTGGTGGATATCCTTTCAACTGTGTATGAAGAACCCTAAAGCCGTTTTGTAAAACAAATTGTCTTCTTCTCCTTTTTCTTCCCCTTATCCTATTCGACCCATTGCATCGACAAAGCTCCTCCATACGTCCCTGTCTTGTGTTGATTGTTCGGTCTCCGTCCATGGCAGTCCCATCCTCTCCTCACACAGTTTCTGGAGTTGCCTCGCCCAGCTGTGTCTGGAGCGGGACGTTTACCTTCAGGAATTGCACTCAGTATTTTCCTCGGAATTCGGTCATCAGACGTTCTTAGTACCTGTCCAAGCCACCTCAGTTGTGATTTTTCTATGAAGAGTAGCAGTGGTTCAATGGTCAGATCGTCTCGGATCGTCGCGTCGTGTCAAATTGACAAATTGTCATGTTCGGTAAAAGTCTCACGGTTTTCGAGTTAATTGAAATTGTAGAAATTTTCTAAAATTTAAAACTTTGCTCAAAGGACAATACGCAGCCTGTTTTTTGTTTAAATATTTGTCTTGATTAGTAGCGCTATCTGAAGTATGCAGGATGTTCGGTGGTAAAACAGACATTACATTAGAACGGTCCGGTATATTAGTACGATATTTTGAAATATCCTACTAGTAATCTAGAAAACATAGACATTTTGTTTGTTTGTGTTTCTGGATTATAATTGAGTTGGTGGTGTTTATGAGTAATCTGAGTATTGTCACAGATAGACGGTACAATTTTACAAATAACTGCATACTCAACTCAAATTTCGATTTTTCGGAGTTGTATGACTAATCAACCGGACGATCGATGTAGATATATATACAAGAATACAAGTATATTGTGTTACCTTTCTTCGTGCGGTGCTATCTCCTATTGGATTGCCTATCGTCATATCAAATAGAAAAAAAATCAGAGTGTGCGAATCACACGCGGTAAAAGTGAAACTAGAAAATCGCTAGATATCGCATTCTTTTCTTTTGCCTGTTTATTTTAAAGTGGTTTGAATATTGGATATTAATTCAGAAAAATAATTTTTTTTCTTTTTGGATTTCGTAGGAATCGAACTCCGTTCGCTGGGTCTATCTGGCCGCTTGGATTTGTCAGGCACCTTGGCCGCTGCGCTACGGAAGGTTCGATCCAAGGCGCGAATTTAGCGCATTATATTAGAACCGAGGACCCATTAAAATATTAAATTTTAGTGACGCACTTCGATTCATCCGAATTTCAAATCACTAACAGGGCTACAGAAGTATCACTTCAAAAAGGTGAAATTTGCTTAAATCTCGCACAAAGCCGTGTCGAAAGTAAGTAGAGATGAAGTATTTTTGGTTACAATAAAGATACAGTTAGATGCCTACTGCCTAATACAGATAATTGTGCAATCAATATCCAATTCCTTGACTTGAAAAACGAAGGCGGTGTATTTCAATTATTGAGCTCGGCTTAATCCTCCAGGATTAACGTTTTTAAATGGAGGAGGCTTCTCTTTCAGTTAGCGCTGACATTTGCTTGATACTCGTGCCTGCGCTTTGTTTGTGATATTTGTAATTGGACCAGCTTTCTAACTGAGTGCTGTCTAACTGAGTATTCATTAGTTGATAATGCATGGAATATTATTCACCAGAGTATTTTCATACCCGTTAATTAAAAAAAGTTTAAAATGAGCGGAATAAATTTTATAATTTTAAAACAATGTGTTACAATTTGAGAGGCGGATACGGGTGCCAAACCAACACCTCTACCGTAGATCACACCGATTACGTTTGGTGACTTAAGATGTTCAAATTATGAGGTTTTTCCGGGTCTTGGTGGATGCGTCTGCCCACCAACTGCGTGGCAGACCGGATCGCGAGAGACCGGTTGAGGGACATTTTTGGACCTCTCCAGCAGCAGAACATCGCTTTACACCACAATGGGAAAGATTAATTCATACGTCCGTCACTCCTGGATACACTGACACCCAAATTCCTATCCATTCCTCATGCCCTTTTCCTGCTCAGAACTTCTCCTTCCTTCCCTGAAAAGGTCTTCCACAGAGCAGCCTCAAAGATGACATAGGCCTTGAGAGGAATTATTTTTCTCAGAACCTCTCGTGTGGAGTAAATATAAAAAAAGTAATTTTACTGTCGTACTTTTATAAGTTTGAAATTTTAAATAATGTTATTATTAAAAAAAATTATATTTAACTAAACCTTCATAATAAATTAATAAATGCAGTATTATTAAAAAAACGTAACAAACATTTAGTTTAATTCAGGTATGTTTTAAGGTTTTCACGGCCAAAAAGTATTTTTGTTATTGTTTTTGGGGTGTTATGCCGTGTTTCGCTACCTCCTTCTTTAGCCAACGTTTCGGACAGCGTTACAGTGTCCATCATCTCATCTGCCCTGATGATGGACACTGTAACGCTGTCCGAAACGTTGGCTAAAGAAGGAGGTAGCGAAACACGGCATAACACCCCAAAAACAATAACAAAAAAATTTAGTTTTATTGTTTAAAAAACCATCATGTTTCGTAAGATGGCTTACGCACTAAATTACAAAATAGACTTATATTAGATATGTAAATGGATGGGTGGGAGTGCGAAGTAAGGAGAAAGGGGTGTCCCAGGTCCCAGGGCATAATTTAAAATGGGAACAAATTTAACAAAGTGCAATTTAAAAAGATTTTTGATTGTTGATAATATTTAAACTCTTCTTTACACTCTTTCTAATTTCTAAGTTTTCAAGATTATCTAAATGGATACCATTAAATTACTGTACAATAACGCAATTCAGTTATTATTATTAAAAAAAACTCCGAGAAAGTATGACTGCGACATATGTCTCTCTATCCTACTTTCAAAATTCCTGGAAGTTTTAGCTGTGTAAAAAAAACCTTAAAACTTAAATTGACACTCACAAGAAACCTTAAAACTTAAATTGATACTCACGAGAAACCAGCAACACGTAAAATTAAGAAACCTTCATTCCTCCTATCTTCTAAGCTTCAACAATCGATTACACTTTACCGTCCGTCTTAAATACATTGTAGTTAAGCCGCCGCTACCCGAATTTCTACCGCTTTCTTACATATCTCCCTTAAACATGTGAAGTTTTTAAATCTTAAGCTCTGTATGTATTTTTAAATCTTAAAAATGTATGTTATTTTTGAAGATAATACCTAGACGCGTTCCACGCCGAAACACAAATTATATGAAATTTCTTCGATAGAAAAAAATCGCTAAATATGCTCTGAAAATTATTAAAAACACGTCTGTTTCTATTATTTTACAAGTTATAGTTATGGAAAAATTCACAATGTTTCTTTAAATGATACTTAAGACGCCTTCTACGAGATTTTGCTCTATTTTAAACGATTCATGTTTTATTAAACGTTTTCACAATTTTCGCTTCAATTTTATCATTTAAATATTGGCGCGCTCTGTCCAACATTCGTAATTACATATCTCTCCATCTTCTTCTTTTTGAGCGGGGAAGCGCCGTCTTAAGATGAAGCAATGCAAAATAATGCAAAATCATACAAAATCATGTGTTTTTGTTTTGAAAATTTGATCGCTTAGAAGCATTACAGATGATTCAATTAAATATTGCGGGTAGAACAATAACTTGGCCCTTAAAAATATCGGTAATTTTAATAATTTTAAGTCTTTTTTTTAATAAGCCTTGGAAAATAACATTTTCAAGTGCAAATTCTCCCACTTATAAACCCTTTTTTGGATACGGTTTTATTGCATAATGTGACAAATTCCGTTTTTTTTAACGATAATCGCAAAAAAATAAATAATTTTTATGCCTGAACTTTACAAAAAAGAAAAACATGAACTTTGGCGATGTTCTATTACAGGAAATTAAAAAAAAGCATTACCCAACTGCAAATTTCAACCTTACGCGATCCGCAGAAAGAACGAAAACGCGTCGCATTATCCCACTCAGTTCGAGCCGGATAACGTGCTCTGTTCTTCGCGTCGCTTTGTTCTATAAAAATGTACCAGCAAAATAACAAAACACGTTGTTGGCTATTGATTGGTCAACGCTAAAGTCGCTTGCTCCGCCCAATTCTGAATGGGTCCAGGACTAAGGGATCGTTTTAAACTAACGGGCGTTAATAAATATAAGCCTATGGCAATAATCATCAAAAATCTTTAAAGTGATATATCAATATCACATTATTTTGGATGGGTTTGAAAACTGCACTTTATAAGGGGCATTCGTGGTGAAAAATAAATAAGCCCCGTTAAAGTGTTCACCAGCGGCTTTGGATTTGTTCGATCGATGCCTGGTTCAGTGCTCATATTACTCATTATACCCGGACTCGGAGTGCCGAACTAAATTACGAACAGTTCCTTTGTCTTGACGATAATTTCACCATTCATTATTCAAACACTCCATACTTTCGATAGCTCCGTGAAACATGTCCGCCTTTGAAAGCATGTACGCGTACGTGTTTGCATAATGTACGATATACGTTCACCGCACAAACTGCATACTGGTCGTGAATAATTCAATCAATCTAATAACATATTGAAGATCTCAGGCATTATTATCGAAGATTGAAAAATAATTTGACTGGATTGCATGGAATAAGGAAGTTGAATCCATTTTTTTTTAAATTTTATCAATGTTCACATTCAAACTTAAATACTAGTATTTTTTTAAGTTCGTTTTCATAATTACATTAATTCTCAAATTTAAAATTTTATTAAGCCCGCCAAAACGAGTGGATCCGAGCGGTAAGGTGCGGGATGTGCTTGTGACGTCATTTGGGCCCTGAAAAACACGTTGCTTGGGCATTTTGTTTGTATGGAGATTTTTTAAATTCTTCAATAAGGAATTCCAGTAATTTTTTTATCAATGTTAACCATCTATCAGATTTAATAGTATTTAAAAAATATATTTTGATCAAGATTTCATAGTTGAATTAATATTTAAAGTTAATTTTTGTTTCTCCCGCCTAAACTCTTCCCAGTACGGTATTAGGGATGATTGACAAGTAACAATTGTTGTCAGGCATTCCGAATCAGCTGTATGACGTTCGCCATTTTGGAAATCGGAATTGCGGAGGGTTGCGAGTACCTAGCATTACGATTGTTTTTGTACAGTTTAAAGTTTCTGATATGGTATGTAGTTTTTTAAACAGATTTAGTATTATATTAGTATTATTATTTTGTATTGATTTGTATATTATGTTCACTTACTTAAACTAAAAAGACTCATAACAAGATAGCAAGCAAAACTGTTTGGCGTATACCTCTCTTATCATAAACAAACCATCTCTCACGTAATAAAAAGATATGCACCATAGACCTTCTAATGACCGTACAAACTGAAATACAGATGACGTCAGAATTTTTTGGAGCAAAGATTTTGAATCATTTTTTAAGAACATTTAATTAATTCTAAGAATAATAACATGGAAATATATTTATATATTTAGAATCGATATTTTATGATCTACATGAATATATTTTTTATAAGTCAAAATATTTTTCACTCAACTTCTTTATTGTAACATGTACAAACAGAAAGAACGCGGGTTTCGGCTTTCAGATTGCCGGCGCTCAGAGCGGCCGGCAGTAGTTTGCACCGAGGAGTGGACATCTGAACTTGGCTTCATTGTGGTTTTACGTGTGTACGTTTACATAAAAACATTCTTGCCGGCGCGCGGCTGCCCATATGCCGAATTGCGCAGGAGAAACCTGGGTTCTTTCTGTTTGTACAAAATCATTAAATTGACGGCAGGCATGGTCTACCGGTAAGGCTCTTGACTCGCAATCCGAAGGTCGCGGGATCGAATCGCGGCGTGGAAAATAAATTTTATTTGAATAATTTGTGTTATTTCACTATTAAATCATTTAAAATAATATATAGTATCGGCACATTCCAGAGTGGAAGATACTCTAGTATCGCCATGGTGTAAGACCACCACTCAAAATTGAAACGTTCCTTGAACTGGCTTTAGCCGTGTTTGGTGACCAGATCTGAATAACCAGGCACTTCCCCACCTTCCTCTCCCCCATCTCCTTCCCCTTCCCATTACTTTCAACCTTACAACATACCCCGATTGTGGATGCCATAGTCTCACTGGCTCCAGACGGGAGCAGTTGGGACTTTTGTGCAGTGTTCATATAAAAATTTTGAAAATGGCAAATTAGTGCCATTTTGTTTTTTTGTAGTTTCCCGTTAATTACCGATTCTAAGTCCGTTATAGCTTTTGAACAAATTGTGATCAGCAGAAGAGGACAACCAGCGTATTATTAAGCTTGCCACATTATTAAAATATGGTAGAAAGCTGAAATTTTTAAAAATTTAAAATGATGAAATGATAAAAATAATAAAAAATTTGCGTGACATCAAGTTTTGCAATTTTACTAAGGATGGGTTGTTTCAAAAAATTTGATGGATTCATCAAATATTTGAAGTTGATTTTCACGTCATGTGTAAGTTCTTTTCAAGTTCTGTTATTATATAGTTGTAGGACAGTTGCTTCACAATACTGAAATAATCACAGAACTTGAATAGAACTTACACAAAACGTAAAAATTAACTTTAAATATTTGATGAATTCATCAAATTTTTTGAAACAACCCGTCCTAAGAGTGATTTGAATTTTTTCGCCGCGGTCAGATTTACCACAACGGAGGGGGCGAGATGGGATTTTTTTTGTGTCGAATGCAATCCTGGGAGGGGCGAATCGGGATACAGAGAAATTTTTGTGATTTCACTGCTTGCGGGGAGGGGCCAAATGGGATACTACGAGGTGTCGGCCAAACTCGCGGGAATATGTGTGGGAGAACACGGGTTTCATTGTTGTTTTCTTTCGTTTTGAAAATTCGTGCAATCAGGCGGACGTGTCGGAAAAATTCCTTGTCACACTTCTCTACACCCTTTCTCACCCCTTTAGGTGTGACGTAATTTATGGATGGCCCCTTAAAGCCCTCATAACGTCGTTTTTATTTTTAATTAATTTGGCTTTTTTATACCGCTCGATAATGCAGAATAATTAAAAAGCGGACGGCATCGGCTGCACCGCATTGTGGGGCAGATTCTTATGTGGGACAGTTCAATGTTCACCGCATTGTAAGAAATAGCTCGACACCACAGAATTACCGGCCATTGTTCACGGCGGATCCGAGGGGGGGAGGACAAGAAAAAAACTCTTGGAATGTGTCCTTTCTGAGGTGCACCTCGCCTCGACCAGCATCATTTGACCTGAGATCAGCGAGACCGTCTTTAGCCAAAGATAGGATAAAAAATATCTCAAAATTTGGTGGCAAAATTTTTGCCGAATATCAATTTTTGATTAAATTTTGCAGAATATCTCAAAATGGTATAATACAGTGACCTATTTTTCAGGGTGTGAAAAAAATCTTAGGTACCTACTTCTTTTTGTAGACGATATCCATTACAACATCTTTGGTGTGTGAAAAATCTTCGGTAAACTTTTCAAATCACACGACACGCTTAATATGAATCAAACTATGCATATTACGTAAACACTAGTTTGGCAAAATTCTAGAAATAAAATAAAATTTAAATAAATGTTTTAGGGAAGTAAAACATTACTTTTTTAATGAAAAAAAATTGCCTATATACTTTTTAAAATATTATTTTATTTCCAAATTTCTGTCAAATTAGAGTTTACCTAATAACCGAATTTTCTTTTGACTTATTGAAATTTTGAAAAAAAAAATTTCCACCTCCCCGAATGAAAATAGCTGTCTTCAGTAATTATTAATGATTCGTATTAAGCGTTCAACCTAATCTTCATAGACATTTGTGATTTTAGGCACACTAAGAATATACACAATTTTGGCTTGTGCATTCCTCTTAAGAATGATTTTTGATATTTCAAGATTAGTTCAATTTCACCAGAAGTAAGGGAAAATTAGCCTTTCTTCAGATGCACAGACATGCCCACAACACTTCTCTATTTATCCCTTCAGTGTATTACTTATCTGAAATTAGCTAAAAAGCCTTTTCGTGCATAAAGCTTTCATTTTCAATTAAATTCAATGAATGTGCATCTATTTATGTTTCCAACAAATCAATATTATGGATATTTTTAAAAAAACGACCTTACCTCTCACGATCACGGGTAACACCGTTCAACTGAAAAGGTCGTCTTTTTATAAAAACAAAAAGTACCCTTTTAGAACGATTAAAAATATCCTTTAATTCTATATTTATAAATAACTATCCTATAACAACTGCCTGGACAAATTCATGTTCAACCGAGTTTTTTTCAATAAACCGAGTTTTTTTAATAAAAATAAATTTATTAAACATCTCAGATTTAGATTTTTACAAATAACAGCTAGCCTTTGTACAAAGCTTTGACCTAGTTTAGTTTCCATTATAATATCGTCGCTTTGAAATGCTTTCAGACAAAGTTTTATTATTGAATTATTTTTATTTTCCAGTAAAAATTGATATTTTGTTACATTGTTATAGTGAATGACTGTCTTTGTAATTTGTTCTTAGTTAATTTTAACTTATCTTTACACGATATTTTTACGTGAATAAAGCACAAGGGTTACAACTGCCAGAAGCGAGTGGGTCTATGGCATCTGTTAATGAGGTACGTTATGAAACTGAAGGGGGTGGGAGAGTAGTTTTTTATGTTTTATTTTTTGACGTGGTAACGTCTTATAAATCGATGAACGCCGGCGGCACTCACGAAAAAACATGACTTATTGTCACCTTACGTCTGAGCCGATCGTGCAAGCGAGCTAAGCCTTCGGCTTGTGACGCGTCTATCTCTCTTCCACTCCTTTTTTATATGAATTGTTTTTTTTATATTTTTTTTATATGAATACTGCACAAGAGTCCCAACTGCTCCCGTCTGGAGCCAGTGAGACTATGGCATTCCAATTGGGGTGTGTTGTGAGACTGAATGTGGTGGTGATGGGTGAGAAAATGGGGAAGAGGAAGGTGAGAAGTATCTGGCTATTCAGATCTGGTGACCAAACACGGCTAAAGACATTTCAAGCAACGTTTCAATTCTGAATGGTGATCTTACACCAGGGTGATACTGAGAGTATCTTCCACTTGAAACGTGCCGTAAACATACTATATATTATTTTTAATTAATAAATTGTGAAATAATATAAATTAACCAAATCAAATTTATTTATCACGTCGGGATTCGATCCCGCAACCTTCGGTATGCGAGTCAAGCCTTACCGCTGGACTACGTCGGCCGTCAGACGAGAAAGGGGAAGGTTAGAAATTGCATGGAAGAAAAACAAAAACTCCCCCTTTCTCGAATAACCCGATAGCATTTGAAAGACTCCTACTCCCTTCACTTTCTTTTTTTTTGATTATTTGGTATAGTTATAGAAATACAAATATTTCGCTTTCTAACTAACTGCATAATTAGAAGTTATATAATATTGAAACATAAAACAAAAATATTATATAGTATTTCACCTTAATTTGGTAATATAACTTTAACATGATAGTTTAGCATGAGAAACAAATAATAAAAATAAAATTACATTAGATAAAAATGCAAACATGAAATAAAAAAATAAAATAAAAAAATTGAAAAATTACAATGACCATATAGGTTTACAAAGAGTTAACCGAAGGTTTAAAAATAGGGTTGGAATGGATTTTTAACATGTTGTAAAAAATTCACGAAGTTATCTGTAAGCATGTGATTATCTAAGTATTAGAGAATAGAGAAGTAATGATAGCCTTTTTGTGTTCTGCAGTAAAACACAGTAATGTACTTGTGGTATGTGTAACTTTATAAAATACGTAAATTTACGTGCAGTAGGTACCTACACATAAGTTTCACTAATTTGTTAAACTGCCTGTTTGTGATCATCTGTTGCCGGTATATACAACCACCAAAGAAACAAACCGATACAAGTGTGATGCCGGCGTTTCCTAAAGTAAGCTCAATTATGCCTTACTTCTGGTCATATCGCCAATCTTTCTTAAGCAAATAATGAATTACATTGGCCCGTCTAACTCTAAAAGTTTGTGTTAATAATTTTTGACGATATCCATTTACTTAAAATCAGAACAGATCCCGCACTTGTAAGAAATAACTGTTTAGAGGGCATAGGGCTGCATTTTAACATATGTTTAGAAGACCTGAAATATTTTACCCACATTTGTGTTTATTCCCTGAACAGCTTTCAGGATAAATTTATTGGTTTCTTTACGGCAAAGGGAATATAAATTTCACATGTTTATGTTCTGTTATTTTACTTTAAAACTCAACCAAAATTCTGGACTGTTTTTATTTACTTAGTCCTGTTATGAATTTAATTATGCATCATAACCTGTTATCATATTATACCGCAGATCTTTGTTTTATTTAATTCTTTTCATTTAGTATTTTATAAGAAAGAAATGCATAAATGATTGAATTTAACTGCAGTACAAAAAAAATACCCTCAATATCCCCTACCGTTACTATGATTCCTTTGCAATCCCTACCTCTGTCTCTCCGTTGACAGTTTTCTGTCTTTTCAGTTTCACATTTTTCGTTTGATGATGGTAGTCTTCAGTGTTTACTTTCACACAATAAGTTATTTCACTATAAAAAACACTGAATAAAAACAAAATCGAGGTCAGTTTACACACGGTAAAAGTGAAAAATTCGCACAATCTCAACCAATAGCTGCCTTAAAAAGTGAGCTAATACTTAAAGCGGCCAATGCGCGCACTTGGATCGTTGTACATAACACCTCGGTTAGGGAAACAGTGAAATAACAGTTTGTTGTATCCAGAAAGAATGCTGAGCTGAAATGCTTAAAAAAAATCGAGTGCGGTAAGGTTCCATTCTGCCTCATTCTCTCGCAGGCTAAATCCTATATATGTATGTGTTTGTTTCTTTTTTGTGTCGTTTGCGTTTCATCGAGAGCTTGAAATCACAACGGTGCTAAAGAAGTTTCACTTCAAAAATCACCGGAGAACACTGCCACATGTAACAACCATCGTTGCTTTTTACGACGATTATGTTTTGTCTTTCAAAGGATTTATAAAATGTCATTCTATCTGTTTAAAAGCCATGCCAACTCAGACTAAAGTCAACTCAACAACTCTTTGAAAAGTCATTAAAAGCTTTGCACAAAAAAATAAATTAAAATAGCCCTTAACCCTAACCTAATTTAACCAATTTAACCATTTTTATCATAAATCTTTATGACCTAAAAGACAGCTTGACAGAGCGCGTCTCCGCGTCGCTTCGTAGTACTGTAGTAGGGTAAAATTTCATTCTATCTCATTCTCTCGCAGGCTAAACCCTAAATGTGTATTTGTTCTCTTTTTAGTTTCGCTTTTTCGTTTGATCGAAATTCAAATCACAACGGTGCTAAAAAAGTTTACTTAAGGTTCTAGAATGTGCAACACTAAAGGTGTTTAAATTTAGACAGTGGTTAAACGAGAATCCTTACTGCTGGATCAGGGTATCAAGTTCGATTCACTTTTAGAGAATTGGAGGTAGCTCTGTTTCTTCACCCTTGTAATAAATTATTTTCAAGCAACAAAAGGTTTGCAAAGAACGGGCACGAATCGAATCGTCAAGCACCCATTGGTTAAAGTAGATCGGCAGATACCCCCTCTCCTTTTTTTCTACACCCCCTGCCACATTGTGATGGGGGAAGGGGTAGGGTAGGAGTGGGTGACTCCTAACAAAGCTGGAGCCGCTTGAAATAAACGGATTATTCAAGCATTCTATTTTATTTTTTACAAGTGAATTTACATAGTAGGTGACCATCTAGTGTTGTTTTGATTGTTGGTTCGATGGTTTCTGCGGCATTTAATAAAATCAGTGTGCAATTCACCCGCGGTAGAACTGAAAACTTCAGAAAACTAAAGAAGACAAGAGTGGGGAGACTACGATGCACAGCACAAAGAGGATACCGATTATACTATCTCATTCTCTCGCAGGCTAGATTCTTTGGATGTATGTGTCTGTTTCTTTTAAGGCGGCGCTACCCCTCTAATGTAATTACGGATGTTGGACAGAGCGCGCTAATATTTTAAATAATAAAATGAAAGCGAAAATTGTGAAAATGCTTAATAAAATATGACTCGTTAAAAATACAGCAAAAATCTCGCGGAACGTATGTTAAGTATCATTAAAAGAAACATTGTGAATTTTTTCACAAATACAACTTGTAAAATAATAGAGATAGATTTGTTTTTAATCATTTTCGGAGATGTCTTTGCGATTTTTTTCTATTTTTTTCTTTCATATAATTGCGTTTTGGCGTGAAACGTATCTAGATATTATCTTAAAAATTAACAGATATTTTTTTAAGAGCTTAAAAACTTCAAATGTTTAAGGGAGATATGTAAGAAATCGGTAAATGACCCAAACGTGCAAAAAAGTATTTTATAGATATTTAAACTATCCGTTGAAAAAAGACTGTTTCCATTATATTTATTTCCATTATTTTCCGTTATACATAAAAAACAGATTTTTGTGGTAAATGACCCCACCGTGCAAAAAAGTTTTTTTATGGATATAAACTATCCGTTGAAAAAAGACTGTTTCCGTGTTAGTGTCCGTTATGCATAAAAAACAGATTTTCGTGGTAAATGACCCCGCCGTGCAAAAAAGTTTTTTATGAATATATAAACTATCCGTTAAAAAAAGACTGTTTCCGCGTTAATGTCCGTTATGCATAAAAAACAGATTCTTCTGGTAAATGACCCAACCGTGCAAAAAAGTTTTTTATGGATATAAACTATCCGTTGAAAAAAGACTGTTTCCGTGTTAATTTCCGTTATGCATAAAAAACAGATTTTCGTGGTAAATGACCCCACCGTGCAAAAAAGTTTTTTAAGTACATAAACTATCCGTTGAAAAAAGACTGTTTCCGTGTAAATGTCAGTTATGCATAAAAAACAGATTTTTGTGGTAAATGACCCCACCGTGCAAAAAAGTTTTTTTATGGATATAAACTATCCGTTGAAAAAAGACTGTTTCCGTGCTTTTTTTTTTTTTTTTTAAATATGTTTATTCAGTTTTAATTTTACAATATTTTATTTTACAAATCTTACGAAACTGATCAATCAGTTTGATTGTAAGAAATCTCTCGTTTTTTTCTAATTATTTAATACAGTATACTTTTCAGTTTTACATAGTATATACTAAATATAATACTTAATATTAAAATACTAATTATTACGACAAACTAATTATCTCAATGTTTTAATGTTTATGAATTGCGTTGTAGTAAAAATATTTTACACAGTACAAACATACGGTGAGAAAATAAATAGATAGGAACTATTTTATTTGATTTCATGTTCTTCGGAGGTAGAAAGATTTAACTTTTGTTTTGATTTTTGAATAAGATGTCTCATTTTTGATATTTTCAGGTAATGCGTTAAATATTTCCGGAATTTTATGACTTTTTGTTCTATCTCCGTATACATTTTGAGATTTATTGACAATAAACATTTGTGCTTCTCTATGCCTAGTAGGGTAGTTGTGGTTTACAGGTTTTTTGAATTCTGTATTCCAGAATTCATCTAGTGTTAATTGGTAATTTACCTTACTGTGTATAGAGAGGACATTACACAAGGAGAACATTTTTTTATAATCACCTTCACATAACTGGACCTTTTTTTTGCCTGATATCAATTTTAGGAAACGGATTTGTAATTGTTCTATTTTATTTAAGTATGTTTTGTACGTTAATCCGTAACTATTTATTCCGTATCCTATAATTGATTCTGCTAATGCGTTGTATATACAGTATAATATATTTTTATTTACAAAATTTTTTAGGTGGTAAAATTTTCCTAATATGGATCTTAATCTATTACATACATTTTCAATATGATTTGACCAGTTAAAGTTGACATCTATTGTAAGACCAAGGTATGTATATTGGTACCCTTTTTCTATATTCGGGCAATTACACTGCTAATGTCCGTTATGCATAAAAAACAGATTTTCGTGGTAAATGACCCCACCGTGCAAAAAAGTTTTTTATGGATATAAACTATCCGTTGAAAAAAGACTGTTTTCGTGTTAATGTCCGTTATGCATAAAAAACAGATTTTTGTGGTAAATGACCCCACCGTGCAAAAAAGTTTTTTATGGATATAAACTATCCGTTGAAAAAAGACTGTTTCCGCGTTAATGTCCGTTATGCATAAAAAACAGATTCTTGTGGTAAATGACCCAATCATGCAAAAAAGTTTTTTAAGTATATATACTATCCGTTGAAAAAAGACTGTTTCCGCGTTAATGTCCGTTATGCATAAAAAACAGATTTTTGTGGTAAATGACCCCACCGTGCAAAAAAGTTTTTTATGGATATAAACTATCCATTGAAAAAAGACTGTTTCCGTGTTAATGTCCGTTATGCATAAAAAACAGATTTTCGTGGTAAATGACCCCACCGTGCAAAAAAGTTTTTTATGTATATAAACTATCCGTTGAAAAAAGACTGTTTCCGCGTTAATGTCTGTTATGCATAAAAAACAGATTTTTGTGGTAAATGACCCCACCGTGCAAAAAAGTTTTTTAAGTATATAAACTATCCGTTGAAAAAAGACTGTTTCCGTGTTAATGTCCGTTATGCATAAAAAACAGATTTTTGTGGTAAATGACCCAACCATGCAAAAAAGTTTTTTATGGATATAAACTATCCGTTGAAAAAAGACTGTTTCCGTGTTAATTTCCGTTATGCATAAAAAACAGATTTTCGTGGTAAATGACCCCACCGTGCAAAAAAGTTTTTTAAGTACATAAACTATCCGTTGAAAAAAGACTGTTTCCGTGTAAATGTCCGTTATGCATAAAAAACAGATTTTTGTGGTAAATGACCCAACCATGCAAAAAAGTTTTTTATGGATATAAACTATCCGTTGAAAAAAGACTGTTTCCGTGCTAATGTCCGTTATGCATAAAAAACAGATTTTCGTGGTAAATGACCCCACCGTGCAAAAAAGTTTTTTATGGATATAAACTATCCGTTGAAAAAAGACTGTTTTCGTGTTAATGTCCGTTATGCATAAAAAACAGATTTTTGTGGTAAATGACCCCACCGTGCAAAAAAGTTTTTTATGGATATAAACTATCCGTTGAAAAAAGACTGTTTCCGCGTTAATGTCCGTTATGCATAAAAAACAGATTCTTGTGGTAAATGACCCAACCGTGCAAAAAAGTTTTTTAAGTATATATACTATCCGTTGAAAAAAGACTGTTTCCGCGTTAATGTCCGTTATGCATAAAAAACAGATTTTTGTGGTAAATGACCCCACCGTGCAAAAAAGTTTTTTATGGATATAAACTATCCATTGAAAAAAGACTGTTTCCGTGTTAATGTCCGTTATGCATAAAAAACAGATTTTCGTGGTAAATGACCCCACCGTGCAAAAAAGTTTTTTAAGTACATAAACTATCCGTTGAAAAAAGACTGTTTCCGTGTAAATGTCCGTTATGCATAAAAAACAGATTTTTGTGGTAAATGACCCCACCGTGCAAAAAAGTTTTTTTATGGATATAAACTATCCGTTGAAAAAAGACTGTTTCCGTGCTAATGTCCGTTATGCATAAAAAACAGATTTTCGTGGTAAATGACCCCACCGTGCAAAAAAGTTTTTTATGGATATAAACTATCCGTTGAAAAAAGACTGTTTTCGTGTTAATGTCCGTTATGCATAAAAAACAGATTTTTGTGGTAAATGACCCCACCGTGCAAAAAAGTTTTTTATGGATATAAACTATCCGTTGAAAAAAGACTGTTTCCGCGTTAATGTCCGTTATGCATAAAAAACAGATTCTTGTGGTAAATGACCCAATCATGCAAAAAAGTTTTTTAAGTATATATACTATCCGTTGAAAAAAGACTGTTTCCGCGTTAATGTCCGTTATGCATAAAAAACAGATTTTTGTGGTAAATGACCCCACCGTGCAAAAAAGTTTTTTATGGATATAAACTATCCATTGAAAAAAGACTGTTTCCGTGTTAATGTCCGTTATGCATAAAAAACAGATTTTCGTGGTAAATGACCCCACCGTGCAAAAAAGTTTTTTATGTATATAAACTATCCGTTGAAAAAAGACTGTTTCCGCGTTAATGTCTGTTATGCATAAAAAACAGATTTTTGTGGTAAATGACCCCACCGTGCAAAAAAGTTTTTTAAGTATATAAACTATCCGTTGAAAAAAGACTGTTTCCGTGTTAATGTCCGTTATGCATAAAAAACAGATTTTTGTGGTAAATGACCCAACCATGCAAAAAAGTTTTTTATGGATATAAACTATCCGTTGAAAAAAGACTGTTTCCGTGTTAATTTCCGTTATGCATAAAAAACAGATTTTCGTGGTAAATGACCCCACCGTGCAAAAAAGTTTTTTAAGTACATAAACTATCCGTTGAAAAAAGACTGTTTCCGTGTAAATGTCCGTTATGCATAAAAAACAGATTTTTGTGGTAAATGACCCAACCATGCAAAAAAGTTTTTTATGGATATAAACTATCCGTTGAAAAAAGACTGTTTCCGTGCTAATGTCCGTTATGCATAAAAAACAGATTTTCGTGGTAAATGACCCCACCGTGCAAAAAAGTTTTTTATGGATATAAACTATCCGTTGAAAAAAGACTGTTTTCGTGTTAATGTCCGTTATGCATAAAAAACAGATTTTTGTGGTAAATGACCCCACCGTGCAAAAAAGTTTTTTATGGATATAAACTATCCGTTGAAAAAAGACTGTTTCCGCGTTAATGTCCGTTATGCATAAAAAACAGATTCTTGTGGTAAATGACCCAACCGTGCAAAAAAGTTTTTTAAGTATATATACTATCCGTTGAAAAAAGACTGTTTCCGCGTTAATGTCCGTTATGCATAAAAAACAGATTTTTGTGGTAAATGACCCCACCGTGCAAAAAAGTTTTTTATGGATATAAACTATCCATTGAAAAAAGACTGTTTCCGTGTTAATGTCCGTTATGCATAAAAAACAGATTTTCGTGGTAAATGACCCCACCGTGCAAAAAAGTTTTTTAAGTACATAAACTATCCGTTGAAAAAAGACTGTTTCCGTGTAAATGTCCGTTATGCATAAAAAACAGATTTTTGTGGTAAATGACCCCACCGTGCAAAAAAGTTTTTTTATGGATATAAACTATCCGTTGAAAAAAGACTGTTTCCGTGCTAATGTCCGTTATGCATAAAAAACAGATTTTCGTGGTAAATGACCCCACCGTGCAAAAAAGTTTTTTATGGATATAAACTATCCGTTGAAAAAAGACTGTTTTCGTGTTAATGTCCGTTATGCATAAAAAACAGATTTTTGTGGTAAATGACCCCACCGTGCAAAAAAGTTTTTTATGGATATAAACTATCCGTTGAAAAAAGACTGTTTCCGCGTTAATGTCCGTTATGCATAAAAAACAGATTCTTGTGGTAAATGACCCAACCGTGCAAAAAAGTTTTTTATGGATATAAACTATCCGTTGAAAAAAGACTGTTTCCGCGTTAATGTCTGTTATGCATAAAAAACAGATTTTCGTGGTAAATGACCCCTCCGTGCAAATAAGTTTTTTATGGATATAAACTATCCGTTGAAAAAATACTGTTTCCGTGTTAATGTCCGCTATGCATAAAAAACAGATTTTTGTGGTAAATGACCCAATCGTGCAAAAAAGTTTTTTATGTTTATTTATTTATTTATTTATAAATAAACGCCCTTTTTCGGGGCTTTTACATATATAGCATAGAAAAAACATTTTATTGTACATAACTGAACTGCCTCAATAACAATATTTTATATTTATTCAAAGATAAATTGTAGATGCCCACTGACTTGGTATAATTGTTTCCCTCCATTAGTAGAGGGAAACATATGGTAGTTAGTCCCAGAATTTCTGCACTGAAAAAAATCCTGACTTCTAGTATTACGAAGTGGAATTCGAAAGCTTATCAATTCAAGTAATACCGGACTATCAACTAAATCATTTAGAATTTTATATAAAAATACCAAGTCAGTGAAAATTCTTCTGCTTGACAATTTAAGCATATTCATATCGTTTAAAATTGTGTTGTAGTTTAACATATTTGCTGGAATACCCAAAAATTTAGAAAACGTAAGAATTTGTTTTGTATTCTTTCAACAGCTTGTACGTGCATATTATAATGAGGATTCCAGGCAGGAGAATTGTACTCAAGTTGGCTTCTAACATAAGCAAAATATAACATTTTAATACACTTTATATTTTTAAAGTTTCTAGTTAGTCTAGTTATAAACCCCAACAAAAAAATACTGTTTTCGTGTTAATGTCCGTTATGCATAAAAAACAGATTCTTGTGGTAAATGACCCAACCGTGCAAAAAAGTTTTTTAAGTTTATAATCTATCCGTTGAAAAAATACTGTTTCCTTGTTGTTAATGTCCGTTATGCATAAAAAACAGATTTTCGTGGTAAATGACCCCACCGTACAAAAAAAATTTTTATGTGGATATGAACTATCCGTTGAAAAAAGACTGTTTCCGTGTTAATGTCCGTTATGCATAAAAAACAGATTTTTGTGGTAAATGACCCAACCGTGCAAAAAAGTTTTTTTATGGATATAAACTATCCGTTGAAAAAAGACTGTTTCCGTGTTAATGTCCGTTATGCATAAAAAACAGGTTTTTGTGGTAAATGACCCAACCGTGCTGCTGTTGAAAATGATCAAATATTTTCGAATACAGACATCTTTATCAGTTTTATTGGCATGTCTCGGACAGAAATCGAAAGGCTTTAGTTAAATTGGCTACACCAGTTTTCATACCAAACTGTCAAAATTGGTGTAGATCTCACTTCCAGGTGTTATCCGATTGTTTGTTCAGTGCGTTTATAGTATTGTTTTTTTGTATGTTTGTTATACATTTATTACACGTTTGAAATATATTACGTTTGAATATAACGCTAAAGTTGTGGTCTGTCACAACGGTGGGAGGAAGTAATGTGATATGAGACAGGGGGCGGGATAGGATATGGGCACAGGATGTCTCAATATGACAATTTTTCAACGAAATACATTGTATGTAGATTTAGGCAGGTAGTAAGTACCTGCCTACATTGACAGGTAAAGCCAAGTATGTACCGAATATCGAATGAGCAAGTTTTTACAAGTAACAGTCGCTGACCTTCTTAAAATACACTAGTCAAAAAAATTAAGGGAGGCTTTAAAAAAAAGAAATTAATTCTAAATTAACAAGCTATCTGATCCGAATGCCGGCCTAACTGAAATTTTATTTTTTTTTATTTTTACAATTATTTTTTCGCGCTATCTGTTGGATTGCATGAGAACCTTATCACCTAAAAAAATTTAGCCAGAAATCTAAAAATTAGAATTTTAGAGCTTCAAAATGCTTTTTTTAAAGTCTATGACCATTTTTCACCAAAGTGAAAAAGCCTGTCAAAAATCATCGAAATTTTTTTTTGCTCCCTTATTTTTTTTTAGTAGGGTATTATCTGCCTTTATTGATCGGTAAAGCCAAGCCAACATTTTTGTTCTTTACTATCGAAACCAGATTTTTTTTCGTGGACCCCCACTTAGAACTTGTGGACCCCCATTTTTCTCTCATGCCTTCGTGAACCCCCGTGGAGTTTCCCGTGGACCCCTGGGGTCCACCTGGACCACTTCGGGAATCACTGATATAGAACAATAAGCTGATTCTGAATACATAAGTTTTATTAAATAATATTAAACGTAGAGTTAAAATTTTTTTTATTAAAAAGTCCATTTTTAATCGTGTCACTAAAACACACTGTTAAGTCGGTGTTATTGAATTGTTAGTGCTGACGTCACTGCTCTCCGTAATTCTCAGAACACTTACTGTTCTTCAGCTCCAAATTCTGAACTCAAAAATGGCGTTCGTCGAACAGCTGATTCGGCGCAGTATCTTTTCAGTTGCCTACATGTAACATTAATAATGCAAATCGTGAAACACTAATGTTTATTTAAACATTAATAATTTATTTTGACTATTAAACCTAATTATAAAAATAAAATGAAAATATGTAGTTATTTAAGTTAGAAGGTCATTTATTCATATATTTTTTTTAATTGGACTGGAGTTCCTTATTGGTAGATGTAATAATAAACATACATTCGAAATAATTAGAAAGTCAGCTTTTACAGATACAATAATGAATGCAAACTCAACTCATCCTTGGTCCCATAAGTTTACAACTTACCATACGGTGGCATATATGAATTAAACTGTGACCACGCCGACTGTTACGCCAGTTACATCGGACAGACATGTAGAGCATTCTCAACTAGATTCAAATAATAATATGTACGGTGTTATAATAATAAAAAAATTCTTCAAAATTCGCAGAAAATCTATAATTGAATAATCACGTTCCACTTAAAAACAACAAGCCTGAACCATTACATACAGAAAGAAAGGGTTTTAGATTAAATTTGCTTGAACAATTAGAAATCAATAAACGAACGGATGACCCCAATACAACACTAATTAATAAAGTAAGGAAAATTATTTATTCCCCACTACTTAGTACGTTTACAAAACCTAAACAATAAATATAACGCACTTGAATGAGTCATAGCAGTACCGTAATTATAAAACAATCAAGAAAATCCTAACATTTAGTGCGGGGGAAATAGATTCCGAACCCCACATAATACTCTATCAATTAGTGTCTCAGCAAATCGGTTTAACCGGTAATAAATCAATTCAGATTCCTAAAAAAATAGATGGTTAAAATCGTCTAAATAAGTAATCTAAAAGTGGATTAACTACAGTTTGACAATGTCCTTGAAAGACGAAACAGTAGTAATAAAAATACATACTAAAATACTTGCAAAACTTGAAAAAACATTATTAAATTCAATAAATTGGTAATAATAGCACCGGTTTAACCGGTAATAAATCAATTCTGACACCCTCAAAAATTGATGTTTAAAATCATAAAAATAAGACATCTAAAAGCGGATTAACCATATTTTGAAAATAATTTTGAAAGTTGAAACAGTTGTAATATAAATATATACTAAAATACTTGCAAACGTGATAAAACATTATTAAATTTTATTTTATTAAATTTAAAAAAAAAAAGCGACGATTTTAGTAAATATTATTTTATGATGACGAATACGATATGCAATTGTTTTTTTTTAATTGTAAAACACGTAAAATGTTTTTAAAAATAACAATTTTTTCCTGTATGATGTAAGCAACATAGTTTTATATGTACCTATTTGAAAATGTTCAAGAAACTACTTGTCAATATAATGTTTAAAATGCACATTAAAGGCAACATCTAAAATGAAAGGTTCGTTTTGTTTCTGTGCAAATCATTTGTTTAAAGTGTTTAAATGCATTAGTCCAGAAGTGCCCACCGATAGTGCTTCGGACTTGTTTGGAGCACTCGCTCGCTACTGTCTTACGCTACAGTAAACCACTACAAAAGCCAAAATGTTTTTGAAGTGAAAAATTCTTTAACACCGTTGTGATTTGAAATTCGATGAAACGAAAAATAGCGGAAGATAGCAAAAAATAAGAGTTCACAAGCGATAGAAGTGAAACCTTCAGAAAACTAAACTTTGAGAGAACGAAACGAACGCAGGGTATCAGGAGTGGGATGATTGTAGGGTTTATCTATTTTAATATTGTCACCAAGATTAAAAAATATTTTTTATTCTACAAAGCACCGCACAAAGAGGAGGCCGATAGGCTACGAAGCATCGAACAAAAAGGACACCGAATAGTCTACCTCATTCTGTCGCAGACTAAATCCTATAAATGTATGTGTTCGTCTCTTTTTAGTGTCGCTCATTTCCGGTTCACAGAATTTCAAATCACAACTGTGCAAAATATTTTTTTTATTTAAAATGATTGATTTTCTGATGATTTTCAAACGGGACGAATGGGAAAGGACAAGCAGGGAGAAACAATTTTTTTATTAACTGGCATTGCAACGCATGCCGGGTACTCGCTAGTGTTTTACCGCTAGACCACGGCCGGCATGGTCCAGCGGTAAGCCTCTTGACTCGCAATCCGAAGGTCGCGGGATCGAATCCCGGCGGGGCAAATAATTTTTATTTGATTAATTTGTGTTATTTCACAAATTTATTAATATTATATAATATATAGTATTTTTGCGGCACGTTCCAGAGTGGAAGATACTCTTATTATCGCCCTGGTGTAAGACCACCATTCAGAATTGAAACGTTGCTTGAAATGGCTTTATTTTGGTGATCAGATCTGAATAGCCAAGTCCCACCTACCACCTCTTTCCCATCTCCTTCCCCTCCCCACTCCCTTCAGTCTCACAACATACTCCATTTGGGGATGCCATAGTCTCACTGGCTCCAGACGCGAGCAGTTTGGACTCTTGGGTGGTATTCATATAAAATAAAATAACATGGAATTTTAATATCTATGCACATCGCATCGCAGTGGCAATTTCAGGAATGTATTAATTGTTGGCTCTCTGTAAACGTTTCAAACAATAAATAAATAAAAACGAATTGGGCATGACAGCATGATATAATGGTAGCGTGAACTGTGGCGATACAAAATAATGGAGCATAACAATTCAACAGTGTGCCCTTTGTTCGCTGGCGAGGCTTAAAATCGAGTTGTGCTTGAAATAAAACAACCCCATCTGTAGTTGTTTTTATCAACCGCTAGAAATTAAGCAACGGTGAAATTTTGTATTCAGTGGAAACATTTCCTTGTTAGTACCATCACAAGTGGATTGCGGTATTTTTATTAATCGCTGCGCAACTCAAATCCGAGTGTTTTTTTAAATTTTTTTTTATATTTGCATAGACAGACGGCGGCCGTTTGGTTATCCGAATATTTTTTGCTTTTTCGTGCGGTTAAAAAAACGGTGACGCCAAATGAAATCCGGGAGTAAATTATTCAACTGCATTATTTAGTGTGTCACAACTGTTCGCAACTACTCAGCCAGTGAGACTATGGTATCTGCAATCTGGGTATGTTCTGAGACTGAAGGCTTCTGAATTGGGAGGCGAATAAGATGAGCGAAGAAAGAGAGAGGGAAATACTTAGTTATTCAGGACTGTCCATTAAACTGGGCTATTTTCATTTTTTAATTGTTCTTTATAGATGTACCGTTTTTTTTCTCTGAACTTCACGCAGGAAGCCCTGCGGAAAATAATTTCCCTCAGGGCCTACGGTATCTTTGGGGATGCTCTATGGAGGGTCTGTTTGTGGAAAGTAAGGAGTAATCTTGTATAAGGGAGGAACTCAAAGGCCGGCAAATCGTTCCACCGAGCCTTTGAACTTAAGAATGAGTCGTAGAAACGATCCTTTCTCGTGTGACAAACTCGTGTGCGCGACCATGCACACGAGTATGTATTTAGTGAATTGACTCGAAGACAAATGGAAAATATCAGCATCTGAAAAGATATTATTGAACTTTGTGCACGTCCTTCTGAGTAATGAATTTAGTGAATTGACCTGAAGACAAATGGAAAATATCAGCATCTGAAAAAATACTCGTGTGCGCGACCATGCACACGAATGTATATTTAGTTAGGTGTTGAAGGAATCAATGTCGCTAATTCCTCGGGGCGTCTTCAATTGCAATACCGGTAACACAAGGTTAGCGTTCCCACCTAACGCCAGTGCTCTAAAGGTTGCAATCCGTTTGTTAAGATAGGAGAATAAGTCACACTGACCGCCCGTTTCCACTTATTAAGGGAGTTTTAATAACCGGATTGTTCTCATTTCGTAATTTCGTAAATTCGTAAAAAAAGTGTACTTAGGTAAAAACCAGTAAAATAAATAGAAAGTTTTAATATATGTCATTGGAACGGTTATAAAAATAAAAATACAAAGATAATATAGGGTAATGTGTAGCAAAAAAAATCCCACTTTGCGTGGATAATATGGTTTTATTATAAAGTATTTTTATAAAATTTCTTTAATTTGATAATTAAATGTAAAATAAAGACACTTATGCTTTAAACGTACATAAAATGTCCTGGTTTCTCTGCTGGATTTAGAGGCGAAAATTTTAACCGCCGATCCAAATTTTTTTTTTTAAGAAAGACAAAAACATTCCCAGGTTACGAATAACCCAACAATGTTTGAAAATCTCCTGCTACCACCTCAGTAAGGCAAAAATTTTGCTTGAGTCATGATGGAGGACTTAACCAGCCGAGGAATCGAACACGCGACACCCGGGTGGGATCCAAACGCGATGCCCACTCAACCACTGACCGGTAAAATGAACGACAAACGTCGATGTTAAATTCATTGATGAAGCTCAAGTCCGCCTGAATCAATTTAGTCATTAATATTAATTTATATCGTGTGAGCTCCGGTGTATTGGACCGTGTCGGCTTTTTGGCTGCATAACTGCATATACTGCGTGTACAGGGGCGGTTCTGGACTTGGTTCAGTTCGTGAGCTAGAGTGCGAAGATTGAAAAAATTACATTATTGAAGTTATTGTAGCTGATTTTTTTTTTTAATTTCAGTTTTTTGTATTGTTATGTCTAATTTTTTAGGCTTTCGGAGCCTGTATTTATATGGTGTCAATGGACCACAGCGGTAAGTGGCATTCACATTTAATAACATCCAAATCTAGGGTAGCACCATTGAAGTGTATTTCACTGCCTAAGTTGGAGCTGTGTAGTGCTGTACTACTGGCGAAATTAATGAAAACTATAAAACAAGCACTAAATATAATGGAGATCAACACATATTATTGGTGTGACTCTATGATAACGCTGTGCTGGCTGAAAGGTCAACCTACTCGTTGGAGCACTTTCGTGGCTAATCGAGTAGCCGAAATACAAGAACTGAGTGATCCAGATCAATGGAGACACGTATCATCATCCGACAATGCAGCGGATATACAATTTTTCAATTTTAGCACACAAGCTGACATGAAAAGTCAGCGTGGTAATTATTGGTTCCCTCACGGACGTTGCTGGTTCGATCCTCCATTAGTTAGTCCTGCATTATTGCAGAAGCCACATTTTCCACTTATAATGATGAAGTGCATTGATTTGCAAAACAGCCTTGTATCTTTATGTTGAGGAAAGGCTAATAACGTGTTTAGAAAATGCATACTTATAGAAATTTAAATTTAAAAAAAAAAAATTGAAAATGTTCATATTTATACACATTTTTTTATATGATTACCGCACAGAGTCCCAACTGCTCCCGTCTGGAGCCAGTGAGACTGTGGCATCCCCAACAGGGGTATGTTGTGAGGTTGAAGGTAGGGAGGGAAAGGAGATGGGGAAGAGGAAGGTGGGAAATACCTGGCCATTCAGAACTGGTCACCAAATACGGCTAAAGCCATTTCAAGCAACGTTTCAATTCTAAACGGTGGTCTTACACCAGGGCGATACTGAGAGTATCTTCCACTCTGGAACGTGCCGCAAACATACTTTATATTATTTTAAATGAATAAATTAACACAAATTAATCAAATAAAATTTATTTGCCACGCCGGGATTCGATCCCGCGACCTTCGAGTCAAGACCTGCGAGTCAAGAGCCTTACCGCTGGACTACACCGGCCGTCGTATGTATTAATATGAGAGCTCTTACGGAAATTTTGTTTATAAGTGGTAAACATATTATTGAATTCCACAGCAGATTGACGCGTTATCGATGACAATCCATTCTCGCACACACATTTCTCGAAATTGGCTACTAGCCGGCCCAAGAGATGGCGCAACTAAGTCGTGCCGTTCCACGCATAGGATCGTGGTCCAAAATCAAAATTCTTTCACTACTTAAAAAATAGATACATTATGATTGAAAGCTGATTTTTTTTATAAATACCTGCAACTTGACAAATTCTGCAATTACAAAAGTAAAAAAAAGTTTTCACGTAGATAGTAGTAGATAGCTAGTAGATGGTAAAGTTTATCTTTATCTACATCGATAATCCAGTGTGCGCAAGGCTACAGCAAGGCTCCTCACCAAATTGATTATATGGCGTTTATGATTGATTCGCTGTTCAGTGGTCTGTATGAGGATTTGTCTGAGAGCCAGGTTGACCGTACCACCTGGTTATCCTGCAGGTTGCCTTATCCTAGTGTTACGCAGTTCGTCCTATTATACATAAGCCTAATTAAAATTTCTAATTGACAAATAATGTATCACATTTAAATAACGTCGATATAGGGATGTTATTGAAGGAACCATTTCTCTGTCATAGCCATATTGTATTTCTTAAATCATGTATACATATAATACCCGAGAAGGCACCTTACCATTGTAACAATTCAGGTACCAATGCAGAAATGAAATTCAGTAATGAAACGACTGCACAGTGCAGGGAATAAATATTACATGAACACCAACGGTACTGAATGTCTATCAGCCTATAAAAACATTGTTATTAAATCTGAATGTCTATCTTGATAGCTTTGAAATATTTATAAATTTTCAATATGTATCGAAATTTATATAAATATGCATCCTATATTTTACTCTGTTTGTTGTTTTTAAGTTAAAATTTTTATACTTGGTATTTATTTTAATTGTGTTATCTCTTTAATTATTTGAAGATATCATATGTATTTTTAATTTTATAATATGTAAAAGCCCTAATTGGGCGTGTACAAATAAATAAATAAAGATTACGTGATACATTTTTATTACTAAGTGGTTGCCCGATGTCTTTTGGCTGAATGGCTTCAGCTTTCTACTGCGATCCTCACCTCTCTACATTAGACGGCCTCCGTGGTTGGTTGGTTATGATTCTCAGTTACGAATAAGAGTCGCGGGCTCTACTCCTGGCGTTTTTTATTTGTTTAATTTTTATTCACAATTTATTCATTTAATTGTGCTGTTATATTTGCGGCACGCTCCATATGGATACTTTTAGTATCGCCCTGGTGAAATAGCACTATTCAGTTTCTAAATGTGTCTTGAAATGGCTCTAGAGGTGTTTGGTGACCAGATCTGAATAACCATGTTTTTGCTCATTTTCCTCTTCCTCGTCTCTTTCTCCTCCCCACTATCTTTAGCCTCACAACATACCCCAATTCGGGATACCATAGTCTCACTGGCTCCAGACAGGGAGCAGATGGGACTGTTATGCAGTATTCACATTCGAGAATGCGAATTTGAGACATTCGCATTTGAGCGTGCAGCCTCTGTTGGTTGCCAATTTTAATAAAAAAAAAATTTGTAGCGCAACTCAGAGAAGAGCTCCACCTGAGGTAAAAAATCCCATCAAAATGTCATCTTTGGGGATGCTGTGTAGAAGATATTTTTAGGGAAAGGAAGGAGATGGAGTTCTGGGAAAGAAAAAATAATGAGAAGTAGCTAGGTGTCCAGTAGCTGGAGGAGTGAATCCTTCCCTCCCATTACGGTACAAGGCGATGGGCTGAGGGAGTGGGGCTGGAGAGGTCTGGATTAAGTCTCTTCTGATCCGATCCAAACGGATTCTCCACCGAGACCTAGACAAACCTCACCCCATGAACCCCTGCTAAGTCACCAAACGTAGTTATCCACTTAGGGTGACCTATGGAAGGGGTGCTGGTTTACCAACAAATGGTTACCGGGGCGGCGGTATCCATGCCCGCCTCCTAAATTGTATTATTTTCTAATCTAATTCATATAAATTAAAAAATAATCAGAGTGCGTAGTTCACACTTGGTAGAAGTGAAACCTTTAGAAAATTAACTTAACTAATCAGACAAATGCAGAGTATCAGGAGTAGGATAATTGCAGGGTTTATTTATTATAAAATTGTTTCCAAGTTTAAAAATTGTTTAACATTTTATTCTACGAAACACCGCACAAAGAGGACACCTATCTCACTCTCTCGCAGGGTAAATCCATATAAAAGTATTAATTTAATATTTAAAGGTAAATATTTAATTTCTTAAGATACAATAACATTATAAATCATCACACCTAAAGTTTTTTCCATCAAAAAACGAAGAAAATAAAAATACACACATTTAATTAGACAAATATATTATAAACGTAATCGTCAACTAACTTTTTGTCATTTTATATGAAAAATAATTAATAAAAAATTATTTATTTAATTTATTTTATATATATGATAATATAAGTGCGTTTTG
This sequence comes from Glyphotaelius pellucidus, assembly GCA_936435175.1. Lineage (NCBI taxonomy): Eukaryota > Metazoa > Arthropoda > Insecta > Trichoptera > Limnephilidae > Glyphotaelius > Glyphotaelius pellucidus. The sequence continues at coordinate 42,012,461 of OW386542.1, read as the reverse complement.
CCTGTTTCCCATTCTGAACGTATGGTAACCCTATGGTGAAACAGGCCACATAAATAGGCGCCTAACTCTCTTGAACTAAAACAAATGGTCGAATAATATTCGTCACGAGCGAATTTAATGATCTGTCCCCGAGCTACTAAAATGTGCACGCGCGGTTTCGAGAATTGCCTAGGATCGGGAAATAAATTCAAGGAATGAACTCAAATACTTAGGGATACCTCGGAGTATCCCCACGCGCCCGTCAGGTTATCTGCAGAGAAATGCATCAAAGGCTTCGATTGATTGCCGATTCCCGTTGCTGGTTGCTAGTAAGCTCCTAGACAAAGCGCGGAGCTGTCGCCAGTCGTCTCATATCGCTGGTATCTCATAACAATCGGAATTTGAAAATGATATGATCTTTATCTATACTTTTATATCTACGTATACTAATATTATAAATGCGAAACTGCGTGTAATTTTTTGTTACGCCTTCACGCATAAACCACTAAAACGATTTTAAAAATTATTTCACAATATAGAAAGCTTCATTATATGCTAGAAATATGGGCTATGTGATACACTGGTAAGCTCTGGCTTAATGAAATTATAAATACTTATTTAATATATATATTATACGTTTTCCGTCCTTAACAAAAGCGAATTACTGCTAAAGTCAGAAGAAAAGCAAAACAAATCATTGCCGTGGAAACGATGTTGATATATTTGCGGAGAAATTTTATTTAAGGCGTCGTAGTTGATATCTATCTAAAAATAAATCGCCGAAAGTATGTACGAGCATAACTTCCGAACGACTGAACGAAATTGGATAATTTTTATTTTGTTCTATTATTTTGTATAAAACTACTGGTGAGCTCTGGCATTATGAAATTTGCAATAGGTTTGAAAACTGAATGTACCGGGACTGAATGTATGGAATGCGGGGGGGGTATTTTTTTGGTTTTATTCGTTTTAATAGGAAAACAAAAATAAAAACTGCACTAGGTGACTTTTTGCAAACAACCTATAACAACGAGTGATAATATTTTTTGTCTTGCAAGAGTCACCAAAATGTGTTAGCGATTTTAACGTCGATTAACATCAACTTAACGTCGTGTGCCTATTGATTATGCATAACAATTCTATTTTGATGGCGAGTGCTCCAGGTGAACTCTGAAAATCCAACTTTATAAATAATAACACAACAGCGCGGCCCGTCAAGAAGATTCTGTGGAACATTATATAATATACTATAATCGAATGGCTGCAGGACGGGCGTGGCAATAAGTTATTCCAAGAAAATGTGACTCTGCTTGTGCTCGAGGATCGGACTGTAACTTGATTTATGTGAAACACGGCCAACAAATGCGACCTCCCCACTCGTTACAGAAATATTTCTACTTTTGATTTTGATAATGTATGTCATTTTGAGATAAGTCGATAAATTACAATAAATTAGATTATAATTCGAGGAGTTACGTAAATATATTAACATTTTTGCTATTAATAATAAATTAAACTTTACTGTTTCCTTGAAAAAGATGATTTCACATTAAGCTTCGCCATAGCACGTGTCATGCTAAGCTGAGTCAACACGACTATTTTGGCACGAGGAAAACATAGCAGATCACAGATCAAAATGCCTCCCGGGCGGTAAATGTTTGGTACAAACAACTTTATAGCTTTCAAGGAAATATAAACTCTAACAGATATAGTTACGAATTATTTTATAAGTTGTTATTGCAAGAGCCCCGCTCCCTCTCCACTGGAGACTTTGGACAGATTGCGAGTCTCGCTTATATTCCAATTTTGTAAGGTTTCAATAACTCTATGTATATAGCTGATATAGCAGAATCTAATTTAGTCATTTACTAGTATGCATGTAAAAGGGGACGTGAACATGGATTAAATACGATCATCTTGATATGTTACACTACAACACAATTTTAAACGATATGAATATGCTTAAATTGTCTGACAGAAGAATTTTCACTGACTTGGTATTTTTATATAAAATTCTAAATGATTTAGTTGATAGTCCGGGATTACTTGAATTGATAAGCTTCCGAATTCCACTTCGTAATACTAGAAGTCAGGATTTATTTCAGTGCAGAAATTCTGGGACTAACTACCATATGTATTCCTCTTTGCCCAGAATACTAATGGAGGGAAACAATTATACCAAGTCAGTGGACATCTTCAATTTATCTTTGAATAAATATAAAATATTGTTATTGAGGCAGTTCAGTTATGTACAATAAAATGTTTTTTTCTATGCTATATATGTAAAAGCCCCGAAAAAGGCGTTTATTTATAAATAAATAAATAAATACTACATTATGTCTTAACAGTATTAAAAATAAATGTCCCCAATTCCCATTGTTTAAGAGGCCATAACATTTTTCACAATGACACATATAAAAATAATATTTCCTACTTTAACCCTCTGACCCAGATGTGTCGACTATATAACAAGATAGAGTGCTGAAGTAGATGTTTTCGTGGATAATTTGTACGGATTCAAAAAAAAATGTTCTGGCTCTGCTAAAAAATACACTAATTATATTGTGTCAATTATCTCTCTATGCATGCCTGGCCTATTTTTTATGTCTCTTGCCACTCATTGTAATGTGTAACTTGAGTGAGCTTGTGTATAATTCTGTATTTTTATTTGTGATGTTTTTGTTTTTCTAATTGTACGCATCTGTATTTGATTGTATGTAATTGTAGATTTTTGTAATTGTGTAAGAACTGAGTTTTAATAACTGGATTGTTCTCACGTAAGTGCGAACATCTGTAAAACCCAGTGTAAAATAAATAAATACTGAAGTTTCAAGGTATTTTCTGATCAAAAACCACAAGGAACATTTTTTTACACTCCTACATAATAAATCATCATTTCAATATAAAGGAATGATGTCATTCAAAATTATTTAGCAGTATTTGCATTGAACTAATTAAAAATGCACATTTTTGTATTGAAAGAGTTTGCATTTTCACAATAACAAATATACGTATTGAACCTACTTATAAACTGCGCGAAGCGAATGTATAATTCCATGTTTCCTCCACAATACAAAATATTCAACAGTTTAGCTTCTATACATTATTGTCTCAGACACCCGACAGCATTGCGGCTAAAACTGGCTTCTTCTTTATTATTTGTTCGATGCAATACGTGAAAAGAAAATAAGTTTACTGAATGCAAGACAAACTTTCCGCATTATGGTAATGCGCACATTTTATTTTGCGTCGAGTCGAAATTATTTTAAGTGTTTCATTCCAGAGTCGTTCTACGTTATTCCATCTATTCTACTTTGTACAAGTTTTTACCAAGCATAAATATTCACGTTGTTGAGGTATATCAATTTACTCGTAGAGTGATTGATGAGTTCTATCATAACCTCAGTTTGATATTGGAAATCCAACAACTCGTACATGATAAAACAAATTGTTAGAGAAATAATCAACTGGAAAACACATTTATTGTCACTCTTCCTTCGGGTGTCCCTCAAGGTTCTCACTTGGGACCAGGCGCGGCTCGTCCTAACGTGCAATCGTGCGCCGAACCGCCAACAGAATTGAACAACATCGCAGGCCATCGCATTCCTACGTAATATTTTTAATTATAAAATTGCGCATATTCATTCAAAATTTAAAAAAAAAATGACTTTCAATCTAAATATACATGAATTTGCATTTAAAAGATCAATAATATTATATTGTAGAGAATAACTATCGCGGCCAAAGGCATTTGCTTCCCGCGCGCAATTTATATCGGCAAAGAACCGAGGTACATACCATTCCGCGCGTTTCAGTGAAGCGCCCCGTTTGGGAATTGTCATTTTGTATGAAGCCCTCAGCAACATGTCCGTCAAAATAGACAATCGTATCGAAAAAATTGCTCCTACCGCGCGGTGCGCGAAACTGACGGAAACGCCCGAAGAATTCCGAAGAAATTGTTCCGACGAAACGACTGTTCTTACGTAGGGTTTGAATAAGATAGTAAATCCATTGTTTCTCCTGTAAAATGTAACGATGAGTCAACGGGTCAGCGGGTGCGATATTATCTCGATGGAGACGGAACCGATTTGACATTGCCGTTATTAGTTTTAGTGACCTTTTGTTTGTGTGCATTTTTGTCACATATTGCAAAACTGATGATTACTCAGCAAATCCCGCGCCACAAAAAGAATCGTTTACTGTGTGTTGTTATTGTGTTATTATTCACTACATAGAAATATTCTGATATTGCTGTTTATAGATATAAATGAATTTCCTTGGCTCTTTAAAATTAGCGATGTAATAATAGATATAAACTACCGATATTAAAAATAACCATATGAACCGTGAAAATAAAAGCAGAATTATAGCAACTGGCCCGCCAAAACTACATTTAATTATCAACCAAGATTGTAAATCCGCAAAGAAAACTTTTACACAAAATTGTAATAATAATAAATGGATAATTTGTACAGCGCCCTTTTTTGTGAATAATCACCTCAAAGGGCACTGTACGAGTTATGAGTTACTAGGCTCTGTTTAATTTTATTTTTATTTTTTTACCTACTTTTGTTTTACGTTTTTTATGAATTAAGTACTTGGTGAACCGCCAAAAATTTAATACACCGGCCGCGCCTGCTTGGGACCGTTGCTTTTTACTATATTTATCCACTTATCAACGTATACCCGGCATTGCTCAGGGTGGTGAATGGTTTGCTGGGTTGCTATGAATGTTTTGGAGTGCCAAAAGTTTTGAGGTTGTAAGATCTAGTGTGTCCATGAAAACTTTATAAACCATACATTTTTAATCTATACTAATATTATAAAGAGGAAAGATTTGATTGTTTGTTTGTTTGTTTGTTTGCATCGAATAGGCTCCGAAACTACTGAACCGATTTGAAAAATTCTTTCATCGTTGGGAAGCTACACTATTCCCGGGTAACATAGGCTATATTATATTTAAAAAAAAATTAGGGATCCTTACTAAAACTCCAATAATGTAACCCAAGGTGTAAAAAAATTACCTAAAATATTCTTTACATCGCGTGCGCTGCAAAAACTGTTGATGATAGAATAAAATAATGTACTACGACTTTGTAGAACACATCATTATCTACAAAAAATGTCGCGTCAGCGTATGTCTAACTATTATAGTTACGCCACAATAAGTGTTCTTTTATTTTAAAAATTTAATTGAAATGCCGCCGCTAGAAAAGACTCTTTATTTGTATCTTGATATTAATTCTTATCAAAATAAATTATTTTATATTCGAGACTGTTTCAATGCCTTTATATAACTTTTTGAATTATTCAATTCGGACATCCCATTCAAAAGATATCACAAGTTTAAAAATGTAAGTATTATACGATGTAAGCGTCACTGGGGTTCGGGCCGTACGGGCCGTACGGGAGGACACCAACAAACAATCGAGTCTTTCCTATCTTACACATAAAAATCAAAATTTGTTTGTTCGTATTTTATGCGCTGCCATACCGTTCTATCCTATTTATAATGGTAAGTTCTGGCGTTATTAAATTTGAATTAATGAAAATGTGCGTATTTCATATATTTTAGCGGCAAGGAGGAAAGGCAGGGAGGGGGAGGGGAACGGGGGAGGTGGGGTACGTGGGTGGGAATACGAGGGATGGGAAGGCGGGGAAGGTAGAAGGGAAACGCGAAAGGGAAAGGGGACTCGGGAGGTGAACGGGGACGCACGGGAAAGGATATTCAAGGAGAATCAATTGATTTCTTTGCATTGCAACGCAAGCCGTGCTTTGTGCTTTGAGTTTTAGCTTTAAGCTTTGAGCTTTGATTTTTGAGCTTTAAGCCTTGAACTTTATGCATTCAACGTTAAGCTTTACGTGTTGAGCTTTAACCTTTGAACTTTAAGATTTGATATTGAATTTTGAGTATTGAGCTTTGTGATGTGAGATTTGAGTTTTGAGCTTTAACTTTGAGCTTTGAGCTTAAAGCTTTGTGCTTTGAGATTTGTGTTTTGAGCTTTAACTTTGAGCTTTGAACATTATTTTTAAGCTTCTTGCTTTGAATTTAAGCTTTAAGCTTTGAACGTAAGTTTAGAGCTTTGATATTAAGCTTAAACTTTGGCCTTTAAACTTTGAACCTTGCTTAAAGCTTGATCTTTAAGATTGAGCTTTAAGCTTTAAGTTTAATGTTTGAGCGTTACGCGTTCGGCTTTTAGCTTTGAGCTTTGCGCAAAGCATAGGGCTTAATGCTAAAAGCTTAAAGCTCAAAGCTCAAAGCTTGGAACTCAAGGCTTTAAACTCAAAGTTTAAAGCTCAAAGCTTAACTAAAAGCTAAAAGCTCAAAGCTTTAAGCTCAAAGCTTGAAGCTCGGAGCTTGAAGCTCAAAGCTTTAAGCTCAAAGCTTGAAACTCAAGGCTTTAATCTCAAAGCTTAAAGCTCAAAGCTTAACGCTAAAAGCTCAAAGCTTTAAGCTCAAAGCTTGAAACTCAAGGCTTTAATCTCAAAGCTTAAAGCTCAAAGCTTAACGCTAAAAGCTCAAAGCTTTAAACTCAAAGCTTTAAGCTCAAAACTTGAAGCTCGGAGCACAAATTTCAAAGCTTAAAGCTCAAAGCTCAAAGCTTGAAGCTCAAAGCTTTAAGCTCAAAACTTAAAGCTCAAAACTTAAAGCATAAAGCATAAAGCTCAAAGCTTAAAGCTCAAAGCTTTAAACTCAAAACTTTAAGCTCAAAACTTAAAGCTAAAAGCTTAAATCTCAAAGCTTTAAGCTCAAAGCTTTAAGCTCAAGGCATTGATAACAAAACTTAAAGCTTAAAGCTCAAAGCTTAAAGCTAAAAGCTCAAAGCTTAAAGCTCAAAGCTCAAAGCTTGAAGCCCAAAGCTTAATAAAGCTCAAAACTTAAAGCTCAAAGCTTAAATCTCAAAACTCAAAGCTTTAGGCTCAAGGCTTTAATCTCAAAGCTTAAAGCTCTAAACTTAAAGCTCAAGCGTAAAGCTCAAAGCTTATGGCTCAAAGCTTAAAGCTCAAAGTTTTAACCTCAAAATTTGAAGCTAAAGGCTTTAATCTCAAAGCTTAAAGCTCAAAACTTAAATTCAAAGCTTAAAGCTCAAAGCTTAAAGCTCAAGGCTTAAATCTCAAAGCGTACAGCTCAAAACTTAAAGCTCAAAGTTTAAAGGTCAAAGTTTGAAGCTCAAAACTTAAAGCTCAAAGCTTAAGGTTAAAGCTCAAAGCTTAACCCTTCAAAAATTTTAAAGCTCAAAGCTTGAATCTCAAAGCTTAAAGCTCAAAGCTTAACCCCTCAAAAATTTGGCGTATTTTGTCAAAAGGTATAAATGTTTATATATATATCGACTTTGCAATAAAAATTCAAATAAATGGAATATTTGTAAACGTATCCAAAAACTAAATACTGGTTTTGAAAGGTGATGAAATATAATAATAATAATAATAATAGCCTTTATTCAGACAGTAAATTATATAACATTATTTATAATAAACTTTTCACTTATCATGCATCGACTCCCTGTCTGTATGTCACTAGTTGACAAAGGCCTCCTCCAACTGTCGCCATTTCTCTCTATCATTAGCTGTTCTTGTCCATGTACCACCTGCCACGGCTTTGATGTCGTCAACCCACCGTCTAAATGGTCTACCTCGTTTTCTCTTCTTGTCACTTGTGAACCAATTCATGACTAATTTTGACCATTTTTCACTTCCTCTAATTGTGTGGCCTGACCACTTCCACTTTAGCTTTTTTATTGTTTTTATGGCATCTTTTGTTCTTGTTTGCTTCTTAATGGTTGCAATTTTTATTCTATCGGACAGTCTTTTCGGACAGTATGAAATACGCTTAAATAAATGGTATTATTAGAAATGACAAAAACATTTTTTAAATACAAAATTTTTTAATTTTTAAATGTTTGTTTTTTTTTTTTTTAAGTTTTCTTTATTCATTGAATTGTTGGTTACACAAATTTTAGAATTTTTCGACCACCATGCTAGGCACATGCCCGTGTTGTTAAATTTAAAAAAAATAAAAAATGCTCAACTGACATTTTTGATATTAAAATTACTGATCTATAGAAAATGTGTTTGTTTCGGTCTATGTGTGTGAGATGTTTTGCGTTGCTAAACCGTTCATCCGATTGCGATGAAACTTTGGGGAATTGATGTGCGCATGCCCGCGATGGTTTCTATACGTGTATAGTGAGTTCTGGAATCATCTGGAACGAATGGGAAAGGGTTAGTAGAGCGAATTTTTTTCTTTATTAAGTGGCATAGCATATGCCGGGAACTCGCTATTGTATTTAAATGCCTGTGTCAGAATTTGGTAAATTGAATTATGTAATAGAAAGTACCTACCCTAAAATTCTAAATCTATACTTTAATATTATGAATGCAAAACTGCGAGTGTTTGTTTGTTACGCTTTCACGCATAAACTAATAAACCGATCTTAGAAATTTTTTCACCGATAGAAAGTTACATTATATGCGAGTAATATAGGCTATATATAATGGTAAGATCTGGCGTTGCGAAATTATAATTATTAATATATTATATTTAATTTACGTTTTCTGTCGAAAATGGCGAGTTATTGCTAACGTAGAAGAAAAGCAAAACAAATCGTTGCCGTGAAAACCATGTTGATATATATTTTTTAATTCAGGCATCGTAGTTAATATTTATCTCTAAAAAATGAATCGCCGAAATGTATTTACGCGCATGACTTCCGAACGACTGCACCAAATTGGATTTTATTACTGGTGAGCTCTGGCATTATGAAATACGCAAAAGGTGGCATGCGAGCTGTTTGAAAACTGAATGTACCGGGAAAGAATGTATGAAATGCGGGAGGGGGACTCGGGTAGGGGGTTCGCGGGAGGGGGAGGAGGGAAACCCGGGAGGGGGAGGGGAATCTGGGAGGAGGAACCTGGGAGGGGGGAGGGGAGCTTGGGAGGGGGGTTCGTGGGACGGGGAAAGGGGTAGGAGAGGGAAGGTGGAAGAGGCGGAGTGGGAACGCGAGAGGGGAAGAGGACGCGGGAGAGGAAGGGGAGGCGGAAGGGGAACGGGACGAATGGGAAAGAACACGCAGGAGAAAACAATTTATTTATTAAATGGCATGGCAAAGCATGCCGGGTACCAGCTAGTAAATAATATTATTGTGAAGAATTGAAAAATAAATTATTTCATTTGGTCGTGTCATGTCTTCCTCGGGAGTCCCTGACTTCTTCCACTATTAACTTGCATGTCATATATTCTCCTTACACCCTTTTCTGCGTACATCACACACGCCATGCATTACCACACATAAGTATTTGATTTCTTTGACCATGCCATATTATCGTAGGATGTCCCCGATTACTTCAACCCGTTTCTTCGTTCATCACATGCGTCTAATTTTAGCATACATAAGTATTCGTTTCAATTGATCGTGCTATTATGTCTTCCTCGGGCGTTCCCGACTTTTTCTATCATTAAACCATTCTCTTAACAATCGTGTCTTAGGAACAAAGATTGAAATTTTCAGCAAAATCGATCCAGTAGGTTTGACCCTTAAGACTTTACACACATGGACAATCCCTTTGGTGTTCCCCGGCTTCTATTGTTATAAGATAATTTTCCACAAATTTTTAACGTCAGTGGTCAAAATTTCAAAGAGTGGAATCAAAAATTCTAATTTAAGGGATGGGTTAAGGGGATGAGTAGTTTTTTGAAATCTCATGTTAACAGTGAAATTTCTCTGAACCTTTGAAGGTCAGTTGTGCAAAATTTTCAATCACGGAATAAAACTGTAGTTTTGTTTAATTTCTATAAAAGAGCCACACCGATCCACATTTATAGGTAAAAACATAACTGTAGCCTTGGGTTTTATGCAGAGTATTTCAAAATTACATGTAAACAGCTATTTTCATCTTATTTGGAACACACGGTGAGCAAAATTTTCAGAAAGATCAAATTTCATGAAACTGCTTTAAGGAGTGGGAAAAGTGGGGCTAGTTCTTCGAAATATCATTGAAATTTCATCAAATATCAATGATCTTTCTCTTGTTTTAAAGATCATGTGCGCACAGTTTAACCAACCTTGAAATAAATCTCTAGATTTGCATACAAAACAAAATCGCGCTACCGCCACAGCCCCAAATAGTTAATCGACTTTATACAGGGATCATCTCGTATGAAGTCTCTTTTTTCGCCGTTTTTGGGAATTTTTTTGGAAAACCAAATAAGCGTACAACTGTGAACTTAACAACACATATTTATTCATATTTTGAGCACACTTAATTTTTTTTTCTCATTGCTGAAGTTTTCATTCATCTTCAAAAGTGCGGTGACCACGATTGCTAGACTAGATTTTCTATGTATTGGAATTACAATTAAATTATTATTTACATAACAAAAAATATAACCGCAAGCCACTAAAAAAAATGTTTTTGCATGACTTTAATATGAGGTAATATAAGAAAAAAAAATTTTAAATAACCCTTTATGGCTTAGACTATTTTTGAAGTTTTGTATGTTCTAACTTTTTCATTCTTATAAAATTACGCAAGAAATAAGTAAAAAAACTATTTTTTCGCTTACTGGCCTCGTGCAAATAAGACGCTCGATTTTATTTCGAAGGTACGAGAATCGAAATATTTCTAGCATTTTTATTCATCAAGTAAAAGAACTTTGTTTTATTTAAGTTTTGAATATCCAGAAATTTTTCGACGTTTTGATAAAAAATATTTGTGGTAAGCTTTTTTCCAACGTTTTTCATGTTTGAAATTAAGATATTTCAATTTTTAAATATTACGGTATATTATTTCGAATACAAATATCAAAAAGTTTTTTTTAGTAGTTTCCAAAATGATGTTTGTTTTCATGATATTTTCGAAACGAAGAAATAAATAGGACATTTACAATACCTTGGAAAAATTCCGAAATTCGATGAGAAATTATTATTATCAACAGTTTATAATACAGATAAACAACCCTCTTTGGCTGAATAAGAAATGTAAGTCAGTTTCAATATTAGTTCACGTACACGGTTGTTTATCAATTGTATAAAGTTTCACGTTTATACGTGAAACTGGTAATATTTATTACGGGCTAATGTAAATATCGGATGATTTTTATAAAACATAAATCAATAACAATAATAATCTCCAACCAAATATAAAGCTGATAAATTAATACTAAAACAATTATTGTCAATAATAAGTAATTACAGATTCTAAGAAAAGTCCGGCAATTCAATGCCAAAATAACACCCAGTCATCTTCGTGGAATTCAGAGAGAGAGCGATACTGGAAAAAATTCTATTTGATTTCATTATTGTCACGTGTGAGTCTAGTATAAAAGTATAAAAATGTCTTAAAAGGGAATAACCATACAAACCGGAAATTCGTCATTTTTAAATAAAATTTTAGACGTACTGACTCTTTTCCACAAAAAAATATAAATTGATTTCGAAATACTGTACATTTATCTAGTAAATATATTTTTAAATTTTGAGAAAATATGTTTATTTTTAGTACCTAAAATAGGTTTTATCGTAGGTCGTTGGCAGATTTGTTCAATTTTCAAACAAAATTTTGTATTATAAAACATACATTTCAAATCATATAATCATGCAGTAAAATAAATCAATAAATTATTTTGGGAAGCTACATTTTTAGAATTTTAATTTTAGTTCAAATAAAATCATTAAAAAAGATCCGCGCCCTTTTTTGTGACGAAAATACTTTTGTCTATTTATTTTACTTACACATTATTGATTAAATTATAAATACTTATGATCAAAAAATACTGACAAGAGTATATAATTTTAATAGTTTTAACATCACAAGTTAGAGCATTTTTGAATGTGGATATATAATGTGGTTAATGGCTCTTAATGATAATCTCAATTTATAGAGTTGTAGACAGGTACTGTCAGCATCGCCCCGGTGAAACCTCATCATTCAAAATCGAAACGTTATTTTAAATGGCTTTAGTCTTGTTTGATGACCAGATCTGAATAGCCAGGTACTATCCCACTTTGTTACTACCTTACACATTACCACTTCCTTCTGGCTTACAAAAGATGATCTTTTGGCCTCAAGAAAATATATTTTCAGTTTTGAAGATCTAGGTCAACTTATAACAATGATTATAATTATTACTAAATTCATTTGAAAAATCACCTCAAGGGCGCTATAAAAATATAACTTACAGTACACAGAGATACTGAGTTTGTTTATTTGGGAAGTATGTTTAAGAGAGATGGGCTGATAGAGATATTGAAAGGGTAAATGCGGGTAATAAACTCCATTAATGAGGGACTAAACGCCGTTGGCGCCAACAAAAAAACTGTCCAAAGAAGCGAAGCTAGCCGTCCATAACGGAGTGTTGGTACCTACCCTCAGGCATGGAATGTCTAGGCATGGACGTAGACTGAATGCTGTAGAAATGAGATCCCTAAGGCGTATGTGTGATACATACATGTGTGATCGTTTGAGAAACGTGGAGATCCGCAATGCGATGTAAGCGTAATGAGTAAGATTAAAAAAGAGACGCTCAGATGGTTTGGGCATGTAGAGCGAATGAACGAGGAAAGGAGTATAAGGAGAATATATGACGCAAATGTGAATGGTAGAAGAAACCGGGGACGCCCGAAGAAGACATGGCACGACCAAGTGAATCAGTTACTTGAGACGGGCCATGTCAAGAGTCAAAAGAAGAGCAAGTAACAGACGATGTGTGAATGTGAACAAGGCAAGGAGTGTGATCCAAGTGAGATCCGTCCTCTCTGCGGGGAAATGGCGTGATGGTTAGTAAGTTAGTAAGAAATACTGAAATATACTATACCTAATTATAATTAAAAATTATTTACGGTTACGTACATATTTAATTATAGACACATGAGATATTTTGCACTGGTGTATGAGATAAAAAAATATTCTTTAAATAACTATATACTAACCCTAGTTGAGCTACGTAATTTAGATTTGCAACTGATTTATTGAAGAGATGAGTTATATGCTTCGCTAAGATCCGTTCGAGTCCGTAATCATTCTGACAGCTCATTCCAATATAAGCTCCCAACTATCCATCATGAGCCATATTGCTTTGAAATTTATATTTAACTGTCCGAAAATAATCTGAGGCAGCGTATTGTCCTGTCTATTCAACGTTAAAATAAACTATATTTGTGATAAGATAAAACTGACAAAATCTCGACAGTAGCGTTACTTTTTGAGTTTGTCACTGAGAATCATGTATATTGTTTTGCTCTCTCCTTTACATCTACCCGACGGTGCACGAATAACAAATAACTCAAGTAACCTTTTCTGTTACTGAAAATGACTATTTATTTTGTCGAAAGGAGTGCATTTGGAGACTCTTCTTCCGATCGCGATCATGGGCCATGAGATCTTTTTAAATATTTGGCGACAACAAAAGCGTTTCGTCGCTAACTCTGGTAGGATTTTAGTTTAGTACGTGGGTTTTTTAAAAACATTAATATTCAGAGATATAATAATCAAGTTAATAATCTATGGGTAGATAAACGAATTATAATTCGTGCATATCAACTGGCTCATGTGAGTCAAGTCAATAGCTTCACTCTACCCTATGCTAGGTAGAAATAGTAAATTATCATCAGATACTTTACTATTTATCACAATAAACTTCTCATCTACAAGACGACCACTAGGCCGGGCTTCACATACGCTGCACCTATTTGGGGTCATGCAGCCCACACACATATAAATAAACTACAAACCCTGCAAAACAAAGCCATTCGACTGCGTTGAATGCGCCCAAGTGGATCAGGTTCCACACTCTTCATAACGACACAAACATTCCTCTGATAAAGGAGTTAATTATTACACAAGCGGAGAAATTCTACGCCGGCCTAGTCGGACATGAAAATTCCACAATTAATTCTCTCGCTAAATATAGTGAGAATGATAAATTTGAACATAAAAGCCTATCAAAAAGTAATCCTCCGAAAGGAGTGAAATCCTGTCACAAGTTGCAGTATAGTTTTAAGTTTCATATCCCAAAATCTCCATAATATTAATAAAAAATAAATCCACGTAATGTATCATTAGATAATTCCAGTTCGCAATTACATTAGAGTCATCAAACTTATTGTTTTAGGAACTCTGAACATAAATGATATCCAAGTCCAAGACCAGATGGCTCATGTGACGTAACAGTTTTCTTTGAAAAAAAGTGGCTTGGATTCTCAATTTTTACGAAGGTCACGACCTGAATTTGATTCACAAATAAGATTGTGGTTCACATCAAGATGAAAATCTGGCGGCGCGCGGCGCATCGGTTTGCAAATTTTCCAAGAATTGAATAACGTACCAATATAGTTATTGAAGTCGTTGGATGAATGTCCCACCAAACATGCTGAATATACCCAAAAGAAAATTGGAAAAAAGTATCTTTTTTGGGAAGAATTCGGCAAAAACTTTCTACAAAAACTGCAGTCACTATTTATAATTCAATTATTGCTCCACACTTTAACTACTGCTCAACTATCCTTTTCCTGTGTAATGAACGAGAACAAAATAAGTTTCAAATTCCCAAAAACAGGGCAATGAGAATAATACTTCGGCGAAATAGATTCTCAAAAGTAAATAAAATGTTAAAGGAACTAAATTGGCTAACGTGAAACAGATGTTGACCCTGCACACGACGATATTTATCCATAAAATAGTGAACAACATGTTACCAAAATACTTAACAAACAAAATTATATACAACAAGGACATTCACAGGACAGACACAACACAAGGACTTGCAAGGAAATCAGACTACGAAAAAGGACAAAACGAATACGCAGAACAGTTTACTATACAAAGGGATGAAGTTATACAACACTCTACCAGAAACTTTAAAGGCCGCACCATTTGGAAAGTTCAAAATGTATTGTAGGAGATACATAAAACAAGAAAAAATATAGTTTGAAATATGATATGATATAAATAATTAAGAAAATGGAAACTTAAATGTACAATTTACTAAAATAAAACTAATAAATAAATAAAATAAAAACCTTTGGGTGACATTTCACCCAATATAATATTTGCATTGCTTGCGCAATAGCTCGCGTTAGCACAGTAATGACGTTATTAATATTGCTAGTGTAATGAATGCGTGTCAAGTTTAAATAGGAACAAAAATTTAATGTTTGGGATTCTTTGTTTGGACATGAATTAAGGTATAAAACGCATGTCTTGTATGAGAGCCCTCTCTTCACCATTGACCACCATGCGATAAAAGTTACATTAATATATTCTATAATAATACCAGCTATATTATTTTATTTAACGGTCCCGAACACGGTAAAGTCACGAAATTTTAGCTAGTGACCGAACGAAGCTTCGGTATCGGCCCGTTTCGGCGTGTAAACGAAAGTTTCGGCCGCGGTTTCGGATTCAGCCAAAAATTTGGCGAAACTGTACATATAATGCGCTATAGGTCCTTTAACTATGTAAAAATATACATATCTTATCATTTGTACTCTGTATGTCTAAATAAATATATACGTTTTTGTTCGGTTGCGTCTACAAATACAAAGATATATTTCGGTGTGTTACTACCAAAGAATCCCAAGCACATTCATTAACAGCTGGAAACCTTAATTGGAAACCTTTTTTTTCACATGAGCTCCACACAGCTGTGTGGAGGGTTTTTGAAGGAAAGTAAGGTAAGGAGAGTTCTGGGAAGAAAAAGGGTTTAAGGGGTGGGTAGGAATCTGGGGTTCAGTGTGTCTTGGTCATCCGCCTCCAAGACCTAGACAAACCTCACCCCATGAACCCGGATGCCATAAACTAACGGATATTCAAATACAAATAGGTCACTGAACAGAAAATCTCAAGAAGTGAAATGCATGCCGATGATGCCGATATTAAATAGAGTGATTGTCCCTAAATTAAATAAAATCTTTCGACTCTCAGGTCTCAGCTAGACCAATTAAATAGATTTTGTGTTCCAGGAAGAATTTCTGAATTTGAAAATATTTTTATCAATTTACCAAGAAATGAGGAAAAAATTGGACTTATTTGTGCTCATCGTTAAATTGTATTGATTTTCATCGGTGATGTGGGCATAAAGTATTTTTTACAGCCAAAAGGTACTTTTTTTTTTTCAAAAATTAAAATGCTGTGGAACTCGATTGAGAACGATTTTAGTTTTTTTTTTTACATTAACTCCACAGAGGAGGCCCTGAGGAAAATAATTTCCCTCAGGGCCTATGTCATCTGAAATTCTGTGTAGAGGGTCTTTTTGAGGATAGGAAGGAATTAACATTGGTATTGAAGAGACCCATGTGGTAGGAAAGAGGAAACACAGAGGCCGTCAAATCGTTCCACAGGCGAGCTGATGAACATAAGAACGAGTCGAAGAAGCGACCCGTTCTTATGTAACAATTGTCAACCACATACATATGTTGGGCACGCGTTTGGCATGTTTCCCGACTATGCACCGGGATCAATGACGCAAGTTCCTCGGAGCATCTTCCATTGAAATACCGGTAGAACAAGGATAGCATTCCCACCCGATGCCTGTTCTCTAAAGATTGCAATCCGTTTGTTAAATTGGTGAGTGAATTTTTTTTTTGAAGCGTAAATCTGGGACTTAAGGCTAGAAGCGCTACGTTAAATTTATAAACGATTGTTGGTTGTTGTCACAATTTTGTCAATATGTTGCTCATAGCATTCGAATAAGGGAAGTTTTAGAGTACGTTTTAGAACCTACGTCAAATTGCTTACAAGAAACTGACATGGGCACTTCTAACATTAACCCTCAGAAAATTAATTAACCTACCTATCTGATTTAATTTCTTTAACCCTAGAAAGATAATCTACGTCTTTACGGCGTAAGCGATACACAAGAATTACCGTCTTTTTTTTTATTTTGCAACGCAGAGCGCTGACTATCTCAATTAGCTCAGTAAGTACAATAATTACGGACAAATACATACACCATACGTCCGAAAACGTACGAATTGGTATTTTTGTGTAACTTTCGGACTTGTAATAAAATAAAAACAAAAAATAATATAAATGTGATTTTGCGAACAACAAAAAAATATTTTGAAGTGTGACGACTGCTTAGCATTTAAACTTTATACAAAAAATATGATTTAGACATAAAATGAAACATTATTTTTCATTCAATAGACTTAATATTTTGTAGTTGATTTGTAAGAGGTGGCATAATTTTGGTAATTTTTTAAATTAAAATATAATTTTTAAAAACCCTTAGCTAGTGATTTAACTCATTTAAACTATGTAAGTATGATAATATATCAAATATACACTTATAAACTTCAGTACGTCTTTAAGACGTATGGTTTAACGTACGTAAAAATAAGATATCCTTTCTAGGGTTAATAATAAAATTGCATTGATTTTTTTTTTATTAAAAAGCTGTTTGTTTGTGAAACCGTAAAGTCGGGTGGAATTTATAATAAAGGTTCTTCGAAACCTCTTGGCTTCGAAACTCTCGTCACTAAACGATTGCATTTTGCTGCGTTGAGTTGCCTGCAGGCAATCAATCTTCCAAACCAACTTAGGATAGGATTGGAACCGTGGCAAGACGAAAAAGTATATAAATGTAGAGAGAGCGAGAAGGAAGACTCGATTAGCGAAAGATACACAGACACTTATTCCTCCGTATCCATTGTAGGTATATAATATACATCGACAAGTCGGTGTCAGGACGAAAATACAGGGGCGTGAATTACATAATACCAACATAACGCAGTCAGATTACACACGTCCTTTCAGATTTAGAAAAAGAGAACACCTTTATCTTTACATATAAAAGTTTATCGTACATATGCACGCTCCCGCGTAATTTGAAATCTATCTATGAACGTGTATAGATGAAAGTATCTGTGCCCTGTGGCGGGCGGCCGACGTTAATTTGATTTTTAAACAAATCTGGATGTTTTTCGACCTTTAAGAAATTTTGACTTTCAAAACAAGGGAAAGGTCACTTTCTATATCTGTTTCCGAAAAACTACGCTTAAAACTCGGGCAACGTCGGAACATTCAGCTAGTAATTCCTCTAATAATAGAAAACCGCAAAATATGGTCATGGTTTGCCAATGTTTTTGTTCGCCGAGGTAATCTTAATATATAATAATGAATGTTTATTTGTTTGTCTCGTATGCACACCTATACCTTTCATCCAATTACGATGATATTTTGATATGCGCACGTCCGTAAAGGTTACCGTATATAATGGTGAGCTCTGGCGTTATTAAATTATTTTCTACAGCGTTCACCTAATTTCGATGAAACTTTTGTGAGGTTTTTTAATGTGAACTATGACGTTATGAGATTATTCCCTTCACCAAGAATCTTATCAAAATTTGTTGATTTGTTGTGAGCGTAGCCGCGAAGGTTTCTGTGTATAATGGGGATCTCTGGTGTGAAATTAATATGCAAATTTTACGATAAGTGACAGGTGAGTAGTTTGAAGAATGTGTGTATTTCATATAGTTTAGAGAGGGGATCCAGAAGTGACGAAGAGGAACGTAGAACGGGGGGAGAAGTGTCAGGTGACGGGAAGGGAAGGCGAGGAAGCTGGAGGGGGAATGCGGGAGGGGAGTGACCGCGGGAAGGCTATGGGATGCGGAAGAGAAAGCGGAGGCGAAAAGGGGTTGAATGGGAAAGGACACGCAGTGAGAAACAATTTATTTATTTAAGTGGCATCGAAATGCATTCTGGGAACTCGTTAGTCATTTATATAAAAAAGATTTTGAAAAATATTTATTTAAATATACATAAAAACGATTTTGAAAAAAATTAGGGGTAAATGACTTTTATAACTAAATGTGTCTAACTAACTAAATGTGTTTTTTTTTAGTTTTGTGAAAAGTGATAATTTTTACAAGAAAAAAGCATTTGTAAGCGATTTTGAAAACGTCAGCTATATTTGCGATTAATATTTTAATATTTTAAGTTGCGTACGCACGTCAGACTGTTACTATCATCTGCCTTCAAAAACAGTCATTCATTTTGAAATTCTTTCAAGAATGCTGAATCTTTTTGAATTGAATGTCTTGATGATCTGCTTATATTTAAGTTATTATAGTTAATTATGTCTAGCCTACAAGTTTTTGCAAAATATGTTAGCAATATATTCATATCAATATTAATTTATATCTGCATAATGTAGGTACATTGCCAAATCCTATTGTTACGAAGGACTTAAAATGGTTTATCATGGTAACGGTGGCGCCAAAATTTTAACATATTTAGCACCGGAGATATAACTTAACATTTCTTCTTGTGAGTGAAATAATATGTTATTGAATTGGGTTTGTCTGCTCGTATCAGTTAACGAACTTGTGTTGTTATTTGATAATGGAGGCCAAAAAATCCAAACACCGTAAAAGGTTTTTAACCGGGCTTCCACGCTGTAAGTACGTGTTGTTGAGAGAATTCTTGTGACGATTTTGGTTAATATTTGTCGTTTACATTTTATTTTGTAAGAAACAGTATTATGAGTCATTTTTTCAGCAGCTAAAAATTCGATAACACCACGCTGCTTACCTTGCGTTGACATAACACTAAAACACGTCTCCATACTTTCGCTTCTCAAAATACACCAGATGAATTCAACGAGTTTTAAACTTGCACGTACGTGTAGAGGAGGAATGTCACTTCCATATGCCACCTGGCGCGCTTTTGATGGTCATTTTTTTTTTCATTTCGCGCTGTACAAGCACGTGTGCATTACTTTTAAACCTACCTTCGTATAATACAAAGATATTTTAATACTTATAAGGTTAATTAAGGTAAAGCTAAAAAAGTTTCACCGGCTGATACCATCTTTCTAATAAGTTACTTGTTTTTTGCAAAATTATGTTTTCGTAAATTATGTGTCGTCTTACCAGATAATGTATTTATACAGTAACCCGACGATAGCCACCTATATTCAGAGAAATGTGTTTTATTCGAAATCTTTGAGTTTTTTTTTATATTTTCCTGTTAAATAAGCGTTCTTCACAATAAACATAAGTCATATGAAAGTTTCCTTTTAATAAATAGGGTACAGACTTTTGAAAATTAGAACTACGATATTTGAAATTGAGTTATAAAATAAACATATTAACAAGTGACGAAATAACAAGCTACAATAATATTAAAATTAATACAAGAAATAACAAGCTACAATTGCCAGAAGTATTTTTAAAGCGTCAAAATTCCAAAATCGAGACAGGGACGGTTAGCTACCTGCAAATCCACGATGGATTTCTTGACTCACTGGGGGTTAAACTGATAATTATGTAAAGGGGAGAGGAAGAGGAATATTGGACAAGGAAAGGGGATGCTCTCAGTACATTATATACTTATGCCTGCGTTACTTCAATTGGATATTTCTTAAGGTTAAGAGGGAATAACCAGACAAAACCGGAAATATGTCATTTTTAAATCAAATTTCATACGTTTTGACTATTTTCCACAAAAAAATATATAAATTGATTTCGAAATACTGTACATTTATCTAGTAAAGTTATTTTTAAAATTTTGAGAAAATATGTGTATTTTTAGTACAATTAAGTTTTACCGTAAGTCGTTGGCTGATTTGTTAAATTTTCAAACAAAATTTTGTATTATATAACATACATTTCAAATCAGATACCTAATCATGCAGTAAAATAAATCAATAAATTATTAGGGAGGGCTACTTTTCAGAATTTTAATTTAAGTTCAAATAAAATCATTAAAAAAGATCCGCGCCCTTTTTTTGTGATGAAAATACTTCGGTTTGTCTATTTATTTGCGGTCTTACAAACTAACACATTTAAAAAAAAAACACATTGAAAAATAACAGTACATTATTGAAAAATTATAAATACTTAAGATCAAAAAATAATTACAAAAGTACATAATTTTAATTATTTTATCGTCACAAGTTGAGCACTTTTGAATTTGGGTATAAAAAATGGAATGAAACAAAATCGATATTGAGTTTTTATGTTAAAATGCTGATATGGAGAATAATTAATCATTCTCATCGGAACCGCCTGTACCATTGCAAGGGTACGATCGCGAGATCACCGTTCGACGAAATTTAAATTCTCGGCCTCTGGTTAATGGCTCTCAAATTCCTGAGGATGTCTACATTATGAAATTTTGTCTTATTTTGCGTGTCTAAATTTTGTCTTTTTTCAATGTTGATTCTATCTGCTCGCAAATGAAAAATAATGGTTTGTTGGGTATGGACGGTATGTGATTTTTTATAAAACTAATTAGACGAATTCGGGCCATTATTTGGAATTTTAAATAAAACATTTCATAAAAAATTAAACGTCTTCTTTGAGAGAAGTTGGAATTTAGTGAATTCCAAAGATGATATATCGAATTCAGTGTTAATTTACAAATTCAAACTATGTTAAGAGTCTTAACTTAAGATATCCCGTTGATAATTCCATTGTAATCTCTCCCTCTTTCACCTAAATGAAGCATGTAACAGGGGAGAGAGAGAGAGGGAGAGAGGGGGTTTACAATGAAGCACTCCATGCATTCGTAACGTGCATTCATTCCACTTTTAATCAAGGAAAGCGGAGCCTATTTATCTTGTAAATAATACATTTAATCAATGACCCAGTTCGGAAATGGCACGGGTAAGCGCCACACGAGAAAATTGTCCAAATTAAAAATATACCTACACGGTTGGGTTGTGCATTTGAAAGCAACCAGCGCCAGCTTTATAAATACAAATGCCCAGACGGCCACTAGTTCACTGAATAAATAGTACCAACTACCAACTACACAATGTACTACAAAACCACTTTTTTTACATTAACTGCACACGTGAGGCCATGAGGAAAAGAAATTTCTTTCAAGGCCCAAGTCATATTAGGAGAATGGAGAATGTTTTTAAGAAAGGAAAGAGAGAAAGCTCTGGAATGGAAAAGATATTGTTAATGGTTACTAGGATTTGAAAGTCTGTGTATCCAGGAGCTATCCCCCCCGCTGTCTTCCGAGGCAATGAGCAGAGAGTTCAGCTGGAGAGGTCAAAGGGTCTTCCTCTTTGAACCCTGCTAAGACACTGGCTGTCGCTTTGGGTGACCTACAGCAGAGGTGCTAGTTGTCCAACGAATAGTTACCGGGTGGCGTTACCCATATCCGCTTCCCAGATTGTCGTATATATATTTTTTTACATGAGCTCCACACAGAAGGCCTTGAGGAAAATAATTTCGCTCAGGGCCCATGTAATCTTTGGGGGCGCTGTGTGGAGGGTTTTTTAAGGAAATGAAGGAGAGGAGAGTTCTGGGAAGGAAAATGGCTTAAGGGGTGGGCAGGAATCTGGGGTTCAGTGTGCCGTGGTCGTACGCCTCCAAGACCTAGACAAACCTGACCCTGTGAACCCGAGCACCCCTGCTAAATCGCCAAACGTAGCGAACCACTTGGAGTGACCTATGGCAGAGGTTTTGGTTATCCAATAAAGGTTCCCGGAGCGGCGGTACCCATTCCCGCCTCCCAAATTGAAATATATTAATTATAATCATATTGTATTATAATATACGAAAATTACGGTATCTACTCGTACATATACTAATTTAAAAAAAAAAAAATTTATTAGTATCTATAGCAAAATTTGTACATAATGTAAATAATTGTATTATATTAAGGTATTATAAAGTTTTTTTTTTTCACAGACTCCTCACTAGGGTTTCCTGTTCTGAGGCATTGGAAAATATTTCAGGGCAGCAGCCTGCAGGGCTGTGTCAAGTAGAGATTGTTGATTTTTATTTTATAAGAGTCCCCAACTGGTCTCATCCGTCCGGAGCGGGTGAGCTTATGGCACCCCCAATTGGGATATGTTGTGAGGCTGAAGGTAGTGGTAGAGAAGCAGAAGTGGAAGATAAAGGTCCGGTCACCAAACACAGCAGCAGCCATTTAATGTTTCGATTCTGAATGAAGGCATTTCACCAAGGCGATGCTGAAAATACCTACCACTCTGGAACGTGACGCAAACATATTAAATATTATTTTTAAAAATAAATTGTGGATTAATTAACCAAATAAAATTTAAACGCGCACGCCGGGATTTGAACCCGCGACCTCCTCATTTATAGTCGAGAGCCTTACATCTCGTATCGTACGTACTGTTAGATGCCGCTGTGACGTTTATGAAGATGGTGGTCTTCTCTTAAGCCGCCGCTATCCGAATTTCTTACATATCTCCCTCAAACATTTGAAGTTTTTAAGCTGTTAAAAAAGTATGTGTTATTTTTTAAGATAATATCTAGCTACGTTCCACGCCGAAACGCAAATTATATGAAATTCCCTCGATAGAAAAAAATCGCAGAGTATGCTCCGAAAATTATTAAAAACAGTACAACAAAACAAACAGTTATATTAGACACCTCTGCCATAGGTCACCCCAAGTGGTTCGCTACGTTTGGTGATTAAGCAGGGGTGCCCGGGTTCATGGGGTGAAGTTTGTCTAGGTCTTGGAGGCGGATGACCAGAAACACTGAACCCCAGATTCCTACCCACCCCTTAAACCTTTTTCCTTCCCAGAACTCTCCTTCCCTTCCTTTCCTTAAAAAAACCCTCCACACAGCATCCCCAAAGATGACATAGGCCCTGAGGGAAATTATTTTCCTCATGGCCTCCTGTGTGGAGCTCATGTAAAAAAAAAAAAAAGTGAAAAAATTCACAACGTTTCTTTAAATGATACTTAAGATACGTTCCACGAGATTTTTGCCCTATTTTAAACGAGTCATTTTTTATTAAGCATTTTCGCAATTTTCGCTTCAATTTTATCTCTTAAAATATTAGCGCGCTCTGTCCAACATTCGTAATAGAGAACTCCATTCAATTTTTTTTTTTTATGAATAATGACTTTCTAACTTAAATAACTGCATATTTATTTTTATTTTTAGTTAGTTTTAATAGTTAAAATAAATGTCAAAGTTTTAATTTTTCAAGATCCCCCGAAAACCACCGTGACGTCATTTGGCCCTGTGACGTCATCTGGCCAAAAGTTTTAGTTATTTTCAACAGATGTTGTCATTTTGTATGGAAGAAGTGATGAAAATATTCAATAAGTAAAACGTTATTTAGGTGTAATTATTTATTTATTATATTATATTTTTCAATATTATTACGGGAGATTGGTATAAAAATTGTTTGAAATTATTATTTTTTTAGCTTTACGAATCGAAATCAATATTAAGGAAACCGAAGCATGAATTTCGTAAGGAACTGGAATCAGCTGTTCGACCGCCGCCATTTTGAATTTCAGCATTGGAGCGTTTTATGGAAGCGGTGACGTCACGCCTCACAAATTCAATAATACCAATTCAATAATACCAACTTGACTTACCAGGTGTTTTATTGAACTGTTTTAAAATGGACTTTTTAATATTTTTTTTAAAACTCTACGTTAAATATTATTTAATAAAACTTATATATTCAGAATCAGCGTTTATTGGTCTATATGAACATATTTTTTTAAAGCCATAATATTTTTCACTGGAGTTCCTTATTACAAATCTCTCCATCTTCTTCTTTTTGAGCCGGGAAGCGCCGCCTTAAAATGATAACCAACCGTAGTTGAATCAATCAAAGGATAAGATTATTACCAGGCTTCGTCACAGTGACTAATGTTTTTTATGAAGGCAACCGAAGTTCAGACATTCAAAGAGTTCTGTCAATTATTAGAAAAACCCGTGAGGTTGTTGTCTTCAACTCTTATCTTGCAACGATATGTTCCAGGGGGTGTGTAGTGTGCAGGTTTGAAGTTTAATAATCTTGTTTGAATAATTATAAGTTTTATTTATTAACACCTAGGTAAAGTATCTTTATACGAAAAAAGTACCAGAAGTATTTGAAGTAGAAATCGGCCTCAGACAAGGGTTCCCTGTGTAGCCAATCCCATTCACAATATTCATGGACCGAATTAGACGAAACAGTCAAACACCGGATGCAGTTCTAGTAGGCAGTACTATTTGCTGACGACATCGCGAGATTAACGACAACACAGGAGGGACTGCAAGAATGGATCAATCGATTCAACGAAGAGTGCACGGCGGCGGGAATAAAGATGAGTACCTCAAAAACAGATGTGATGGTTGTAGCAAGGGACCAAACTCAGTGCAACATACTCGCTAATGGGACTCAGTTGAAACAGGTGGACAGATTCAAATACCTCGGGGTTGAATTCTCGTGGACTACACGACGGAGAAATTGATCGAAAAATTAGTGCGGCAAACGGTGTGTTGCGTCCTCTCTACAGCTCAGTGATAAGGAAAGCCGAGCTCGGTATCAACACACTAGATTACAGTGTTCAAAACGGTATATCGCCCGACGCTCACCTACGGCCACCAGATCTGGATGCTAAGCAAACGAACGCGCTCTAGAGTACAAGCTGCCGAAATGAGATACTTGAGGCAGGGGTTACGAAATGGGATCATATAAGAAACTCGACGATCCGAGACGATCTAAACATTGAACCACTGCTACTCTTCATAGAAAAATCGCAACTGAGATGGCTTGGGCATGTACTAAGAATGCCTGATGACCGAACTCCGAGGAAGATACTATGTGGGTTGACGTCCAGTGGGCCGCCCCAGACACAGCTGGGCGAGGCAACTCCAGAAACTGTGTGAGGAGAGGATGGGACTGCCATGGACGGAGGCCGAATAGTCAGCTCAAGACAGGGACGTATGGAGGAGCCTTGTCGATGCAATGGGTCCCCGACCCGAATAGGATAAGGGGACGAAGATGATGATTGAAGAAGGGGATGATTTATTAACACAGAACCACAATGGTTTACAAATACGTCAGTATAGGTAGAGAACTTGATTAAGAATATTAGCATGGTGGCATACAACACAGGGTTTTTATATGGTTTGCTACAAGATATAAGTAACTGTAGGTTATGAAAAGTAGGCAAATTAAGCGTAAGCGATTATAATTTGTTTTTCAAATCATTTGTAGTCAAGCCAAGTTGTGGTTAAACCGACAGGATGTTAATCTTGGATTTATTAGAGATTATTGATATCAATAATGCGTACTTCTACGATAGTAGGTACTTGTAATAATAGGCAAAGGAGATTACAGGATTGTAACAGTACGAACGTAATTCACCTACTATTTTTAGTTTTATTTGAGATTTACTAGAAATCATTTTACTTATTGAAAAATGTGGAACTTTGTGGAAAATGTTGAATATTAAATAATATTTAAAATAAATTTATTAAATTTATTTTATTTACCTTATAATATTTGAAATTTAGCATTATAATATCCCGTGATCTTTTACGGGTCGGCGTTAGTTTTTTTTAATACAAACGCAAAATAGATCTTTGTGTGTAAAATTGTTTTTTTTTATTTTTATTTTGTTATTAAGTGGTAAATGCGAGCAGTTTACAAATAAACCATCAGTGGGCAATTTTATTCAGCAAAACTTTAATATTTTAAATCGCGTCCCTATTTCCATTTGTAAAATTATAGTTTGAACAATGTCTGTCCCAAGCTTTCGAAAACAGTATTTCATTTTGGGACACGTTCAAAAATACTCTTTATTGAATTTGAATGTCAAGCGGGAATATTTGATGACATTATATTATTTTGTCTGCACCTGAAGGGTTAAAATGTAATACGATCCCATGCAGTATCTCAAAACTACGCCGAAGCGTGAATATCGATAATGAATCGAGTTTAATAATAGCGAGTTTCATAATTAACACGGATTACAAGTGATTATAAATTTAATCACCAGTATATTGTGTACGTAATGTTTTTTTTTTTTTTGGTTTTAGGCAATTCACCCTGGAGAGAGTGCTTTGTGCCGGTAATATTTAAAATGGATAAGAAATTTCGGTTAATCTAATGGGAAAATAATAAAACAAATTAAATATTGGACTCATTTAGATCACTAAAACAAATTAAATATTGAATTCATTCAGGTTAATAAACTTACATAAAGCTGTATGAACACGAGAATTGTTAAGAGATAAAAGGTATGAAATGTTAAGGGGGGACTGGTGTGTGATTTTAATAAGCCGGCGGTATATGTTCTTGAAAGATGAATGGTTTTTACAGTTAAAGAAAACGTGGTCGAGGGTTTCCTCTTCCACACCGCACTGGCAGAACGGATCATCTAAAACTCTAATTCTAGATAAGTGAGATGCAATTGAACAGTGGCCAATTCTCATTCTCGAGATACATGAAATGAATCGTTTTGAAAGTTTTTTACCGTGAAACCATGGCTTAGCAGGGATATGGTTTTGAATTCCCGCATAGAAAGATCCAGTTCTTATTTTGGAGACTGCCCAATTTTCTTCCCAGGCACGAGTCATATTAGATTTAAGAATCGGAAAGACATCGGATATAGGAATTCTAAAATTTAGTGGGATAGTTCCGGAATCTGAACCAGATTTGGCGAGAAAATCGGCCATCTCATTACCCTCGATACCCAAATGGGCAGGGACCCAGGCCAATATCGTCTCAAACCCAGATTCACTAAGAGAATTGAGAAGATTTTTTATTTTACATATAATATTGTCTTCCGGATAACGTAAAATATTTGACCTAATTTTAGTTAGAGCACTTAGCGAATCAGTACATAATAAGGCTCGATGAATGTTGAGAACCTGGATTTGATTTAGCGCTTGTTCAATTGCAAAGCATTCGGCTGTAAATATGGAAGCTTCTTTCGGTAATTTATAAGTGAGATTGATGTTGAATTCTGGACTATATATAGATGCTCCACATCTTTTATTTTCAAATTTGGAACCATCCGTGAAAAGGATGGAAAATCCAGGGAATTTCGAAGCCACTATGCTTTTAAAACAATCATCCACATTTTGAAATTTATTTGGGGAAGATAAAATATTCTTCCGAAAGACTGATGTTATTGTGTTCGGCATAAAAGTGATTGCCTTAAATGGAATATTGTATATAGGAAGATTGGGAACTTCTTGAAGATATTTGAGGGAAGATGATAGAGAATTATAGAGATGAAAACTTTTAATTAAGAGAGGAAAACATTGTTTTTCTCTCAATCTTTTGTTAGAATTCAAATTAACACTTAACCTATTAAGACTTTGTTTAATAGGATGATGTGATAACGATAAAGCCTTGAAAATATATTTATTGGCAAGGAATTGCCTTCTGAAATATAATGGAGGCTCCACACATTCCACCTGAAGAGCATTAATTGGAGAAGACTTCATAGCTCCAATAATCATTCTGAGGGCTTTTGATTGAATTCTTTCCATTTTCTTATCTAGATATTTAGGGAGTGGGTCAAAAAGTAATGAGCCATAATCCAAGTGGCTCCGAACTAGGGAATTATACATTAATTTAAGAGTGGTAGGGTGAGATCCCCACCATACTCTGGAAACTGCTCGCATCATATTAAGTCCCTTTTCACACTTTGTAGAAATTATCTGAATGTGTGGAAGCCAGGAAAGTTTATGGTTCAAAAGAAGACCAAGGAATTTGATTTGAGTAGCGGTTTGTAGAGGCACATTATCAAAAGAAATTGAGAATTGGGGAATTTTTCTTTTGCGCGTGAAAGCCACGACCCTTGTTTTAGATGCCGCCAGATTCATCCCATTTATTGACAACCAGCTTTTAATATATTGTAAAGCCAAATTCATTTCCTTAGCTGCAAGAATAATATTTTTATGTAACAAATATATAAGGATATCATCCGCAAAGTAAAGACGCTTGATAGAAAAAGGAATTACTGAGTCTAGGTCGCTTATATAAATATTAAACAACAGAGGACTAATAACAGAACCCTGGGGCAAACCTCTCCATAGTTTGCGCCTTAAGCATTTAGAGGAAGACTCAATAATAATGGACCTATCTGAGAGCAAATTAATAATAAATTGGACTAATTTCGGGGGGATTTGTTTTTTAATTAGCTTTTCTTTCAAAACATTCAGTAAAACATCATCGTAAGCTGGTGAAAGGTCAAGGAATGTGGCCAATGTATAAGAATTTAGGGATTGGGAAACTCGGATATCAGTTGTGAACAAACTTAAATTATCCATTGTAGATTTCTTTTTCCGAAAACCATACTGATTTGGTGAGATAATATCTTGACTTTCAACAAACCACTCTAATCTGTTCTTCATCAAACGCTCCGCTACTTTCATCAAACATGATGAAAGAGCAATAGGCCGATAAGACGAAATTTCAGATGGATTTTTTCCAGGTTTTAAAATGGGAATGATTTTTTGAGTTTTCCAATCATCCGGAATTAGTCCTGTTTCAAACATATTATTAATAAGAGATAAGAAATATTCAACCGCCATATCAGAAAATGATTTAATGAAACTATTAAGTATTCCATCGGGACCCGGAGCAGAGTCAGAAAGGGTTCTTATTACTAGTTTCATCTCATCAATGGAGAAAGGAGCATCTAGCCAGTTAGAGTGAGATGGATATGGCTTAATAGAAGGCATTTCTTCACATCCGGCCACTGATGGGGGGGCTATTTTATCCGCAAATCCTATAAGAATTTCTTCTGATATATGCTTGGTACTCGGCGGAGAATACGATGATCCGAATTTTTTTAAGCTAGACCAAACTGAAGATTGGGGAGTTTCCGGAGACAGGTTCTCACAGAACTTCCGCCATCCAGCGCGTTTTTTATTTTTCAAAATTCGTTTGGTTTCTGCCTGGGCTTTTTTAACTGATAAAAAATTTTCTAGTGTCATACACTTACGAAAAGAGGAAATTGCTTTTTTACGAGAGTTGACGGAGCGAGTGCATTCCTCGTCCCACCACGGATTAGAGTGTTTTATTTTAATGTTCGCATTGCGTTTCGGGATGGATTTTTCTGCTGCATTTATAACCATAGAGGGAAACGTCTCACATTGCAATCTGATGTCTCCCGGGGACGATTTTTTTTTTAAATTAATAAGGTTATCTAGTTCAGAAGAAAAAGTGCTCCAATTCGCAGCATTTATTCTAAATTTGAGATTATTTTTAACTGGTGGAGGATAAGTGTTAGATTGATGTTGGAATCGAATTATAATTGGAAAATGATCACTAGAGAGGGGATCGTTTAGGATGTCCCAAGAGCATTTAGATGCTAACGAATATGAACAAAGAGATAAATCAACAGCACTTTTCCGTTGATGAGGGGGGGTGAATCTGGTTGGAGATCCGTCATTTAAAAAACATAGGTTATGGGTATCAATAAAATCTAAAAGATTGCGGCCAGAACGATTTGTTATTTTGCTACCCCAAGAAGGGGAATGTGCATTAAAATCTCCAAGGATCATAAAAGGGGAACAAATCTGGGTTAAGATTGGTGCCCATTCATTTTCAATAAAAGTGGTAGAGGGAGGAATATATATTGATAATATTGTGATATCAGATAAGACAGCTGCTATTATCTGGATATCGTCGGAGGGAGTATGTATATTAATTTGTTTAAACGGGATAGAATTATGGATTATCAGAGCCGTGCCGCCTTTACCATCCGGTCTGTCGTGTCTGAGACAATAATAACCCGGAATTCTTAAGTGAAAGGAGGGTTTTAACCACGTTTCAGAAATGGCGGCCACTGAAACGTCGTGTTCGTCGAGTAATTGAATTAGGTCAGATTTGTTAGCGAAGAGGCTTCTACTGTTCCACTGAAGAATTTTGTTCAGTTTCGAAGTCATTGGGGAGGCAAGATAATAAAGATTTAATGTAATCGGCAGCGTTGGACGGTACAGTATTGTTGTTTGTAAGGATAGAAATTAAAAGGGTAATTAAAGTTTGTATAAAAGAATTATTATTCAATATTTCGGGGAGAGCAGGAGGGGATGTATTACTATTAATGGCACACCCATTGGGGGTCCGAGATTTGGCATTCCCATTCGGGCTGGTCAAAATATTATTCAATTGTTTTTTATCAAGGTAAGGAGTATATTTTGGGTTGGGTTTGACTGGCTTGAGAATGGTTTCTCTGTGAGAAGATGACGTTGAATTTAAAAAGGTGGTTGATTGGAAAGGAGCTGAGGACGATGTCATCTCTGCGAAAGATTTTTTCGCAGGAGAGAATAACTTTGAGGCCTGGAAGTACGAAATGTTGTCGGTAGCCATTTTATGTTTTATGTTCCTCTGTCTTGTCAATTCCGGACAGGCTAGACTGACCGCGGTATGTGCACCCGAACAGTTAATGCAAATGGGATTATTGGAAGATTTTGGACATTGATCAAATGGGTGACCTTCTCCGCAAAAGTAACAACGTGGAGGGGAGCGGCATACGGATTTTGTATGTCCAAACCGGCAGCAATTGAAGCATTGAACAGTTGGAAATTTATAAACTTCGACGGGAAGCGAGGTATAATAAATAAACACACGAGACGGAAGGGATTGTCCCTCAAATGTAACAACAACAGATTGGGAAGGTTTCCAGATCTTGTTTCCATCAGTAGAATCCTTGTAGTTCAGTCGACGTGCTTTTATTACTTTCGGGGTTCCTTGGGAATTATTCAAAGCATCAACAATTTCAGCCTCTGGGATATCCGTGGGAATTCCTCGAACAAGACCCATTCTCGTAAGGTTAAATGACGGGATGAACGATTTATATTTATGTTTTGAGAGCGAGTCAATTTTTTTTACAAATCCATTTGCGGAAGCGGCAGTATTAAACTCGATAGATAATTTATATCGCCCTTCCGGTTTAATTGAACCATTAACAATACCAAGGTTATTATTTTTTGAGTCAAATAAGAATTTTCCAAAATCTAAAGGATGAATAAGTTTTCCTTGTTCAGTTCTCTAAACATTTACGATAAAAGGACCGGAAGCGGAAGCAGGATAAAGTAAGTCAGTACTTTTTGTATTATCGCTAGCTAAAGTACTTGTCTGGGTGTTACTATTGGGGTTAAGGTCGTTAGAGGTCGAGGTTTGTTGAATCGGCGGTATAGATTTAACTTTCGATGGGATGTAAAGGCTATGCGATGGTCGTCGTTTACGAGATGGAAGCGTAATAGAAGCCTGGCTAGTGTTAGATTCCGAATCAGAAAAATCTAATATCGATCCTGGGTCGGGAGGTCTATCTTCGTCTTCCTCCATTATATAAAAAAAAAACTTAACTTTTAAAAATTAAACTGAAAAAATAATACGCAGTCTATTTCATTGACTGTACAAACAAAAACGGATTAGCCGTAAGTAGGAATGCAAACAAATAAGTATACGATAAACAGAATTAAATAAAATTTAACAATAATCTCTTATCTGTATGAGGCACGGGAACGGGCGAACGGCACTAAGCAATAGGTAAGGTACACACAACCACTGTTGACCGCGGCTCGAATCGGACTCGTACGTAATGTTACTAATATTGTTATATATGAACTAGCACTGACCAGTTAAATTCACGGCGTTGTCTAAATTCTTTATGAATCTATTCCAGTTTGGAAAATAACAAAAATATTTTTTGAAGTGAAACTTGTGATTTAAACCTCGATGAAACGGAAACGACATTAGAAAGAGACAAACACACGCGGTAGAAGTGAAACCTTTGAAAAAAAGTGACACAATCTCAACCAATAGGAGCCTTGAAAAGTGAGCTCATAATCAAAGTGGCCAAGCGGCCGACCATTGTACACAATACCTCGGTTAGGAAGACAGTGAAATAAATAGTTTGTAATATTCAATAAAACCGCCAAAATGTTAAAAAGTCACCGTAAAATACAGCCGCATGTAAAACTCTCGTTGCTTTTTACGACGATTATGTTTTGTTTTCTGGTGGATTTATTAAAATGTTGTTTTATCTGTGTAAAAGAGGGCGATGCTTTGTAGGTTCTGAATGCAGTTAAGTTTTCCAGATGGGATATTGATTTTGCAAAAATAAAAACATTTCTTTTTTTTGGATGTTATAGGATTCGAACACAGATTGCCTGAATGTCTGGCCACTACATTCGTTACGCGCTTTACGCCGCTGGACTATGGCACCGAGGATTTTCTGTATTATATTAGAACCGAGTACCCATGAAATAATAAATTTTCGTGACGTACTTCCGTTATTTCGGAGTTTCAAATCACGCAGCTAAAGACGTTTCACTTCAAAAATTTACAAGATTTGGAATTTTCAGTTTCAAATGTATCTACTAAGTTTTTAAAACGCAAAACGAGCGTTTTTAGCGTAAAATAGCTCGCTGTACACTCCCGATGGGAATGAATGAATTAAATTAAAGAGTCGAATTAAAATCGAAATTATTTTTCAAACTGAAATATTCATATTTTCTCATTTTAACGAAAGATTTTTTTTTTTTCAGAAAAATAAAAACTTCCCAACAAGGAAAATTTTACACTTCGTATAATAAAAAAAAGAGTTAAAAAAAATTCCTGGCCAATTTTACGATTTTCAGTGAAATTTTTTTTCAAAAAAATTTAATTTTTCAGGTTTCTGCAGAATTTTCCATTACATGAAAATGTTCGATACTTCACATGATATCAAAAAGGGCCTTAAAAAATCCCGACTTATTTTCCTGGCAATTTTCTGATATTCCCAGATTAAAAAAAAAGAAAACTTTTCGGGATCAAAAATTTGTCAACATGAAAAGTTTATAACCACAAATAACAATATCAAATACTAAGTCAAATGCATAAACACATTATAAAGAAATAATTCTTACGAATTTACGAACCCA
Organism: Glyphotaelius pellucidus; assembly: GCA_936435175.1. Lineage (NCBI taxonomy): Eukaryota > Metazoa > Arthropoda > Insecta > Trichoptera > Limnephilidae > Glyphotaelius > Glyphotaelius pellucidus. The sequence continues at coordinate 41,978,871 of OW386542.1, read as the reverse complement.
ACTTCACATTTTCCTGTCACTTGTGACTTTTATTTTAACACGATACATCCATACTAATATTATAAATGCGAAACTGCTCGAGTTTGTTTGTTGCGCTTTTACGCATAAAACAATAAAACGATTTTTAAAATTCTTTCATCGATAGAAAGTTAAATTATATGCGAGGAATATAGGCTGTATTTAATGGTAAGCTCTGGCGTTATGAAATTATAAATATTAAATTTGTTATACGTTTTCTGTCGCTAACAAAAGCGCGTTATTGCAAACGTCAGAAAACAAATCGTTGCAATGAAAACGATGTTGATATATTTGTGGGCTCTATGCTGGTAGGTACTCAGCCCCCTACCTACTGGTCGGCTGCTGCTCCAGAAAATTCAAATATAAGTATATGTTTGGTTTTTTTTGGACAGGCTTATGTTTTGGAATAAATGTCAGATGAGAGTTCCTACATTAAAAATATAATTCGTAACGATTATAAAGACTGTATAATAAAGAGTGTTATTTTTTATTATATTTACAAACTTCCACATATTTAAATAAAAATAAATCTCCGAAATGTTTGTTAGCGCATACATTCCGAACGACTGCACCAAATAGGAAATTTCTTTTTTCTTTGAGCTCGAAAGTTACAAAACAAAATACTGGGAATGAATGTATGGAATGCGGAGGAGGTGGGAGCAGGAGGGGAGGGGGGATAATTAATAAGTGCAAGCGCTACAGTAATTTCCTCTAACACCATGCGAGCAAAGCCGCGGGGAAAACTAGTATTATATAAGCGATTATTTTGAAATTTTAGAGCTCTCAAATCGATTTGGATAAAAATAGCTACATGGGGAGTTACCGGGCAGATGAACTCGATTTTTTGTCAAAATACGCAATTTCTTTACCCTTGTGATGAATATTTTTTTTCACGTTTTCTAATAATTGCTGTCGTACTTACAGAAGGTCTAAACTCAATCAGGATACTTGGAGAGAAATAATTAAATAATAAATACTAAATTGAAAATCAAAAAGCCGCCTGCAATCGTAGCAGCGAAAATTCCGCGAAAGCGGGCTTCTATCTGGTAATATCAATTATTATTGCCTAACTACAGGATTCTCGCGCGTAATCTCTTTTGTTTATGGGATAACGGTGAGGTAGTATGAATAATTTTACGAACCGCCGCCGACCGCTAATGTTATGGAGAGGTGCAGAGTCATGTCACGGAACCAGATGGCGACGCAAAACACCAGTGACAACCGTGCTGAACTTTATTAAATTGCCTGCACTACTGTCAAAGGAATAACAGGAAACAAGGGCGACAACAGAAAATTGAATCCGTGTGTCAGTCTCCGAATCAATTAGGTGCGATACGAATCACCTAATGAGATTTTCGGAAAACTTTTTGACAAATCGCAGCGTAGGTGAATCAATCTATTTAGTTAGGTAAGTTACAATCACTAACAACAAAGACTATGAATGTTTTTGATGTTCGGGGAAAAATCTTCAATAAATATTGTGTACATTGATTTCCATAATCGTGGATCGTCACGGAAATAATAAAAGCGCTCAATAGTGGTGACCTTGCGAAACGGCACAAGAAACAAACTTTTATATTACTTACGCCTACTCATTGTTTTAGAGAAAAAGCTGTTGACCACAGGTGTACTAAATAACCGAAGAGAGACATTAAAATATATTTATTTCTTCCGACTGAACCCTTCCGGGGCGCGGTGCGATATATTGTTAAGACACTTTATGCATCTCGAGTGCGGCGAGCCGATATACACTGAGTCCGGAAACCCGTAGGACAAGTGGGAAACCGGTAAATGCATACCACATTTGGAGACGATTTTGTGGTATACAAGTCCGCGTCGTCAACGAAAAACCTTCCTTCTCACACGACTTAAATGAAAACGAAAAAAAAAGAAACATATATACAGGGCAGATGACGTCACACACAATCTCTCTCCAGGATTAGGAAAACATAACTTTTTTTTAATTGAAGTTTCGTTTTCTAATAGATCGAGACCGATTTAATCGAAAGAAGTTTGAATTTTTAGGTCAAATTGTAAAAAAAATGACCCTGTGTGATCACTAACATCACACAAAGAAGTTTTCACTTCAAAAATAAGAACAAATCATGAAATAGATTACATTTTTTCATGTATTATTGACACTTCTCACGCACCTAAAGACTTAATTAAAAAAATGCATATATCTGTTTAAAAAAACATTTGGCCACAAAGCACACAGTGTTACCGCCTTAGTAAATATTAAAATAACAAGGCCTGACTGGTGATAGTGCAGTGCAAATATCGAAGTAAAATTATCGATAACCAATAAAATGTTCCAACTTCATGCAGTAACTTAGACTTGGAGTAATAAGACCTCCATCATAATAATATTATTATCATGGCAAACTTGCAAGACTAGTTTAGCCGAGGCGGGCTGGTTAGTAGTTAGCCTAAGAAACTAATGAAAAGTCAAGTTAAGTCAAATGGACGAACTATAAGAGAAGCACTCTCAGTTTGTTTGGAAATCGAGAGCAAATATACGAGTTCAGAATTAACTCGTAGAAGTTGGGAAGATTATCAGGAGGTTAGAAACCCAGTGTTGCAATAAAACCAAAAACTTGCCTAATTTTTACAGTGTTGTGCCATTTTTTTTTTTAAATACAAAGAATTTTTTTTAATCTAATATGGCATCCCCATTTTGGGCATGTTGGGGCTGAAGGTAGTGGGAAAGTGAAGGGATGGAGAAGAGGATGGTGGGGAAGTATCTGGCTATTCAATTTTTTTTTTATATGAGCTCCACACTGGAGGCTCTCAAGAAAATAATTTCCCTCAGGGCCTATGTCATCTTTGAGGACGCTGTGTGGAGGTTTTTTTTAAGGAAAGGAAGGAGAGGAGAGTTCTGGGAAGGAAGAGGGTTTAAGGGGTGGGTAGGAATCTGGGGTTCAGTGTGTCCTGGTCATCCGCCTCCAAGACCTAGACAAACCTCACCCCATTCGGTCCCGCAACCTTCGGATTGCGCGTCCAGAGCCTAACCCCTCGACCTCGCCGGCCGCCATACATAATTTAGTGTTTTCAAACCATTTCCCTCAAGGCCTATGTCATCTTAGGGGATGCTGTGTGAAGGGTCTTTTTAAGGAAGGGAAGTATAGGAAGTTCTGGGAAGGAAAAAGGTTTGAGGGGTGGACAGAATGACAGGAATCTGGGGTTCAGTGTGTCCAGGAATGACGGACGTACGAATCCATCCCTCCAACTGCTGTTCAAGGCGATGGGTCAAGAGAGTCCGGCTGGAAAGGTCAAAAGGTCTAGATCTGAACCGCCACGATCGTCCGCCGCCAAGACCTGGACAAACCTCACCCCATGAACCCGGGCACCTCGGCTAAATACAATAATAAAATTACTAAGTTGGACAGTGCAATCGTAGTACGCCATATCCGTAGTGGGAGTGGGAGGGACTAAATTTCAGAATCATCTGGAATCCCCCAAGGATCCCCCAAGGGCCTCCGCTACTTTGTGGGTTCAGTTCTTCCTCAAGGTTACCCTGATGAAAAAGTTCATTGATTCTGAGTGTCGTGGTGTTTAGGACGGCCACTTAGCGTGTGTACACTTAGGGTAAATGGGCTTCCAGTACGCACAATGTGCCCATTTCTACGTGCAAGATATGGTACAACTGAAAGCTAGCCATCCGGAGGCGCATAAGGAGTTGGCAGAAAAAGGATACTTCCTCTATTTATAAACGGAATTATTTCCTCTATTTTTCCTTCGTTGCCTGGACTACATACATAATATTCGCTCCGGAATTACCGCAGCACTGTGATGTGATACACAAGTTTGATAGTAATGATCAAAATAAACTTTTTGCGCTTTATTCCACTATTTTATACGGAGCAAAATTATGCTGTTATAATATTTTTTGATTATGAAGATGATGCCATAGTTTTCTGCATTCCTGGTTGCCGCACTGGAATCGCGTGATCACATGATGCACTGTCTGAGTTGCGTCTGTACTTGAAACTTGACTGACTTGTTCGGGACCGTCGACGTCTTACATAGCCGACTTGTACAGTTGCTACTGGAAAGGCAAGCAAAATACACACGAGATCCTTCGCGAAGGTTCAGCGCGGTACTGTGAATTATTGATTGAAGCTCTAGACCTTTCCAGTTGGTGGCAAAATAATAATAGGTTACGGCTGGCCCGAACTGGGCTCTTACAGCGTAGGTAGGTAACTAAGATACACGTAATTAGGTGGCCGGCAGATCTAGTACTTTTGTTCGTCGTTCTTTTGGCGGTGGCGATGTAATTGTGATAGATTTAAATTGTTCTGGTCGCAACATCACATTAAATTACTTAACAATCGCGTTTCTGTTCACCTCGCTTAGTGACGATTTGAAAGGCGGATACAGGTACCGCCGCCCCGAAAACCATTTATTGGATATACCAATACCCCTGCCCATTGATTGTCTGAAGTCCTAAGCCCGAAGTACGTTTGTTTTTTAAGTTTGGCGACTTAGCAGGGGTGCCCGGGTTCATGGAGTCTATATGGTATCAAGTATGTCTAGGTCTTGGCGGCCAATCTACTGCGTGGCGGGCCAGATCGAGAGAGATCGGTTGAGGAAGACCTAATCTAGACCTCTAACAACGACGGCCTCCGTGGTCCCGAGGTAAGACTCTGGACTCACAATCCGAAGGTCGCGGGTTCGAACCCGGCGTGCACAAATAACTTTTAATTGATATTTGTGTTATTTCACAATTTATTCATTTAAAATAATATATTGTATATTTGCGGCACGTTCCAGAGTGGAAGATACTATCAGTATCGCCCTGGTGTAAGACCACCATTCAGAATTGAAACGTTGCTTGAAAATGGCTTTAGCCGTGTTTAGTGACCAGATCTGAATAGCCAGGTACTTCCCCACCTTCCTCTTCCCTATCTCCTTCCCCTCCCCTTACCTTCAGCTCCACAACATACCCCGATTGGGGATGCCATAGTCTCACTGGCTCCAGACGGGAGCATTTGGGACTCTTGTGCGGTATTTACTGTAAAAAAAAATAAAAAACCCACCTTCTTGCACCGCAATGGGATGTATAGATTCATACGTCCGTTACTTCTAGACATATTGACCCCCACAGATTCCCACCTACCTCTCGTACCTTTATCCTTCCCAGAACTTCTTCTCCTTCCTACAAACATCCCCAAAGATGGCATGGGCCCTGGGGGTTTTTTTCATGGCCTCCTGTGTGGATTGAATGTAAAAAATATATTTTAATGTTTTCCAAGTAATGAGTCAAGGGGTCATAAATATAATCGGCTGCTATAACTCGGTTGTGGTTGTCGGCTGCGGGTTTTTACGGCGCGGGCGGTTTCCGCGCGGAGAACACTATGCAGAGTGTCCCATTAGGTTTGCCACTAGAAAACCTCTCAATTCTTGGAGGATAATGGCGCTTGGAAAATTCAATCTTAGTGCGGCGGCACGCATTACCCGCATTACCCGCATTACCCCCATTACCCGCTTGACGAATCGATAAAACTCCGCGGCAATAATGATGTTGAGCCGAATTTAGCATTCACACCACTTATACAAAACGTTTTTGAAGTGAAAACTTCTTTAGTACCGTTGAGATTTGAAACTCGATGAAACGGAAACGAACGACACTAAAAAGAGACAAACACATACAATTATAGGATTTAGCCTGCTAGAGAATTAGAAAGCAATAAAATATTTATTTCATTCTCGAGTACCTACTCAGTTCTAATATAATACGATAAATCCACAGCCTCATGCAAGTGTGCTTTGGTGTAGTGGTATAAAGCGCCCGACGAACCTTTGCAGACATTCAGCGAACCCAGGATCGAATCCTACGAAATCAAAAAAAAAAAAAATTTCAAATTGTAAAATCAATATCCCATCTTCAGACCATTACAAAATGAACAGGCAAAAGAAAACACACAAAAGCGACATCTAGCGACTCCGAAGAAGAAAACACAAAAACTAATAAGATGACCAAATGTACAGGAAAAGGTGCACTGGAATTCGACGTCAAAATATGTATAAAATCACTCTTGTCTGCTTTAAATTTCTGAAGGTTTAACTTCTATCTCGTATGAATTGCACTTTTTTTAATAGAGTTGATGCAAGTTCAAAACCTTCCATTCAAATTTAATGTTTGAGGTTTAACTTTTTAAACTTCTAGAATTCGCCCATTAACTACTTAACCATTCAGATCACCTCAAGTTATTAAAATACCATGTGTCTTGTGTTCGCTTAATATTAGATTTTGGATCAGTCATACGGAATCCCCAATATGAAATTAATATTGAAAGGTTAGGAGGAATTCATATAAAGGTTTTGAAACATTTAGACTTCAAATCCTTCCAATCGCGAGAACAATTAAAAAACTCATTAGCAATCCATAATTTATCAACTCTACATGATAGAAGAAATATTATTCATAACCATCAACAACGTTGTTGACAACAACAATCTTCCGGAAAACATTAATTTCCACTCCAACATAAAATACACGATTAAACCAACTATTCCACATCCCACACTGAAAACAGCATTAATTTCTTAGAAGGACCTGCAAAAAATACAATTACACATTTCAGACAACTCTTAATTAACAATACAAATTGTTAATTACGAACCTTGAACCCCTGCCATGTGTTATTTTCTCATACTTATTATAATGAAATTTTTTTAGTGAAAATCTCTTTAATTTTCTTTCGTTGTGATTTGAAACGAGAGAAAAGAGTCAGTCACACGTATTTTGTGTATCTCATATTTTGTCTCACCATTATTTAATGTGTAAAAAAGAGCTGCAGCATTATAGCTATATATTACAGTGCTCAATCGATTTAGTTCACAATTCTGTAGGTGTATTTCTTTAGTGATATATATATTATGTGTAAAAAAAGAGCGCATTAATGTTTAAAAAAGAGCTGCAGCATTATAGCTATATATTATAGTGCTCAATCGATTTAGTTCATGATTCTGTAGGGGTTTTTCTTTAGTGATTTCTTTAGTGATATATATTATAGTGCTCAATCGATTGAGTTCACGATTCTACAGGTGTATTTCTTTCGTGATTGTTTCCGCGTCATCTCGAAAAGTAAGTCACCCCTGGTGTTAGTAGATTCAATAAATATACAGGTATTTATTTGTGATCTGATAGTTGATCTTCTCTAATTATTGTAAAATATAATTTTTTGTGCTTTATTTACCATTTTTAAACTTAAAATCAACTTTTAAAAAACTTTAATGGACGGTTCCATGAAAACTCAGAATCATGCAATTTCATGACCTTTTTAAAAAGTCATTTAAAGTTAAGAAAAAAAAATTGAAAAATTGCCCATAAGATAACGTTACATAACTTATTTAACCATTTTTTTATTGACTTTTTCACCACTTTTTATGACTTTTCAAAGGAGGTATTATAGTTGCATAATTCTGAGTTGTCCGGTCACCGGTATGGACATCAAACGAATTTCTTTTCTTTTTTTATATTTAATTAAAATTAAATTTGATAGTTTTATTATCAAGTTCTGCTAGTATTTTAGTATGTATTTTAGTTACAGCTGTTTCGGTTTATAAGACAATTTTCAAACTGTGGCTAAGTCCTCTGTTAGGCGACTTATTTATAAGATTTTAAATATTAATTTTCGAAGGCGTCTACATTTATTTATTACCGGTTAAACCAATTTGCTGATACACTAATTGAGAGTATATTATGTAATAAGTGTATCAGCAAATAAGTTTAACCGGTAAAAAATCAATGTAGACGCCTTCGAAAAATAATATTTTAAATCTTAAAAATAAGTCGCCTCAAGTGGATTTAGCCACAGTTTGAAAATGGCCTTGTAAACCGAAACAGCTGTAACTAAAATACATACTAAAATTCTTGCAGAGCTTGATAATAAAACTGTCAAATTTAACTTTAACTAAATATTTTAAAAAAAAATAAATTGAGTTCTACGAATTAAAAACAAAAACAATTCATGAATTTATTTATAGCATCAATTTTTTATATTTATCAGGTGGTAAATACCTATAAATGGCTATACCGATTGCATATTGTATATATAAGAACACCGAGATCAATTGTCCTGGAATCGTATTTATTATGGAAAATAAGCGATGTTATTTTATTCATTAAAACTAAGAAAGGAAAAGGAATCGAAGTTCAAGTATTAAAAGCTACGTACGTAGTGGTTTCCATTCCCTCGCTGCGCAGTATCCTCGAAGCTCCCACTGGAATTAAATCCTGCGAGCTTTCAGATTCCCGTGAACTTTCTCAGGTTCTGTGCTCAAAGGCACACTTTCGTTCAATTTTCAAACATCACTAGTATTTTAATTCAAGAATGTTCACCAAGCATTATAATATAAAGTATCTATGTGTCGGTTGTCGGTACTCAGTACATAAGCCGAAGCCGCAATTCATCAGCACGGTTTGAAGAACATAATATCTTCCTGAACTTTCCAACTGAATGAACGAAAGCAATTGTGGTAACCTAATAACTAGATACCTAAGCGTAAAATTCCTCTCGTAGAGATACAATATGTTGCTACAGGTAACCCCAAGTGATGCATTTGCCCACCTACTGCATGGCGGGCTGAATTGGGAGATATTAGTTGAAGACTTTTTGACCTCTCGGACTTTCTCGACCATAGCCTTGCACCGCTTTGGGATGTATGGATTTATGCTTCGTATTCGTACGTAAATACGTAAAGTATATTTGCGATAGACGTAGGGCTAGGAGATCAAAGGTGCTGGGAAATGCATCTATTAAATAACTGAATGCAGCAGTCGCTGATTACGTGTTTTCAAAGAAAATAAGACTTACATTTCGTCATCAAATGTGATGAACGTGTGCCTAAAAGTATGAATTAATTATTAGTTTATACAATTAACCGAATAAATTATTAGTTTATGTAATCACTAGCTTTTCCCCGCGGCTTCGCTCGCACGGTATTACGGGAAATTACTGTAGCGCTTGCACTCATCAATTATCCCCTTCCCCCAACCCCCACCCGTCCCGCATTCCATACATTCATTCCCTTACATTCAGTTTTCAAACATCTCGCCTGCCACCTAAATTTCATAATGCTAAAGCTCAAAGAAAAAAAGAATTATCCAATTTTGTTCATTTGTTCGGAATTTATGCGCTTACAAACATTTCGGATGTTTATTTTTATTTAAATATTTGGAAATTTGTAAGTATAATAAAAAATTACACTATTTATTATTCGGTCTTTATAATCGTTACGAATTATATTTTTAATGTAGGAACTCTTATCTGACATTTATTCCAAAACAGAAGCTTGTCCAAAAAAAAACAAAACATATTGTAATATTTGAATTTTCTGGAGCAGTAGCTGACTAGGGGGCCGAATACCTACCAGCTTAGAACCCACAAATATATCAATATCGTTTCCATGGAAACGATTTTTTTCTGACGTTAGCAAAAACCCGCTTTTGTTAGCGACAGAAAACGAATGACAAATATAATAAATTCATATTTATAATTTCATAACGCCAGAGCTTTCCATCATTTACAGCCTATGGTCTTCGCATATAATTTAGCTTTCTATTAGTGAAAGAATTTTTCAAAGCGTTTTATAGTTTTACGTGTGAAAGCGTTATAAACAAACTCGAGCAGTTTCGCATTTATAGTATTAGTATAGATACAATTATAATAAAAACCAGGTCCTCAAATAAAAATTACGATTAAATTGCTTGCCTTCAAAATGACCTAACGAGTCTTAGGTTGGACCACCATTAAACCAAGAAAACGTTAATTGAATAAAACAGTAGATATAGTTAGGTTAGGTTAGGTATGTTGTTTGTTTGTTAATTTTGTTGGCAATGAACCAAATAAAACAAACATAATTCGATAAAGAGAAGCGGATTAGTTTATTTGCGGATTTAGAAACACCCTGTTTTATCTCATCAATCCAATCCGATTCTATTCTTTAAAGCGTGAAATCGACTTAGCCGCAACTCCCGCGAGCGTTGTTATTATATCTCTCCTGATCCGCCACTGGCCGCCACTGGCCGCCTCTGGCTCCACCGCCCGTCCATTTTGTTCAAATTGCAAACTTTTCGTTGAGCGGCCAACTTTTACAATGTATTATTAATTGAAGTGTTTGAATTAACAGGACTGTTTATTGATGGGCCCTTTAACGGTTCGTACTACACAAAAATCTAATAATATCTTGTTCACGGTTGTTAGTACATAACAAAACTGGTAAATATAATTTTGTATTAATATTTAAATCGCAACTTGCTAAATTCAAGAAAAAGTTACCAGAAATGTAAAGATTTGTTCCATTTACAAGACGCTCTATCTCACTTACATTCACTTTTGTGTTGGCAATTTATAAATCTGCCAAATGTTTGATTCCACGAGGCATTCTTGTGTTCTTCTTTATTCCAAGCTGGAAATACCACGTTAAACGAAATGTGCTGGTATTTTAAATACTCTAGTATTTAGGTGTTACTTGGAAATATTCCTACGTTCAATATTATACGTACTTTTAACATGACATAAATTGACTTATTTTTCCTGATTTTCTAGTGTTAGCTGACGTGTCAAGGATCTTTTGAATTATCTTTAGTGGCTTTTGGCTGGCAGATAAAGTTAACCATAACATACTGCACCATTTAGGATGGGTTGTTTCACAGAATTTGAACAAAAAGTCAAACTTCAGTGTTAAAAGTCGAATTCTGTGAAAGTTTTATTCAAGTTCTGTTCAAGTTTATCTTGGGAGGCCTCTTTGCCATCTCCCCGGGAACCATTTATTGCCAACACCTCTGTGATAGGAATTCCCAAGTGTTTATTCAAATTCCCAAATGTTCACCCCTTATACTTTTTCCCAGAATTCCCTCTCCTTCCTTTCCCTAAAAAATTCTGCATACAGCATCCTCAAAGATGCCACAGGCCTCATGTGATTTTTTTTTTCTTAGGGCGTCCAGTGCCGGATTTAATTGCAATTTCACCTCTACTCAACCAGCCTTATTTTTGCATTCCGAACACAAAAATGGTTTTAATTAAATAAGGAATCTATACGCGAGTCTGTTTATAGAAACATTTAAATGGGCAGAATTGTGATATTACAGTAAGAATGTAGATAAAACAATTCAATTATTATTACAACCCCCCCCCCTCCCCCCACCCGGCCCGGCCGACCCCTGATCTAACCTAATGTAACCTATTTTAACTTGTTGTTTTCATCTCTTTTATTGACTTTCCAAAGGACTGATGAAATGCTGTTTTGTTGTGTTATCCGGTCACCAAATGTATATAACAGTTTAACCGCAAAAAGAAGTCAAAAATACGGAACACGTGAAACTGGGTAAAACATTTGTCGAGTTTTGAAAACAAGCTGCTTAGTTATACCAAAATTTAAATTTGTTACAGATTTATTTAAAAACTATTTTCATGACTTGAAGTTTTTTTTTTCTCTGTGATTAAAACTAAAAACGCTTATAACCCGTGCCTTTGGTAAAAAATAAATCAATACCAAAACATGAAATACACCAAAATATAAATGAGAGTGCTGCTCCATTTTGAATGATCTTTTCAAACGCGAAAATTCCAACTAAAACTCAAACTGTTTCCTCGGAAATGGAAAAAAAAAACTTTCAAAGCCAGTCATTAAAAAAATATAGTGCGGTCTTATTACGGTTGAAAAATTGTACACCAACAGTATTTTTCAAAAGCAATCAATACTCTGATAAAGGTGTATGGTGCGATGCATGTTATCATTTTTTTTGTAAGTTCTCATTAAGAAGTGCCAACAGCGTTGCCACACCTCTGGGATTTGATCGGCGGGCAATTACTTTTCTTTTTGTTAAGCTTTTTATAGGTTAACGTTCCGCTATCGTAGAATCTGATTACGAAACATAGTTAGTCATATATCAAGCAACGTCTTGTTTCTGAACTAGTGAACTCTCTCCAGGGCGATACTGCTCTGATTTCTCCTTCTCTGGAACGAGATGCAAATTGTCATACACCACACCTGGATCTGGAGACAACGAAGGTACCGTTCTGCCGTGGAAAGAGTTAGGTAAAATTACCTACTAAAGAATATACCTTTATTTGTGTTTGGATAGAAAGCGGTCACTTTGTTGTTTGATAACATGATTTCTTTAAAAATCACACAGGCGGTCTCTCATACTTCACAATAACAATAACTATAGTTACCCATCTAATGCAATCTTCACCCTAAGAACTTATTCTTTTTTTTTAAATTTAAAATCTTTATTTTTTGCTTTGCATATTTTTATTTTTATTTTTTTTATTTTAAAAATAATATTTACATTTATAATATTATTACCTTGGTTTACATAATAATTCATTTTATGATTCTACTACTCCATAATTTGAGCTCTAGGAGCTCGTGTTTATGGGAGGAGTATTTACATGCATAAAAAAAAAAAAATTCTGAGAAGTATGTATACTATGATCAAAGACTTAAATGTCTTGAATGAAATAAATAAACAAACACTTTTTGACATAGACATAAAAACAATAACAAAAATACATTTTTTTTATTAGATGTTAATTAAGGGTACAGTTTATCATTATCCAGGGACTTAATTTGCTTTTTAAATTGTTCATTTTTGTTACATTAATTTTGTTTTTGGATAGTAATACATTGTACCACCTCACACCTAAATATAAGAAGTGATTTTGATCGTGGTCGTTCTAAGCATGGGATTGGCTATTAAGCCATTAGTTTTAAATCTATTGCTTATGCTATCTGAGGGGTGAATTTTTTGGATAAAATATTTATTTATTTATTTATTTATTTATAAATAAACAAATAAATAATAATTTATTCTTTGTAGATTTGATATAATGCGTTTCTTTTATACAATTCTATGATTTTATTACTATACCCCAACTCAACCGATCCCCCCCCCCCTATCCTACCCCCTCCCTATTCCCACCTAAATAACTTGTGATAATGTTTTTTGTAATATAATTTTTATTATCGTCGAATCACTTGTATAACACCCATGTGGAAACCTGTAATTGGTACAATTATTGTGACCTAATTACTATTACGCTCTGATATTAGTGTAAACTGTTGGTCTCCCAAATAGAATAATATAAAATAAATATTTATGTAATAATTCTATGACTTAATTTAGCTTTATCTTAACAGGTCCAATGACCCTATATTAGGAACATTTCCCAAGATTCACCACTTTAGTTGAAGCTCTATCACTTTCAATTAACCCAGTATGTACACATTATCTGTCTTTCTCTCTGTTTATACATAATAACTTAATTTCAAACTATCTCACTTATATTTTGCCTCACTCCATAATATGTATAAATAGGTACATAAGCAGTATAAGCACACACGATGTATTTTTATTGGCTTAATTTGTTTCCTGATGCTGTTTGTGTTAGGCAAAACCGGTCAGCCTTAATAAATTAAACAATTAATAAATAAGCAATTAATAAATTAAACAATTTCTTGGTTATCAACAGAGTTATTGTTTTATTTCAAGTGTTTTTGTTATTCAAATTCAAACTTATTAAAATTTTCTGATAATTTAATTTTATCGATAGTGTTCTAACGATTACGGTTTTTTTAAGTTTCTACGAAAATCCTGACATTTGTCTGAATGATAATGATCGTCATGACAACGCGACGGTTTAAAATTAATGAAAATTTCCAGGTAAATTTAATTTAAATCTCAGATAATGTTAGATCAAATAAATATTTGACAAAATACCTGGAATTCCATGCAATCGAATTTTACTTGGAAACACAGTTGGAACAAATGGAATAACAGGCAATAAAATAGTGAAAATTTCATCAATTAGATTTCAATATTAAAACACCAAGCTACTCACTTTCAGCTTTACTAATTAAAAAACGCTTCCCGACCGGTCAACGATGTTTTTGTAACACATCGAATAAAGACTGTACAAACTTTATTTGAAATTCTTATTATTAACAAAACATGTCTTTAACTGGGTTGAAATAGTTGGCAACGTTGTATTTCGTCATAAACTGACATTTGAGGTTCCAGTCTTGAAAAAGTTAGGGTATTTCTGACATTCTGACATATTGTATTTATATTGACTGTGAATTTTATAAGTGATCCATGAAAGTGATGTTTTTCAAAAATTAACTACCTGACGACACGTGTAGGCAAATATAAAATCAAGAAATCCACATTTATATTGCGCAATTAATGAATCCAAAATGACAATTTCTTTTGTTGTCCTCTGAAAATTATTATTTTTAGGTACTCGTAAATTACCATATTTCTGACAGATGTAACTATTATGATTTTAACAACTGAAGTTACATTTATTGATATTAGTGCGTTAAAAAGTTTTTCCCCTCTCCCTCCAACCAATGTCATACACTACCTACTTCCTACCCACTCCTTCTCACCACTTTTCACCCACCCCTCATACCCTTTTCCTTCCCAGAACTTCCTCTCCTTCCTTTCCTAAAAATACCCTCTACACAGCATCTCCAAAAATGACACCCTGAGGGAAATTATTTTCTTCAGGCCATCCTGTTTGGAGTTAATGTAAAAAAATTACGGAATAATGGTGTATCAAAAAAACTATTAATGTTGAGTTATTGATTAATTAATGTTGTAATCAACAAAATTATAAATGCTGAGTTATTGATAGAATAATGTATGGCATGAGCGATCAGCTCGACAAAAATTTGTATGTACTTGATGTTCGTCAAAACTACATAAAAAGGGTTATTATCTACGATCACAAAAATCTAGAAAATCTTCATAAAATTGAGCATAAACATATCGCAAGAAGTCACACTAGAAAGGATCTCGTGGTCCAAGGGAGCAATACGACAAATTATCAATAGATATATATATATATATATCTGGGACCGAAATTGTATAATAAAATTCCCCCAGAATAAAATATTAAAACATGCAAAATGTCCTGCATTCGTTCAATAATAACTAAATGGTTGATTAGCTTGCGTAGGGTAGAGTCTGAAAAACTGTGAAATGACACAATAAGTAAAACATAGTACATATTTAATTTAGAAAAAAAAACATCAACATTCTTTTTACATAATAAATTTCTGGCATTTTCACCAGCATTGGTTCCTTAGAACGGACAATCTGCCTAGCTAGGAACTAATATCGACCTACAAGTCATAAAAACACTTAAACACATTTTTTATATTTACAGTTATTTTGAAATATTTTTGCAATGTTATTTTTGCTGCATAAATGTATCTAATGTAATGTAATAAATAAAAATAAACATACAATTATCCATCTTTTAAGGTAGGGATTATGATAATGTAAAAAATCTTAGATGTGTGGCCCAGTATTTTAAAGGTTGGTTTGTGGAAATACGTTGTTTAATGTTGTTTATTAAAATCACGGAGGATGGTATAATTCATGGGAAAAAAGGGAGAAAGCAATAGAATGAAATATGAAATAAAAATTAAGAAAAAAAAATCATTTTGATAGGTGTAAATTTAATATACAAAATACCTATTTACGGCGGTACAAAAATTTGTCGTTTAAACATTAAAATTACTATCCAAAAAATGCCTTTTTAACAATGTTACATTTCTTCTTATTTTTATGATAAATATAGTAAAATTATTTTTTTAATGTTTTTCATTTACTCACAAATAATTGCCCAAATTGCCTCTAAAATCATGAAACACTAAAATCTTTAATGGCCTGTATCTTATAATTCAAAGCAAAAATAAATAAAGTAGCTCACATCCATACTAAAATATTTGATATACCTTTTGATTACAAAAATAATTTTTCAGTTTGTTTGGGTATTTTGGGCCGCGCATACGATCCTCTTAAAAATTGTATTTTAAATATTCAATATTATGAAACATAACTGGTTTCATTTTTTTCCATTTTTCTCGAACAACAATATTATCAGACACAACATTTTTTGGGCAAGGGCTTATATATTGCCCCTTATTATTGAAATCTATTTTGAATGTACTTACTACAATTAATTCATACAACCATAGACAAATTAGAATGTCTATACCTACAAACTACAAAGCTTTAATAAACTTCTGGCAATTTTCCAAATTTCCGACTCACTGGATAATCAAACTTCTGTTCAGTGAAATACAATTGCTTGTTTTTTAGCCTTTTTCAATCAACTCCGCTAATCGTTAAGTCAACCGGTAAATACTAAATTGATACCGCAGGGGTGCTCAATACCGAGGGCAAACATCTTATAGTATTGATAATAATTAATAATGGTTATAATATTGATAAATTTATTTCATTTTAGTTGATGTGTTTACCGCACAAGAGTTCCAGCTGGCGGAGCCAGGAGGCTTTTTAAAAATATTTCTTTACTAGCTGGTACCCGGCGTGCTTTTCTATGCCATTTAATAAAGAAATTGTTAATCCTTATAAAATTTCCCGCAAATATATCAATATTGTTTCGACGGCAACTATTTGTTTTGCTTAGCAATAACTCGCTTTTCTTAGGGACAGAAAACGCACAATAAATATATTTACAATTTCATAACGCCAGAGCTTATCATTATATACAGCCTATAGTACTCGCATATAATTTAGCTTTCTATTGGTGAAAGAATTTTCAAAATCGTTTTTCTTGTTTTATGCGTGAAAGCGTAACAAACAAACACACGCAGTTTCGCATTTATAATATTAGTATTGATTCAATTAAATAATATTAATAATAATTCCTTAAAAGTTACATAATTTAGACTTTTTGACCACCATGTTAGGCACATGCCCGTGTTACGGTGACCAATTTAACATATACATAGTGCATAAACATTTTAAATATAGTGCGTTAGCATTTTAAATAAGCAATAATATAAGGGATTATGAAAGATTATAAAATAAAATAGTATTAAAGAAAATAAAAAATGAAAATGAGTTTAAAATAGTATGAAAGAGATAAAAGAATATGAAGAGCGTAAGAAGGAATATAAAAAGTATGTAATTTAAGAATATCTAAAATCAGTGTAAACAACAAAATAGAGTTATTAGTGATGATATGTTAAATATAAAAATATTTAATCTTTCGGCTATTAAAATGTTATTTACATACAAAAACTTTAATGGTGGTATAGATATCTACAAAAACTTTGATGGTGATATAGATATCTACAAAAACTATCTAAAAAAAATGGTGGTATAAATATCTACGGTCTTTGAAGAAATTCTTTAAAGAAATTTCGTCCCTTTTCGGATATCCATTTTTGGACACCGAATGCAAAGTGAGTAATTGTACTAAATCTTGTGATGGCGTTATTTAGTGTATTGAATATTTTAGGTGTATTGTGTTCATGTATGTGTGTTGTCTAGGTTTTTGCTTTAGGGATTTTGCATTTTTCATGCGTTGAATAGCGTTTAAATATATATTTTTGTGTGGAATTTATCAGATCATTTTTCCATATGTGGGTGAGAGCTATTTTAATTTACTGCGAGTTTCTGTTGCGCGATTCAATTCTTCATTCTGTGGGATTTTGTGGGACTTCAATTGTGGGATTTTGAAAGGCTGTAGGGAGTGGGATGAAATGAGATGAGGGAAACGAAGGTTGGGAAGCACCTGGATATTCAGATCTTGTTCCTGTAAACGTTTTGATTCTGAATTGTGGTGTTTAATCAGGGCGCTACTTGAAATGGGTTTAGCCGTGTCTAATAACTACATCGAAATAACCAGGTACCCACTTTCAAACCTCCTCTTCCTCGTCACCTTCATTGGCTTTCCTCATTACATAATATACCACAGTTTTAAGATGATAATATACACAGTGTCCGGAAACTAGTGGCGGAAATTCTTGGATCAGAAAGAAAATTTAATTTGATTCCTTTTTTCGACATCACGATTAAATTTTTTTTGGAGATGGGTATATGCATCATGTCATGCATTTCAAAAACAATATTTACATCAATAATTAAATTAGATTTGATCACCAATTTATGCATATAAATTATAGTATATTTGCAGCACGTTTCAGAGTGTAAGATACTCTCAGAATCGCCCTGGTATAAGACCACCATTCAGAATCTACTCGACATCTTGAAATAACTTTAGCCATGTTTAGTGACCAGATCTGAATAGTCGTGTACTCCCCCACCTTCCTCTCTCACATCTCATTTTCCTCCCCACTACCTTCAGCCTCACAACATACCCCAGTTGGGCAAGCCATTGTCTCACTGGCTCCAGACGGCCGAGAGCAATTGAGACTCTTGTGCGATATTCACTTAAAAAAATAAAGAAAAAGAATCTAGTCTGCATTTGACGAATTGCTATATCGTTAATTTCTGAAATTGTCTAGAAATAGTCTCACTGACACCGGGTCGTTGTGATCTTATCATTATGTAATTTCTTTTGTTTTAACTATCCGGTATCAGTAACCATCTCGTGCGATAAATTACAAATAAATCAATACCGACATTTTTTCAATCTGATTACGAGATAAATTATATTTTGTACAATCTCGGCAACAAAAATTAAGAATTTAGAACTTGTCACTCTTTTGAGTAGCAACAATAATTTATCAGTAGATAATATTTTAATCGTTTTCAAATACTATGACATCATGACCAATATTATCTAGAATCCAGACCGGTCGTGTGAACCTTAAAATAGTGGGTAGAGCGGGTGAACCTTAATAATAATAATAATAAGTTTTATTCCAGGATGTGGGGAGGATAGTGCAATCCCACAGGTCCCATATGAATGTACATATTTATATAATATATTTTTTAACATATTTTAAAACAACAGATTTTTTTTTTTTTTTAACTATTTTGTTATTGTTTTTTTTCCTATTCTATAGGAAAAAAAAAACAAAATAAAAAATAAATATATATATATATATATATATATAAAAATTAAATATAAACAAATAAATAATTAATCAATTCTATTCTTCAAGCTCGGGCCCAGCGCTCACTCGGTGGGGTTTGGTGCTGGAACGCTGCGGTCACCACTGCATTGTTGGAAGCCATTAGCCGCATCCTGGCTCCAGTGACCCGATGTCTCTTTAGACCGGCAAATCCGTCCAGTCCTAGTTCAGTGAACATTGTCGATGCACTGCTATATCTTCTGAATCCAAATATAATTCTACATGCATCATTATATTGGATCCGGAGTCGTTCCATCGAGGTGGTTCGGTAGTTACACCAAGTTTCGCATGTATATAGATTAGTGCAAAATGCATAGAACAATGTTTTTTTTTACATGGTTACTGCATTGGAAAAATCTTCGGGCAATCATATTGGACAATACACTGATACTTCTCCTCTGTCGTTCAATATCACATCATCCGAGAGGTCTTCAGTGATGATGTGACCCAAGTATTTTACACTCGTTGATATACTTATGTTTTCCTCATTGTTGTATTGAGTTGTACGGGGAGCATCTTCTCAAGAGTTTTTCAATGGTGGAATGCGATTAGTTCCGTCTTCTTGGGGTTGTACATCATGTTGTGGTCATTTGCATATTCTTCACAGATTTTTAATAGAATTCTCAACCCTTCGATCGACGGAGCTAAGAGAATCATGTCGTCCGCATAGCTAATGTGATTTAGGCACAGATTATTGATACGGCAACCTGCTCTGGTGTCCAGGCGATTAGATAATTCATCCATGTAAACATTATGGCCCGGTATTATGGTTTTGATGCTAACGCTGTTAGCATCAAAACCAAACATTGGCAAGAAAACACGTATCTCGCAGTCAAAAGATCGGAAGAAGTACGGCATTTTACCTTTATTGATCTGGACAAAGCAAATTTTATATTTCAGCAAGTTTGTTTCAAGGTTCAATAGACTAGCTGTTAAGATTTTTCAAAAACGAATTTGAGGCAGTTAGTAATATTTTAGATCGGGGCTCTGGCGGTTTTTATTATTAGCAGTTTAAATAGATACACAATATTTTTTAATATATACACATAATTAATGGCTTCGAGGCGGCGCGGCGTATCTTTTAAAGATTAAAGTAACAGTTGATAAAAATCATACATTTATTTCTAGAAAAACGATTACGTCACGCAACACACTACAACAACACTTTTAACACAAAATGAACGATCTTCGTGAACGTTTTTAGAAGCATGTACAACAAGTTTTCGTCAAGATAGGGAGTTGTATTATGAAATTATCTTAACCTTTTCGTCCCGGAACGAAAAAAATCACACTTGACCCGAAGGGGGGGTCACTCGGGGACCCCAATTTGTTTTGCTTATTAAAGGGTGTTAATGACATATTTTTTTGTAATTTGTTATGATAATAATTAGAGGGAAGTATATTCATCGTATTTCAGTAGTCATTTTAAAAATCGATTGATAAAAAAAGTCATAATTAATATTCTAATGAATTTAGACCATAGCGTGTATTTTTCCATAGAAAACAGAGAAGGCGGGCCGATAGCCAACATAACACCTTGTTTCCGAATCTCGACTGGCGATTGGCGTTCACCGGAAACGACTCAGACCGAATGATCCTTGACCGGCAAGCGAACATTATAGCATTGTAAAAAGAGCAAACGAGATGCGCAGTGTAAACGAACGCGATCTAGTCCTTTCCACTAACAACTTAGAAATTACTTGCTATCGCTTAGAATTATCCCGATACATTCATCAGGTAGGGACGGGGTACGCCCGAACAGAGGGGAAGGGGGGCGGGTGGCTCAGATTATTCGCCGGAATTTGTTATAAACTATTTAATTTTAAGAAAAGTAAGTGCGTTCCCCCGGTCCGGTAAGGAAGTGTTAAATAGTGTTTCCTTTAGATTGAAATAAGATACGGGAGGGCAAATCCATTGTTATTACAAATCACTGCGATAAACACATAATAATAAAGATAACACTTTTAAATTGAATATAGCAGATGATTATTAAAAAATTATTGGTCTTAATGTAGTGACAATCACGTAAATTACGTACCAATTACTGAAGATTTTAGAGAGATAAACAAATATTTTACTGCTTTGTGAAAATTTTGATAACAATAATATATTATTTTTTTATGTAAATACCGTACAAGAGTCCCAACTTCTCCCAACCGCTTGAAGACGGTGAGAATATGGCATTCCCAATTTGGGAATATTGTGAAGCTAAAGTTAGTGGCAAGGGGAAGGATATAGGAAAGAAGAAAGTGAAGATGTACCTGACTATTCAGATCTGGTCACCAAACAAGTCTATTTCAAGCAACGTTTTAAAATAAATGGCGGTCTTACATTAGGGAGATACTGAAAGTATCTTCTCTAGAATTTGACTCACATGCTTCCACTCTCCAAATATGCCCTATATTGTTTTTTATTTTTCATTTTAAGTGTACGATAAATTGCCAAATTGCCAAAGAAAAAATGTCAGCAGATCAATTTAACAACATTAATAAAAAATCCAAGCACACATATAACAAGAAATCATAATATAGAAAATAGATGCAGAAGAATAACTTTAGTAACTACAATACAAAGGCTTAAAATACGCAGACAGACAGATATAACACAGGCAAATGACTACGAGTAATAGGCAAATTACTCATAGTCATATTTATCATAAAATATAACAAACACTATCAATATAAAAAGTATTGATCTGTTATCCATTTTTTAAATAATTTTTTTGATCTTTGAGAAACTTAAGTGGTTGTAAAGACCTCATTGACTAATAACTCCTGCTTAGTGTTAAAAAGACATTCTGGCAGTGTAATTTTGGTAGCCTTAAAATTTACGCCTGTGTAATTTCTCCATTTGAATACAGGGAAACATACTTCCAGGCCTCAGCAAAATATTTATGTTCAAAATTGTAAATGGCCGAATAGACAGTCCTGATTTAACTAAGCTAATTGAATTTCATATACCCACGAGAGCTACTCGTTTTAAAATCCTGTTTAAATGCTACAATACCCGGACTGAATATACGAAACACTCGCTTGTACCTAGATTATATGAAGTTACTAATAGAAATGCAGATGTGGCAGATCTATTTAACTGCAAGGAAGCTAGGTACAAGAAGGCCGTACTATCAAATATTTTCAATCAGTATTAACTTTATTGCACTATAGAATTTTATATGTAATTGTATCTCTGTTGTCATTTCATAATCAAAAGCCACAATTAACTGTTGTACTCTTTTTTTTTTATTTCTTATTTAACTATGATTTTGTGATATGATATATGTACACCGTTTATCCAACATTAAGTTATACCGTAAAAAGCAAAATATTGTACCAATTAAAAAAAATAAAACTATAAAATATAATATTTGAATGAAACTGATCTCAAATGGATGAAATCAGGGTTCAATAAAGCAAATATTAAGCAAACGTCCATAAAATGATGTTGATTTTAAATGTTTAATATTGAAATAAATGTTACTCGTGGCAGGATATTAATAAAACTTTAGTATTTGTCAAATCCGAATATTAATATAATTCATATCACAGAGGAGTTCAGCCGAAACAGGTGTGTCGGTGGCGTGCTCTAGTTCAACCATACTTCTGGAAAATCTTATAAAATATATCGTAGAAGAAGAAGATACTATTAAAAAATCTAAAATGCGACAAAGAACAAGACAGAGAAAAATAAAACGGTCGCAATTGGGAAGCGAACCCAGGATATCTTGTCTTACCTGTGTAAACGTCTTAAGGCGCGGGAACTTGCTCAAAAAGAAGAAGATGGAGAGATATGTAATTACGAATGTTAATGAGAGCGCGCTAATGTTTTCTTAAGAATTTTAAAACTTAATAAAAATAAATTATAATAAGTGATAAATCGGTAGAAATGGGGTATGCCGCGGATTAATAATTAGTATTTGAAAGAACAGGTAGGTAGCTCAACCAATGATTAATGTCGTGGTTTTTTTCCGTGGTATGTATAATTATGTACACAGGTGATATTTGTATTTACCAAATTAACAAACTAACATGACTACTCTACCGCGCCTCCGAGTCGAATGCATTTTCAACTCTATTTCATTCATCTCAATCTACCCGCTGAATTAAATACATCGCACTTGGCATTCTTAAGTCTTCAGAGGAAGCATTTTAACCGAGCGAGCAGGTAGGCATTTCTAAATTAAATACCGTTGTGAAGAAAAACGGGCATTTTATGGATTAAATGGGTATACGAAAGTTATAAAGCACAGAAACAAAGGTAAAAACTCGGAGAAAACAAACTAATGTAAAGCTTCGCAAATTTCAAAAGCAGAAATTTTTGCAATGGATTCGTATTACCTTTACTACAAAGCAAAAAAATCTTTCTTCTGAAGAAGCACAATCCTTGAACAGTGATCTCTGAAGGGAGGTTTTTTTCTATAAATTTCTTACTCTAAGCACAACTTTTTTGTAAAAGGCTAGATAGAATAAGGCAGCACTCTTTAAAGGAATCGAACACGATTCGTCCGACTGTCATTCGATCGTCGTGTAAACAAGGACTATCTACCATATTCGATGTCATCTAATTGTGTTTGAGTTTAAATTAGTATCTATTTTATTTATTTATTATTTTGTTTAAAGCCCTATACCCGTTCAAAAAGAAGAAAATGGAGAGATAATCCGTCGCAAGAAAGCAATACTGCTGTAACAGCCAAAAACCAAATTGTTCAATTATTGATTTGGAGGTGTGTACATCAGTTAAAAAAACTGTTTGACTGTTTTTTTCAGAGTCGTACAATTCTTATTTATCATTGTAGTCACGGGACCCAGATAGATCGACGCAAAAAAAATACTCTGCAAAATGGTGTATAAAAAGTATTTTCATAGGTTGAGGCGGTTAGAACAGTATTGCTTTCTTGCGACGATGTAATTACGAATGTTGGAGATAGCGCGCTAATATTTAAAACGATAACATTGAAGCGAAAACTGTGAAAATGTTTAATAAAACACGACTCGTTTAAAATAGAGCAAAAATCTCGTGGGGAACATCTAAAATAGCATTTAAAGAAACACTGTGAATTTTTTCATAATTATAACTTCTAAAAGAAGTGAAATGAATGTGTTTATAATAATTTTCGGAGTATTCTTTGCGAATTTTTCTCTATCGGGGGAATTCCAAATAATTTGCGTTTCGGCGTGGGGAACATCTAGATATTGTCTTAAAAAATAACACATTTTTTTAAGAGCTTAAGAACTTCAAATGTTTAAGGGAGATATGTAAGAAATCGGTAGAAATTCGGGTAGCGGTGACTTAAGGGGATTTAAAAAAAAACATTTTGATCACGAGGTCGTGTTTTGATAATAAATTATACGGTAGATCTTAGGTGACGTCATCGTTCTAGTATCTCCTGTCTTTTTCGTTTTCAAACAAGACACGTGAGAAGGAAGAGGACGAATGTCGTTGACGTTCGTCGTTGACAGCTGTCACTGGGACTAGTTTAGGAAAAAGCTAATGCATTACTATTGCTTATTCACTTCAGTTTTTAAGTTTCATACATTAGTAAGAAAGTAGAACATGAATTATAACATTCATAAACACACAGAAGATGCAAACATGGAACGTCGAAGGGCAAATCAATAAAAAATGCTTAAGATTTTTATTTTTTTATTTATTTATTTCATCTCAGTATTCCAATGATATTCGGAAAATTCTTCAGTTTAGGAAATATTTCAGTATATTCTAAAATGGAAACCTTTTAATCGGCTTAACCCGGTAGTAACTTAGTGGATACAAATGCTTCGGATTTCCATGCGTCAGTTCAAGCCGCTGCTAGCTAAATCCTCCATCATTGCACAAGCAACATTTTCTCTAAAAAACGTGAAATATTTTTTCCAAGTCGTGTGTCCTCAATGTGTGTTACTGTGGCCACTAACCGGGACGTTTTCCAACATTGCGGCCGTATGGAAAAATCTGATAATTCTTTTCCGAATCCTGTGACCTCAATGTGATCCATTTTTACAGCATCCCCAAAGATGACGTATAATGTCTTGAACTTATTTCCTACCGGAGTCTCGCGTGTAGAGTTAATTTAAAAAAATAAAATAAAATTCTGTCCCTGGCCGGAACCCTTACCCCAACTCTCGGGCCTACGCGGAAGTCAGCCACTGACCAAGACATTGCTTTACGACTGTTCATGGGCACTACATTGGTCACATTATTATTTTTTTACAAAAGCTCCACACAGGAGGCCCTGAGGAAAATAATTTCTCTCAGAGCTTATAAAAAAAAATATTTGGGGATGCTTAGGATCTTATAAATGAAATGGGGTCGGTGCGTCCAAGAGTGACGAACTGTTCCCTTATAGACTGTGCTCAAAATTATAAATATCTTTCTTGATATTATCGGCACAAAGCACTCTTTTTAGGGTGAATTGCCTATTTCAAAAAAAAAATTGGTTATTTGTGGTTTTTTTTTCATTTTTAAATGTTTTTTTCTTTAAATTTTAAAAGACGCTTCTTCGCCATATCTATTTTTGATTTATTTGTAAAATAGTGATGTATGTTATTTCAAGCGCCCACGCCGCCATGCTTGCCGGGCCACCGTGCGCACGCGCGGCGCCCGCCTGCGCCTCGGGCCCTGCGTGTCCACCAAGGTGTTCCGGCCTCGCTTGTGCGGCGGCTGCATCCTCAGGGACTCGTGCTGCAAGCCGGAGCGCTCCACCACCGTGCAGGTACCATTCACGTTTTATTACTCAGTCAGTAGATTTTGATCCAGAAGATCTGCTTGGGAAATGGAAATTGCTTCGTTCCCTCTCACCTTTTTAAAATTTACTTACTTGACTCCCCAGATTGTATTTTCTGTAGCCTAGAGTAGGAAACTTCATATTTTGATCACTTTGTCTCTCCCTACCTAATCAAATATCTTCTCTTCCACTAAGTCTTTCCTCCATTCAACATCTCATCTCTTCTATGTCTGAACTCGACTCCAATCTTCAGTATGATTTCTGTTCTCCATTATTTCAAATGAGTGCCTACATCACCATTAAATGGTGAAAATATTTTAATTGCTGTCCAGCCACTGTTTCACCCTGTTGTTCATTCTGTGTTTGCAATTTGGTGTGTTTCTTTCCAATAATCTCCTTCAAACTGTATAACGGTATGATCCACAAAATTAATAATTTTCTTACACGTTTGTTACAGAGTTCGTTGATTAAATAAATAGTGCCTCTCCATAGGTATTTTCTAGTGAAGTGCTAATTGCCTCATTCATTCGCGTTTGTTGAAATCTATTGGATGTATAACTATGAAAAGCTCTTCCCCTTAATCCTGTATTTTGCGGACTCTGTAAAAGTATTTTATGGGATATTATGTCGAAAACCCTGACCAGGTTTAGGAGCAGGGCAGTGGTTTATTGTCACGGTCCATGTTTTCTGCAGTAGTTTCCGTGAGACTTGCGAAAGCCGTACTGATGCAGGCTTAGATTTTATGATTTTCCACATATTCGCTCAACTTTGTTTGGAAAATCCTTTCAATAACTTAAATAGAGCGCTTAACAGTGATATTGATATCTTTGATTTTGATGCTGAGAACACTTCTATTTTCAAGCCATAGCCCTATAAATGGTCCATATTTTTCTGATGAATTCCCAATATTGTAATTGTTTTCTGATATATACGAAGGTAGTGTTTATTCCAAATATGAAAACATATTCTGATTTGATGTTTTGTACGCAGATCGAGATGCGCTGCGGATCGCTCATGATCAACGAAGACTCGGCGGACATCCACAAACTGCTGATGGAGTACATGGTGTCCGGCCAAGACATCTGGGAGCCGAGCGAGAAGGCCAAGCGAACTGCGCACCACGCCCGTCACGAGCGCCATCGCTTCAGCTTGAAGAAAGAGCTAAAGCCCTACATGTTCAACGAGTCCTCAGACGCGCCGGACTACATCCCGGCCTCGACCTTCCGCCAGAACAAGAACAACGTCCATTTCGTCAGCATGCAAAAGATTACCAAATGTAAATGCTCCATGAAATATTGCAAGGAATCCGACGACTATGATATCATTGACAAACTCTCGTTAGGACAGGTGCAACTCATAAACCCTGTTGAAACCTTTGCGAACTTGCCGATTCTGCACCGCGTACATCGCACGGCTCGACCCGTTGGAAACTAAACACCTACTCCTCGTTTGGGGTTGTTTTAAGTTTAAATTACTTACTAGACTAATTCAACTCAAATGTTTAACTTATATTATTAGTTATACTCAACCAAATGTTGCAGTGAATTGAGAGATTTTTTCTTACCCCTTTGAAGACCCAACATTTATTTGGCGCTACATTGCGATCATTTCAGAAGCTGTCTGGCCTAGAAGATGACGAACGTTTCACAAATTGGTTTAAAGTTTTTTTAAATAAATCTAAGATTTTGGCAGAACTAAGTATTGTTCTTATCTGTGTGCGAGAAATCCGACTGAAAATTATCATTATTGTAAAAATTTTCATCGTTAAGTAAAAGGGGCCATAGTTTTGTGGTTCTTTTAAAAATGAATAAAATACCTTTTTTTATTAATCATCTTACTAACTCTATTACCATATTATATTATATTAATATAAAACTACATACAGCCTTACTTTGGTCGTAGAGCAATGCACTTCACTGGATTTATTAGAAAACTAATAGTTTAAAGTGGTGATGTAAATTATAACCCCCAGGCCTCGGGCTTGTTTTGTCGGAAGGTCAAAATATTTCCGCTATTCAATAAAATCCACACAAATAGAATGTTTCTGAATGCATCCAAAAACTGAAAAGTGTTTTTGAAATAGGCTTTCAAATTTTATAATTTAAAAAAAATAAAAAGTTTTAAAAATAGCTAACCTCATGTTTCTTTATAACAAAAATTATTGATAACGACTGGATGAGATATGCGGTTGTGCAGAGTGGAATTGTTATTTCTGTGTATTTAAAAAATCACTGGCGAAGGACCTTGATTGTGTTTACTACCACTGCCTGAAAAAAATGGTAAAAATAATGGCATGGAAAGGAAAGGACTCACCGAAGAAAGAATTTGTAGGCCGGCCCTCGTCTGCTTTCTCTCCATCCAATATGCACACACAGTGATAGGCGCGAATTATTTTATTTTATAAAACACAGCGGAATTAGTTTAAAGGCGGAGCGGAGCACAAAATGGCTAGTTGTTGCGGCGGGCGTTTTATTACAGACTACTGAATAAGGAATGACGGATAGGCAATGGATAGGTAGGAAAAAGGAATTGGCAACAATATTACTACCAAATCCCAAGCAGTGACAGTATGTATGTGTGCTATGTAGGTATGTATAAGAGTAGGTGTGTGTATGGGCGTAATCAACGACAAATAATTAAAAGAAACATATTTTATTAGGTTAATTTATTATACAGGTTTTCGTAAACTCTCTTTTTTGTCGTTTCATGTAAAAATAATTAATAAAAAGTTGCAGTTTCATTATTTTTTTCAAATTGTGGTCGGAAGCTTGGTTTCATAAAGATTTTCATTTTAATAGAGGTGTTCATTTTAGATTTGAATGTAGAGCGTTGTATTTTCTCTTTCTAACACCGTATAGATCAGTGATTCCCAAAATGGTCCAGGTGGACCCCCAAGGGTCCATGGGAGACTCGACGGGGGTCCACGTAGATGTGATAAAAGAATAGGGTCTACAAGTTGTAAGTGGCGGTCCACGAAAATTTATCTGGTTAAGAACAAAAATGTTGGCTTGGCTTTACTTGTCATCAATGTAGGCAGGCAGATAGTACACTAGTATTTCGGTGAAAAATTGTCATATTGAGACCCACTCCGTGCCCATATCCCATCCCGTCCCCCGTCTCATACCCCACCCCCCTGTTGTGACAGACCACGCCTCCAGTGTTATTTTCAATATTCAGTACAACGCATGTCGAGTTTTGGGAATATGGTAGAAATGTAGCAGCAGGGGGTCCACCGAAACCAGTAAAATTTTGAAAGTGGTCTACGAGAAAAAAATTTTTGGGAACCTCTGGTATAGATCATATTTCTAATCATAATGGTAAGGGAGCCATGTTGTTCATATCACAGTGCTGGCAAATTGTAAATTTTGAAAATTTTTAAGGTTTATATTAAATAAATCGGATTTGAAGTCAGATTTTAGTTTTTTAGGAAGACGTTATTATTTGGTAGATATGTACGTACTTCTTCAAACATCCATTATTTATTAAACACACCTATAAGTTATGGATTATTAACTAATTCGATTGCGAAATATGTATTATTAAATATGCAGAAAAAACCTAAAAGATGGATTTAATTAGATAGAACCGCAAGAAAACTCTTTAATAGTGCAATATATTATAAACGTACTGAAGTGCACGCTATTAGTTTCTAGTATTTGAGTGCTAATTATTTCAAAAAGTTGTTTGATAGCATTGGCAAGTAGGATTTTAGGCTTTGAAGATAAAATAGGTGAGCACTGGGAAGAGTTTAAGAAAGTAAAATGCTATTATGAATAGCATTTAAAAGGAATTTAAAAGGGCCTATTATTAGTGGTGCTTGGATTGTGGGACCATGGGATAGGCCGATTTGAAAAATAATTGAATATAAAGTAGTATATAACTTCACTAAATAATATTTTTTACAACGTGTTTCCTAACTTTGATGATATGGTCAACAAAATGTAACGATTGTTCGAGGCAAATATATTATACGAAATCCTTGGAATTGATAAAGAAATGTAAATCATTGTCCATAGGTAAGGTACGTTTTGGAGAAAAAAAACTATGAAACATATATTATTATATCTACATGTTTCAAAGTTTTAAAGGTGATAAAGTAAAGTTGGGTAGAAGATTCTATATGACAAGTAAAATATATATTTGCAAGTTTGATTTTTTTGAAGTGAAAACTTCTTTGCACCGTTGTGATTTGAAACTCGATGAAACGAAAAATAGCGAACACTGAAAAGAGACAAATAAACAAACTAAATTTTTAGGATTTAGTTCGAATGCGAGAGAATGAGGTAACAAAATCCCACTCCTGTCTACTTTATTTTATTGATAGTTTCACTTCTACTGCGTGTGAATTGCACACTCTGCTTTTAAAATCAAAAAAGTAGAGTTTTCACTTTAGCACAAATTATATGCTTTTTTGCCTGAAAAGTAACCTTAAACCTTGAATTTCGATCAAAATATGATCACAGATGCTTGTACTATCGTGTAGAATCACCTCCCGAAGTTATTGCACTTTACAGTTTGTCAAATAAGAGTAGAAAACATAGGAGGGCACCACTGTTCAAATGGCAATACTAAAAATATAATCATGGTGGTAATCTAAAGCTGTGTAACCGACATTTTACTAAAAATTCAAAAGGCATAATTTTTTTTTTCATTGCAATATGGATACCCGCTGATCTCAAAATTAGAATTGCATTTTGTAGGGATATTATTATTATACCTTTGCAATTTTGTGTTAACCTAATGAAGAGTAACGATATTGTAATAAAATATAAAGCACACTTTAGAAATTGCTTTCATTTATTTTATATTAGCGTAAGTAGGTAATTTTAGATCTGAATATATTCAACTCATTCAGATCTAAAAGTAGTGTAACTAAACTCACCATAAATGATTCTTCCTTTCTACCATCTGTTAAACTCAAATTTATGTTAAATTAAATGAAAGGCAATCACTTTGTAAAAGACAATTTTTCAAATTTTTATCATTAAGTAGGTACCTTAACAACAGTGCTTCTTCAATTTAATTTTTTTTTAAGAAGAAATATTTATACAGTGTTCTGTATTTTCAGTGTCATTGCACTTTAAAAGAATAAGTTCCATTTTTTTATATTTTCTGCTCTTCTTTGACAGACAATACCCACGGATATATTGTGTATAAAACGAAAGTGTCTTTTCTTAACTTCGAAATTAAGCTGAAAACGTTTGGATTTTTGTATTTTTTCATTGTTTATGAAGTTTGATTGGAAAAGAACGTGTTATTTAGCTTTAAACATAAAATGTATGGAGGGAAGGGTTCGATCCTTCTCCAGATAGGCCCTTTTGTGAGAAAAAAAGGTCTATTTGCGCAGAATTCAAACGTTCGTCATCCTGGCAACTCTGTTCTTTTAAATAGTTTCAGGTCATTGTTATAATTTCACTCGAGATGTTGAACACTTGAGGGACAATTGACCGTACTATATTTCAACACTATGCTTCATCCCTTCAGTCTGCAAGTATTCTATAAGTGTATTAGATATAGGTAAAAAATATTTTGATAACGGCATGCAAAAAATCAAAACTTATTTAAGACAGATATGTTTATATGTATTCATTATTATTTTTTGTTTGGTTTGTGAAATATAATTTGTTATTAAAGTTGTTCCATACTGACAGTATATTAGACGTTAACAAAAATAGCAAAATGTTGCTTAACTATTCATTTAATTAGATTTGTTCCAGGTTGTTTCGCTTGGAATCAGTTCAGTCATTTCCCCGGTATCAAATTCACTGAAAATGATGTAACTACACTAAGCAAAAAGCATAAACTGTATGTATTATAAATCTCACGACCTGAGAATATTTTATTAACCTAAATGATCTTAGGGGGCAAACATTAATTATGTGAGTCCAAAAAAGGGGGGAGGGGTCCAGTAAAATCTTATTTAGATTGAGGGGGGGTGGCTCATTGGAGGTTATCCACCACTTTTCCGCCCTCGTGTAAGTAACAGATGGTTACTCCTTTAAGGCTCTCGCAAGATACGATTTTTTTTTGTTAAACGAAGCTGCATTTATTTATTTTGAACGAACCTCCAGTGTCCCTGCATACGTTGTTAGTAAGCAGTATGCAAGTGCTTAGCAGAAAAAAACAAAATGTAAAAATAGTTTAGTAAGGCAAATATGAATTCAACAAGGCAAAATAAAAACTCATTCATGAGGGATAGTAAAAAGTATATATTAAATTGTTTCACTTTTGAAGTATCCTATTTTGCCAGCTGAAAAATATATTGGCTATATGAAAAACATTTATTTCGAGAGTAAGAAAAAAAATTAAAATAAAAACGTTCATAGTTTTTAAAAGAAGGTGCTGTTGTTCGTTTTTACTTTTAATTTTATAAATTTGCTATAGTTTACCTGAAAATTGTATTATTTTTATTTTTTTATGAATGTTAAAACTGTAGTGTAAATCTCACCAAGGGGGGGGGTCCCACCAAATCTCATCAAAAGTTAAAAAAAAACAAATCACATAATTAATGTATGCCCCCTTATGTATTTAATAACACAGCAACACAAATATAAAATACAAACATTCTTAAACCTTTTTCAAAAACTATAATTATATATTTATACCACTCACTAATCGAAGTAAAAATTATATGTCTACTACTCAATGATCGAAGAAAAAACCTTTAAGTCTATTTATTACGTAGGATCCGAGAATAAAAAGAAAAACTTTAAGTGTCTTCTAACCCAGAGCCCCGTCTCCCACTCGCCTGACATCGTAGATCTCCATCCCATTCGAATTTTATATACACACTTTTGTTTTGGAAATTTAAGCATCGATTGGGAAAATATTGGATCACAAAAAGCGACACAAGGCACTTCAT
The DNA here is from genome assembly GCA_936435175.1 of Glyphotaelius pellucidus. NCBI lineage: Eukaryota > Metazoa > Arthropoda > Insecta > Trichoptera > Limnephilidae > Glyphotaelius > Glyphotaelius pellucidus. The sequence continues at coordinate 41,946,397 of OW386542.1, read as the reverse complement.
GCATTTTTCTTTATTCTATGCGTAGGACAAGGTATGCACCTACTTACATATTAATGTAAAACAGAAGATATAATATCACTCTTTACCAACATATCAGCATTTGTGAAACCAGCATTTTTTGATATATTTATCATTTCCATTGGACTACTGTTGTATTACAGGGTTCAATTGATTTAAAAATAGTTTAATTTTAATAAATTAATAATTTTATTTTCTACATAATATATTTAAGAAAATATTGCCTGTTAGGATTTTAAAAGAACAGTTATCAAAATCAGCATATCTTATTAAATTTATTTTAATACAACTATGTTTATAAACGTCTCACTTTTTACCACAATTTTTACTGATAAATTGTACCTTCTAACCCACCCTGTCTACTGTTTACTTGACAGCTTACAAACAATACAATAAATGTGTGGCTTTCTCTACAAGCTTCCTGGCCAGCCATGGTGAATGTGCATATTGTACATTCTATCCTATCTTGTCTATTGTTTACTTAACAGCCATATTGCCAGCTTATAAACAACACACAATAAATGTGTAACACACTCTGCAAGCTCCCTGGCCAGCCTTGGTGAATGTGCAAATTGTGCCTTCTACCCTGCCCTGTCTTCTGAAAGCCTTGAAGGAGTGACCATCTGTTACTTATACCAGGGCGGGTCAGTGGTGGATAACTTCCAATGCCCTGTCTTCTGTTTGCTCAACAGCCATATTGCCAGCTTACAAACAACACACTTAACAGCCATATTACCACCTTACAAACAACACACAATAAATGTGTAACTTCTTCTGTGAGCTTCCTGGCCAGCCTTGTTGAATTTGCATATTGTACATTCTACCCTGTCTTGTTTACTGTTTACTTAACAGCCGTATTGCCATCTTACAAACAACATACAATAGTGTGACTTCCTCTGTGAGCTTACTGGCCAGCCTTGTTGAATGTGCATATTGTACCTTCTACCCTGTCTTGTTTACTGTTTACTTAACAGCCGTATTGCCATCTTACAAACAACACACAATAAATGTGTGGCTTACTCTGCAAGCTCCCTGGCCAGCCTTGGTGAATGTGCACATGTTAGTGTCATCTACAGTGTTAAACGTCACTTCGTTTTGTCACGGTCTTGACTAGAGATGGTGAGTGATTTTTTTTAATCTTGTTATATTAAAAAAACAAGATTAAAAAAATAATGATACAACATGTATACCTTTTTTTTCAAATTATGCTGGAAAAATAAAAGAGTATAAATGAGAGTGTATATATCACGTATTCCATAAATGTAAGAAAATTTAAAACTATTCTCAGTGGAAGAAGAAGAAGTTTTTATTTTATAGAAGTCACTTGCTTAATTTTTTTAAGTGTTAATTTTTCATTTATGACGATTTATCAAGTATTTTTTAGTTTTTTATTACTATTTTGTAGAAGGTATATATATTATCTTTAATTAAGAACCCTTTTTTTAATTGACGTATTATTATTGCTGTTAATTTATTATAATTATAAGTGACCATGTAGTGTGATAACAAATGTCAAGATGGATTCGATTACCGTTAATTAGTTCACTGTGTAACTAATGGTTTCAAAATAAAGTAATGATGTCGAATCGCGAAAAATGTTGTTTTATTAAATCCCTACACACTTTTACAGCTTTAAGGAATGCCATGCAACAAAATAACAACGATTAAAGTAAAGCTAGTTAAATGAGTGTCAATATTATAGAGTTCGAGAAATAACAACGAATGTCAGACACTAGGCTGGAAATAGTGCCAGGTTCCATGGTGCCATGGTTCCATGGTGCCAGGCGTAAGTGCCTCCGTACATGGAGCTACTTACAAGCTACTCGAGCCCCAAGCCGCTGCTCGTGAAACGAAAAACGTCAAACAAAAGTAGTAGACACGAATGCTGCAACGAGTAGCGCGCTACCAGCACCAGCACCGTCGGTAGCGCGCTACTGACTTCAACCCGACATCCGCCGCGTAGCGCCGTGTACGAACACTAGCAAAATTGTTTGGCGGGAGCGACCCACGAGCGGTGCGCGTGCTACGCCCATGAGGCTCGAGTAGCTTGTAAGTAGCTCCATGTACGGAGGCACTAAGTCGCAGCGATCGCGTCGTAGACGTAATTATTAATATCATATTCATCAAAGACTTCATATTAACATGTACTTTCTATAAATTTAAAAATTAAAATATAGTAAGTAAAAAAAACAAATAAACGAGTGTGAAGAAAAACTTTTTTATGCTTCGTTCGCTTCGCCCGATCACACTTTTCGTAACGCTTTCGTCACACATTCATCAGCTTATTCCCCAAGTCAAGCGTGCGTAAAAAAGTTTTACTTCAAAAATATAAAAATACTAACTTAAAATGTCAATAAACGATGAAAGCAAATATTTTTTCATTTCCTTGCGTTGCGAATCGAGGATCAATTATTAAAGCGTGAAAAACAGTATTACAGTTTTGTTTGCAAAACAAAAAGAAACCATTAAAGTTATTTATACGCGGAACACGTATAAACAGGTGCCAACAAAAACAAATACCCCTCTGGTTATGACACAAAGTACGTTCATTCGACTTTGTAGATTGAGATTATATATAATTATAATTGGTAGTTTATTAAATATTTTGGGTACAATATAGTTGATTCTTTCACCGTATTGTTATCTAAATTTCGGAACCACGAATCCTTCATTTTGAGTGAATCTTGTATTATGTTTATGTTAAACTCTTTCCCTGCACAAAACAATAAACAATAGACAGGTAAAATATTCAGTTACTTATATTTTAATTTAGTGTTACTTCGGTGTGCACTGGAATATTTATGAATTAACATTTTTGTTAGAGAGTTTTGTAATTTATTTATTTAAGGAACATTAACAGTCTTCGTAATACAATAAACATAAGAGGATGATAAAAAAACAGACCAATTATTAATGTTCACAGATAGGTATTTAGAAACGAGACTAACTGAATATAAACTAGAATATTAAAAAAAATAATAAGAGTACAAATGTGAATTCAACAAATGGTAAACTAATACACAACATTAAAATAAGTGTGATTATAACTGAAATAGACTGCAAAATAGGGATTTGGGTTGGGAAGGGTAAGGGGAGGAGAGGGACAAGGGAAAGTTGCCACGCAAGTAATATAAAAATATTAGATACAATTAATTCATGTGTTATTCGCACCTAGAATGTTATACAGTGAAGTTCTGTAGCGACAGTAACTAGCAGTAAATACGTCAGCACGTGTGTCTATATTTGCAAATTTGTTGTTATAGTAGTTACATGTCCTTTGTATAAATTCATTTTGATTGGAATTGGTGTTGCATCTATCAATATAGAAAAGGGTATTTTGTCTACTATATCGAATGGACGTGTGGAAATTTATTTTGTTTAGCAAATCCGGGCAGTCAACTTTTGAGTTAATAATTTTGTACAGGAGCATCTGATCAGCGACAAGCCTCCTGTTGAATAGTTTTGTGATTCGAAAATGTTTCTCGATTTCGTCGTAAGAGTTGTATATGTTGAATGATTTAAAATTGAGGAATTTGAGAAATCGCTCCTGAACTCTTTCTAACCTTAATGTTTGGATATAACTGTTTATAATTTCGGTTTAAATATTTAAATAATAATATGAGTGTTGTAAAAATGTGGGGGACTTGAATATCAAAAATATATTATTTAAGTATAGTAATTTCTTATGCTTATTGACGATCGGCGTGGTCTAGGGGTACGAATCCGAATGTCGCGGAATCGAATTCCGGCGTAGGCAAAATTTTTTTTGATTATTTTGATTTATTTAACAATTATTATTTTTTTTGTTATTATTTTTGGGGTGTTATGCCGTGTTTCACTACGTCCTTCTTTAGCCAATGTTTCGGACAGCGTTACAGTGTCCATCATCAGGGCAACAATTATTTTATTTAAAATAATATATAGTATATTTGCGGCACGTTCCAGAGTGAAAGAAATTCTCAGTATCGCCCTGGTGTAAGCCCACCATTCAGAAATGAAACGTTGCTTGAAATGGCTTTAGCTGTGTTTGATGACCAGATCTGAATAGACAGGTACTTCCACACCTTCCTCTTCATCATCTCCTTTCCCACCCCTCACAACATACCCCAATCGGGGATGCCATAGTCTCACTGGCTCCAAACGGGAGCAACTGAGAATCTTGAGAGATATTCGCATAAAAGGGCATAGAATATATACGTTTAGTTCATAATTGAAAGGTCACACATGCGATCATAATTCGTACCAAGAAAAACACATTTCAGTTTAATGGCAATACCCTTTTACGTCACTTTCCTTTGAATTTTTCCTATCATATAAGCGTTAGTTCACGAGAGATGATTGCTCATTATAGATTTAATGAAAACAAATAACTTCGTAAAGACCATTATATTATTAACATTATCGACATGTTTCAAAAACAATGTTTTCTTCGTCAGGATAATAATATAAAAATAACAAAAGGTAAATAAGTACAGACAAATAAGAACATTGTCAAAATAATAAAAAGGTGAGGTGATTAATTACATAAAAAATATCATAAAAAACAATTATATAAAATCAAATATAAAAATTATTTTAGGATGTGTAAATTAAATCAATAATGACGTATTTGCGAAGTAAAATAGATTTGTTTAATAACACTTATATCGCAATTATTTTACGAGGGATTATTAATTATTAAGGGTGTCCTACTCAACCCTCATACATTTTCCTTGACACAGTTTCCTTTGCAACCTTTCACTAAACGACCCTACGCACAGCATCCTCAAAGATGACATATTTTTTAATGAAATTATTTTCCTCGGAGCCCTTTATGTGGGGTTAATGTTAAAAAACGGTTTTTTTACATTAACTCCACACAGGAGGTCCTGTGGAAAATAATTTCCCTCAGGTCCTATGTCATCTGAGATGCTGTGTTGAGGGTCTTTTTGAGGAAAGGAAGGAATAAACATTGGTCTTGAAGAGACCTACGCTGTAGGAAGAGGGATACACAGAGGCCGGCAAATCGTTCCACAGACGAGCAGTTGAACACAAGAACGAGTCGCAGAAGCGACCCGTTCTCATGTGACAAATGTCAACCGTGTACATATGTTGGGCACGCGTTTGGCGTGTTTCCCGACTACGCACCGGTGCCGAAGGGATCAATGACGCTTAACAATATCGGTAGAACAAAGACAGCATTCCCACCCGACGCCTATGGTCTAAAGATTGCAATCCGTTTGTTTAGTTAGGAGAATCTATCAAACGGACCGCCCGAAGTTCCATAGATCTTGCCTGCTTTACTGTGTGATCTGGTGGTCTCCGTCTTATGTGTCCATACCATCTCAACTGTCGTTCTTCTGTTGCCTAGAGGAGGAGTTGTAAAGCCCAGCATTCTGAGCCATACATTATCGCGGGTCTAACAATAGTCTGGTATATCTTTCCTTTGAGTTTTATAGGCATTTTTAGTCGGAGGCCACCTTAATTTGGGTGCAGTATCACTTACTCGCACCTATCTCTCTTACCCCTACAGTAATATACGAAACGTAACTCTCTCTTTCTATCTTCACTAATTTATATCTCCCTCTCAATTTCCATTCGCCTCGTTTTGGCAACGCTCTCGTCACGCATTCACCAGCTTACTCCCAAAGTCAAGCGTGCGTAAAGAAGTTTTACTTCATTAAATTACAATAATTTATAATATTTTTATGTTAAATGTTATCTATAAATTTTAAATATACATCTAATTATCATATTCTACATGGTACCCATACTTTACCGTACACAAATAAAATTATTATAAAATACATTACAAATACAAAACGTTTAGATTAATATTCAACAATCTCGTTTAAAGGCCCAAATTTTTTTTAAATTAAAAAATTATGTCGGACTGCGATACTTTCATTAAATTAAGAGCATATAACGCAGTAATGCGGGGTGAAGCCGAAGGTTTTAATTAGCAATTCCTGAGCATAATTATATTGAAAAATATACATGTCATTTAGCTTTCGGATAAAACAATAAAAAAAATAAAAAATAAAATAAAAAAAATCGAGTGCAGTTTACACGCGGTAGAGACGAAACTTTACCAAAACAATCTCAACCAATACTTGAAAAGTGAGGTCATAATCAAAGCGACCAATGAGCGCAGACCTCAGGTAATTTCCATTACATGTCTGAACCAATAGGAGCCTTTAAATATGACATCATTATCAAAGCGGCCGATGAGCGCAGTTGATGCGTCGCAGGTGCAGTAATCGTCATTTCCGTTTCATCCGCAATCCAAATCACAGACGTGCTATACAAGTTTCACTTCAAAATATATAAACAAGTTTGCGGTTCACACGCGATAAAAGTGAAAACTTCAGAAAACTAAACTTCGAGAGAACGAAACGAATGGAGAGTCTCACTGTATGGTTTATTTATTGTAATATTGTTATTTAAAATAATACTTTAGGGTTTATTTATGATAATAAGTTTAAAAACCATTTCACACCTTTTCTACGAAGCACCATACAAAGAGGAGGCAGATAGGCTACGAAGTACCGCACGAAGAAGACACCGATTAATCTTTATTAGTCTATCTCTCGCAGGCTAAATCCTAAAGATGTATGGGTTTGTCTCTTTTTAGTGTCGCTCGTTTCCTCGAGTTTCATTGAGTTTCAAATCACGACGGTGCTAAAGAAATTTTCACTTAAAAATTCACTTTAAGCTCTCCGCCTCGCTTCATCAGCAATTATTTTCCTAACCTAAAATATTCGTTAATGTCAATTAACCCCGGTTACACTTGAGGGGTCAGGCGGTAGCAGGTACAGGTGGAAGATTGAAAGGCGGCAGTTGGTGACTCACAGTCTGTTTATTAGTGACTATGTAGCGAAGGTCGGTACTCCACAGGAGTGAAGTGCAGATAGAAGTGATGGCAGTGATGCGTGGTAATTTTATATTAAAAAAATTTGTAGAAAAATAGAAGAACAAGACAAAGCCATCACTCAGAACAATGGAAATATTAAAAAATAGATTACACGCAACATCATCTGAAAGAAACAGGGACTGAGGTGGTATGGACAATATAAAATATAGAAAGTTCTATGAAATTTTCACAACTAAAATAAACGTAACAAGAATGATACCAGTTATAAAATTTACATAAAATATTAATTTAGCTGTAAACAAAGTGATACACGGAAGATCACAATAAAAACACAATAAAAAGGAACAATAATATTTTATTTATTTATAAAACATATCTAAACTCAAATGGAGGTTCAAGGACGACGTAATCGGCCATCCTGACCGATCCTGATCTCATCCTGTATATCAATAGCGGCTCGTCGTGCAGGACAGTTTCTATCACACGTTTTAGGTAGCTGGTCAGTTGAAGACACCCATCACTTATCCGAACCGTTAGATGGACCAGATGGGTCCCTCTATCGGTTTTCACTTCTACTTTTGTTTAAAAAAAAACAAAGCTATTATGAAATGATTCTAAAAGCCCCGACTGTCCCTACTCATCACAACATACATTTATACAAACCAAAAACTTTTAGGCGTTCTCTTCCGTGACAGTTTTGTAGCTAGTGAAGACGGTGACCGGCCAACTCGGAATGAAACCAACTCAGAACCATCTCAGATAAGTCATTTAGAGTGATAAAAAAATATAATTAAAAAATTGGTTAAATAGGTTAAGTTAGGTTAGGGTTATCGGCTAATTTAAAATAATTTTTTTATCACTCTAAATGACTTATCTGAGATGGTTCTGAGTTGGTTTCATTCCGAGTTGGCATGGAACCAGTGAAGACACAGCATTTATATATTGGAAAATACATTACAAAGTAAAAGTAAAGGTAGCTGGTCAGTGAATAATACATTCGTTGGTTTGATTTAGTTCAGATATGTTTTTAGATTTTCACGGCCAAAAGTATTTTCGTTATTTGTTTTAGGGGTGTTATGTCGTGTTGCGCTTCCTCCTATTTTAGCCATCGTTTTGGACAACGTTACAATGTCCATCATCAGGGCAGATGTGTAGGCAGACTGTTTTAGAGAAAAATAACTGTTTAGAGAATTTTCTCACGGGAACGAAATGTTTTTCGGGGATAAAAAGTAGCCTACGTCATTATATATCACAAATATTATTATTTAGAATATGCAGCCAGAACTCACTATTGTGTAGAGAAACCATCGCGGGCATGCGCACATCAAATCCTCAAAGTTTCATCGCAATCGGATGAACGGTTAGCAATGCATAATTTCATGACGCCAGAACTCACTATTGTAAATAGAAATCATCGCGGGCATGCGCACATCAAATCCCTAAAGTTTCATTGCAATCGGATGAATGGTTTAGCAACGCATAGACATCTCACAAACATATTTTTATTTTTATAGATTACCAACCAGTACACCTACATACATACATACAACAAATATAAACTGCCTTTCCGATTTCTAAATGCACAAAAGTAATCTTGCGCTTGATATTCGCCAGGGTCACCACCACTTAGATAAATCTTATCACAAGATTACAAGTATTGTGCTGCGGAGGGCTCAGAGGCCAAGCAATGTGTGTCACCAAGTTATTGAACCTAGATAATCGGACCTTCAATTATTGTGTTCACTTGTAAATGTGACGAATCTAGTTATAAGTGAGGTAACTTGAACCCATTTTTTCATAAATGTTCAAAAAAAATTGTAAAAAAAGTACATATCATTCGACCTTCTACTTATTTTTGTCTGCCGAATTTAACGCGAACGTATCTTTAAATTTGTAGAAGTAAAAAAGAATGCTTTTTGGTGTGTCATAAAAACCGATATACTCTATTTATAACAACAGTAACCAGAACGAGCAAATTAGAGTTGACCCAAAAAACACTAATAAAAACTCAGGTCCATTTTTTAATTATTTTTATTAATAATGTGAAACTAACTTAAATAAAAATTATATTTAATTCTATTTTTATAAATGGTTTTAGTAGTTAATATAATTTTCAACGTTTTCTTTTTCAAGTCCGCAAAAATGACATCAAAAGGAGCCTTGTGACGTCGCCAGTAACTTGCTTTTTTATATCACCCCAACAAATGTAAGTTAATGTAAGAGATATGGTTTTATTGCTGGCTGTTTTTTCAAAGGAGTATAAAATTTAATATCTACTTTACCAAAAAAACGCCAATTTTTGACATCGACCATATAAAGGTTTTTCCAATAAGAGGTGTTATTTTGAATAGCCCGCGAATGGATTGCGCTATTATTATTATTTATTTATTTCTATTCTTGTACAAACACTTTACAAATAATTACACAGTTTACATAGATAATAGGCTAGTAATAAAAAAAAACATGTTAAAGATCCGTAACTGTATGTAAATAGGTTAGTCGTAGTGTTTTGTGAACACCTCACTAGGCGAACCTGTGCTGAGGTGTTCCCATGTTTGGGATTAAGTGCTATTCTGTCGACCTAAGTAGAAACACTGTATCCTCCTTGATATTGTCAAGAAGGGCACTGTGGGTCGACCCATGGCGGCAGTATCCTACACATAAATTAAAAGATTAGTTTCGGTGGGGATCTATATATACAGTTGTTCTTAGAATCTAGATTATGAGTAAGATAAATAATTGTCTTGATATGAAGAGATGATGATATGACCGGAATTGGATGGTATTGATATGGACAAAGTTTACTTTCAACAAGACGGCGCTACGTGCCACACAAGAAACGAAACCATTGATCTTTTACGGGAAAAGTTTCCGGACCGTGTTATCTCTCGAAGAGGTGATCACAATTGGCCACCGAGATCTTGTGATTTAACACCTTGCGACTTCTTCCTTTGGGGCCACGTGAAAGAGAAGGTCTACGCCAACAGTCCAGCGTCGATTCAAGACCTGAAAGATGGAATTCGTGAGACTATCGAGGACATAGGGCAGCCACTTTGCGATTTGGTTATGGAAAATTTCATGAAAAGGATATGGTCCTGTAAGCGTGGTCGTGGTGGTCATTTACCTGATGTTATTTTTCACTATCTTCTTCTTTATAATGAAGTAAACATCAGATCATTTATATTGAAAAATGGCATTTTTCTTTGAATATCAAAATAACACCTCTTATTGGAAAACCCTGTATAATGGTTGCGGGAGTGCGAAATATCCTAGGTAGTTAATAAACTCGTTTCAGTGCTACAGTACAATACAGATACAATCTTAGAAAATTATTACTGTATCGGTGATATAATCATTATTCAAATTACGAAATTATTAGTTTATATTGATAAGATTAGACAAACATATAAAATTACTTCTTATGCCCAGTTCACACGACGACTGGCAATATTTTATTGTATCAGCTCCGAACCATTTGTTCTGGTGTAAACGGAAGTTTGGAGGACAGGACAATTATTGACCACGACTTTGTCCTAGAGATAGACGAGCAATCTCCGCCGGATAGGCTAATTTTTTCGCTGTACGGAACCTCTCATACAGTTCTCACATATGTCGGTTTGTCTCCTTACTATCATGGTTAGAAACATGATTTAAACGGTGTTAGAAGGAAAAATACCACGCTTTATATTCAAATCTAAAAATTAACCACAAAATAATTAAAACGTACAATCTTCATGTAACCAAAATTTTCGATCGCAATTATGAGGCCAAGCCCAACCCAGATTGTTGTGTCGGTAAATTAACTCACACCGCCATCCATTAGAAACTTATGGAACTTACAAATAGTTACAAAGCATTGTCTCATAACAAACATTTATTGAACATTTAATTCGCAATAATAAATATTGAGGCAAATAATATAGATTTAAAACCATAATATCTTTTAAGTTTGACCAAAGTACACACAGCTGTTTCGGTTTACAAGACCATTTTCAAACAAACGTTTTTTTGTTTTTGTTACAGCTGTTTCGGTTTACAAGACCATTTTCAAACGAACGTTTGTTTGTTTTTGTTACAGCTGTTTCGGTTTACAAGACCATTTTCAAACGAACAGTTTGTTTCAAACCGCAACAGCTGTAACAAAAATACATACTAAAATACTTGCAAAACTTGATAACAAAACTATCAAATTTAATTTGAATTAAATATAAAAAATAAAAAAAATTAAATGGAATTCTACGAATTAAACAGACAAAAAATTAATATGTAACACACAGTAAGCTAAATTTCATCAAATTCAGTAGTTTCGGAGTTTATCTCGAACAAACATCGTGATTTTTATAAATAAAGGTTTAAGAAATATGTAAGTGCATTTTCGCAGCGATCCGCGTTTGAATTACGGTCGAATTGATATATGTATTGTCCTATTGTACTGTCCTGCGCATTAGAAGCTGCCCACGGAGCTGGGAAAGGACAATATTCTCCTGTCTCCTGTTATATCCTTGTTTGAACTCGGAATTAGATGTATTACGATAATTATTATTTGACCAATAATCAATACGACATTATTCACTTTCGATATGATAACTGATTACTTTATTAAATTTCCAAGAACGGACTTAAATAGAATTCAGTACAAAATATAAAACGTCAAGATTTTTATTTGCATACAATGATAAATTTGTTATTTTGTATACAAAATAAATTTATTGTAATTTTTCATATATTTAGGTACATATCGTACGTATCATTACCAAGAAATATTTTTTATCAATTGTTTGGCCTCCATATTCGAACATTGTCCCTGAAATTTTCCATTTTTGGGGGTTGGCGGTTCTAAATCACAAAGTAAAAAAAGTTTTTTTTTCGTTTTCATTCAAATCCGCTCAAGGAATAAAAGACAGAAGAATCACATTAGTCCATGTTACAATCACGTTATCACCGGCCAATTACAGTACCTACTTGGATCGTGCCGTGTATCTTCGGGCATATATTTCTTATTTTTTAATTTAACTTTTGTGAGTAAAAACTCAAACTGTAATATTTAATTAAATGAAGATTACATATGACGGTTACTTTGCGCCGGTGACAAGCGATCCGAGGAACGGGTTATTTTTGGAACCAGATCCTATTAGATTTATAAAATGGTTACCAAAAGCAGCAAAAATTATTATCTTCAAAATCGTTATGAAGTTTGGGAGGCGGAAATTAGTACCGCCGCCCTGGGAACCTTTATTGGATAACCAACACCTCTGCCATAGGTCACCCCAAGTGGATCGCTACGTTTGGTGATTTAGCACGGGTGCCCGGGTTCATGGGGTGAGGTTTGTCTAGGTCTTGGAGGTGGATGACCAGGACACACTAAATCCCAGATTCCTACCCACCCCTTAAACCCTTTTCCTTCCCAGTACTCTTCTCTCCCTTCTTTCCTAAAAAAAAACCTCCACACAGCATCCCCAAAGATGACAAAGGCCCTGAGGGAAATTATTTTCCTCAGGGCTTCCTGTGTAGAGCTGTAAAAAAAAAGCTTTCGTCATTCCGTCGCCTCAGTTCTTATTTGTCCAACAGACCATTTTAGTTTTTGTTTAATCTTCACTTTAACATTAAAAATAAAGTGTAAAAAAATTAAACTTTATCACTACTAAGATTTATTTTAACTAATGAGACCTTTACCTTTACGGAAATAGCTTTATCTTAAACAACTATCATAATGATTTATTGAAATAATGAAAGAAAACCTTCTCCTCTTGTAAAATTTTCAAAGCTTTCGTCATACTACGTAAGTATTAGAATTGTTTTGTTTTTTCTTACAAATGAATACTTACTACCAATTGGTATTATTTAAGATAAGATGGATATTCCTGCACGTTACAGTGATGTAATATGTCGTGTTGTCGCTATTGTTGATAGTGAGTGTGATGCTAGCTCTGCTCAAAACCATGACGCGATCTGCGCGTCACGCGCGATAATTCATAATACTGTATTGATAAAATGAAGCGTGGAACTGTAATGAATTATTAGCCCTAATACAATATGCCAACACAGACTCTTCACAATTTTTAGGGGGTGCTACGATCTACGACAAATAGAACATCTGACGGCCGACGTGGTCGAGCGGTAAGGCTCTTGATTCGAAATCCGAAGGTCGCGGGATGGAATCCCGGCGTGGGAAAATAAATCTTATTTGATTTATTTATGTATTTACAATAAATTCGTTTTAAAATAATATTTAGTGTATATGCGGCACGTTCCAGAGTGAAAGATACTCTGAGTATCGTCCTGGTGGTTAGACCACAATTCAGAATTGAAACGTGGCTTTAAATGTCTTTAACGTTCTCCCCACCTTCATATTCCTCATCTCCTTCCCCTCCCCTCTACCATCAGCCTCACAGAAAATCCCAGAATGGTTCTGGGGCGGCGTTACCCACAACCGCCGCTAAGACCTACATAAATCTCACCCTGACTTACGGTAGAGGTGTTGGTTATCCAATGAATGGTTTCGGGGCGGCGTTACTCACAACCGCTTCCCAAACATTGAATGTAAAACAAAAAAAGATAAAATAGTACTTATTCGCACTAGATATTTGCTCTAACTTGATTTAAAAATAATTTTTCTGTTTGGTTAGATGTCTTAGACTGCCAATTTAAAATTCGTAAAAAAAGACCTCCCTGCCGTTCCTACGTTTGCTATACAAAATATCTTTTGTACAGTTAACAGAATGCACAAAAACTACTGTATGCAAAATTTAAGAAAAATTAGTCGGTTTGAATGTTATTTATATAAAGTCCACTTTTAAAAAAAACCGCGTGACAAATGTAACTCAACAATTAATAAAAATTATTAAAAAATTAAAACGTACGTAGGTCCCTAATTTTTTAAACAGTTTGTTTTGTTATTCTAAAATACGCATGGGATATTTTGTGTAACATAACAAAAATGACGATACTAAAAGTAACTATACGTAATATTATAAATGCGAAACTGCGTGTGTTTGTTTGTTACGCTTTAAAGCATAAACCAATAAACCTATTTTTTTAATTCTTTCACCAATAGAAAGCTACATTATATGCGAGTAATAAAGTATAAATATATGTATGTAATGGTAAGCTCTGGCGTTATGAAATTATAAATATTATATTTATTATACGTTTTCTGTAGCTAACAAAAGCGAGTTATTGCTAACGTTAGAAAACAAATGGTTGCCGTGGAAACGATATTGAGGCACCATAGTTAATATCTATCTATATAAATAAAAATTAATCTCCAAAATGTTTGTACGCGAATGACTTCCAAACGACTGCACCAAATTGGATAATTCTTTTTTTACTATTGGTGAGCTCCGGCGTTATGAAATTTAGGTGGCACGAGCGAGCTGTTTGAAAACTGAATGTACCGGGAATGAATGTATGGAATGCGGAAGGGAAGAGAGGGGGGAGGGGGATAATTGATAAGTGCAAGCGCTACAGTAATTTCGGGTAAAAACTAGTAGTAAAATAAAAACAAAAATAACAATTATTCGACATTTGGGCAGCTGTCCAGTTTAGTCCAGTCCATTGATTGGTGGCTCGGTGTTGGTGAGCAAATCCGAAAATGTCATGGCACGTTGGATAACAGCAGAAGCGGCCTTCAAGAAATCTACTTCTTCTAGGCCCGTCCTCTTCGTATACTTATGACCTCACGATCTCAACTTGTATCTGTTCATAGGAAATAATTCTAGATTACTTTGAAAGTCTCTTCTGCAAAACTGAGACACACCCTGTAGCTTTACACCAACTGATAATACGTGGGGTCATCTATGTATCTATTGGATTGACAGATATAATCTTCATAAACTTGGATTATAATTATGTTTTCTAGTAAATGTTCTTTTAGTATTTACGGCAGTAGATATCTTTTGTATAGATAGATTATAATTTATTTTTATTTTTTTAGTCTATTCTTGTTCTTTGATTGGGAAGTAATACTTGACATTTAGCTGACCTAAATACACATTTTTAAATGGAGATTACAAGTAAGTTTCTCAATTTAAACGAATTTCTTTGCTTTTTTAAAACGTTTAGAATACGACTTTATTACATACATTTTAATTTTAATTTATTTATGTAACAGGAACTAGGTCTAACAAAAATAACAATATATGTTTTCAATTATTTCGATAGTGCAGTTGACATCTCCAAATACACTAATTGAGATAATGAGGAAAGCAACATTCGAATGCTCACCATTACATCAAATATTATTATTTTTTTTACTTTTATGAGTAAAGCCTCAAATTGTAATATTTAATTAAATGAAGACACTGTGAGCGAAACTCAATGAAAAATCTGGAAACAGAAAAATCAGAAAAAGATATTGGCACCTCTAGGATCTAGTGGCGCAGTGGATAGCGCGCTCGCCCGGAAAGAGAGAGGTCCTGGGTTCGTGACCCAGATGTGTCAATATCTTTTTCTGATTTTTTTGTTTCCAGATTTTTGACTCGTAGTGTCTTCATTTAATTAAATATTATTTTGTTTTGAATCTTATTTTCACTTGTAACTTAATTTTTATGTATACATTTTATTTATTACTTTCTGTGTTTAATACATTAAAAATGCTATAAAATAACACCGGGAGATGCCTCCCGGTGTATGGTCCGGTAAATTAGTATGACATTTTGAAATATCCTACTAGTGACCCAGAAAACATCATAGTATGCATCGTAATTGATTGGTGGTGTTTTATGAGTAATCCGAGTATTTTACCAGATAGAGAATACACTTTTTACATACAACTCAAAAGCATCAAATTTATATTTTTTGGATATGTCTAAAGTAAATTTCTTATCGTCTCTTGTTTTTAAATTTGATGGTCGAGAATGGTCGAGATAAAACAGTCGAGATTATTTCTTTCAGCGAGCTTTTCTTCAATTTATTTGGTTTCACGTTTTTGTTAATGTAAATTTCGGCAGTCAACATAAATATTTAGGCAATAAGATATCATGAAGTCTCTAGCCTTCTTTTTCCATATTAATGTATTTATACGCTTAGGTACCATTGGTCCTTCATTAAACGTAAAACTGGATCCAGCTTATTTATGTGTATACACAAGATATTGTTAACCCTACGCGCACCAGGTGGCCAAAAATCTCGTCCCAAACCAGGTGCGGTATGACATACCTCAAAATATAAAAGTAATAAAATTATCACATTTATTTTTCGGTGGAATTAAACATTTGGTATTTATAAATACAAAGTAATAATAAGGTGTAATGAAATTCTGAATTAAAGAAAGTATGAATTAAACATTTTTATTATAAAAGAACAAAAAA
Source organism: Glyphotaelius pellucidus (assembly GCA_936435175.1). Lineage (NCBI taxonomy): Eukaryota > Metazoa > Arthropoda > Insecta > Trichoptera > Limnephilidae > Glyphotaelius > Glyphotaelius pellucidus. The sequence goes on along the minus strand of OW386542.1, from coordinate 41,930,218 downwards.
CACAACTTCTGTAATCTTTGTAACATAACAACCATTTTCTTATGTACCAAATTTAAATGGCATTTTTAATTATCACAATCGTTTTAGTTTAACAAACTACAATATTTTCTAATATACCTTTCCTGTGTTTATCATAAATTTAACATATGAAAGATACATACCTTTTTATCTTATATTATGTGGGGTTATGACACCCACACGCACTTTAGGGGCATGTAACTCACTTGGCGGTCGCTACCGGACCGATTAGCAACACTGATCGAAGCGGCAACGTCGCAATTCCAGCTACTGAGAATTCGAACTTCGGCACTATCACAGTTTTGAATTTATTACGATTTTTTAAGAACTGGGGTATGTTACACCCCACCTGGTGTGCGGAGGGTTAAGGGACTTACTTTAATCAGTGATTCCTGAAAAGGAAAGTTTCTCCGTTGACTTTTTTTGGGTTTTTTTTTCAACTTTTTTTTCTTCAAAACCAAAAACTAAAATTTTCTTCCTCATGTCATCAAGGGTCACTCAGCCGAGTAACAGCCCAATCCCTCGCCCTGGCCCTAAGTGTCCAATTATTTTCGATATTTTACTTAAAAAAAAAAATTAAAAACTTCAAAAAAGTCACCGCAGGCCAAAATTAAATTTAAATTTTCACTACAAATAATGTCAGGAATTACTGATTAAAATAAGTCAAGCAAGTCCTTCAACACTTGTACACATATTTAAAGGCTATTACACTTTATGAAATATAATTTTGTACCACATAATTGGTCCCATTGATTAATTTCGAGACTGATAAAAAAAGTATGGAGTAATATGCCTTTGTTTGGATAAACTTTTATGTCTATAATCTAATCATTTTGAACTGATTGAACATGATTGATATTTGTTTTGCAAGAAAGTCCCCAAGATTTTAATTTATATGATCTAATAACAATAATTGATCTTGGAATTCACAGAATTTATTTATTTATATATATCCCATTTGAAAAAACAATTAACAACGCCTGAATAAATATTTTTGTCAAACATTTTAATATTTTCACATGAACACAACGCAGCGCATGGAAACCAACGTGTAAGCAATCTGAAGTGGGTGTTAATGAAATTTAATAATAATAGTACGCAATCAAGCTCTTTTAATGAACTAACATTGATTAACCCCATAATGTAAATCGGATTATATGTAAACCCAATAATTATATTCGTCGTGATATTATTTACGTGCAAGTATTTAACAAGTAAGTAACACTTTTAGAACATGTAATATGTGCCTAGCCGGGCAACGTCGATCAATAAGAGCAAATTCATTGTACGAATTTGTCTCCCTAATCTGACATCCACAACACAATCACAATCTTCAAATGGGCTAGAAGGGGGGATAGCAGGAGAATGGGCTCGTGGGCGATAATAGCGCGGGGCGATACGCTCCGAGCTCGGCACTCGGCAGTAGCGATCTAACCATGAACGCCGCCTGTATCTCCGTGCTAATAGCTCTATCGTGTTGGTCGGTTGCAGGGGTGCAGGCGCGAGCGCTCAGGACGGTGTCGGAGCACGAGGCAGATCGCGAGCTGATCTTAGCCAGCGAGCGCGCGCAGGAGCTGGGCGGCGCGCTGGTCCTCACGCCGCTGGAGCTCGCAGCCAACGCGCTTCTCATGGACGCCAAGTATGCCGAGGTGGACAGTGGCTTCGACGACGTCACCCTATTCAACCCCGCCTCCCATTTCTTCTTGAGAAAGAAGCACATCGAAGAGACGGAGGTTTTCGCCTTCATCAAGGCGATGCCCAAAGGAGCAGCTCTCCATGTCCACGACACGGCGCTGATCGGCGGGGAATACCTCATCAAAAACATCACTTACAGAGATAATTTGTACATCTGCGTGCAAGAAAGCACAATAAAGTTGCTGTTTGCCGCAACCACCCCGCAAGACGAAGGTTGCTCCTTCCAACTGCTGAAAGACGTGCGCGCGGCCAGTGAAGATGTGGAACAGTTTGACGCCAATTTGGCGAGATACTTTACTCTGGAGACCGAAGACCCAGCTAGTGAGTATAGGGATATCAACGAGGTGTGGTTCAAATTCGGAAAAGTGTTTGGCGTCGTCACCCCCTTGCTGACTTATAAACCTGTTTGGGAAGACTACTTTTACGAAGCTCTCCGTCAGTTCCGCGAAGACGGTATTCTCTATACGGAATTCAGATCCACGCTGCCGGAGCTCTATGATCTAAACGGCAACACATACGATTCTGTGGAATGTGCCAAAATTTATAAAACCGTTAACGATAAGTTCGTGCGAGATCATCCTGATTCTCTCGGCTCCAAACTTATTTACGCTCCTTCAAGGTCCGTAACGCCGACAGTTGTGTCCACGTACGTGAATATAGCCAAGGAAGTAAAGAACCAGGTGGGAGATTTCATGGCAGGATTCGATCTTGTCGGACAAGAGGATAAGGGAAAACCTCTGAAAGAGTTTATTTCAGAGTTAATAGAGGTTCCTGAAGACATGCACGTGTTTTACCACGCCGGTGAGACCAACTGGTACGGAACTGCGACTGACTACAATCTGATAGATGCGGTTCTGTTCGGTGCCAAGCGGTTGGGTCACGCGTTCGCCCTTGTGAAGCACCCCGCAGTCGGTCAGATAGTGAAAGAGAAAGAGATCGCCATCGAAGTAAACCCGATCTCCAATCAAGTGTTGAAGTTGGTGGAGGACATGAGGAACCACCCCGGGTCGGTGATGCTGGCCAACGACTACCCGGTGGTGATCTCGAGCGACGACCCGGGCTTGTGGGGCGCCCTGCCGCTGTCGCACGACATGTACGAGGCCTTCGTGGGGCTGGCTAGCCGCCACTCCGACCTGCGCCTGCTCAAGCAGCTGGCCCTCAACTCCATCAAGTACTCTGCCCTGCAGCCTGTGGACCAGGAGCGGGCTCTGCGCACGTTCCAACTGCAGTGGACCGCTTTCATCCAGAACTACATCGAGTCACGGATGACGGTTTCTATCGTTTAAGTGTGGCTGTGCTGCCTTTAACTATACTATAATATTTTGTATCTACATACTGTAATATATTGCGTAAATTATACAATAAAAAGTGAAAAGTATTCTAATTAAGAGAATTGTACTAAATTTCTGAAAATCATCACGCATATCAACAATATCTTAACTTTTAAATAATATTAAGAACCGGATTTTTTTATGTGGGTACATGTTGTTTGGAACCTATGTTGTGTATTGTGCTACGAACATAAAATCCTTTACCTACAAAAGGCGTCATTTTCGAATGAGTAAGTGACCAATTGTTGTTGCATGAAATTAAAATAATGGAAAGATTTACGAGTTGTTTAAACTGTTAAATACATTTATTTCTAATCTTAGGTTGATCATTTTTAAAAACACCTCTAGCTATGAAGTGAGTTTTTTCATTCATTCAAATTCATCGCCAACTTGGAGATTATTTTTGCGTGTTCCTTACTTTGAGAATAATTTATTAATTATGATATTTTATTGCCCTGCGAACATTAACCTAGTATAAACTTGGTCGAAACTTGCGAACATACGTGTATTATTTTGCTTTGTAGTTTATGCGACTTGTCTATCTTTATTTCATGTTTTCAGCTTTTTAAAAATTACAACAATTTTGAGAAATTTTTGCCCACAATTCATTTGGTATCATGTTACCTGAAATGTTGTAGATATGTATAGAAATGTATGTAGACTACACAATAAAAACTTTGATTTATCAACGTAATTTTTTTTAATGCCGAAAATTCCAATTATTCTGGTAAGTTTTTTTTAAAATTTTTCTGGCTTTTACCGTTCAAGGGTGTTCCAGGCCATTATTTAAAATTATGAAGAAAGGAAAGATGAATATATTTTTTAATTTTATTGAAATGGGCATTTTTTCAAATTACTTGGAAGATTGGAGTCGAGTTCAGACTTAGAAGAGTTGAGATGTTGAATGGGGATGGGAGGCAGGTTTAGAAAAGGTTTGATAGAAGAGATGATATTTGTTTAGACAGGGACAACAAAAAAATATGTGGTCTAAATAGGCATTTTTTCTTAGGCCTAATTTTAAGCCTAGATTATAAACTTTTTCATTAACTAACACAATTTCCTTTAAAATAATTTATTAGGAGTAATTTGTTCGCAAAGCATCGCTTTCATTCGTGAAAAACTTTTTTATTAACATTAATGCCTTTCCAAAAGCAATGTTCAAAAACTGTTTTAAATATTTTACGTTATGTTTAAGTTGGGAGAAATGGCCACCTACTGGAGTAGTGTATTTCACATTTTAAATTATAAAAAATATTTAATTTAACGGTAGGATTCGTTGGCGAGAGCCTTACACCTCTACCATGGAGGCCGTCAGATGGTGTGTTACTTAATTTGAAATGTGACCTTGTTATTTTAACCTATGGGTACTTCATTTTATTTTATTATCCCACCCAATCACAGGCTAAAATTATTGAAGAGTCTTGGCTGTCTCTTGGAAACACTTTCACTTATATATTATCCGTCTCCAAATCCTTATGTCTAAGAAAAGGGTGTTTCTAAACCTCCCAGCAATCTAACCTAATTTCAAAATCCCAACCTTATCCAAACATTCTTCCAGGAACCTTGGACTTGCGCCGAGATGATTTACATAATATAAAGCCCACAAAACAAACTTCGATGGTAAACACAAGCTTTAGACAAAGACACCACATATACCGTCCAGGCAATAAAAGCATTTAACAATCTTGATATAAAAAATTAGAAAAGTAAAAATTTCCGATCAGGGAAAATAAGGGAAACAAAAATTCCAGATTTTTTTTTTTACATGAGCTCCACACAGGAAGCCCTGAGGAAAATAATTTCCCTTAGGGCCTTTGTCATCTTTGGGGATGCTGTGTGGAAGGTTTTTCTAAACGAAGGGAAGGGGGGGGGGGAGAGTTCTGGGAAGGAAAAGGTTTTCAGGGGTGGGTAGGAATCTGGGGTTCAGTGTGTCCTAGTCATCCGCCTCCAAGACCTAGACCAACCTCACCCGAGCACCTCTGCTAAATCACTAAACGTAGCGAACCACTTGGGATGACCTATGGCAGAGGTGTTGGTTATCCAATAAAGGTTCCCGGGGCGGCGGTACCCATCCCCGCCTCCCAAATTGAATACTATTGATGCACAATTAAAAAATAGAATCTTCTCCTGTAAAATGTTCTAACGGTCTGTTGGACAAAAACGAACTAAGACGACGCCCAAGCAATAAAACCATTTAACAATCTTGATATAAAAAATTAGAAAAGTAAAAATTTCAGATTAGGGAAAATAAGGGAAACAAAAATTTCAGATACACAATTAAAAGATAGATTAAAAAACAAAAAAGGCAATTTTACAAAATTTTATAACGTAAAAATATACAATATTATACATAACTACACACACATACTTCATTTTACATAACCGTACCGCATTTATCATTTTATTTTATTTTATTTCATATTACACTTTCATTGAAATTCGTTACATTGTAAGATTTATGTATTTTGTATGTATTTATTTATTTATTTGTATATATTTATGTATTTTGCCAGCAAGGCAAAGTACCCAATGAGGCCCAAATAATTATTTAATTTTTAAAAATGCGTTAAATTATTGTATAAAAAAATTTAAATGAAAAAAATATGGCGCGCGCAAGCGTACTAGGCAATATCTCAACTTTCAAATAAATAGTTTTGCAGTCAAGAAATGTGGATTAAATCTATTACGACTGTAATAATATACCTATTTTATCCTTCCATTTAATATTCAACTGTTTTGTCTAACTATAATCGATGAACGCCATTTGCCACTTGGACAAAGCTAATGAAACGAAGCTAATGCGTAATAATTGTCGTATAATTTAATTATGTTGCTTTTTGTGGCGTAAAATTGTTATAAATGCTATTTAGAAGTCAAAATTGAACTCGTGTACAATGTACTCTAAACATTTGATAAGGAGCTATTGAACTAGAAACAGGCGATAAGGTATATTATTTGCTCGGATACAAGATCGATGATATGTATTTGTATGTGTTGAATGAATCGATCATTTTAGCATATTTTCTGTCACGGGGTTACATTGTGCGAATATCAGACATTTGCGTTATTTACGTAAATCACAATGAAAAAAAAATATCTACGTATGTCTATCGTCCAGTTGATTAGTCAAACTTCTCCAAACATATAACAGATAAGAAAACATACGGTTCTTAAAACTAATTGCAATACATTAATTTCAGAATTTTGGCGTATTTTTAAGATGGGCAAAATATTTCCGCTTAAATGGAATATTTCTGAACATATCCCAAAATTAAAAACTGTTTTTGAAAGGTGATGAAATACGCTTTGAAATTTTATATTTCAAAAAAAACACATAATTTTTAAAATATAAAAATTTTGCATGCAAACATAAAAAAGTTTTAAAAATGGCTCACCTCACGCTTTTTCTAACTAAAATACTAATAACAAAATATAAATATATATATATTTTATTAGAAAAAATTTTTACAAACGTTACTGTAATTTCATTTTTTTGTCTTTTCATACAAAAATAATTAATAAAAAATTCTCAAAGTTTCAATTTCTTTTTTCAAATTGCAATTCAAAACTTTCGTTTCATAAAAGTGTACATTTTATTTTTTTCGTCGTTATTTTTTAGATTTTAGCCTACAAAGCGTGGTATTTTGCCTTGTTAACACAGTTTAAAATATAATTCTCACTCTGATAGTAATGAAGTTACAGCGGTTTATACGAGACGCATGTGAGCTGGGACAAATATGGTCTCCTGCCATTCAAAGGGTTAACAAAACTAACCAACTTAATAGAGAAAACATTTGTCGTGTTTGAATTTTAGAGTAGTGCCGTCGTAAAATAGGTACAGAAATTGTGTCGTAAGAAGTAATATACATGATAACGAGTCTACGTAATGAACTTGAATAAAATAAGGGTAACTGAAATTAGATATAAAGGGTTTTTTTTTAGAGGGATATAAATTCAAAATGAAAAAAGATGCATTAAAATAATGTTAATGTCTATGATACTGGCTTTATTTATTAGATAATTTTATGCCATTATTGTTTAAATACGATTTTGGGCATGTGAGCACCACGGCTGGCTCGAATGAAGCGCAATCGTGAAGTCCAATTTTCGACAACTTTGTCGAGGAACTGGGGCTATATATCGGCAACAACACGGCAAATGTTGACTTCCAAATGGTCCAACGTCTCTGGTTTATCAGCATAGACTAGTGACTTCACATACCCCCAAAGAAAGTAATCTAATGGTGTGAGATCACACAATCGTGAAGGCCAGTTACGTGAAGTTATGCGCTCACCAAATGTTTCACGCAATTATTGCGGGCCTGTGTAACGTGGTCCTGTGAACTGGCCTTCACGATCGTGTGATCTCACACCATTAGATTACTTTGTTTGGGGTATGTGAAGTCACTAGTCTATACTGATAAACAGACATTGGACCATTTAGAAGTCAACATTCGCCGTGTTGTTGCCGATACATGGACCCAGTTCCTCGATAAAGTTGGCGAAAATTGGACTTCACGATTGCATTTCATTTGAGCCAGCCGTGGGCGCTCATATGCCCAAAATTGTATTTAAACAATAACGGCATACAATTATCTATTAAACAAAGCCAATATCATAGACATTAACATTATTTTAATGCGTTTTTTTTTTCATTTTGAATTTGTATACCTCTAAAAAAAACACCCTTTACAATAAAGATAAAACAGGTATAGATGTAGCAAAAATAAAAATAATATTGTTGCATTTGGTTAAATAGGTAAGTGGTAAATAAATAGAGTTGGTTTAAAAACGTTTATAATTTTAATGGGAGAGCTGACAATATTGTAAAAGTAGGTACATCATAATAAAGTTGTAACAATTGAGTACAAAAACGCAATGTAAGCTGATGCAATATTTTTAGAGGATATGCTTCAGAATTTTTTTGTTACTTTATGGTGAAATTAAAAAAAAATAACATTTTAGAAGGACATATTATAAATCACACTTGATCAATTTCTACTAATAGGTACATGTAATCATAAGAAATGTGAAGTTTCATTCTATGAAATTAAAACTTATAATTTTATTGGGTTGGTCTAGTTGTTGTTTGCTTTGGGATTTAAAAACTTTGCAACTTTTTTCAGATTTTATTTTATACTGGAGGACATTAAAAAAATTTATACCTTGATTTTATACCATCATAGTTAAGCACTCGTTTTAAATTTTGGGATTTCTAAATTGCCACGTGATCGTGGTCGGTTACTTATGTTTGTGAATGTCATTGTTGCATTGAAATGATCTTTGTGAATTTGTAACAATGAGTTATTTTTGAAGATTTTATTTAGACTGACAAGTCTAAAAGATTTAAATAGCTGTGTTTAACATTATTTTATTATTATTATTATTTTATTTAAATAGGAAATGTAGATGATTTTCGTAGGATGACTTTTAGAATCAACCTCTGTACCCTTTCTACAGGTAAGAGGTTAGTTTTGAAAGGTTACCCCCCCCCCCCCCCTCCTTCCCAACCGATTATACCATATTGTAGAATAGATTGAGCAAGAGAGAAATAAATAGTTTTAATTATATTAGATGACAGGATTTTTCTCAATATAATGAATATGTAAATAAGTTTTCTTACTCTGATTACTGTATTTTGGATTTGTTCATTCCATTTTAAGTATCTGTCTAATATGAAATCCAGATACTACACTATTTTTGCATGTTATTCGTAAATAATTTGCATCGTTGCATTCCTTTTTATTTTCACACTGCGATGAATGGATTTAATAGTAATATTGTTTTAGACATCTTTTTCTTTCAAAGAGAATGGGATAAAATATGTTTTCTCGGTATTTTTTGAGAGGTCGAAACATGTTTTGAGAATGTTCAAATTGATTTTTGCTTTACTCGTTGTTTTCTCCCGTGAGTTCTCTTTAGTGATAACTACAGTATCATATGCATAAGATGTGATATCTCCAGCAATAGGAAAAGTGAAAATTTGGCTTACATATACAGGGTATCCGGGGGTAACGTGCATTAACTTTGGGAGGTGATTCTACATTATGGTAGGAGTAAAAAAAATTAATAACTTTTTCTGAAATACCAACTTTTTTTTCCATACAAAAAGACATACCTACTAATAATCCTAGGTATGAAGTAAAACTTACCCGATAAAGTTGCAGTTAGATTGCCGGGCCCGATTGTGGCAACGTTTTATGGTTGCGATTGGCCCGTATCGTAACTGAGGAGATTAATAATGCTGGCCGCACACCGGACTAATTTTATCTTTTTACCAAAAAAGTACCCCTAAAAGTTGAAATTTCGAAAAAGTTATTTATCTTTTTTACTTATACTATCATGTAGAATCACCTCCCAAAGTTAAAGCACTTTACCCCCGGATACTCTGTATAATAAGAAGGATTGGACCGATGACCTTGTGGTATACCAAAAGATGAAAGTTTAGGTTCACTAGTGTATTATTTATTTTGACATATTGAAATCTCTCTTTTAGATAACTTTGGAAACATGGTAGCACTATTCCGTCTAATCCAATCTGCATTAGTTTCTCATTGCGTTTGGAATGTGATATGCTGTCAAATGCCTTGCGGAGGTCGATGAAGATACCAAGACACTTTTCTCCATTATCTGACTTCTGCATTATTGTTGATCTTAATTTAGCAATCGCATCTTGTGTGCTGAGATTGTCCCTAAATCCAAACTGGTTTGAGCTCATTATATATTTTTCTTTTATGTAGTTGTTGAGTTATTTTTTAACAATTTATTCGTAGATTTTTGCTACGTTTGATGTGAGTGCTATGGGACGATAGTTAGAAATATTTCTTTCGTCTCCAGATTTAAAAACGGGGTCACAATAGTCTTCTTATAGTTGTTCGGGAATACACCCTTCTTCAAACTTACATTTATTATATGAGCAATTGGTTCGCTGATTATCTCACGTACGACTTTCAATGTTGTAATAGCGAGGGCTTGCTAATCCCCGTAAACTTAATACAGCGTTTTTAACTTCTTTATCAGTTACTGAGGTAAATGTGTGGAAACCTTCAAAAATTGGGTTTCGCTCTGATTGGGGAGTTTGTTTGTTGTCTGGTGTAATATTACGAGCAAGATTAGGACCGACTTTAGCAAAGTAATCGTTAAAAATATTACCAGGAGTTTTGGATTCTTTTCGGTGTCGGTGTTGATTCCCAGGTGGATGATCTTTTGGTAATTTTTATTTTGTGTTTTTGTTGGTTATTGTATTGATGATTTTCCAGAACTCTTTGCTGTCTTGACCAGCTTTTTTTTATTTCATCACAAAATACTTTTTTTTTGTATTTTTTGTAGAAAGTGGCGATTTTTTCATCATTTTGGGAATTTTTTAGACTGTTGGTAGCGTTTTTCCTTATTTCTGATTGAAATCACTAGTCCATGGGTTATGCACGACTTTATTAATCTGTGCTTAGATTTTGGTTTAGAGACAATTTTTGTTAAGAAAGGTTTATGTGGTTTATGAAAACTGTTTCGAAATTCTCAGCACAGGTATTTGGATTTTCCGATTCAAATATTGATGCCCAGGTTTCCATTTTAAGATTTTTTCCTATTTTCCATATGTAAATATTTTTTTTAATGTTTTTTTTATCAGTTGTATTCGGGTTGGTTCTTCTTTTATCTGTATTGTAAACGAATTTATCGGTGTTATGCTGGTTTTCCATGGTATTGACATGTTTTTTTCAGTGTTATTTAAGTTGCAGTTGATCGATATAGGAAGGGATTTGTCCGCTGACATTTCGTGTTGAATAATTTATATACGATTTATGATTTAGCGAAGACATTACATTTATATAATCATCTTTGATTTTGCTTTGTGTCTGTGTTTTGCATAGTAATTAAGCTGTAAACTAATACCGGGAGGCGTAACCGTCCTGTAAGTTAGTATATCATTTTGAAATATCCTACCAGAAAATATGAACAATAAACATTTTTTCTTCAAACTTCGCAAATACCTTTGTGGCGTCATTATTGATTTAATGAAAACAACTAACTTTATAAACACTACTATATTATTAACATGTTTCAAAAACATTTTTTTCTTCATCCGGATAAGAGATTAATATTAATGTTAAACTCATACAAAGTTATTAGTTTTCATTAAATCAAATAAACATTTCGTTTGATTCAAATAGTCAAGATATAATTGATTTGGTGGTGTTTGAATTCTGAAAGTGGTGATTAAATCCGACCAATTGATCTGACGGTGTTTATGAGTAATCTGAGTATTGTAACAGATAGAGGGTACACTTTTACACACAACTGCGAACTCAACTCAAATTTCATTTTTAATCAACTGAACGATTGATGTGTTTATTTTATTTTATATTATAGAAAAAAAAAACAGAACATTGATTACAGTGATGAAACAATTTACATACATAAACTCGGCTACGGAACGATTTGCCGGCTTTTGTGTTTCCTCCCTCCTACAACATGGGCCTCTTTTTTTTTTTTGTTTTTTTTTAAATTTATTTATTAATACAAGAAAAATTTAATACATGTTATAGTCCCACAAACCTGTTACACGACGGCTTGTCTGTAGTTTCTATTAAATAAAATACATTTATTTTACATTTATAACATATGTAAATAAAATATTATAAATACATAAAATAATGTATCTCAATATACCTACCTAGATACAAATTGTTTAGGCAGGTACGTTGAGATGTTCAAAGATACATTGAATCGTCATTTATTATCCAACGCTTAATGTTATTGGTGCAGGGTCTCTCATTATTCACAGGTTTAAAAAACTTATTAAATTTATTAAAAATCACTGGTATTAAGTATTGAAGCGTTCTGCTTCCATATTTATTTGTTATTCTTGGAGTTATGAGGCCCTTATTTTAAGTGAATCTTGTGGTGTGATTATGCACCAGTTGCTTTTTATATATGCTTTCTCCCTCATTATCCATTATAACAATGTACCAAAGAAGACCCTTTATTGGAAGTAGGCCCTCAGAACCAAACAGTAGTTTTAGATTACTTCTTTGTTTATAAATATTGGGTGCTACTATTTTTTTATTATAGCAATTTGTAAATTTTGTATATATTTAATATAAGTAATGCTGTTAATAGTGCCCCCAAGTTCGTATTCCAAATCTAAGGATGGATTCGACCATAGAAAAATAAATAATTTTAAGAGTACAGTGGGGCAAAATAAATTTTAATTTATAATAATTACCCGTTAAAGATCGGAGCTGGTTACAAATTTTAGCCACTTGTTTATCCCATTTAAAATTATTGTCTACTATTAGTAGATAATATTTTTTTTTTTTACTTCAAGACCAATGTTCATTCCTTCCTCTCCTCAAAAAGACCCTCCACACAGCATCCCAGATGACATAGGCCCCGAGGGAAGTTATTTTCCTCAGGGCCTCCTGTGTGGAGTTACGCACGGTGTCTCAAACCGAGATTTGATCTCGTCTGTATTATTTTACTTAGATATTTTTTAAGCATTATTGGTATTTATTATATAGAATGTGATTTTTCACAAAAACGGCGCTCTACAAATTATCCAATTATTATTATTATTATTAAGGGGGTATAATTGAATTAAAAAAATATATATTGAAACTTTTATTTTATTTGATAGAAACAGACTTTTAACTCAGCCTCTTAAAAATAAAATAATTTTATCTTCTCTAACTTTAATAACAAAAATAAACTGAAATCTAATAAATTTGTATCAAGAATAATAAAATTAATAATGCCAACATTTTTTTAAATACCAACCAGCAATTATTAGATTCCTGGTCAAATAAAATTATTCACGCCAAACACTTCAATTATCTCAACCAAACGTATGTTGACAAACTTTCGTCAAAGGAATGGTTGAGTGTTGAGTATTGGAGAATTGAGGGCAGAAATAGAAGGATTTATGCTTGACATCCAAGATAGAGTCATTAATTATTGGAAGTATATAATCAAAGATACAAATCAAATTGATGATTCATGTAGAAATGTTTGGCTTTTCCGGAAACTATAGAACATATTATATCGGGCTGTTCTGTATTAGCACCGTCCGAATATACGTTTAGGCACAATCAGGTTTTAAAAATAATTCACCAATACACTCCACAATAAATTTTCAATAATCAATATATCCCACAATAAATTTTCAATAATCAATACACTCGAGAATAAATTTTCTCTTCTTCTTTACTTATTTGATCGTTTGTAGCCATCATATCGATCATAAACCTATATCTCACTAGGATGTTCACTGCTTGACTGCGGAGACAGATATGAACTATTATTGTGCAACCCACAAACGATTCAATATTTATCAGACAAGATTATATACCATAATAAATATCTAACTCTTTTTGATTGACTCAATATATTGTACAATCCTTCAATATAACCTGCAGACGGTCAATATTATTGTGCAATATGCATTATTGAGCAATATATAAACCATAATATTGAACGTCTAGGGGCTGCATCACTCCCAGCGCAGTGTGGTGTCAGAAGTATTGAGAAACAAATTCTTCAGAAACTTTGTGTGTTTTACGGTTATATGTTAGAATCAACTCAATTCAACTGAAAAGTCATAAAGCTATGAAAAAATGCGAATTTTGGTTATTTGAAATGTTTATATTGACCGGACTACCAATTTTAAATTTATCTAATTTCTAATTTCTAAATTTTTTTCGCAGCGTATAATTATTAGGTATCGTTTGAAATTTTGTTTTTAGAATCCATTTTAATGTTTTCTCGAAAAACGAAATTTTCGAGGGTCGAATAAATAATAAGAAATGAAAAATATAAATATTAATAATATAATGGTGGAGTGCACTTGGTATCTGTTCGACTATAACTAACCATCACGACGTTTCGCAGCGGCGGTAGGCGGAGGGGACGGACCACCAAAAAAACTTGGCACACACTTTTTGCCTCACTCACATTCTTACATACTCTTCTATTATTCTGACTTTTGACATGGCCCGACTCAAATATTTGATTCACTCGATCATGCCATGTCGTCCTCGGGCGTCCCCGACTTCTTCTACCATTCACACATTCTTCTTACACTCCTTTCTTCGTTCTTTTGCTTTATATGCCCAAACCATCTGAGGGTTCCTTTCTTAATCTTACTCATTATGCTTACATCAGCCTTATACTCTTTGCGGATCTCCACATTTCTCACCCGATTATACATGGTTTTACTGCACGTACGCCTTAGGGATCTCATTACAACAGCATTCAGTTTACGTTCAACATTCCTCTGCCAGATCCACGCCTCACTCCCGTACATTAGATTAGGTTCCAGACTCCATTGTGGACTGTTTATTTTGACAGTTTTTTGTTAATTCACCTCTATATTAAAGCATAATTTGCAAACAGTGTTTTAACCTGAAATTAGTAAATTGGCGCCACCTGTGAATGCGTAAATTATAACGTACTTTCCATTTAACCTTAGTAAAAAGCACAACTTTCAAAAAGTGTTTTTCTCTAAAACACTCCAATTAGCGCCATAAAACAGCAGATTATGAATTCATTGAAAAAGAAGATAACAAAATAATCTTAACGAAAATATGAAAGAGAACAAGACACAGAAAAATAGAAAAAGACAATGGTCGCAACTGGGACTCGAACCCAGACCTCTCGTCTAAGTGAAATTGTTAATAAAATTACCAGCGAGTCATTTTCCGTTTATAACTTATGTTTTTCTCTTTGCAGCGTGCCCTTCGGCGGGAATCCTTTGGTTATTTAATTTCAGATAATGCATATTGTCATCCATTAACATAGTGTTCAGTACCTACTCATTATTTTATTTAGGTTTAATAAAATAAGTGAAATAAATGTTTTTTCGCATTCAAACCCTTTTAAAGTTGGCGACAAACTATCATATTATTAATTTTTCAAATTACTTTGGTCTGACTTCGATTGGAAATATTTAAAAAAAACTACATGTTTTGTCAGTTGACAAGTTTTTAATTCCATCCCTCAAAAAAGTGGTTTAGAAGTCGTCAAGCTTATTTTGAATGGCAACGACGCGTTTTTATCAAAAGAGATTGTTGGATAGAGAGCTCAAAATATGAAAATCTGATGAACCAACCGAGCTCTTCCGCAGTCTGAGCGTAGCAAAGTCCTGTTTAAACTCGACCATTCGGCATTTCATCTGTTTCAGGCTTCAAAATCTGCTGCATTCACTTTATTATTCAATCAAGCCTTACTATGACCAGATGGCTAGCTTTGAGTAGGTGGCTAACTTTGAGTGAATTTTCAACATTATGGTACCTTTCTGTCTGAAGAAAAAGTATCGACGTGTGATAGTGAAGTTTTCTTGGACAATTTGTATAATTCCTTATTTGAAATGAAAATAATGTCACGTAAAGCATATTGTTTATATACTTAGTAGGTATTTGGTAGGTTTTAAAATACGTACTAATAAGTCTTATAATTTCAAAGGAAATGTTGGTTTTGATTTATTAAATGAGAAAAAATTAGAAACATAATTTTGGGCGTGAGGTTCGGAGAACAGCTAGTATCTCTAATGTGTTCTCTTCGTAATATAAAGGCCACAAATTGTAATAACTGCCTCCGTTGCTTTGCTCAGAGATGAAAATGTTTTCTCTAACATAAATGTAAGTGAAGGTGTAAATACTAAAAATGACCCAAAAAACCATGCAAACACAGTAAAAACCAAGCATTGGCAACATTGCAAGACACTGAACTGATCGGTCAGACCGGTGATAGTATGAATAAAATTTTGAGACCAAAATACCCGTCCAAACTGAAAAAAAATACATTATTTATTTTTGCTTTAAATTGTAAAATACAGGCCGTTAAGGATTTTATTGTTTCGTGATTTTTGAGGCAACTTGCGCAATTATTCGTGAGTAAGTAAAAAACGTTTAAACAAATAATTTTACGATATTATAAAAATGTAATGAAATATAATATAAAAATTAATTTTAAAAAATCATATTGATGGGTGTAAATTTGAATAACAGATTACCAATTTACGTCAAAACAAAAATTTGTCAATTATATATTAAAATTACAACTCTAAAGAACAAATTTTGAAAAAATGTAAAAAGAAGACAAGGCAGGACATTTCAAAAAAACAAAAAAATTCTTAAGTTGCTTCCAAAATGAATTCTTTTATTACCTGTACATCATCATTTAAAATTAAAATAAATATCATATCTCATATCCCTACTAAAATTGAGTAATTATGACATTAGAATATATTTTTTTTAGTTTGGTTGTATGAAAAGGGCCACGCAAACATTCCTCAAGCGTTCAAAAAGAAGAAGATGATGATATATAAATACGAATGTTAGACCCCTCTAACATTCGTATCTATATAGCGCTCTAATATTAAAAAAAATATATATATATAAAATAATTAAGCGAAAATTGTGAAAATATTTCATTTATTTAACACAACTTGTCAAAAATACAACAAAAATCTCTCGAATAAAGATACACTTTTCATACCTATTACATGTCAAATAACATGATAAAATGTGTTTTTAATAATTTTCGCAGCACACTTTATCATTTTTTTCCATCGAAGTAATTTCATATAATTATCGTTTCGGTTCAACAAATGAAAAAATATTATCTTAAAAAATAATATCTTAAAAAATAATAATATATTTCTTTAAGAACTTAAAAAACTGAAAGTGTTCAGGGAAGAGTCGGTAGAAATTCGGAAAACGGTTGGCTTAACATATTTTATTCAGAAAAGCAGCAATAACAATAATAACGATAACAAAAATTCTGAGCAAAAATTCATGTTACCGATTCAGATATTAAAAAAAACTTCAAGTCAACGGAACTTAAAATACCTGGGAACAAAATATGTAAGATCCCTTAATAATAACTTAAGGGATTTCAAAAAACAACTAAAAAAATATGTTGAATACTTGAACTTTAAAAAAATGTCTTAGAAAACTTTTAATTTTTTTTTTAAATTAAACTACAAAAACAACAACAATACTAAGAATTTTCTTAATAACTAACAACTCCACCCCTCCTGCCCATGTGCTCGTACACACAACAT
Source organism: Glyphotaelius pellucidus (assembly GCA_936435175.1). Lineage (NCBI taxonomy): Eukaryota > Metazoa > Arthropoda > Insecta > Trichoptera > Limnephilidae > Glyphotaelius > Glyphotaelius pellucidus. The sequence goes on along the minus strand of OW386542.1, from coordinate 41,913,116 downwards.
AGTTTTTTTATATGGAACATCTTAAAAATATAAAATAAATAAACAGACCATAGCTTAAACAAAGAAGAAAAAAACAAGTTAGTAGTAGCTAATGCTCTGCAAATCGCTCTTATTGACATTGTTCCCATGTTCCCAAAGACAATTTAAAAAGTAACATAATATTGTAGATAGGCAGGGATTCGCTACAAGGATAGTTTGAATAAATTCTTTTGATGTGGATGAGCAGCGATTATTTTTGATGCCAGGAGTGTTTCCAAAATTCCTGAATTTACATTTGCGTCTATCTCGACGTAGTCCGTTCCTCCGTCAGCAAAATATTGCGCACAGATCCTCTGAAACAAAGAGAAACATTAATTCAAGTGTGACTTCATCGATAATGTTCGATACCGCCCCCATGAGGATGTTGTGGAGGTCCAAGGGCAACGGATCTGGTAAAAGGCTGAAAAAAGTAGGAATGTATTCGGTGGACTTTTAAATCATTAGTTAAGAAGAGAGACTATCGTCAGGAGCCAGTGAGACTCTGGCGTCCCCAATTGGGGTATATTGTGAGGCTGAAGGTAGTGGGGACGGGAAGTACTTGGCTATTCAGTTCTGGCCAACAAACCTTCTTTCGAGTGGTGGTCCTTAACTAGGGCGATACAGAGACAGAGAGTATCTGTGTATTGAGATTTTTTAAATAAATTATTGAAGAACTCACATCAAGAACGTCATTTATGCCGGCGTGCTGCTTGGGATAGAGCGCCTTCAGGAAGTGCTTCATCTGCTTCTCCAGCTCCGAGAATTTGGCCTGCGCCCTCTGCAGCCGCTTGCGTTGCGACATCTTCCGCGGGGCCTTCTCTTTGGTCTTAAACTCCTCCACGGCCGCTTTGAGGCTTGATAAATTACTTTTATAACTAGGAACAAGATGAAACATCAATTAATTCTTTTTTTTAACCGGGAAAAAAGATGAAACATCAATTAATTCTTTTTTTTAACCGGGAAAAAAGATAAAAACATCAATAAAATTTTTAGATTAAAATCAATAAATTGCTTTCATGAAGAAATGTCACAATAGAGAATTACAGTCCAATTTTTTTTATTTTTTGTATGAATAATGACCTTCTAACTTAAATAACTGCAAATTTATTTTTATTTTTATAGTTAGTTTTAATAGTTAAAATAAATGTTAAAGTTTTAATTTTTCAAGATCCCCCGAAAACCACCGAATCTAGTGTGACGTCATCATGACTAACCGAAGTATGAATCTTGTAGGGAACTGGAATCAGCTGTTCGACTCCCGCCATTTTGAATTTCAGCATTGGAGCGTTTTCATAGACATTACTGGGCAATACGATCGTTTTTCGTACAGTTAAAGTTTTTGAATATTTTAAATAATATAGATAAACTAATAGAGATACTTTATTTTTGATACTGAATTATTTGGGCCTAAATAATGTTTCAATAAAAACAAAAACTATTATATGTCCAATTCTCTATAAACCAATAACACGGAATGCCGAACGGCTTGCGTCTTCATTTCTATTGATTTGTATACAACTTTCTCCCAGGTGACGCGGCGCGGTGACGTCACGCCGCCAAAATCCAGCAATAGGGTGTTTTAATGCACGTTTTAAAATGGACTTTTTAATATTTTTTTAAAAACTCTACGTTAAATATTATGTAATAAAACTTATATATTCAGAATCAGCGTGTATTGGTCTATATGAACATATTTTTTTAAAACCATAATATTTTTCACTGGAGTTCCTCGTTGATAATAAATGTTGTGAAATCTTGTTGGAATGATGTAACATTTGCAATGAATGATTAACAGTTATGAAACAAAAACCTAAGCATAAAAGTATTTATATTTAATGTATGTTTTTGTAAAGAGTGAGAAAGTGATTAATAATTGACTGAATTTTATGACACTTCTGAAAAAACATGGCCGAGGCCTGAGGGGTTGAGAATGAGGCAGAGTAGTATAATTTTATCAAAAAAACCAATTTTTAAAATATTATTTTTGTACTTACAATTCTATTTCGGTTTTAAGTTGTTCATTCCTCGCCTGTTTTACAGCAATAAGTTGCTGGGTGTTGGCGATTTCCTGGCGTAGAATACCGACGAATTCCAAAAAGTTTTTAGTTTCGTCAAACATTAGAGGTTCTTGGTCTTTCAGGACCAGTTGCTCCATGCCGCGGGCCAGTTCGGCCTCTCCAGTGTTCTGGAACTGGGTTTCCTCATTTCCGTCAGGAGGGTTATTGACGAATCCCGCGAAAGCCTCTTCTAGATTCTCCACAATGGCGGTCTTCTGCTCCTCTAGTTTGTCGAAAACATCCGATAACGCTTTTTCAGCCATTTCGATAGTTAATAATCTGGAAATTAAAACAAAACAATTTAAATTCTCCGTTTCTTTGTAACTTGAGTAAAACTAAAATTACATTTTGGGTATAAGGTAAGGTAATAAGAAATACAGTGGTACCTCGAGATACGAGTGCCCTAACATGGAGATATTTGACCCCTCGAGCTAGCGAAGTTATGCTTTGAAATACGAGCAACATTTGAGATACGATGAACGGCCGGCTGTACACGACCCACTAGATTGCTGATTCACAGTGAAGAAAAACCCTTTTCATGTACCGAGTGTAGCTATTCACGTTACCGAAAACACCATCTGACAAGACACAAACTGACTCACAGTAGATAAAAACATTTTTCTTGTTCTTAAAAGAGGAATCTGACGACCCACATGCGGGCTCTAAGTAGAGAAAAACCTTTTTCTTGTTCCGAGTGCAACTATTCACGTTCTCAAAAGAACGATCTGACGACCCACATGCTGACTGACAGTAGGAAAAAACCGTTTTCATGTTCCGAGTTCAACTATTCATGTTCTCACAAGCAGTCATGCATCGGATCTATTTGACACCTGCCTAACTCATTTTAGCAACTGTTTACTAGGTAATAACAGAGCATTCTTTGAACAATGATATTCGGTTGTTTTTGTTATTACACCATCAAAGTTTTATAAAGTAAAATAAACGCTAACTTACCGTGTATTACGTTATTGATGAGTATTTAAAATGTATTTCTGAAGTTAAAGTCACGCAACCCGCCGTTGAAAATGATCCACGAAATCGTTGGTCGTTCGCTTGTATTCAGATTTAAGGATGTGTCAAATGAGACATGGCCGCCAACTGAATAATGCGAAACCGTATACATAACTGCGTGGTCGAGGGGTTAGGCTCTTGACTCGCAATCCCGAGGTAGCGGTTTCGAATCCCGAGGTAGCGAATAAATTTTATTTGATTAATTTATGTTATTTCACAATTAATTCATTTCAAATAAAATATAGTGTATTTGCGGCACGTTCCAGAGTGGAAGATACTCCCAGTATCGCCCTGGTGTAAGACCACCATTCAGAATTGTAACGTTGCTTTAAATGGCTTTAGCCGTGTTTAGTGATCAGATCTGAATATCCAGGTCTCCATCTTCCTCTCCACCATCTCATTTCCCTCCCTCCTACCTTCAGCCTCACAACATACCTCAATTGGGGATGCCATAGTCTCACTGACTCCAGACGTAAGCAACTGAGGCTCTTGTGAGGTATTCACATAAAAAAATGGTTAGACCACCCTCAACTAATCTCTCTCGATCCGGCCCACCATGCAATAGGTGGGCAAACGCATTGGCCGCCAAGACTTAGTCAAACCTCACCCCCATGGACCCGGGCACCTCTGCTTAGCCACCAAACGTAGCGAACCACTTGGGGTGGGGTGTCGGTTATCCAATAAACGATTCCCGGGGCGGCGGTACTCATATCGCCTTCCAAATTAGTGTTTATCAGTAATAGCCGTCAGGCTATTTCTGACAAGCATTATGGTAATAATAATTACACAGCAGAACTTGTTTACAAATTAATCTGTTTTAAAAAAAATAAATAATGAAATTATTGTATAGGCATTGAAACGTTTTTACTGCGGTGATGATTAGTTAGGTAACAATACTCATTTCTACCTGTCGATTTGAAAGAAAAAGTCGGAAAGGTAATAAAACCGGGGCCACGCCCTTTTTTGACCGATTTGATCCGGTTGTCGGACCGGATCGGACAACCGGCGCGGAAGGGCGTGGCCTATTTTTATTACCGATCCGGTTTTCGAATCGGATGTGTGCGGGCTTTCATAAGAAATGTATGGCGCGAAGGCCTTCCGGTTATCTGATCAGACAATCGGATGGAAAAATCGGATGTATGCGCCCAGCCTATGACGCATCAGTGCAATTTTTCATCAATGTTTTCTTATGACGTTATCACGTAAAATTATCGTCCGTAAACCGACTTTACAGACAACCAATTTTTTTCTTTGAGCTAGAGCTCAAATTATGAAATTTAGGTGGCACGCGAACTGTTTGAAAACTGAATGTACCGGGAATGAATGTATGAAATGCGGGAGGGGGAGGGGGGAGGAGGGATAATTGTTAAGTGCAAGTGCTTTCCCCTAATACCATGCGAGCGAAGCCGCGGGGAAAAGCTAGTAAAATATAAAGCACAGTTTAAAAATTGCTCACATTTATTTAATATTAGCTTAAGTACCTAGCGTTGCCCGGGCAGATCATGTCTCTAATTTTAGATCTGAATTATATTTACTCATTCAGGTCTAAAAGTAATGTAACTAAACTCACCATTAGTGATTCTTCCTTTCTACCTACTATTATATTCAAATTTATGTTGAATTAAATTAAAGCAAATCTCTTTGTAAAACGCCATGTAATGAAATTTATATCATAAGTAGGTACTTTAACCCGGCGAGCGTAAGGTTCAAATTTGTAACATCGAGCGTGAGGTGAAATTCTTACTTAGATATTTTTTTATTCTCGATTTATTACTATTTTTAATTCGATAGTATACTTAACCTTTAAGTACCGAGGTGCCGTTTTAGTTACGTAAGTACCGACGTGAGGTCTGCCAGACCACCATAGTTTTAATATAAAAAAATGTATTTTTTTGTATTTTTTCTAAAAAAATTGCTTCTCAATATTGTTTATATATCTTTAATTACTTAAGTAAAATAAAACATAAATATTTACGCATTTATTAATAATTATAAGCATTTGAATCACCGACGTCGAATGTTGGAATTAAAAATTGACTCTAACTTTAATCTCAATAAATATTAATAAAACTGTTTTTTTAACTCAAAAAAAAATTATTCTTAAAGTTAAAACACTAAGTAAACTATGAAAACAAATAAAACATAAATAATTAGCAGTTTTATGAAAAACCACAAGGCCTCAAATTGTAGAAACTATCAAATATTACAAACAGTCTTTCCACACAGACTCGCTGCATTGAAGTCATACATGTTTCGTGCAAGCGTCACATTTGTAAGCATTATTGCATTTTAGTTTTGAGAGATAGATATGACAGAGTTTTCTAGGTTGGTAACCCTACATTTAATTTTCTTCTCTTACGTTTTTCAGCGCATCTGATGTAAGAAATCTTTTTATCGACGAGCGCAATTCCCTTGGAATGAGGCCGTGTTTCATATTTCTTCCTAGTGAAGTTATTTTCAATTGAGGTTGCTCGTTTCATTCCCATAGATCCTGGCTGATTCATTGTAACATTTGACCTAAAATAAAAGAGGAATCACATATAATCTGAAAAAGTCGTATCCAAAAAAGTTACATAAATACCGACATGTGGTCTGACAGACCACTTGCGATCTTATAACAGCCATAACTTACCGAAAACACACGCTCCAACACTGCCATTCTCCACGAACGCTGTTGGGTAACTACTCAAGGGGTAAAGAGAAGTACAGGGTAGTACTACTACGCTAACATAGGTAACTAGAGTTTTCGAAAGCTCGAGGTGTCTGTCAGACCACACGTGGGTACTTAAGGGTTTATTTACCTGTTTTGCAAGTACCTGCTTGTTATTAGAAACTAGGTATAAAAGTGTAATAAGTAGTTTAATAATTCTTATAAGAATCAACATTTTTCTTACAGAATTCAATTTATGGCACTTAATTGTCCATTTTTATAGAAAACTAAATATAATCACAAAAAAATAATATCCTAAGGTTTTAATCATAACACAATTTTTTTTTTCTTCTACAAGTATCTAATCTTAGTACTTGTGAAAATAGTAACACCAAGCGCCGGGTGGGTATAATTCACTCACCGACGACTTTGACGTCATCTAACAGCCTCACCGACCGGTGGATGACTAAATTCTCATTTCTTATCACTTCCTTACCTCCCCCCGCGCAGCTACTCACGCGCGTAGAACATAATAATAATTCGCTATTAAAATATTGATCGATTTTTCTTGGTCTGGGTGTACCACACCCAACCTTACGCTCGCCGGGTTAACAACAGTGCTTCTTCGATTTTAATTTTTTTCTTTAAGAACAAACAAATGTTTTTTAAAATGTGATTTACAGTGTTCTGTATTTTCAGTGTCATTATGCTTTAAAAGAATATTTGACAGTTAAATTAATGTTGCCAGCCTACAAAATTCGTAGTTCCATTTTTTATATTTTCTACTCTTAATTGACAGATAATACAAATGACTTTAAAAAACCATGAAAACATGGTAAAAATCAGGCATCTGGTAACACAATGAAAGATATCGACCCAAAATAGGCAGAACAGCGTTAACGACATTTTTGTCAAATTACGTTTTTTTCACGAAAACTGTTCAGTGCTGCCTAATACATCAGTGACAAAAATATTGCAGCTCTATCTTATATGCCTGACACTTTTTTTGTAGCTTTAGCTTTTAGCGTAAGCGACTATGGTCGGTTACGGTGTTTACGCTATCTACGCTGTCGGTCGAGAATATTTCAGTTTAGCCGGTTGGCGTCCATCTTTTTTTTTTAAGAATATTTTATTTAGCTATAAAACTTAACATTTTATATCTAATATAATCTAATCTAAAACTACTATAATATTAAAATTGAACTTCACAACATCGAGACATAATCTACGAGAAACTGCAAGACTTTTGGCCTCCTTACATTTACCGGAAGTTCGTTGAATATTTTAAAACCTTTATAATAAATACTACGGTGACTAGTGCAGATGTGTCAGTGGTTAGTAGTATAGGAAACTAAACGGAAATACTTAAGTGTTTTTAATATTCATAGTGTTTTGTATTTGAATGTAAGTATAAAAAGTAGTAATGCTAATTATGTCATTTTTCCCAGCCATCTGGAGCCAGTGAAACTATGGCTATAAAATTTTTGGTATGTTGTGAGGCTGAAGGTAGTGGGGAGGGGAACGGGTGTGGAAAATGTAACTGGCTGTTCAGATCTAGTCACCAAACACGGCTAAAGCCATTTCAAGTAATAAGTCTAATTATACGCTATACGCCAGCGCAAAATTACAAAAAAAATATTAAATATAACTTTTTTATCCGAATACTACGCAAGAGGCCCAACTTCTCTCAACCGTCTGGAGCCAGTGAGACTATGGAATCCCCAATTTCAGTATGTTATGAGGCTGAAGTTAGTGGAAAGGGGAAGGAGATATGGAAAATGTACTTGGGTATTCATATCTAATCACCAAATACGGCTAAATACGGTGACTAGATCTGAATAGCCGGGTACATTTTCCACATCTCCTTCCCCTCCTCACTACCTTCAGCCTCACAACATACTAAAATTGGGGATGCCATGGTCTCACTTACTCCAGACGGTTAGGAGAAGTTGGGCCTCTGGTGTTGTACTAAGATTAAAAATGTTGTAGAGCGGTTTTTTGCTAAGCCGACTGCACATATAAGTATGTCATATTTTGTTATTACCGCATGCACCTTCGGAGAGTCGAAATTATTGTTAGTAAAAATATTTTTATAGCAGATTTTCAATCAAGATGCCTGCAGATACAAGTATATCGACTTTGGAAGGAAAAAATCTGTCAGGGTCATAGGCAAAAGAGCGTTACCGCCACTATCTCAAAAACTGAAGGCATTTAGATATTTGTTTTATCAGTGTTATATAGGCAGCAACCAAAGATTAAAAATCCTAATAAACCAAAATCCTTTTTGGAACCAACCAAGATAGTTATTTAAAAAAACCTTCTCCTGAACAATTTACTTTTTGGCGGTTATGCTGTTCTGCCTATTATGGGTCGATATATTAATTATTGTTGAATAAAATCAGTCGGCAAAGCCATAAACAAACAAAAAAAAGTCAACGACATCTGATGCGCGGCACCTGCTAAAATCCTTGTGTAATTTTGCTCAACGGGCCAAACGCTAAAGCAAACTGGCAGGTGAACTGGCTAGTGACCTGACCGTTTGGCCTGCGGGGATTGCAAATACTTTGGAGCCAAGTGTGGTGCGAGTCTCAGGCCGAACTCTGCGTGTAAGGGTCCCTAATAGTCTGCGGTAGCTGGAACCTCCACTAACATAAAAGAATTTAAAACACACCTTAAAATTTAGTGAAAATATGAAATGAGTTATACCAAATAAAACTATTATGATAACACCCCCCCCCCCCCCATACACACAAGCCCTGCTTATTTATGGGGGTACATCAAAATATATATATTATGTATGTAACTTATTATTGTATAGAATTTTTTTTAAATAAATGTATCTATTTATGATTCATAATATAAAAAAAAAAAAAAAAAAATCTATCTCTGTGTGAAAGTCCATTTCAAATCCATCTGAATGTCTCGAGAAGTCCGGTCCATGTATGGTCGTCTACCTACTACCTATGTCAAATATCTGTGGTTGCGCATCGACCTGAAGTTCCACCCATTCACTTCTCCAGTGTTTCGTGATGGAAGCAGGTCATGCACAATGAATCTTCGACCCAGGACTAAGTAAATAAATTCTAAAGAATAAACCACGCCATTTTCATGTAACTTTTAAAAGGCCTTTAAATAAAAATACGGTTACTTTAATGGCAATTTTTATTCCAATATATAATATGGCTTCAAGATTGTTTAAATGTTCACAAATAACAATTTGTTTATCGTTTGTTTCCAATTAGGTACCAGTTACAAGTCTATGAATATTTTTGCCATATACAGACATAAAGATTCTTAAAGTAGAAAGAAATGTTTTTTATCCTTTGGTTACAATATAATATATGAGAATGCAATATAGAAAACTTGAAGAGGTCTACTACATTAGTTGTTTAGATTCCCACAAGCAATGAGCAATTTAACAAAATAATAGAGTTTTATTTTAGCTTTTTCACTCCTTCACGTCCAAGACTCACCGGAACATAACCTCAACATGAACTTGCGGCCGGCCGATGCTCCAACTTGTTGCATTATGCTTTCTCGCTGAATTCGGGAATTATAAAATTATTGATATGTTTTCTGTGACTGATTCAACAAATAAATGCTTTGGAAATACATATAACTAAAATGAAGTGATGAAAACATTATGTTAAAATTATGTTCCTCGAGTCTATCATTACTTTTGAACAAAGGTTTCAGAGATTTTTTAGCAGTCTTTCTTTTCACAATATCTATAATAAACTTAATTTCCTCTGTCAAGCGAGTCCCTTAAAGCATAGTGATGACACTATTTTAGCTCTTCTTTTTTGGTAAATTCCCATTTTTTTTTTCAAAATACATATATATAATATATATATTATATCTTTCAGATATTTTTAAGAAATTATATAAATTTTTTTAAATCTTTAAATAATGCTGTCGCGTCAAATGAGCTTTTGTAAAGAAACGATCAAGCAAGATCATGTAGGCTGAATTAGTCAACCGCAGACTTCAATGTGGTCCGTTACAAATGATAATCAAATAGCTCAACCAATCAATACAGCACATCAATTCGGTAATACATATTTAAGTTTTAAATTTCATTTGTATAAATCTTGAAGTACACGTAATACACATAATTTATGAAACAACATTTAGGTAAATACTGAGTGATTATTTTGGTAAGAGATATTATATTATAAGTTTATATTATGCATTACGAATTAACCTTTTGAATATATATAACTCCTTGAATTTCTACTTGACATATTATTTGTTATGGGCAATTTGCGAAACTTATTATAAAAGTGAACTTTAAAAGGGATGCCAGAATAGTAACAACAAATATAATTAATTACACATGAACCAAATATTTGTATTAGAAGCGTTGATAATTTTACCAATAAGGTGCTTTGCACAACAAATAAATACATAAATAAATATCTCTATCATCTTCAGCGCGTCAAATTAGTGGCCACTTGACTGATATAACGCATTACATACGCAATATAGATATGAACCTTTACTCCCATTCTAGCTTCCCTTTTACTAAGTAACAAAATCACAATTATTGTTATCTAACACATATCATGGAATCAATCCAAGTCCGCCTGGTCTGGATCTGGATCTGGATCGGTCGTCAGCCGTAGCCCTCCTTGCCCTCATTAAATAATACATCTCTGTTTCTGTTGTATTGAGAGGAATGAGTACAACAAAGAATTTCTATTGATAAAATCAGAGACCACAAGCTTTAAGTAAATATAACATTGCAATAAGACTTAGTAACACAAGTGTAATTGTGATGGTTTCTTTATTTTAGATCAGTCAGTGACGTGACATAAGCATAATATATAATAACTATTTCATTTGTGATGAAATAACATAGAAATTTGAAACATTCATAGAATTAAAACACATTTTCCACAGTGATTTTATAACACTCTTTCGGTTTTTATAAATATACCTATAACCAATAAATACTCAAATACAGTAATAAATTTACTTACAACAGAAAAGTGGAAAAGAGGCACAAAACTATACAATTTCAAGGCATACAATCATTACCGGTAACCTTCAAAAGAAAGGATTGCCACTGGGTCCGCCCTACAGCGAAAATATCATAAAACAATCACTAGAGGAACATTGTTAAGTTTTCGAATGGGTAATCAACAAATTATATTGAATTAAATCTAGACATTTGGCACAAAAACTAAACAAACAAAAAATATACTTAGAAATAATAATAATTGTAGGTGACTTTCATTTTGTAGTCACAGATGTCACTTCACAGAAAAAACATCAACTTTAGAACAATGTACGTGATTTGTCTTGCAGCTCGAAAGGTGAATAAGATCTAAAAACAAGAGAGGGTAAGAAAGCAATGAATGGACACCCGCGCCGAGTCTTATAAACTAAAGATCACAAGTCATGACAATTTATGCCACGTCACTGGTCGAGTTGATGCGCGAAGGCTGTCCCGTCCGCCACATTTAACGTAATTTCTTTTAAAAAAATCTTCAGAAAACATAAACATGAAAATATGTTTGCATGATTATAAGTGAACACTAATGGATAATGGTTATATATTTTGAGTCCGCTTGGTTGATCTTTTATTGGAAAGGGTTTTCTGAAACAAACCAAATAAAAGATTATTTATTGTACATAAAGAATAAACACCACACATAGTTCAGTAGCAGCTTGTGACTTTTGGATGTGCTAAAGTGCTAATACTAAAAAAAAACTGTATTTTTGATGTTGTAACCGAAAATTATTTTTTTTAATGAAGACTTTCAGGAAATTTTAGTTTGGCAGTGCACTACAGTACACCGCAATTCCTGAAAATTTTCAATAAAAAACCGAATTTTCGAAAAAAAAATATGTTTTCGGCTACAATATCTATAATACAATTTTTTTTTTAAATACCAGCACTTAAGCACGTGCAAAAATCATGAGCCGCCACTGCCGGTATTCCCAATCAAACTTAGCAAACATTGATAGTAAGGATAGTTCTTTGAACACATCTCGTAAGAGAAACTTTAACCCATTGGCCACAGAATTAATGAGCTAAGAAATTGGCCCTCTACACTGAATTAATTTTATACCAAAAATTGAAAAACTGCATTGGTGTACTAAATCTATTGTAACTTTTAAACCATGTATTCAAAAGAATTAATTATATACATTTGTTTGCATATTGAATTAGGTAAATAAAAACATTAAAAAAAAAAATAAGTACAAGTAAATAAAGATTCAAATACAGTGAAACCCCCTTCTTTAGCCAACGTTTCGGACAGCGTTACAGTGTCCATCATCAGGGCAGATGACCGATGATGATGGACACTGTAACGCTGTCCGAAACGTTGGCTAAAGAAGGAGGTAGCGAAACACGGCATAACACCCCAAAAACAATAACAAAAATACTTTTTGGCCGTGAAAACCTAAAAACATACACCACATATAACTTTTTCTTTTTTCGTAAGTTTTTTTCATGAAGATACAAAAAACGTAATATTCGTAAATCGAATATTAATAATTTTTGTTTTTTTCCTAAATATACACTAACCAAAAAAATAATTTGGCATGATAGTCGTCAAAGCAATCAGGGATTTGAAGGCCACTGCCACAAGCCTAGAACCACTTATCATTTTGAAGAAATTAAATGGCGGCTGGCTGCTTTAAACATAAATATCAGGGAAAAAAATGAAGAAACATTATTGCCAATAATACGAGAATGCTTCATAACCTAAAGAGCTTTCGGCCTTTAAAATTTTACTCAAAGATGTCACTTCTACGCTTGTTTCTTGGCCTACCTACTCTAGCCCATCTGTGGGCAGGGGCTTGTGCCTGAGTTACACACCTGGCTGACAGCCGGGGTTTGTGGCCAATGGGTTAAGTTCTGAAAATAGATTATTTATATGTATATGTCTGATAGTGCTTCAATGGGCGTTGTTACCTGGGTTGATGGGCACCCGGGGTCTGAAGCCGCGGGTGCCGTCGGGGCCTCGCGGCTTGCGCACCACCACGAGGCGCGGGCCGGCCTGCTCCTCCAGCGAGGCGGTGCGCAGGCGGCTGATCAGTCTCTCGGGCCGGGCGGGCGGGCTGCTCTCACTGCACCAACGCACAATTTAGACATCATTTGATACATACTTATTAGAACACAGAAAAACAGATGAACCAGCCCTTGCTGTGACGTTTTAGTTGAACAACTTTTATTGAATGACAAAATTGAACAAGATTTCTTTCATACATTTCAATTTAAATCAAACCAAACTTCTTTATCAAGATGACATCAACTGAAATTATTAGTTTGTGTGTCTTTATAATTTCTGACATTTTGCGGAACGATCCTGAAAGAATATGTTATTAAAAGGCACAAAAAACTTCATATTTAAGAAATAGATTCTACGAATAATTGAATTAGATGCATCTAATACTATTTTGAAAGAGATGGTATTGAAATATTTGAACATACTGAAGGGTATCTAAATCATTTACAAATTTCAGAAGAACAATTTAATAAAATTTTACTTTTCTAAAATTCAAGATAAATTTTAAGGATATTGATGCATAGCATTAAAAACCTTGCAAAATCAATTAAAAATAAATGAAATATTTGGCAAACGGAGATTCATTTCCAAGTGTCCACTATTTTTTGTTTTTCATAACTAATCCTAATTTCTTCTTGTCGATGGTTCTGATTGTCTTATTTTTTATATCCAAGAGTCAATCCCGCAACACCCATTTTGAAAATATATAATTTAATGTGCTGTCACGGGTATTTCTATTTTAATACAAATGTTGCTTTTGATCCCAAATACAGGGATGGCTTTGGTACAGATCGATCATCCGACAATCCAGATCACTTCATCCGATTTTTTTTCATTAAAAAGATGCTGCGACAGTGTGTATCGACTTTCGCCTGCAGGGAACTAAAAATCGCAAGCGTTTTTAACAATGCCACAATGCCACCACTGGGCTAAGGTGTCGATATCCAATTCGGTCACTTTTAACTGTACCATACTTCGACCAAGAACCACCCATATTATCTTCATTTTCCAAACGCATATTTTTATTGACTGCCATCTTTATGTATGATTGCAAGATTCAAACCCGAACCAAATGCAATCTAGATGGTGTCTGGACTTTTCTGCAAGTCTAGAATGAATATTATCATTTTTTTTTATTTAACTTTTATGATTAAAACCTCAAATTGTAATTTTAAATAAAAATTAAAAATAAAAAATTATATTAAAAAAATATATATATTATTTCTCTCCAGCAGTATTCTGGACAATGAGGAATACCAGTCCTAGAATTTCAGCACTGAAATAAATCCCGACTTACTATATTACGTAGTGGCAATTATAGAATGAGCCATCAGTTACTACTAACGGTCTGTAAAAAGCACAATGTTATGGACATAGTTATTGGTTATTAGTTAAGGTTCGAACTTGTCCCCATTGGAAGAAGAAATACTTACACAACTTTAGTAATGTTACAGGCCGTAGTCTTGTTGTTCCTCTGGTTAGTGACCACGGTGTACTCCACCTGGTCCCCGGCCTGCAGGCAACCCGGCGGGCCGCGCACTTCTGACGTGTAGAACAGCAGCTTCTTGCCGTCCTCACTGTCAGGATTTATGATGAACCCGTATGTTCCTGGAAAACTCACCAAATTACTAATCACCAAGGAACAAATACAATGGATGCATGGGTTTAAATACGTAAACTGGCAAAATAAATACTGAGAACATGGGGACTTGGATATATTTTCGAATTCAATCACTTCCTTCAGAAGGAACTTATACTAAAAATACAGTGAACCCTTCCTAAGAAGTTCCCTCTTAAGAAGTTTGGTTCTTCGGCATTAAAATTGGTATATTTTTTCCCATATATAAAGTTTTCTTGCTGAAGTTTGTTTTTTCCGGTCCCTTAGAAAACTTCTTAACCTCTGGTTTGCCGATTGCGCCCAGGACGTGCCATAAAAAAAAATAAAAAAATTTGAGATGCGATTTTAAACCTTATGTATAAAGAAAATGTATGAAGGACAAGGTCAGAATCGCTTGGGGCATTCTTGTTCTTGACGTAACAGATATAAGGAACACACCTAGCCTCTCAAATAATCATCTTTGCACATATCTATGACTTTCGAAATGACATTTCTGCCGCGATTTGAGCTGTCAAACTTTGAGCGTCGCATGTCATGAAAAGATCGATAAAACTATCAATTTGTCAAATAAACGCAAGTAATATTATTTGTAAGCATAGTTTATTGTTCAGGGAACGTGTTTCGGTAAATATTATATACGATAGCATAAAATAAATCCGCAAAATATTACGTCAAAGTCAAAACATCGCGATATTTTCGAGTTTCTTCCCTGGCATTTAAGAGGTTAAGAGGGTTTCGCTGTACCTGACGATCTCCTCACTGTATCATTCACCTACTTATGCATTGGCTCTATAATACGTGTATAAATGTATGTGTGTGCGTGTGTGTATGTACATGTATGCATTTATACCTGTAGAGTGTGCACACATATGCATATACATATACATGTGGATGTGTGTGTTATTGTAATTTAATTTGTTATTTCTTATTATAACTTACAGTCACACTAAGAATGTTGAGATGAATAACTCACCTATAGATGGAATCATAACCACATTGAAAACCCAAATTAATTTAATACAGTGGAACCTCGTTAATTCGAACCCCGATAATTGAATGTTAATGTACTGTAATTATAATGTGATATATTCTGTTGGCGAGCCAATAAATAAATAAAAAAAAAATGCAAACCAGATCTAAAAAAGAGTGGTAAGTTAGTGTTCTTACCTTTGATAGTTTCGACCGTACCGCGCTTCTTCTTACGGACGGGCACAATGTTAGTGGCACGATTCTGCAGATCCAATTGGAAGGTAACTGTATCACCGTTACGGAATAGTTCCCGTTTGCAAGCAAGTCCCAGCAGAATGAATTCATATGAGTTTCCATTGGTAGCTTCAATTATGCCTGAAATAGAATAATGCATTGATTTATAGTTAGACAAAGTCTACGCATCCTTGAAAAAGGTCACCACATTTGTGATGAATTTAGGACCATTGAGCCTTGTTTTCTTTAAACCTTTCAAAAATGGGGCTTATTTTGTCAGAAGGGAAAAATATTTCCGCTTTGCAATAAAATCCAAATAAATGGAATATTTGTGAACATATCCAAAAACTAAAAACTGTTTTTGAAAGGTGATGAAATACACTTTCAAATTTTATTATTAGAAATAACCATGTAATATTTAAAATAGAATTTTTTTTAATGCAAACTTTTAAAATGGCTCACCTTAAGTTTTTTCTAACTAAAACCACTGATAACAAAAGAGAGAAAAAACACACACATATTTCATTACACAAATGAGTTACAAACATATTGTCACCTCACTTTTTTGCCTTTCATGTAAAACAATTCTTAAAAAATTCACAAAGTTTCATAATTGTTTTTCAAATTTCAGTCGGAAACTTTGTTTTCGTAAAGGTGTACATTTTAATTATTTTGTGGATAACTTTTAGACTTGAATATAGCGTGTTGTTTTCTCTTTCCAACAGCGTTTAGATATGTCTCACAATGATTGTAACGGAAACAACGATTTCTATGAGATATTATCCTTGGAATCTGCTATTTTCACTTGATATTTGACTCGTACCGAATTGCCATCTAAAATCTCTTAAGACCTCTTAAGTTGATATTATACAAGAATAATGACATACCGTTTACTTGGGGTTGTTCAGAGTTGAATGGCTTAATGACTTTAGTGACGATTCCCTGCAGCTGTTGCTCGTTGCGGCGGGCTCCCTTTGTGATCGGGCGCAGCATCTCCGCACTCCCGAAGCTATTGGATGAACATCTGGCAGTTGACTGCTCACCTCCATCTTTGTTGGGATCGTATATCTCTCCGTCGAAATTGCTGTAACATTCAATGCAACAAAGCTCAGTTAATTTTCCCGGGGAATGAAAGACGGGAAGTCGGTATGCGGATGCGTCAACTACAACTTACACAATTTTGGTAACATTGCAGGCCAGAGATTTGCCATTACGGTGGTTGGTAACCAAGATGAATTCCACGACATCTCCGGGCTGCAGAGAGTTGGGAGGACCGTTGACATCAGACATGTAGAATATTAGTTTCTTGCCCTCTTCAATTTCAAATGATAGGAATCCGAATCCACCTGCAAAATAAAGATTATTCAAATCATTAAGAGGAATATAAAGCACTGTGTTCATGGGAATAGTTTGTAATTTTCTCAAAATAATGGTTAATCTACTCTAAATATGCTATCATTATTTGGGTATTCGCATATAAATCCAACCTTCCAAGTACCTTACCTTCGAGTTGTAAAAATAATACAGTGAAATCCTCTTAAGAAGTTTTCCAAGGGAACAAACTTCTTAAGCAGGAAAACCTTATATGTGGAAAAAATTAGGCCAATTTTGGGCCGAGGAACCGAAAAAACCAAACTTCTTAACCCACAAAACTTCTTAAAAGGGAGCTTCTTAAGAGGGTTTCACTGTAATAATAAAATTTCTATTTTTTTAAGTGTATTCATCAGTGCATCCCGACACATTAACAGAGGGATACACTTCCATTTTTAAAAACCTTCCGAATACCCAACATATTGGATTGCATATTGAAAGAATTGCAAAATTTTAATACCTATAAATTAAAAATCCAACAATTCATATTGCACATCCATAGAATAGTGTTGTAACATTTTATCTGTGAAAAGTAATGTGATTGTGATTATCTACGCCCCACGAAAACCTTATTTAAGTTAGATCACTCCATCTCCGCAAGATGTCGCTAGTATCTCCTTTCAACGGGACCTCTTGTTCATCATTCATTCATTTGTTTTCGCTCTCCTGTAAAATTAACTTTTTTGATTTACGAAACTTTTCTACGAGATGTGTAATATCTTAAGAAAAAGTCTCAAAAGTTTCAACTGAAAACCTTACCCAATTGAAATATATTTTTCCATCCCTAAAATTAAACACTGCACTTGCACAACATCATTATTATACACAAATCTGAATACATATCCAACATGAAAAAACACACTTCAAAGGAGTTTCCAAATAAATAAAGACCTTTATTCGCATTTGAAAATGTAAAACCTCATTTTTCGCCTTTGATAGTTGCAAAAATTCACCCGCCAAGTCATAGAAAATTCATTTAAAAATATTCCAGAGTAGTTAGATTAATGAAACCATTGGTTACGTCAAGAATGATATTGGCGCACGCAATTCTGACCTTGTCCTTCATGCAGTTTCTTTATACATAAGGATTAAAATCGCATTAAAAAAAAAAGCAAAAAAAATTTCATGGCCAACGGCGGCCTTCCGGCAAACGACTGGTTAAGCATAGGAAATGTTTGAAACTTTCAAACTACCTTCTTAAAACTCCCGCAAAGGTTTTTGGAGTACATATTTGTAAAAAATACTAACTTTGTGGCTCGCCACAATTTACAAAAAAAAACACATAAATTTGTTGTAGATCACTTTTATTTTATTAATGTTACCGGTTTTGGAAGTACCCTTCCTTCGTCAGGAGAATATTATAACATTTATAATGTGCTCCCGAAACCGGTAGTGTTGATAAAATAAAAGTGGTCTATAAAAAATTTATGTGTTTTAATTGTTTTTGGATTATTTCAACCACATGACGATACAACTGAAAAGTTTTTCAAATCACAAAAATTCTTGCGAAACTGTTAAAAATTTGAGAATGACATTTTGCAAAACAATGATTGTGAAATCAGAATTAAATTTTCAAAACTCTTTAAATTAATGAATTAATTTAAAGTGCGCGTAATGATTTCAATTGAATCAAAAATGATTGTAGATATTTTAAATAGGTACCTATCTATGTTAGGTACCAAATTTGATTGATTGTTCTTATATAATATACAAAAATGAATATTTGTAGTACATAAAAAATTAAAATTTGAATTTAAAAAATTGTAATGGGTGGCATGCGGTGACAAGCTGAATGTACTGGGACTGAGTGTATGGAACGCGGGAGGGGGGTTGGCGGGAGGTGGGAGGGGGAGAGGGGAGAGGGAAGACGGGGAAAGTGGAAGGAGAACGCAGGAGGGGAAGGGGACACAGGAGAGAACAGAGACGCACGGAAAAGGACATGCAGGAAGAATATTTATTTCTTTGAATATGGCATTGCAACGCATGCCGGAAACCAGCTAGTTAATGATAAAATCCAAATATTGAACTTTGAATAATTTATGAACGGGAATCATCCATTGGTTAATCTCTGCCATAGATCACCCCAGTGGTTCATTACGTATGGTGACTTAGCAGGAGTGCCCGAGTTCATGGAATGAGGCTTGTCCAGGTCTTGAAGAGTACTCAAGTATCTTTGATAAAAAAATAAATTAATAAAAAAAGGAAGATAATGTTTACATATATAGTAGAACCCCGTTAATTCGAAGCACGATAATTCGAAACAACGCATAATTCAAAAATTTTGTCAAAAAAAAGTTCCCAAAAATTTATTTTCATACAAAATGATTTTTTAATTTCAAATCCGTTAATTCTTAATTCAAAATTTATTTTCGCCCGCACACGAAATTTTTTTCGAAAAACATCTATGTTTGCAAAAAAAATCATGTAATTTCATAAATCTGAATCATAAAATTTCATTACACGGGAATTGGTTAATACGAAATTTTATTTTTGATGTCCCGTGGATTTCGAATTAACCGGATTCTACTATATATAACTCATAGTTTGGCGTAATGAAATAAACAAATTGTGTTTAAAAATTGTGGTTCATTAGACAAAAAGAACAAACCTTTGATAGAATCAACAATGGCACGACGCTTTTTGCGGACGGGAACAATGTTGGCTGCGCGGCTCGCTGTATCAACGTAGAAAGACACGGGATCTCCGATTCGCAGCAGATCACGCTTGCAGGAGAGGCCCATGATGCCAAACTCGTAGCAAGCTCCGTTAGCAGCTTCAATAATTCCTGAAAAGATTAGGACATTTAGCTGGCTACTAGAATATCGCTGACATGGGGGGAAACATCGCTGACAAGGGGAATTTCTGCAATTATACAAGCTTATCGAGGGCACTTTTTATTTTAATCATTTTGCCAATAAAGATGAAGACAAAAATGCTTTATTCCGCCGGACTCGGTAGCAGTCTAGTTGTTTGCGGCGGGCGGAGTGATTAAGATTTGTTAAAGATTTTAACCTCGAAACAAATCTTGTTTTATTTTGAGGTTGATGAAACTTAGCGTCCTTGATCTTCAAACAAGAAGACCTATATAAGACTTCAAAAAACCCATCCCATCTCCTTTTCCCATCCCTTCTGGTCCAGCCAATCCAAAAAATTGACTTTTTTTGTAACCTAAAAATCTTCCTAAACTTATAGAGAATACATTCCCAAAGCTGTTTCATCAAATTCGACCTTGAAATATAGTTAGTAGTGGTGCACGGCGAGCAGGAGAAGAGAGCGATCCAGTTATGAGGGAAAACTTTTAAAGCATTTTTCTCAAAACTATGTTATTCAAGTTGGCTGGAATCGTAGCTCATCAAATTTTCCGATTCACTTGATTCTAAATTTAAAAAAAAAAAATTAAATTTTTATGCGGTTGAACACGGAATTACGAAAAAGTTATTGCAAAATTAAGACCGATTTTTTTCATCAATTTTCATTTAATGTCCACCATTTCTGCAATCAACAATTTTTTTTTGCAAACTTCAGGTTCATGTGCATACTCATACTATAACAAAAAATTTTTGAACTCCATGTTTCAGTTAATTTCCAAGAACTGCAGGATTCCAGCCGGTTTTGGTCAGAACCTCCGCTACGGCCGCTATGTCTATATATATAAAAGTTTTGTGAACGAAAATAAATTATTTTCGTTATTTGTTTTTGGGGTGTTATGCCGTGTTGCGCTACCTCCTTCTTTAGCCAACGTTTCGGACAGCATTACAGTGCCCATCATCATGTGTTTGATGACTATGCAGGGGTTCCCAGGTTCATGGGGTGAGGTTTGTCCGGGTCTTGGCGAAGGATGGTCTGTCCTCTCAGAACATCGCTTTACAACGTAGTGGGAGGGACAGTTTCATACGTGCGTTACTCCTGGACACACTGACTCCCAAATTCCTACCCACTCCCTCATACCTTTATCCTTCCCAGAAATTTCTCTCATTCCTTTCCTAGAAAGACCTTCCACCGATCATCCCGAAGATAACATAGCCCCTGAGGGTAATTATTTTATGATAAATATAACGCAAAAAGTACAGATAACCTGTCTTACGTGGCTTGTTTTTTCAGTTTTCAGTGCTAATCACAGTTTTATTACGAAGTTGACGAATTTTTATACATTGACTTCCAAAGTAAGAGGAAGGTCACTATTTACATTTCGAAAGACTATCCCTTAAAGCAGAATGTTGATGACATTCAATGAAATTTTGCACACTTGACATTCAAAATTAGAGGAAAATTACCGTCTACGCCTGATATCGAGAAACTTTGTCTAAAGCCCGTATACATGTGTGCCCCACAGATTCAAAAACAAGTGAATCAATTTCGCTGAAAATTTCAAGGCCTGCTCTTTTTATCTGCGTAGAGGAAGTCGGGAACGCCTGGGGAGACTTAAGCCTGGATCACACGTACCGAGTAGATGGGCGAGACAGTGCTCTCAACCGAGTGCTCAGTACGTGTTAACACATCACCGAATGTTCGGCCGAGTTAAAGGGCGAGACAGTCACTCGGACTCCGTGCGCTTCCCCGCACCGACTCGCTTGCCCACTCGGAAGGTATCAATATGCACTCGGTGTGTATTCACCACTCCGCACACTCACGTCGCTGGCAGCACTTTATTAAATTTTTACGATCCATTGTTTCGCTAGTCAGCAGCGTCGCAACTGATTGATTGACTCGGTGCCAAATTAAAAAATTCGTGTAAACACCTACTTGTCCACGCAACTCTCCCGGCATAGTATCATTTTACTGTCTCGCCCGTCTACCCATCTACGTGTGATCCAGGCATTAGTGCATTAACTCAATAATAACTGACAAATTAACTCAATATACTGGAATGAGATACTGAGTAAAAAAAATTTATGGTAACATCATGCACCGACTGATTCTATTTCGAGCGGCTCTGCATATTTTTGTTCAGCACTCGAGTGTACGCTGAGAATTTTCTATTCCGGTTCTCCACGGATTTACCCTTAGGGTACCTCACACTTGTTGAAACAAACCGGAACTTGCTGTTTTTAAATTAATGCTTAATGCAAGTAAGTACCAGAAAATTAATTATTATTAATTATCTTTGGTTAACCACAACACCGGATACAGAGTAAGTTTTGGACAAAAGGTTCGCTTTTGTTTTTGTGAAAACATGAACATGAAGGGAAAGCATTTGCCACTGTGGAGGAGGCAAAACAAAAATCGCTGAAAGGCCTAAAGGAGATCCCCGATAAGTGAATTAAAAACAATTTTGAACAATGGAAGAAGTGTTTGAAGAATTGCTTTGGGGTCAATGGAGAATACTTTGAAGGTGGTCAAAATTTGGTGTAAAAATATTGAGAAATAAAGAAATTATGACGAAATTCCCATTTTTTTTTTTGGGTCCCCCCCCTTCGTATATCCTTATGTTGTTTTCCTAGGATAGTTAATTATATTCAGAGAAATGGTATTTCTCTCCAATGTTTTACATAATAAAGAAGTATAAAAATATTTGTGTTTTATTTTATCTTCCAGCTAAATAAGCATTCTTGAAGTTGATTCAATTGGATCTATTGGGCGGAAAAAAGTAGGCTTGTTTTCACTGAACACGATGTGGAAATGCTCCGTTACCGTCATTTAGGGATAAGACAAACAAGTACATGCCAGTGGTGCTATTCTCTTTTCAATACAAAATTAAAAAGGTAAGTCAGCGGCCAGTACTTACCAGAATACTCCCGCTGATCGGGATTGAGAGCCCTGAGGGTCCTGGTGACGCTGCCCTGGAGCTGGATATCGGTGGGCTTGGCCACAGAGATGGTTCCCTTGGGCACGGCGCGTACCAGCTCTGCACTGCAGCAGCCACCTGAAGAACCTCCCTGCCTTCCCAGGATGTATTCCACATCACGGCCCAACTCTAGTATGTCCACACTGCCTTCAAAATTACTAAAACACACAAACGACCAACAAAAACATCAAGTCCATGTCACTGTAATCAATTGAAACATCTTTTAGACATTTCAATTGATTGATTGATCTCGTTCGCTCATTTCAATTATTGTAGACATTTAGATATTGGATACAATGTTAAGAATGCGCAATTTAATCAATAAAAGGGATATACATGTGGAATTGGGAAAATAGCGCACACAAGCCCCAAATATCTTATTCCGAGACCAGTTAAAGGACAAGGAGACATTTCCTACCATTAAGACTCCCGGTGGCAAATTTGAAGAAACTTGCGGTTCAGGGAAAGGGGTAAAAATACCATTAAACCATCTCTTTTTTCAACCCGATTCCCGTATAGAGACCAAAGACAAAAATTTTCACTTGACGCGATCGCTTTTTTCATCTCTATTTTCATATTTACGATTTCAATTGGCATCAGTGCAAACAACACAAAAACCATGTTGTTTGCTGTGATGCCAACTGAAAACGTAGGCGATCGCGTAATGCGCAAAATTTTGTCTTTCGTCTCTATACGGGAATCGGGCTGAAAAGAGATGGTGTAAAACCTACATAAGTTAGGAAAATTAATAGTACTTACAGAGACAACTGTCACCTCAAACATTCCTTGATTATGAATAACCTGACAATATTTGAATTCCTCGTACATCCAGCCATTAAGCTAGTCACAAACAAGAGATAAACTCATAATGCACTTGGCTTGTATAAATTAAATGTTAGAATCTACAAAAGCACGGGAGGAGCGGCATAGAGCACAGAATATCATTTCCTTCTATGAGACTAGCAGATTAAGAAAGATCACAATTAAAGCCCCCACGAAACACATATTATCTTGCTCGTCTGTGACGACTGTTGGAATTGTATGGCGAGCGACATCGTGAAGTAAGCCACTCAAATATATTATGAGGTAATATCTCTCGTCAATGACTAGCTTTATAAACTAGTCCCATCGAGAGCTCTTTACTGACAACAACAATCATCCTCTTCCTTCTCACACGTCTTATTTCAAAATGAAAAAGACAGAAGAACAATGGCGTCACACACAATCTCTCAAGTAAAAACACAGAAAAAATCTGTATTCAGTCATTTGAAAACTCAATTTCCCCTTTAAAAATACAGCAAAAATGATAGTATTGGTTGTATGTTTGAATCAGGAATGGCAGAAATGGAAGAATTGGCAAAATTATATTGCAATTAAATAATTTTTAAATAAACTTAACATTCACTTATAAAAGAAAGTTTGGGGAGTGTGTTCTCTTCCATGGACATAAATAATTTGCAACAAATTTACGCTTGGAATGAATTTCGCACACGTCACAAATATGTATTCATTTGACTGAAAAGAGACTCCTTTAGGATTTTTTTTAAAATAGGCTGCTTTTCAATTCTTTCGAACGATTCATAATACGTAATATATTAACATTTTACAAACGTTGCATTAGATTTATTATTACATCCGCAGACATAAAGATGTACATACTTTGTAACTTCAAAATATGTTCACCAGTTCAAAAGTTGTCAAGTGTTAATAATGCACACATGTAACAATAATGGTTCTACAACAACTCAACAAAGTGGCATTTCAACACCCCTATGAAAAGTCATTAAAAGTTTATGAAATTATGAAATTTTTTTTATATAGATTTTTTTTTCACTTTGAAGAGAAGGTGTTGAAGTTGTGTGTTGTTGAGTTGTCCATACACTTAAAGAAATATATGTTTACAAGATAATACATGAACTAATAAATTATGAAAACACAAAAATTATAAAATAATTATTATAAGACAAAATTAATAATTATAATCAGTAATATATAAAAAAAAAAATAATGTTTCTTTCTTGGTCCATTATATGCAAAATAAAAACACAAAAAATATAAACATAAAACCATTCATCCGATTGTTATGAAACTGGGGATTTGATGTGCGTAAAGTCCGCGATGGTTTCTACGATAGTGAGCTGAAGCATTATGAAATTATTTCCTATGCATTCCGTCCGATTGCTATGAAACTTTGGGGATTTGATGTGTGCAAGTCCGCGATAGTTTCTACATATAATAGTGAGCTGTAGCATTATGAAATTATTTCCTATAATATCCATCCGATTGCGAACTTTGGGGATTTAATGTGCACAAATCCGCAATAGTTTCTACATTTAATGGTGAGCTCTAGCATTATGAAATTATTTCCTACGCTATCCATCCGATTGCGATGAAACTTTGGTGAGTTGTTGTGCGCACGTTCTTGAAGGTTTCTGTGTATATACTGCTGAGCTCTGGCGTTATGAAATTTTTAATAAAAATTTAGCAATAGTGACGCACAAGTTGTTTAAAAATTAGTTTATTTCACATAGTCATAGAAGGGGAATCCAGAAGGGGCGGAAGGGAATGAAAGAGGGGGGTTTCGCGGGAGGGGGGAAGGCGGGGAATGTATTAAGTGAATGCTCGAGGTGTAGAAGGGAACAAGGAGTTCGCTGGACGGATATATACGGAAGAGTGAAGGGGGAAGCCGAGGAGAGTGCAGGGGGAACGCAGGAAGGGAAGAGGTCAAGGAAACAATTCCTTTATTTAAATGGCATTGCAACACATGCCGGGCGCTCGCTGGTTAGTAATATAAAGTGTCATGAATTGTTTAGAAAATACAATCAAATCAATAATTTCCACTAGAGCGCCGCGATATTTACAAAAATAATAAATAAAATTGAGCGCTGGAGATTTTCGTTCATTTGATTTTGGATTCGCATTCATTTAAAAATTCATACCTCCGAATACTGATACGAAAACAGTTAAACTGGATTGCGGAAAGAGAAAGGTCCTGGGTTCGAGTCCCTTCCCCTCCCCACTACCGTCAGCCTCAGAAAATCACGATTTTGAGGCTTTTTCTCATCAAGGGAGTAAAAAACCTCCCGCGAAACCGAAAGCCAATGAAATGTTTCATTATTTTTTATCAATATAATACATACAAGGTAAGATTATATATTAAAATAATAATAAATTGTTTCAAAAAAAAAAAAAAATATTTACGAGAGTGTAAACTCGAGTGCAAATTTTTTTTTGTAAATAAATTTTTTTAATTAATTTTAATTTATAAATACTCCTTCCTATTTTAGATATTGCCTTTTTACAAGCGGGTAGGTGGCACATTAGCGAATATTATTTATGAAGACTGAAGCCTCTCAACTAAATATCATATTTCAGCCTCAAAGTAAAATTCGAAGTGATAAAAACTTACAAATTGTCAGTACATACATGAACACATTAATGTAGGATTAACATAGATATTATTAGAACAGTCGCTGGTGGTTGACATGAGCTGATAATTGAGTTACCTGAAGTGAAAGAAGACTTCCTTGTCATGATCCTTAGTCTCAATAAATCCAAATCCATCTTTCAGCGCGGCTATGAATCCTTGCAGCATCGGCCGGGGGCTGGGGTTGGCGCCGTTGCTATTTGCACCATTGCTATTTGCACCGTTGCTGCCATTGGTTGCCACATTTTGCACTACTATATTCATTCCAATCAACTCTTTAGTTCGCTTCACCTGAAGGATAACAAAAACACAGTCGTTATGCATAATCCTGCCACTGAGAGCTGTGTTATCTCATTTTCCGTTATGAAAAAGAGGAAGAACTAATGACAGAGCTATGAACTCTCATGCTTGTAGAAATTACTACTTATCTAGACTCGAACTTAAAATCAATGAAAGCAATAATCATCTTAATACTAGTGAAACCCTCTTAAGAAGTTTTCCAAGGGACCGGAAAAATGGGAACGTGGGAAAAATTGGGCCAATTTTGGGCCGAGGGACCGAAAAAACAAGCCACCAAACTTCTTTAGAGGGAACTTCTTAAGAGGGTTTCACTGTATAAATAAATTAAAAATATAAACATATTTTGTCCTGGAGCTGAAAACAAAGATTTTTGATTTTAAAAAAATTGGTTCCCGGTTTTACATACCGACCCGGCTTGAAATTATCACTAAAATCCAAAACCAGACCCTCTAATTTTAGTACAATTTTTATTATAATACAATCATAAATAATGAATGTTGATAATCGTCTTAAAACCTGGTAAACCACTATCGCCGTCTTGCCGGGCTACCGGGCTGCAATAAGATGTCGGGGTCAAATTTAAAATGCAATAGTACTACCAGTGCAATCCCCAGCAATCACCATTGCAATCCCAATAATTTATTAAGTTCGACGAGTACTTGCCAGCGAAATTAAACTGTTTCCTTTATGTAAAATTGAAATGAACCGCCCTGGTCATTCTTATCCTAGCAATTTCTCAAAATATGTGTTCTGACAGATTTTTGAACTACATGATATGGACCATATAAAATTTGGATATTCAGTTAAAATTTGGTCAATGTTTGAAAGTTACTATTAACGTTGTTATTGCCATACTTGTTCTGTTTTCTTAAATTTTTCTCACATCATAGGCCTCACTGGTAAATTTATGCAGGACTATTCAAGAAATGTCAAGTTTTTATAAAGAAATGCATAAAATTGTTGTATTATTTCGGAACATTTCAATTTGACAGACATTCGTAAATGGGAATTTTCAAAAACGTCACATTTATAAACAGAAATAATAATAGAATGAAACAAGTTCTTTGTTTAAAACCACTTTATTTAAATTTATATTCGTCGACCGGTTTCGGTCGAACTCGACCTTCTTCAGGACAAAAACATATAAACTGTCCTGAAGAAGGTCGAGTTCGACCGAAACCGGTCGACGAATATAAATTTAAATAAAGTGGTTTTAAACAAAGAACTTGTTTCATTCTGTAAAATGTCAAGCCACAAAGTGTTTGCTTTCTTCGATAAGAAATAATAATTGTCATATTTTTGTAACAAATTTCGATTTCCGCAAATGTCATATTATTTTGAAAATTTCTAATAACGTTTCGATCGATGAAGATCGTTTTGTGTGGAGAATATTGACTTGTGTTAAAATGATTGATTTTTCGAAATTTTACACCTAAAACAGGAAAATATTATGGAGAAGAAATAAGGGATTTAAATCTGTAGTACAGATAATGATAAAAAAATGGTTTAGTTTAATTTTTTCAAATTACAGTATTAATTTATGCAATGAGTTTATTAACTCCTGGGAGTACAATGCTTTATATAATATACTATATTCTGTATTGTATACTTTTGATAAAAAAAAAAAAATTTTACAGCACAATTTTCAAATTAATGTTTTTTTTACTTTGATTGGAAATTGAGTAGGTTCTTGAAAATTCAATTTTTCCATACATTTTTCATTAAATCACCTTTACATTTTCTCCAGTTTTACATATTTTTTCATTGTTCCTTTGAAAAAAAACGGAAAAAAAAGTACTATTCATAGTTGGTTTTGGGGTGTTTACACAACTGATTTTTGCCAGGCGGGCGATTTTTGCCCCCTTGTGATGTAGAAAGTCACCACATAGCCACTCTATTTTGATAAATATCTCATGCGACTACTTTTATTTTGTTCAAAAATTACGGCAAGTGATCGCCTGCGACTCGTCACCCTCACATGCAATCTATCGCCGCATGACAAAAATGGAAAGCTAGTATACTTTGGGGCTGCAGTGAGATTTCAGTCACTGCGGTCAGTCAAAACAAGTATTGACGTGGTCTCACCGCATGGCTAGTGTAAACTCAGCTTTAGAGTGATGGCCATTAGCTGCCGCACATTGTACACATGCTAATATTTACCTAAACCTTCATAAAATGACTGCCATTGTTGTTGTTTACATTTAAGCATCTGCCACCTTGATGACCCGTCTTTAACCGGTTGAATGCCTCGGGGTTTTACGGATGAAACTCGAAAATTTTCGCGATGTTTTGACTTTTGACGTAAATTTTGTCGGTTAATTTTATGCCATGGTATATAATATTTACCGAAATATGTTCCTTGAACAACGAACTACACCTACAAACACTTTTACTTGCGTTTATTTGACAAATTGATAGGTTTATCGATCTTTTTATGACACGCGACGCTCAAAGTTTGACAGTTCGAATCGTGGTAGAAATGCTCATTTCCAAAGTCATTGAAATGTCCATAGACAATTATTTGAGTGGCTAGAAGTGTTCCTTATATCTGTTACGTCAAGAACAAGAATGCCCCAAGCGATTCTGACCTTGTTCTTCATACATTTTCTTTATACATAAGGTTTAAAATTGCATATCAAAAAATATTTTTTTAAATATTTTATTCGGCTATAGGGCGCGCACCGGTGCGCCAACGGCACGCGACCTGTTAATAGCGGTGTCAAAGATAAGCATTTTGTTTCGTATTAGGTTAAAATTAAACCTTATTGTGAATCATTATCATCTATGAAAAATTCAATCTCCCAAAGAAAAAAAAAAGCTTTTTACCTTTTGCACTTATATTGAGGAAATTGAGGTATTGTTAAATTTAATAAACCTAAGGTAAGGTAGGATAAAGTACAGTAGCAGATTGTAACAAATCTTGACACAAAGTTAAATTTTCAAATATACAGGATCATTTTCAGGTGCGCATTATTCATACTTTTTAAGGATTTTTATCTCAGATAAAAAAAAGCATTTTCCAAAACCACAAAACAAGCCAATATTATTAATACTTAAATATATATTTTTAAATAAACAAGGCTTTCAAAGGATACCCGGAATTAGATCAAAATGCAATGGTATAAGAAGAATAATATATAATAAAGATGTACCTGGAAAATATCAAAAATAACTTTCTCTCCTTGTCGAGGTTGTACTTTCCCATCGACATCTTTGGCAAAAAATGACAAGGATTTCTTGGCACCGCTTACAAGGTAATTAATCAGGCCGCATGCGTCCTGTCAGAAGAGGAGCCAAGTTAGTAAGTACACAGTATGGTTATTGTCCAATCAATCACCACTAAAGAGATCACCCGATACAAGTGTAAGGGCCTTCACTCATGGAGAAACCGAAAGCTAGTTGGCAACTCAATTCATGGTGCAACTCAACTTTATGATTTCAGTAATTAATCAGCTTGTTTAATAAAAATATAATTTATTAATTATCAACCTTAATATAAAATAATAATTTATCAATCTCCTGAACAAAATCGATATTTTCCTGCTCTGACATATCGCAAATTACTCAAAAACTTGACAGGTTGTGAGGCACTACCATGGCAACCCGTCAACTGAAACACACCTGCCGCGGCGACTAGCACTGCAAGTCGCCCTTGACAACTGGTCTTTAACAAGTTGCCTGTGTGCGGACTGCCAATGAAATTCGTAAGTTCCTTCCCTGTGGATAGCGATTGAGTTCCAACTTTTTTTTTTAGTTACTCCAAGAGCAGAGGGGCTAACTAATTTACACAAAACACCGGACATTCAATGTTCAGTTTCTCCGAGCACTTGCATCGGTTTATCTCTTCGACGCTCTCCGCCAAGAAAGGTTTTATTTAGTAAGGTTCACAGAGCGAAAGCCAAATTCAATATACTCTTAGAATGATCAAGCAAAGCATCATTTACAAGAATAGTCAGTATTGTACCTGCGACGACTTTGAAGGACTAGATATACGAGGGACGGCTTCTTTGGAAACCACTCCGTGCACACCCTTCTCAACGAGGTTCTCAAACTGCACTGTGCCCGGAGACAGATGCTTGATGCGCTTGGCAGACGGCTGTTGGGATGTAGAGTAACTTGTCACAGGGTCCAGAGTGAATTCAACCTGAAATGCAGACACATTATTGACATTTCACAACAAGCGGGACACTTCTATGTGAAAAAATGTACATAATATTTGGATTCGATTTTGTAGAATGTGCATTAAAAATGAGGGCAATTTCACTCGATGTTGTGCTTCGTGGACTTACACACCAGTCACAACAAATTATTGAATTTTGCTAATGATTTAGTTTAGAGATTTGTTGCTTTTGAATTTACACCTTACTCTTAATCGATAAAACCGAGGTATAGTAAACACCCGGGGTATAGTAAACAAACACGAGGTATAGTAAACAAACAACATTTAATGCTGCCCTGATACGATCCATTCTCGCGCAGGTATATGACTTTACAATGACTGTAAACAAAAGAAAAAGATGCGTAAAACATAAACAGAGAAAGGCATCGGCGAGGCGGCGTCGGGAGGCTAACCACTTTTCTGGCCTTAAACTAGTCTATTGCGACGATTTCTGTATCAAATCAGGTCGGTATTAGAGTTTGGTGAATTACATATACACATGATTATATTATTATTATTTTTACTACTTTCAATAATTACTTTACAGGAAAAGGGACGGCAATTTACAAGTTCTTTGCTTGACTTTGTAATATTGCAGACGTTTCCCTTTTGTTTAGTTCAACCGAGTGCTGTTGTACATTTTGTCATAGCATTGTGAAAACTTATCGAGTGTTAACTAAATCAACAGGAAGTTGATTAGTGTTAATAGTAATCAAGTCAAGAACGTCCGACTTTGTATTCTCATGAATCCATGCATCCATAGGAATAAACTGAATTTCAATAACAATGCAATAAAACAATTGGCAAGCTAAATTGTTTGTATATAATAGACGTTTTAGCTTTGAAATCTAAAATGAACCACTCTATATGAAAGCTATGAATCTGGGCAGAAGCACTAAATAGTTGAAAAGTTCTAAACATTATTGTTTAAGTCATAATTTGAAAGGCAAAATGTCTACCTCGTCACCGATGTTCAAGGGCTGTTGGGGCAATAGAACTTCTGAGAAGTGGAAGAACAGATGTGGCTCCCGTTCCACACATCGAATGAATCCAAACCCATCCTTCAGCGAAGACACCACTCCCTTCTCACGCCTCTCGCCAGACATATTGAAGGACTCGTCCAGAAGAGAGATGTAGGTGGCGCGCTTCAGCTGATCACGACGATCTGTCGCAACCTTTGTAAGCACATTAAAGTTGTCATGCTCGCTAATTACAACTATCATTTAATCTCATATAAGTATTGGAAATGGAACCCATCAAAATGCTTGGGTATAAGTTCAAAGCTCTTGATTCTGAAAATAACATTGATTCATTCTTGCACTACATCAGTAGTGCCGATACATCAACATTAAGGAGTACATGCAATCAATTATGTGTTTCTTCTAAATACCTGAAACTGAACCCAGTCCCCGTGTCTTAAAGTGAACTCTCCCAATTGATCCTTGTCTCCAAATTGCACCTGCAATCATTTAAGGTAATAATTATTTACTGGGTCAGAGATTTGGCTAAAGTACTATATATTAATAAGAATTTAAAATGAAACAAACATCGGTTTCAGAATGATCCGGAGCTCTGAAGCGAATGCGTCCGGGCAGAGGATCGTTGGCGTGGCGAGGAGCAGAGCCTCTCTCCAGAGGTTTGAGGACTTGTCCTTTAGTTATATCCGGAGCCACGTCTTCGAAAATCACAGATCCACTCGGTAGGCGGGTTATAAAACAAGCCACCTCCTTCCCCTGAAATAGACAAATGAATACAGATATAATCCACATCGTATTTGCTTAATTAACAAATAATTGATTATAGCATTCCTTACATTACGAGTTTGAATGATAAACTCCACATCGTCGCCTAGATTTATATCATCCTTCACTTTAGCTTCAGAGAAATGAAAAAATATTTCCTTGACCACATCGGCCCTTTCGATGAAGCCAAAAGACTCTTTCATGGAACAGACCACGCCGTGGTACTTGACTGGGTGAGCCGGGTTCTCCAGCCGCACGTGGCAAGCTCCCAGATTTCCCCGCTGGTTGGTGGCGATCTGAAAGCTGACAGCGTCTCCGGAGTGAAGAGTGACATTGCCTTCCACATCGTCTTTGGTGTAGGGCAAGAAGAAGCATTCGCCGCGGTTCTCATACGAAATTCTACCGGTGGAGTCTCCCACTCCCTCCCCCCGGAGCTCGGTGGTCACCGTTCCCGTTACGCGAGCTTCGCTGAGGACCTGCAAAACAAATGTACATTATTGTATGTCATGTATGGGCATGTCATATATATGAAATGCAATCATAACAGCAATCCAACTCACGACTTCTGGGGCAATCTTCACCACTGTAGACGCAATAGGCTTTCCCGTTCTCCTATCATATGTCATTTCAAATTCTACGGGATCTCCAATTTTGAGATGTTCGATATTGCCACTGAATTGGGAGAAGTGAAAGAACAGTCGCGCCTGTCTTTCGCAGCACTGAATGAATCCGTACGAGTGCTGGGGAAGAAAAGAAGACAATAAGATGTTAGTGGGATATGGGGTGTGTTAATGGAAACACTATGAAAAGCTGCTTACACGATTAGATCTCGGAGCACTAGGACTCACCAGCAGTTTCTCGATTATGCCAGTCTCCCTGTTTGGGTGATTGGGGGGGTCATAGTGCTGAGAGGTGTTGGATGAAGAGTTATAATCATTGTGAGAGTTGTTGCTGTCTGAGCCGTATGTTCCCATACTGTAACGGTTTGAGTTTGAGTTACCGGTGGCCCCTTGGCTAGCGAAGGAGTCGCGCGGCGAGCTGGGGAACTCGCTGCTGTAACTCCCTGAAAGCAGTTGTACAAGTAAGTGGTTGCTCTGGTAACTCTGTTGATGTATGTAAGTATATTGGGGCAGTATCAGTGGAAGCTTTACCATTCCTGTATGATTTGCCTTGGTTCGAGGACTGTTGCATGTCTATGATGTCCTGCATGTTGGCTGTTGGAGGCGGCTGGAAATCCATTTTCCACTGAGGATTGCTTGACATCGTTAATTTATTTATTAACAGAAATTATTGTATGTATATTTTTAAAATCTTATCAAAAGTCGTAAGTGCAAGTAGCATATATCACAGAACGGTTATATATACACATACATTCAATTATTTGGTCACTCACGTCAAATTCAACATTTATCACTGAAGCAGCTATACAAATGTTCACAGGTAATTCAACTAAACTTTGACACAATAAATATTTTTACAAAATAAAGTTACATCCTGGGAAAAGCATTTAGAGAAAAGGCAATGACAGGAGCGTCGAAATCGTCACAAAGTACATTGTATTATAATATTTACTAATGGATTAAAATACGAAGAGTATTGGTTCCGAATGAAGGTAAAAGTCCTCAGATGTCTTCAATGCTTGCTGGGTGCAGATTGTGTGGAGTGTTATGTTGCCTTGTCTATTCTACCACGGGCAGTCGTTACACAAGCTGGAACAGACAGACAAACTTCAGTCAGACTTCAGTCTCTACTCTCTACTGGCTGACAAACAACATATGTTATAATTGCTTTTACTGCCACTTTCAAAGATAACATCACCATCACCGTTTGACAGTATGCGAACTTCAATTGATGAGATAGAATTTAGTCTACTAGATTAGAGTTATTAAAGAAATTAACTTTTAAACCTGCAAAAGTGCGTGACGATCTTTCAAACGCAGATAATAATGGCTAACCGACGCCAGGCCGGCTAGGATCTAACAAAAGTATCACTGCAATGAACGATGTACTTGGATTACCAAGTACATTATTTAGTCTGTAGCAGAATTATTATGAAAGCTCATAACACTACGATATAACTGCAAACGTCACTGTTTAAATTTATTCATTGAAAATATCACCAAAATACGCACCGGAAGAGTAATTACAAATCGTAAACATAGCGTACAAAAAAAAGTACAAACAATGTTTTCTGCCAGACAGAGAAAGATGGCTCTACGAAGACGTAAATCACGATTTATTGGAAAGCATGGCTTAAAATCCTACGATTGGCAGCAGAGAAATTTTTTTTAAGGTTAAATAACATTGAATTGATTTACTAAATACGCGATAAACGAAATTACGATCAAATAAAGATGTGTCAAACACATCGAACAAGCTAGCCGCCGCTACATCAGCGGCAGCAATGGAAGCGAATCAGCGACGTAAAAAATTGAATATTAGTGTTTAAGGTGGGTGAAAAGGATATCACAAAAGTAGTAAATTTCACCAGTAGCGTTTTTAATACATTTTTCAGTATTTTCGGCGTTAAATAAACTCAAAATTAGCTACAATCGCTCACCTCGACACAGCACAGCACTCAAGACATGCCGCCATGTTGAATGTTAAGGTCATAGAGTATTGTATAGAAAATATATTCGCGATTTCATGTTATTCAAAAACGATAGACAAAAGTAACTATTATAACAAAAGCCTCGATTACATTGAGCGAGTTTACAAGCCGGCGAATTTGAAGTGGACACATAGATGATCCAGAAGTTTCAATTGTTCCTATTATATACTTACCTATTGCGTAATGTTATTCTACAGATTAATAATACGATGCAAACAAACGGCAAGTAAGCACGATTGCGAAAAAATGGGGAAATGAACTAAAGATATAACACAATTTTATCATTATTTTATAACCTTGGGTACCTTTATGATTATATACCTGTTTTTTTTTTAAATATATGCCTACAACCTACATATAACCAGAATTCACAAACATTATTTCTGTGGTGTTTTATCTTGAAGAATAAAGTTTTTTTAACAAAATAACTTTTTTTTCTTGCTTTCAGCAGAGCATACTTATAACCCACCCAAGTACATTTTTAAACTTTTTTGTTTGTTTGATAATAATAATGATAATAAGTTTAGAAAACTTAAAAAAATATATTTTTAATTTTATTAAGTCCCGCTATTTTGCTTAAAGCTTTATTTGTCGTGTCGCATGTTGTGAATTTTTTAGAAATATAGTAAGTAGATATTGAAATTTTCCGAACCATTATTTATTCTATGGCCAACTTTTAAAAATCATCCATTCGATTTTTTTTAAATATATGAATTCCAACTGCCTTGAACCAGTGAGACTATCCATCCCCAATCGGGGTGTGTTGTGAAGCTGAAGATAGAGGTGAGGGGGAAGGAGATTAACAAGAGGAAGGTGGGAAAGAACAAGGTTATTAGATCTGGTCACCAAACACACCAAAAAGCCATTTCAAGCAACGCCTCAATTATGAGAGTATCTCCCACTCTAGAACGTCCCGCAAATATACTTTTTATTTTTTTTAATGATTAATACATTGTGAAATAATACAACTCAATCAACTTAATTTACTTCCGTATGTCGGGATTTGAAACTTCGACTTACCCCTCAACCACGAAGGCCGTTAGACGGCCATCGCACGATTTAAATAAGAATAATATCTTCTTAACCCTTTGATTAGTGAGTTATTTTTTTGCCATATGCATCGTGGGAGTGAGCTATTTTTCAAGTTTTTTTGTAATTTTGCAATCGATTTAATTAATTATCTTCTTACCTTTTTTACTACAGGTTTCAGAGATTTTTTATAACTATAATCTTTTCTAATTGCATTTTAAATTATAGTTGGACATACTCAGTGGTTCTCAACATTTTACAAATATTTTTTTTCAATAAAGTCGTACGGCCGCACGTATGCGGCGATATTCTATTTGGATCGACCGAGTGCCGCCGCATACGTGCGGCGATAAATCAAAGGGTTAACAAGGGGCACCGAATAAATAGTTTCGAGAATCGAAAAAACACCTTGATTGTGATGCGTGAATTTAACTTTGAAATAACGAAACCTTATCTGTAATAAATTAACGAAATTATGCCGTTAAGTATTTTTGAAGTGAAACTTCTTTAGCCTCGTTCTGATTTGAAATTAGGATGAAACAGAAATGACGCATTGCAGTACCTACGAAGCGTCAAACTACGCTTATTTGCCGCTTTTAATGGTTGAGAATGTGTGAGCAAAAGTTTCACTTCAACTGCGAGTGAACTGCACTCGATTTTTTTTCTCCTCAGATATATTTACCGAAGGTGTTGACTTGATCGAAAACATCATTGCGCATTACAAAATTTTTCACACATTTCTATGCAGATGAATTCCATAGACAAATAATGTGACAGATTTAACATTTGTCAGGCGACAGTTATCTGAATTATTCAAAATCTATGGTTACAGAACCGTCACGATTCGTTTGCGGCAGCCGGCTCATAAAATATTAAACGAGATAAGTTTAAAACTTGTCGCATTATATCGGCAGTTAAAGCAAAAATCGAGTGTCTCCGTAGGATATTGTGTTTTTTATTGTGTTTTGGGATTATAGCTCACGATTGTCAGTTGTTATTTGTTATTTGAACACGTCTACTGATAACCTCTCCGATAAGAAAGATAATAACAACTGCAGTTGCACCGATAACTGGTTCGTGTGAAGTGTGAATTGAATACCGCTGAAAATTAATATAAATTGATTTCTACGGTTCGCTTCATTCTTCTCTTTAGCTCCTTCTTTACCGGTGACCCGTCAAACTTACGATGGAAGACTGTATCCCAATTGTAGACGTTGTTAAAACCAAAGAAGTTATCGATGTTACCAGGTGTTTTAAAGAGAAATACAATGCAGACCCCGAGTTTTACGTCAGGGTTCCCGGCAGGTACGAATATTTACGTTCGTTTTGTTTCACATTCAATTAATTGCTATTAGTTCTGGGAACAGTAGATCTTGCGTCCATAAAATTGTGTTCCTATTTTTCCATAATTTGTACTTAAATCAAAACCTACCTGCTTTATTATAAACCATATTTTTTTTATTTCAAATATGGAATTATACAATTTTTTCTGAAGAACTGTCTCACTATCGCAATGGCAATTCTTTTTTAAAACTTTCTTCAGTCTGGTAGGTACAGTGAAATCCGTTTATAATGACATCGAAGGGAAATGACAAACACGTCTTACTAAGCAAGTAGAAAATAAACAACCTCCTGTTTTTGTTAGGTATAAATGTATGTATTTATTTTAATAGAGAGAAATACAGCATATTACGACTCGTGATGAGAAAAACACGGCATATTAACGTCGTCGGGCGTCACGTGACCGTCCCGAACACTGCCGAAGGTGTTAGGAATCATGTCGGTCACTATAACCGACATAATTTTCCATGAAATTAGGACATAATTCATTAAAAATGGGTCATAATAAGCGACATGTCACTATAAGCGAAGTCATTATATCCGACTTTGTTATAAAAAATTTTATATGAAAAATAAACTTCGCTGTGTAATAACGTCATATTAAGCGGTTGGTCAATATAGGCGGAGTCATATTAAACGGATTCTACTGTACCATAATATTGAAAAGTTCAGTCAGTTAGCCATCTAGACAAAGTAAGGTTTGGCTGAATTACAAAGCCTTTTTACAATGGCGCGCAAATTGCTGGCTGTGTAAAAAACTTTACTACAAATCCCAAATTGAATACTTGATCAAAAGTTAGGACATGCTTTCAAAATTTAATATTTTGGGTAAACCGTTGACCGAACTGGACATGCATTAAAATGAAATTTTTTTGAAAAAAAACCTTTAGATTCACCTTAATTACTGTAAAAGACAACTTTTGGCAAAGCATTCGAAAACTAAAACTGTTTCTGAAAGGTGTTAAAATACACTTTCAAATTTAATAATTCGAAATAAACATATAATTTTTGAAGTATAAATTTTTTGAATGCAAACGTAAAAAAGTTTTAATAATGGCCCACTTTACGTTTTTAATAACTAAAATTAATTTTAATGAAAAAAAAAATAAAAGCACACGAACAGATTATTAAGTAGATGTATTGTAAATGTTATCGTCAACTCACTTTTTTGTCGTTTCATGTAAAAATAATTAATGAAAAATTCCCAAAGTTTCATCATTTTTTTCAAATTGCGGTGGAAAACTTTGTATTGATAAAGGTGTATATTTTAATTATTTTGTGGATTTGAATATAAAGTGTGGTAGTTTCTCTTTCTCACATTGTTAAGATCATATTTCTAACCTTTATAGTAAGGGAGACACAACGATTTCTACGAGATCTATATGAGTTGTTCTGAAAACCGAACAAATTAGCCCGAGGGGTTAAGAGGAACATATGCGCGGCCCATTTTGGCCAGTTTCATACAAATCTTAAATTTGGATTTGAGTTCAAAATACCCAACCAAACTGAAAAATTATTTTTGTAATCAAAAGGTATATCAAATATCTAGTATGGAGAGCTACTTCATTTATTTTTTCTTTAAATTACAAGATATAGGCCATTAAAGATTTTATTGTTTCATGATTTTAAAGGCAACTTGAGCAATTATTTGTGAGTAAATGAAAAACATAAAAAAAATAATTTTACTATATTTATTTTACAAATACAATGAAAAATAAAATAAAACATTGTTAAAAATACAGTTTTTTGGGTGGCAATTTTACTGTATAGAAACTGTATGCATTTTTTGGCACTCAAACGGTTAATATACCTTTTGATTACAAAAATAATTTTTCAGTTTGGTTCGGTATTTTGATCTCAAATACAAATTTAAGATTTGTATGAAACGGGCCGAAAAGGGCCGCGCAAATGTTCCACTTAACCTAATATAAATTACCATCCTGACATGAACAAGTTCTCAACCAAAAAGTGTGGCATTATCCACTTGACCTGAATTGATTAATTATATCAATAAATCAGATCTACGTAACAAACACACAATGTCTATGCCCTTTGTCAAAGCATTTTCAATTAGGTTTGCTATAGCTTTGTGAGTTTTATTTATTTATTAATTATTGGCTATAAAATAATTATTAAAGTGATGTTTACATAATGTATGAGACGAGTGGGGCGTTTGTACGCTATTGTAAAAATAGGGAGCTAGACACAACATTACGCCAATGGCTTTTTAAAATGAATTTACTACTGGATAAATGATTCTAAGTAAAATTGGCAAAACTGAATTTAATACTGAACACTTAAAAAATATTTTTTGCACTTTGGAGACTTGGAGACTTTTGAGTGAGCCCCAGTTGCGACCATTATCTTTTTATATTTTTCTGTGTCTTGTTCTCTTTCATATTTTCGTTTAGGTTATTAGTGTTATCTTCTTCTTCAATGATATATTACATTGATGGGAATATCCTTTAAAGTTGTTGTTCTTATAAAAAAAAAAGAATTTTTAAAGCCTTTTAAAGTTTACATTAAAAATTTTAATTTTTAAAAAATTACATGGTTATTTCTAATAATAAAATTTGAAAGCATATTTCATCCGCTTTTAACAACAGTTTTAGGATATGTTGCGCAACGGAAATATTTTAATTTAATGACAGAATATGGTCAGGACCTGAGGGGAATCAAACTTCAAGTACAAAATATAATGTGCTTAATCTTACCTAACACTTTGCATTTTAAAGATCTTCTTAAAAAAAGTGGTAAGTATATTATGTAACACACTTAACATTTGTTGTACAAAAAACTGATTGCGTAGATAATATACAAAAGTATTGATGCGGTTAATGAAATTACCCAAAAAATATTTATTTTACCTGGGCTATTATTTATTTAGTATCAACTGCATAAATGGTAAATAATTTGGAAGGTGGGTATGGGTATCGCCAATGAAATAACTATAAAAGCAACACTAAAAAGACGCACCTAATGAAATAATTTGTCCTCAACACCGACCTCCAGGGTGAAGAAGACTAAGAAATAACATTTTTACACCTATCTTCATTATAAATTTTTTTATGTTCACATGCTGTTTATAATATAGTCGCTGATAAAAATAAAAATGTTTGGGGCCCTCATAAATAAAAAGTGAGTGTTCACGTTGATTGCAGGGTGAACCTGATTGGGGAGCACATCGACTACTGCGGCTACCCGGTGCTGCCCATGGCGCTGGAGCAAGGTGTGCTGCTGGCTGTGAAGCCGCTGGATAAGCCACACATCCGCCTCACCAACATGGACCCCCGGTACCCCGACTGGAGCGGGGACATAGACACCGCTGTCAACCTGTAATTCTAATTTTAATTCTTTAACCCACTAGCAACCGGAGGACCTTGTACAGTAGATTGTCACTAATCTGGCGCTATGTAAATCCTGGTTGTGCGAATTAATTGCGATTACCGAATTACTTAGTATTTGTGCTTTTATTTGATAATTCTTTTGTATTTACCACATTTTTTTCTTTTTATATTAGCTCCGCATAGGGGACTCTGAGGAAAATAAACTCTGCTGTGTGGAGGGTATTTTTAGCGAAAGGCGAGAAGTATTTTTAGAGAAAGGGGAGGAAGTTCTGGGAAGGAAAAAGGTATGAGGATTTGAATCTAGGGTCAATGTATCCAGGAGTGATGGACGTAAGAATCCATCTTTCCCATTGCGGTGCAAGGCGAGAGAGAGATCTAGGTTAGGTTTCCCTCAACCGGTCTCTCTTGATCTGACCCGACGCAGTATGAAGGCAAAATTGGCAAACCTCACCCCATGAACCCAGGCACCCCTGCTAAGTCACCAAACAAGCGAACTAATTGGGGTGATCTGTAGCTATCCAATAAATGGTTCGCCGTGTGGCGGTACCCATACCTCACTTCCAGATGTATATTTTGTAAAAATATGTTTTATTTTTTAATAGTTTTCTAATTCAACGGATATATTTTTAATTCTGTACACACAATAAAGCCCAAATGTTTTCAAATAACATTTGTGTTTTGTTAAATAAACATGGCGTGTTATTGTCTCATTTTGAATTCACAAATATTGCATCAGAGAATATTCTCCATACATTAGAATACTTAAATAAACTTCCTCTTATATTTGTTAAACTCCCTTTGATACTTTATTAAACTCCCTTTGCTGCTTTATTAAACTCCCTTTGCTGCTTTATTAAACTTCCTTTAGGAAGAGAAAAATGGGAAATACAAAACCTAGATTTTAATGATTTTGTTTACGTATTATCAGCCTTAGGTGCAGTTGTCTCTTTCGCTCAGTATCCCCGGAGAGCAAATTTCTTGTCGACCGGGTTTCCTCCAGGGGGGAGTCTGGTCCTGCTGACTTTCTTTTCAATGCGTATTTTTTGAAGATAAAATTTATTTTTGTTCATAAAACTTATGTTACTTCTAAAAAGGTACACTTGAACACTATTGAAAGTTGGATTTGAATTTCTACTAGGGTCAGTCAAAAAGTAATGCCTCCTATTTTTTTCTAATTAAATAAAGGTAGTTAAATGAAAAAATTGAATTTGGCCAAACATTCATCTACAATCTATTGCAATAGTAACTTTCTGCATTACTGGTGGCAGCACTGCAGTCGCTTGCAAAATGGCCGATATCATATTAGTCAGCGTTTTGTGATTGAATTCTTGAATGCAGAAGGTGAAACGCCTATTCGCATTCACGAAAGACTGAAAAATGTGTACGGTGATGCAACTGCACAAAAATTATGACCGGAGACGAAACAAAGGTTGTTTCATGATTGCGAAAATTGCGGACGTTAAATGAAAATTGACGAAAAAAAATGGTCTTAAAACGATCGGCTGGACCAGACTCCCCCTGAAATCTTTTAAAAAGTTTCTAGAAAGTGCACTGTTTTGACAACGGCTTAGTGAATTTACACATTTTAATGAAACAATCTATAAATAACACATAGTTAACGATAAATTTATTTGGCGATAATAATAATAATTTACCCTCCACACAGCATCCTCAAAGATGACATAGGCCCTGAGGGAAATTATTTTTTCCTCAGGGCCTCCTGTGTGGAGTTAATGTAAAAAAAAAAAATAAATAAATAATAATAAATAAATAAATAAATGTCCCCAATTGCGTGTATAACTTTACATGCATTTTTGGCATTACACAAGTAAATTATAATATCGGTTTTTAGAAGGCGCTATCCACCGCCAATGTCGATTAAATTTCAAGCTATTATGGATTGCTAATTGCTAATATTATTTATTTATAGCTTGTATTGAATTGCGCATTGTATTTTTGTTTGATAAAAAATAATATTAATTGTTTGTTGCAATAGTAATCTCTGATAAGTGATATTTGTTCAGGAGTTTAGGTCAAATACAAAACATCAATTAATTCCATTGGAATTATAAATTAAATTCAATTTCTTTTTGTTGTTCAAAGTCTGTTGCTCCTATCATATAACAAAGATTACTGAACGATAATGATGTTTTAAAAAATACTTTACAGATGTTGTTGTTTTAAATCCCCATTGCATTGCATTAAATCCCAAAGCGAACTCCTTTTTATGTAAATATTTTATACAGGTGTCCAGGGGTAAAGTGCATTAACTTGAAAGGGATATTCTACATGATGGTAGGAATAAAAACGATTAACAATTTTTTTTTCCCATACAAAAAGACATCCATATATGTATATAAAAATGAAAATATGTTTGCTTCTGCATTGCTAAGCGTTCATCTGATTGCGATGAAACTTTGTGGATTTGATGTGTGCATGCCCGCAATGGTTTCTATATATGTAGTGAGTTCTGGCATCATAAAATTATGCATTGCTAACCGTTCATCCGATTTGCGATGAAACTTTGGGGATTTGTTTTGTGAGCACGACTGCAAAAGTTTCTATATATACTGGTGAGCTCTGGCGTTATGAAATTTGTATAAAAAATTTGCAATAGGTGTCACGCAAGTTTTTTTTTTGTTGGACAGTTGGAGGTGGGGTGAGGGGTTGGTCGGTTACTCGGCTGGGTGACTAGTGAGGGCATGCGGAAGAAATTTTTTTTGTTTGATTTTGAAGAAAAATATTTTGAAAAAAAAAGGTCATCAAAAAAGTCACCCGAGACCAAAATTTCATTTACAGTTTTTACTCCAAATAATGTCAGAACTCACTGGTTAAAGTAAGTCAAGTACGTCCCTTAACTCCCTGTATATATACTAGCGAGTTCCCGGCATGCGTTGCAATGCCATTTAAATAAAGAAATTGTTTCTCCCTTTCCGATTGGTCTCCATTCCCCTTCCACCTTCTCTTCCTCTCCAGCGTCCCCTTCCGTGTTCCTTCTTCACCTTCTCCGCCTTCTCTCTCCATTCTTGTTTGTATTTCATTTGAATTCTCGTTGGCCTGTGAGAAAACAGAAACTGCAAACTGCACCAGACTCTATTTTTTTTTTGCTAAGACTACACTCACTTATCATTTTGGGCAGTTTCTTTTTTGATTGCAGCTAGTAACCTTAAGCACTTAACTTTTGAGGAATTTCTCGGCCCCTGTCATTGCGACTCCTCTGAACTGGTTATTTTGTAATGCTATAGTATCTAAGCAGCTACACATACTTAATAAAATAATTTGTCCTCCTCAACACAAGGCAGAGCACCACTGTGCGAAGTTGTGATTTGCAACTAGATAAGAATGGTTTTATTTCAGAAGAGCTGGCGGCAGTCCTCAGTGGTATGAGTATGTGCTGTGCGGGGTGAAGGGCGCTGCGGAGGCGGTGCGCAAGCTGAAGAAGGCCGGCTCCAAGGAGATTGAGGGCGATGCCAATGGCCAGCCAGAGCTGAAGAATGTCAGTGGCTTTGTGGCGGTGGTTAGCGGCACTGTGCCGCCGGCCGCCGGTCTATCGAGTTCCAGCGCCCTTGTTTGTGCCGCTGCACTTGCACTTATCAAATCCAACCAGGTAAATATTGTGAATACATTTGAAGAGGGGACCCAAAAGTAATGGGACTTTCTTTATAACTTTTTTATTTTTAAATATTTTTACACCAAAATTTGGTCATATCAAT
This sequence comes from Glyphotaelius pellucidus, assembly GCA_936435175.1. Taxonomy (NCBI): domain Eukaryota; kingdom Metazoa; phylum Arthropoda; class Insecta; order Trichoptera; family Limnephilidae; genus Glyphotaelius; species Glyphotaelius pellucidus. The sequence goes on along the minus strand of OW386542.1, from coordinate 41,868,712 downwards.
TTTGAATGTCCTTTATGGATTTCTCCAGTGATTTTTGTTTCACTTCTTCAACACTGTGGAAACATTTCCCTTTCAAGTACCTTTTCATCCTAGGGAGTAGAAAGAAGTCACAGGGAGACAATCGAGCTCATTCCACGTTTGCTTAAATACTGCTTCACAGACAACGCGGTGTGAGCAGGTGTGTTGACATGGTGGAAGAACCAGTCCCCTGTACGTCAAGGATTTTTCAACGATTTTTCATGACGCTCTCTCGCAACCTCTTTAGTACCTCCATATAGAACTGTCGGTTAACTGTTTGGCCTGGAGGAACAAACTCCGTGTGCACAACATCTCTGAAAAAAATCAATGAGCATCATCTTTATGTTCGATTTCACTTGACTTTTTTCTGAAGAGGAGAGAGATCACTCTTCCATTGGCTTGCCTTTTGCTTGGTTTCGGGATCGAACCCATAACACCATGACTCATCACTAAACATCAATGTTAAAAAATGTGGGTCCTCTTCGGCCCTGATTTTTTGATTCGTGGCAGGCTTGAAGGCGATGCTCTCTTTGATCCTCAGAGAGGAGACTTTCATGTTTTTGCCGAAAGAAGAAATCTTGATTTATTTAAAATTAAACTTTGGACGAACGCATGGACCTACACGACATGGCTTTGCACACTGACCGAGAAAGAGTTTCCGTACAACAGCCGACCACACAAAACTCATTCACCCTCCACTTCTCCCCTCAACCGTCCAAGTCCCGTTACTTTTGACTACGTAACAATTACACTTTATATATTTAATATACTTTTTTAACATACATAACATTTTTTTTTTAATATTATTTTTCTTACTGTTTTTGTAATGAATAATAATAATATTTGGATAATTTGATGCTCTCTCTTATTACTAACTACAGACTAGACCAGGGGTGCCCAACCCAAATCGTCTTATTTTACTGAAACTGCGATCTTCAATCCTAGAAAGCATAAACTGACTATGCCTGCGCCTATGTGTGTCCTTTGCACTCGCCTTCCACTTATTGAAATCAGGTCAATTCGATTTTTCGAGAAAAATATACTGGTTGATATACTGATATTATTTATATTCTGTAAAGCCAGATAATGTAGTGTGCAGGATGTACCAGCTGTATCCGACAATGATAATTCTTTGTGAGCCAGAAGTGCTTATCAGTCATGAAAAATTTGTGCGTGTTGAACGCCACTGTGGCCGTTAGGAACATTCTTTTTTTTTTTTTATAAAAGGCGGAGACGGTTTACAAGTATATGTTCCCGTGAGCACTTAGGCCATAGGCCCATTGTGCTATCTCCCATTTTACCTCAATCATTTAGTAACAACCCAGTCCCTTTAATAAAGTTTACCAGGGTTGTCACCGGATATGTGGCTATGTCTTCTGGTTCTACTGTGTGTCTCCCCAGGTATCTGAGCCTAGTTCCCACCAGGGCAGGACATTGGCACCATAAGTGAATTGGAGTTTCTTCGTCTTCTTCACATTTCCTGCATCTATTGGTGTTTTCCACTCCCAATATCTGCATGTGTCTCCTGAGATGGCAGTGTCCCGTTAGTAGTCCTACCAGTTCCCTCAGCGAGTTTCTGTCCATATTGAGTAGTTTCCTGGTTCGTCTAGGGTCTGGTCCTTTTATGAGTACTTTAGATTGTCTCATTCCAGGTGCCCTCTCCCATTCTTTGCAGTGCTGGGATTCGACCCACCTATCGGAACATTCAAAACATACTTTCTTTTCGTGTGATAAAAAAAATGTTCATAGCTTACTTCTTATTGTCTGAGCCGTGAGAAAGCTCGGCAAGCCGTGCAAAATCTTTCCGTTGGCACACAACAGAGGTTAGGTGGTGAGTTACAAGGAGGTGGAGTATTAAGTCGTGGGAGCTCGGCCTTCCAAAAGTTGGCCAACTTAAGTCAAGTCGGGGTACACGCTTCGTCTCATCTCTACGGTGCTGAGTGCATATTTAACATATGTATCTTCTATAAGCGTAAAAATTAAAATATAGGAACAAAATAAAAATGTGAAGAAGAAATGCAGATGGCATTTTGTTGACATATTTTTTTCAATTAAAAACAAAAAAATTCCATCACATGTTGCCACTGATCACACTTGGCAACGAGTCACTTGGTACACGCTTTGTCTCGCCTCTACGGTGCATCTGGAACAGAACAGAGTGCATATAACCTAGCACCTCATACATTATACCCAATGCATTCAATGCACTAGGATTTTCTCCCTATTTGACACGTCAAATACTTCTGTTTCAGTTGACAATGGGTAAAATGGAAATAGCAAAACTCTGCGCTGCAAGTGAGCGGCTCATTGGGACTGAAGGAGGAGGTATGGATCAAGCCATTGCCTTTCTGGCTGAACTGGGTAAATACTAAATATGTATTATTTAAGTCTAAACGCCCTACTAGTGCAGTGGTTCACTTTGGTTTGGTTCCCAACCTTCCTCTCCCTACTCCGTTCAGTATTTCAACATATCCTGATTGGGGATCATAGTCCCACTGGCTCCGGCCAGTTTCACACTTTAAACTAGCACTATTTACATGGTAAATGGACCATCTCCCTGGTTTCTCTTATCTGATACTGATCGTCCACTTGATTAGTCAGACATCTCCGAAAAATCGTAATTTGAGTTATGCAGTTATGTATACTTAAAAATGTACTCTGTATCTGGTACTAAATATACTCAGATTATTCATAAACACTGTTTTGTGTTTTTTTTTTTTTTTACATGAGCTTCACACAGGAGGCCCTGAGGAAAATAATTTCCCTCAGGGCCTATGTCATCTTTGAGGATGCTGTGTGGAGGGAGGGACTTTTTTTAAGGAAAAAAAAGAGAGGAGAGTTCTGAGAAGGAAAAGAGTTTAAGGGGTGGTTAGGAATCTGGTGTTCAGTGTGTCCTGGTCATCCACCTCCAAGACCTAGACAAACCTCACCCCATGAAACCGGGCGCCCCTGCTAAATCACCAAACGTAGCGAACCACTTGGGGTGACTTATGGCAGAGGTGTTGGTTATCCAATAAAGGTTCCCGGGGCGGCGGTATCCATTTCCGCCTCCCAAATTGAAAAATTGTGTTTATGGGAACTGCATTGTAGATCAATAATGCAGAACAACTTATAGTGAAATAATTTTTTTTAAATTATCTTTTCTGGGTTACTAGTAGGATATTTCAAAATGTTACTCTAATATACAGGACCGTTATGTTTTTCGGTGTAATTTCATAGCATATTCAATATGTAAAACGCAGACATCTGTAAATAATATTTAATTTATGGCGAGTGTTTGAATATTGCTTTTCTCATTATCTCAAAAGTTATTGGAGATGTCTGACTAATCAACTGGATGATCAATATGCAAGAAAAACCATGGAAAATAATCACTTTATATGGTTCCAGGTAATACGTGTTGTACAGGTAATTGGTGTTAATGGGGGTATATTGTTTGTTTGTGTTTAGGTTCGGCGCAGCACATCAGTTGGAATCCGCTGCGAACTGAGGCCGTCAGTCTTCCCGATGACGCTGTTTTTGTAGTGGCACATTCTCTAGTTGAAGCCAACAAAGCCGCCACAGACCACTACAATATGCGCGTTAGGGAATGTAAACTTGCTGCAAAGGTAAGAGTGTCTGATCGCCCTATCTCCCTTCAGTTCCTTTTGCCTAAGGATGGGGTATTCCTCATGTTACACACCATCCAGCCACTGTAAAGTCTAAATCTCCCAGCACTCCTTGCTTTTCAGCCTTTGTACATACTTACCTCTTTCATTCTTGTTACTTGTCTTTCTCATCGAAGTCATTTCAGTTTCATAAATATTGTTATTGGTGGCTCTTCAAACAATTGAGTTAGTGTACTCAATATTCTATATAATCTCATATTTTTATCAATTTCAATTTCTATTCTTGCTTCATAAAATGTAATGTAATAAAACAAATATGAAATATAATAACGATTTTAATTAAGATTATATACGACAACAATAAAACTAGATATTACTTGTAAGGTTTTCCCCAAACAATATTAAAGTAAGCTGCAAAACGTAGGTAATTAAATCTACTGGGAATAACCAAAATAATTAGAAATTTGACAGTCAAATACGACTCAGTAACAAATGTAAGAAAATCCATGTATATAACTTGAATAAAATCATATGTTATAATTATAAACCGTAGATTAAAAATAATTTGTACCAGTCTGAAGATGGCTTTAATAGGCTGAAACTGGTTACGGTCAAATAAATTAAAGTGGAAATAAGTTTCGTATTTGTTTTATTATATTATTACTAGCTTTTACCCGCAGCTTTGCTCGCATGGTATTAGGGGGAAATTACTGTAGCGCTTGCACTTATCAATGACCCCCCCCCCTCCACCCAAATCCCTCCCGCATTCCGTACATTCATTCCCGGTACATTCAGTTTTCAAACAGCTCGTGTGCCACCTAATTTCATGATGCCAGAGCCAAAGAAAAAAGAATTATCCGATTTGGTGCAGTCGTTCGGAAGTTATGCGCGTAAAAACATTTCGGATTTTTATTTTTATGTAAATATGTCAACATAGTTTCCACAACAACAATTTGTTTTCTGACGTTAGCAATAACTCGCTTTTGTTAGCGATAGAAAATGTATAATAAGTATAATATATTAAGGGGGTATTTCACCATCCTCCTCATAGATTATTCATACGGTAAAGTACATTTTATATTAATCATACAGGATTTATTTATTTAAAAAGTCGGAGTTTACTATTCGGCACTTGAACCTATGAATAATGGCTACATATAGGATAAGTTGGCCGAGTCTTTTATCAGATGCAAGTATTTATTTGTTTATTTATATATTCGTTATGTGTATGGATAAGCTATGGGGAGGATGGTGAAATACCCCCTAATATTTATAATTTCATAAAGCCAGAGCTTACCATTATATATGGCTATTACTAGCAATAATATAGCTTTCTATAGGTGAAAGAATTTTTAAAATCGGTTTATTGGCTTATGCGTGAAAGCGTAACAAACAAACACATGCAGTTTTGCATTTATAATATTAGTATAGAAAATGGAATTCCAACCCGAATTGTCAGTTTCAAAAATATTAAAATATATGTATATAGTTTCAAAATTCTTCTCGACTTTATTTTCCTGTCTGTTAGGAAAATAAAGTCGAGTTCACTTATTTTGTTATAAATTTGTTATTTTCTTATCAGTATGAAAGCTTATCGATAACACATTTACAACCTATTAAATAATATGAAATTAGTTGAGCACCAACCACTCCTATTTTCACATTTACAATCTATCTATTTATATTCATAATTAGTTTTCATGCTTAAAAAGTTATGTTTACGTTTGGTATACCTACTTAAAATATATATTTTTTTCTATGGTGAATCTAGTATAAAACAGAATAGTGACATAACCGAACATGATAAAACGAATAGGTTAGATTTGTTGTTTATTTTCTTGTTATGCTCTTGAAAATCTGTGTACGAGAGTTGTCCAAGAATTAAAGACCTTTCCTCATTTTCGGCGACACACACAAAATATGGTGGCACTAGCCTGTAGCTCACACTTTCCTCTAAAAACAAGCGGTGATTCGGCTTGGTAGCTGCTTCAGTGCAATTTTTGCGTCCGTTTGAAATGGACGCTCTGCTGTCGAATCTTGCTGCCTGCGAGGTGCGCTCAATTATTCGCTTTCTCAACCTAGAGAGTCCGCCCTATTGAAGTTTGCAATTTTAATCCCAGAAGACTACCACACAAACGATTTTGAGGGAAAAATGGCATATGCAAATTGCATGCTCGTTGGGTTCCCAATATGCTCTTCAGCATGCTGAAGAGCATACTGGGAAGCGTGTGGAAGGCTCTCAGATCTCGTCGAACCGTTTTTCCAACCAAGGCGAGGCGAACGGTCTGTAATTCTTGGAAAATATTGGTATATACAATTGTTGGTAAAGTTGTGGTTTATTTGTATAGTTGATAGCCGAAGAAGCCGGGTTAGAAATTGGAGATTCTTCACTGGGGGAGGTGCACAAGCTGCTGGGAGACGACCTGGAGGGCATGCTGGCTCGGGCCTCGCGCCTCCCGGCCATCCTGCACCAGCACAAGCCCCGGGACAGGGCGTTGCATGTCTTCCAAGGTACACCCTACTTTATTTATATACTGCATATTCATGTTGAAATCATGTCGTGATAAAGTGGGTTCAGAATAATTTAGAGTCCAACAGTTTAATTCCTCAGTCCTCGACGATATTTTGTCAGAGGGTCAAAATATTTCTGCTGTGTAATAAAATCCAAATAAATTGAATATTTCTAAAAATTTCCGAAAAATTTTATAATTCGAAATAAACATATTTTGCATGCCAACGTAAAAAAGTTTTCAAAACGGCTCATCATATGTTTTTTCTAACTTTAATTACTGATAATGGAAAAAAAATACATACATATTTTATTAGACAAATTTATTGCAAATGTTATTGTCACCTCACTTTTTTGTCATTCTACATAAAAATAATGATTAAAAAATTCCCAAAGTTTTAAACTTTTTCCAAATTGCAATCCAAAACTTTGGTTTTGTAAAGGTGTACATTTTACTTCTTTTGTGGTTATCTTTTAGATTTAAGTATAAAGCGCGGTGTATTCTCTTTCTAACACTGTTTGTATCATATTTCTCACTACGATAGTAAGGGATATACAATGATTTCCATGAGAACTGTATGAGTTGTTCCAAAAAGTGAACAAACTAGCCTGAGGGGTTAAAACAACATTAAATGTACCTGTAAATAAGTAAAAGTTCGTTTATTTCAGAGGCTCTGCGAGTGCAGAAGTTTAGTCAACTCTGCAGCGCTTGGAATGGAAACGACCGCCTCAGCACCCTCGGGGGCTTGATGAGACAGAGCCATGAGAGTCTTCGGTATCTCTACGAGTGCTCCCACCCCGCCCTCGATCGCCTGGTGGAGCTCTCTGACGATTTTGGAGTCCACGCCCGTCTTACGGGAGCAGGGTGAGCTTTCCTGTCACATTTAATTAGTAGCTCTTCCGTGAGAATCTCAAGTATGTCCTTAAGTCCTGTCCTCGTTAGTCTCTTTTATTGATTGAAACATCTCAAATAATAATGGCTTGAGGATGAGAAACAAATTAATTCAAGTACAGTCTTACTATTAAATGTGTTCTAAATTTTACATAATTGATAAATTTATCTAAAAACCTTATACAGTGAAATCCTCTTAAGATGTTTTCTAAGGAATCGGAAAAAACAAACTTCTTAAGCAAGAAAACCTTATACGTGGGAAAAATTGGGCCAATTTTGGGCTGAAGGTCCGAAAAAACCAAACTTCTTAAGCCACAAAACTTCTTAAGAGAGAACTTCTTAATTGAGTTTCACTGTAAATAAATGTTACAGACTAAACTGATGTTTAACTGTTGTATAGGGTTCATGGAAAGTCACACATTGCTTGTAAACGGATTACAATCTTTTAAGTACAGGTATCAGGTTGGAATTCTTTCTCGGTTCTACCGGTATTAGAATGGAAGATGCTCCAAGAAACTATTGTCATTAATCCCTTCGGCACCAGGGCACATCGATGTTCTGGACGACGATAGTCCCTGAGGGAAACTACTGAGTTTCCCTCAGGGGCTATCATCCCCAAAGAAGATATAGGCCCTGAGGGAAATTATTTTCCTGTGCGGAGTTAATGTAAAAAAAGTGGCTTGAAATTGAACATAGGACAGCCAAAGGCGCTTGCGCCACGGTTGTTTTTATGTGTATTATTCCGATATATGTATTTATTTTTGTGTATTTATGTTTTATTATGTATTATTTTGATATATGTATTTATGTGTATTTTTGTGTATTTATGTGTTATTATGTGTATTATTCTGATATATGTATTTCACTCTTGGCCTTTCAGTTGGGGGGGTTGCATTGTGGCTCTGTGTCCGCAGTCCAGAGCTGAGGCCTTTGTGGAAATGCTCATGAAGAACTACTACCTCGACCATCCTTCTGCGAAGAAACACGACCTCCGAAACCTGGTGTTTATCACCAAGCCGCAACAGGGAGCTCAGGTCCTATTAAACACGGAAGAATAATCTTCGTCCGGGTCTTCTTGATAGGCTGCTGCTGGTACTGATAACCGATAAGTACTGATTATTGAGCCACAAATTGAATGTGTTTACTTTAATACTTCACAAGTTATTACACAGATATTGCAGATTGACATCGATACAGTCGATGGGGTCACCACCGTGACACATATTTCTAATCAAAAAAAAAATTGGTAGTTCTCTTTTGATACAGAGATAAGTACATGTGTCATATATATAAAAACTTGCCAGATTGGTGCTGCTCCATTGTTTGCCGGTAAAGCAGATTTCTACTAAATATATCATATCTGATGGTTCTTGTTTCACATGTAGGTATATTATGATCCATATCAAATATACATATTATTTTTTTATCCAAAACTCCTGTTTACCTCGTGTATCATTGCCCTTCAATTAAAATTGAATTAATCTAGATTGACTTAGGCCCAGTTGATTCAACGAAATTCAGCGCCATTTTATTTTTTGACTGTTGAAAGGTTCCTGTTAAATCCCAATTCTATGTCTTTTGAACAAATTGTGATCAGCAGAAAAGGACAGCTACCACATTGTTAAGCTGGCCAGCTTCTTACAATTTGATAGAAAGCTGAAACGCATCTAGAATCGGCATTTAACAGGGACCTTTCAAATGTCAAAAAAACAAAATTGGACTGAATGGCCATTTGATGATAATTTTCCATTTGAATTTCTGCGAAACAACTAGGCCTTGTTCTTGTGAGTTGTACAATCCTGGGTTATCATTGAATACTAAAACCTTTCTGCATATATTATGGCACATAATTTTTATTTTATTTTTCTTCTTCCACTTACTCCTTTCCCATCTTTATGTTAATCCTTTTTAGTTTATAATTGATGTAGTCAGTGCTGCAGTGTAAGTCTAGTGATGATATTATATTTTATGCACTTGTTAATGATTATACAGTGAAATCCTCATAAGAAGTTTTCCAAGGGACCGGAAAAAACAAACTTTTTAAGCAGGAAAACCTTACATGTGGGAAAAATTGGGCCAATTTTGGGCCGAGGGACCGAAAAAACAAAACCTCTTAAGCCACGAAACTTCTTAAAAGGGTTTCACTGCATTGGTTGATTTATTCACCTCTATTTGATGAATCTTATAAAATATTTACCTCTCCAACTTACGTTTGTATGTTAAATGTACATATCTATTTGGCAATGCATTTCATCCTCTTAGCACTCACTCATTCTTCAGAAATAATGAAAACCATCGAGTGTGGCAACTCCTATTTTGTTATATTAATTGAATACTTACATACTTTTGTTGGCCTGGTAAGAATTAGTATATTTAAATAATATTTTGAGAAAATTGTTAATTCCGAGTTTTGTACACCCTAACTCTTTTATTATAATTTCAAAGAGCCAGAAGAAACCGTCTTATTTCATACAATTTTGATAAAAACTTAAATATTAATTTTATACCAGCTTCCCTCACATGGTATTAAGGGGAAATTACTGTAGCGCTGGCACTAATCAATTATCCCCCCCTCCCCGTAAAACCCTTTTAAGAAGTTTACGTGCTTAAGGAGTTTAGTTTTTTCGGTCCCTTGAGACTGAATGACCCAAATTATCCCACGTATAAGGTTTTCCCACCAATTTTTTTTTCAGGTCCCTTGGAAAACTTCTTAAGGGGGTGTTCATATTTATGGAAAAACAGGAGTTTTATAATACAAATGGTATATTTTTTTAGGCTGTATTAATAGTTCACAATTTGGTCCAATTGTACATTCCTTTGATTGAAATGAATTGAAAATATACCAGCGCATTCTTTCTTACATTCAAAATGTAATATTTAAGTTTTTAAATACCTCATCCTAATTAGTCATTAGATGTTAGTGACATGTTGTACATGTTAGACATGCCTTACTAATAATACACTTGGAACTTTTTCGCCCAGACTTGCCCTGGTGTTAAAATATTGCAATGTTCTTACTTGTTTGGAACTGTTGTGCGCTGTGCCTTCGGATTAAATTTTGAAAATATTTTTGTTTTATTATTGTGAAAGCTGTTTCCGCTTTCAAAGCCATTATTCCTACATTCCAATTGTAGATTTTTCATATGTATAATAAAAATTGATGAATTAAGACTTTACAACTAATATTCATAAGGGGGTAGTCTGGTCCAGCTGAGTTTTTTTTTTCAATGCTTTTTTTTTCAATATAAAATTTATTTTCGCTCACATAACTTTTGTTACATGTAAAGATACATTTGAAGAAAAAAAAACACTATTGAAAATTTGATTTGAATATCTGTATACATAAATAAAGCGGCCGCAAGAGGAGGGCCCGGCCAAATCGGCTGGAATCCTGTGGTCCGAATTTCGTTATATTATGAAAGTAGCATGTGCACTAACCACACTTTGCAAAAAAACATTGTTGATTGCAAAAATTGCGGTCATAAAATGAAAATTGAGAAAAAAAATGATCTTAATTTTGCAGTAACTTTGTCATATAATAATAATTTTCAAGCCAACTTGAAAAACGTAGTTTTGAGAAGAACGCGTTAAATTTTTTCGCTTTTTTCCTTAGTTTCTAGTATCTGCTTGCCAAGCCCCGCTCCCATCCATATTTCAGGGTGGAAATTGATTCTATAACTTTGGGAATGTATTCTCCACATGTACGGGAAGATTTTTAGGCAACAAAAAAAGTTGATTTTTGGTTCGGCTGGACCAGACTTCCCCTTTACAAATTATGCATTGTATAAAAATACCTCTACAATTCTAACTATGATTACGCTTCTTTTCGAAGAGACTACGAGCCTTGTTGCCATTATAATCCAGATTTAATTATTGGATAGTTTAAAAATTTTTTTTGACTTTTCCTTAGTTTGGGCCATAGCCACATTTGTTTGAATTAAGAATTAATTTGTTTTTTTTTCTTAGATTACTAGGAGGGTTGCAATCGTGTCAACCAGGAAGTGTCATTTTTTGAGAACCCCACTTCAACACCCTGTAACTTTTTGAATTTTTAAGTTTTTCATTTGTTTTTTTTTCATGTATTTTTTGATGTTTGATCAATATTTGGTTAAATAATGGCTTGTAAAAATATTATGTTTTTTTTTATTGCACCTGGAAAAATACCTACAATTCATGCTTTTAGACTAGAATACCCCCTTAAATTCAATAATTTTTTGTTTCACCCAATATGCCACTCTTCACGCAAGCGTTTCTTTAAATTGATTTACCTGTAATACAGTGAAACTCTTTTATAAGGTTTCCCAAGAGACCTGTAAAAACCTGCTTACATGGAAATCACCTTTTATGTATGTGGGATAAGTGGGCCATTTTTTTGAATTTCTGTCTAAGGAAGCGAAAAACTAGATAAAATTATAAAAAGGTTTCACTGTATATATTTCAATTTTCAATGTTTTCTAAACTTTTCGAACATTACACACAAGTCAATTAAATTACAAAATGAAAAAAGAATTCAATAAAATATTTGTTTATTTTATCACAAAACTGTACAATACCTCTTTACAAAATTATTTTATAAACTTTTAGGAGCCTATTGGAAGTAAAGACGAAAATATTATACAATTGTTTTACAATATATTATTTTACAAAATGTATTATTATTTATTTATTGTCAATATTACTAAGTTCATTAATGTTACGTACTTGAGGTGGTTTGATAAATAAAAATTGTTCAATACAGTGAAACCCTCTTAAAAAGGAACTTCTTAATAAGTTTGGTTTTTTCAGTCCTCGGCCCAAAATTGGCCCAATTTTTCCCACGTATAAGGTTTTCCTACTTAAGAAGTTAGTTTTTTCGTTCCCTAGGAAAACTTCTTAAGAGGGTTTCACTATATTATTAAATTGTCCAATACTTGTATGCTGAAAGAACTTCATAAAATTGATTTGGATATGAGATACGAATAGTGTACATTTGCTTAACTTTGTAAATTTGTATTTAAACTATTATATGAGTTTAGTGTTGGGGTGAACATATTATACATTACTATTTTATTTATTTAAAGTCTTTGATTAATTACATTAAATATTACGCAAATGAAATGTTGTTTATATTTTATCACTGTGGTGTTGTCACTTGTTCTTCATCGTTGTTAAAGTCTAAGTTGTCAATTCCCAACTTCTCTGCCCTCGCTTCGGGCAGCGGCAGATCCTCCTGGTCGCTTTCCTTGTGCACAGCATCCACGTACTTGTACTTCAGACTCATCAGCCAAAAGATGATCATATCCACCAACATGAGTCCGGCAAACAGGAAGAATTCACTTGCCTGAAATAGCAGGAATTATATTTAAAACATTCTCAAAGTTAATTAACAACTTACTGGCTCATTTATCCTATTGAATATAATATAATTATTATAATTTCAAAATTAGCATTTTTGCGTTCGGTTCGCTTGTTGTTTTTATTAACCACTGGAACGCTTTTTGCCACAAAATGGCACTATTTAAAATACCTCGGATTGCTTTGCTGCCAATTTTGGCAAATTTTCACATATTTGTAAGTAATTAAGTAGAAGTTTACGATTTTATAATATTTTTTTTATAAATCCTACAAACATGTGATAATCGCCAAAAGACAGGTGAATTCATTGGCTGTATAGAACTATAATCAGTTTGTATGTCTCCATATTAAAATTCGGAGGTATGATTTTTTTTAATTTTGGCGGAAAATATTCAAAATGATCACCAAAATATGTCGAGCAATCGGAGAAAAAATGTTTTAAATTGCGCTGTCGCTCCAGTGGTTAATGATAACGGTACATTTTAAAGTCCAATAATTCATGATTGAAATTACATTGCTAGCTGATAAAAGTTATATTTGTCTGGAAATTCGAAATAGAAAAGCTTTTAAAAAAAGCCGCGTCTCCAGCAACAATATTACCACAAACATTGAACAAAATGTTTGTGCAACATGAAACATTGGGACAGGGCCAATATATTTTTTTTCCGTGGCCGATGGAAAATAAAAATCGTCGGGGCCTGATCCAATGTTTTTGTCCAACGTTTTGAAAAAATTTGATCGCTGGAGACCCGACTTTACTCAAACATTTAAGATTTTGTTCTGCTTCAAGCAAATGGAGTATTGTTTCTTTATTAAGATAATCAAGTGAAATATTAAAGATGCATTTGACAAACTTGTTATTCTATTTCAAACTTTCAATACGAAAAGGATTCAAGTCTTCTATTTGGCATAGTAATAGACAGGCCTAGCTGTACATATTGACAAAGGATTATTTATTCCATACAATGATTGAAAACAATGCATGTTTGTTCTTGAGAGATTGATGAAACATTTATTATTTGTATTTTGAATAAAAAAGCACTTTAATGAAGTGAACTCACCTGACTGTCGAATCCCTTAGACTCGGCTACGATGACGACAATCAAGTTGCCGAAAGCGACCGTAAGCAGCCACCCGGCCGTGAGGACGGACTTCATGCTGGCGGGGGCTTGAGTGAAGGCAAATTCCAGTCCAGTGACAGAGTACATAATTTCGGCCATTGTTATTATAATGTACTGAGGGAATAGCAGCAGCATGTGAATGGAGTTGGGCTCGGCTATGATTGTTATAGTAGCTACCTAAAAATGGAAAGTTTTATTTTTAAAATACACTTATCCATAGTAAGATATATAGTTTTGTATGATCCCACCACTGTTCCAACTGCCCGGTGTCAGGGAATCCCCATTAGGGATATGTTGTGTGGCTGGAGGGAGAGGGAAAGGGGAGTCGGGTAAAATTGTTGGCCATTCAGATTTTATCATCAAACATGGCTTGAGCTATTTCAAGTAATGTTTCGATTGGTGGCAATAGAGGATCACCACGGCAATAAAGGATCAGCCCCAGATCCACGACTTGCTCAAACTGGGGTAAAAACTTGATAGTTGCACCCCCTCTCGCCAGCGTTTGTGGGGGGTGCGGTAGGGCAAGGGGGGGGGGGGGTTCAAGAAATCAATAATTTGATTGTTTTTTTCTTTTCTTTTTACATTTTTTTTATCTGCCAACGCCCTCACTGTACCATCTCAATGCCCTCTAATTTTCTATGGGTCTTCTACTGCCCCCCTGAAAGTCTCAAATGCCCACATACGCGCTCTAAATAGACTCAGGATACATTCATAAATCAACTTGGGATGTGTTCAAAAACCAACAGAGCGTTTTAAAATCAAATGAACAATCGATAGAACTACGTGCGCTGGACGCCAGGCGCTTTATGAATCAAACTTTATTTTTCATTCCGCTGCCCGGGGCAAGCGTCCCGGTTGCTCCCCCCTAGATCCGGCCCTGTGGAGGATATCTTTTACTCTGATGAATTTAAGATATTTTTACTCCGGGTTTTGAACCCAAAACTCTCGGGACAACTCTCTATTATATTAGTAGAAAACGATGGTATTGATCCAGTACTGCATACAACGAGTATCCGAGTGGAGGCCAACACTACCAAATAGAAACGGAAGCAAGCAGAGAGCCGAACGAGAGAGTTGAGCAGGAAACCGAGCATCAATGGCGAAATAAAAAAGACATTTGTGGAATTAAGTGTTAATCAGTGTGAATGGTTGGAGGCTTGCAGCAGGCTTTTGGGAATCTAAGCTAGGTCACGGCCGACCGCCCTGTTCCTGTGCCATGAATCCTTTCGTGTTCTGTCCGGACTTCTCTACAAGGGAAAGAAGCAGCTGAAATTTTTGAACCACTCATGAAAGGCAGGAATTGGCTAAAGAAGGAGGTAGCGAAACACGGCATAACACCCCAAAAACAATAACAAAAATACTTTTTGGCCGTGAAAACCTAAAAACATACCACTCATGAAAGATTTGCGCGACTTAGCGCCACCAATACGTATTGTAAATTATACAATTTGTTTGATTTACACAAAACCATATATTCCGATGAAACGACATAACACTGCAGAAACCTCCACTTTGAATCTCTTGTAAATAAAGAAATTAAAATAACTTCTTCAAACTTCACAAATTCACATTATTAATAAATGAAAACAAATAACTTTGTGCCTATTTAACCACTATTTAATTAACAATAAACTTACTATCCTGACGAAGAAAACATAGTTTTTGAAACATTTCGATATTGTTAATTAAATAGTGGTGTGCAGAAAGTTATTTGTTTTCATTTATAAATTAAAATAAAAGCAGTTCAATACTCACAGCAGCTTTTCCTACTTCCTTGTTCAACACAATTGTGTAAACGCCACCTAGATCAAACTTTTCACCTTTCCTCACAAGAGTTGTCCCGCTGTATATATCGTAGGTAGCTGGTGCAATGTCGTATCTGTCTATATCGGTGGAGTTCATTGTTAAAACTTCGTTACCAGTTGAAACATCTTTAAAGATGGTATCTGCATTGAGAGTGTCTCCTCTGAAGTTTCGTAGTACTCTGAAATAAATTGCAAACATGAATTCCTACCATGACAAGAATTGATTAGTTTTATACATACACACTTTCATACATAAACACACACACACTTTCACCAATATCATTTACTCATCTGCCCTGATGATTGACACTGTAACGCTGTCCGAAAAGTTGGCTAAAGAAGTAGATAGCGCAACACGGCATAGCACACCAAAAATAAACAACAAAAATACTTTTGGCCGTGAAAACCTAAAATCATACCCAATTCCAATAAATGTTTTAAAATATCTCTTCAAATTGGCCAAATTTTGGCCAGCAAACGGCTGAACGGGGTGTTTGCAAATTGGTAAAAATGTTGCTAAAAACACTCCAGTGGTTATGTAATATACCGTCAAGGTGTTAAAACTTGTCTTGACAGTTGAGGTGTGACTGACCGTGACTGCAGTACTGCAGGCTGTCAGCTAAAGACTTACCTTACGGCTGGAAATCCTTTGGAAGTCTTGTCACTCTCATCTTCAAATTGAACCAACTCTGGTTTGTTATTCACTTCTTGGATAAAGTATGAAATAGATTTGTGGCTTTCCAATTTAAGATCACCACTGATAACACCGAATCCTTCACAGTTTGGACTCGTAGTTTCCATACTGTACGGGAAGGGCTTTGTAGACTTGATTGGTACATATTTATCTTCGAACGTTGCCAGATTTCTTAATACAGTTTTGTTGAATATCTCATAGTCATCAGTTTTAGTACCAGAGATGGTGAATTCACACATATAGCCATTGTATATACGCAACTGGCACTCTCCAGATACCGGCAGTACTGGGTAAGTTTTCTAAAACAAAATTACAAATAATATTATTAATGATTTTTGGTATTTGTTTTTGGGTTGTTATGCCGTGTTTCGCTACCTCCCGAAGGAGGTAGCGAAACACGGCATAACAAAACAAATAACAAAAATACTTTTGGTCGTGAACACCTAAACACATACCATAATTAATGATGATACTTATTTAATCAATTAGCGACTCTCAAATGAAAAAAGACTTACTTGAAATAAAAAAATCATAAAAAGATTCAGTCGAGTCTACAAATTAAACCCAGGTCCCTAGTCTTGCCAGGGCTCTGCTCTGACCTCTAATTCAACCCTATCCCCTTCGGTCATATTTAATAAGTATCATACTTCGACTAAAACTACCAGTTCTTCATTTTCTTAACACTTATTATTATTATTGAAGAAGAAGATAATACTAAAAATACGAACATATGAAAAAGAACAAGACAAAAAAAATTTGGTTGTCTGTAAAGTCCGTTTACAGATGATAATTGTACGTGATAACGTCATAAGAAAACTTTTATATAGAATTTTACAGTCACAAGCCGAACGCTTAGGCCGATCGTGCCTCTCTATCCCTTTTTCCGCGCTCTCGCTTGCACGCTCGGCTCAGGCGGAATGTGACAACGTGACAATGAGTCATGCTTTTTCGTGAGTGCGGCCGGCGTTCATCGATTTGTAAGACATTATCACATCAAAAAAGTAACGGTTCCAACTGGGAGTCAAGCCCAGATTTTTATAAAGAAAAACCGTATGTTTATCTTAGACACTAACTAGGTTACAAACTAGTTCTGAACATTGTGATCACTTAAAAAGGTAGCTGCCAAAAATATGGAAAAAAAAGTCAGCCGAAGATAATCTTGATAATTCTAAATTTGAAAAATGAGATTGACAAAAATGACTTAAAAATAAGAGGTATCAATGGCCGAGTTGATTGAGGCGCTTGTCCCAGTAAGATGGGAGATCTAAGGGGTAAGGGTTCGAGTCCCAGTTGTCAGTCACGTCAGTCCCAGCCACCATTACCTTATATTTATTAGTTTTATCTTATTTTTCAATGATACATTACATTGATGGGATTAACCTTCGATAGTTATTATAATGAGAGTTAGGGCCTTCGCTCATGGAGAAACTGAAATGAAACCAGTTGTCAACGCAATTCGAAATTCGTGAGCGATGGCAACCTGTTAACAAGGCAATTGAAAAGCAACTGCCACACAAGCAAAAGTGCTGATGCGTTGACAACTGGTTTCATTTCAGTTTCTCTGTGGCCTTTATTCCAACCAAAATTTGAGTACTTTTATTGGCTTTATTTATTTTTTTATCCACTACCCAAGTTTTTTTAAATTAAAATATCTTATGTAAAACATACTTAGGGTGTAATTACCTCAAGTTCCAATTCTATAATAGCAGATACAATGAAAGCGAGCGCGGCCAGAAGTCCTCCGACCACCATCCGCTGGAGTGGTTTTCTTGCGAATCTGCACCAATCCATTGCTGGATAAATTGCCTGTAATTGCCCAAAAATACCGTAATTTTCGTGTTTGTTGCAAGTGAAATCATTAAAAAAATCATATATATTGCTGTTGTTAGAAACACATTAAAACTTTACTCGAAAGAATTCAAAAAGTCCGGCCTTCTCCGACCGAAAACACGAATATTTGCTTACACATTTGCTTAAACATTGCCAATGCCATTGGCAATGTTCATAGTAATATGAAAGCAAATGTTCATGTTTTCGGTCGGAGGAGACCCTGCTTAATCTACTCTTTCGTAGATTGCGCGAGCACAATTATTTTAGGAAAAAACGCTTCTCACAATTTATGCTTTAAAATATTAAGATGAATTAATTATTTGCGCCCGTATGTACGCAATACGAACACGAATAAATAGTTTTGTCCACAAAAAAACTCAAATTATTCAAGAAAGGCTAACAAATACAATATTGTTTCGGTGATTCAATCCAATATTCTATCAGTAAACCTTTCTTGAATGATTTGAGTTTGTTTATGGACAAAACTATTTATTAATGTTTATATTGCATGTATACGGGCACAAACAATGAATTCATCTTAATATTTTAAAGCATAACGTGTAAAAAGCGCTTTTCCCTAAAATAATTAAACTCGCGCCATCTATGAAAGAGAAGATTATGAATTCTTTTAAGAATCACATTAATGCTAATAGAAACAACATATTAGCTGTAATCCAGTATTTATTATAAATCTTTTTTTAGTACATTTCTTAAATTTTCATGGATATTTTTTTTTGTATATACCACACAAGAGTCCTAACTGCTCCCGCCTGGAGCCATAGCATCACCAATTGGAGCATGTTGTGAGGATAAAGGCAGTGGGGAGAGAAGGGGATGGCGAAGAGGAAAGTTGGGAAGTACCTGGCTATTCAGATCTGGTTACCAGACATGGCTAAAGCCATTTCAATTTGGGAGGCGGGTATGGGTATTGCCGCCCCGGGAATCATTTATTAGATAACCAACACTTCTGCCATAGGTCACCCCAAGTAGTTCGCTACGTTTGGCGATTTAGCAGAGGTGCCGGATTCGTCGGGTGAGACTGGTTGAGGGGACTCTCTCGACCCATTGCCTTGCACCTCAGTGGGAGAAATGGATTCATACGTCCGTTTTTCTTGGAAAGATTGACCCCCAGATGCCTACCCAATCTTCATATCTTTTCCTTCCCAGAACTTCCCCTCCTTGTTTTCTTTAAGTTTTCTCCTTGTTTTCCTTTTTTTCCTCCACACAGCATCCCCTAAGATGATGTAGACCCTGAGGGGAATTATTTTCCTCAGGGTCTCCTGTGTGGGGCTAATATTTGAAAAAGCAATGTTTCAATTCTGAATGGTAGTCTTACACCAGGGTGATACCCTGGGTGAGTATCTTACATTTTGGAAAGTGTAGAAAATATATTACATACCAGGATTTGAACTCGCGACTTTCGGATTGTTAGCCGAGAGCCTTCTCTTTCTTTCGTAATATAAAAACATAAACAGTAACAATTTCTAGACATTTTCTTTTGAAGAATTTTATTTTTAGTTTTCCCACTAACCCCACCTAATAAAATCTAACCATTTCTGTACTTGTACAATATTTAACTTAGGTTTAAGATTGCTGCTGAATGATACGGATGTGTCGAAAATGGGAGCAGAAAAATATAAAATTAAGTAATAAATGTAAATATAAAATAAAACTCTTCAAAACAAAATTTCGCTAAGTTTAAAAATGAGTATGAAAAGTGTTGTTATTAAATTAGCGTTGTTTAATTAGTATTTATCTGTAAACTTGGAACATACCCATTCGAACAACGGAATGAAAACCAGAATCAGCAGTGGGTTGACGACTTGCATCTGGTCAGGCTTGAGGATAAAGCTGCCGATTTCTCCGTTCATCCTGGTTGCTTGGAAAGTCCAACGAGAACCCTATTGAAAGATACAATTAAACATTATAATAGGGGTGGATTATGTTAATTCTGTTATATTATTATCAGCTTCTATTGCCTACTACGAAGGTGCATTCCTTCACACTGCCACCTAGTTTCACTTGTTCATTCTGCACTCAGAACAGTTATTAATATTTATTTATAAATTTTTTTTTTAATTCAGACATTTACATAGAGTAGATATATTAAATCACCGTACTAAGCGGCTGCCTGTTTCACGGTGACCAATAGAGTATAGTTACTGTGTGTGAAGTCTAGTGTTAAGACATGGATTTAGTATATAAACATGATAAAACAGAAAAATTATAATAGGAAGAAGAAAAAGTGCATAAGGATAAGATTATAACTTTTTTTAATATGTGTGCATTCATCACACAAGTATATATGAATAACAGAAACTTACAAGGGTGTACATGCCATTCACAAAAATGAGGTAGACGGGAATTTAAAGTACGCCCAAACATTCAAAGAAAGCCTTATTTAATTTTTATGTTAACATACGTATGTCTCCATCCTCCCACTTTGTTGATTTTGCATAAAAATAAAATATGATGATCTTTGAATGCTTGAGCGTACCTTAAATTCCCGTCTACCTCCTTTTTTGTGAACGGCACTTACATCCTTTTTAGTTTCCGGTATATAAACACATATATGCACACACACACACACCCACACACACACACACACACACACACACCCACCCACACACACACACACACACACACACACACACACACACACACACACACACACACACACACACACACACACACCTACACACACAAACACACATACACACACACACACAAACACACACACACAAACACACACACACACACACACACACACACACACACACACATACAAACTCACACACATATACACATATACACACACACACACACACAGACACACACACAAACACACACACACACACAAACACACACACACATATAAACA
This sequence comes from Glyphotaelius pellucidus, assembly GCA_936435175.1. NCBI lineage: Eukaryota > Metazoa > Arthropoda > Insecta > Trichoptera > Limnephilidae > Glyphotaelius > Glyphotaelius pellucidus. The sequence continues at coordinate 41,848,020 of OW386542.1, read as the reverse complement.
ATATGTAGAGAGTGTAACATATATAAACAATATGTAGCTAGAGTGGCACATTCACTCAACAAAACGTCCCTAAGCGTCTTCCTGAAACTTCCTGATATACGATATTTGGGTATTGACTTCATTTCGATTGTTAAATTATTGAAGATTTTAGGAGCAAGAAAGTTAAACTGTGACTGTGCCACTGTGAGGTTTTTGTTGCTGGAATAATATAATTGGATTGGTTGGAATATCTTGTATTTAATTCAAAAATATTTTTTTATATGTATTTGAATTTAAAATACGAGGGTATGTGTTTTACATGGTGACCTGATAGTTGATCTGCCGACATTTGGCCCTAAATTTAAAATTTTTTATTATTATAAAATTATAATTTTTATAATGTGCATTATTTAACAATTTCAAAAATACCCTTAATAATAAATCAGTATGAATATCAAACGAATTTATATACAGTGCCGATTTTTTGTATTTAAGCGCTGATATACACAGAATATAGATAAGCAGATTTTTCCTTGATGCATTTGAATGAAAATATGTTTTATACTTGGTTATTCCTTGAATATTGATTGCGTATTGTTTATCACCTATCATAGAATCGTTTGACGTACAAGGATGTTATTTTAAGTACTAAAAAGTTTTTTAAGTTTTAAAAGTTTTTAAGTTTTTTTTTTTTTTTACTAAACTTTTACTTCGAAGTCCTTAAATAAGTCCTTCGTGGGGTGAATATACTTTGTAAGTAGTTCGCATTATAATATTGCTTTTTGAGTTGGGCTATCTTTCATCCGTTACATATTCGGAGCAATTAAAGTTTAAACAAACCTGCCTTCAGCTATGTATATTGACTAGGTTTGATAGAATCAAATATGGGGTAACCTGTTGGTCGAAGAGGGCCCAGAACACCGGCAGAGGGACGAACAGCAGGAGCACCTTGAGGGTCGCCTTCACGTCGCTGATCATGGAGGCAGTAAATTTATCATCAGCATAGTCTAGCCAGTGTTCCTTCTTGTCGGTCTTCTTTATCTTGCTTCTTCGGGAAATAGCGTGCTGAAAACCAAATAATCATTCGTATGTTAGTGTGGCTTTTGACGGAACGGCAGAATTTATTGCAGAAAAGCTTAATGTAAAGATTGCATATAACCATATCTTCGTCTAGCGGCAGAACTTAATGCAGAAGAGCTTAATGTAAAGATTGTTCATGACCATATCTTCGTCTAGCGGCAGAAAAGCCTAAAGTAAAGATTGGATATGACCATATCTTCGTCTAGCGGCAGAACTTAATGCAGAAGAGCTTTTAATGTAAACTTCATCCGCCATAACCCAGGGACATCCCTTGCATGGCGGATGATTTTTTTTTCAATGTATGTTCTTTCTTTAAATAAAAAAAAAAATAAAAAAAGATTGGATATGACCGTATCTTCATCTAGCGTCTTCACTGTATTCAGAAATGTTAGGCAAAATAATACATTCTGCAGGTTTATTATTTTTGTTAGCTCTGCACAGGATTCCTCTTCGAGGGTCTTTTTAGGGAAAGGAAGAAGAGGAAGTTTTGGGAAGGAAAAAGTTATGAAGGGTGTATAGGAATCTGGGGGTCAATGTGTCCAGATGGCGATGGGTCGAGAGTGTCCGGCTGGAGAGGTCTGGGTTAGGTTTCCTTCTACCAGTCTCTCTAATTGGGCAGATGCATCCACTGCCTGGTCGTAGTCTCTCTTCAGGATATTATTGTGTGTATTGGTGATAACTAAATTTCTTACTTAGTCGGGTTTTGAATCCGGTGCCGTGCCCACGGTGAGTTATTTTAATGTTCTGCCTTGAAATTTGTTGAACAGCATGAAAGTCTGTATAGAAGTAAAGTTGAATGTTTTCCTTACCCCAATGCATTTCGAAACATCGACCAGGACGTTGCCTTGAGGTTCTTTGACTACGTACAGGAACTTTCCCAATAGAAACACAACTAGAAAAAGTTTAAAAAATTCATTAGATTGGGCAGTACAGTGAAAGTTTCTACTTCGAACCTCCGCTCACTAATTTCTCGAATTGTTCAATCCATCATAATGTTTATCGCGCATTTCTGGTTGTTTTAATCGTTGCTTACCTATAGAAACGAGCATAAGAATTCCCGGGACTCCGAAGGCCAGGGAAAAGCAGTCTTCCTCGTCGAAGCAATGCACGTCCGCCCTGAGGATGGGGGTGACGAAGGTGGAAATGAGACTGCCAGCGTTGATGGAGAAATAGAAGAGCGAGAAGAAGGTGGCCAGCTGAGCCACCTGCTGCGGCAGCTTGAACTGGTCCCCTCCAAAGGCGGACACGTTGGGTTTTATACCGCCCGTCCCCATCGCCACCAGTAACAGTCCCACCATCGTGAATGCCCTGAAAACAAATTACTTCTTGATTATTTGATGCTTCCAAACTTTACATTGTAACATACATTTAAACCGAACATGGTTTTGCGTGGAAATTTATTTACCTATATCATGTTACAACTTTTCTATTTTTTATAAAAACTCTCTTTTTATAACTTTTGAAGGTTATTCCCATCAATGTAATATATCATTGAAGAAGAAGATAACAATAATAATCTAAACGAAAATATGAAAGAGAACAAGACCCAAAAATAGAAAAAGACAATGTTCCCAACTGGGACTAACTTTCAAAAGTTATAAAAATAGAGTTTTTCTTATAATAAATAGAATATTATTTAGACTTTTATAAAAAGTCAATGGTTCCATATGAATAAATTCGTATGGAACAGTTTGTAACCCTATCCAGGTTACAAACCAATTCTTAGAATAATCGTTTCCAATAAAAAGGGCAGTTACCTATAATATGGAAAAAAAAATTGTTGAAGATAATATTGCTAATTCTAAAATTTGAAATATGAGATTGAAAAATATGACAGTTTGACAAAAGGTGGCTATAGCAAAATTGGTTAACGCTCACGTCCCGGTTAGACGAGAGGTCTGGGTTCGAGTCCCAGTTGCGACCATTGTCTTTTTCTATTTTTCTGTGTGTTGTTTTCTTTCATATTTTCGTTTAGATTATTATTGTTATCTTCTTCTTCAATGTTTTATTGTTTCTATTCGTTTATTGATTCATGGGGGGAAGGTGGCTAGGGAATTTTGACTACAAATCCGTTTGTAGTCCAAATTTCCTTGGATTTTGGGCTTTTCCTTTATCTCTGAAAAAGTTTTTTCTTCCCTAGATCTAGGGAAATTTCGTTAGAGATACCATCACTGCTGCAGTCTGCCAGCGTACTAATCCACGGTTAAAGGGACCAAATACTCGGCAATGAAGAAACCTTGTGCCAAAACAATTGCATTGTTGTGTTTGTATCGTAGATAATAGAAACAGGTGTAGCTTAGCTGGTATCAATTAATTATGTAATTTCTTACGTTTGAGGTATACCCAGGGGCGGAATAGCTGTTATAGAGACCAGGATGTTTCCAATTGCGTAAACTATCGAAAGGTATAATATCGTTCTGGAAAAGAAAGAAAAATACATTTTTAACGTTAAGTTGCGTGACATGTAACTTGCACAAAATTACATAAATGAGACATAGTTCAAGCAAAAATAAAATAAAACTCACACAATTTAACTCGGATCATTAGAAAAATCAATTAAAAGTTATGTCACAACAGGATGGTTATTTGTGGTCATTGATGGTATTGATGGTCACTCATTACTCATTCTCATTACTCATTACTCATTCTCATTCTCATTTCTCGTCAACAGGACGTGACGACAGACAGCATTAGGTATTATTTCATAATCCCATTGTTCCTAATAGCAATAGAGAATAATATCAGAGAAGTTACATAAAGGGTTTTCCAATAAGAGGTGTTATTTTGATATTCAAAGAAAAATGCCATCTTTTAATATAAATGATCGGATGTTTATTTCATTATCTAGAGGAAAGTATGTCGTTAATAGCAAAAAATATCATTAGGCAAACGACCACCACGACCATGCTTACAGGACCATATCCTTTTCATGAAATTTTCCATAACCAAATCGCAAAGTGGCTGCCCTATGTCCCCAATAGCCTCACGAATTCCATCTTTGGGGTCTTGAATCGACGCTGGGCTGTTGGCGTAGACCTTCTCTTTCACGTGGATCCAAAGGAAGAAGTCGCAAGGTGTTAAATCACAAGATCTCGGTGGCCAATTGTGATCACCTCTTCGAGAGATAACACGGTCCGGAAACTTTTTCCGTAAAAGATCAATGGTTTCGTTGCTTGCGTAGCACGTAGCGCCGTCTTGTTGAAAGTAAACGTTGTCCAGATCAATACCATCCAATTCTGGCCATAAACAATCATTAATCATCTCAATAACATCTCAATCTCATCTCAATAACAACCCTTATTGAAAAACCCTGTACAATATAGTAGATGTCTAATTTATTTATTTTATTTCAAAAACATACGATACAAAATGTGCCATTAACATAAATTATATTATACATGTATTATAAAACAATAACAAAACGAAAGTAACAACATAAATTGAAGTTAAATATAAAAACAAAAGGTAAAAAAAGGAGTTGAGGTAGTAAGCAGTAAGTAAAAAGTAAGATAGATAAATGAAAGTATAAAGTAAAAGCATAAAATTATAAAATATAAAGTATAATGAAAAGTTACAGATTGATTCAGAAAGTTAAAAGGTAGGAAATGTAGAAAAATGCAAAACCTTGACTTTCTTCAGAAATAAAAATCCGGTATCATTCGAATATTCCGTCAATAACACAGCTTTAGAAAAAGTTACAGAGATGAGAGATCTGGGAATTATTTTGGATGAAAAACTAAGTTTCGCCAATCATATCCATCAAATTGTGAACAAAGGTATGAAAACACTAGGCTTCGTATTACGAACAACTAAAAAATTTAATTCCTTACAAGCCATAAAACTAATATACGAATCTCTAGTTAGAAGCCTAATCGAATATAACTCAGTAGTTTGGTCCCCAACCTACAAAATTCACATAAATAACATTGAGCGAATTCAAAAAAAATTTCTGCGTTTTATCAATTTTAAATTAAATATCCCAGTAGAAGACTTGAAATACGATTACTTATTAAATATTCTAAAAATACATACATTAGAAGACAGACGTAAAATAAACGACTTAACATTTTTATTCAAAATACTTAACTCTAAATTCGACTGTTATGAACTCTTGCAACTCATTAACTTACGAATACCCACAGTAACAACACGACAAAATTCAATATTCTATAGCAGCACTCATAAGCGTACCTACATTGCCCACTCTCCGATACAATGACTTCACACCATGGGGAATAAGTACTTGGGTGATGTTGACATTTTCAATATTAACTTGGCGAGTTTTGTGGATCATCTAAAAAAATTATTTCAACACTATCACTAAACACATCTTGTAAACCAATAAAATAGCTGTATTTCTCTGTTTATGTTTATGTGTTTGTATGACTTGTTGTATAACTTTTATCTAATGTAGTTTTATTTGTATTATTTCCTTAGTTTCAAAGTATGTATCTGTCAAATTAAAATTACACTACAAATCATGTAAAAGCCCTCTGGGCGTCAAATAAATAAATAAATACATAAAATAAATAAATAATACGGTCAAAAGTAGTATAATTAAAAAAAAATCATTTTGGAGCAATTGAAAAATGTTTTAAAAAGGCCATAATACCTTGACTATGCAAACCTACGTTTAACAGAAAATTATTTTAATTTTAGCTAATTTGTCGGGAGTTCAGACTATACGTGATTTTTCACGGGTCCACGCTTTCTTTTATGTGTTTGTCTCTTTTTAGTGTCGCTCGTTTAATTACGTAAAATTACGTTCAACTAAAACATTTTAAAATGTTTTAATTGAACGTCATTTTTTAGAGATTATCGTACAGGTTTTATTTATTTATTTAACATAACATAATATATTCAATGTACATCATTCCCCATGAGTTCAACAAAAACTCATTTCAGGAAGGACAACATTACACAATTAAAAGAAAATTATTTTTACACAATAGCACGAATTTAAAGGAGAGTTTAACAAAAGATTTTTTTACATTAGCTCCACACAGGAGGCCCTGAGGAAATAATTTCCCTCAGGGCCTATGTCATCTGAGATGCTTGAAATGTGGAGGGTCTTTTTGAGGATAGGAAGGAATGAACATTGGTCTTGAGGAGACCCATGTTGTAGGAAGGAGGAAACACAGAGGCTGGCAAATCGTTCCACAGCCGAGCTGTTGAACACAAGAACGAGTCGAAGAAGCGACCCGTTTTTATGTGACAAATGTCAACCGTGTACATGTGTTGGGCACGCGTTTGGCGTATCTCCCGACTATGCACCGGTGCCGAAGGGATCAATGATGCTAGTTCCTCAGAGCATCTTCCATTGAAATACCGGTAGAACATGGATAGCTTTCCCACCCGACGCCTGTGCTCTAAAGATTGCAATCCGTTTCGTTAAGGTGGGAGAATCTATCAAACTGACCACCCGTTTCTGCACAGAGCCGAGGGTATTTTTCAGATATTTTAGAGCTCAGAGGTGGTTGCCAAATTCAACCGTGGGGCGCACTTGCGATTTGTACACGGTTAGCAGTTGTGTACTATTAGTATCTGCGGGCCCTGTACAGTACGCCCAGTTTTTGAGAGGCTAACTTTACTCTGGCTTCGATGGAGCCCGTACCTGAGCTGGTCACTTATAGTTACACCAAGCATATTAATGAAGGGTCTGTTCAGAAGATTGCTTCCGTTGAAGGAGACTAGATTAAGAGGATGATTTGATTTCTAGTCCTGCCTTGTGAAAGAGGTGGTCTTGAGAGGTAGTCATATGCAGAGTACCTGTGTACGCCGTACAATATATGCATAGACAAGGCAGATTATACAAATGCACAGATAAATAAAAATATTAAAGTAAATAAAATAGATAAAGTGAACCTTACTTAAATCGGCCAAGCCAACTGTCTGCTATTATGGCACCGAATACGGGAAAGAAGTAGACGAACATGGTGAACACATGGTAAATAACAATAGAGTCGTCCTCGTCGAAGCCAAGTTTATCCTTTAGGTAGATGACCAAGATCGCTGAAAAGAAAAAATATAAAAAAAATTATTACCTGACTTTAAAATTTGTCTCTAAATAATACATTCGCATATATTATATTATAACAACAATATTTTTAGGTATTTAGTATCTACGCAGGTACACATTATACGTGAACCAGAATGTGAACCAGAATGAACTGGACAAACTTTAATCAGTGATTTCGAATAAAAATGTAGATGGCATTTTGGTGGTGTTCGATAACTTAGCTGTGTGGTTTTGTAAACAACCGGTGGTTTGACTTAAAAGTTCACATCGACATTGTATTTACATTGTGTTTACGTGTATGTGTTGCGAATGGTAAAAAATAGGATTTCCCATGACGAGATAATATAAATTCTATTATCACGAATTTGTATCCGTGAATGAATAAGCGAGTTCTAAACTAAATGATGTATGCAATGACATGTTCAATTCAAACGTGTACCTACTGCCTACGGGAAAATTGGCTGTTTAAAATTACAAATTAGAATATAAATATTATATTTTTAAGTTATAACCTGTTGGTTGATAATAACGCCATAGAAAAAAAGGAAATGTTTTTTTTTTTGTAAAACTGTTTTTAATAATTATTATAAATGAGATATGTATTACTATTAATCCCTATCAATCAATCTGAGCGACAGATTCAAGTTGAAAATATTCTAATGTCGGTGTTACCAACGAGACGCAATTTTCAAAAAAATATTAGACAAAATGCTGTCTCTCGGTAATTTTCTGCAAGAACACCATCTTTATAAGTGTATCCATGTTCAGATAATCCTGTACGCGGCCTATCCTAAGGCCTACCCTAAGGCCATCGGGTTGTGCTGTTTGGGTTTTACGTAGATAATAAGTTTTTTTACATGAGTTTCGAAATCGTTGTTTTTTGGAGTTCCTCAAGGGTCTGTACTGGGACCGCTTCTATTTCTGCTCTTTACTTACAATATTGGTTCAGTCATCATTCATTCGTCTATTTACTTTTTGCAATTTATTTTTCAATTCAATCTTTCGTCCAATTAAAAACCTTCTCAACTTTGTTCTTCTTCAATGTGATATTGACTGCGATCCAAGCTCAGTTAACCCAAGTGCAACATCGTCTCGTATAACAGGTTACAGAATCCGTATGTATTAAGATGTAAAATTAATGAAATTATTTTCCAGTGCCTAAACCGAATCAAAGATCTAGAGGTCATTTACACAATTTATTAACTAAATTTTCACTAACACATCAAAAATTTGTAAGCAAAGCATACAAGCTTCAAGGCTTCGTAATTAGACAATCATATCCATTTCAAAAAGCACAATCACTGAGGCTATTAAATAATACAATAGTCTTAAGTTTAATTTAATGAAAACAAATAACTTTGTGTACACCACTATTTAATTAACAATATCAACATGTTTCGAAAACTATGTTTTCTTCGTCAGGATAATAAGTTAAAGTCTTAAGTTTATCGGAGTCAAATTCAATAATTTTTCGCACAAACTAACGTTCATTTTGTGCACTGAAAGAGTCAACAAGAAGTTTTTAGATTTTTAGGAATGTGACCTCTGGCCATATCCATCTATTTATATTTTGGGCATGACCAATTACCAATCCTTAGAGACACGTAGATATTGATTGCTCTGTTTATATTTTTTAAATCTTATAAAATATAAACAGATAAATCTCCAACCTCCGGTACTGGAGAGCGAGCCAAACCAATGTATTTGTGAACTCATCTGTGGAGAAAGCTACTACCTACTTCCTATATGCGGTTTATAGCGCATTCAGACTTTTCGACATTGCAAATACAATGTAACGATATAAACCCAAATCTGTAATGTTTTAAAAAATTGTACAAATCTTAATATATAAAAATGAATGTTTGTTTATTTGTCCCTTCTGCGATCCCTAAATCGTTCATCCGATTGCGATGAAAATTTGTTGAGTTGTTGTGCGCACGCCCGCGATGGTTTCTATATATAGTGGTGAGCTCTGGCGTTATGAAATTATTTCCTATACTATTCATCCGCTTGCGATGAATCTTTGGTGAGTTGTTGTACGCACGCCCGCGAAGGTTTTTGTATATATATATATATACTAGTGAGCTCTCACATTACGAAATTTGTATTAAAAAATTGCAAAAGCTATTTGAGAACTGAACGTACCAGGACTGAATGCACGGGACGCGGGAGGGTAGTGAGGTACGTAGGGGAGATTCGCGGGAGCGGGAGAGGGGGGAGGGAAGGCGGGAGAAACTTTCTTTATTAAGTTGCACAGCAGCGCATGTCGCGTAGAATAATAAATAAACTAATTAGAGAATTTCTAAAAATAAATTATTTTCTACTAACTTTATGATTATTGAGCCATTTTTTCATTGCTACTATTTATATCTACTATCTACCCACGTACATAAAAGGGCAAACTTGAACATCGTAAATATATGAAATTGATGGGAGAACAGGTAATCATGATTGATTTGATGAGGTTGATAGCAAAATACCCAAAATGACTAGACACGTTATAAACTCGTATCTCCTTCGTATTAATAATAATATTATGACGTGATGAGGATGATTTATTAGGAAATTTCCAATTAGCAAAAATCACGTCATTGTTGGAAAAAACATTAATTCGCCCGTCTATCTGACGTTCAGTTTGTGCAAACGATCGCAAACATTATTAAATAGTCGCTTAAGGAAAATTTTGGAAAAAATAACAGGGAGTCAGTAGATACCTACTCATAATTGTCTATTGTATAGTTATTGGTTACCTCCTTACTAAGAAACGTGTTTTAAATTTATGCAACTGATTTATGATACATTAATGAGCGCTTTTATTATTAATGTGACGATCCACGTTTACCGTATCGTGGTGACACGTAAAAGGCAATAAACGTACGTTCCTTATCACAATAAAGCTGCAGCTCTTTCAAAAGATGAGATACACAATGTACGTAGCTCTGCTTCCTCCAAAGGAAAAAAATCATCATTTTCTTGCATCTCTTTCACATACCGTAACGTCTCCGTAGATCCCTACAATACTACTTGCTGTGACGACAATTTTGAAAGTATGGAATATAGTTACAAGGATAATATTGAAGTGTGAGTGGATTCCAAAAATTTTAAAAAGGTCAAACGTCAATGTGCTGATGGTTTTGCTTTTGTTCTTAAACATATAAAGCTGCAGCTCTTTCTTACACTAAATAACAACAGTCGAAAATGAGACAAAATGTGAACGTATGTCTGCACCCCTCAAAGGAAACTTACAATCATTATCATACATCTCCCTCATTCGTATAAAGAAAGTGAAACGCAATTCCCGTCGCTATAATAAGACATATCTGTTTCCTACAAAAAAAAAAAAAGTAGTATGTATTTTAGAGGAAACAGACTGTGTGTCTCATATTTTTTATCTCCATTATTTAATGTGTAAGAAAGAGCTGCAGCATTATGAGGATAAATAAGTAAAACTTCTTTACGCACGCTTGACTTGGGGAGTAAGCTGGTGAATGCGTGAAGATAGCGTTACGAAAATGATCGGGCGAGGCGAACGGAAGTCGAGAGGGAGATATAAGTTAGTGAAGAAAGAAAAAGAGAGAGTTAAGTTTCGTGTACTACTGTAGGGGCAAGAGAGAGAGGTGCGAGCACACATTTTCTTTCTCTCTTCCTCTCATAGAAGTTTTACTTCAGTCGTGTGGTCTAAAGCACACTCGTATTTTTTTATACCGTCACGGTACCGTAATCGGATCGTCACGGTAATAATAAAAGCGCTCATTGGTTGCATACCAGTTGTTTAACTGTTAAAAAAGTGATTACTAGTAAGGTCTAAATAAGTATTCTATAAGCTCAATTTGCAAATATCTTTATTGATTTCTTTATAGAAAAAGATCGGCGTTTGAAAAAAATACGTACATTTCTTTTTGTTGAAAAATTATTTCATCAACCTCAAAGAAAGAATACTTACGTATTTAACTTTAGTATTTATGTATGTATGTCGATCGTCCGGTTCATTAGTCAGACAACTCCGAAAAATCGAAATTTGAGTTGAGTGTGCAGTTAGGCCATCCGCTCACGGAGAAACTGAAAACAAACCAGTCGTCAACGCAATCGCAATCAACCTCCTGAACAAAATCGACAGCGACCAGGAGGTCGCCGCGGCAGTCGCGTTTCAGTTGAATTGTTGACAGATTGCCATGGTAATGACTCACAAACTGTCAAGTTTTGTCATGTTTTGACAAATCAGATCAGAAAAATATCGATTTTGTTCTGGAGGTTGCTTGCGATTGCGTCGACAACTGTTTTTTTTCAGTTTCTCCATGAGCCTTTATATGTAAAAGTGTTCCTCTATCTGTTCCAATGCAAAAAAACAAAAGGTTGATGTTTTCTGGGTCATTATTAGGATATTTCAAAATGTCGTACTAGTGTATCGAACCGTTATGCCTGCCGGTGTTTTTTATAGCATATTTAATGTGTAAACGGTGACCGAACAAGTCAGAATGAAACCAACTCAGAACCACCTCATAAAAGTCATTAAAAGTGATGAAAAAAATAGGTTAAATAGGTTACGTTAGGTTAGGGTTATGAACTATTTTAAAATTATTTTTTTCATAGCTTTCAATGACTTTTCAAAGAGGTGTTGAGTTGACTTTATTTTTAGTTGGCATGGAACCTGTAGAATTCTCATTTCAAGACGTACTTTAAACTCATTTCTCATTAATGCCTACGTACATCGATCGTCAAGTTGATTAGTCAGACATCTCCAATTACTACGTTTTTAGATAAAGAGAAAATCAATATTCGAGTGCTCGCCATTAATCAAATATTATTTGGACATGTCTGTGTTTACATCTTGAAATGAGAATTCTACACTATGCTCTTTGGATGCTTAGTATTCGAAGTACTTACTTATTTTTTAACACTGCTTGATTATAGCGCATTACAGTATTTTTGGCGCGTTGTAAATGTATCTAAATATCGAAGAAGTCACTTATTAGACCAGTGGTTGCCCATCTTTTTTTGACCAGGGACCGCCACGATACTTATTTGTTCTCACAGGGACCACAATATACAATAATTTTCAATTTCAATTTCAATTTTTCAATTCAATTCAATTTATTCACTAAAAACATAACAAAATTGAAATTTCAAATCGTTTAAAAAAAAGAAAATATTAAGATTAAAGCATATTTAAGCAATTTAAATAATGTAAACAATTTAAACATCAATGAACAATTTAAAAATCAATGAAGCAAATCAGACTAACAGCAATAAAGCTTGCTGTCTAAATTATGCTTCATTGATGCTGATGTCGATATTCAAAGTGATTCTATTTAACAACAAGACTGCTCTCCCGACTGGCATAACCATTGGCAAGTTAGTTCTGCAAACCGGGAGGTAAAACAGTCTATGCTTTCGGTGACGGAGATAACCATCGGGAACATAGAAACTAATGCTCTCCATAATAGCCGAGTTTTCGAACCGTCCACGAATCAGTCTGAAGAAATGTGTTATAATGAGCACATCCCTTCTGACCCGTAGACGGTTCATACCGAGCATGCCCAAGAGAAAGTCGGTAGGGTAGAGCCACGGGTAGTAGCCGTACTCCCTCAGGTAAAGAAATCTCAGAAATTTCGAGCTAATGAGCTCTTCTTGGACTTCTTCAGCCACCTCTCCAACACTAATAACAAAAAGGTTACGAATCAGCTTGTGGATACCTTTCGATTCGGTTTTGTAGTAAAATTAACGAATGTTTCGCTGACCACATTTTAGATCTCGCGGACCACGTGTGGTCCACGGACCACCAGTTGGGAACCACTGTATTAGACACTGAATCAAAATAAAATAAAATAAAGCGAAAGAAACTCGCAGTTTTAGCAAAAACCATAAACAATAAAAATTAAAACATAAGTTGTTTTGTAAAAACTATCTTAATAAAATTTCGAACAAAATCGGTGTTGCCACAATAATGAAATGTTTTATTTAAAAAAAATGGTTGTCTGTAAAGTCGGTTTACGGACAATAATTTTACGTGATAACGTCATATAATAACGATGGAGTGGAAGAGAGATAGATAGTCACAAGCCGAACGCTTAGGCCGAATGCTTGTTCCGCGCTCTCGCTTGCACGCTCGGCTCAGGCGGAACGTGACAATGAGTCATGCTTTTTCGTGAGTGCAGCCGGCGTTCATCGATTTATAAGACGTTATCACGTCAAAAAACTCTTAAATATATATTTTCGTCTTATAGATCGATGAACGCCGGCTGCATGCACGAAAAAGCATGACTCATTGTCACGTTCCGCCTGAGCCGAGCGTGCAAGCGAGAGGGCGGAACAAGCGATAGAGAGGCACGATCGGCCTAAGCGTTCGGCTTATGACGCATCAATGCAATTTTTCATCAATGTTTTATTATGACGTTATCACGTAAAATTATCGTCGCTAAACCGACTTTACAGTCAACCAAATTTTTTTAATTAAAATTTTTAAGATGAGTTGTTTAAAAAATTTTAATAATTCATCAAATGTTTGAAGTTAATTTTCACGTTCTGTGAAAGTTCTGTGATTATTTCAGTTTTATGAAGCAACTGGCCTATAATGATAAAATAACATAACTTGAATAGAACTTACATTTTTGATGAATAGTTAAAATTTTTTGAAACACCCCGTCTTCAGTTTCATTTTATAAAATTTCTTGACTTTCTTGACAAAACGGTAAATATATTAAATAAATCAAAATTCTTACTTCGCATTCCATAGTAAGAGAATCGCTCGCAGAATTCATTTGTGACAATGAATGCAATCGCTTTGGGGTAGGGGTATTTCTGAAACAAAATTATAAAATTAGTATTCTTCTTTGCTCTTGAAATGGTTCCAGAATGTGGTCTCTGCAAAATAAACTTGTTCCAGTCCTTCTCCATTTCTATCGGGATACCTAACCGCTCTAACCAGCACGCTCGATCTCGGCACACACTTCTCGCTTCAGTTGGATTCATACACCGGTTCCCTTCTTTTATTCTGACTCTGATTTGTATCACGAATTTCTCGGGCGTCTCCAACTTTTCTCCTTATAATAACTAATTTTTTCGTCCATTAGTTCAATATGTTCAAGCAATCCTTTCATTATCTTACTCGTTAAAAGGAAACCGGACAGTGATTTTTGAAATAGAACTTCTTTAGTGACTTATAATATATTTAAGAACGGGTAATTAATATGCTTCAAAGGGATATTACGTTTAAAATTTACGAAACGTAGAAATTTTCTTTGAATTATTATGAATATGAATTTTGTAGAAGGGCGACCAGACTATGGAGTTATGTTCCATTAGGCTTCTAACAAGGGTTGTGTATAACAGTTTAATGATTTGTAACGATTCAAAGTTTTTAATTGTTCTTAATTCAAATCCTAATGTTTTCATACACTTATTTACAGTTTGTTGAATGTGGACCGTGAAGTCTAGTTTCTCGTCCATTATTATGCCAAGATTTCGCATTTCAGTTACTCTTTCTAAATTTATTTCATTTATTGAATAGTCAAAAGACAGTAATGCTTTTTTTCTGGAAAAGGTCAATGTTTTCCATTTGTCTACATTTAAATATAAATTGTTTTGTGAGCACCAGTTATTTAGCATGTTTAAGTATATTAAATTGAAGAACTTGACAATGGTTTAACTATATTCCATACTTTCAAAATTACCCTCACGGCTAGTAAGATTGGTAGGGGTAAACGGAGACGTCACGGTGCGGTATTTGAGAGAGATGCAAGAAAATGATGACTTTTTCCTTTGTAGGAAACAGACCTACGTACATTGGAAATCTCATCTTTGGAAAGAGCTGCAGCATTACAGCGACAAGGAACGTATGAATTGCCACGATAATTACAAAAGCGCTCTATGTTAAAATCTATCATCAATATCTAAAGGTGTATAATTGTAGTACCTCAATGCCAGTTTTGGTTTCTGGGGCCCTATAAATGTTTGCATTATCGTTGTAGTTTTGACGACGCTTGGCGGATCCTGGCGCGGCCTAGTTTTTATGATCTGACGCGCTTCGTACGAGGTAGGCATTATTAGTCAATACTGCGCAGGACATACACACATGTATTGTATGTGCAAGTGTGCACTGCGCAATGTAATGTGCACGGTATTAATGCAGAAGCTGATTCGGCTAGGTCCATCGGTCGGCGGACCGCGGCTCTCAAGCCTTGTTCGGTTTCTTGCGTAGGCGTTTGCGGCTTATATGATAGGCGACATATTATTACTAATTTAATCTATTTATTAATTTATTACTGTTTCCTTGACAACTTGGCCCTTCTCACTTGAAAGTCTGCCGACCCCTGACTAGGCTATGCCATCAAAACTATTAAAAATTTTGGCGCATCGCAAAATGTCTAATTCCAACAAAAAATCACACCAAGATTTTTTTTACATTAACTCCACACAGGAGGTCCTGAGGAAAATAATTTCCTTCAGAGCTATGCCATCTGAGATGCTGTGTGGAGGGTCCTTTTGAGGACAGTCAGGGATGAACATTGGTCTTGAAGAGACCCATGTTGTAGGAGAGAGGAAACCCAGAGGCCGCCAAATCGTTCCATAGCCGACCTGTTGAACATAAGAATGAGTCGAAGAAGCGACCCGTTCTCACGTGACAAATGTCAACGTGTACATATGTTGTGGCGCGCGTTTGGCATGTCTCCCGACTATGCACCGGTGCCGAAGGGATCAATAGTTCCTCAGAGCATCTTCCATTGAAATATCAGTAGGACATGGAATGTGTGTGTGTGAATACATTCACACCCGACGCCTGTGCTCTAAAGATTGCAATCCGTTTGTTAGGTTAGGAGTATCTAGGTCGAGGATATTTTTCAGGTATTTTGGAGCTCCAGACCAGAGGTGGCTGCCAAATTCAACCGTGGAGCGCACTTGCGATTTGTACAGGGTTAGGAATGAAAATTACCTACGCGTTTGTATGTGAGGTTTGCCTCTCGGAGTTTTCAAATTTCGGCTGGCTAGTAGCCAGTTACAGAGAAATTCGTGTGTGTGCGTGAGTGCCACCGAAAGTAGATAGAATGCATTGTAATGTTCAGCTCAATCGGATATCGGGATATGGGTTAATTTCCCCTTTCAAGATTGCATTCATTCAAGAAAACAAAATGTAAATCACAGTTGTTTTGCACCAGTGTTTCTTAGAACAGATCAATCAATTCACACCCACTCAATTCGCATGTAACACTTAGCATGGCCCGATTCAAGTCACTCTTTTCTCTGTACATCGGGTCTACCTTCCCAGACGATCGCTCCTGATATAATAAATACCGCGAATAAGCAAGCTTTCTTATGATCAATTTGAAGTGGAAGGTCTCTTCAGGTAAGTTCCTTAAGGGGGTATTCTAGTCTAGAAAAAAAACCATTTTTTTTTCTTCATATTTCCAAAGTTTAAATATTCAAAAATATTTCCTTAAAAGGATTTTTCGAAATTCGCATTATTTTAAAAGTTATAACCATTTTAACTTCGCAGTTTAGTCGGAATTTAACCAAAATCTAAATAGAACCAAATTTTAAACATATTTTTCTCAAAATCACTTTTTTCGAGACGGTTGACACGATATCTCAAGTTCTACTAAACCAATGTACTTGAAATTTGGTTTGAGCCCTCTATATACATTACTTTATCGCATGAATCAGAACTATCACAAAATTTTAATTTTTACTATTCTAAAAAACCTCGGAAAGGTAAAAAAAACTGGTAAAAAAGTGTTTTTTTGGATTAAAACTTAATTTGGTATTTTTCTCGGATTACTAGGAGGGTTACAATCGTGTCAAACAGGGCGCGCCATATTTTTGAGACCCCCCACTTCAACACACTTTAACTAACTAACTTTTTTTTTTTTAAATTTTTTCGTTTGATTTTTTATTAATGTATTATTTAATGTTTTGTAAATATTTGGTAAAATAATGGCTACAAAAATATTATTGTTTTTTTATTGCACCTGAAAAATCACCTACAATTCATGCTTCTTTACTAGAATACCCCCTTAACAGCAAGTTATTCATTAGGTATTTCTGAAACAGGTCCACTTCTTTAGCACGCATTTCTCCGCAGGACTCGCCGGAGCGAGATGCCTTAGGTTCCTACAACCGTATATTATGTATGGTGCTCACGCATAACCAATACGGTATAATTATGTTTTCGGTGTTTTTCCTAATCACTGCAATCTCTTGGCCGTTTACGCCGACTAACCACTAACAGACAGACTACAAATTTCTTTTTATGTAGTCTCACTGGCTCCAGGCGCTTGGGAACAGTTGGGACTCTAGTGCGGAATTCACATTACAAGCGCACCTCTACCTTTGTAAGAAAGTCGCTTCTTTATCATAATAACTACATATTGGGAGGTTGTAACTACTACAAAAGTTGCTACGCTGTTGAAGTAAATTTAACAAAAATAACAATTTGTTCCCTATCTAAGAAAATATTACACAACAAGAGAATCAATAGTCAGTAAAGGACTGTATTTAATATTTATGCTTTTGATACTTATAATTCTTGGTGTAATTCCATCATAATATGATTTTAAACAGTTTTAAACTTTTTCACTTATTTTATTTGACCGTTACTGGTTTCAGCCTTTTAAGGCCATCTTCAGACTGGTAAAATGATTCCTTAACCCCTCAAAACAATTTCTTCACTTTCAGAGCATCTCATGTAGGTCTCATAGAAATCGACGTGCCTCACTTACTATCGTGGTTAGAAATATATAACGGTGTTAGAAAGAAAAAATAGCACGCTTTATATTAAAATCTAACAATGAACTACAAAATAATTAAAATATACACTTTTATGAAACCAAATTATACAGACATTATTTTATATTAATTATTTTTGACAACGTTTTTGAGACATTCTTTTGACATTTTTGCCTAATAAAATATTAATGTGAATATATATATTTTTTATCAGCAATTTTAGTCAGAAAACACGTAAGATGTGCCATTTTGAAAACTTTTTTATGTTTGCATTCAAAAATTATAAGTTTATTTCTACTTATAAAATTTTAAAGCGTATTACATCACTCGGATGCGTTCAGAGTTTTGTAGCATAGTAACGGTAAAATAAAATAAGAGGAAAAAAGATTTGAACATGTTTTAACATAAGGATAATAATATTTAAGGACAGTCTAAGCATAAAGGCCTTCCCTCACGGAGTAACTGAAATGAAACCAGTTGTCAACGCATCGGCACTTTTGCTTGTGTGGTAGTTGTTTTTCAGTTGCCTTGTTAACAGGTTGCCACGGTATCGCTCACAAATTTCGAATTGCGTTGACAACTGGTTTCATTTCAGTTTCTCCGTGAGCGAAGGACTTAATACAAAATTCGCATAATTTAATTACAATGTGATGCAATACAAACACACCAACTGATATGGAGTGTTAGATCTAATATGCGATATCCTGTGTGGAGTTAATATAGAAATAATAAACATACATAACATTTTCATGTTGAAAAAAGGTTATTACAGCAAAGGCAGGTAGACTCGAGGGTCTCGAGGGTTTAGAGGGTCCCGAGGGTCTCAGGGGTTTTTAATGGTTGGATGGGTAGTATTTAGTGGCATATTATTTGGAAATAGGATGAAATATCAATAAGTTGCGATTTATAAATACTTTTTTTTAGTTTTCGATGTAAAGTAGAAAAATAATGTTCACTTCGCAAAAGGCGTTGCTTGAAGAAGTAGGTACTAACCAGGGAATCTGTTATCTTAAAATGTTAATTTATGTAATGTTATCAGCATAATAAAAAAAATAAATTTTGTTTACTTTATTCCTATTTATTGAGTGAAATTGTGGCGTTCATACAACTATTTTTCGCCACTCTAGAATTCGCGAGAAAGAACTACCGCCGCAAAGTACTTGCAAATTCACACTACGCACAGGCACCTACGTATGCACGTATCGGCAGACAAAGTACTCGTGAGCCCGGCTGCCCGACGAATAATAATATGCACCAACTTCGCGAAAGGTCCAGACTCAAGCGTGCATTCACGACTGCAGTGACGAGTACATTCTAGCACCTTCCAGCGCACGTATTGCCAGCGAGTGGAAAGCTACTCGGCCGCTCGCTCTTATATAAAGCGGCCCGCTAAACTACAAACTTGTTCAGTTCAGTTCAAGTCAGTCTCGCCTCTTTACAGCGAAGCAGTGTAACTCTCAGTGCCCGCGCATCAGCTCTCTCTCCTCCCAGGGCAGCTTCCTTCGTGGACATCACAAGGACTATCTGCCGGTGACTCCACTCACCGAGTCACCACCGTTTCCATCCGCAACGCGCGTCGAGCAACGGCCTGGAAGATCAGGTCTTCTCCGCAACGAGCGTCGAGCAACACTCTGGTGACCTGCAGGCCCGTGGCCTGCTCCACCACAGCATCTCCGACCTGCTTCACCCATCATGACCGAGCACCCGCAACGTTTCATTCTACGGCACTTCATCATCTCATGTTACACCGACCGACCTCAGCTACGTAGCTCATCATTCTTCAATAAACGACTGGACTCGCAACCAACACGGATGCTTTTCATTTCTCTCTCTCCGTCTCCGTTCCCTCATTTAAAGAATGTCAATATTTTTCTTTATTGATTACTTTGTAATTACATAATTTGAGAATTTTGTTGTGGTGGTCAAGATGATATTAAATGAATGAAATTGCCGTTGAGATCTATATAGATATTAACACTCCAATTAAAAATGGTAACAGCGTAAATAATTTATGTGGCAGTTTTGGGGGGTGCCAATTTTGTTTGATTGAAAAAAAAACTTGATTCATAAAGCGCCTGGCATCTAGCGCACGTTGTTCTATCGATTATTCATTTGATTTTAAAAGGCCCGGTTCATTTTTGAACACAACCTAAGTTGATTCATGAACGTGTCCTAAGTTGATCTATGAACGTATCCTAAGTTGATTTGAACGCATGCATAGGTACGTCATGGGTTCTTAACGTGGCGATAACGCCCCCTTGTGGGCGTTTGACACTTTCAGGGGGGGCAGTAGAAGACCCAGAGAAAATTAGGGGGCGTTGAGATGGCGTTGAGTGAGGGTGTGCACAGGTTAAAAAAATATGGTCTAAAAAAATTAAACAAGCACGCTAATCACGTACTATAATAAAGCAAAGCAAACTTTAATATTGGTTAATTTTTGTTATTGTATGTATTGTAATCATTTTTATCAAGTGTGCAAAAATTCATATATTTCATAAAATATATAATGAAAACAAAAAGGAAGCAATCTGGTTCTTAAAATACAAAAGAATTGCTTTTTTAACTTGCTGAACAAAAAGGTATAACATATATAAAATATTTTTAATCGAATTATTGATTCCATGACAGTTGAGCCCCTCCCCCCCTCCCCATGGTCATATAAATTAAACAACCCCCCCCCCCCCTAGGGGGCGCCACTATCACGTTGAAAAAAAAAAAAAAAAAGTCATAGATCCGGGCCGGTTGTTACAAGATGAAGATGCTACTAGTGAAATAACAGAAATAATAATAAGCAAAATAAAATATCAAACATAGTAAGTATATAGTACAGAGAAAGAAAGAAAATACAAAAATAAAGCAATAACATGATAATTGTAATGAGTTACATAATGTTGTACAGCATTTCAATTTGTTTAACTATTTTCATACATAAAATGTTTATTTCAGTCGCCAATCAACAAGCAATTATAACCATGCAATTAATAATAACCATGCATGTTGCAAAACACGCGTTTTTCCACATGCATAGTACACAAACCGCTACAGACATGAAATAATAAACAAAACTAATAAAGTACAAGTCGCTAGTTATGGCGAGATAAATCAGCCGGAGATGATTCATCAGTAATATTGTACGATAACCTTTATAATTATTTCACTTGCATCACATTTTAAAAAAATCCGTTTCAGGCAAATAAGACATTCAGTATTTTTTTTTATTGTATTTTTGAACCTTGGTGATTTTTTGAAAATTTCAATCTAAAATTTTTTAAATCCATTTTTTATAAACCGGAAAGACGGGACATAAATTTATTAAGTACCTGTAACAAAATTCGCAGGCAATAAAGCAAGTGAATTTTATGCTACTTCCACACCAAAGCCAACCTTTCAACTTCGACGTCCAAAATGGCGGGCATCGAATAGCTGATTCGGCGCTGTATCTTATCAGCTGCCTTCAATTATGCAGGCGATGCTTCGGTTTCCTTAATATTTTCATAAGATTTCGATTCGTAAAGCTAAAAAAATAAAAATTTTAAGCAATTTTGATCCGCTACAATAATATTTTTACCACTTTCCCGTAATAATATTGCGCAGCCCATTGTATTGAGCCAAATTGTCCAAACGTTTGCAGTTTGAAGTTGGCCCCAGTGTGGCCGCACCATTAGTGTCAAATTCAAAAATTGTAGCAATATAAAAAATAAACAGTGAGGAATTTTACAAAATTTATTAAATATTATCGGAGACATAACATTTTCATGTAGTGACGTCACGACCCCAAAAAACGGATTTATTTAATTAAAAAAAAAAAAAAAAAACTATAAATTTCTAAAAGAATTTAGTAACATTTTCGTAATCTTAGTAGAAAAATCTATCCACACGATTTTTTCCAAGTCATTGTGAAATCCATGCAAGTGGCCTATTCCAACCCCGAAATTTCTGAACGTGGGATTGTTTTTTTACGTCTTTGGTTCATTCTCCCTGTCTTCATTTTTATGATTCATGTTAACATCATAATAATTTAAATTAAATCTAAATATTTGAATTTTACTTTTGTTTGAATGAAGCGGAATCATGGAGCTGAACCTCGGCAGATATAATCGATGTCGAAGACCATGCAATCTATCAACTTTTGGTTGCAATCACGCACACACACGCGGACATATGTACGAAATAGATGGTATTACTAACTCGGGATTTAGCCCAGTTGGTAAAGGGCGGTTGATACCGATCACTGGGTAAGAAGGTTCAAACCTCAGTCAAATAAAAAAAGGTTTAAAAGAAATTTGTTAACAGATGTGTTATAGTTAAAAAAACGTTGTTTATAATGGGTTGGATTTTTAAGTTTTCTGTAGAAAAAAAAAGTTTTTTTTCAAAATCGATCTTTTTTGGTCTTCTAACACAACATAAAAATAAGTGAAAAAGCAAATCGCTGCAATTCTTTTCCACGTACATATTTTGAAACGAAATAAAATAAATAATACATTATGATAAAAACAATTTAATGAATGCGAAAATATATAACATTGCTGTTTATGTAATGTAAAAGGATTCCTGTTTCTATCGGGATTGCAAACCCGCGGCTTCCGCATCGGAACAGACACTTTTATTTTAAAAAAATCGCCAAGCAGGTGATACTATGGAATAATAAATGTACACAATATTAACACATCGCTTAGACATCTGTTCATATTGAAATGTATGTGTAAAAGAACAAGGATTCAGTACAATATCACTTAAAAAACGGATACATGTTTGTGCATCAAAGGTCATTGCGATGTCTTTAGTTGTTGAATGTACCTACACCTACAATAGAGTGAAACATCATTACATAGTATAAAATGAAGTCTTAGTATAGAATGCTGTCTGTACGCTTAGATATTTTAAACTACGCAACGGATTTTCATGTGGTTTTCACCAATAGATAGAGTGATCCAAGAGGAAGGTTTATATGTATAATATATGCGTTTATATGTAGAGAAAAGCCGAGAAATTCAAAGATTCAATTCAGGCAGCGTGCAGTGGGCTGGCAAGCGGGCGGTGTGGTTATAATATGTACGCAAATTAAAAGATGGCGTTGGTTATAAAGGTTAGGTAATGACGTTGTGTTTCGTTAGCCACAGCAACGTGTGGCCGAGACTGCTAGTAATATTATAAAAGAAAGTGTACTTCAATGTGCGGGCCGCTAAAACTCAGAAACGAGTCCCGGTACGATCAAGGGAGCTATATGGTGTGGTAGCCCTCTAACCCCCTTCCACGAAGTAGGTTCCCGTTTTTACCCGAAGGGTGTACTTTTGAAGTTATAAGGGCTGGAAGTTTCGCAATTTCTAGACCTATTGTTTTTACATTAGTTCCTCACGGGAGACCCTGAGGGATTTTTTCCCTATTTCATCTTTGAGGATGCTGTGTGGAGGGTCTTCTTAGGGAAAGTTTTTGAATTTTTGGAATTCACTCACACTTCAATATTATCCTTGTAACTATATTCCACATTTTCAAAATTATCGTTACGGGAAATGGTATTGTAGGGGTCTACAGAGATGTCACGGTGAGGTGTGTGAGAGAGAAGCAAGAAAATTATTACTTTTTTCCTTTGAAGGAAACAGACCTGTATATAATAATATGTATCTCATCTTTTGGAAGAGCTGCAGGCATTGTTGTGATAAGGAACGTATGTCCATTGACTTTTTTGTGCCGTCGCTAAATAATTACCAACATTACGACAAATGACAGGCTTTTTGTATAAGATTTCATGTATATTAACGACACGCATTGTCAATTTCCAAAACTAGTTAGGTTCCATACAATAAACCGGTTCCATTATTACTTACGCTTAACGCAATTGGCACAAGAGCCCACTATAAACTATAAAATTATTTTATGAAAAACAAATACCTTTGTATTACACCACTATTTTATTAACAATATCAACATGTTTCGAAAACTATGTTTTCTTCGTCAGGATAATAAGTCAATAAGTCGTGTGAAGAAATATAAAATTATTGTCGGTTTTGTTTTAAGATTGCCCAAAGGTCGTCTACCGCAGGTGTAATCGTATTGTTGTTTTGATAAACTAAATGTGTTCTGAATGGTAAACACAAACACAAACAGGTTTAATTATCATAATTATTATTATTTTTATTGTAATGACTAACGAGTTCCCGGCACGCGTTGCAACATCACTTACATAAAGATTTTTTTTCCCTGCGTGTCCTTTCCAATTCATCCCCTTCTCCTCCCGCATCCCCCCTCCTTCGTTCACCTCCGGGATTCCCTTCCCGCTCCCACCTTCCATCCCTGTCGCTGAACCACACAATCAAACTACTATACAAATATCTAACGCCAGAGCTCCCTATTATATATAGAAACCCTCACGGTCACGCGCACAACTCACCAAGTTTCATCGCAATCGGAAGAAGAGGAAATAATTTCGTAACGCCAGAGCTCACTAATATATATAGAAACCTTCGCGGGCGTGCGTATAACAACTCACCAAGTTTCATCGCAATCGGATGAATGGTTTAGAAACGCACAAGGTACAAACAAAGAAACATCAATTTTTATAAATTAAGATTTCTAATAAATGTATTACGAGTAACGCAAGTAGCATATGCGCAAAATTAATATCCCTCTCTCTCTCTCTCTCTCTCTCTCTCTCTCTCGTTAGCTTTATACAACTCTCATTCACATAAAATTGAAAAAATATAGTTTACATTTTTATGGCACTTAAAAATTATAAATTATAAATTTCAATTGATAATCTATATTAAAGTGGTTCATTGAATTAAATTAAAATAATGATAGATTTCTGATGTTTTATTATTATTTAAAATAACAGACAGTTAGATAGCCTCCACATCTATAAGCCCCAACATATTAAATAAACAGAGAATTCAAGTAGTTGCTTTTCGCACTGATTTTATGTACAATTCTTGTTCACAGACATTGCGTCTTGTAAGGAATGAAGATTGCTCTTTTGAAATTACATGTATTTAATTTCAAATACACTTGTTACAATGTGATAAACGAGTACACGGATCAGGTATGTATGTACATATCTATATCTTTATTATTTTTTAATATTATTTAAATACAAAAAATTACTAAATATTTACATATATTGCTCTGGATTCTAGCGTTTTCAGCCTATGTATTATCTATGTCAGTTTATTTTTCATTATCATTATTACGATCCCTAAATGTATTTGAAAATGTATTTTGAAACAAAAATTACAAAATACCTCAGCATCAGGTAGTTGAAATTCCAACTACAATACATATTTAGGAAGTAATTGAAATACAAATACAAAATACGTATTTGTATTTCAAACACGTATTTCAATTACAAGTAATTCAAATACTGCCCAGCCCTGCCTACATAATATTGCAGTTCTTTAAATATTATGCTTTCTGTACGTAAATAGACATAACACATTTAAATTCAAATAAGACACCAGGAAAATCAAATAAAATTCAATTTAAATGACGTAGGTACATTTAATTTAAATGCAACAATGTTATGATTTATGAATAATGATTTTTCAACACAATCAACAACATCATCACTTAGAAAAGGTGGTCTTTATGGATTAAAACAAAATGAATATTATTTATCACTATTATCGGAAAAGTAAACACGATTATAATCGCAAGTGAACGCACTTGACCAACAAACCTGATTTGAAAGAGATTTAGTGAAATAATGGCAGATCTTGCAAAAATGTCAACTTTTCAGAATTTTGGCGTATTTTTCAGATAGTCAAAATATGGAACATTTATGTACATATCCCAAAACTGAAAACTGTTTTTGAAAGGTAATAAAAGACACTTTCAAATTTTAGAATTCAAAATAAACATATAATTATTAAAATACATAAATTTTGCATGTTAACATAAAAAAGTTTTAAAAATGGCTCACCTCACGCTTTTTCTAATTGAAATTACTAATAACAAAAAAAATTGAAAACAAATACATATTTTGTTAGAAACATGTATTATTAACCATTCTCATTTTTATGTCTTTTTATATAAAAATAATTAATAAAAAATTTTCAAAGTTTCAATTTTTTTTTTCAAATTGCGATTCATAACTTTGGTGTCATAAAGGTGTACATTTTACTTTTTTTGTCGTTATTTTTTAGATTAGACTGCAAAACACGGTGTTTTGCCTTTTTAACACTGCTTAAAACATAATTTTCACTCTGATAGTAATGGAGTTACCGCGATTTATACGAGACGCATGTGAGCTAGGAGAAATATGCTCTCCTGCCATTCAAAGAGTAAACAAGAGAATTGCATAGTGATTCCATAACATATAACATTCTACTTCAGTACGTAAACAATAAACACGGGAATTACCTTTTCAGTGAGGACCGTCATGATGAAGGCAGCTTATAAATTTTTCCACTAAATGAACATTTTCTTAGCTTGTTAAAACACGACACCTGCGTTTACGTCGACAGAATCCACTAACTCAACCGATTAGTGACGAAATTAAAATAATGAGATCTCGAAGACGAGTTAATAATTTATTAAGATACTTAAGAAACTGAGACTGACGTGAACACTGAATTTATACGTGGTGTCTTCTGCAGAAGCGTTCGGCCGCGGAGAACGCCGTCGCGTCAGTCGTCAGTGCGATCACTTGCACCGCCAAGAGACTGAATGCCAATCAGCGATCTCGGCTCTCGGCTGCTTTCTGTTAGTAGAGGTATCCATTGCAATACCGGGACAACATAGTCAAGCCCATTCTACTTGGGACTGTGAATACTTTAACCTTGCCGTTACTGACTTAGAAAACTGTCCGCTTTTCCCAAGATTCTTTATTTTATATGACAGACCAACAGTTTACATTAAAATAAATCATTATAATATCCAAGTTAAAATAAATCATTATAATATCTATTATTTTTTTTTAATGAAATCCACCCAGGAGGCCCTGAGGAAAATAATTTCCCTCAAGGCCTATGTCATCTTTGGGGATGGTGTGTGTAGGGTTTTTTAAAGGAAAGGAAAGGGAGGAGGTTTCTGGGAAGAAAAAGGGTTTAAGGGGTGGGTAGGAATCTGGGGTTCAGTGTCATCCGCCTGTGTCCTGGTCATCCGCCTCCAAGACCTAGACAAACCTCACCCCATGAACCCGGGCACCCCTGCTAAATCACCAAACATTCCCCCCCCGTGGACCCCCTGCTGGTACATTTCTACCACATTCCCAAAACTCGACACGCGTTGTACTGTATATTGAATGGCGAGGTGTGGTCTGTCATAACGGAGCAGTACCGGATTTACGACTTTTTCAAACGGGGACAAAATGGACCAGTATTCGAGATTATATTTGCCCCGACGGAGGGGGCGTATTGGGATATGGGACGGGGGTATGTTCCCATTCCTCCCTTGCCTAGCTGGGCGTTTTAAGATCTCATGTCATGCATAATCGGTACAAAATCGTGCGTTGTACGCCAGTCGCTCTGTTATGGAGGGGGCGTAATGGGATATGAGACGGGGGGTGGGATGGGATATGGATAAGGGGCACGGCACGGGTCTCAATCGAAACCAGTTCGTGGAACCCCACTTACAACTTGTGAACCCCCATTTCTTTTCGCACCCATAGGCGTCCACCTGGACCACTGCTATAGATGTAAGTATTTGTCTCTTTTTAGCGTCGTTTTCGTTTCATCGAGTTTCAAATCATAATGGTGCTAAAGAAGTTTCGCTTCAAAAAGTGTGGATAGATTTAAAATTTGCATGCGGTTGAAGTGAAACCTTCAGAAAACTAAAATAGATAAGAGTGGGGGGGCTACGAAGCACAGCGCAAAGATGAGAAAGACTATTCTCTCTCAAACTAAATCCTGTAGATGTATGTATTTGTTTATTTCATCGACTTTCAAATCACAACGGTGCTAACTAGTTTCCACTAAATAAGCTAGGTAATATTGGATTGCCACCTCGGTTACGGCAACTTTACTGTCCCGTGTAGTTTGGGCTGCGGTAGTTCGCAATACGGCGGCGATGCCGTGTGACCCACAAATCCTATTCGTCCGCCGGACATTCCGAGCTAAGTCAGTCGCCATTCACAGTGTGCACTTGTGCAGTTCGGACCTTTTGAAAATCGGTTCACGACATCCATTATCCGATTCTCCAATTAGGTGCCATAACTGCAACTTATAAGTGCCGATAATTACGGTTGCTTTCCAGAACTGCTCGAAAGCGTGACAGAGGAGGCTGCAGTCAATAATGCCTGTCTACTGGGACTTTACCTTTTGTCGCATTTCATTCGTCGACGGCCACCAACGACCACTTGCAAACTACTAAAAAACCCTATCCCTGCCCTATCTGCGCATGGCATTCGAAACGGCAAGAGAAACCTTGCAGTCTAAGCTATTGCAACCGTAGCTTGAATTTCAACTGCCGTATTTGAAAATAGGTACAAAAAAAACTGTATGTTTGTAACTTATTGAAGTAAAACATCTTTACGCACACTTGATTTGGGAAGTAAGCTGGTGAATGCGTGACGAGAGCGTTACGAAAATTGTAATCGGGTGAGGCGAAGGGAAGTTGAGGGGGAGATATAAGTTAGTGAAGATAGAAAGAGAGAGAGTTACGTTTCGTATATTATTGCAGGGGCAAGAGAGAAAGGTGCGAGCACACATTTTCTTTCTCTATTTCTCTCATAGCCAGTTACGTTACGTATATCTAAGACACAGTGCAGTGGGCCTATTGTCTGTATCACACTGTAGGAGCAAGAGAGAGCAGTAAAGTTTTACTTCAGTCGTGTGGTCTAAAGCACACTCGCATTTTTTTTGTTTTGTTGAAAATGTATGTGTAGACTTGTAGACCTAGAAATCCTACCAAGAAAGAAATAATATTTTCATGACGCCAGATCTCACTTTCAGACAGTTTACAACTCCCTTAAAAATTACAAAATTTAATGGTCGAAAGCTGCGTGTATACACAAACACGCGAGCCGAACCTGCAAGCTGAAGGAATGAAGCAACTGCAAACGCTTGCGGTCGCTTCGTTCCTTTCTCATAATTCGTGGTTCAGCTCGCAATTTCGCCATTCGCAGCATAACATAAGTTTTAATAAACATATCATAGTTGTGTGCATGTACGCATGTCATACTAATGTTAACCCGTCCCATCAGAAATTATTTTGATTGAAACTGATCTCAGAAGCTGAATTCATTGTGTCGTGGTTTATTGATTAATGATTTTTCTCTACTAAAAAAAAAAACAGTAAGATGTGTAAAATGCATACTACTTTTAACGTAAAAATAAGCTTGCTTTCGGGAGCCCCAAATTATGACGGCCTGGAAGGAAGGCCTTCGAAGTAGCAGTCTTTTAAAAAGTTTTTCAGGACTGCATCCTGCTGCTGTAGACAACCTGCGATGTGGGAGGAGGCACGAATTAAAGTTAAATGTTAAGTTTTACGTCAACTACATTAAATGAATAAGTTAATACTTTCTCTATTTTAACATTACTAACCTACAAAGAATCTGGTTTACAATGCGTAGGTACTCTAAAACCTCAGCGTATGCGCATGTGACGTCAAATGCCCCCTCACCGGAACCGAAGACAGTACCGTAATTAATAGTAATTTGTTGGTTTACCGCTCCGTACAGGTTGAATTATACGCAGTGTACTTATACAGTACGACAAAACCAATCAATTCTATTACACTTTATTAACCCCTCAGGCTATTTTTTTCGCTTTTCGGAACAACTCATGTAGGTCTCATAGAAATCGTTGTGCCTCCTTTACCATCATGGTTAGAAATATGATCCAAACGGTGTTAAAAGAAAAACACCACGCCTTATATTCAAATCTAATCATCATAAAATAATGAAAATGTACCCCTTTATTAAACCAAAGTTTTCGACCGCAAGTTGAAAAAAATTATTTAACTTTACATGAAACGATAAAAAAAAAGTTTATAATATATTTGCCAAATAAAAAAAGTGTTTGTATTTATTTTTTTTAATTATTACCAGTAATTTTAGTAGAAAAAACGTGTACCTTATAAAAATAAATTCTGTTTGCTTTGAAAATGTTTATATTTACGCTATGAAATTTTTTAATTTTAAATTATAAAATTTCATTTCCAAAAAAAATTTTCGGATGCGTTGAAAAATATTTAATTTATTTAGATTTTATTGCGGAAATTTTTTGACTTCTCGACAAAATAGGTCCGAGACCTGAGGGGTCAAAATGAAGAACCGTATTTTTTGCATTTATAAACATATATCCAAGGGCTACAAAAGAGAGGTGGCTTCTAAACTGAATAGTGACGTGTACTTCCGTATATGTAGAATAAAATGGAATAGGGTATTATTGAAGTTAGAATAGTATATATACAGTTAGAATGATTTAGAAAGTGGCTTAACAGATATAAGTGTGCCTATTTACATAATATTATTAGAGAATACATTTCACATCCAGCGAACGATTGGCATGATGTTGAGCTAGGTTAGTACCTACATGTTAATTAGGTGCTAGTTTGGGCCAAATTAAATTGGGCTAGATTCATTTAGGTGTTGAGTTAGTTAAATTAAATTAGATTGTTAAGTTAGGGTAGGTTCAGTTACGTGATAGGTAGGATAGATTAAATTAGATTTTTAAGTTATGTTAGGTTCAGTTACGTGACAGGTTAGATAGATTAAATTAGATTGTTATAAAATATATAATATGATAGATAAATAAATTAATTAAGAAAACGTCCTTACAATGTCACACTATATCTTTACTATCATCATTGGAACGTTCACAATTGGCATAATTAACTATCTTTGTGTAATCCCAGATTTGCTGTCAACTTTCCCTATAATTAATAAAATTAAGTTAGATTAGGTTCAGCTACGTGTTAGGTTAGCTAGATTAAATTAGATTGTTAAGTTAGGTTGTCTTCAGTTACGTTGTTTTCATTTACATGAAAGGCGATGGCTAGATTAAATTAGATTGTTAAGTTAGATTAGGTTCAGTTATGTGCCAGGTTAGCTAGATTATATTAGATTGTTAAGTTAGGTAAGGTTCAGTTATGTGCTAGGTTAGCTAGATTATAATAGATTGTTAAGTTAGGTTAGGTTCAGTTAAGCGATAGGTTAGCTAGATTAAATTAGATTGTTAAGTTAGATAAGGTTCAGTTACGTGCTAGGTTAGCTAGATTATATTAGATTGTTAAGTTTGGTTAGGTTCAGTTACGTGATAGGTTAGCTAGATTAAATTAGATTGTGAAGTTAGGTTAGGTTCAGTTATGTGCTAGGTTAGCTAGATTATATTAGATTGTTAAATTAGGTTAGGTTCAGTTAAATGTTAGGTTAGCTAGATTAAATTAGATTGTTAAGTTAGGTTAGGTTTAGTTAGGTACGAGGTTAAGCAAAATTATTATTTGGCCAAATTAAATTAGGCTATGTTCATTTAGGTGTTAGCTACATTAAATCAGATTTTATGTTACGCTAGGTGCTAATTAGATTAGGTTAGGTTCAGTTAGGTGTAAGGTTTGCTAGATTATATTAGGCTGTTAGGTTAGGTTATAAAATAAATTAAATAAGGTTAGGGTCAGTCAAGTGACAGGTTTGCCAGATTAGGTTAAGCTGTTACGTTAGGTTAGGTTCAATTAGGTGCTAGGTTAGGCAATTTTAGATTACACAGGTTGTTACGTACAAAATACAAACATTCCCGGGTTACGAATAACCTGACAATATTTCTACTATCATTTTCTACTACCATCGCAGTACGCGAAAACTATTGTTTATATGGTAATTGAGGACTTATAAACGTGTAGTTTGATAATCCATTTGTTGCATATATTTGCTTTAATAAAACGGCAAAGTAAGTTCTAATGTAAGGTGGCAGGAACGCGGCTATCACAAACCAATGAAAAATGACATTTTACAGCGTTAATGTGATAACGCTATGCGGTTTGCCTACAATCTACTATCGTGACCCACTATAACATACAATGTAGGTAAATCAATTAGTACGCACACAATAACTATGTGTATCTGATGTATTTTTAAAGTTTTTACACGATTTCTGGTTTTATGAAACTGTGTACATTCAACGATAAACTTTTAACAATTTCCAATAATTCTTTTTAGATTTTATAAACTTGTGCTAATACATGTACGTATATGTATATGCGTATGTTTGTGTGTATGTATTTAGATTTTATAAACTTGTGCTAATACATGTGTATGTGTATGTATGTGTTGATGTACGTGGATATATGTGTATGTGTATGTATGTGTTAATGTACGTGGATATATGTGTATGTGTGTAGATACATATATATATATATATATATATATATATATATATATATATATATATATATGGACGAGAGAGAGGCAGAGGGAGGTTTTGCAAGGGAAACATGGTAGCGGTAGGGGATATGAGTGGGTAAATTTGTAAAATCCACGCTTTTAACACGGATAGCTGTATAAGGGCAGTTCACGCGTCTATTTGTAAATAAACCAGATGGAAAAACAAAAAAATGTTTACGTAAATCCAAAAGCACGTCAATAAACAGAATTAAAACATAAACACGTTCTTTCTTTGAGTGGCGTTGCAACGCACGCCGGGTATTCGCTAGAACCTAATAAAATAAAATAAACAATTAGGTAGGTACCTAATTTGTTTTTTTTTTAATTATCGCTTTTAAAAGAGC
Organism: Glyphotaelius pellucidus; assembly: GCA_936435175.1. Classification (NCBI taxonomy): domain Eukaryota; kingdom Metazoa; phylum Arthropoda; class Insecta; order Trichoptera; family Limnephilidae; genus Glyphotaelius; species Glyphotaelius pellucidus. Next base: position 41,815,568 of record OW386542.1, on the reverse strand, counting down.
TTATAGTTGGTTAACAAAATAATCAAAAAAACAAAAATTCAGAAAAAGTTACGAACTAAGAGGAATACAAACGCTACAAATATTTCGATTCTCATGCCTTTAAAATTTAAAATCGAGCCTCTTATTTGCACGAGACAAGTAGAAAAAGCGGTTTTTATTTATTTTGTGCACAATTTTATAAGAATGAAAAAAAATTAGAACATACAAAACCTTAAAAATAGTCTTAGCCATAAAGGGGTATTTTTTTCTTCATAGTTAAGTCATGCAAAAACATTTTTTTAGTGACTTACTCTTATATTTTTTGTTATGTAATTAATAATTTTATTGTAATTCTAATACATAGAAAAGCTAGAAAAAGCTTCAGTTTAACCGTAGCATATTTTTTGATGTTCATAATATAAACCGATTCATCGTAAAGATTAATCTAAATAGGATTTCACGTATAGTTTCATCTTAATATCTTTCCATTGGAAGTAGAGAACAGAAAAAGATAAATTTACTTATACTTTTCACATAATACGTTATATTTTTATGTTAAAAAGGCAACGGTAGTAAGTAAACACATAGAAGGACAATAATACATATTTATATTGTAATTAATTAACGTTTTCATGCCGTTGTACAGGTGGCGCAATGTTATGTTAAGTTATTCTTCTCATTTATCTAAAAATATTTGGCATTATTATAAAAAAGTATGTTGAATGTCATTTCGAGCGGAGATTCGTCGAATTCAATTGGTTGGCGTCTTCCACCTCCAGTAATGGACTACTGTCGCGGACGATAGAAAGCGAAGGATGCCTTTAGTCACCCATTTTCTTTTTAAACATGTTTTTTTTTTTTATGTGAACACCGTACAACAGTCCTTGTCCGAAGCAAGTTGAACCAATGCAACCTGACTGTTCAGATCTGGTCACCAAACAAGGGTTTGTCACATCAAGCGATGTTTTGATTTAAAATTTTAAAAAAATACATTTTTTATATGACTTTTGGTTTTGTTTGGATTGGATATGTTGAGCAGAACCCTGAAAAATATGTGGTAAATCTAATTTCATTCACTCCCTATTCATCGCGAAATAAATTATTATATGATATATAAATATACATATTTTTTTTTTATAGATACTACCTGTATAACTGTAATAGATAGTATTGAGTGACAGAAAAAAATTGTTTCTTCCTGCTTGTCATTTTCCTTTCCACCTTTTGGCATTCCCTCCCCACCCCTTCATCCCCCCTCCCCCCTTCCAGATTGTACGCAACTATCGCCCGTCACCACTGATCACACTGTTACGCGTGGGGACGGGGTAACGTGATAATATACGCTCTCTCCTCTGTTACCGTGTTGGTAGAAAGAAACGGAATGCGTAACACGTGACCCGTGCTGGCTGGCCCAATTCCCAGTAGCGACGTGTGATGGAAGGACATATTTTATGTTTTTAATTGAAAAAAATATCATCTGGCAGCAAAATGACATTTACAATTTTTTTACTCAGGAATTGCTGGTTAAAATCCTTCGGGTAAGTTCTGTTACATCTTATATAGATGATTCGCACGGTGACCCTACAGTTGGTCTGCCGACAGTTGGTCTGTCGACAGTTGCTCCCCGGCAATTAAAATGATATTTACTATAAAATTATAATTTTTTGTGCATTATTTACCGATTCCAAAAGTAAAATCGATTTAAAAAATACCCTAAAAAATAAGTTGGTATATATCAAACGAATTTATACACTGTCAATTTTTTTGTACTTATGCGCCGGTATACATAATGTATAGAGAAGCAGATTTTTTCTTGACGCGTTTGAATGAAAATATGTTATATACTTTTGTTATTTGGCGCTTTTGTTATACAAGCTATCTGCACACACCTTCGGGGTCATTTAGTTATATTTTGTGTAATAAGGTGTCCCTTTTTTGACGTGATAACGTCTTATAAATCGATGAACGCCAGCTGCACTCACGAAAAAGCATGACTCATTGTTACGTTCCGCCTGAGCCGAGCGTGCAAGCGAGAGCGTGGAACAAGCGTTCGGCCTAAGCGTTCGGTTTGTGATGCATCCATCTCTCTTCCACTTCATCGTTATTATATGACGTTATCACGTAAAATTATCGTCCATAAATCAATTTTACAGAAAACCAATTTTTTTCCCTAAATCGACGGCATATTGTACGTAAGTACGCTGGGGAGCCAATTGTCGGCGGATTAACTGTCATGGAACATATTCGCACACACCTCTGGTCTAGAGATAGGTATGTGCGAATACATAGCCTGGTCACCAGCGACTGGCGACTAGCGACGTCCATATCACTTGGTCCATATCACGACGTCCATATCGTGGCTTTAAAGCCACTATCACTGCATTGGGCAGGTAATTATTATTACGCTTGGAGGATTCTTACACAACATATATATATTGCCTATACAAAAATAATATGTATATGCTGTGTATTCAGAACGACATCGATTTAATTCTCATTCAGCCGGTGTTTTGTGTCAACGACGTTGAAAGTGTTGATTATGTAAAAATGCAACGCAATGCCCTCGCCGTTACGTCGGCCATACAAATATATTATTAAACATACATACTCGTAGATAGACTCTTTCAATTCTTAAATAATCTCTAAGGCAGGCGTTTTAAAGGAATATTCACTAAAACAATGTTATACAAGAGGATCAATACTTTGGCCTTTCATTCGTTTCTACCTACACACAAAACGGACTATCGTTTGATAGTCCTTGCAGTTTAGTCTTCAGGCTTCTGGCCAATTTTTTCGGAAGGTCAAAATATTTCCGCTTCGCAATAAAATCCAAATAAACAGAATACGAATATTTCTGAATAAATCCGAAAATTAAAAACTATTTTTGAAAGGTGATGAAATTTATAGGCTTTCAAATTTTGGGTGGTAGATTATAAAAAAAACGTGAAATTTTTAAAATTAAAAATTTTTATGTCAACATAAAAAAGTTTTAAATATGGCTCACCTTACGTTTTCCTAACCAAAATTATTAATAAAGAAAATAAATAAATAAAAAAACACCTCATTTATTAGGCAACTGTATTATAAACGTTATTGCATCTCGCTTTTTTGTCATTTCATGCAAAAATAGTTTAAAATGTAATAAGAAATAAGTGCATAGGTAATAAAAATAAAAAGTTTTTCATCCTGAGTACCTATGTAGACATATTATAAATACATCGTCTGTAAGTGGCCTAACCACAGTTTGATAACGCCTTCGAAAGAAGAAAGAAAAGAAGGCGAAACAGTTGTCACGAATAATAATAATTTTAATGAGATTAGCGAAACTTGTTTATAAAGAAACTGCTTATGAATATGGTAAAGCAATAAAAAAATAAAGCCACTATGTCTAACAAATAATTTTAACATCCATAATTTATGATGGCAAAGGTACTAAAAATAATTACCGAAAATTGATATTGAATAATCGTTTTAAACTTTAGAAGTATTAAAATAAATATGTGCAGACCTTGATAACCTACATAATATTTATATTTTCACTTTTTACATGTATGAACCAAAGCCGCGAGCCGAATCACGAATTATGAGCAAGAAACGAAGCAACCGCGAACGGGAAGATGTTGGACTACATTTATGTGCCTATGATTAAGGCTGTGGTAACTGAACAATAAGGAACAGAAGAATGTTGTATCCAACAATCCGAGAAGAGTTGAAAAAACGAAACCAGTTATGTTTCATATTTTTTTTATTTAAAATACATAAAACATACAATTCTTAAGAGTTTTAATTGAAAAGTCGTCTAGAAAGGCAGTGCAATTAGAGTTTATTACTATAATTTAGGCAGAATTTATAGAATAATGTTGTTTATGAACACTTTCACATACAACGTTATTCCACAAAACGTTTTTTTTTTACTCTTTGTACCTTAGAGAAAGCAACATACTCTTCTAATATAGATGTACACGTGTCATTGATGTTTTTGAGCTTAAAAAGCTGATATGAATAAATGAAACCATTTACGTTCTAGATATTGTCTTGAGATCAACATAGTATGTTGATCCATTATTCCACAAACCTGTTTTAACGGCTAAAAAAGAGGGTCAATAATATTTTTTCTGGACAACTTCTACTTTATTAGCTTTTTGGCTTTGAAGCAATAAGACGTTCGTTTTCTCCATTTATTCCCATAAATTAAACCATGCGCCGTGATTTTGATAAATCATACAAAATTCTTATTATACAAAATTCTTCCACAAACCAAACTTTAAAAGGCTGCCACAGGCCTAAATTTTTTTTCATTACCATAATTCCTACCTTAACCCTAAATCACAAACCTTCGTCGAATCGACGAAGCAGGATTAAAAAAAACCGCGGTAACTTTTGCGCGCGCAACCGTAATTCTTTCGTACTCTGGCTAATCTCAGTCGGCCCGTTGCCTCTGTGAAAGACGGCACAACGTAAGGTGTGGGGAGCCCACGAGCACAAATTCAGCAACCATGGCTCTTGGCATCGATGAAGGTTAGTGTTAGCGTGACTTTTTATTTTTGCTAGATTTTAACCAAATGTGTGTTAGTTGCTAGATTTTCAACAATTTTTATTTTATTTTATTAGTCAATTCAAGTCTTTGTTTTTGATATTAAATTTTTTTTTTCAAAGGTTGGTTATAACTTAAAACTAATTCAAGTACCAACATTAAAAATGTTACAATTATTGATTTTGCATGAAAACTATGATCTCATTCATAAGGCTGTTGATTTATAAATTTGATATTTTTGTTAATCTAAATATAAGAAATAATATAAATAAACACTGTTCATTAATAATAAAAAAACATGTTGACACATTTTGTTTTAATAAAACCTTTAAACCCCTTTTAATAAGTACCGTAGTCGAAACGACGAAGGTTTGTGATAAGCGTCGAAAAATAAGGTTATTGATCTAGGGTTTTAAATAATGCCTATTAATATGCCCAAAATTCCATCAATAACTCAATATTGATAGTTTTGTTGGATACAACATTATTCCGGGTAAAGGTTGTCATTTCTTTGAACTATGCTTCACGTAAGTATTAGCTTTTTACGTAATAATTATTGTGGAAGTTTTTTAACGGCCTCGATTAAGTAAAGGTAAAACAGTAAAGACATATTATTATCATTCGCATTTTGTTTACAGCTCACGGTCCGCATAAACATGTGCATGGGAGTTGCCATTTTGTCAAATTAAGTACGCCCACGATATTCCGTCTTGGAAAAAGTGTCTCTACCGAATTTGTAAAACATTGCCCAAGATTATACTGATGTTGGAGCGTGTCGAAACCGAAACAATGGACATTCGGTGTGACGAGGGACCGGGTGACAACATTCAGTTTAGCGAAATCTTAACTAGGTGTGTTACTGATTACGAAATTAGCAGCGATTGGAGCCATGACATAATAAAATAAAATTTGTTTGCACTTCACACGGGATAGAAGTAAAAACCTTCAGAAAACTAAAGTGGACAAGAGCCGGAGGCTACGAAGCACCGCACAAAGAGGAGACCGATTATTCTATCTCATTAGGCTGGAAAACTGAATGTACCGGGACTGAATATATGGAACGCGGGAGAGCGGAGGGGAACGCGGGGAAGGGGACGAATGGAAAAGGACGTGCCAAATGTCGTGGTTCAAAATAATTTGTATATTTTATTACACTTGTGGTGTATTTTTTTTCTTACATGAACTCCACACAGGAGTCATCTTTGGGGATGTTGTGTGGAGGGTTTGTCTATGTCATCTTTGGGGATGCTAAGTGGAGGGTTTTTTTAAGGAAAGGATGGAGAGGAGAGTTCTGGGAAGGAAAAGGGTTTAAAGGGTGGGTAGGAATCTGGGGTTCAGTATGTCCTGGTCATAAACCTCCAAGACCTAGACAAACCTCACCCAATGAACCCGGCACGACACACGGCCCATTTAGGCAAGTTCCAGAGTGATAGATCCTCTCAGCATTGCGCTGGTGAAGATCACCAAACTTTTAGGTCTGAAGAGCCACTTCCACTGCCATCTCCCCCTAGGGATGACATTATCCCACTGATGATGCCACTCCGGCCAAAACACACTCTTGGGTGGCATTCCAAATCAAATCTAAAATCTAGATTCCTCGCAGATATTTTCTATCAAGCACTGCAATTAGGATATTGTTATCGTTCAACATCTCTCTTTATTAGTAATATTTTTATTAGAAAAGATGAATCTTTGTTATCTCTTATTTTCAACGTTTACGAAGACAACGGTCGAATCATGATAAATATCAAGTCATTCCAGCTAAATAAGATAAAGATAAGATAAAGTCGCGAGTTGATAAAATGTCGATTTTTTGAGTGGTCGTGCGTCGGTGGATATTATTTTAAAATAAAACGAGCAATTGAATGAATGGTGATGGGACTAATATTTTTTATCAGGATTTACAAAAGATACAATAGATTAATTAGAATAAGTAATACGTATCTATCCTAATCAAATACCACCTTCCTAAGTGTATTGGTAATTTCTACAATTAAACCAAAAGATGTAATATACTACATACAAAGGTAATATAATTTTATAATACTCCAAAGTCGAAATCTGTTTTCTGTTTACAATATTTCTGGCATTTGCCTAGGTGAATTTATAAAACAAAATGAATTTATAAAACAAGAGGTCACAAAGTACTCTTGACCGAGTGCTAATGAACATCAAAATTTCCATTTAATGAATTTTATTTATTTATTTAGGTACAATGACTTATACTTTACAACATAATTTTATAATGTGGGCCTCACTAGGAGCTTGCTGAGGCCTCTATTTTACAATAAGATTTTACAATTTATTTATTTATTTCTATGTATTATAGTATTTACCTATTAATTAACATTTTTACATAATAGATCAATTTTGAAAACATTTTTACATAATATATTTTGCAATTTTATTATGTTGGGTGTAAGGTAGGTTTGTGAAGGTGAAACTGTGGATAGGTATTGTTGTATGTTTCGTGAACACCTCACTAGGAGAACTTGTGCTGAGGTGTTTACGTGTTTATTTATGTTTATGTGTGACAAGTATTTATGTGTTGTAATAGAAAGTTTTATATGTATTTTATTTTAATAGTTATTGTACATTGGTTATTTAGAAGAGAAAAAAAAAGTATTTATATATATTAGAGGAATATAAAAAAATATATATTCATAAACATACACATACATACACATCCATATAAATACATGTACATGATTAAGTAATAATTTTAATAAATATATATAGTAGAAGTTAAGCCTTCACAATAACAAACATTCAAACTCAACCAATAGGAGCCATTAAAAGTTAGCTCATAATCAAAGCGGCCTATGCGGTAAGGTTTCATTCTATCTCATTCCCTCGCAGGCTAAATCCTGTAGATGAACGTGTTTGTTTATTTTTAGTGTCATTTCCGTTTCATCAAGTTTCAAATCACAACGGTGAAAGGATGAAACGGTGAAACGGCTAAAGAAGTTTCTCTTAAAAAATACATATGTGCAGTTCACACGCGGTAGAAGTGAAACCTTCCGAAAACTAAAGTAGACAAGGGAGGCTACGAGGCACCGCACAAAGAGCAGACCGTTTATCATATCTCATTCTCTTGTACGTATTTATCTCTTTTTAAGTCATCGAGTTTCAAATCACAACTGTGCTAAAGAAGTTATCACTTAAAAAAAATCCATGAAGGCGGTAATTAAAAAAAAAAACAGCAATTAAAAGAGTCGCAAATTAAAATATATTTTGAGATACTATTGTGTATAATGATCTACGTTTTGTCAATAAAGTGTGTTACGTGTATACATTTTATTCTGTATATTATGAAAATGTTTGCACAGATCTTTGTCTCTGGTCACTGAAATTGAGCTGAACTGTCAAACTCTAATATTCATAACATTTCAATTTTAATAATTCTAAATCGAGATTATTTTCAACTAAGTGTTTTTTGAACTTTTTAAGTAATAATACGGTAGTTGTAGACTGTTTTATAATAAACTAGGTCAAATTCTTTGGTTTGCACTTTCAATTTATTGTTTTACAAAATAACAGATTTCTTTTCAGTAAAATCTATTTATAAAAACTAGCGAGTTCCAGGCATGCGTTGCGATGCCACTTAATAAAAAAAATCGTTTTTTCCTGCTTGTCCTTTCCCACATGTCCCAGTTCCAGTCCGCCTCTCCTTCCCCTACCGCGTTCCCTTCCCCTCACGCGTTCCCACTCCACCTTCTCCGCCTCTCCTCTCCCCACCGCGTTCCCGGTACATTCCGTTTTTTTACCGGTACGATCAGTCCCGGTATATTCAGTTTCACGTGTCATACTATTGCATAATGTTATTCTATTTTCCTTATAATTAGTGGAACTCTTTCACAAAGCACAAGAACCAGTTTCTTCTTTGGTGAGATGGCGATTTTAAATATATTTTGTACCGATATGTAATTTATATAACACCACTGTACCTTTTGTAATTTTTTTACACAAATTTCTTAATGTCAGAGCTCAACAATATACATAGAGACCTTTGCGGGCGTGCTCACAACTACTCACCAAAGTATCATCGCAATCGGATAAATGGTATAGGAAATAATTTCATAACGCCAGAGCTATCGCAATCGGATGAATAGTTTAGCAATACATAATTTCAGGACGCCAGAGCTCACTATTATTTGTAGAAACCATCGCGGCACACACCCATCTGACCCCCAAAGTTTCATTGCATTTGGATGAATGGTTTAGCAACGCATAAGGAACAAACACACATAAATACAAGCAAACAAATTAACATTAATTTTTATTTCTATTTAAATATATTAATGAGAATATCGCACAACAGACCCAACTGCTCGCAACTGTACGACGACTGTGCTGAGCGGAGAGAGGAGAGGGAAGGGCAATAGGAGTAAGTGAAAAATAATGAATTATACATTCAGTATTTACAATTATTCGACTATTCTAATTTATTTCAAAGTCTAACTATATTGTGCAATTAAAAAATGTCAAAATTAGGTAACAAAATTAAAAAATGCAACATTTTTGCTAAAAGTGTAAGAAGTGGGCGGATAGTGAGTGGTTAATGTCTCCAAGGCGCCAAACCATTTCCTAATAGGCTATTGGCAAATATTTGAAATCAGGTCGATATACATAAAAAGCCACCACTGTGCGCACTGCGCAATTCACTTTGTCAACAGGATTTCAAATTGAAATATTAACTATAATAATATGTAAAAATACAGTTCCAAAAAAAGAATTTTTTTTAACCTTTTTCAGTTTTTGCTAATTTTGACCTCAATGGACTAATTTCTTAGCATTTTTTTGTTTTTTAAAAAAATTGTAAAAAATCAAAAAAAGCTCAAATGTCGTGGTTCAGCTCTCCACTCAATGAACGATGGATGCTGGATGATGCGCCGACCACCTCGAGGGACGATCCGTTAATTTTAATTTTATTTAACCTCTCTACGAGTATGGACGAAACGGTTCGTCGAAGCGAAAAAATGCTCAGAAGAGTATGGACGAAACGTTTCGTCCGCGGCTATTATTCAAATACCGTCATATTTAATTAAACTATCTGACTTGAAGTGGCTTCTATTGACATCTGCGGGTAGTTTGTTAAAGTTTTGGAAGACATACCTACAATACCAACTTCACACTTTTAGTTTGAAAATTCTTTTTGCGTCATTTAGCGGTCGTCAGAGGAAGGAAGCAGTTTTTTTTGCACGGACATGTTTTTTTCGATGTTGATTTATTTTTGTGGATTGATGTCGACGACGTTTTAATTCAAAATATAATATTATTTTTAGTTTATCTATGATGATTTATAAAAAATGATAAAAAAAACTCCCTCCTCACGTTTTGTCCGCCAAAACTCACTTTCGGATAGGTTAAATTGAGCTAGTATATATAGTCAGTGTATATCTTCAATTTGTTTTTAAACAAATTTAAACTATAGTTATTGAGGCAGTTCAGTTATGTACAATAAATATGTATTTTTCTCACTATACTATACATGTAAAAGCCCCGAAAAAGGGCATATATTAATAAATAAATAAATAATAATTACACAAACGAGCAGACTGATTACATTAAATGTTGAAATAATTCGTTAAATAATACACGGTATTGACGTGCTTGACTTATTTTAACCAATGATTCTTGACAAATATTTGAAATAAATAAAGAAATGTAATTTTGGTCTCTATATAATATACATATTAAATAAAATATAATTTAAGGTTGGCAGGTGAATAATCGTATCGATCGCACTCAGCCAGGTATGAAATTATGGTACCTACACAGTGAAATCATAGATGTAAGAGCAGTGGCGGCTCGAACACTTCTTTGATGGTAGAGATCGCCATTTTTTACGTGTTTCTCTGTACCGTAATCTGAACACCCGAAGAATTTAAAATAAAATTTCTCAAACAAAAATTTTCATGGTCAAATTATGCTAATCAGATGATTATAAGTATAATAAAAATAATTAGAAAAATATATAATGTAGTATAATAAAAGTAACGCCTTATCTTGCAAGATTATTATCGAGATTAATTTGAACGCGAGCGATTCCCACCCGAAACTACGCAACACTCTTAATAAGTCAGGTACGCCTCATACGTCATACATATGTCTGGTAATGTTAAATTCATATATATATATATGTCTGGTAATGTTATATTATCGTGAAAACAAGCTTATGGATCCGAGTGGTTAAGGCCCGGTAGTAAGCGCTCAAAAAGAAGAAAAAGGAGAGATACGTAATTTCAAATGCTAGAGGGACCCCGCTTATATTAAAAACGGTAATATTTAAGCGAATATTCTGAAAATCTTTAACAAACTCCTTTAAAAAAGAGCGGAAATCTCGTGTAAAATGTCTTTAATAGCATTTAAAAAACATTTTTCATCTATATGACTTGTATAATATCAGAAAAAAACGTGTTAATAATAATTTTCGGACCACACTTTGCGATTACCGTTTTGGCGTGGCTAATGTATAGATATTACTTATCTTCAAAAATAAAATTATTTTTTTATAAACTTAAGTTCAAGAGAAATATGTTATAAAACGTAGGAAATTCGGAACGCCATGGCTTAACAAAAAAATATTGTTCAGTATTTTGTTAGGAGGGGATTCAATGGATTGTCCCCGCGGTATTTGAAATTTACATGCAAGTGCGCATGCGAAACTCAAAGAATGAACCAAAATGCAAGTTATAACTCGGATTGTCTTCACACGTTGTACGTTCTGCGCACTTAAAAATCGACTCTGGCTGTCCGCCGGTCAGCCTGGTCGCATTAAAATGATCCGGAATGTTTTTTTGCAAATTTTATTAAATAATTTAAAGAAAGTCTCCACTGTCCCTCCTGCCTCTGACTACTCAATGCTGAATTTTCTTTGTCTTCGGGTATTTTACCCCAAATATTCAGTTAACATTCTTTGAGGCTTCACTGAGTGGTTGGCTAAGGGACACGGAAGCTAGTGTGGTTTATGGTCAGACCGAATGCCATTCACATTTTTTGTTAGTACTTGCCTATTGATTTGAGATTTATTGTATTTTTTATTTTCTCCATTTTATACAGGTGCTTGCAGGTTTTTTTTTACACGATGCAATGCCGCTCACGGAGTCTCATGAATGAGTTTTTTTTTTCTCATTTTGCCCTGTTTAATTCATATTTGCTTTACTAACATATTTTTGCATTTTGTTTCCTGTTAAGCACTTGCATACTGCTTACTAACAACGTATGCAGGGACACTGGAGGTCTAGATTCGTTCAAAAATAAATAAATGTAGCTTCGTTTAACAAAAGAAATTAGTATCTTGCGAGAGCCTTGAAGGAGTAACCATATGTTACTTATACCAGGGCGGGTATGTGGTGGATAACCTCCAATGTCCCTCTATGAAGAACCGCCACTGTATATGAGTAAAATGCACTAAACCGGTTCTGGGACGATCGGCCATTAGCTCTATAATCCTCTTTTATGGAGTGAGTACTTCGACATGAATTCGAGTGCTTCTTCTCTTTGGACAATTGGCTCCATTGTATCTAGAGCATGTTTTTATCGAGATCTGATAAGTTCCCGAGGTGATTGTTTCCAAATTGGTTTTTGATAACGATGACCAATAACACACATATTTTTCGATTAGCCAGGTGTAAATTCCAAACAGAGTTTGTGTACAATGTGCTCAGACGCATTGTTTATTAAAAAAATGTTAAAATGTACGTCTACATAATATATAAAAACATTAAGTATGTATATCCTCATAACATTTCACTAGCTTTACCGATAACCTATTCTCTGAAATTGTACAAAGTTATTGATTTCTCTCCACACTGATATTTCTTTGTTTTAAATATGTACATCAATTTGATTTTTTTTTAAATCATCGATCATAACATCGCGATTTTCTAGCGCAATTCACAAACAATTGATGTAGTTGTGCGCAAACACCACGTAGTGGTCTTTTGAAGTATATAATATGAAAGACACGAGTAGGCGATTTTCCTTATTTTTCACGGTTCCATGACAATTGATCGGACGACAATTGTCCCGACGACAATTGGTCCGACGACAGTTGGCCCGCCTACAATTGATCTCCCGGAGTGTTGATCCCTCTGCCAATTGATACCTCGGACCATTAATATCCTAAAAGATTATTTCTTCAAGTAAGTATGTAAGTATGCAAAGAGGATTTACGGCCGTACAACAAAAGAAGATATACTTATATCTGCAGTCGTCTTGAGTGGAAATTTGCTGTACAATTTTTTTTACTAACGAGTCAAAAGATATTTTGGATGTACTGAATGGATGCGCCGCATTCACATTTCAGTATATCCTCAAACAAAAAGTTGAAATTTTGAAAAAAAAAATAGTTTTCAGCTACGACAACATCAATAACGTCGTATTTTTCAATTTTAGCACTCTAGCTCACTGAAAATTCACGGACCGACACTGAATTGTGCAGTCTGTTTAGGAAATACGATATATCTACTTACATAAAACATAATTAAGGAAATATGCCAACATATAATCTTTTAGGGGATCAACTGTTAGAGGGCAGAAGGATCAACCGTCCGGCGGAACAACTGTCCGGAGGATGAACTGTCAGCGGGCCAATTGTTGGCTGGCTAATTATCGTCGGATCAATTGCGGGGTCACCATTTTTCACATTTAGATATCAATCCGGGACTACAAAACTCATTTTGTAAATGCTTTGAACTGAAAATAGTTTCGCAAATCTACTTGTAGGTACATTACAGACAGAAAAAGAGCCCACAGCTGGAGAGCTGTTGCTGCTTCAAAAAAAAATGATGTTTTAGTTTGAAGGTTTCTATTTAATGGAATATTATTTGTCACCAAAAATTAAAAAAAAAATAATGATATATTGCGAACTCTGATAACATGTGTGTTTTCTATTAATGAAAACGGTTGAAATAAATGTCAACGTTCTTTACACCAATTAGAATTAGAATATACCTAGTGCATCAACATTTGTCAAAAGCCAGAAATTCAACAAAAACTAACAATCCCAATATTTTTTTTTTATCATTCCAATCTAGGAGACAATTAGAATTCCAAATGTCTGTCAAGATAGTAGCAACGCGAAACAATGTTATTAAACATTAATAATATAACTCGTAGCTATATTATTATCTATAATAATATTGATTGCATCAAGTAATTGTAGGAAGTACCATCGGCGTGTATTGATTATTATTAACTATTCTGCAATGTCACTTACTAAAATTGTTTTTGTTTTGAATTTAATCAATTCTGTTTGAAGATAACACTCAAATATCTATTAATTTGTTCAGCAAAAAACTACGCATTACTTGCAATGAAGAAAACGCTAATTTTTTTTATGAACTGCACTCTATGTTGTTTCATAGAGTGTGGACAATGTTCTAATTCCTTTTAAGTGAAAACTTCTTTAGTACCGTTGTGATTTGAAACTCGATGAGACGAATAACAGCGACACTAAACAGAGACAAATACATACATCTAAAGGATTTAGCCTGCGAGAGAATGATATAGACTAATCTGTGTCTTCTTTGTGCGGTGCTTCATAGTCTCCGCACTCTTGTCTACTTTAGTTTTCTGAAGGTTTCACTTCTAACGAGTGTGAATTGCACCCTCTATTTTTTTTATCCCCTGTAGTTCGCTAGGTTTGGTGACTTACGTAGGTTTTACACGATCTCTTTTTTCAGATTCCAGTATTTTTTTCAGACCAAAGACAAAATTTTTCGCTTTATGCGATCCCTATTTTTATCTTTATTTTCGTCGTAGAAAAGAAAATAGCGATCACGTCAATCGAAAAAATTTGTCTCTATACGGGAATCGGGCTAAAAAAGAGATTTTGTAAAACCTACATTAGGAGGGTTTATAGGGCGAGGTTTGACTGGTCTTGGCGGCGGATGCGTCAGCCCACAAACAATGTGGTGGGCCGGATCAGGAGAGACTGGCTGAGATTTGACCTCTCCAGTAGAAATTTATTGACTCACTGCAGTGATTCGTACGTTCATCCTACTGACCCCCAGATTCCTACCCTCCCCTGACAACTTTTTCTTCCCAGAACTTCATATCCTTCCTTTCCTTAAAAATACCCCCAATCAGCATTCCCAAAGATTTTATAAGTCCTCAGGGAAATTATTTTCTTCAGGGCCTCCTGTGTAGAGTTAGTGTACAAAAAGTTCTTTGATTGAAAGTGTTGCAACATTTAAACAATTTTTTTTCCAAAAAATTGAAAAAGGTTTTAAAAGTCAAAATCTTACAAGGTTAGGCCCACTGAAAATTGGGTAAAAAAACTCTGCCAAAAAATTCAAATTTCAATCTTTTTTTTAATCCTTTTTTTAAAATCCACTCAAGCACGAGCTTATACTAACTAAACTACAGATTTTCCGCCAATTGGACTGCTACTAACAAATTACCAAAACCTTGTAGCTAGTGTTTAATATAATCACTAGTTATCCACTTTTGTCAAGTTTGGTAAGTTTTTTTTATTAACGGCACTTAATTCTATAAGATGTGTATATGTGTTGTTTTATGAAGTAAATAGTGTAGTTAAAAATAGCATGTTAATATGTTTTTAATATCATAAACAAACATTAAATCATCAGTCGCAATCATATTATTATATGATCATTAGTTGCATCGATGTATTTACACAATGCGGCTGAAATCGAAACTGCAAGAATCAAAAAAAGCATTTATATTTCGGAAACCGAAATAGTTAGACTTACCTCTACTGAATTAAAAATTAAATTAAATGAAGATAATATTAGCGAAACCCATTCGATAATCTAAAAATAGAAAAAGATACAGTCACATCTAGGACTTGAACCCAGGACCTACGCCTTTCCGGGCGGGGCTCTCCCACCTGAGCAAATGTATACCTATCCGATTATGTTTAATTGTATCATACTTTGACCTAGAACTATCAACATTATCTTCATTGTCTTAAAGCATATTTTTATTGGCTGCTATCTTTATGTGTGATTGCAAGATTCAAACCCGAATTAAATATTATAATTTGAGATTTTACCCGTTAAATTAGAAAGAAAAATAAATATTCATCCTAGACTTGCAGATATCGCACATTAAAAATAAAAATGGATAAAATTTATCCAATACTATCTAGAAAGCATTTAGTAAACATGACCAAATCGGGTAGGGATACACTGGCTCAGTTAGTAGAGCTCCGCCCGGCAAGGTGTAGGTCCTGGGTTCGAGCGACCGTATTTTTTTCTGATTTATCTGTTGAGTTTCGCTAATATTGTCTTCATTTAATTAAATATTACAATTTGAGGTTTTACTCATTAAGTTGAAAATAAAATTGAATTTTATTTTATTTATTTAAAATATTATTCTTGTAAAATTAGCTTTATTCGCTTATAAAATTTTTTTCTGGCATCTACAATTTTTTAACTGTCGCAGTTTTGAATTCAGCAAATTTTTACTAATGTGTTTTTAGGGCTAATATTCATACTTATGCTAATATTCGCAACAAGTTTTCAAATTTACCTTTTCCAATGATTCGATCTCGCTGATCTCGTCGAACACGGCTTTCGGAGGTGGATCTGTAACTAAACAATGCATTAGGTATTATTAAATTGCACAAAACTAAGTTGCTTAGTAAGAAATTTTTTATTTATTTTGATATAGCAAAATACATATATAAATCTTTTAAAATTTATCATTATAATTTTGATTAATCTTTAGTAGGTAGGCTCCTATTCGTACATCAGAAGGGAATTTGTAGGAACGGGCTTTGCACTTTGAGCCTTTGTCCGGAAAAATGTTGTATCCCACAGTATTCTTGTTTCGAGAAAAATGAAAATAAACGAAACCAGTTATGTTTCATAATATTTATTATTTAAATACAATTAAGGGCAATTTCTTAAAGTTTAAAAATGAAAAGTCGTGAAGAAAGGCGATGAAATTAGAATTTATGTTGATTTAGTAGATTAATGTTGTATATAAAAAGTTCACACACAACGTTATTCCACAAAACGTTTTTTTTTTACTCTTCATACATTCCAGAAAGCAAAATACTTTTCTAACATAAATTTACACTTGTTATTGATGTATTTGAGTTAAAAAGCAAAAAAAAATTATTTGAATAAATCAAAACATTTACGTACGAGATATTGTCACGAGATCAACTTACAACATTTTGCCACATACTTCTTTCAAACGGCTAAAAAGCAGGTTCAATAATATTTTTTCCGGACAAATACTATTTAAGTCTTTTTAGTTGAAACCATAGGATGTTCGTTTTCTCCATTTATTGACAGAATTAATCCATGCTCCGTGATTTTCATAAAGGGCTTTTTACAACGTATTTCCACAAACCAACTTTTAAAATGCTGCAACAGCCCTTAAAAAAATTTCATTACCTTAATCCCCACATTAAAAGATGTCTATCATTATTCCATCGATAACTCAACATTGATAGTTTTGGATACAACATTATTCCGGGAAAGGGCTCAATTATACGGTATTTTCCATGACCCCACCACCAAACCTTCTCTGATCAGCATCGTGAAGGCAAGTCCACTTGATTGTGGATCATCAGAAATGGTTTGGGATCATTAATCATTTTCATACCTCTGTAATAAATCATTGCAATTGTATCAATGGTTTATTTTATGTTTTAAAAGTATTCAGGAGTTGTATGAAAGAAACAAAATAAAGTTTCGTTTTTATTCCCTTCCGAAGAAATATGGGTTTAACTTTATAATAAACTAAAACTACAATTTAGATTACATTCGAGAAAATCACAAGTCTTATAGTTTTATTATTATTAGTGAAAATTTAAAATGCAACACCTCTGTTTCAGCGAGAGGAATTAGTTTGAGCAGCACATAAACAAAGAGATAAGAAAATCGGTACTTCCCCCATACGTTTGCTCAGAATCTATAATTTATTATGTTGACTAGACAAACTGACTATAAAACTTCATTTTATTAATAGGTTCGCTATTCAAATGGTTTGCTACTTAATGAACGGAATGTGTTTAAATTTTAGATCATTATAAATCAAAAAAAAGAACATTTTCTAAATCTGTTGTCTGAAAATGTCTGTAGAATGTAAGAAATATAACATCTTATCTGATCAGTCGTTACATGACAAAACGTTTTCTACGCATTCCATCATGTTTGATAAGCTGTGATTGCTGCACATTATGAGAGATAACGCCAACAAGACTATACTACATAGTTATCTTATATTTTATGAAAAGTGTGCAAACAATTGTTTCGTTCTTAGTGATCAAAAGTAAAATTTTCTACCATTGTAAACCATCTATTGGTGAAGATATTAATTTCATCCGTATCTAGGTTATATAGAAAATAATAGACAATTGAATAACTAATAACACACAAGAAGTTGAGTTGAAGTTTAGTCTTTTGACGACTATTTTAAAAAAGGAAATAAGAGCGAAGTAACAAAT
Source organism: Glyphotaelius pellucidus (assembly GCA_936435175.1). Classification (NCBI taxonomy): domain Eukaryota; kingdom Metazoa; phylum Arthropoda; class Insecta; order Trichoptera; family Limnephilidae; genus Glyphotaelius; species Glyphotaelius pellucidus. The sequence continues at coordinate 41,797,623 of OW386542.1, read as the reverse complement.
TATAGACCAATACTCATAATATCTACTTTTCCAAAACTTTTCGAAAGCCTACTACTACTCAATAAAGGCTAGAACTGATTTCACGAAGGCATTATTATCACATAAATTACTTCTTCGTAAACATATAATACAGAGAAAATTGATAATTTGTTTCACTAGCTTTTTGAGTACTAGAAAACTATTTGATAAAATTAAAACGATAAAATCTAAAGACTTCTAAATGCTTCTAGCGGCCAACTTCAAGGTAGCCCTTTAGGTCCTCTACTCTTCCTACTATTTATTAACGACATAACATCAAGCTTCAGTGATGTTAAATATATGCTCTTTGCCGCTCTTTGATATAAAATTTGACAAGGAATTTACCCATATAAATGACTGCCGAGAGCTTCAATGGAATTTAAAAGTATTGCATCGGAATTGTGAATCGGCAAAAGACAAGCGACCTATGTTTCATTTTCAAAAATTTTAATTAGCGAACTCTTGAGTGTAGTCAATTTAAGAGTACCTACTCGATTCTCTAGGCATAAGGACCTAATTGTCACCATTCATAAACAAATTATATAGCAAACTCGCCAATTCTTATTTTACATAGTTTAGCAAACAAATATACAAATGATATCGAAATTTTAAACATACATAAACTCTTTATTTCAATTAATTTGGGAGGCAGTATGGGAAATATTTATTGGATAACCAACACCCTAGCCATGGGTCACCTCAAGTGGTTTGCTAGGTTTGGTGACTTAGCAGGGATATCCGGGATCTGGTATTTGTCTTTGTCTAATGTGTTTACCCACCTAATGGCCGCTTCGGGAGAGACTGGTTGAGGGAAACATTTTGATCTAAATGGACTCTTTCGACCCATTGTCTTGCACCTCTTGAGGGATGGATTCATACGTCCGTCACTCTCAGATTTCTATCTGTTCCTCATACCTTTTTCCTTCCTAGAACTTCCTCTACTTCCTTTCCATCCTTCGAAAAAGACCCTCCAAATATCATCCCCAAAGACGTAGGCTCTGAGGGAATTTTTCCTCACCTCCCGTACCAAGCCAATGCAAAAAAAAAATTAATGACTTTAATATCTATAAATGAACATTCAAAAGAGTGTTGAAATTGCATGATACGGGGTTATCATGGAACGTCTTAAAGGCGCTTTTAGTATTCCCAAGTTTACGGAACGGCGACTGTACCAAAAGGCAATAAACATACGTTCCTTATCACAAAAATGCTGCAGCTCTTTCTTACGCGTGAAATAATGGTGAGGCAAAAGATGAAACATACAATGCACGTATGTCTGTTTTCTCCAAAGAAAAAAGTAGTTCTTAGATATGCGTAAGTACATTGTGTGTCTCATATTTTGCCTCACCATTATTTAATATTAAGAAAGAGCTGCAACATTATTGTGATAAGGAACTAAGTTTATTTCCATTTTTGTATCGTCGCCGTTCCGTAAAAATAAATACTAAAAGCGTCTAATTACGCTGGCTTTGGGAACGCTTATGTGTATATATACCTGAAGGTTAATCATAATCGTGTTGTTAGTTGTAAAGATAAGCACTTAAAGCGCTCTATTGCCGTGGCGTAAGTCAAGTATAATAACGCTGTCGTATGTCACATAAATTGAGTGTTGGAGATAATAATAAATTGAGTTATTTATTGGGATGCAAATAAATTATTTATGGCGCATTGTTTATTTAAGTGTTCAAGTACGTAATTTCCGAATTATTTAACATAATCCAAACACAATTTTTCAGTGGGTACTTATCGTGTCACTCATATGTGAGTTGCATAGTTACTTCGTTTATTTATTTTAATAATTTACAATAACAAAATGAAAGTAACGATGAAAATCCATCCAAAGTGTCGTAGGTCAAAAAAGTTAATTTTATAATAAATGATAAACAAGCGGTCCCGTCGAAAAGAGATACTAGCGACCAGTGAAATTCTTCATACAAAAAATTGAAATTGAAAAAAAAACGGCTACAACGTTTTCGGCTACAACCAAACCAGTAATACCATTTTTTTTATATTAGCACTCTAGCAAAGGCCACTCCTAGCGACATCTCTCGAAGATGGAGTAAATACGGTTTTCGTGGATCATAGATAATTACAATCACTTTACTTTACAGAGATTAAACGAAAAAAAAGAAAATGTTGACTTACGACACTTTTGTACACGATGTGTTTTGAGTTCCGCACAAGTCCTGACTAACGGGATCCATTAAAACTGTGGCATCCCCATGTCAGGCTTGGGGAAGGCAAGAGGTTATGAAATTAAAAGCCTAAGAAATACATTTTTTTTGTTTATACCCAGCGAAACCCAGCTGCTCTCGTCTGGAGCCAGTGACACTATGGCATCACCAAATGGAATATGTTGTGAGGCTGAAGGTAGTGGGAGGAGAAGGAAATGGGCAAAGAGGAAGGTGGGGAAGTACCTGGCTATTCAGATCTGGTCCTAAACACGGTTAAAGCCATATCAAGCGACGTTTCAATTATGAATGGTGGTCTTACACCAGGGCGATACTGAGAATGGAATGTGCCGAAAATATACTACATATCCCTTAATGAGTTTTGATAACTCATGGGAATGCAACTTCGTTGTATGTTTTATTTAAAAAAAAAATTATTTTAATTGAATTAATTGTAAAATAATTCAAATTAATCAAATTAAATTGATTTTGCGCACACCGGGATTCGGATAGCGAGTCAACTACGGAGACTATGGAGAGACTACAGAGAGACTATAGAGAGACTATGAGACTTCAAGAGTATGAGGGCCGTCATCATATCTGGCTATTGACACCCAAATGCCAAGGAGGAAACGACGTAAATTTCGCAAAGTTTGACTTTGACGTAATATTTTGTGGGTTTATTTTGTGCTATCGTATATTATATTTACTGAAACACATTCCTTGAACAATAAACTACGCATAAAAACAACATTACTTGGGTATATTTCACAAATTGATAGGTTTATTAATCTTTTTCACGACTAAACACTACGACGCTAAAAGTTTGACAGCTCAAATCCCGGGTAAAATGAAGGATCAATGTAATAGACAAATTTAATAAAAGTTATTCTGAGTGGCTAGGTGTATTTAAAATATCTCATACGCTAAGAACAAGAATGCCCCAAGCGATTCTGACCTTGTTCTTCATACGTTTTCTTTATACGTAAGGGTTAAAATTGCATTCCAAAATATTTTTTTTGAAAATTTTGGCGTGTGCGCCGGCGCACACACGGCAATGGACCAGTTGATGAATTATGGTATTTCACCCGAGCGATACTGAGAGTACGTAATTTCTCCTAGAATGTACGATGATAACGGTGTCATTGCCTAGCGGATTTACAAGTTCTGGGAATGATTATCTCAAACGGTAATCAACGTTCATCAAATAAGATTATATTTGATTAAAAACCGTTATGACGACTGAGAAGATAGCCTAATTAATGTCCCCCAAGCTAAATGAACACGATTTATATGTTATAAGGCCTACTAGAACTGGACATCGGATTTATGCGTTCAAATATTCACTATAGTACACGCTGCAACTTTACTGCCGACCTGAACTTGATGCGATCCATTCTCGCGCAGGTATATCACTTTACAATGATGTAGGTTACAATATGACCGTAGGCGAAACGGAGAGATGCAAAGAGAAAGGCCGGCGTAGTCCAGCGGCAAGGCTCTTGACTCGCATTCCGAAGGTCGCGGGATCGAATCTCGGCGTGGCAAATAAATTTTATTTGATTAATTTGTGTTATTTCACAATTCATTCATTTAAAATAATATATAGTATATTTGCGGCACGTTCCAGGGTGGAAGATGCTCTCAGTATCGCTCTGGTGTAAGACCACCGTTCAGAATTGAAACGTTGCTTGAAGTGGCTTTAGCCGTGTTTGGTGACCAGATGTGAATAGCCAGGTACTTCCCATCTTCCTCTTCCCCATCTCCTTCCCCTCCCCACTACATTTAGCCTCACAACATACCCCGATTGGGGATGCCATAGTCTCACTGGCTCCAGACGGGAGCAGTTGGGACTCTTGTGCGGTATTCATATTAAAAAAATAAAAAAAAAGAAAGGCGGAGAGGCACGCCGCTTTTCTGACCATCAACTTGCCTGCTGCGACGATTTCTGTACTTACGTCAGGTCGATATTAAAGTTTGTATTAGTAATACTTCTCAAAATTTGCACAAAAAATCCAAATCATGCGCGAACAACGCCAAAATATAGATGAAAAGGAATAGGTCTTTTTTTTATTTTATTGTACCTCTGCCATCGGTTCGCTTCGTTTGGTGATTTAACGAGGGAGGTTGATGGGGAGATTTGTCTAGGACTTGGCGGCGAATAGGTCTGCCCACCTTCTGCGAGGCGGGCGGATCGGGAGAGGCTCTATGAGAGAGACCTTTTGACTTCTCCAGCAGTGGTTCTATGGCAGTTGGTCCGCCGACAATTGGTCCCCGGCCAATATGCAATCGGTTTAGGGAAAATACGGTATACCTAATTACAAAAGTACAACTAAGTGACCCCGAAGGGATGTGCAGAGAGGATGTACCGCCGAATAACAAAGTATAAAACTATTTTCATTCAAACGCCTCACGAAAAAATCTACTGTGTACCAGCGCGTAAGAACAAAAAACCGACACCATGAATAAATTCGTTTGATATTCATACAAACTTATTTTTAATATTAGTCTTATTAATATAAATATTCCAGGACTATTTTAGTGTTAAGATTGCTTGGGCAGTGATGGAGGACTTAAATCTCAAAGGATTGAACCAGCGATGCCGGTTGCCAAGTGCTAGATGCCGTGTGATAGTCCGACGCATTTGTCAACTCAGCTACTAACCTACTTATTCAATTTTTCTTTAATGCTTATCTTACTTACATCAAATTTTCGTGGTTATATTATTATATCTTTAACAATTTAATAGAATTACATTTTTGAACGCATTTATAGTTTACACAGTAAATTTTAGTACTTATTAATAGTTCTAATAGATAATCTCTAGCGGCCTTACTAGTAAACGTGTTTTGAATTTTGCACAACAGATAAACAACAATTATGCTTGAAAACCCGCTCCGCTGGTTTGTTCGGCTTCGCCCGGTTCCTAAAATAGCCAATTCCTCGAATCCATTAAGATCCAGTGACAGCTAGTCACCGGGACAAAGTAACCGCGACAGACAACGTCGTCATTTATATTATTTAGACGCTTGGTATTCACAACTGCCAGTTACAATAATAATCATATTATTGCGAATCTCTCCGGATACGAAATCCAACAGTACTTTTTTTAAATATCACCCCTGCCAGGTCAAGCTCCTCAGGTTAGCTGTTAACGTAAGTGGTGCCATCTTTTGGCATTGCTTTAATTCGATTCTAATTAATACAAAAGAACATTTGTATACAAACTCCACGTAAAAAAACGATTTTGCGCAAAGTTGTATTCTTAGTCGGATTCTTAAATTTCAACCGTACAGTCGCTAGGCTATTAATACTGTTTGATGATGATAATGACGATGGTGTGGTAAATATGTCATTTTGTGTAAAATTTAAAACACTTGTATTAATTAGTAAGAGAGTAGACGTTTAGTATGATCTACATCGGTTTGAAAGAAACTGGTCATTGGGAAATTAGAAAAGACATTTTGACTGACAATTGAAACTGTTCGGTGCATACTCAAGAAAAAATTTCTATGTTTGATCGATTTTACCTGAAGTAAGGAATAATTGAGTTTTTATTCTATCGACGTATCTCTTCAATGAACTAATTAAGGTGCCTTTACCCATGTTGTTAAGTAACATCACTTATCTTCTATACTAAACAAGGTAAACAACGCGGGTCTGTAATCATAACTATATTATTAAGTACCTACTGCCTTACTATGCGTGCAGACGTGCCGCAATTTATCCCATTTTCCAAAACGTGTTATTTTAAATTACTTTTTTTATACACTACAAAAATGATATGTCTTAAAACGAAACGGTTTTAAAACTGTCTATCTTAGGAGATTCTTACGTATGGTATAAGTGAAGCCGGCCTTTAGCCTGATTTTAACAATACCTAAGCAGTGGTAATAAGCCAAGTTTTTCACTATTCCAAAATAGTAACATCTCATTTTTGCTTCTCATTCCAGATGCAGTGAAGTAGTCAAGGTTTGAAAATAGAAACGTTGCCTGTAATTTATTTAGTCATATTAAATTTTAAGATCTCCTGTTTTTGATTAATTCCCCTTCTGTTCCTTTACTTTAGTTTCTTTGGCATCATCGAGTTCGTAAATATGCTGTTCCGCCGGCAATTCGCAGTATCACTTTTGAAAGTGAAACTTCTTTAGCGCCGTTAGTGACTTAAAATTCTGGTGAAACGGAAGTGCGTCACAACTCAGTTCTACACAAATACTCGGTTCTAATATAACGCCGTAAATTCGCACCTCGGCGCGTGCTTTCCACAACGTAGTTGGCAAGGTGCCTGACAAGTCTCAGCGGCGATAAAGACAGACATCAAGCGAACGGGTGGTTCGAATCCTACGAAATCCAAAAAAAAAACATTTTTATTTTGTGAAATCAATATTCAATCTTGAAACCACTTTAAAAAAACAAGCAAAAGCAAAGAAAGTGACATCTAGTGACTTTCTAGTTTCAGTTCTAATACGTGTTAATTACACACTCTGATTTTTTTTTCACATTAGCTCTACCCAGGAGGCCCCGAGGAAAACAATCTCCCTTGAGGCCCATGTCTTCGTGGAAGATTTTGTGTGGATGGTCTTCTAGGAAAAGGAAGGCGAAGAAATTCTGGGAAAGAAAAAGTTATACGGGATGGGTAGGAATCAGTGGTTCAGGAGTGATGGACGTATAAATTCATCCCTCCCACTGTGATACCAAGGCGATGAGAGAGAGAGTCCGGCTGGAGAGTTAAAAAGTCCTTCCTCAACCAGTCCATCCAATACCTAAAAACCTCACCCCATGAACCCGGGCATCCCTCAAGTCACCAAATTACGCATCGAACCACTTTAGCATGGGTGTTGGTTATCCAACTTGAATATTTGTTTCATATCGCTAATCGGATTATTCCATATACAGAAAATATTTGAATCTTTAGACATATATTACAAAGGAAATGCCACTGATAAATACCAACGCAACCAATATTGTAAATGTGACTAATTGAATAGTTTTCGATTGACAAGGCTTAACTCCCCCAAGTCCATGAGTGTGTACGTGCATGTGTGCGCTATTCATCAAACTGAGATTAATTGGAAGCATATCTAAAATTATCAACATGTTTTTTTTTTTACTTAGAGGTGATAATTGAGGGATTTACAAGAACATTCGAGGATTAGGCAAAAGATGATTGAATCACATTATGTACTCTAATCAATCAACTAAATACAAGTGAAGGATTTCGGAGATTGCGGCTGGGCTTAGCTTGACGAATTATTGAATACTTGTTGCTTGGTTGAAAGAAGACACAAAGCAAAGAATATATTTTTAATAAAAAGACAATAATAGATAACTTTCTCTGGGACAATAGCTGTTGGAATTGAAATAGGAACAGGAAGATTGAAAAGTATTTGGATATTTGTGCAGTGCTTCCTTTTAAAAGTACTCGAGTTCTAAGTGCCGGATCCGAGTACTTAGGTGCGGATTGGGTACTGGGTGCTGTTGCCGCTACGTGACGCACGGGTTCGGCCGTAGCCAGGTCTCGGAGCTGGAGTCCATAAGAACTCGAACCCGTTAAAGAACTGAGGACGCCAATGAAGGCATGGAGGCTCCGAGTTCCGGGTTTTGGTCCAAATCCTGGGCCGGGTTCTCTGGGAGTAGTCGATTTGAAAAAGGAGTAGGATTTGCTTCTCGCGGAGAACCCGAGTTCAAGAGCCCACTCCAGCTGAACCTACACATCGCTAATATGAATGAAAACAGCTAGAGCCATTACAAGCAATAAAAAGTGGTTATAATATAGTGGGGTAATCAGCTTTGTTGGGAGATTGAATAATAAGATGGTAATCAATCTGATAAATCGGTTGTTAAATATTTATACTGATAATTTTGGTTAAATCATAGATTTTTGTGTTGGGAACCGTAAAACTTATATTTAAATATGTATATTTATATAAAACATCTTATGCAATTCCTTGCTAACAAATTTTCGTGCTACAACAAGCTAAGTCTAGTTGCCTAATTGAAACATGGAAAAACACTTGTGGTAACTAGAGTCACCTAGTTGTAGAATTAAGCGATACCGTTTTTTGGAGATACCCTTTAAAACATTCAAATAACTTGATGTTTCCAATGTGTTACGTCTATTCTGTTTATAGCATTCATTAACGAGGAAATACGTACGTAGTTATTGTGATTACTCCACGATATGTGCTTTTATAGAATAGTATTTCTACGGCATTAATTGACGTTTCAGCGCTTGTCAACTGCCAGTTACAAAAGGTAACAAGTTTCACCAAATAAATTTTAAGAAACGATGTACATACGAATAACAATCATAAATCGGTTCGTGAGAGCAATATTGCTGTTAAACAGAATTAATTCGGATATCGACATATTTAGCTACCTTTAAAAGGCACACTCTATTAATGCTTGTATAGTTTGTATGCCTACATGTTCAATTTAATACTCTTCACAATGTATTTTAAAAACGTATTAAAATGTAAAATTTTGTAATGTTTTTGAAATACTGAAATTGAATTTAATTGAATAAAGTCATCGGTTCTCTATTCCAGTGCTTCGAAACCTTTTCTTACCTACAATACACAAAAAATTTTCCTAGAATTCCGCAGTATATCAAAATCTAAAATATAAAGATATTTACGCAGTTGTCACCAGGCGTTTGGGGACCGTTGAAAAATTATTTAGTTATAATATTTATTTTGAAGAATAGACCGCTTCACACCTATGAACCCCACATATGAAAAATTATTATAAACAACGTTTTTTCTGTTATTTTACAAGTTGAAAAAATTCACTGTGTTTCTTCAAAAACTACTTAAGACATTTTCCATGAGATTCTTGCTTTTAATTAATTAATTGCTAATTATTATCGTTTTTAATATTAGCGCTCTCCCTCTAACATTCGTATTTGCGTATCTCTCTTTCTTCTTCTTTTTGAACGCTTACTACCGGGTCTCAATAGAATATCTATCCCACACACTTTACTTCATTCAAACGCCCACCCAAAAATCACTCGATTCACAAATTCTTTTGTAGTTCTTGTGGTAAGCATATTTTTAGTGTTATGGCGAATATATGAACACGATTCTTAAATTTTATATTTTTGCCAATAACTGTAGAAATGTAACGTGCATGATTAATAAAAAAAATAATTATCATCCAAAGTTATTAGCTATGGAATATTCCGTGCTGAAAGTAATAAATAGAATGTGCACATGTAACAATGACACATGTTCATATTTAATTGCTGCAATTGATGTCATGTTCAAGCAATGTACATAAACCTATATTTACCTATAAAGCGCATTGCTATAAAGGCCTACATACTTTTATATTAGATCTAACGCTACCAAGTAATATTGTTACGTTCGTAATAGCTGGTATCTATCTAAATTATAGAACAATACCGCTATATATTTTTTATCGATGATCTTAAGGATATTGTATTATTTATCTTGTGGAGATAACATTCTTTATAGTCATGGTCAGGTAATGAAAATGATAAAAGTTTTCTAATTTTTATTAAACACACGTAGGTATCTAATATTGACTTTTGAATTGAATTGTTTATGGTAATTCACACAGATCTGTCATACATACTTTGAAGTAGGTAGGTGGGTTGTTCTTCTTTTTAACCTATATAACTTTTACCACTTTGTCACATTTCTACCACTCTGTCACATTTGTTTTTACTATAAATGAATTATCTCTGGATCTCCGATGGAAAATTGTAGCAAGGGGGGAAATAGGCCTAAAATGCCTAGTGGGGTGACAAACACGAGCTGCTTGTATAACCATTTCGAATGACAACCCACGTGACAGAATTAATGTACGACATAAAAGTTGTAGAAGACAAGTTTTTGAGATTTTTAAAAATATTTTATTAAACATCATTAAAAACAATAATCGCTGTTACTTGATAGGTTATACCTTTTGGAGTTTAAAAATAGTTTCATATTTTATGTCGTCATATCATTTTTTTTTTGTAATATTATAGAATAAACGTAAGTAGAGGTGGCGGAAGACAAATGTGATTTGTATGAAATACACTTCTATCACGAGGAGTTACAATTCTGACACGTAATTTTTATTACAAAAATATAAATACATATTTTTTTAAAACGCACACAGTCGTTACGTCTTTAGTACAGTAGATTTTAAAGTAATTATAAAATAATAATATTGGTAATTCTGTTGAATTTTTCTTCACTAACTGGTGGAGACAGCTTTATGTAGGTTAAAAAGAAGAACGACCCAGGTACTTTGCAGAAGAGATAGATCTCTAAGTAAAGTGAATTGTCATATTAATACGTAGGTACTTAAATTGAGTATGGTACATACTTCACCACCTAGATCGACCAAAGATCTTTAGTCGAAAAAAGTGGTGAAGTACATACCATTTCACATGTCGTGTTAACCCCTCAAGACTTTGTCTCGGCCTCGAGCTCTCTGTTGGAAGGTCCAATAAAATCCAAATAAATGATATATTTCTGTACGTATACGAAAACTAAAACATATTTTTAAAAGGTGATGAAATATGCTTTCAGATTTTATGATTCGAAATAAATATATAATTTGATAAACATTGACATCAGTCGCTCAGATCAGGGACTTAACATTTACTCGGCACATAAATGAAATAACAAAGAGAGCTATAAAAATGCTTGGTTTCATATGCAGAACAGCAAGTGATTTCAAGTCACTAGAATATTTGAAAACATTGTACACTTCTTTAATAAGAAGCCAGGTAGAGTATAATTCGCCTGTTTGGTCCCCATTGTATAAAATACATTCCGACAATATAGAAAGGGTACAGCACAACATTTCTAAGATTTGTCAACTTTAAACTGAATATTTTTATGAAACAACTCAACTTAATTACGCTGTCAGATAGGCGGATCATCTCTGACCTGGTACTATTAAATAAAATTATTAATAATTACATTGATAACCCTGAAATTCTCGCCAAAATTAAATTTTAACACGATGCAAAGTGCTACCTTTTTCTGTGACAATTTCAAAACTAACTATGAAGCTCATACCTAAAAACAGACTACATCATTTTGGGAATATTGTAGACATGTTAAACGATTCCGTATTAGTTTTAAAACGAAGTCTTTATAATCACTTTACTGAAATGTATGATTTCATGACTCCGTAGTGAATACACTTTTTTTTATTTTTATATTTCTATGTTTCTTTATATATATTTCGCTTCTCCATACTACACACCATTAATTTTAATTTGCCTTAATTTAATCATAAATCATTATAATATTGTATAATATTTACCTAACATAACTAAACTGCTTGTTTACTTACCTTGCAAAAGCCCACTAGGGCGTAAATAAATAAATAAATAAAAATTTATTAAATATATTTTTTTTCAATACAAACGTTTTAAGCTCATCTTCTTACGTTTTCTAACTGACATTACTGAAAAGGAAAAAATATGTTTTTAGTCAAATGTATTGTAAATGTTATCGTAAAAATAAAAAAAATATTATTTGGTACTTGATTTAGTAATAGTAAGTAGTGATATATAAGGAAATCCAAAAGAATTAAACCCGATTAGCTCGTTATTTCGTGGTATTACTTGCGCACAGTACGGTAAATACCAACAAAAACATCACGTGAACGGGGACAGGTGGGCTTTTTTGTCTTTGTGTTTCCTCCTTCCTACAGCATATTTTAGTGTCGTCCTGAACTTTGGCTAAAGAAGGAAGAAGTGCAACACGCCATAATAACCCACACATTAATAACGAAAAGGGTGGTAAGATATTAACACTAATATGGAATGAAATAATCGATGTTTCGGAATTAGCTCGACAGAGCTCTCGTCCTTATCGATGTTCAAACATTCTATCAAGCTCCCTAATGATAAGTGATAACCCATAATAATGAATTCTCATTTGCTAATCTTGATTGAAAGAATATCGCGCAAAATATTTGTCGATTTCCTTTATTACACTGATATTGTTTGCAATCTCTGCGACGACACAAAATATTTTTTGTGTTACATACATATCTTTTGTCTTGACTAGATATCGTGAAATTAATCGCTGACGTTGCAATCTCTAATAGATCTTGGACAGGATTTGAAGATATTTGTAATTATTAATTGAATGATATAAGGATAGTGCAAATTGTGCGTCAGTTGTCTGTCTGCCTAACAGAAGCAGCCTTACTATTAAAGACGATCAGAATCCAACACGTCTGATGCTTCGTTTAGAACTGGAGCAACAGTCAGCTCAGTATTCGTCCGTTTATTTACATTGAAATTATTTACGTTTTCAGCACACGTACATGATTCTTACGATTAACCTGTTGAATGTTTAACCCCTCAGGACTCAGCCATGTTTTGTCCAAGTTTTCGCTTTACAATAAAATCCAAATAAATGGAATATTTCTGAATGTATTCGAAATCTACATATAAACTGTTTCGGAAAGGTGGTAAAACACTCACATTTACAAATGTATTATAAATGTTTTAATAACCTCACTTTTTCTCGTTCCGTATAAAAATAATGAATAAAAAAATACATATGTGCAGTTCATACACAGTAGAAGTGAAACCTTTAGAAAACTAAACTTCGAAAGAATGAGAGGAATGCAGAGTATCAGGAGTAAGATAATTAAAGGATTTATTTGTTATAATATTGTTACAATGTTTAAAAAAATATTTTATTCTACAAAGTAACGCTCAAGCTGGAGGCCGATATGCTATGAAACACCGCGCAAAGAGGACACCGATTAGTCTAACTCATTCTCTCGCAGGCTAAATCCTGTAGAAAAATGTGTTTGTCTCTTTTTAGTGTTGCTTGTTTCCGTTTCATCGTATTTCAAATCGCGGCGGTGCTAAAGAAGTAGGCTCATTTGCATTTCGAAATTCCTAAACTTTCAAAATTTTTGAAGCAAAAACTTTTTTAGCGCCGTTGTGATTAGAAACTCAATGAAATGAAAAATAGCGACAAACTGTCCTGTTAGTTGGCTAAAGAAGGAGGTAGCGCAACACGGCATAACAACCCAAAAACAAATAACGAAAATCGTTATAAAATATTCTACCAAGTTCGGAGTTGCGACATCGATGGTCATAATAGGTAAAGCATTTCAATAGTTTCGATTTAAGAAAAAACGTGAGAGCTACAAATATTTAAAAAAAAAATGTCGAATCAAGGAGATAATTGCCTTTTTTATCCAAAAAGTAGTCGGAGACATTTAAAATGGCGCCAATATATGGCAAAAATCGCTCGAGCGGATAAGTTGTTATAATGGTTTGTCTAGTTCGTAGTTGGAAGAAAAATTGAATAAATATATTATAAGTTTGTACAGCGCTCTTTAGGTGATTTTTAACAAAAAAGGCGTTATACAAATCATCAAAATATTATTATTATTATTTTAATTGAATATCCTGTAGACAAAGCCGCGTGTGTTTTACTTGGCTGGTCACTCATTAATCCCACCGCTTCGGCGAGATCCTTATCTTGTAATTATTTATTGTTTTATTCAGGAATTTCCCATAATCTTGTAGCAGCGATATTATCAATGGTGTTGGATAATACTCGTATACATTTAGTGATTTCGACTTAATTTAGTTTGGTTTTCGCAAACTGGTTCTTATCACTTCCAATACCGCTTTCAACCCAATACCCTAAGCTTACCATTTATTCGATGTCTTGTTTGCTTAAGCCGAGGCATTTAGAATTTCTATTTCTAACATATTTCTCTTGAACACAAGTTTTTAAATTTTTTCATTAGAAAAACTTTCTTTTTATAACTTTTGAAGATTATTCCCATCAATGTAATATATCATTGAAGAAGAGGATAACAATAATAATTTAAACGAAAATGGTCGCAACTGGGACTCTGTGAGAACCTTTCGTCTATCCGGGACGTGCGTTTATCAATTTCGCCATTGCCACCTACTGTCAAACCGTCATATGTCTTGACCGGATAGACGAGAGGTTCTGAGTTCGAGTCCCAGTTGCGACCATTTTCTGTTTTTCTGTGTCTTGTTCTCTTTCATATTTTTGTTTAGATTATTATAGTTATCTTCTTCTTCAATAATATATTGCAAGTTTTTAAGTTTAAAAAAACAAGTTATTTTTGATGATAATATCTATACATTTGCCACGCCGAAATGCTTATTATATGAAATTCCATCGATAGAAACAAAAATCGCAAAGTAGTTCCGAAAATTATTATAAGCATTTTTTGTTATTTTACAAGTTATACGTATGTAAAAATCTAAAGCGTTTCGTTAAATGCTTTTTAAGACATTTCCTATGAGATTTTTGCTCTATTTTAAACGAGTCATTTATTTATTATTAGAGGTTTTCACAATTTTCGCTTAAATATTATCGTTTTTAATATATGCGCGCTCCCTCTAACATTAGTATTTACACATCACCCCTTTTTCTTCTTTTTGGGCGCTACCTGCCCTTAAAGAACGAACGCTTTTATTAGAATATGTGCTCTCGCTTTCGACGACCTGTCTTGGGGTGAGGTGGTTTTGCTGAGACGCGAACTAATGGTTGGGGAGGTAGACCCAACCATTTACATTATAGAAGCACCTATTATTCCCACTTGGTTCATTGTCCATTTCTAATCTACTTTTACCTATAGGCCTACATTGCACGACCCTTGACCCACATAAAAATATAAATGATATTAAAATTTATAAAATTATTTCAAGGAACCAATCTACACTTTTTACACGTGAAGTCGAATCGCCACACCGACGGCTTTACTGTTGCTAAAGCAGGAGTTAAATATGCAAAATTGCGCCAAAGTCATATTTGTATTCTTATAAGAGAAGACTCGTTTGGGTTAGTGTCGAAAAAGGCTGTGCCTTTCGGTGCATGTCAGAAATGTAGAAATCAGTGCCTGGATTAAATAGTACCTATAACTTTTCTAACGATATGAAAAACTTATTTAAGTAAAACTTCTTTACGCAAGCTTGACTTGGGGAGTAAGCTGGTGAATACGTGACGAGAGCGTTGTGCGAGAGCGAAAGTGTCGGGCGAGGCGAACGGAAGTTGAGAGGGAGATATAAGTTAGTGAAGTTAGAAAGAGAGTTACGTTTCGTACATTACTGTAGGGGCAAGAGAGAGAGGTGCGAGCACAAATTTTCTTTCTTTCTTTCTCTCATAGCCAGTTACGTTTCGTATATCTAAGACACAGTGCAGGCCTATTGTTTGTATCACACTGTAGGAGCAAGAGAGATCAGTGCGCGCGCAGTTTTACTTCAGTCATGTGATCAAACATTCGTTTTTTAAATTGACTTTCTTTCATGACAGGCAATCAACATCGGTATCAGCCAGCAGCGTAACCATTCTTAGCGAAAACTTAACGTCTGTGGTAAGGTGGTCAATTCATTCACTGTTTTTCATACTAACTACTTTGATCAAAATCTTTGTGCATGCCACTGCTTTTATATAATAATTAATTATTGAAATATACCGCAGCGCTCAATCAATGAATGCGTTGTCAATTAATTATTAAATAGTATCCACTTGTGAAACGATTTTTGGTGTGTTCGTAATCTGGAATTCTGGAGTGAATATAAACTATTCAATTGATATTTTGTCTTCATTTTAATAAGAGCGCATACAACTGCACAAGCATTTAGATATAAAACAATAAAATATCACGAAAGATCAATTCTAGATTTGATGTATTTACTTGAATATTTTTGCACAAACTGTCCTATTGATTGTTTGCCTTTTATGCCCAGAATAAGCATCTTGTGTGAGGAAACACGAATATCATGAATCCCTATATTCAATTGTTTCCCTACATTCACAGAGAAGAACTATTTTTGATTTGAAAAATTCTTTAGTACTGTTGTGATTTGAAACTCGATGACCCGAAAAAGCGGCACCAAATAGGGACAAATACATACATCTTTATAATTTAGCCTTCAAGAGAATGAGATAGAGTAATCAGTCTCTTCTTTGTGCGGTGCTTCGTAACCTCCCCACTCTTGGCTACTTTAATTTTCTGAAGGTTTCGCTTCTCCCGCTTATGAACTGCACACATTTTTTTCGAGAACAAACCAATTCAAATTTAATAGAATCCCTACGCAAGCACTTTGTAATAAAAAAATGTATTTGTTATTTTTAATACATGTATTAAGCACGCGATTACACTATGTGCATAATGTTGCATAAATTACAAGCGATAATGAGTGATGCACGTTTACACCGAGAAGAAAATCTGACAATTCGTTAAATAATAAATAGCCTGGTAGCACATCTCAAAATAAATAGGTTATTTCGTTATTAATCATTGCTTATCTTTGGCACACGGTACACATTTTATAAGCAATATTTCTCAGCAACCAATCACCACCAATGGAATCGCTATATTCGTTGAAAGATCTTCCAAAAAACTTTTCATCTTTGGATGGAAAATTGGATGATGTAAACTTTATAGCTCTTACGATCTCTACAACTTTAATGTTGTTCTAACTTAAGTAATATAGATATCAGTATTAAAAACTGTTTTTTTCCAGGAAAACACCTGAGTGGTTCAGATGTTAAAACTTTTTAACACAATCGTTCATAAAATAAGGAAGAACGGATTCTTGGAAAGTTGACTGAAATAATGTCATTGGACCATTGGCAAAGCAGGTAGGTAAGATGTACATAATACCAATAAATCTAGATATACGTTTTGATTGAAGAAAGTGAGGGAAAGAATATTGGCAGTTCTGTCGTAGTAGAAAATATCTGTTAAATATAATGTTACGTTATTTATAATTTGTGGTACTGTTTAATAAAACAGTGAACAAGTGACAAGTAAAGAATGTGACAAGTAAAAATGATTAGAGTACATAACGACCTTCAGTCGAATTTAAACAATACAAGTAGTAATTGGGGAAATTTTAAATAGGATAATAACCATTAATAATTTCAGTCACAAATTAGAAATTAATCATCGAAATCCAGAAATAACATAAATATCTCGTCTGTAAGTGTCATGACCACAGTTTGAAAATGCCTTCAGAAGGCGAAACAGCTGTCACGCCTAATAATAATTACGTAGCAGAAGTTATTAATAAATAAACTGTTTTTATAAATTGAATAATAATATTATTCAACATAAAAGAATTTAAAAAAAATAAAATGGAGTTCTACAAATTATAAATATTTAATAAAACAGTTGAAATAAAATTTAATTTTTTAAATATCAAAATTAAATCATTAGAAAATAAAATATTGACTATTATTAAATGAGATGAAGAAAATATTAAGAACGGTTGAAAGGAAATCGTAGACGGAAAAAGGAAGAAAAAAATCAAACCCTTTCAACAAATTGAGGTATACAATATTGATGCCTTGTTATAAATCATAGTTTTTCGATTTAAAAAATAAAAATAAAGCAGATGAAAAGAGTGATATATTTATTTACCAGTTCCATTGTCCGAAGTATTTTCACTAATAGGAACTTTTTTCTCGAGTTCCGTCATTTTGGTAAAGTAAAGAGGACCACCAGTAACCACCTAATCCAGTACGACCAGGCGACTGAGCGATCCGCTGCCTCCGGAGGCTACTTGTAACGTTCCATTATCTCGCCAGATAAAGCCGTATTATTTACTGAACTTGTCCTACCTCTGTTAATCACCACCACACAGATATCAATTCATCATTTTTTTGTAACAACAAAAATAAAAATATCTAAATAAATTTAAAAGATAATTTTTAAATTTTTAATTAGGTAAATATAGTTTACTACACAAAATTCAAAAGATTTCATTATTTTCACTTTCACATCAATTTTCACCTTCTTCTACCGAGATTCTTCCTTCTCTCCTGAGAGAATTCTCTCCTGTCTCCTGTTGAGGATGGCAGGAATCAGGGCATATCTTCAACCTGCAGTCGGAGGTTGGTAAGCATCATTGCATATTTTTAACCTGCAGTAGAAGATTGGCAAGTTTCAGGGAATATTTTCTACCCGCAGTAGGAGGTAGGCATAGGGGCAGGCATTGGAAGGCATAGGGGAATATCTTCTACCTGCAGTAGGAGATAGGCAAGCAACAGAGCATATCTTCAACCTGCAGTAGGAGATAGGCAAGCATTGAGGCATATCTTTAACCTGCGGTAAGAGTTTGGCAAGCATCAGGGCATATCTTCAACCTGCAGTCGGAGATTGGCAAGCATCTGGGAATATCTTCAATCTGCAGTCGGAGGTTGGCAAGCATCTGGGAATATCTTCAATCTGCAGTCGGAGGTTGGCAAGCATCTGGGAATATCTTCAATCTGCAGTCGGAGGTTGGCTAGCATCTGGGAATATCTTCAATCTGCAGTCGGAGGTTGGCAAGCATCTGGGAATATCTTCAATCTGCAGTCGGAGGTTGGCAAGCATCTGGGAATATCTTCAATCTGCAGTCGGACGTTGGCAAGCATCTGGGAATATCTTCAATCTGCAGTCGGAGGTTGGCAAGCATCTGGGAATATCTTCAATCTGCAGTCGGAGGTTGGCAAGCATCTGGGAATATCTTCAATCTGCAGTCGGAGGTTGGCAAGCATCTGGGAATATCTTCAATCTGCAGTCGGAGGTTGGCAAGCATCTTGGAATATCTTCAATCTGCAGTCGGAGGTTGGCAAGCATCTGGGAATATCTTCAATCTGCAGTCGGAGATTGGCAAGCATCTGGGAATATCTTCAATCTGCAGTCGGAGATTGGCAAGCATCTGGGAATATCTTCAACCTGCAGTCGGAGATTGGCAAGCATCTGGGAATATCTTCAATCTGCAGTCGGAGGTTGGCAAGCATCTGGGAATATCTTCAATCTGCAGTCGGACGTTGGCAAGCATCTGGGAATATCTTCAATCTGCAGTCGGAGGTTGGCAAGCATCTGGGAATATCTTCAATCTGCAGTCGGAGGTTGGCAAGCATCTGGGAATATCTTCAATCTGCAGTCGGAGGTTGGCAAGCATCTGGGAATATCTTCAATCTGCAGTCGGAGGTTGGCAAGCATCTGGGAATATCTTCAATCTGCAGTCGGAGATTGGCAAGCATCTGGGAATATCTTCAACCTGCAGTCGGAGATTGGCAAGCATCTGGGAATATCTTCAATCTGCAGTCGGAGGTTGGCAAGCATCTGGGAATATCTTCAATCTGCAGTCGGAGGTTGGCAAGCATCAGGGCATATCTTCAACTTGCAGTAGGAGGCAGGCAAGCATCAGGTCATATCCTTAACCTGTAGTAAGAGGTTGGAAAGCATCAGGGCATATCTTCAACCTGCAGTAGGAGGTAGGCAAGCATCAAGATATAATACAGCACGATACTTACATTAATCATTAAAGGTAAAACATACCGAGTCGACGTTCGCTACGTACTTGTCATCCTCCTACTGCAAGTTGAATAATATGCCCTGATGGTTGCCAATCAGTATGTTCTCACCTTAATGCGGCGACTTTCTCATATCATGCACTTTCCTGTCGTACAGCATTAGATTGAATGTTTATTGTTAATTGTTTCACATGTTGTGTTCTAATAAAGTCGACTGTTTAATATCTGAAGTTATAATAAATGTACCATATAAGTAACTATATTATTTTCTGTATTTCTTGGGCATTAATTATGTAACAATTCCTATACATTTTGATTTTGAAAAGTTTTATTTTCCAATGTACATTTGTTACTTAAATTTAATTTTTTCGCGACCGATTTCGATACAACCGTATCATTCACGAGCAGGATTAAAACTAACTTAAAAATTAAATGCAAGTACCAAAGATTAATTAAATGGGGGTAGTGGGAGGAGGAAAGTGGTGGGAGGAGTCAATATTACACGGAAAAATGGTTAGTAAAGGAGATTTGCAAGGCGCTTTTATTTTTTTTCAATAAATTAATATATTAACTTTTATTTTTCCTACAAGACTCTCGTATACGGATATCAATATTTATTATCTAATTATATACCACATAGGAGGCCCTGAGGAAAACCCCTTAGGGCAGTGGTTCTTAACCTGTGTCGATCGAACTCCAGGGGTTCGGTGAGTCAGTCTCAGGGGTTCGGCGGAACAAGACACAACCCGAAAAAAAATTACGAAGAATATTTTCACTGTCTCATATCCCATACTGCCCCATCCTATCCCATTGCGCCCCCCCCGTTGTGTTAAATATAGTCTTGACAATAGCCCAGCCTATCCAATTACGCCCACCCCCCCCCCCCTTGTGGTAATCCGCCGCTACTATGACACGCCCCGCTTTCCAATTAAGAAGGGTTCGGTGAATGCTTATGAAACTGGTAGGGGGTTCAGTACCTCCAAAAAGGTTAAGAACCACTGCCTTAGGGCCTATGTCATCTTTGAGGATTCTGTGGGGAGGATCTTATTAGGACAGGAAGTTCTGGGAAGGAAAAAGGTATTAGGCGTGGGTAAGCTGGGGATCAGTGTGTCGAGGAGTAATGGACGTAAGAACCCATCTTTCCTACTGCGGAGCATCTTTATTGTGGTGCAAGGCGATGTTCCGAGAGAGTACGGCTGGTGAAGTCAAAGTGGGCAGATTCATCCGCCGCCACATATCACAATAGACTTAAGTTTTTTTGAGAGCGCTGCTTCGTGTACTTAGTAATAGTTTGGGACTAGTTTTTTTGAGAGTGATTCTTATAACTGTAATAGATTTTATCTAGTTTTTTTCAGTGTTTTTTCGATCGCGGGTTAGATTATCAACAATCAAAAAGCTGTTATCCGCTGAAATCTGTAAACTTATGCTTAGTTCACACTGAGCTATATATCTGCGAGCAGATATCTGTTGATTCGCGAGCGCTTACCTTTTGTCCTTTCACACGAGGCTATCAAATATTTCTTCCTGTGGTAGGAGAGGGAGTCAGTCGAATTAGGGAGCGGCAACGGAACGCATATTTTTTGTACTGAAATCTGTCAACTTGACATCTGTCATCCACGGGTCTAGGCAGCTCCGTAATTACAATGACCCCCTCTCCTGTTTTAGTCGGAGAAGTGGAGAGTTATTTTCTGGGATATCGCGTCTGGAGCAGTTACGTCTGAGATGTGTATTGTCTATGATTGATCTGCGCTTAAAAACGCTTAGGTGTGAACGGTCTGAAGGGATTGTATGGAGAGCGTTATTTGGCGTGCTATGATCTTTTATATTTGATAGCTGAGTGTGAACCAGCTCTAAATTGTTATCTCTACTTTATTTTACATGTAGGTAGGTATTGGTAAATCAGCTAGAATTGACCCCAATAAAAAAGCTTAGCGTTGAATATACTTTTTGTGCATCGGTATCGGAACAGCCCTTTGACTTACTACTTATTGTCACTAGCGGATGATGGACAGCAAGTGTATACAATAATTGTCAATTTGTTTTGATGGGTAGTTCACAGCGTGTCCTATAAATATCGGTTCTAGTTCGATCGGGTGCAAGTGAAATAATCTTAGTAGTCATTATTTTAAGTCGGTTTTCCTGACATAATTTGTTTATTTTACTTTCCATCTCATTTATGGAAGCTACGGAAAAATAGCTTTCTTACTCCAATGTTTAAAAGCGCACATAAAAAAAGTCTTTAGTTGAAAATTACAGACCAATATGCATACAATCATTAATACATAAAGTTTTTGAAAAGTTAATTCTTTCGTTAAGCGGCCGCTACCCGAATTTTTACCGATTTCTTACATTTCTCCCTTAAACATTTGAAGTTTTTAGCTTTTAAAAAAATAAATAATAAATTAAATGAAATTCCCTCCATAAAAACAATCGCAAAGTATGCTCCGAAAATTATTAAAAACAAATCTATTTCTATTATTTTACAAGTTATATTTATGAAAAAAATCAAAATGTTTCTTTAAATAATACTTAAGATGCCTTCTACGAGATTTTTGATCTATTCTAAACGAGTCATGTTTTATTAAGCGGTTTCACAATTTTCGCTTCAATTTTATCATTTAACATATTGGAGCGCTCTGTCCAACATTCATAATTACATATATCTCCATCTTCTTCTTTTTAAGCGGGAAAGCGCCGCCTTAATTCCTGTGTATAATTTAATATTTCATCATTTTAACATGGTTTTGTTTCTGATTGATCTACTCTAACTGACGTCACACTATACGAAATTTTTATCTTAAAGAGGGTTGACTCAATTGGTGAGGTTTGCCATAAAATTCTTATAAATAAATTGTCAAAACTATCCCAATTTTGTTAATTCCCAGTTAAGTGGTAATTTTTTGTGCTGGATTAAGAATTATTTATCAAAACATGTACTAACTATCGATATTTAAGAACCCTTATCAAACGTATTTGAAGCTACTAGTGGCATACCTCAGGGTTTACACTTTGGTCCAATATTATTAATTTTAACTGTTTATAAATGATATCACTTTCATATTCTCTGATGTTAATATATTATTATTTGCTGATTACAAGAAAATATATAAAATCATTTAAAATATGTATGATAGTTTGTCCCCACAAATCAATTTTATAAAATTGGTGTACCATTGCAGAGTGGTGTACCATTAACAAACTTATACTTATTAAAAAATTCAAATCATGAATTTTTTCAGAATAAAAACCCTATCAAATGTAGATTTTCACTGAACATGAACAACCATAGTTTATTGTCAGTGCCTGAAATAAGGAACCTCGCTATAACCTTCGATACCAAACTATTATTTAATAATCACATTAATATCATTACTAGTAAAGCGATGAAAATGTTGGACTTCATTAAAAGAATATCAAAAATATTCATACATTTAAAATATTTTATACAACACTATTTAGAAGTAATTTAGAATACAATTTCCCCATACGGAATCCTTTCCACAAAAATCGTGCAATTTCTATTGAAGGAATCCAACATAATATTTTCAAGACAATTAATTTGAAATTAAGAATTCCCGCGGATGACTATGATTCTCTATTACAACAAATGCGACTCTTATCGTTAAAGGATATTTTATTTATTTAAAATAAACAACAACTGGTTTGACTCCCCTGATTTAATAAATTATAATGTACCTAGTAGAGTAACCCTATTAATATCACTTTATTATTGCAATAAATAGCTTGCACAGTTTAGGTAACGAATATGCTAATATCGATCATGCCGGCAGTCTGTCCTCGTATAAAAAATGCAAAAAAAAAAATCTCTCAGTACCACGTGTAACTGTATAATAAATACTACCATTACTTGCACTCTAAATCAATGCATTAGAAATACATCATGGTACATTGTAAAATTTATCATACGTGCTGTCATAATCCGTAATAACTACCTGTTATTTAAAAAAAAATTGGCTCCTCCTAAGAGAATTTCTTAATTTTAACACCTTTTCATATTTAAAAATTTTGTACTTTTTATTCTCTTTTAAGATTTTTTATTACTATTTAATTTTTTTATTATTATTATTTTTTATTTTTTTATTATTAGGTTATTCGTAACTCGTTTGTCTTTCTAAAAAATATAGAATAAAGACTAAAGACAATCTCTGGTCTAATGATATTTACAAACACGTAATCTATCAATGCACACAATATGTTTTCCAACCTAAAGAAAAAAAAAAATCTGTTTAGTTATATATTTTTTCCAGCATTTTCATGCATATCTCGTTTACGTCTGCTTATTATTTAGCGGAAGTTTATATGTTCACTGTGTTAAAATTTAAAAAAAAAAAACAGCATACCTTGTCAACGTTTATTACCCATTTGAATTCAGTCCTGAAGATTATCACATTAAAATAACTGAATTTTAATGACGTTCAAAGTTTCCAAAACTTCAAATAAATAAATCAAAAAGATAAATGTGACACTTACAAAATACTATCAAAGTATCATTAATTATATCACAATTAAAATAAATAATAAAACACCTCAACACAATCATAAAGATTTATTCGTAATAATACTTGATTTCAATGAGTGGAAATAAATAAAATCTTAGGCATTATTACATTATTCTACCAAACCTGAGTCCATTAAAAAGTCGGTGTTGGTAATGAACAGGAAATTTATCACACTTATGGACAAACATTTATTGGTATTCAATTAACAGACATAGCTGGATATATTATATTATTGTAATACCGTTATATTATTTTATTGAAATTAAAAGAATATTATATTATTGAAATTTAAAGTGTTGTAATGACGCTGAGTACACTTTTTGTGTACATAAATGTTTTTATAAAAACTCCTTACCTATTTTACGAGCAGACATTTTCCGATTCAGACGAAATTTTTTTAAAGAAAACAAAAATTTTTTCTAGGATCAAAAATTTTCCAACAGGAAAAGTTTCCAAACTTAAAAATAAACTTTCCGAAAAAAAACCAAAGTTCAAATACTATCAAAAAGTTTTACCACCTATTTTTCGACCAACTT
The DNA here is from genome assembly GCA_936435175.1 of Glyphotaelius pellucidus. Taxonomy (NCBI): domain Eukaryota; kingdom Metazoa; phylum Arthropoda; class Insecta; order Trichoptera; family Limnephilidae; genus Glyphotaelius; species Glyphotaelius pellucidus. The sequence goes on along the minus strand of OW386542.1, from coordinate 41,773,084 downwards.
TCACCAGGAAAAGTTTCATAAGTCAAAAAAGTAATTTTATAAGATGTTTTTTTAAGTTTCATAATTAAGCTATTTTTTGATTTGAAGAACAATTTTTTTTGTTTTGTTTTGTATCTGCATCTGTTTTGTATTTGTATTTGGTAACTACGAATTCTACTCTAAATCATTGTTGTAAGTGTCCAAGTTAATTAAATAAAGCATTATATAGTTTAATTTGAAGATATTACACTTTTCTACCATTTTTTTTCAAATCCTTGATTGCAGGTTGTTAATTTTTATGAAGCATTAAAAAAACTTTTTATTGGACTATATTATAATATCTAATGGTATGTATAAGGCACACGGAGAATCCAGAAACAAAAGACAGAAAAAAACAAACAGGAATACAAATTCCAAAAAAAAAAGAAAAATCCTGAGCGCTGTTCCATAGGGAAGACATGCAATGGGCCGCCCCAGACGCAGTTAGGAGAAGAAACTCCAGAGGCTGTACGAGGAGAGACTGGGCCTGCAATGAACGGAGGTCGCTGACGTAGCGCAGGACATGGACGATAGTATTACAGCGTATTGTAGTGGACGAGGGGTAAGGCTCTCGAATAACAATCCGAAGGTCGCGGGTTCAAATCCCGACGTGTGCAAATAAAATTTATTCGATTAATTTGTGTTATTTCACAATTAATCAATTAGAAATAATGTATGGTATGCCTAGCATATTACAGAATGAAAGATATTCTCAGTATCGCCCTGGTGTAAGACCACCAATCAGAATTGAAACATTGTTTCAATTGGCTTTAGCTTTTGCGTGAAGCAATATAAGTTAAATCACTACACACAAAAAGACAAAAATATTACTCGGAGAAAGAAAAAAAAAATTACTTGAGTGGCCAGATAGGTAACTTGAGAATGATTTGTAACAAAATTTAAACCACAGATAAATCATAAATCATCATTCCCACCTAGAAGAAAGGTGAATTTTCAAAACAACTCGAGTGACACTCTGATTTCGGCAAATGGAACTTGTATAAAATAATAACATTTTATTTTAATAACATTTAGAAAAGGACAAGGATGAAAAATATTTTGCTAAACCTCTGTCAACACAAACATCTAAATTTAGCCAAAAATTGGAAGACTTAATAATAATTATTATAGAAGAAAAATCTAATAATTATTTCAGTGATACAACTATTTTATAAACGTGACTTGAATTTTTTGTAAAGTAGTTTCGATGAATTACGGAATTTTTTTGTTTATAACTTTGAAATTCTTTGTTAACATAGCTAGGTCGTTCCATCTCAAAAATTTATGAATATTTAAACCTAGATATCTGATAAAGTTTACTCTTCTAAGGAGTGGCAATTACAATTTTGCAGACAATTATGTATAATTAGGTAATGAATGACGGAAGGCTGTCTAATTGATGATATACTAAAAGTCACATATAACGGAAATCGTCTCAGGTGTGCCCCAGGGGTCACATCTCGGACCATTCTTATTTAATATTTACGTAAATGACACTTTAAACCTACCCAGTCTTTTTCCGATTGTATGGAATTATAAAGCGAACTTGATTATTTGTGCTTATACTGTAAATCGAACCTATTATCCTTTAACATTTTTAAGTGTCACTCGATTACGTTTACTAGAAATAAAAATAAATTCATCTGTAATTACAACTTGTAAAATAAACATTTACATTCTAAGTCTTCGTGTAAAAATCTATGTGTTTACTTAGGCAGCAAATTAATTTGTGATAAGCACATCGAAAATTTTTTATTAAAATCCGACAAGATGCTAAGTTTTCTATTAAGATGTCATGTTTTCAAAAGTGCTAAGACTCTTGAAATGTTGTTTGGTTCATTGGTCATGAGTCCTCTGGAGTACGCTTCAACAATATGGAATCCTCAATATAAGGTATATAAAGATTTCACAAAAAGTATACAGAATAAATTTTCGAAACATTTTACTAAAAAAAAACAACAAAACAGCAAATAATATTTTGTTATTTTTTTTGGGGTGTTATGCCGTGTTGCGCTATCTCCTTTAGCCAACGTTTCGGACATCATTACAGTAACGTTGTCCGAAACGTTGGCTATAGAAGGAGGTAGCGCAACACCCCAAAAAATTATTTATTTATTCACGCCTTGAAGGCTTTTAAATGTACACGTTATTATAGATACATAAGTTATTCAGGAGTAATAATAAGGGTATAGTACATAACATTGTATTAAAAAATTAGCAGAATTAAAAAGAAATGATAAAATTAGAATAATAAGAGTAAAATTTATTTCAGAATTAAAAGAAATAAATTACAAACATACTTTTGGCCGTGAACCTAAAATCATAAGATAAACCAGCAAATAATATGATAACTTTACAAAAAAGACACACATTGTCAGATCTGTTGTTTCTATTTAATCCGCTAAATAATAAAATAGACGGTCCGGAATTGTTATCCGTCATTGGTTTAAATGTTGCAATGAGGCGTACCAGGCACACATCCCTTTTTCATATTATGGAAGCTAACAACACTAATACAGCAAATAACTCACCATTTAATCGCGCAATCGCAACTTATATCCACAAAATTACTACACTAACATGATTCCTTGCAAACGTACAAAACAAATTTATTAAATTTCTTGTCGAGATATAAATTATTTTAAAAATACTTACACTTAATTTTCAGTAAACTTTAATGAGTCAATTACAATTTGTGAGCATATAATTCATGATTTTAAAATTTCTCTTTATCTCCAGACAAATTCTTTCTTTTTATTTTTATTACTCATTTACTCATTCATTTAGTTTTAAGATCCGTTCATATCTCAGACGAAATTACTTAATGACATTCTACGGACTTGCGTAATCCATACTTGTAATAATTTAATTTAATATACCTTATAGCTCGTATCATAATGTACTATAAACGTCTTAGTAAAAAAATATCAGATTGTGCGATTCACATGCGGTAGAAGTGAAGAAACTAAACAAGTGGCTAAAATTTGTAACCAGCTCAGATCCTTAGCTAGTAACTTTTACAAATTAAAATTTATTTTGCCTCATTGTACTTAAACTCATATATTTTTCTATGGTCGAATCCATCCTTAGATATGGTATTCGAACTTGGGGACATGCAAGCACTACTTACATTAAATATATTGAAAATTTACAAACCGCCATAATAAAAAAAATTGTCACAACTAAGATTTACAAACAGAGACATAACTTAAAATTACTGTATGGCTCAGAGAGCCTACTTACAATAAAAGGTCTCCACTGGTTCACTACTATTATGGATAATTTGGGGGAAAGCCCTTACAAACACCTACTTGTACACAAACATACCACAAGATTTAGAGAAGGAAAGGGCCTAAAAACTCCTCGAATATTAAATAAATATGGAAGCCGTACTCTTGAATATCTAATACCAGTGATTTTCAATAAAATCAATAAAAACATAAAATTTGAAAAAAATGAGAGACTAAGTCCTAAAATGATAAAACTATGGTTAATGAACGAAAACTTCATGTATCTTTGAATATCTTAATATAGCTGCCTACATATTTTTTATTAGATAGGTATATTGAAATATCTTATATATTTATAGTTGTAAGTTAAATTATCTAATACTACTATGTGATCTATTCTAATGTTTCCTTAAAACTATAAATGTATTTACAAATATTTTCTTAGATATTATATTAAGAATGTTTAAATTGTTAGAACCTGCAGACAAGCTGCCAGATGACAGCTTTGTGGGTCTACTCTATTTCTTGTACAAAATGTTCTCTGTAATTTTAATAAATAATAAAAATAAAAAATAAAAGTAGGCAAGAGAACTTCAGAAAACTTAAGAATCTTCAGATAACTAAAGTAGGCAAGAGTAGGGGAGACTACAAAGCACTTTTTTATCAACGTGAAGAGTAATTTTTTCCACATTTTTGTTGTCGAATTCCAGTGCACCTTTACGAACACATTTGGTCATTTTATTAGTATTGGTGTTTTCTTCTTCGGAGTCGTTAGAAGTCGTTTTTTTGGTGTTTTCTTTTGCCTGTTCATTTTGGAGTGGTTTGAAGATTGGATAATGATTTTACAAAAATAAAAATATATATTTTTTGGATTTCGTGGGATTCGACCCCTGGTTTGCAGAGATTCGTCATGCGCTTTGTACCACTACACCAATGGAGACTTGCGTGGGACGGCAGGTTTGTAATATTTTATTGGAATCGAGTACTCAAGTGAGTGAATAAAATAAATATTTTTTTGCTTTCTCGTTCTCTTGCAGGCTAAATCCTACAGATGTGTGTGCTTGTCTCTTTTTGTGTCGCTCGTTCCGTTTTATCAAATCACAACAGTGCTAAAAAAGTTTTCACTTAAAAAATATCTTGTTATATTCAGAATTGATATGTTATGAAATTTAATAAATAGTCCATAAACTAGCCTAACGTAACCTATTTAACCAATTTTTAATATATTTTTTATCACCTGTTTTGTTCGAAAAGGAAGAGCGATCTCATCGAAAAATATTATAATTTTGAAGTCCAAGTTCGGTTGAAGCAATATTATCTGATAACCATGTTTCTGTAAAAAATTAAAAATCGTAAGGGCACTTATTTGTAGAACGGTTCCATACCAACTCAGAATCAAGTTATATCAACACCTCTTCGAAAAGTCATTAAAAGCAATGAAAAAAATATTAAAAAATATCCCATAACCTAACCTAACGTAAACTATTAAACCAATTTTTTACATCACGTTTAATGATTTTTCAAAGGAGATTATGAGTTGTCCGGTCACCTTATGGAACATCTGAGGAATTTATTTAGTGTTTATATTACTCGAGATAAATCGCGTCTCTCAGAGGCTTGGCGGACAGGACAGTCAGGGGAGCCAATGTTGTGTGTTGCCGGTTTCCTGAAGAATTTGCAGATGGCACGTGTTGGTGGCTTAACAGGAGTCGGGTAAGCATCACGATTGTGTCTAGGTTTTCCACAGTGAGAACAAACAGGCACGTCTGCTCAGTACTTCAATGCACAACTACACCTCCATTCCTTATTTCACATAATCCTAATCCCATCATTGTAAATCCCAACGATGATGTCTTGAGCGTTTCGAGAGTACTAATGGAAGCAAATACCTTGTCGTCTTTAGGAAAGATAAGTACTGCGGGTATTATAGGAAGAACAGGGACATTATTTCTAGTGTTAGCAAGGATTGGCTAGGTTGGAAACAACCGAACTCCACGTTATGTTAGAATTATCAGGCATTTGATTAGATGACAGATGTACAGGTCTTTAATTCTTCTTCAAGATTCCCTAATTTTACAATAGATAGTAAATTTGGGGGCAAGCAATTTGTTCTTTTATGAATTTTTTGGAAGCATCCATTATCATGATTATTAAAAAATTAAAATGGAATTTGTCTTTGCCAGGAGTTGCTGGATCGATCTCTATACTTTCATTTTAACGGTAGCGCCTGTTGGCAGGCAATAACACTAACACAAGCGCTCGTTTGGTTGGATGACGGGTAAGTTGCATGGCGACATAACAGCGGCGTTCCGCGTCGCAATTTAAACGGTTGAGATTTAATTATTTGAATGATATCGGCACTAATATGAAGTATTAAGCGTTATATTTAAATGGTGCGTTCATTACTTCGCAGATATTGCTTATGGTTACTGGTTACCTTTTTTTAGGAGATCCGTTCGATTTGTTTAGTAACTGAATGTTTATTTTTAAACGCAGATAATGCCTCTAAAAATATAACATTCGTTATACCTTGTTTTACACTAATAATTTATTGAAGTGAAACTTAAATAAATTATTAGTTAAACTTAAGTGAAACTTATTGGAAATAAAGCTTACGCACCTGAGACGCATCAACTGCGCTCATCGGCCGCTTTGATAATGATGTCACTTCTAAAGGCTCATATTGGTTGAGATATGAAACGGAAATTACGTGAGGTCTGCGCTCATTGGTCGCTTTAATTATAACCTCACTTTTCAAATATTGGTTGAGATTATTTTGGTAAAGTTTCGCTTCTACCGCTTGTAAACTGCAATCGAGCTTAGTTTTTTCATCATGTTGTTGACCGAGAAATTCGACGCTTTTTCTCAGATCGGATATTTCAGGAGATTTTTTTTCTAGATTGTCGATTCAAATTCAATCTTTAGCAAAAACTTGTTGTGTAAATATAGTTCACTCACGCAATCTCAACCAATAGGAGAGGAAGTAGTGAACATTGAACTTTTAGAGGAGAGAGGTCTTAAAGAGACCCACTGTTAAACGGACAATTCCGAATGAAATCAACTCACAACCTCCCTTTCTTCAGGACATTTGAAAAGTCATTAAAAGTGATGTAAAAATATTTCGAAAAATTGTTAACATTTTTGTTATTGTTTTTGGGGTGCTATGCCGTGTTTCGCTAACTCCTTCTTTAGCCAACGTTTCGGACAGCGTTACAGTGTCCATCATCAGGGCAGATGAGTAAATGATATTGGTGAGTGTTTACTTATGTGTGTCGAGGCGATACCGTGCTGCCAGCTCCATTTCTCTACGAGCTGGTGTTAGAAAAAATTCAGCATGGTTTTTTGCGTTTAGCTTTGGTGTAGCCGTCAATTACTGGATACCAAGAACTATTGAGCTTAGCTCCGTCGTCTCTGTTAATATTGATGGGGTTTTTATGGATTTCAATTGCCTCCGTAATTAGGCGTGCTCTGTAAGTTTTGGGTCTTCCCAGGACTTCAGGAACAAATCCAAAGTAATGGCCGGTTTCGATTAAGTGCTCGGCGATTGCCGATTTGTCAGGGTGGCCAAGTTTACAAGCACGAAAGTGTTCCGAAATCCTTTTGGAGATCGTCCGCTCTGTCTGGCCTACATAGACCTTGTCACATCCGGAACAGCTGAGTTTATATACTCCATCTGTTTCCAGGGGAAACTTAGTCTATACTTTGTTAACCCGAGCGACCAGAATATGTGAGGAGCCAAAACTCGAATTAGAACTGACCAAACTCACCGATGCACTGGAGCGTAACGGCTACCCAGCAGGCAGACAAGGCAAATCATAAGAGCCAAATCAGCACGAAACGAAGACAGGGGTGAACAAGAGTCAAAAGGCTGCGCTTTCCTGCCTTACGTCCATAATGTAACAGACAGAATTGCCAGGCTGTTGAGAAAAGAGAACATCAAGACGGTCTTCGGAACCACGACAAAAATCCAAGACCTACTGAGGTCGGCAAAGACTAAGTTTCCTCTGGAAACAGATGGAGTATATAAACCCAGCTGTTCCTCACCTGTAAATTTTGAATTATTTATCTTAGCTTAATTATTTATCTTATTAGTTTTTTTGCCATCTGCAATTTAAAAACAGGTTTCTCTTTTTTTCTTTCTTATTTTCGCTTAAATTTACTTTTACCAGAAAATTTCAATTCTCGACAACCCTCAGGTCAGCAGCATCATCAGTCATCATTGAAGGAGCCAAAGCACACACCAGATACTAAGTTCGGTGAGCGTGTCAGTGTTATTCGCTTTCGGAGTGTCAAGAACTAAAGCCTGGAATGGACCGCCACATGATTTAAGGATGATCACAGACTCGACGGAATTTAGAGCTAAACTTAAAACTCATCTTTTCATCCATAAATAAAAAAAATTGGTTGTCTGTAAAGTCGGTTGATAACGTCATATAATAACGATGGAGTGGAAGAGAGATAGATGCGTCACAAGCCGAACGCCTAGGCTTGTTCGCACTCTCGCTTGCACGCTCGGCTTAGGCGGAACGTGACAATGAGTCATGCTTTTTCGTGCATGCAGCTGGCGTTCGTCGGTTTATAAGACGTTATCACGTCAAAAAACCTTTCGCCCTCGCCATTGCGGCCCGCGACATTGTAAATAACTGATTGTGTAAAAATATAAGCAAATTCTTATTTCTAAGCTTTTGTAAAGGTCATTTCATGAAAATTCTCCAGTCCTAAAGAGTCCTCAATTCTCTAATCTTTCAAAATAAATATTAATTCAATTTCAGCATTAATCTTCTTATAAATGTAAAACCAACAGTGACGGGGTAGCAAATGTAAAATTAAGCAATGTCCAGTTTAAATATAATGTCCTCCACGTTCAAAGTCGTATCTTCTCCAAGCATAAACTTAATAATAAAGTGTTTATCGGAAGTAACCTGCCAGCTCAATATGTTTCTGTATCTATTTGTAAATAATAAAATTAGATAGAGCCTAGAAGTCATCGTCCTCTACAAATTATCCAACTATTATTTTTATTATTATTAATACCTACCAAATATAAAATATTATTTATTTGTTATTATTTATTATTTTAACTTTATGAGTAAAACCTCAAACTGTAATATTTAATTAAATGAAGACATTATGAGCGAAACTCAATCGAAAATCTGGAAACAGAAAAATCAGAAAAAGATATTGGCACCTCTGGGACTCGAACCCAGGACCTCCCTACTTTCCGGGTTGGGCGCTCTTATCCACTGAGCTAAGGTGTCGATATCCAATTCGGTCACTTTTAACTGTACCATACTTCGACTAAGAACCACCCATATTATCTTCATTTTTCTTAAGTCGAGTCCCAGAGGTGCCAATATCTTTTTCTGATTTTTCTGTTTCCAGATTTTCGATTGAGTTTCGCTCATAATGTCTTCATTTAATTAAATATTATTTATTTGTATTTAAACATTGCGTCTCTATGTCATACACTAATTATAAAAGTTTATCAGGGCGCTGAAAATAAATAAATTATAAAAATATTTATTTTTTAACAATTACTGTTCTCTACCAAAAATATGACAAAGTTGCTTCTAAAATCAGGAAAACTTGATTTTTTAATATTCTACATTTATAATTTAAAACACAAATAAATAAATTATCATATTCACACTAGATAACTGCTATAGTTTTCGATAAAAAATTAATTTTTCAGTTCAGCATTTTGACCTCTCATCCGTTTCAAAAATCCCCAAGTTTCGTATGAAAAATACCCTATAGCCGTTTTTCTTCAAGACACTTAGTATAAAATTTAGGGAAATTAAAATCTTACACCATAATACACACTAAAAAAATTCCTGAATTTATGCAATATGTTTAAAGTTTTATCAAGTTTCCTAATTTGATAACACATTTTTACTAATAAAGAAAAAAAAACTGCGAAAGTCGAATTCAAACTACACAATTCGTATAAAAATATGATAATATTATTCTTAATTCAGTTTTTCAGGTACAGACAATATTCCAATCATTTGACAGACACAATATGCATGTTAGATCTCAGAAGGTGGAGAGAAGTGCCTGTTTATCATCAGGCCATTTGGTCCGTGGTGTAGAGCGGCACGAAGGGCGCGCCCGGCCCCTCCTGGATCCAGTTGTCCTTGCTGAACTTGGCGGAGCGCTCCACCACGTGGAAGGTGTAGGCGGGTCGGCCCTTCGAGGACTTGTTCTTGCCGCTCTGGTGCACCACCTGGCCGTGGATGATGATGCAGTCACCTTTAAACCAACAAAAGATAACTGATTAAAAATTCATTCAAAAATCCCCAATACATTACAACCTTACACAGCTCGTTAGTCAGAAGCAAGTTGGAATATGGGAGTGTTATCTGGAATCCATACTACTTAAAATATAAAAAATCATTGAATCTGTACAAAAAAATCCTAAGACGGTTATCTTTTAAACTTGGATTAAATGCCTCACTCCTGTCTTACGAGGAACGCTCCAATAATTTTATTTTACATCCCTGGAAAAAAATTTGCTGCTTCATTGTCATATCTTTTCTTTTCTTTCTTTTTTCTCTTTCTCTGCGGGTTATGTATTATATTTAAAACTAAAATTTTCATATTTCATTTTGATTATCAATATTTCTGTTTTCAAGCATTTCCGTCTAGTAACAACTTAACATTGATTACTCATGCTGTGAACTTTTCTAATTGGAGTGCTAATATCTATGTAATATACCAACGGCAATTCTACGAGTATTATTGTAATAATTGTTAACACTGTAAATGTTTCAAACAATAAATAAATAAATAAATCTGCGGGTTTGCCTCACAAACTCTAAAATAAAAACTCCGGGGTCAACAAACTACCGTGGACTTAATTTATGATAGATAACAATTAGCTCGGATGGCTTATGTAACAGGCGGTAATATTTATTCTGGGCCTTGACCTTGAGGTTGCAACCGTATTTATTTAATTCTTCTCCTGCATTATCGATGGCGATGTTTCTTCTCTCCAACTAATTTCTAAAGAATTACCATTGATCCACTAATTTACTTCACTTTCTGAGACACGACTTAAATAAATACATAGATTGAACTCAAGAGGAAACTTAACCAAACAGTTAAACAATTAAAAGCACCCATTAGTTAATTTTTCACAAAGACGGTGATGTAAAAATTTTCCAATTATTATTTTTAAATATATTATGCTAACAGGTAAAAACAAGCTTATAAACTACGCATTTTGTTTTCCATAATTTAAAAAAACACATTACTAGTCCTTTCGCTAATTCCATTTTCATTTTTTTTCAAAAATATTTTTGTTTAAATACATAATTCATAGTTTGCAGTATGAATAATTTACGGATATTAAATATTTTAATTTATTTGTGTAATAACTCGGTCGAAAACAATGACGTTACATAAACGAGTAATATATAATGTAAACTCAAAGGTAGAATTTGCCACGTAAATTCTTAATTCAAAAGTTATTCTTTTTCTTTTTTTTTTTACAGTTAATACCGCACAAGTCCCAACTGCTCCCGTCTGGAGCCAGTGAGACTATGGCATCCCCAATCGGGGTATGTTGTGAAGCTGAAAGTAGTGGGGAAGGGAAGGAGACAGGGAGAGGAAGGTGGGGAAGTACCTGGCTATTCAGATCTGGTCACTAAACACGGCTTAAGCCATTTTCAAGCAACGTTTCAATTCTGAATGGTGGTCTTACATCAGGGCGATACTGATAGTATCTTCCACTCTGGAACGTGTCGCAAATATACTATATATTATTTTAAATGAATAAATTGTGAAATAACACAAATATCAAATAAAATTTATTTGCGCACGCCGGGTTCGAACCCGCGACCTTCGGATTGTGAGTCCAGAATCTTACCTCGGGACCACGGAGGCCGTCAAGGAAGGCCGTTGAAGGTCTTTCTATTCATCTATGATATAGAAAGACCTTCAAAGAGTGTGTGTGTGTGAATAGATGTCGGCGTTTTCGAATTGAGCCGAATACTACATTCTACATCACGGGTGTGACAGATGCCAAGATATTTGTTTACTCGCTTACACTAAGACGAATACAGAATTCTGTATAAGACGACCTACTGCAATAGGTTGTCTTTCTTATACCTACTTAATTGTTTGCTACCTGACTTTCTCTAACGGCGCTGTAAGTCTTGGAAACGTAGACTAGAGTGGGGAAGCTACGAAGCACCGCACAAAGAGGACACCGATTACACTATCTCATTCTCTAGCTAGCTAAATCTTATAGAAGTATGTGTTTGTCTCTTTTCAGTGTAACTCGTTTCCGTTTCATCGAGTTTCAAATCACAACCGTGCCAAAGAAATTTTCAATTCAAAGAATTATTTTATCTCTTTCTCTCGCAAGCTAAATCCTACACATGTTTGTTCTCTTAATGTCGCTTTTTCGTTTCATCGAGTTTCAAATCACAACGGTGCTAAATAAGTTTTACTTCAAAAATCTGTTTTCAAATATCCCTTGTAGAAATCCCTATCAGAACACACATAACTCCATAGTCTGGTCGCCCTTCTACAAAATTCATATTCACAATGTTGAAAGAATTCAAAGAAAATTTTTACTTTTCGCAAATTTTACACTTAACATCCCTTTAGAGCACATACATTACCTGTCGTTTATGAATATTTTGAATATTCCAACTTTAGAAAACAGACAAAAAATAAACTAACCTTTTTAATAAAATTATTAAACTCTAAATTCGATTAAACTCCTGCAATCTACATGTACCTACACGAACAACTGGACAATATTAACGTTTTATATATATACATCTTATTCTAACTAAAGTTTGCATTCCCCAATATAACGTTTACATAAATTTGGTAACACATACTTAAACAATATGGATGTATTTGATATCAATTTGAACTTAGCAAACTTCAAACGCCGTATGTGCCAACGATTTCTTCCTATTTCATAATCTATTGTGAACACCAATTTTAAACATTTTTATTAATATTATATTTGATTTGATTGGCAGATTATCTATTTTCACTTAACTTACATTCAAAGTTACAATTTGGGAGGCGGGAATGGGTACCGCCGCCCCGGGAACCTTTATTGAATAACCAACACCTCTGCCACAGGTCCCCCCAAGTGGTTCGCTACGTTTGGTGATTTAGCAGGGGTAACGGGTTCATGGGGTAAGGTTTGTCTAGGTCTTGGAGGCGGATGGCCAGGACACACTAAACCCCAGTTTCCTACCCACCCCTTAGACCGTTTTCCTTCCCAGAACTCTCCCCCCTTCCTGTCCTTCACACAGCATCCTCAAAGATGACATAGGCCCTGAGAGGGAGAAATTATTTTCCTCAAGGCCTCCTGTGTGGAGCTCATATCAAAAAACCTAATTTGCGTCAATTTTATGTAACCTATATTTTGTTTCTTATTTATATTTTATGTTACCTGTATTTTGTCAACTCTTTATTTTCATTGTACATAATTTAAAACAAATGTACTGCGTTATACGAAAAAAATTGGTTGTCTGTAAAGTCGATTTACGGACGATAATTTTACGTGATAACGTCATAAGAAAACATTGATGAAAAATTGCATTGATGCGTCATAAGCCGAATGCTTAGGCCGAACGTGCCTCTTTATAGCTTGTTCCGCCCTCCCGCTTGCGCGCTCGGCTCAGGCGGAACGTGACAATGAGTCATGCTTTTTCGTGCATGCAGCCGGCGTTCATCGATTTATAAGACGTTATCACGTCAAAAGCCCTTTGGGCGTTTAAATAAATGAAAAATGAATACAAAAACAGAGGCATATTAAAAACATCTGCTACATTAGCAAAAAAGTTACCATAATTAGTTACCAGAGTTAACTATTTCTACCCGATTAAGCAGAACAGTGACAAATCAGAACATAATAATATATAGAGAGGAACCATTTCGTAAGGGTCCACTATTCGAATTTCGAAAGATTCCTTGCATATCTCCATTAAACATTTGAAGTTTTTAAGCTCTTTCAAAGAAATATGTTATTTTTTAAGATAATATCTAGATACGTTCCACGCCGAAACTTCCCTCAATAGAAAAAATCTCAAAGTATGCTCCGAAAATTATTTAAAACAAGTCTATTTCTATTATTTTAAAAGTTATATTTGTGAAAAAATTCACAACGAGATTTTTGCTCTATTTTAAACGAATCATATTTTATTAAGCTTTTTCGCCATTTTCGCCGCGATTTCATCACTTAAAATATTAGCGCGCTCTGTCCAACATTCGTAATTACACATCTCTCCATCTTCTTCTTTTTCAGCCGAATAGCGCCGCCTTAAGGTAATACAATATAATGAATAATAACCTTTGTTGACCGGCAGCGGCGTGAAGTTGCTGGCCGGGTAGAGCGGCGAGGGGCGGTCGTACACGGCGAGCTCTCGAGCGGTCTTGTCCGGGTTGCGCGTGTAGCGGCGATGCACGCCCGACTTGTGCGAGCCGCTCGCGAACCACAGGCAGCCGTTCTCCAGCGTGGCGTCCTCCAGCGCGATCCAGAACCCGACTGCGGTCTCCGGCTCCGTGGACAGGTATGTGGCGTCTTGGTGCGGTGTCACTAAAAACACACAACCTGTGCTAGAATAGGCCGCAAGTAAATGCACGTCTCTTGCCAAGCCCAGGAAAAGGTGCCGAACTTAAAGGGTCCTGAATATTGGAGGTTATCCACCACTTGTATAAGTAACAGATGGTTACTCTTTCAGGGCTCTCACAAGGACTCTAATTTTTTTGAATGAACGAATCTACATTTAATTTTGGACGAATCTAGACCTCCAGTGTCCCTGCGTACGTTGTAAGTAAGCAGTGTGCAAATGCTTAGCGGGAAATACAAGATACAATAAGTGTTAGTAATTATAGACAAGACAATGGGATAGGGTGGTGATAGTCCACAAGGAGGCAAGCGCTGGGTGATTGCATCCAGCGTAACCTGCAAGCACCTGTAGGGAGGAAGACACAGTGCGTAAATAATAAGGGTATAGCGCTGGAAAACGGGTGGGATTCCTCTCCAAATTGGTAGTCCCAGCAAGAATGCGCATGTTTGTTCTAGCCGCAAACCACACCCAGCTTTCGCGTCGCTTAGCCGGTTCCTTGGGTCGTAGATTTATAAAAAAAATATAATAAAATCGTCAACTTCTACTTAATTATTTCTTCAAAAAAAAAGTTTAAAAAAGTAAACTTCTACTTAATTACTTACAAATAAGTGAAAATTTGCCTCAATTGGCAGCAAAGCAATCCGAGGTATTTTAAATAGTGCCATATTGCGGCAAAAAGCGCTCCAGTGGTCACATAAAAAAATTGAGAATACGATTTTCATTTCAATTTTACCCACGGAAATCTCTACCTTCATCAGTCCACTTTCTGTCATGTTTCCAGCGACGCGACGGCGGATTGTAATTACATTTGATAAGCAATCAATATTGATAACTACATAAGATCTCATTATCACTGACCGACGAGAATTCTGAAAAACCCTTGAATTATGCAGTTACATTGTTTACAATTTATTATTTTCCTTTATTTGAAAAGTTATTTATTATTCCAAAAGTTTCAGTACCCAGCGAGAAAGAACATTGGTTGTTTGATGGATATCCGATAAAGATACTAAAGGAAAATAACACTGCAAGTTCTGAGGAATAGTAAGTAGCCACATTGACATTTTTCTTTAGAATTCGTGGAAACTGGAAAAATATCGCATACAAAATAGAGCAAAGAGATGTTACGGGGTTAACCAAGAGAATTCGAAGATTATTGCAAACAATAAAATGTTATGAATCTTTTAGAATAGGTGCACTCATTCAATACGACAAGTTATTGTAACATGGTTCCTGGTGATCTAATAAAATTATCTATCTTCTTCTATCTACTCGTATAAATATAAAAACCAAAGTATGTTTTCTTCTGTCTATATAATAAATAAAAACCAATATGGCTACCAATTCTACGGCCCTTATTGGTTGTTGGGGTTGAGTACGTTTTGAAAACAAATGATTTTGGATTTAAGTACGTTTTGAATTAGACGATTTTTAACAAGCTATAACTAAGGATTTAACCATGTTTTGGCACTGAAATAATATTTCAAACATAGCTTTGATCCAAGAGAACAATCAAATCTCCATAAAAGTCAAAATGGGGAACGGGACAAATGGGAAAGGACACGCAGGGAGAAATAATTTCTTTATTAAAAGACACAGCAATGCATTGCAGGAACTCATGCACCAGATAGGTAATCCGTTCTAAGTAATAATGCAATTTGTTATAGTAATAAAGTTCTACATTTTTCTACAAAAACACCCCTTCTTCCCAATACAAATAGAATGTAGGTACATAGACATGACAATTTCTAGGTTACGTAACTTTTTCATTTGAACATTTGGTCCTTCGAGCTGGATTAAATGATTTTATTAATCACTTGTAGAACCAAAGGAATAAAGGAGATAGTTCCCATAAGTGCCTTCTCTGGGAAGAGGGTTACAATAATATTATGCAAACAAATATAATATACATAATTTCAAAGGGATTTTGTTTATTACCAGGGATGCTGAAGTGAATTGTGACTCGACAAAGCTTGGAAAATGGCTTCAAAGAAACCTGTTTAACTATAACCCTGATAACCCACTTGCCAAGGGAACCAGGCCTATAGTCAACCCCAATCTCTTGTCGTATTCAGTATTCTATATCCTTATGCAACATGGCACGGAATTGGTATGTAATGCCTTTGAACTGCTATTTATAGTGATAATCGGGAATGAGAAAATTTCAACACACTGCCTTTGACCAATTTCATAAGACGTTAATGAAAATCAGGGCAATAGCGTATATTTAGAAGAAGAAAAATATCTCAAAATATATTATTAAAAGTTTTGCTTTCTCCTGACATTTTAAGAGGAAAGTTTGCGCGGTCTGTTTCGGCCCGTTTCACACAAATCTTAATTTTGGATTTGAGATCAAAATACCCAAACAAACTGAAAAATTATTTTTGTGATCAAAAGATATATCAAATATCGAGTACGGATATAAGCTTTATTTATTTTTGCTTTTAATTATAAAATTTAGGCAATTAAATATTTTATCGTTTCATGATTTTAGAGACAACTCGGGCAATTATTTTCGAGTAAATGAAAAACATTAATTTTACCAGGTTTTTTATAATAATGTGATGAAATGTAAAATAAAAAAGCAGAGTGTGTAATTCACACGAGGTAGAAGTAAAACTAGAAAGTCGCTAGATGTCGCTTTCTTTTTTTTCTTGTTTTTTAAAGTGGTTTGTAGATTGGATATTGATTTTACAAAATAAAAATGTTTTGATTTTCGATTTCGAACTCTCTGTTTCTCTGGCCGCTGACACTTGTCAGGCACCTTGCCCACTACTCTATAGGAGGCATGCACCGAAGCGCAAATTTGCCGCATTATATTAGAGTATTTGTCTAGTACTAAGTTGTGACGCATTTCCGTTTCTCACGAATTTCAAGTCACTAACGGCGCTCAAGAAGTTTCACTTCAAAAAATAAAAATTATTAAAAGAAATCATTCTGATTGGTGTATCACATATTACATATTTACGTCGAAATAAAACATCGTCTTTTCTATATTAAAATTAAAATCTAAAAAAACGCATTTTAACTTTTGTATTTTTATGTTTTTTTTTTTTTTTTTCATTAAAACAACATAAAAGATAGGCTCGGTATATATAAATGTTTTTAAGTGTTATAAATAACACTAAAAAATATTCCAAAATTGCTTCCAAAATGATTTTTTTATTACCTATTATATTATTATCATAATTCAACTTATTAAATTAAATTAAATTATTATCTATTATATTATTATCATAATTAAACTTATTTAATTAAATTAAATTTATTACCTATTATATTATTATCATAATTAAACAAAAATAAATAAAGATGCACACAACCGTGCCAGATATTTTATAACTTAAAAAAAATATATATTATTCAGTTTGGTTGTTACTTTGGTCTCAAATTCAGAGTAAATTTTTGTATGAAACGGCCGCGTAAACGTTCCTCTTAATGGGCTTTATAAGGTTTATCAGATGGAAGGTTCTTCTAATCGAAATGCGGGATATGAACGGAATAAAAGTGCAGGCGATTGATATTCACCGCGCTTCACGACGAGGCTTTTAATACGCTCGTGCAGGCTCGATATTGCTATGTTCTTGAAATTTTACCATTTAATGTGTTGGCTTCTGGCATAGCATGACAAATTAATACCTGGATATAATATTTTTATAGTTTTTCGAGCTGAGCTCCCCGGCGTTGCTCAAGTTTTACACAGATATTTTCAAAATCAGACTCAAACGTGATGATCCTCTTGTTTTGAAGATCAATAGTACAAATTTTCATTAATCGCGAAATAAAACTGTAGATTTGCAGAAAAACTACACCAGAACACTATTTCTCACATGTTTTGCCTGTCAAATGCCAAGGAGGAAACCACGTAAATTTCGGAAAGTTTTGATTTTGACGCAATATTTTGTGAGTTTATTTTGTGCTATCGTATATTATATTTACCGAAACACATTCCTTGAACAACAAACTATACATAAAAACAACATTACTTGCATTTATTTGATAAATTGATAGGTTTTTCGATTTTTTTGCTACTTATTACGCTTCGTGTTTGACAGTTCAAATCGCGGCAAAAAATGATGATTGGACGCCATAGAGAATTTAATATAAATTATTCCGAGTGGCTAGGCGTATTTCGGGTACCTGTCACGTCAAGAACGAGAATGGCCAAAGTGATTCTGACCTTGTGCTTTATACAGTTTCTTAATACACAAGGGTTAAAATCGCATTCTAAAATCCCCAACGGTGCACGAGCTTCAAATTTTTTCGAAATGCTATGTAGACTGTAATTTTCCTCTAATTTTGAAAGCCAAATGTTCAAATGTTCGTCAAGTAGTTTCAAAATTTTGCTTTAAGGGATTGGAAAAGAGGAAAGACATATTTTCTGAATTTTCATGTCTTACTATTATTTTGAAAGTCAAGTGTGCTAAATTTCATCGAATAAAATTGTCGATTTGTATAAAAAATAAAGCCACACCGAGACACTATTAATATATATAAATATATATAGAGTGTTAAGGGACATACTTGACTTACTAATAAAGTAACCAGTGATTCCTGACATTATTTGAAGTAAAAAATTGAAATGGAATTTTGGTCTCTGGTGACATTTTCGACATTTTTTTCAACTAAAAACATTTAAAAAATACGAAGGTATTGGATAGTTAAAGCGGGGAGAGGGTTGATCGGTGACCAGTGACGACAAGTTGAAAAAAAAACATTTTGTTTGATTTTGAAGTAAAAATTGTTAAAAAAAAACATCTAAAAGTCATCGGATGAATTTTGAACCATGAATGTTGAACTTCGAATTTTGAACTTTGAATATTAAACTTTATATACTGAACTTTGAATTTTGTGCATCAAAAATTGATCACTCAGTTTTGGTCCTTGAACTTTGAGGTTTAAATTTTGAACTTTGAACTTACCTTCTCCGCCTACGCCGGCACTCTTATATATATACATGCTTTGCACCACGGCCGGGTCCTCCAGGCCAAGCGACAGGCAGGCTTGTTTCACGCGGTCGCTGTAGGTGTAGAAGCGGAACAGCGGGTGTAACCAGTGGAGTGCGTGTCCGACCTGCGGCCATACGGTCAAGTATTAGTTATAGTTATAGTAATAGTTATGAACAATTTGGCACTACCATATTTCGTTTTACTTTACTTTACGTAAGTTTTTTTTATTTTTTTTTTTAAAGAAAGACAAACATTCCCGGATTACGAATAACCCAACAATGTTTGAAAATCTCCTACTACCACCACAGAAAGCCGAAAATGTGATACGACTTCTATCACATTTTCGACTTCTATCACAGTCCTCCATCACAACACAAGTTGTGATGGAGGACTTAGCCAGTCGAGGAATCGAACACGGGACGCCCGGGTGGGACCCAAACGCGATGCCCACTCGACCACTGACCAGTCGTTGAGTGGGCAGTGAGTATATTTTATAACCTTTTACTTAGTATCTTTAAATAATACAAAATATCTGTGTCACCATCCTAAAAGAGAAGTCGTATCAATATATGTTTTTAAGACAAATAGTGCGTCCTTCATAATTCTGATTCAATGGACTCAGATTTGCTTTAAATCTAAGTGCCAAGATATGATATACCTACTTATCATTCAATATTTTTAACAGAAATTAATTAATATGTCATTTTCAAAATTGTAACTGATTTTTCAAGAATTTAAAGCATACCATGATTTGCGCTCAAATTTATTTAGATTATTTATTTATTTATACTGGGTTTTTACAGATCTTTTCACTCCTATGAGAACAATCCAGTTATAAAAACTCAGTTAAAAGACAAAAAGGTTAACAATGACATAAATCTAATCACACAAATTGTTGAAGTTGTTTCTAAATAAATATTAAAAACAAAACAATTAAAAATAGAAGACTAAAAATACAATACTCACTCAAACGACAAAAAATACAAAGAGAGGCAAGAAACAAAGACACAAGAGACACAGGAGACACAAGAGACACAAGAGACAAGACACACAAGAGACAAGACACACAAGAGACACAAGAGATGTAATTAGAGAAACAAATGATACATAATATAATTAGCACAACATGTTTTTTAGTAAACTCTTTTCCTTCCCAGAACTCTCTTCTCCTTCCTTTCCTAAAAAAAAACCTCCACACAGCATCCCCAAAGATGACATGGGTCCTGTGGGAAATTATTTTCCTCAGAGTGTGGAGCTCAGGTAAAAAAAATATCTACTTCAGATTAAATCGGTAAAAGTTTGTATTTATATTTAGGTGATGATATTGATAATAAATAAATACGACAATGCTTGTATTATTGCCTCTTTGGGTGGAGTTCCCAATTCAAGTCGAGACAGAAGTTCATTGCCTACATTTTATACAATGCCTTCTAACTAAGCAGGTGCAGGGCTGGCGTTCTGAATCACCATTGGTGAGGACTGAAGATAACGTGGAGGTCAAATAATTTATTCAATTACTGTTCAGAATATAATTATTTGTTTAGTTTTTTCACTCCAACCACTTTCTGTGATTTGGCAGACTTGTGACAGCAAGCATTTGCTGTCATTGTCAATTAGTATCAAACGTTTTTACTGTTATTTCTGAGTACTTATACAACTATAAAATGCGCTATTAGCAAAAATTAACAATACCCAAAGATGAATTAGGTTATAATGGAAATGATTTCTCTTAGGGCCTCCGACGGCGTGGAGTTAATATTGTAATGCATTTATAATATAAATTCTTGTAAATAAATAAAAAAAAAGCAATGAAACTAACCTTGTTCAGAGGACGTTTCTCGCCATTGTTCGATTCAGCTTCTTGGAAAAACCGTATTTTATCATTGCTCTCCATAAAATATACATCACTGCTCTGTAAAAAAAAACTCAATTGAAATATTATATATACGTATAAATAAAAGATGAAAAACGAAAATGAACTGACAATTTGCAAGTTTTTATTATTTTTTTATAATTTATTACGTAGATGCGTATTTTTATAAAAATGACAATTCCAATTTTTTTAAATGTGAATACCTCACAAGAGTCCTAGCTGCTCCCGTCTGAAGCGAGTGAGACTATGGCAACTCCCCAATTATGGTATATTGTGAGGCTGAAGGTAGTGGGGAGGAGAAGGAGATGGGGAAGATGAAGGGGGGAATTACCAGGCTCTTCATAAAAACGATCCAAAAATAAAACCGAACTGATAAGCTGGAAACTATGAAGGGGGCTGGATACCTTCACTGCGCTAAAGAACGTACAATACAGCCTGCACTGGAACCTAATGGAGTACATCATTACACCAGTGCTATTACTGATCCGCTCCTTGTACTAATGAGCCTCCCTAGTAATTGATCAGAACATCACTATGATTATTCACTATTCACTCGAGTATTATTAGAGGAGTGCAAAATTGATTTATTTGTATAAATAACTGCCATAACAGAGAGTTACGCCCTCAGCAAAAAATTCAGCAGTTACTGATTAATTAATTATTAAACTATTTGCGGGTTTTTTAGGGGTTCAAATTTGTATCTGGTTCTAGTATGAAACCGCTATTTCCGATACTAGAGTAGTGAGAAACTATCATTTATTATCGAAACTGCTATATTTACCAATCTTAACATTAATTTCCCCCTTATCTTTCCCACTTTTATCAAATTAACTGCGTCTCTAAAGTTATGGATGCCGGAAGAAACTAAATTCATATATCTGGCGAGTTCCCGGCATGCGTTGCTGAGCCACTTAATAAAGAAATTGTTTCTCCCTGCGTGTCCTTTCCCATTTGTCCCGTTCCCCTTCCACCTCCCCTTCCTATCCAGGGTCCCCTTTCCCTCTCGCGTTCGCATTCTGCCTTCTCCGCCTTCCCTCTCCCCACTCCCCTCGCCGCTTCTCCCGTCCCGCGAATCCCCTCCCGAGTTCTCCTCCCCCCTCCAAAGTTCCCCTCCCCCCACACTTTAGACCCTCCATATTGCATCCCCAAAGATAGCGTATGTCCTTAATGGGAATTTTTTTCCTCAGGGCCTCCTGTACGGGGAAAGAAAAAACAGACTAAAAACAAATTAACTTAACAAAAACTCAGTTGTCAACAACTGTATAAAGGAATGTAAATGTACTGCTTTATTATTAGTGAAATTGAAAATGTACTTAATATTTAATATAAGAAAATTGAGAGAAAGCTTTCGGTTCGGCTTCGCCCAGTTAAAGTGTTGGTGACCAGTTGACCAGTTACAAAAATAATCGTATTATTCATATCTCGATTGGAAAGAGTCACGAAAATGCAAATCTAAGAGTGCTTATGTCTGCCAGCCGACGTTCTTCAAGCTATCTGTTAACGAAAGTCGCGCCATCTTTTGGCATTATTAGCTACTTGCTTTAATTTGGTTCTATTACGAAAGTAGCTCTTATCTCAAACTTCACGTTCACAGATGGTTCCCATATGGCCCGGCATCAGAGTTGTACTCGGAATTGGATTCTTGAATTTCAACCGTACAGTCGCCAGGGTATTAGTACTGTTAAAAAATAAATATAATATAGTTCAGCGTTGTACTTGTGATTTCTCTGAATCCACGGTTGAGAAAATGGACAAGGGCTCATCTTGTCGGTCTTTTTCGAGCTGCTCTCCCACCAGCCGCAGCTCCTCGGCCTCTCCTTCTGTGAGGAATTCTTGTATCACCACCACACCATCTTCCTCCAACTGGAAAAATAACAAATCCCAATTGGTAAGGACGCACAATGCATTAAGCAACAAAGCGCTTTAAAAGATACATAAACAATAGTGCACGTTGGATAAACAACTCAACATTGGCAATCAACACATCGCTATTTCCAATGTGTAACAGCACGTACCCGAAAGATATTAAGAGGGAATATCCAGATACAACCAGAAATATATATCATGTTTAAATCAAAGTATCGACTCTTTTCTACAAAAAAATATAAATTGATTTAGAAAGATTGTTATTCTATCTAGTGAAGTTAAGATTAAAATTTTGAGAAAATATGTTTATTTTTAGTATGTACAATAAGGTTTTATTAATACAATAAAATTTTGTATTATACAACATACATTTCAAATCATATAATCATTCAGAATATATATTTTAGTTCGAATAAAATCATAAAAAAGTTCCGCGCCCTTGTTTGGTGACGAAAATACTATAATTTTTTATGAGAAAAACTCTCTTTTTATAACTTTTGAAGGTTATTCCCATCAACGTAATATATCATTGAAGAAGAAGATAACACTTATAATCTAAATGAAAATATGAAAGAAAACAAGACACAGAAAAACAGAAAAAAACAATGGTCGCAACTGGGACTCGAACCCAGACCTCTCGTCTAACCGGGACGTGCGCGTTTTCCAATTTCGCTATTGCCACCTTCTGTCAAACCGTCATATTTGTCAATCTCATATTTCAAATATTTAGAATCATTAATATTACCTACAACTAGTTATTTTTCCATATTATAGGCAACTACTCTTTTTATTGGAAACAATCATTCTAAGAATTGGTTTGTAACCTGAATAGCGTCTCGGATAAATGTATCCGAATTTATTCATATGGAACTATTGACTTTATGAAAGTCTAAATGAATATTCAATTTTTTATCTGTGTCTTGTTTTCTTTCATATTTTCATTTAGATTATAAGTGTTATCTTCTTCTTCAATGATAAAATACTTGATTGTCTATTTATTTAAAGATAAACCAATGTATTTAACTTATTTTGCTTAGACATTATTGAAAAATTATAAATACTTAAAATCAAACAATAATTACACAAAGTTCATAATTTCAATTGTTTTATCACGTGCATTTTTGTATGTGGGTATTTATCAAAGCAAATTTGGAATAAAATAAAATCGACATTGAGTTATTATGTTAAAATGCTTGTCTAGTTATTCCCTCTTAAAATCCTTCAGGTACAGTAAATAATGACAGACGCATAATACACACATCCATGAAGATACATAATGAATGGAATGTTTCAAATGTAGCAAAGATGGCGATTAAATTAAGAATGCAAGACAGGTTGAAATTTAAACATATTACAGAGTAAGGGGAAAGATGCACACACTTCGGGAAATGATTTTACGTGATATTACAAGTAAAATAGATGGAAAACTCTTTTCGAAATTCCAACCTTTAAGATAGTTTTCGGGTAAAAAACTTGAATTGTTTGTATGCAAATTATAATATTTTTTGCTGGAAAAATATTTTTGTGAATTGAGAAAAAAAAAACATTTGAATTTCTAAAAAAGTTTTTTTAATCTTTTTTTTTTCTACTATCATAAAGAATCGCCTCCCGAAGTTTGTGCACTTTACCCCAGGACACATGTGTACAATAAATTTGCATACGTCAGTAATAAGAAACAATAAATTTAGTCGTTATTGCAGCTTGTGACTTTCATAAACACTATTTTAATAATAAACATTATTATCATTACATAAGTAAACAGTGAACTTAGCATGAAGAATAATATAAGATCGCAATAGATTTTCGTGTTAACCCCTCAGGCTAATTTATTCGCTTTTCAGAACAAAACACATAGGTCTCATAGAAATTGTTGTGCCTCCCTTACTATCATAGTTAAAAATATGATCTAAACGGTTTTGAAAGAAAAAAACACCAAGCAATATATATTATATACAGTACCAGGAGAAGGAGAATTGTAGGGTTTATTTATAATAATATTGTTGCTAAGTTTAAAAATTATTTTACATTTTATTCTATAAGCACCGCACAAGGAGGTGGCCATTAGTCTATCTCATTCTCTCGCCGACTAAATCCTATAGATGTATGTTTGTTTTTTTTAGTGTCGTTTCAGTTTCATCGAGTCTCAAATCACAACGGTACTAAAAAAGTTTCACTTAATAATAAAATTTTAATGCATTTTTTATCATCTTTCAAAAAAAGTTTTTCATTTTCGGATACGTACAGAAATACTTCATTTTTTTGGATTTTAATGCAAAGCGGAAATATTCTGACCTACTGACAGAATATGGTCGAGTCCTGAGGGGTTAACTGAATTGTGTGATAGTTGAAATACCTAAATACAATAAATAATCAGAAAATTCTAACATTGGCTAAGCGTCCGAAATCTGTTGCCAACTTTTGCAAATCGATAAATTCAAATCGTGATGAATGTTTTAGTATCGGCAATCAGCTGTTGCAAAGTTAGTTTGGGTCCTGTCCAGTTAACTCATAACCCAACCTAACCTAACCCACGCCAGGCATCCGGGAATATGAATAATTGATAATGATCTCTCTGGCGACCGGGTAACATTACGTCATACCTTTGTTGGCCATGATGAACTTTTGGTCCTATTTAGATACCTACATTTTATCGTCTCCATGACAGGGCGGTCTTATCTGAAGTTTGTTTTCGGAAAACTTGAACAGTTGAAGGTAATCTCAATCGGAGAAAGACCTTATCGTGTTTTGATGGTTTAAAGACAAGATCTCAATTCATGCAATCTGTGGTACCATGTTTGCCTCAAGACTTGAGAAAAGAGGTGGAAAATAAATTTATCTTAATCAATCAAAAAGGATATTATTTTTGTTGAAATTTATCATCCTTAACTCATCCTTTTTTTAAATACATGGGTTGTTCTTTTTTTTAATAACTTCCACATAACTTTTACCACTCTGTCACATGTCCACCTAAAGTGAGGATTTTTTTTACTATAAATGAATTCTCTCTGGATCTCAGAGGGAAAACTGTAGCAAGGGGGGAAGGAGGCCTAAAACGCCTATCGGGGGTGACAAACACGAGCTGCGTCCTATACCTATCTCGAATGACAACCCATGTGACAGAAATAACGTATTAAACATCATTTGTAGGAGAAAAATTTTTGAGATTTTAAAAAAATATTTTTTAAATATCATAAAAAATAATAATCGCTGTTACTTGATAGGTTATACCTTTTGGAGTTTAAAAAAAGTTTTATATTTTATTTCATCATATCATTTTTATGTAATATTATAAAATATACGCAAGTCGAGATGGCGGGTGACAACGGGTGATTTAACGTAACGTAACTCTGTAACGTAATTTTTACTACAAAAATATAAAGATATATTTTTTTTAAAGGCACACAGTCGTTACGTCTTTAGTACAGCAGATTTTAAAGTAAATATATATAAAATAATAATATTGCTAATTCTGTTGAATTTTTCTCCACTAACTGGTGGAGACAACTTTATGTAGGTTAAAAAGAATAACAACCCACTTGTTTTCGTGAATAAATTAATGCAAATTTGGATGTGGACATTAACCCACTTCCTGACATCCAATCGAGCTGAAACACTGTAGATATACTAGTTGTCGATAACATCTCATCTTTTTAAAGAGCCGCATAATTATTGTAATAAGAAACTTATGTTTATAGTCTTTTTTACACCGTCACGGTACCGTAATCGTGAATCGTCACGGCAATGATAAAAGCGCTCATTATCTATTAATTTTATACTATAACCGTAATTGATTGCAATTTGTTTAATGGTATTTAATTTCATGTTAAAATTATTAAAAGATAAGGGAACATTAGTTAATCTACTAAAAATTTTAGAAAAGCTGCAAATTTTTGAGAAAATTGAAGGTTCGATGTTTTACGTGTAACATTATTTGTGAAAATGTTAATTTTATGCTGGCAAAGAAACCATTTATTTTTTAAACATGTAGATAATTTTGATTAAATAAGTGGTGTTAAATTTGTTTTTCTGACTGTCTCACTAGGATATCCTTGTGCCGAGACAGACGCAGAGGTAGATAAATGGATGTGAACATAGTTACATGAATATTTAAGGTTAAATACATTTGAATTTCAATACAATTAAAAAGAAATATTAAGTGGGTAAATTCAATAAAGAGTGTGATCTTACAAATTAATGTAAGAAGCGATGAAGTAAAGTGGTAAATCCTATCAAATCGAATTAGGTATTTGACAAGATTCTATTATTTTATTTTATTGTAAATGGGTTACGACGTATGTAAATTGTTATTCCGTCTAACTGCAATTTATTTTACAGATGTTTGTAATAGTGTGACGTCCTGTATTTGTGTTGCAATATATTTGTTTATTTCATGTGTGAATTTGGTAATTGATTCTGTTTTTCTAATCGTAGTTGGTAGTGTATTGTAAAGTTTGCAAGCTACGTATTTAAAATGTCTTTGTTCAAAGGTGGTTTTGGCAATAGGAGTTTGCAGAAGTTCTTTGTTTTTGTCTCGGGTATTGTGTATAGTTTGTGTTGCTAAGTAAAGTGTTTTGATGTTATTGTGTTTTTGACGATGAGAGATCTTGTAAAGAGCTGTTTTTTGTCCATAACGTTGATGGTATTGAAGATCGTATCAGTGCTTGTAGAAAGACGAAGTTTACGAATATGTTTTTGTCATTTAATAATGGGGTTGTTTTCATATCATTAAAATGACGCCGCAAAGTGAATTTGTGAATATTCAAGAATTATTTAACTTATGCCTATTTTCATAGCCAACCACAACTCCGATGCACGTTACGGTGTTATTTACACTTCCGATGGACACTTCGCTTTATGTTCGCTCTCAATTTATGGCACCGGTGGACAGACAGGTAGGTGCCGACAAACCGGCTCATAAAAAGTAGCGGACAGGTAAACGGCTAAAGTGGCCGGACAAATGACATATGACAGTGCTCCAACCGGCAATTCCAGGGGTTTATAAATCACAATTTCGTTTGTCATTTCGAAATAACAGTGGGCCGCAATGACTTTTGATATACTGACCTACAGAGCTCCGGGCCAAAAAGGCCCCTTTCTCTTTCATGGTGAGGTTATAATATACGATTGTTGAAAAAGTGGTTTATTTTGTAGTTTGTTAAAAATTATTATTGGGCCACGATAACCCGGCAGGTGGGTGATTCGGGTCGAAGGTGATACGCCAATTTATTAAAAAAGATGTTTGATAAAAATTGTATGGTTTTAAATTACAGAAATAAAACATAAACTCGCTTTAATTTCAGCCATACGTTTGGATACGATTTGAGATTTTCACGGCCAAAAGTATAATCGTGATTATTTTTGGGTTATTTTTTGGGAACCCGGGCACCTCTGCTAATTTACCAAACGTAGCGAACCACTTGAAGTGACCCATGACAGAAGTGTTGGTTTTTCATTTTTTTTTTAAACAAAGACAAACATTCTCGGGTTACGAATAACTGAACAATGTTTGAAAATCTCCTACTACCACCACTCTAAGCGGTAAATGTTGCTTGCGTCGTGGTGGAGGACTTAGCCAGCCGAGGAATCGAACACACGACGCCCGGGTGGGACCCAATAAATTTAAACATTTCAAACAGCGTTACCGTGTCCATCATCTGGGCAGATGTGTAGCAGTATGTGGTTAAGTGCATGTTTATGTATGTATACTATATATATATTGTTAATGTGAATTGTTTTATTTGTAAAGATGCAGGAATTCAACGTTACAGTCCGAAGTATCATTTGCTGAACTGTGATATACTCGTCCTAGTAACCCACCGAATTTACCAAATGATAACACTTACACACACTTTCAAGTAGAAATGCGTTCACACACTTCTAGCTGCATTCACACTCTTACATCGTCTCTCACATACCCTTCTTCTGTTATTTTAACTCTCGATAGAAATGGCCCGACTTCAAATAATTGTTCACTTGATCGTGCCATGTCATCCTTTGGCGTTCCCGGCTTCTACCGTTCCCTTTCGCATCATATATTCTCCTTACACTCTCTTGCTCAAATCATCCAATCTCAACCTTTTTAAATTTGCTATTCCACATTTCTCATACGATCATATATGGTTTTGCCACTCATTCACACAGTCTGCATCTTTCCTCTGTCAGTTCTGTGCCTCACTGCCGTATAAAAGGGTAGGTACCAACACTTCATTACGGACTACTAGCTCCCCTAATTGTAGGATATTCTGAGGTAGGGGGGAAGTGGGGAGGGGTGGAAGAGGATATTTACGTATTCAGATCTGGTCCCTGCAGACGGTTAACGTCATTTGAAGAAACTTTTCAACATTTGGTGAAACTAAAACTCTTGCAATTCGGGACTTTGCTACGTTAGATGATGTCGTGTAACGGATATACTTAGACTTAAGGACGGTAATTAACGATCTCCGCGGTTGAGCGGTTACGATCTGTGGCTTATGATTCCAGAGATCACGGGTGCGAATTCGTCCATGAGTGTAAAAAGCGCATATAAAAAGATATTAGATTTATTAGTATTAACTTCGTCTTCAATGACATTATAAATGATTACAATACAAATTCATAGACACATACAAATTCATATACATACACACATACGAGTTTATATGTAGATTAAGTAACGTACATTATTAACTAAAATCCAATAATATAAGTAGCTAAACAAAAGAACAAAAATCGAAAATAGAAAAAAAAATAATATCAGCAATAAAATAATATCATTAATTATTATGAGACTTGTGTGATCTCTAATTTGGTGATGATGATATTTTATTCGCGATTTTCACACATTCCGAAAAAAGCCGTTTGAGTTCAATGCTGTTAAGGGGTACTGATTTTAAATTCTCATTCATATTTCTACATACAGTATACGCTGTGTTTCAAATACGAAATTTGCCAGCTCCTTTTTAGAAATATTTGATTTTTTCTGTTTGTTCTCATTTGCGAAGCGATTTTGGAATTACGTCAACAATGTTAACCATAAAAGTCTATTTGTTCCATTTAGCAACTCATTAATTCATAGAAATCGTTGTCTCCCTTACTATCATAGTGAGAAATATGATCTAAACGAGAGAAAAAACACCACTCTTTATTCTCTAATATAAAAATGAACTACAAAAGAAATAAAATGCAGACCTTTATGAAACCAACGTTTCGAATCACAATTTGAAATAAATTTATGAAAGCTTTGTAATTTTCCAAAAATTATTTTTACAAAGAACAACGAAAAAGTGAGCTAACGGTAATGTTCATAATAAATTTGTCTAATGAAATGAGTAAAAGTTTTGAAGTAAAACTTCTTTACATACGCTTGACTTGGGGAGTAAGCTGGTGAATGCATGACGAGAGAGTTATGAAAAGTGTCGGGCGAGGCGAACGGAAGTTGGGAGGGAGATATAAGTTAGTGAAGATAGAAAGAGAGAGAGTTAAGTTTCGTATATTACTGTAGGGGCAAGAGAGAGAGGTGGGGGCACACATTTTCTTTCTCTCTTTCTCTCAAAGCCAGTTGCGTTTCGTATATCTAAGACACTCACTTTTATTTTATAGTACAGGTCTATTGTCTGTATCAAACTGTAGGAGCAAGAGAGAGCAGTGCGCGCGCACATTTTCTTTCTCTCTTCCTCTCATAGAAGTTTTAATTCAGTCGTGTGGTCTAAAGCACACTCGTATTTTTTTTTTTTTTTCATCATCAGTAATTTCTGTTAGAAAAAACGTAAGGTGAACAATTTTTAAAATGGTAAGTTTATTTTGATTTATTCAATTTGAAAGCGTATTTTATCACCCTTCATAATCAGTTTTTAGTTTTCGAATACATTTAGAAATATTCCATTTATATGGATTTTATTATAAAGCGGAAATATTTGACCCTCTGACAAAATATCGCCGAGGCCAGAAGGGTTACCGATCAATAGCTCTATCAAGAGTTTTTCTTTTAGAGATATTTAATTCGACTTCTCCACAAAAGAGAACGACATATTTTCTTTGATTTCGACAGAAAGCATTGATTTTATTGTCGTTTTATTCAAACGCCTACAACTAAACAGTGAGTCCAAATTATTTTACGCACAATCTTGATTGCCTTTGTGAAAAAAAAACTGGACAAGAAGAAGATATACTGGTTCGACGTCGAGCAAGTGACTCTTTCAATTGAAGAGCAAAACTACTGTTACCCAAATTGTTAATCATTAAGGAAATCATTGTATCAGCTGACAGAAGCGTTGCGTAACGATAATAAAAAATTTCAATTGCTAGCTAAAATAAAAAAAAAATTAAAACTCGTCCGCCTGAACAATCCCAGTGTAGTGTTGTCACAAGACTAAATACTGAATGTTATTAAGGGTAAGAGAGAGAGAGAGTTGATTTTGATTTTTTAACCACTCAAGGCTATTATTATACAACGTCCCAAAAAAGTAAATAATATATTATATTCAATTTTTTATAGTGGAATAACTTATTGAGTAAAACCTTTGTAATTTTAGCACTTTTTAATACTTCTATTTTTGAAAATTGTAAAATTTAATCATTGAAACAAAATATGTGAAAAAGAAAAATCTGGAATTGAACCCAGGACCTCCGTCTAGCCGGGGCTTTGCTTTACCATTGAGCTAATCGGACCATATCTTCTTTAGGTATGTTTTTAGGTTTTAACGGCCAAAAAGTATTTTTGTTATTGTTTTTGGGGTGTTATGCCGTGTTTCGCTACCTCCTTCTTTAGCCAACGTTTCGGACAGCGTTACAGTGTCCATCATCAGGGCAGATGAGTGATCTGCCCTGATGATGGACACTGTAACGCTGTCCGAAACGTTGGCTAAAGAAGGAGGTAGCGAAACACGGCATAACACCCCAAAAACAATAACAAAAAAACATATCTTCTTTGATTATACGTGATTGCATTGTTCTTCCCGAATTTAATTGCAAACCAGATGCGACCGAATCTTTTTTTATTATGGAGTTTAATTGCTCCCAGAGAGAGCCAGTGAGACTATGGCATCCCCAATTAGGGTTTGTTACTGAAGGCTGAAGATAGGGGGAAAAGAAGGAATGAAAAAAATGGAGAAAAGCATGGCTATTCAGATCTAGTCACCAAACAGGGCTAAAGCCATTTTAAGCAATGTTTTAATACTGAATGATGAAAGGCGATTCTAAAAGTGCCGCAAATATAGCTTCAATTATTTTTTATGGTTTAATTGTGAAATAACACAAATCAGTCAAATAAAATTAAATTGCGCAAGCCGGTATTTGAACCAGCGCCATCTGAGAGCTTTACCCCTCGACCACGGAGGCCGTTTTTGATTTTTCTCATACACATATTTCGTAATGTTATCCTTCAATGATTAAAAATATTTTTATGCAAATAGTCGGCGTAATGCTAATGAATCGGTGCAAGCAGATCATTTAGTAAACAAAGGTGTATAGGACAATTTCGGCGCGGCAACAATCGGCAGTACTCGGCACGGCTCATTATCCGGTGAATGAAAGACAAACGTCACTACATAACATTTATACACATATAGTATCTAGGTAGGTATTCCTTCTAGAAGCAAAATGTGCTAGCTTTTTGGCAAGACCCGTCGATCTAAAGCCGCGGAAATGGCACATCGGAAAATATGGCTGAATCACTTTTCGAAAATAGAAAAAACGCATTAAGAATTTCGCCGGTCGTTATTTCAATCCCACGCCCGAGGAATAGTTTCATCTGTAGTGTAATGTAAGTGATATTAATAACCGCTTTCATTGTGCAGAAATGTATAAATCAATATCGAGCCACACTTTAAGCTTTATGGCGGCAACCGCTAAATCATAAACAGACATTTCGCGGATTTTATCGTCAAATTTATTGCTGGCATTAAACCGTTTGAAAAAATTTACTATGTAAACATGAAACACTCATTGTGCGCTTTTATAATTACCGTAACGGTTCATGATATCCAGAAATTTTAACAATATAATGTGTATTATACTGTCATATTTTGCCTGTGTTAGAAGTTAGCTTGAGTACAATTCTCCGTCTGGAATCCACATTATAATACTCATAAAGCTGTTGAAAAAATACAAAACAAATTCTTACGTTTTATAAATTTTAAAGTGGGTATTGCAGCAATTATGTTGAACTGTAACACTCTGTTAAATGGTATGAATATGCTCAAATTGTCAGACAGAAGAATATTCACTGACTTGGTATTTCTATATAGAATTTTAAATGATTTTGTTGATTGTCCGGTATTGCTTGAACCGATAAGCTTCCGGATACCACGAGAAGTCAGGATTTATTTCAGTGCAGAAATTTTGGGACTAACTGAAGTGAAATAATTGTACCAAGTCAGTGGATCTATTTATCTTTAAGCAAATATAAAATATTGTTACTGAGGCAGTTCAATTATGTAAAATAAATACTGTATATTTCTTACTATTCATATGTAATAGCCCCGAAAAATTCAATAAATAAACTCTTTCAAAAAGATGAGATAGCACAATGTACGCAGGTCTGTTTCCACTAAAGGAAAAAAAGTTATCATTTTCTTGCATCTCTCTCACACACCGCACCGTAGACCCCAATCGTAGACCCCAATACTACTTACCGTGACGATAATTTTGAAAATATGGAATATAGTTACAAGGGTCAACATTGAAATGTGAGTGAATTCCAAAAATTCAGAATCGTCATATGTCAATGCACTAATAATGGTTTTGCTTTGTTTTTCAACATGTAATGCTGCCGCTCTTTCTCACACACCAAACAACAACAGTGAAAAATGAGACAAAGAATTGTCTGCAACCCCCAAAGGAAACATAAAATCATTATCATACATCTCCCCCACACGGACATAGAAAATGAAATGCAATTCCTGTCGCAAATAATAAGTACTTTGAAGGAAACAGTCACACATATTTTGTGAATACGTTATTTAATGTGTAAGAAAGAGCTGCAGCATTATAGCGATAAGTAACGTATGTTTATTGCCTTTCTTGCCGTCACGGTACCGTATCCGTGAACATTCAAATAAAAGCGCACATTCGCAGAAAGTTCTCAAACATTTAGTCATAAACGCATACAACAAATCGATCACGGAAATTTGAAAAGCTGTAAAGGAAAATATGTTAATTGTTCAGGAAAGCAAAAAGAAAGTTTTTTTTTTTTTTTTTCTTAAAATGGTATCTCCCGTTTTTGAGATACCATTTTATTGAATAGATCTTTCAGAATGCTTAACATTTTTTTTTAATTTCTTTAATAACAGCATTTAATTTATTTTTAATTTTTCCGAAAAAAATCTTTGCAAAATGTATGTCATTTATTTTTGTCACGGAGATCGGAATGGAAAAATTACATGTTTAACTAATTTTTGTATTTATTGTCCTTTACACCATTTTCAATTTTCAATGTACAGAATATAGCCTGAGCCGAGCGTGCAAGCGAGAGCGTGTACTAAGCGTTCGGCTTGTGATGCATCTAACTCTCTTCCACTCCATCGTTATTATATGACGTTATCACGTAAAATTATCGTCCGTAAACCGACTTTACAACAATTTTTTTAATCATATGTTTATAGTCATATATTAATCTTTAGTTAATCACAGCATTGTTCTTAGAAATACAAACATAAATATAATATATAAGTTTACTAGCTGACCCGGCCATGCGTTGCTGTGGCGCGAATCGAAGCACAACGCTATCCACTGGATAGTTACCCAACCTAGATAACTTAGGACGGGTTGTTTCAAAAAATTTGAAGGATTCATCAAATATTTGATGTTAATTTTCACGTTCTGTGTAAGTTCTATTCAAGTTCTGTGATTATTTCAGTTTTGTGAAGCAACTGTCCTATAACGATGTAATAACAGAACTTGAATAGAACTTACACAGAACGTGAAAATCAACTTCAAATATTTGATGAATCCATCAAATTTTTTGAAACAACCCATCCTAAGTGTTTAGTATCTGAAAATAACTCACACCGCCATCTGGTAAAAACTTATAGAATTTACAAATAATTACAAAGCATTTTCCTATAAAAAAACATTTAATGAACATTTAATTCGCACTAATAAACATTGAGGTCAATAATAAAATAAAAACTATCCTATGTTGGAACAAATTAAACACAGTAAGAAAAATTTCATCAAAATAGGTAAGTAGTTTCGGAGTTTATCTCGAATAAACATCGTGACGCGAGATTTTTATATATATAAAGATATAGATGTATACTAGCGCAGACCCGTGAAATATCACGAGATAAATAGAATCCTCCACAAATCACTTCCAATTTTAAAAAGGCAACTAGACTAATTTTTTGTTAAACATATTGTATTGTACAGTTAGGAGCTTCATCGCTTGCATGAATTCTTCAAACAACAATAAGGTCCAATTTTGAAAATGATACTAAATTTAAAGCAAATTAAAGTTTTTTGAACCAGATTTCACGCAGGAATATTTCACGCATTTCACTGATAATCGAAATTAATATTTTTGTTGCATACAAACGTTGACATTTCGCTTGGTGAGGATTGGTTTGTACTATGTCCACAAAAACTCGTATTGAAAAATAAAAGTTTTTGAGTTTCAAAAAATTATATTATTGTTTCCTTTATTTCAAATTAACTGTTATAACTATATTTTTTTTAAATACAAGGGTTAATCTATCTATAAGTAAAAGAACAACATATTTGGTTGAATTTTGAACGAACTAACATGTACTTCAATTCACAGCTTAAAAAAACCTAAAAATACATGAGTACAAACCAATCCTCAGCAAGCGATTTAGCAAAAAATTACATGTTTTACATACACGGTGTCCTGAAACTCGGAGTAAAAGCTGGAAACTAGTGAATTTACATAACTTTTAGAGTCGATTTTGTAATATACCTTTTTTGATTTGACCTTTCGTTTTCATATATATTAAAGTATGTTATGTAAAAATGTTAATAATTAAAATTGGTGAACACTGTAACACAAAGAAATAAATAAAATCGAATGAACAGTTTAGCAACGCATATTTTCATAACGCCAGAGCTCACTATTATATATAGAAACCATCGCTTTGATGCACACACCAAATCCCCAAACTTTCATCGCAATCGGATGAATGGTTAGCAACGCATAATTTCATGACACCAGAGCTCATTATTGTAAATAAAAACCATCGCGGGCATGCACACATCAAATTCCCAAAAGTTTCAATCGGATGAATGGTTTAGCAACGCATATACATCTCATATATACATCGCCAAGCAAGCATATTTTAATTTTTGCATATATATAGATAAAAATAATTTTAAAAAAAAACTTTCAAATTCGAAAGAATTCATTGTCAAATTTGGATTAACAAACAGTAAAATAGTTTTTATTGTTGCACAAATTTAAAGTTGAAATAAACAGTCACTCCCA
The DNA here is from genome assembly GCA_936435175.1 of Glyphotaelius pellucidus. NCBI lineage: Eukaryota > Metazoa > Arthropoda > Insecta > Trichoptera > Limnephilidae > Glyphotaelius > Glyphotaelius pellucidus. The sequence continues at coordinate 41,737,130 of OW386542.1, read as the reverse complement.
AATAAATTCAATATGAATCGAAATATAACAGATAACATTAAACCTGGGTAGATGCCCATTTCTGGTAAATTGAGTTCGTTTATTGATAATTGAGTTGAATATTATTGACAATTGACGTGCAACCGATGGGCAATTTTCACCGTTGACTGATATTTATACCTTGTCAAAAGCCTGCCCGGAAAGCGGACAGGCCGACGCGATTAAACGAATTATGTGGAAACTAGTGAGCAGGCAAAAACGACATCAACATTTTAAAGCTACCAACATACCTATAAATAAATGCCTATCATCGTTTAGTAAAATTATTCATAGGCAAAAATTTTAAAACATTAATTCAAGTTTTTTCAAATTCGGTGTTAAATAAGTTTTTAGTAAGCCCCGAGGAAGAGGGCATCGCTCTCGAAACAGGCCAGTTTTATAAACAATAAAAATAGTGATTAAAACAAAGAAATTCTTTTAATTTGAAATATTTTTTTTAAGTGAAATTTCTATAGCACGGCTGAGATTTGGATTTCGGGTGAAACGGAAATGACGATTACTGCACCTGCGATGCATCAACTGCGCTCATCGGCCGCTTTGATAATGATGTCACTTCTAAAAGCTCTCCTATTGGTTGAGATGTGAAACGAAAATTACGCGAAGTCTGCGCTCATTGGTCGCTTTGATTATGACCTCACTTTTCAAGTATTGGTTGAGATTGTTTAGGTAAAGTTTCGCTTCTACCGCGTGTAAACTGCACTCATTTTTTAATTTGAAATTTTTGTTTTTTAACCTGACAGTATTTGAAATTAATTGATTCAACGACGCCTGGGTAGGAAATCTTAAGCATTTGTCCACTCAGCTCACCAGACCGGAGGTCAGAAGGTAGGTTTGAAAGTAAAAATTGGAAAATATAAAATATCCAAGCAAAATATAGTTTTTAATATAGATGGGTAGATTATATATACAGGGTGTTAAGGGACGTACTTGACTTACTTTAACCAGTGATTCCTGACATTATTTGGAGTAAAAAATGTAAATGAAATTTTGGTCTCGGAGTTTTTCGATGACTTTTTTTTAAGTGATAACGTCTTATAAATCGATGAACGCCGGCTGCCCTCACGAAAAAGCATGACTCATTGTCACGTTCCGCCTACGCCGAGCGTGCAAGCGAGAGCGCGGAACAAGCGCGATCGGCCTAAGCGTTCGGCTTGTGACGCATTTATCTCTATTTCACTCCATCGTTATTATATGACGTTTTCACGTAAAATTATCGTCCGCAAACCGACTTTACAGACAACCAAATTGTTTTTGACGTTTTTTGTTTTTGTTATCGTGATAACGTTTTATAAATCGATGAACGCCGGCTGCACTCACGAAAAAGCATGACTCATTGTCACGTTCCGCCTGAGCCGAGCGTGCAAGCGAGAGCGCAGAACAAGCGTTCGGCTTGTAACGCATCTATCTTTCTTCCACTCCATCGTTGTTATATGACTTTATCGCGTAAAATTATCGTCCGTAAACCTACTTTACAGACAACCATTTTTTTAGAAAAAAAATGTCACCGGAGACCAAAATTCGTTTACATTTTTTACCCTAAATAATGTCAGGAATCACTGGTTGAAGTTATTCAAGTAAGTCCTTTAACACGTATATATGATATTCCGCCGAAATAGCTCAGTAGACCGAGCTTTTGACTTTTAGTCAGTTGCAGGTTCAATTTCGGGATGGTTAATTTAATTTTGTTACATAAAAGTACGCTGTCAGGTTTGGGAATTGTGGTGTTGTTTTTAAATTTATAATTGATTGACATTAAAGAAAATCCTTCTTTAACAGCTGTCTTAAGAAACATAAATCGTATACACTGTGTTCGTAAACTTGTAGAACAATTTTTTTTGCAACTAAAAGTTAAAAAAAACTTCGGAATATTAGTTACGATCAGTATTTGTTTTTGTATCAGAATATCATTGTTTCTGTTGTTTATGCTATGCTCGGGTCACGTAGTGTACGATGTGTGCCGAACATAGTCGGTCAGAGAGAGGCAAGTCGTTACCTTTGCGAGAGCTCGCCAGACAAAATCTAGCTAGTGAGTTATAAGGACGTGTGTCCTATTAAACCATATTTGTAACTAACTAACTATATCAGGGGTAGGCAGAGAGGACGGACCAAATAACTCGATCTTGGCACACACCCCTTGCCTCGTTCACATTTATACATCGTTTCATTTGCTCTTTCAAATGTTTATACATGCTCTTCTACGAATATTATTCTGACTCTTGACATCGCCCGACTCAAATATCTGATTCACTTGGTCGTGTCATGTCTTCCTCGGGCATCCTCGACTTTGTCTACCATTCACATTTGCGTCATATATTCTCCTTACACTCCTTTCTTCATTCATTCGCTCCACATGCCCAAACCATCTGAGCGTCCCTTTCTTAATCTTACTCATTACCCTTACATCAGCCTTGCATTCTTTGCGGATCTCCACATTTCTCACACGATAATACATGGTTTTACACATATACGCCTCAGGAATTTCATTTCTACAGCATTTAGTCTACTTTCATCCTACCTATGCCTCCCAGATAAATACTCACTACCATACATCAAGGCAGCAGGTACCAACATTATGGACGGCTAGCTTCGCTTCTTTTGACAGTTTTGTGTTGGCGCCAACGGCGTTCAGTCCTCCATTAATGGAGTTACCGGCATTTACCATTATTTCAATATCTCTATCAATCTTCCCATCTCTCGTAGACATACTTCCCAAATACACAAACTCATCCACCTGCTCCAAGTATTCATCATTCACAACTATATTGCACATAGTAACTTTGTATTGTACATAATAACAATAAACAGTCACCGTGATTTCAAAGAACAAACCCTTTCAATCAACAGCATAGTACTGAGATAAAGACCAGTAAATAAAGACAATATTAAAGGATTACAAGTATATTCTTCAATTTGGGAGGCGGGAATGGGTACCGCCGCCCCGGGAACCTTTATTGGATAACCAACACCTCTGCCATAGGTCGCCCCAAGTGGTTCGCTACGTTTGGTGATTTAGCAGGGGTGCCCGGGTTCATGGGGTGAGGTTTGTCTAGGTCTTGGAGGTGGATGACCAGGACACACTGAACCCCAGATTCCTACCCACCCCTTAAACCCTTTTCCTTCCCAGAACTCCTCGTTCCCTTCCTCTCCTTAAAAAAACCCTCCACACTGCATCCCCAAAGATGACATAGGCCCTGAGGGAAATTATTTTCGTCAGGGCCTCCTGTGTGGAGCTCATGTAAAATATATATATATATATATATATATATATATTACAATAAGTATATATTACAAAGTGTATATTCCAATAACTAACGCAAATAGAAGAAAAAACAAACCAAAACGATTTGTTTTTCTAGAATTGTTATCTTTTTAAACACAGTATTAAAAAAAATATTACTTTATGTGAATGACGAAATAGAAGCCCGATTAATGTCAAGTCCAGAATGTCCCCTTTAACATTTTTGGCATTCTATCAAGTTTTACCGGGCGTGTTTACATATACACCACAGTCCTCGGCTTTTAAACCAAAATATTAGATAAACTGACGTCCCGACGTGGATCCCAGGAAGGTGTTACAAACATGCATAATTTCTCGCGTAATCGTCGGTGGACGGAATTATTTATAGACGCGTCCGAGGTGTGACAGCCGCCCGCGAGGCAGGGACGTTCATCAAACATTGCGGGCTACACGTCAGTACCTACTCACAGATGCCTGAACTAATCTCAAAACGAGTATGGAAACATGTATGGTAAGGTGGGTCATTTAACAAAAAAATTCATTTTTAAATTCTAAGAGCGATAAAAGGCTGCCAAATGGGTTCAAAACACGTGTTCAAAATTTAAAAAATTTCTTATGCGATCTTCTTCCTCCGGATTCACTTCAAAGTTTTGAAAAAATTTTTTGTTCCAAACCATATTTTTTTGTAATCTTCCATAGCAAATGTAATACATTTTGACGAAATCATTTACAAAAAGTCTCAAAATTGAGTCTCACAAAATTAAACCAAAATTTGAGAGTAAGAAGGATTTTGCTGGTATTTGAAAACACTGCCTTGAGATAATTTGAATTATATTCAATTTTTTTTTTAATAAATAAATATAAATATTCCCTCTTTTACGTGTTTCATTAAAAAAAAGGTTCTTTTTAATGGTTTATCTAACTTAATGGTGGGTTTTTTTCTATTATGTGAAATTTCAAAGTCAATCCGGAGGAAGAAGATGATATCCAAATATTATTTAAAAATTGTGTGATTTTATGTCTCCATTTAACACCCTTTTATCACTATTAGACAAATCAAAAAAATGATTTTTTCCCCATACAGTCGTGACCCACCCGAATGAATAGTCCACCTATAATAGTCCACGCTGCAATGCGTACGCACATTGGTGAACTAGTTCATACATGCTTTTTGAAGTCATCTTTGGACAGGAAAGGATTCTTCCGAAGTAATAACAAAACGGGCAACGATTCAGGAAGGTACATGGGTCGTTCTTCTTTTTAATCTACATAAAGTTGTCACCACCAGTTAGTGGAGAAAAATTCAACGGAATTACCAATAATAACGACTGTGCGTTTTAAAAAAATATGTGTTTATATTTTTGTAGTAAAAATTACGTTACAGAGTTGTAAATCACCGTTGTCACCCGCCACCACGACTTGCGTATATTCTCTAATGTTACAAAAAATGATATGACGACATAAAATATAAAACTATTTTTTAACTCCAAAAGGTTTAACCTGTCAAGTAACAGCGATTATTATTTTTAATGATGCTTAATAAAATATTTTTAAAAATCTCAAAAACTTATCTCCTGCAACTTTTATGTCGTATGTTAATTCTGTCACGCGAGTTGTCATTCGAAATAGGTATTCACGCAGCTCGTGTTTGTTACCCCCAAAATGCATTTTAGGCCTCCTTCCTCCTTTGCTACAATTTCCCCTCTGTAAAAACAAAATGTGACAGAGTGGTGGAAATGAGACAGAGTGGTAAAAGTAATGTAGGTTGTAAAGAATAACAACCCACATGTATTATGGTTCACGTCTGCAGTAGTCCCGAAGCTAGCAATGCATACACATATCGACCAGCTAATTAATATAGCGATGAGTACACATAATTCTTGAAGTCATCGCTGGACAACGAATATTTTAGGTACATTTCTGAAATAATCGCAAAACGGGCAATGGGGTTTACAATCACACACGGAGTAATCGAATTTCTAGAAATTTTAATTTTATTTTACTAATAAATTATAATGCAAGTATCACGGTAAATGAAGCTCGTATCTCAAGTATGGTCCCAAAAGTTGACAATGATTCCAGTAGATTCATTTGTCTCTTACATCGCAAAATGAAAAAAGATTTAAGGTTTGATATGATGTTGAGATTTTCACGGCGTAATTTCGGGATTTATTTTTGGGATATTGTTGATGGACACTGCAATGCTGTCTGGAACATTGGCTGAGGAAGGAAGTAGCGGAACACGACATAATACCCCAAAAATAAATCACGATAAAAGGTTTAAGGTTTGACATGATTTTAGATTTTCACGGCCAAAAGTATTTTCGTTATTTATTTTTGGCAAACGCTTCTTTAGCAAGCGTTTCGGACAGCGTTACAGTTTCCATTATCAGGGCAGATGTGTAATTGCTAGTGGTGAAACGTTGGCTGAAGAAGGAGGTAGCTCAACAGGCAGAACACCCTAAAAATAAATAACGTAAAAAAGGTTTTAAAGCTTGTTTATCTACCTTATCGAACGCATTGCAGTAATAAAACACACTTTCTATGGAAATAAACTGCGTGCTCTACCGGTATTTTCAATTTAAATAGGATTACTCTGAAGAACTATTGGACCCTTATTTGGATTTATTGAACCCTTCGATATTCGATACCTAACTTCTGTAAGTGTTAGAACAATACTATCGGAGAACGAATCGTTTTCACGACACCTTCTTGTTCTCAACCGCTCGGTGGCTTGATTTGCCTGCTTCAGAGTTTCCCTCCTCCGTAAATGTGGCTCTTTGACACACCGGTTTTCACTTTCTGCTCGGCGTCCTCAAATATGGCCTCGTGTGTGGAGAAAAAATAAAAACGCTGCATTTATATATATATATATATATATACATATGATGCTCCTAAAATAGTCGCTATAATGGGCAATGATTCAAAAGGCGCATGTATGAAAAATCGCGAAATATACAGTGATCAAATACAGTATGTGAAATATATAAAACAATATGTACCTATATAACTGAATCATTACTGTGAGGGTACATGTACAAAATTTACATATAGCTTTTGAAGTAATCGTGCAAATTGGTAAATGATTCAGGTATGTTGTATGTATGCACAATTTGTAAAGATGGTTATTGAATTAATCATATATATATGTTGCTAAATAGTTCAGAAATGTAGGTGAAAAAACAATTTGTAAACATGGCTATCCAATAATCGATTGGTAAATGATTCAGTTATGTTGGTACATGTACAATTTTTAAACATGGCTATTGAAATAATCGTGTATATGGCTAAATAATTCAGAAATGTAGACAAAAGTACAATTTGTAAGCATGGCTATCCAAATAATCGTGCATTATGTGTAAATGATTCAGGTTTGTCGGTTCACGTACGATTTGTAAACATGGCTTTAGAAATAATCGTACAAATGTGCAAATGATTCAGGTATGTTCACGTACATTTTGTAAACATGGCAATAGAAATAATCGTACATATGTGTAAATGATGCACGTAGGTTTACGTACAATTTGTAAACATGGCTATTTCAAAAGTTGAAATAAAATAAATAAAAAAAATAAAAATAAAATAATCTTACATATGTGTAAATGATGCACGTAGGTTTACGTACAATTTGTAAAAAAGGCTATAGAAATAATCGTACATATGTGAACATGATTCAGGTTTGTAGGTACATGTACATTTTGTAAACATGGCAATTGAAATAATCGTACAAATCGATAAATGATTCACTGATGCCGGCTGGCATTCAAAACGCCAAAACAGTCACTTTACAAATCGTGAAATTGCCGAGAAAGAGTCAAAATAATGATTTGGTGAAATTCTTAGCACTAAAGTTGTCAGTAAATCGGTGGTCACACTCGTGCAATACACGCTTTTTATCGGTTACATGTCGTACTCTATTCTACCAAATCATGATTGTTCAAGAGAGACTAATATTGATTTACTTTGCAGGAGTACTAACTCTTATATTTTAAATGGTAACAAGATAGTTTTTTCAACATTTCCCCCCTTAAAAATACGTAAAAATTCGTCTTTGTGTTTATGCAAAGCTACTTCTTGAAATATTCTTCAACTCTTTTTCGGCAAATATTATGCTGCATAAATGCACACTATGCTCTTTATAAAATTTATGGAATTATTTGGAGCCTTTCTGGATATGAAAATTGTTTTATTGTGTAGAAGAAAATTACTAATGCTAATAAAATTACTAATTATGTGATTCATCAATGTAAATATATGTTTAGGTGTGATACAATCATGGTAGTGAGTCTAGAACTAATGGATGAAAATCATACAAGGCATTGGCAAAAAACAAGGAATGTTTTAGATTATTGCGAAGATTGTGGAAAGCATTCATAACCTCACAACAGAAATATAAGAATTGTTGTATAAATAATAATATGGAACTGACCTTCGCCCTTAGATCCGCCCGCATTCTGAATTCAATATATTAGATAAAATGTAAATATTGACTTATGAGTGCTAATGTATTCCTGATTATTCTTGTGGAATCTGAAACAACAAATATACACATTTTGAAATAAGAACTTCCTTCATTGTATGTACGCATTTGATGTTTGTTTTAGATTACGTACAATGCTTACGTTACAGCTTCCGCTGTAATATATGTTTTGGACTCTGAATTCTGATAAACTTTTGACTCATTTATCTATTTTTGATAGTGTTGATGCGCGAATAAATGGAATGATTGATATTATGTGAGTTGGAATAATTGTTTTGTTGCCACAGACATTCTCATTCAGTAAAATATTAAAACAATTTTAAACTTTTTTTAATTTATTTTATTTTCGACCGGTGACGATGGCCAGCTGAAACCGTCGAAAAGGTAACGACAGTATAAAATTGTCAGTATCAAAAATAGAAAAATTCTCATTTGTATGTACTCTACATACTTGGAAAACTATTTCTTCTAGTTCTGATCGTAAAAAATAGCTAAAAATGTTTGATATTTTATAGCTATATGGCAAGAATAGACATTTCAAACAATCTTTGAAACACAGCTCATCTGCCCTGATGATGGACACTGTAACGCTGTCCGAAACGTTGGCTAAAGAAGGAGGTAGCGCAACACGGCATAACACCCCAAAAATAAATAACAAAAACTTTGGAAACAGTTTTGTTTCAGGTACACTTTATTGATTAAAAGTTGAAACAGAAAAAAGTGATTAATTTGTGTTTGTCTAGCAAAAATATTCAAAATGATAGCAATGTTTTTATTGTAACAAATTTCATAGTCTCTTAAAACTGTTGAAATGGTTCCTTTCTGTTAAAATTTTATGTTTTTTTTTTTCACTGGGTTCGAGTCCCAGAGGTGCCAATATCCTTTTTTGATTTTTCTGTTTCCAGATTTTCGATTGAGTTGCGCTCATTGTGTCTTTATTTCATTACATATTACAATTTGAGGTTATACTCATAAAAAGTTAGTTAAAAAAAATGACATTTTGAAGGTTTACTGTATTTTATAAAATTTTGTTTGAAAAACACATGTTTCGACTGAAGTGATGGTGTCAATCTGTCTTTGATCGAATAACAAAGCGTGTTGACAAAATGTTTGTCAAAATTAATAACAATGACAATTATTTAAGACTTACATTTTCAAAGAACTTTCACTAATTTAACAATTTCAATGCGTAAAAGCTGTGGTACTCACACGAGAATCGTCGTTTGCGTTCACAAACTGAAACTTAGCGATAAGTTTAGTGATGTAAATGTCAGTTGGTTGAGATGTGCACGATTAGCGAGGGAAACACGCAGACTAACGGCAAGAGCTAACGGCCCCAGCAGCCGATGTAACTCTCGGCATTTGGCTGTGAACGCGCCGCGCGGGTCTTCTAATTTTAGCTATATTCGGCCGCCTCATGGGGGTCCGCGCTTCGTCACTAACTCTCATGGGAACTATTACACTTTGCAGATCTGCTGGCACCACCCGAACAACAACTGACATTCTCGATAAAAACCTTGACATTGAAGAGCACTATGTCCTAAAAGCTACTGATTCCCTAATGCATCACCGCGTTCTTGCCACTCTTATTATGACTGTTTGCCTGTCTGCATCATCTATGATATCCTTCATCAGAGCATTATCCATTCATCATTTCGTTTTCTATTGATTTTTCTATGTTTAATTTTGGTGTAGTATCCAAAGATCTATAAAATTATCCACCACCGGCTGGTCCGTAAGTGCTTTTCAGAGGTGTAGATTCTTTTATCTCATAGTGGATCACCATAGTGAAAGACCGCTATTATTTATTTTGAAGTGATATTTCTTTAACACCGTTGTGATTTGAAACTCGATGAAACCGAAACGACACTAAAAAGAAACAAACTCGTACATCTATAGGATTTAGCCTGCGAGAGAATGAGATAGACTGATCGGTGTCACTCTTCAAGGTTCCTATTGGTTGAGATTGTGTGTAAGTTATTGAGAAGGTTTCACTTATACCGCGTATAAACTGCACTCGATATTTTTGAAGTGAAACTTTTTTAGCGACGTTAATGATTCGGAATAAGGATGAAACGGAAATTGCGTGTTAGCACCTGCGAAGCATCACACTGCACTCATTGGCCGATTTGATTATGATGTTACTTTTAAAGGCTCCTATTGGTTGAGATATAAAACGGAAATGACGCTAGGTCCTAGGTCTGCGCTCTGGCTTATTTTGATTATGACCTCACTTTTCAAGGCTTGAGATTGTTTTGGGAAAGTTTCGCTTCTAACGTATGTGAACTGCACTCGTATTTTTTTTTAAATTTTGAAGTGCATTTATGTTTCAAATTTAATAACGTTATATTTAAGTTTTGCAAGTGTTTTAGTTCAAGGCAATTATCAGACTGTGGTTATGCCACATTGTATCGACTTATTTCAATGCTCAATTCCAATTTTTATTATGCTTAAAATGATCTATTTGGAATCGAAGAGTTGCCAGAAATGAATTGATTTTAATGTTTTTTATAACCAGATCTAAACATCGAGGTGGGTACTTACTTTCCTGGCTCTCCTATCTCTTCCCTTCCGACCCTACTTCCTTCACCCTCACAACATCCTGCAAGTGCGGAAGTCCTAGTTTGTTTTGTTTTAACATAAACGTGGAACTGTCTTACTACATGTTTTATCTATTTATTTAAACGCCCGTAGGGCTTTAACATATAGTGCAGTACATGTTTTTGGCAAAATATAGGAAATAACATAAAATATAAGAAACAAAATATAGGTAACATAAAATATAAGAGCTGACACAAAGTAGATAACGTAGAATATAAGTAAAAATAGAGATATATATATATATATATATTTTTTTTGTTATTGTTTTTGGGGTGTTATGCCGTGTTTCGCTACCTCCTTCTTTAGCCAACGTTTCGGACAGCGTTACAGTGTCCATCATCAGGGCAGATGACATAACACGGCATAATGACGGCATAACACCCCAAAAACAATAACAAAAATACTTTTTGGCCGTGAAAACCTAAAAACATACCAGAGATAAAGATAGTTTATGAAGTTTGAAAAATTCAAATTATTATCAAATACATCCATATTGTTTAAATATTTGTTACCAAGACTATGTACACGCTGTATTGGAGAATACAAACTATAGTTGGAATGAGATGTATGTATATAAAATGTTAATATTTGTCTAGTTGTTCGTGTAGGTACATGAAGATTTATTAATTGCAAAAGTTTACAACGATTGAATTTAGAATTTAATAATTTCAATAAAAAGGTTAGGTCGTTTATTTTTCGTCTGTTTTCTAGAGTTGCAATATTTAAAATATTTAAGAACTAAAGGGATATTATGTTTGAAATTTACGAAACGTAGAAATTTTCTTTAAATTCTTTCAATATTATGAATATGAATTTTGTAGAAGGGCGACCAGACTACGGAGTTATGTTCCATTAGGCTTCTAACTATGTATAACAGTTTAATGATTTGTAACGATTCAAAGTTTTTAATTAATACCTAATGTTTTCATATTGTATGACTATTGATGTATCACGGTCTCTGACACTGACGGATTCCGTGGTTGAGGCAATCTGGATGTTGAATTTTATTTAATTAATATGTGTTGTTTCACAATTAATTTTTTTTTTTTTTTTTTTTTTATATTAACTCCACACAGGAGGCCCTGAGGGAAATAATTTCCCTCAGGGCCTATGTCATCTTTGGAGATGCTGTGTGGAGGGTGCTGTTGAGGAGAGGAAGGAGTGAACATGGGTCTTGAAGAGACCCATATTGTAGGAGGGAGGAAACACAGAAGCCGGCAAATCGTTCCACAGCCGGGCTGTTGAACTCAAGAACGAGTCGTAGAAACGACCCGTTCTCATGTGACTAATGTCAACCGTGTACAAATGTTGAGCGCGTGTTTGGCGTGTTTCCCGACTATGCACCGGTGCCGGGGGGATCAGTGACGCTAGTTCCTCGGAGCATCTTCCATTGTAATACCGGTAGAACAAGGACAGCATTCCCACCTGACGCCTGTGCTCTAAAGATTGCAGTCCATTTGTTAAGTTAGGAGAATCTATCAAACGGACCGCCCGTTTCTGCACAGAGTCGAGGGTTTTTTTCAGGTATTTTGGGACTCCAGACCAGAGGTGGCTGCCAAATTCAACCGTGGGGCGCACTTGCGATTTGTACAGGGTTAGCAGTTGTGTACTATTAAAGTATCTGCGGGCCCTGTACAGTACGCTCAGTTTCTGAGAGGCTAACTTAACTCTGGCCTCGATGGAGCCCCCGTACCTGAGCTGGTCACTTAGAGTTACACCAAGCATATCAATGGAAGGCCTGTTCGGGAGATTGCTTCCGTTGAAGGAGACTTCAAATAATAATTAGTATATTTGCGGCAAGTTCTAGAGTGTGCGTTACTCTCAATATCGCCTTGGTGACAGACCTCCAATCGGAATTGAAATGTTGCTTGAAGAGGCTTTAGACATATGTGGTGACCAGGTCTGAATAGCTAGGCACTTTTTCACCTTCCTCTCCCACATCTTCATTCCCCCCCCCCCCCCCCTCCCCCACCAACATCAGCTTCACAACATTATTAGGGGATGCAATAGTCTCACTGGCACCAGATGGTTGGTAGCAGTTGGGACTCTTGGGCGGTAATCACAAAATGACACAAATCGGTAACTGAATAAAACAGAAGATAAAAAATTTATAGGTTAGGTTACGTTTGGTTTAGGTTTCGATTTTCAGGTGAGCCTTTCTTCACTGTTCTTGTGTTTCCATGTTTTGATCGGTTTTGTCATAGAACCATACATTTATATTTTGGGAGGCGGGTATGGGCATCACCGCCCTGTGACACATTTATCGGATAAACAAAACCCCATGCCGTAAGTCACTCCATATGGTTCGCTGTGTTTGGTGACTTGGCAAGGGTGCCCGAGTTCATGGGATAAGGTTTGTCTAGATCTTGGCGGTGGATGTGTTTGCCCATCTATTGAATGACTGGTTAACTGAGAGACTAGTTGTTAGGAGACCTTTTGTCCTCTCAAGCCAGACTCTCTCGACCCATCGCTTTGCACCGAAGTGGGAGGAATGGATTCCTTTTGCCTCACATTCCGAAGACGGAATAGAATGACGGCGTGCGCAAATAAATTTTATTTGATTAATGTGTTATTTCACAATAAATTAATTCAAAATAATGTATAATATATTTGCGGCACGTACCAGAGTGGGAGATACTCACAGTATCGCCCTGGTGTAAGACCACCGTTCAGAATTGAAGCGTTACAATATTGAAATAGCTTTAGCCATGATTGGTGATCAGACCTGAATAGCCAGGTACTTCCCCACCTTCCTCTTCCCCATCTCCTCCCCTACCCACTACCTACAGCCTCGCAACATATCTCAACTGGGAATGCCATAGTCTCAATGGCTCCAGACCGTAACAGCTGGGACTCTTGTGAGGTATCCACTCCTGGACACACTGACCGCCAGATCCCCACCCATACCTCGTATCTTTTTCCTTCACAGAACTTCTTCTCCTTCCTTTCCACAAAAAAACCCTCTACACAGCTTCCCCAAAGAGGACACAGGCCCCGAGGATTTCTTTCCTCAGGGCCTCCTGAACAGAGCTAATGTAAAAACCGATTCCATGCCAACTCAACACCTCCTTGAAAAGTCATTAAAAGCTTTGAAAAAAATAACTTTAAATTAGCCGATAACCCTAACCTAACGTAACCTATTTAACCAATTTTTATTTATTTATTTATTGATCAACGCCCTTTTTCAGGGCTTTTACATATTAATGGTAACTAGTGGTCGCCCAATGATCGAAATTTGACCATAATTGTAATGTTTTTTTATGTTTGACATTCAGTAAGACAATAGACAAATAATATTAAAGACAAACAATATTAATCTATTCTAAATTTGACCATAGACTTTAACAATAAACAATAGAGTAAAGACGCGAGTGTGTGTGTCAAATACATGGTAGTGTGTGTAATGTTTTTGTTATTGATTTAATCTATTTTTATGCATAATTTTTAAAAAATATTAGCATTCTGCACTCCTCCTCTATATAAACTATAAGTGTGCGAAATTTCATACTCTTCCGTCCGTGCAATTTTCGTAAAAAGGGGTACAAAGTTTTGGCTTCAAGTATTAATATATTAATAATGGTAACAAAAACAATATTTATTGTACATAACTGAACCGCTTCAGTAACAATATTTTATATTTGTTTAAAGATAAACTGAAGATGTCCACGGACTTGGTGAAATTGTTTCCTTCCATTAGTATTCTGGGTAAAGAGGAATACATATGGTAGTTAGTCCCAGAATTTCTGCACTGAAATAAATCCTGACTTCTTGGATTGAAAAGTGAAACTTCTATAACACGGCTATGACTTGGATTTCGGATGAAACGGAAATGACGATTACTGCACCTGCGACGCATTGACTGCGCTCATCGGCCGCTTTGATAATGACGTCACTTTCAAAGGCTCCTATTGGTTCAGATATGAAACGGAAATTACGCGAGGTCTGCGCTCATTGGTCGCTTATGATTTTCAAGTATTGGTTGAGATTGTTTTGGTAAAGTTTCGCTTCTACCGCGTGTAAACTGCACTCGATTTTTTTATTTATATTTTTTATCACTCTAAATGAATTATCTGAGATAGTTCTGAGTTGGTTTCATTCCGAGTTGTCCGGTCACCGTAAAAACATACACACCTCTATCTAGCTAGTTTCCACACTTCTCAAATTCAGGTGAAGCTATAACCCCACGCCTGCCTACCTACTTTGGTATAATATAACGGTAACGTTGCAACATCAGTGCCAATAGAAAACAATAAAATTAACTATGACGTCCTCTGACGGTTTAGTGCATCATCGGCCCACTTATATTTTATTTTTACGGTGGATGTTTCACAGCTAGAAATATTTTAAACTATCGTCATCGTAAGTCACTGTTTATTCACCAGTGGGCGAGAGCTTACACTGCTCACCCACCAGCCACTGAACCATGTGTTATGATACCCACATCTTCATACCTTGGTGAAAGCTTTCGTCAAACAATAATATCAAAAGTTCATATTTTTGTAATATTAATTCAATTAAATGAAAACAGAAAATCTGAAAACAGAAAATGATATTGGCACCTCTAGGACTCGAACCCAGGACCTCTCGCTTTCCGGGCGAACGCGCTACCACTGCGCCAAGGTGTCGATATCCAATTCGGTCATTTTTAACTATATCATACGTCGACTAAGAACCACCCACATTATCTTCCTTTTTCTTAACGCACATATTATTGGCCGCTATCTTTATGTATGATTGCAAGATTCAAACCCGAACTAAATCTGGT
Organism: Glyphotaelius pellucidus; assembly: GCA_936435175.1. Classification (NCBI taxonomy): domain Eukaryota; kingdom Metazoa; phylum Arthropoda; class Insecta; order Trichoptera; family Limnephilidae; genus Glyphotaelius; species Glyphotaelius pellucidus. The sequence continues at coordinate 41,722,007 of OW386542.1, read as the reverse complement.
GTCTGGATAAATCTTTATCGATTTTATTTAATATGCGACATCTATTGACTTCTGCAAGTGAACATTTTTATTTTTATTTTTAACTTTACGAGTAAAACCTCAAATTGTAATATTTAATTAAAGGGTTCGAGTCCCAGAGTGCCAATATCTTTTTTCTGATTTTTCTGTTTTCAGATTTTCGATTGAATTTAGCTTATATTGTCTTCATTTAATTAAAAATTACATTTTGAGGTTTTACTCAAATTGAAATATTTAATTAAATGAAGACACTACGAGCGAAACTCCATCGAAAATCTGGAAACATAAAAATCAGAAAAAGATATTGGCACCTCTGGGACTCGAACCGTTTAATTAAATATTACAATTTGAGGATGAAACTTAGTGAATTTTTTATGATTTATTTTTGGATAGTGAGTTTATGAAAAAAGTGAGGTTATGAAAACATTAATTCATGCATGTTTTTTTTTCGTTAGCAGTAATTTTAGTTAAAAAATGCAAGATGAGCCATTTTTAAATCTTTCCTTTAAAAAATTACATGGTTATTTCTAATTATAAAATTAAGAAGCGTATTATATCATCTTTCAAAAACAGTTTTTAGTTTTCGGATACTTTCACAAATATTCCGTTTATTTAGAATTTTATTGCAAAGCAGAAACATTCTGATCTGCTGAAAGTATGTTCGAGGCCTGATGGGTTTTTATATAAACATGTTGGGTTCTAACACACATTTTACAATTTATATATTTGTAAGATTATTAATCTGTAAGTAAATAAATAAAAAAAGTAAAATATAATAGTGCATCGTGACATAAAAAAATAAAAAGGTTTGTAGGCGAGACGGCACTTTTTTTGAAGTGGAAAAGTTAAATTATTATAAAAAGCTTTTATTGGGTAGAAATTTTCATATATACGACAAATATATGTGTTAACACCATAAATTAGCATTTACGCCAAACTAAATATTAAAAAAAAACTGGTTGTCTGTAAAGTCGATTTACGGACGATAATTTTACGTGATAACATCATATAATAACGATGGAGTGGAAGAGAGATAGATGCGTCACAAGCCGAACGCTTAGACCGAACGCTTGTTCCGCGCTCTCGCTTGTACGCTCGGCTCAGGCGGAACGTGACAACGAGTCATGCTTTTTCGTGAGTGCAGCCGGCGTTCATCGATTTATAAGACGTTATCACGTCAAAATACACCCTTTTACAACCCACGCACGTGGGTTCCACCCTTAAACTAAAACAGCGGTTGACAAAAATCGTTAATTTTCATCAAATTTCAATGGATTAATTAAAATCCCAGGTATGTTATATATGCGTTGAAAGGCAGTGAAATGAAAATATGTTTTCCATTAACGTAATAGGACCAAGTTTGACCTTACTTGTTATTAAAACCTGAATGGCTATTCCCTAAAATTAGTGATAAGAGTTCGTTCTCCCGCGAGAAGTGCTGTCAGATTTGTGTGATTTTCTACGGCTGTTATTTGCTTTTTCTATCGGCCGATGTCAAAATTTCAGCTGTGAGCTGTCACGCGTTTTAGTTTGGGTCGTTTTAAACACGAATAAACAGTAAGTGTACATGATTATTTATTCATTTAAGACGACAATATACCCTAAAATATATTCAGAATCTTAATGACGTAAGTAAAGGAGCCGTGTACACAATTGCGACTCGCGACCCGTGTATTGGACGGACCTACTGTCGAATTTGCCCTATCAAAGAAAAGAAGAAGAAGAAGACAAATAATGTGGGAATCTTAACGACGTAAGTGAAGAAAGCGTGTAAACAAATATACGTCCGCGGCACGGCGTTTTAGACGAACGTACTGTCGAATTCGCCGTAGCGGGCCTGGAGATTTTTTTAATTAATGTTGTAATTAATTTTAATTAATTTCCGCCGCGTTCATTTTAATTAATACTGAAGAATGTGTTACAAATATTTAAGATGTTTTTTTATGAATCCCTCCCGAAGTAATTAATTCATCGTTTGGAAAAATAAAATCTGGTGCTCACCGCTAACTTTGTAGTTGAAAAACTTGTTATAAATTTTTTAAATAGTTGTACGTAAAATATATAAATGGTAAGGTATTGTTTTTATTAATTTTAAGTATAAAGAACTTACATCCCCAGGAGTCTGTTGGAATAAAAAAGTTATTTTAGTTACGAATTCGCCAGAAATGATTAAAATGTGAGTTTTGAGCAAACAAAAATTATTAGGGTTGTGTACCGCCTTAACAGCTGTAGAAAATCACACAAATCTGACAGCACTTCTCGCGGGAGAACGATATCTTATCACAAATTTTAGGGAATAGCCTTTCTGCTGGGGCCGGTTTGCATTTGCAATAGTTTGATTCGGCGCTTTAACGTACCCAGTGCGGGGGTTGAGCTGCACACTGTGTGCATTGTTTACAGTGGCGGTACGGGATAATTATAATTGCTTTATCACGTCACGAGGCACGACCCATCACTTGCATGTGCGCGAAACTTAATTGAATTTCTGCCCGGTAGATCGTCATCAATTTAATTCGTGGTAGTCGGCGGTTGAAACAATTGTGTTTTTACCGAAAAAATAACATTTTCCCTTAATTCAAAAAATGCACAATTTATACACGTTTTTCGGAATCTAGTGGTACAGGGAGAAAACTGGTGACTCGATTTACTCGAAAAAAATGTTAATAATTATCTTTTTTATTTAAAGTGTAAAATACCCGGAGATGGGCTTTTATATAATTTAACATTTTACATGATTTACTGCTTGATACAAGGCAAACAAGTTTAAATTGTTTAGATCACAGGTTCTCAATCTTATTTTGCCCACCGCCTACTTCAAGATTTTTTTTCTAACGCCCCCCAATTGATTTAGTTGTTAGTTGTTTAGTTGTTGTTACCTCCTCCCTTCTTGTATTCATGAAAAAGTATCAATTCTTAGTATCCTAATAATGCGCGTACGTTTATTAGTTCGTCAAAAGCGTCTTATTTTTGTATTTTTTGGACCATATTTTTTTACCTGCCCACGCCCTCACAATGCCATCTCAACGCCTCCTAGTTTTCCTCAACGCCCCTTAGTTTTTTCTGGGTTACCTACCGCCCCCCTGAAAGTCTCAAACGCCCACAAGGGAGCGTTATCGCCCACGTTGAGAACCTACGGTTTAGATAACAAAAATAAAAACGACAGAACTCAAATTTCGGTGTTAAGAAGATGCAAATATAAATTAAAAAATTTTCACATTTAGCAATCACTTTGTGGGAATACATAATTGATTTAATAAATTGGTTTAACCAATTTTACCCGTTAAACATTTACATCGGAAACAATGTATAAAAAGTTGAAAAGTTGAAAAACACTCTTTAAATGGTTTATTATAATCTTTACATCTAATAATAAACCTTAATTTTAATATTAGATATCTTTTTTCTATCTTTTTTTTTCTTCTCTCTTCAATTTTACTTCCCTTTCTTTTTTCTGTTCTATTTCTTGCCTATTATTTGTTTTATATATATTTTTTTTAAAATCGAGGGCAGTTCACACGCGGTAGAAGTTAAACCTTAGCCACACAATCTCAACCTATAGGAGCCTTGAAAAGTGAGCTCATAATCAAAGCGGCCAATGCGGTAAGGTTTCATTCTATTTCATTCTCTTGCAGGCTAAATCCTATAGATGTATGTGTTTCATTTCAGTCTAAATCCTATAGATGTATCGTTTCATCGAGTTACAAATCAATTTGCTCTAAAATATAATGTCTCATGTAAAGGACGAATTATTTATTTTATTTTAAAAAGGAAAAGTTTATTAAATGTGTAATAACGTGTAATTAATTGTACCATAATATTTTTTAAAAAATTGTGTAATTCACACGCGGGAGAAGTGAAATTAGAAAGTCGCTAAGTGTCGCTTTTTTTCTTTCGCTTGTTTTTTTAAAGTGGTTTGAAGATTGAATATTGATTTCACAAAATAAAATGTTTTTTTTTGGATTAGGAAGGATTAAAACCCTCTGTCTCTCTGGCCGCTGAGACTTGTCAGGCGCCTTGCCCACTACGCTATGGAAGGCAAGCGCCGAGGTGCGAAATTACCGCATTGTATTAGAACCGACTATTTGTGTAGAACTGATTTCCGTTTCATCAGAATTTCAAGTCACTAACGGCGCTAAAGAAGTATTATTTAAAAAAAAAAAAAATACTTAGAAAAGAGTGAGGCACTTCACTGGAATACTTCCGTGGGAGTCCACGTGTTTTAAAAAATCATATGTAAGTTATGAAGAATAATTAGAACATCAAAGGATGCTTTACGGAAAATATTTTACATAACTGAGAAATACCTTCATCAAGTTTTTATGAAAAGAAATTTATTTATATTTGTTAAAGTAACAGAGTTTTGAATTATATTTTCCCAACTGAATAATTCACTACCCGTGTAATAAACAGGTGCAAAATAAAATACACTCACTTTGAAATTGTGAATATATCTTTGACAATAATTATTTTACCCCTCAGGCCTCGGGCGTATTCTGTCGGAACGTCAGCAAATTTCCGTTTTCAATAAAATCCAAATAAACGAATTATTTCTGAATGTAAAAATAAAAACTGTTTTAGAAAGGTGATGAAATTATGCTTCCAAAGCTTATTATTAGAAACTAAAATTACTGCTTCCGAAAAAAAAGTTTTTAGATGTAATAATACATCAGAATATTTGTTATGATCAGTTCTATCATCGTTTTGTTGTTTATACTAGGTTTGGGTCACATGGTGTCGGTTACGACGTGTGCCGAACATAGTCGATCAGAGAAGAGCATGTCTAATTCCATTTTGCGAGAGCTCGCCAGACAAAACCTAGTTAGCAAGTAATAAGGAGGTGCGTCCTCTTAAGGGGGTATTCTAGTCTGGAAGCCCGAATTTCGGGCGATTTTTTGACGGTTTTAAAAAAACCATTAATATTTTATTGTTTATTTATTCATATTTTAAGAATTCACAAAAAAAAATTAAAAAATATGTATTTCACGAAGTTATATGCTGTTGAAAAAAAACGTGTCCATCTTGTCACGATTTCCATCCTTCTGGTCATCCGAAAGAGATTTTTTGATAAAAGTTTCGAAAAAAGTGTTTTCGAGAAAAAGGCGTTTATATTTTGTACTATTTAGATTCTAGTTAGATTCCGTCTATTGCCACGACACTAAAATGGCTTAAACTTTTAAAATAATTCTAATTTCGCAAAATCCTTTTGATAAGATATTTTTGAATATCTAATCTCTCGAAATACGATTTTTTTTTTTTTTTTTTCTAGACTAAACCATATTTTTAATGTGCGTAATAACAATGAACGGTCGCTGTGATTTCAAAGAACCAAGGTCTTTTAATTAAATAACTTAATACTGAGAATCCAGTGCTATAATAAAGACAAATATCTCTGTTATGAATTACAAGGAGACAAAGACAAATGTATTATAAAAATTATTTATTAAAAATTCATAGTTTCATAAATTATTGTTCTCAAATTGCGGTCGAAAACTTTGGTTTCATAAAGGTGCACATTATTATTTTTTTATCGTAAACTTATAGAAACGAATAAAAAGGGTGGTTTTTCTCTTTCTGACAACGTTTAGACGTATAACAATTTGTTTGAGACCCTTGCAAGTTGTTCCCTAAAGTGAAAAATTAGCCTGAGGGGTTAACTTAATACGGCTTTTTTATGGATTAAAATCACTTGAATCGGCTTGAAGCAGGGTTTATCTAAATCAGATGTGGGAGGCGGGAATGGGTACCGCCGCCCCGGGAACCTTTATTGGATAACCAACACCTCTGCCATAGGTCACCTCAAGTGGTTCGCTACGTTTGGTGATTTAGCAGGGGTGCCCGGGTTCATGGGGTGAGGTTTGTCTAGGTCTTGAAGGTCGATGACCAGGATACACTGAACCCCAGATTCCTACCCGCCCCTTATACCCTTTTCCTTCCCAGAACTCTCCTCTCCTTCCTTTCCTTAAAAAAACCCTGCACACAGCATCCCCAAAGATAGAAGCCCTGAGGGACATTATTTTCCTCAGGAGGCCCTGAGGAAAATAATTTCCCTCAGGGCCTCCTGTGTGGAGTTCACGTAAAAAAAAAATGTATAAAGTAATTTTCCTCTTAATTTGAAGATTAAGTGTGCGAAATTTAATCAATAAATATCAAAATTTTGCTTCGAGGGGTAGGAAAAGGGGTTTGAGGTGTATTTTTGAAACCTCGTGAAGACAGTGAACTTTTCTTGTTTTGAATTTTAAGTATGCAAAATTTTATATAATATCTCGAAATAGTACTGTAGATTTGAATATAAATCTAAACTATGCCTCCCGCCCGCCACAGGCATTCTTCTTAATAGACACAAAAGAGAAAGTAATATATACATAGGTAGTTAAAGTAAGTTTGTTATTCCGAGTATTTTAAAGATAAACACGAAAAGTTTGTTATAAGGCAAGTTTACAATTAGCAATCTTTATTACGTCCGAGTTTCATCTAAATCAGAGTGTGCAGTTCACACACGGTAGAAGTGAAACATTCCGAAACTTCGAGAGAATGAGACGAATGCGTACTGGGAATAGGATAATTGTAGGGTTTATTTAATATACGAGTACCATTGTAAACATGTTTGAATTATTTTACATTATATTCCACGAAGCACCGCTCAAAGGGGAGGCCGATAAGCTATGAACACCGCACAAAGAGGACACCGATTTATATATGTTATTCTCTTGTTGGCTAAATCCTAACGATGTACGTGTTTATCTCTTTTTCGTGTCGTTTCCGTTTCATCGAGTTTCAAATCACAACGGTGCTAAAGAAGTTTTCACTTCAAAATTTTTTTTGATGTTTTCTGGGTTACTAGAAGAATATTTCAATATGTCATACTAGCGAATCGGATCGTTATAACTCCCAATGTTATTTTAAAGCATATTTAATATGTAAAACAGACAAGTGTTAATAAGATTTGATTTATGGTCAGCATTCAAATATTGCTTTCACGCTTATCTCAAACCTAAATATTTAGAGATGTGTGACTAATCAACTGGACGATCAACATAGAAACCCAAAAATACTGAACAATTCGATTTTTTTAAAAACCTTTTCCAAGTTATTCGGCAACTAAAGGTATATTCTAAAGAGTTAACTAACGGAGACGGGTGTATGTCAAAAAATGAATTTTAAAATACAGCTGATGAAATCCCCTAGCGTACGACTTTTTTTAAAATTCGATCCTAAGAAATGTAGTCAAAAAGAAAACTAACGCACAAATTTAAATCAAAAGTCAGAATTGGGCTCAGAACTTGACATTCTGACTGAACGACCACTGCCCAAGCAGATATAAGCTCAACAAAGCTGCGCGGCCTGCGTCGCAACATTTTGTTGGTCACCGATTTCTGCGTCGTCTGTCTTGCGTGACAGTTCTGTTCTGCACTGATCTGCATTGCCCTGCGCGGCCTGCGCGGCCTGCGTCGCAACATATGTTGGTCACCGATTTCTGCGTCGTCTGTCCTGCGTTGACATCTCTGCTCGGCAATCATCTGCATTACTCTGTGCGGCCTTCGTATGCATACTTACATTTGCAGTAATTAGCAAGATTAAAACACATCGTAGATGTATTCGCATGTTGGTCCAGCATCTAGTTAGAGTAAAATAATAAAGAAAAATATTTACAGGTGTAAGTATGATTTTTCTTTCTTACTAACAATCATGCATGCAGGGACATTGAAGGGTCTAGATTCGTTTAAAAAATAAATGTAGCTTCCTTTTTGCAAAAAAAAAATAGTTTCTTGCGAGAGCCCTGAAGGAGTAACCATCTGTTGCTTGTACCAGGGCGGGAAAGTGGTGGATAACCTCCAATATGCGGCCTGCGTCTTAGGATATGTTGGTCATCGATTTCTGCATCGTCCTGCGGTGACATTTCTGCATTGCTCTTCGCGGCCTGCGTCGTAACATATGTTGGTTACCGATTTCTGTGTCGTCTGTCCTGCGATGACGTTTCTGCTGTGCACTGATTTGAATTGCTTTGAGCGGCCTGCGTCGCAGCATACGCCCAGCCTGATGGTCGGTGTCGTATGTCGTATCGCTGGCTTTGAACATAATTAGAAAGCTGATACAGGTTCTGCTATTACCAAGTGGACTCCCAAGTGTTTCCGAATACCAATTTCCGGGTACAAAATAACAAAAAAATCTGGAAACTTAGTTACGTGTAACAGATCTATATATTGACCCGATAGTAGTGTACACTAGTGAGCGTCGCTTTAATCAACTGGAGAATGGATCGTACAGCATCCGCGTCTATACCGAGATAAAGACTGTCATCACCGAAGTTTCTCAGAAGAACTCGTAAAAACCTACCCATCTATTAAAAAAGGTACCACTTTCGTGCAAAATCATTGCGGTTCAAAATCGACATATCGAATTCATGTTAGAACCACTAAAAAGAAACCTTTTTAATGTGTTAATGGATTGGGACATCTAACACTCACAAAATTTCAAAGATATTTAAATGTGTTTCATAACATTAAAATATTTTTTTCTCAGAGATGTTAACTTTTATTTTCTGTATCTAAAACAATAATTTATGGATATGAAATATCTGCCACCTTAGTCATCAATTTTCTTTATTTGTTGTATACCCCTCAAACCTTCTTCCTTCCCTGAGCTTCCTCTCTTTCCTTTCCCTAAAAAGAACCTCCACACACTTTTCACAAAGATGACATAGGCCCTGTGGGATTTTTTCCTGTGTGGAATTGCTTCAAGTTTCTTAAAATCACATTAGGATATATAAATTGCTTCAAGTTTCTTTAAATAACATTACGACGTATGAATTGCTCAAATTTCTTAACATAACATTAGACTATATATACTGCATCAAGTTTCTTAAAATAAAAATAGGATATATAAATTGATTCAAGTTCCTAAAAATAAATAAATTGCTTCAAGTTTCTTAAAATAGCATTACGATAAATAACGATATACGAAACGGTATACCAATGGGATGCTGTATGGAGGGTCTTTTTGTAAAAAGTGAGGAGTAAACCTGTAGAAGGTAGGATAACCAGAGGCCAGTAAAGGTCCTTTCTCGCGTGACAAACTTGTGTGCGCGACCGGTGTTGAAGGAATCAATGTCGCTAATTCCTTGGGGCGTCTTCAATTGAAATACCGGTAGCTCAAGGTTAGCATTCCCAAGTTAGGAGAATCTATCAAACCGACCGCCCGTTTCTGCACAGAGTCGAGGTTTTTTTTTCAGGTATTTTGGGGCTCCAGACCAGAGGTGGCTACCAAATTCAACCATGGAGCGCACTTTGTACAGGGTTAGGAATTGTACACTATTAAAGTATCTGTGGGGCCTGTATAGTACGCCCAGTTTTTGAAAGGCTAACTTAACTCTGGCTTCTATGGCGCCCCCATATCTGAGCTGGTCACTGGAATTTTAATCAAAACACATTGCATCTTTTTTTGACCCACTAACTATACACTTTACTAACAAATATTCCAGAAACGAGAATATAATAACATTTTCTTTAAAATGTTTCAACCACTCTTTTGAAATTGTAGTACTTAATTATCGTAACTCGTCTAATGATAGACACTTTGTTGGCAGCGGATTAAACCCGCCTCAGCTAAGTGCAAATAACGTTTTTAACCACTCGCCTAAAAAGTGTTCCCCACTTAGAAACCGAACAAAATGGTGGATGTGGGTAGGGAGGGGTTTTTTCACGGAAATACAGGAGATTCCTACCTACCCTTCAACTTTTTCCTTCGAAGAACTTCCTCTCCTTAAAAAGATCATCCCCACAGCATCCCCAAAGATGACCTTCCAATAACCGGAATCTGTGGTATCCGGTATTGGATGAATTTTCGAAAAGTTATTCTAAGAGTACATTAGTGATTCGTAGGACGAGCACAAACCAGGTTCTTATCGCAAACCAGGGGATCACAAGAGGACAAAAATAAATATAAAAAATTACATTAAAAAGTAGACGTCCAGTGAGCCGCCCCAGACACAGCTGGTCGAGGCAACTTCAGAAACTGTGTGAGGAGAGGATGAGACTGCCATGGACGGAGGCCGAACAGTCAGCACAAGACAGGGACGTATGGAAGAGCCTTGTGATCAACTTCATCGCCTTATCGAATAGGATAAGGCGATGAAGTTGATGATGATGATGATGATGACATTAAAAAATACAAATCTGCAGCCAAGTTAACAATAAAATTGCAACCAAGCTATATTTAAAAAAATCAAGTGTGCAATTCACACGCGGTAGAAGTGAAACCTTCCGAAAACTAAAGTAGACACGAGTGGGAGACTACCAACCCCTTTTTTTATCAATGCGATGATTTTTTCCATATTTTGTCGTCGAATTCCAATGCACTTTTTCCTACACATTACAAAATTATCAACTCAAAAGTTGACTGCCCGGATTTGCTAAACAAAATAAATTTCCACACGTCCATTCGATATAGTAGACAAAATACCCTTTTCTATATTGATAGATGCAACACCAATTCCAATCAAAATGAATTTATACAAAGGACATGTAACTACCATAACAACAAATTTGCAAATATAGACACACGTGCTGACGTATTTACTGCTAGTTACTGTCGCTACAGAACTTCACTGTATAACATTTTAGGTGCGAATAACACATGAATTAATTGTATCTAATATTTTTATATTACTTGCGAGGCAACTTTCCCTTAACCCTCTCCTCTCCTTACCCTTCCCAACCCAAATCCCTATTTTGCAGTCTATTTCAGTTATAATCACACTTATTTTAATGTTGTGTATTAGTTTACCATTTGTTGAATTCACATTTGAACTCTTATTATTTTTTTAAATATTCTAGTTTATATTCAGTTAGTCTTGTTTCTAAATACCTATCTGTGAACATTAATAATTGGTCTGTTTTTTAATCATCCTCTTATGTTTATTGTATTACTAAGACTGTTAATGTTCCTTAAGAGTGTATTATATGGCAGAATGGTATTTTGCTGGAAAACGGCTGTCTAAAACGGCTTAATACTACATTTTGTGTGTCATTCCCGGACTTGATATTTTTTGTTACTAAATAATGGACTATTTTTTTTCAATCTGCTTATTTATTTTTTTAATTGATGTAGGCATTCGACCATAAAAAATAAAAACATTGATACACCATACAACCCACTTTTAAAACTTCGATCTATGATTGTCGCATTAATAATGATTTTACACTATATTTTTAAATTGAAACATGTAAACAATACACACATCTGTAGAAGTACGGCCTCTTATTATCGTTATGTTATCTGTGGATATCAACAATTAAATAAATACTTAATTTTGCACGAAATTTTAACACATTTCAAAGTTTTTTATCATTCCGGGAGTGAAGCCCCCGTTGGATGGTGGTGAAACTACACGCTCCATATTTCATAGCCAATATATTACTAAAACGCCTGTTAGCGTCCAGCGTGCGTGCTGACGCTATCGGCAGGGTTGGAGAAAGCTCTCACATATTTAATACAATTAGCTGCTGTATCTGCCCCAAAAATGACTAGCTCAGGATTCGGTGCAAGCAAGATTTCCTCGTAACCTCAAGGCTAGTGCTCGTGGTCCGGAACTTCACGCTTCTCCATTCTCCCAGGGCCTCCCTCGTCAAGCAAAACACGGTAGGTTATCACATAAACAGTTTATTCAATTCTAGGAGACACAATAATACATAAAAAAGGAACGATCCTAGCTGAAAGTTAGTTTGAATGTCCGTCTCTCTTCTCTATCACGCGTGGTTAGGGTTAATACATTTAATTGCACACAAAGGATAACATGGTAATTGACTCACGGTTGATTATGGGCCAACAGCGGCTTCACACACTTGATTCTCTCAGTCTACGCACCGTCCATCGGGGAACGGAAGCGCACGAACGGCGAAACTGAACTGGTGTCGCCCATGTTCACGCGAACGTGGGCCCTGTAAGCTCGCTTGCTGAAGACTGAGGGCTTGCCGCTCCGAGAGCGGCAGCTCGGTTTGTCGCTCGCGGGAGGGGGTTTGATGCGCGCGGGAGGGGATGGTGCGCGCGCCTCTATATTGGCGGTGTATTTGTAACGTAACACTTCCCCCCTCGCCGCAATAAAAGCGACGTGGTAATGGAGCTGTAGGACTAATAAATCCTCTTACCTTTTCAGCACTTGTGCCAAAAATATTTAAGAGAAACGAGGAGAGAGAGAGAGAGAGAGATTCCTAGCTGGAGAATAGTTATGAACAGAACACAAAAGAGAAGATACATGGTGTAACAAGGAATTGTCAATAAAAGTATATAAAGGCAGTGGCATACATAAATACAGTTGCAAAGAACAAGGATCTGTTGAAGAAAGGTACAAGGGTTATGCAGTGATAGAGAAAAAAAAAAAAAACTCTAAAATTGTATCATTGGTCTGTGAGCTAATGTTTGCGAACGTGGTTTGCGTAGGATGTCTGGGGTGGTTGAACGTTTCACTGAAGTTACAAGGTTACTTTGTCACAGTAACCTGGCCCATTTGAGATTACACTCAAGGGACACTAGGGCCTTTAAGAAAATACGAGGAAGAGAACACATGATGAGGCTTCTAGGTGGTGTGGAGAGTTCTACCTGTCACAGAGGTCGAAAGGGTAACTGCTTCCGGATCCTGTGGGTGAGCCAGTACGAAACCATTGAAGTACTGGAGAGTGGGAATCGCAATTGGTGGCTGGTACACTGGCTTTTGTATGTAGTGGGATTGTTTTGTGAACAATCGTTGGTATTGTTATTTGCGCAAGGGCACAGGAGCATCCGCACAATGGCAGTAGGGCATTTGCATTATGCAGCAGGAACATTTGCATAATGGCGGCAGAAACATTTGCACAAGGGCAACAGGAACATTTGTATTATGCAGCAGGAATATTTGCATAATGGCAGCAGAGCATTTGCATTATGCAGCAGGAACATTTGCATAATGGCAGCAGGAACATTTGCACAAGGACAACAGGAACATTTGTATTATGCAGCAGGAGTATTTGCATAATGGCAGCAGGAACATTTGCATTATGCAGCAGGAACATTTGCATAATGGCAGCAGGAACATTTGCACAAGGGCAACAGGAACATTTGTATTATGCAGCAGGAATATTTGCATAATGGCAGCAGAGCATTTGCACAAGGGCAACAGGAACATTTGTATTATGCAGCAGGAATATTTGCATAATGGCAGCAGAGCATTTGCATTATGCAGCAGGAACCAACCTAGAGCTGGCGTGCTCGGGTTTGTTTTGAGTGTCGGTTCTTTGTGGTGATACAATTCGCAACTACACGCACGACTCACACTAGGTTATGTTAGATGCGGTCGGGTGCTTTTGGTACGCAGGGATTGAAGGCAAGGGACCTCCGTGACGGTAGCGAGGGCAGCATGAAGAGGCGCAGATGTAGATAGGGTGCAGAGCTGCTGGTTTTTTTTTTTTTTAAATCCGGCAAAAATTATTATTAGAACAAAATTCTTGAAGTTTACCTGCCTAGTAGACCAATGATGAAAAAAGTTTGGAGAGAAACAAGTGTGCATGTTGAGAAAAAGTTGGATTCGTTTGGCGTGTAGAGAGAGAGACGGAGAGAGAGCTAACTAAATGTGGCTAATTCCTAATACATGTTACAAAGGTACGTATTCAAGGACAGGTTCTGTGTAACCCCTTTTGGTTTTTTTTTTTACCAAATACATTTCCAAGAATACGTGGTTGAGGGATTGTACGTATAACAAAATTCCCATTCGAAAGAAGTTGGTCTTCCATGACCTATGCTCACGTCTATACGGTAGCATTTTTTCTACTTTCGAAAAACAAAACATTGCGTACAAGATTAGTTATAACAAAGTGGGAAAGGAGTAGGAAGTTGAAAGGATCCGCGTATGAAGATTGTCCCATTTGACAAACGAAACGCCAAGTGCGTAACGCATATATCCCCATTCACGGATAATTTCGAGGAAGGGGGAGGGTGATAATTGGGAACATTTGAACGAAGAAAACTGCTGGGGACTCGGCTATTTCCGAAATTCGACCTCTGGGTGGAGGTGAAACAAGGTCTACAGCAGTCATCCTGGCACATTACAATAATATTTGGTAGTGTTGGACAAAAGAATACACTGACATAAAAGTCTAATCCTCTACGTGTATTGGGCAGAAGATTAGGGGTCGTTTTATTCTCCTACTAGTTTGCGAGAAATGACAGACCCTTGCTCAAATCTCACAAACCTGGGGATTTTCTTTGTTCGTCTCCCAGACAACGAGTTAGGTGTGTTTGTGTCCATTAACTTAACTCCCACGACACGATGCCCCATAATCATGAGTGAAGCGTATGATTAGTCCTTTTGAGATAGTAGATAGTTCCTGGGTTCTTGTGACAGGAAGTCCACGGGCATATTAATGATTACAAAAAAGGGGTGTGGACTACATTGAGTAGTTCACACATAAAGGTTTGATATTATTTCGTTCGCACGATTCATGGTGAGTATTGTAACGTCTTCACGTATAGCGTACAAGATTGCAAAATCAAAAGATTTGCAAGTAAGTTTTATAACGTCTTCACGGATAACAATGAACGAATTACAACTGGGTTGCCCAGTATTGAAGGGAGGTGCAAAAGACTAGGTGTTTATGACATTTCTGACAAAAACCCACAGAGTAATTATAACGGGCTCCCCGTATCGCATTTAGTAGATATTCTGAGATTCCCATCTATGACGGCAGATTTTATAAGGTTCCCACCTATGATGGCAACAAAAGGTTAACGTTCATATAAAGGTACCTATTCAATACAGACGGCGAGACATACTGATGTACTTAGTACAACAATACCGTAGCATAATAAATCCATATTAGCGTACGTTAAAGACTTGCACAAAGGCAAAAACATATTTGAAGATCTGGCCAAGATTTTATACTTCAACAATTAAGGGACAAAAAAATTTTCTGGCGTGCTGATGGAATGTGAATTTCATCTAAGCTTACCGCAAAAGAGATCCTTTGTGGTACAACCCTTTTGGTTACGCACAGAGTATCGTATCGTGATGGTACAACTTTTGTTGTACTTACACGTACGATGGTAGCAACAATACAAGACATGCGCTTATCGTTGTTTGACAAGGCAAATTATTTACAAAGGTCCGATTTGAGTGTTTAAGACCTTCTAGGTTTTACTTACTTAAACAGACTGCGATGGACACACCTTGGTGTTATGAAAATTATAATAATGGGATGGGTTGTTCACAGGGTGGTTCACTTGGAGACCTGGCTTCTTGTTGTGACCTCGTACTTTGCACGTGATAAGTCACAACAAGGCAACCCCAAAATTTCAGTTTGAACAGTTGAGACCCAGGGTGACTCAATGTTGCTGAAATGTTGTAAAAAAAAATTTATCGTTAATGAAGAGGCACGTTGAAAGTTGTCCCTTTTATAACGATACTTTCCAGACTCCACATTCAGTTCTGGGGAGAGCTAGAGCAATTAGGGTTATTTATTGAGCGCCATTCTATTTTCTTAAAAAACAGAAAAAAAAACTTAGAACTGGTAGCAAACATCTGATACCGCCGTGGGTTTACACAGGTTTGCTTACCTAATTTAATTACATATGACATAAGGGTTAGATGCACTTTGGCGAGGACCCGATATTTAATGTACAAAAAAGATTTTCTAACATTTAGAAAGGGGTGACGAGGTATGACATGATGATGTGAAAATATGATGCTGCGAGTTGTGACGATGCACAAAACCTTGGGCACGTAGTCTCTGACTACTTGCAGTAAGCCACAGGGAATTCCTTTCTCCGAAGTGATCAATTTCAGGTAGAGGTGTGCATGCTTAGAAAAAACGATGTTTCCAAGGTTTGACACCTGGGGCAGCAATTAGAGGCGAATGACTGATGATGACGAGATATTTATACAAACAAAAATAAAATAAAATGAAACGAAACCACAAGGGAGAATTATATTTTCTTCCATGACTTTGGCTACAGTTGACAACACTGTGCCAGAGCTAGAAAGGGTTTCGTTTGAGTGTCCCAATGAGTGACAATCGTTTACGAGAGGCCGCTCATTAGTGACGAAACAAAAGGGTTGACTTCCATAGTGATCCATGTCACGGTGTAGACGAATGGTTGCTAGGAGTCAAGGAATAACCGTTGGGGTTATACGGGCGTGGCAATGGAGTTTGTTTCCATGTTCCCACTTTTTACAATGTCCTTTATGTGGTAGTTACCTATGTGTTTACCAGAGATGTCGGACAATCGGTAAACCAGGTCTGAGATTTTCTTTAGGACTTTCGTTTTTACAAAACGGGGTGCCAATTTGGCAGAGAAGTACAGCGCACCTTGTGACAGAGTGTTGTTTCTCCTCCAGACGATGTCTTCTTCCTTGAATGTGACGTGCCTCCTGCGAAGGTTATACCTGTCGGCGCTCTTTTGGTGGGCCAATAGTAGAGCGTCTGTTACTTCACTATAGATAGCGGAGAGTTCCTCCAAGCGGTGGGCGTAATTTGCTGCGGGGTCTGCTGTGGAGGAAGGGACGGGTGGAAGGCAATTGTCAGGGTGTAGTGAACCGTGAACTACTTGTTCCATGCCGTGTTTGAGAAAAAATGGTGTATAGCCTGTAGCGAGGTTCACCGTGTTGTTCATGGCTGCTTGTATTTTGTCTAATTTTTTGCACCATGTGCGTTGGTCTTTGCCAACCAAAATTGCCAGGGCCGTGTTTATGGTTTGGTTGTATCGTTCAACGGTGTTGTTCTGTGGGGTGTAAAGGGTGTTATAGAATACATCCTTTATACCATATTTAGACAAAAACTCCTTAAATTCCAGAGCTATAAATTGTTTACCATTGTCGCATATTATAGTACGAGGGGTACCGTAGGGTATGAAAATATGTTTTTCCAATAGATTGGTTATTGCTGCTGCAGTTGCCCTTTTCAGAGGAAACAACCAGCAGTATTTGGAAAAGATGTCCACTACGCTGAGTATATGCATGTAACCGGCGTAGCTTCTAGGGAAGGGTCCAATGAGGTCCATAGAAAAGGATTGAAGTGGTCTATCGGCACGCTTGGGGTTGCCCATTAGACCAGACGGTGGTGCCGTACTGTGCTTGTATGCCTTACAGATGTCGCACTTGGAGATGTATAAACGTACTTGTTTGAATAGACCCGGCCAATAATATCTTAAAGATATTTTTTTGAATGTTTTGAAGGTTCCAGGGTGTATGGAGTCTACGGCACTGTGGTTATCAATAATAACTTGTTCTCTATTTTCGAGAGGGACTACCTTTTTCCAGGCATAGTCCTCTAAGATTGACAGTGGAGGCTTGCAGTTGCGATATAGTTGTCCGTCCTTAATCATAAAATTCGGGAACTTTTGTGGGTTGTCACTGCATCCTCTAAAGGTTTTTTGGTACCATACGTCTTTTGTGGGGAGACTAGAATTGGGCAATTCGGCATTTAATGTTGCTATCTCGATCCTAGAAAGGGCATCCGGGACGATATTATCGGCGCCTTTACGGTGGATGACATCGAAAGTATATTGAGATAGGCGGGACGACCAGCGAGCCAATCTCCCAGAGGGGTTGTCTAGCGAGATCAGCCATTTTAGGCTGCTATGGTCTGTGACGACGGTAAACTTACTGCCCTCAATGTATCCGCGGAAATGTTGAATGGATTCCATGACTGCTAATAATTCTCTCTCGGTAATCCCGTAGTTTTTTTCGTGTTTATTTAGGGTACGAGAGAAGTATGCCACGGGGTGTTCGCCGTCCGTAAAATTTTGAGTGAGGACTCCTCCGATTCCGACGTTTGATGCGTCCGAATGGATCGTAAAGGGAAGATTGAAGTCGGGGCAATTCAGTACTGGGGCTGATTGAAGAGCCTCTTTCAGGGAGTTGAATGCTGACTCAGTCTCCGCAGACCAGGAAAAGTTACTGGTACCTTTACGGATTCCCGTGATTTTGTTGAGCGGCGCCGCGAGAGTTGAGAAGTTTTTTATGAATCTTCTGTAGTAACCGGTGAGTCCGAGGAAGGCTTTTACCTCTTTTGCATTTGTAGGTCGGGGAAAATTTGTCATAGCCGCTACTTTTGTGGGGTCTGTTCTTAGGCCTTCTTCGTCTACTATGAAACCCAAGTATCGTAGGCGGTGCCTGCAGAATTCCGATTTCTTCAGGTTGATGGTCAAACCGGCCTGTTTGAGTTGTTGAAAAACCTTTTCTAGAATAAGTATATGTTTTTCAAAGGTATCGCTAATGATGATCAGGTCATCCAGGTAGCAAAATAAATTGTTATCAAACTCTGGGCCAAACAATTTATCCATGAGTCTTTGTAGTTCTGCTGGGCTGTTTTTTAAACCGAAGGGTAGTCTTTTGAAATGGAACATACCCCTGCCAGGCACCACGAAGGCAGTCTTTTCGCAGGAGCTGGGATCCAAAGGTATCTGCCAGAATGCTTTGCTTAAGTCTATGGATGAGATGTATTTAGCGTTTCGAAGTCTGTCCAGGATGGAGTTGACCAAGGGGAGCGGGTAGGCGTCTGATATTGTACATGCGTTGAGGCGTCTGCTGTCGAGGCAGAAACGGGCTGAGCCGTCTTTCTTTGAAACTAATAAGGTGGGGTTGGTCCATGCACTGCGGCTGGGTACCACCACTCCCAGTCTTAGCATATCGTCCAATTCTTTTTCCAGCGTTTTCAATTTTTGTGGAGCTAGGTTGTAATACCTTTGTTTGATTGGGGGGCCTGTTGTTTTTATATGGTGTTGTACTAGGTTGGTTAAGCCTAAACCGCACCTTTCGAAGGAGATGGATTCATACTTGTTGATCATTTGATTTAATTGTATTGTTTGTAAGGGGTTCAAGTTTTCGTAGGGTATTACCGTACGGATTTCGTTTACTTGGGGAGTAACGGAGGGGTTGTTAAACAGTTGCGGGGCAATTTTGAAAGCCATCCAAAAATCCACTCCCAAGATGAATTTCTGTGTGATTGTAGGTACAACTAGAAACTTGATCCAAACTGTTTTTTGGTCACAATTGATCGGCAGGGTTAGAGAACCGATGACGAGTTGTGAAGTGTTGTCTGCCGTGGTAACATGTGAAGAATGTTTTCCCATTTTAAAACCACAGTTTGTGAATAAGGTGTGGGCGTTGTCGCCCAGGCAGCTGACAGAGGCGCCGCTGTCTAGGAGACCTGAAAAAACCACGTTGTTTATGGAAAAATGCGCGAAGGGTCTACCGTCTATTGCCTGTTTGCAGCAAACTGTAGAGAGGGGTAAGGCCTGTTTAAAAAATTTGACGTGTTCCAACCACTCCGACCATTCCTTTGGCCTATGGGAGGGATGGCCCGGGGGGTTGGGGTCTAGTTTTTTGTCTTCCTGGCTGTCCAATTGGGAGGGGGTCTGGAGAAATCCATAGGGGGTTTGATGAATCTGAGATCCGGGATGGACGTTTCGGTATTGTCTTGGCGTGGTCTTTTGCCAAACTTCCTCCCTTCATCTCTTCTTGGAGAACGATCGACGGATCGCCTTTTGTTAGAGTGGGTGTCTTTGGAGGATAAAAGTTTTGCTTGTTTAAAGCAGGCGGCTTGGGAGTGACCAATCTTGTGGCAAAAGGAGCAGGATTTCTTCTCGTTGTGCTCCGGTTTTATGCCGGACGAAGTGCTTGGGCGAAAGTTTTCTTTGGGGAATCTTTCGTCTTTCTTCCGATCCTGGTATGCCTCTAGTAGCTGGCAGACATCTTTCAGTTGCTCCAGCGTGGCAATTTTCTGAGAAGTAATGATGTTTTCGTATCTGGGGAGAAGACCGTCGATTAAAACCGGGAGAAGTTCCGCTTCAGGGACAGGTTGGGTGAGCTTAATATTGATGGCCTCTGCCCTCTGTGTGAATCTAGCAACAGGCTCTCCGGAGTGCTGCTTGATAGCGAGTAGGGATAGCCTGACTCTATGTTGGGCCTTTTTTTCTCCGAAACTGGATAAAAGTGCCACCTTGAGTTCCCTCCATGAGTTTGTTTTTCTCTTATGTATCCTGTGCCAGGTAAGCATTTCAGGAGCGATGAGGTCTATGAAGTTCCTGTGCAGAATACTTTCGGGGATTCCTCTGACTTGGGCTGTTTCTTCTATTCTGTTGATGAAATCCTCCACATCCGTGAGTCCGTTGTATTTCGTCTTCCAGGTTGTCAAATCATATATTTTCGTCTGTTCCTGGGCTTGTACCACCAAGGGTTTTGCTTCGGAGACTGTGAGGGAGGTAGAGATGATTTCTGAGGTGTCTTCCTGTTGAAACTGCAACTTCCTGATGTACTTTTTATTGTAGAAAGAAGCATATTGAATAAGGCATTTTTTGGATTTATTCCTGGGAGAAATCTTTCTACTTCTCAGGGCCTGTAGTAGTTCTTCCTTTTTTGACGTAGAAATGTGGGGGATTATACCCAGCGTGACTTGAGGGACTTCCATAGTGTATAGGGTCGTGTCAGGGTGACCTTACGTTGGGAGAAAAACGAGAACTCGACTCTTTATCCGTAATTGGAAAGAAATTTTTGCCAGGGATTGACCACTGGGGATGTATATATATATATTTTTTTTTTTAAAAAATGCTTCTGCGAAAAAACGCGTATTTGTAAGTGTTTGGGTTATTTGAAAATTTGGGCAGAGGTTTGCCTCTGGCCACGTGCTTTTTAGGAAAAATCCAAGCGTTTTGGAAAAAAAATTTCGAAAATTTAAAAAAAATCGAAAAAAGGAAAAATCGGAAAAATTTTCAGAGTCCGAGAACTGGAGAAAATTTGGGCAGCGATTTTCCTCTGGCAATGCGTTTTTAAGAAAAACTCCAAGCGTTTGGAAAAAAATATTTCGAAAATTAAAAAAAATCGAAAAAAGGAAAAAATCGGAAAAATTTTCAGAGTCCGAAAACTGGAGAAAATTTGCGCAGCGATTTTCCTCTGGCAATGCGTTTTTAAGAAAAACTCCAAGCGTTTTTGGAAAAAAAAAATATTTCGAAAATTAAAAAAATCGAAAAAAGGAAAAAATCGGAAAAATTTTCAGAGTCCGAAAACTGGAGAAAATTTGCGCAGCGATTTTCCTCTGGCAATGCGTTTTTAAGAAAAACTCCAAGCGTTTTTGGAAAAAAAATATTTCGAAAATTAAAAAAAATCGAAAAAAGGAAAAAATCGGAAAAATTTTCAGAGTCCGAAAACTGGAGAAAATTTGCGCAGCGATTTTCCTCTGGCAATGCGTTTTTAAGAAAAACTCCAAGCGTTTTTGGAAAAAAAAAAATATTTCGAAAATTAAAAAAAATCGAAAAAAAAATTTTCACAAGTTTTCGTGGAAGTAATTTGTTTGAGAATTCAACAATATCTTGGGGGCATGGTTTCATTACGCGGCTTCCTATAGCCTGGCTTTAAACAGCACCAATTTTTTGGTATTTACCCGCGAATTCCCTTCGTCTTTTCGACAAGATATTACCTTCTTTGTCAATTGACAAGGTATTATAGTGTCAGATGTCAAGGAATCCACGTCAACGCGAATTTAGTATTTTTTGCATTATTCGAATGTGATTTTGGCATGGCATGGCATGATCCGGTTTCATCAGACGACAGAGTCAAAAATACTTAATTGTCAAATGACAGAAAGAATTTAAATCCACTTGTTCCCTAGGTGTCAGCAAGTGTCCGTTTAAAGAAACGTACCAGCGAGCTGCAAACTAGTATATTATTAAAAATATTTAGCACTTTCGAGACCAAGCGGATGATTTGTTTATCATGTACATGATTTTAATTGTTGAATAAATTCTTCTTTAATTTGTGTTTATTTCCACTATTCACTTGTATTGAAAATAGCAATTTTAATCGGCCGACACTTTGTAATCACTGTATTATTCGCAGCGACAACTTCCTAGGTTGGGCACCTTGCGTTGGAATACCGGTAATATTTTGTCGAGTGACGAGTCACAAATGATAAAATCGCGTCCGTAATAATTTAAATTGTGATTCGAAATTATGTTCGCGCCGAGATTCCTGTTGGAAGTGCTAGACAATTGGGAATAAACAATACATCATAATAACATTTCAGAGTTTACAATTGTTGCTTGGGAACGAGGCCGTGGTGGAACAGAAAAAATTTAAATGGCCCCACGTTTAGCGCCAGTGTTAGCGTCCAGCGTGCGTGCTGACGCTATCGGCAGGGTTGGAGAAAGCTCTCACATATTTAATACAATTAGCTGCTGTATCTGCCCCAAAAATGACTAGCTCAGGATTCGGTGCAAGCAAGATTTCCTCGTAACCTCAAGGCTAGTGCTCGTGGTCCGGAACTTCACGCTTCTCCATTCTCCCAGGGCCTCCCTCGTCAAGCAAAACACGGTAGGTTATCACATAAACAGTTTATTCAATTCTAGGAGACACAATAATACATAAAAAAGGAACGATCCTAGCTGAAAGTTAGTTTGAATGTCCGTCTCTCTTCTCTATCACGCGTGGTTAGGGTTAATACATTTAATTGCACACAAAGGATAACATGGTAATTGACTCACGGTTGATTATGGGCCAACAGCGGCTTCACACACTTGATTCTCTCAGTCTACGCACCGTCCATCGGGGAACGGAAGCGCACGAACGGCGAAACTGAACTGGTGTCGCCCATGTTCACGCGAACGTGGGCCCTGTAAGCTCGCTTGCTGAAGACTGAGGGCTTGCCGCTCCGAGAGCGGCAGCTCGGTTTGTCGCTCGCGGGAGGGGGTTTGATGCGCGCGGGAGGGGATGGTGCGCGCGCCTCTATATTGGCGGTGTATTTGTAACGTAACACGCCATCAAAATGTTCCATAAATGAGTCAAATACTACAATACCAATTCACTTCAAGTAATGCGATAATCTAAGGAAGCTACAATAACAGTTAGTACTCACAAATTCTCTTTTTTCGTGTAACTTTACCGCATTATATGTTTTCAACTGACAGACGCGTAAAAAAACAACATCCAACATGCGTTCTGTTTGCAACTTCACGCGTATTGTTGACCAGCGCGCTCGTTTTGCAAGTATGTGCGAGAATTTGTCTTTCTGAGTGAACGTTTTTTACGTACGCGGTGTTTGGTAATAAAACCAAAAATTACCGTCTCGTAATTAGATTCTTAGGTAAATATTTACTAAATAGGGACATGCTTTAAGCACTTTTTATTTAAAAAAAAAAACTTAATATCAGATAGATAATAATTGGAAGTAAGTATTCCAGTTTCCGCAATTGGAAAGTAATGAATTTTAATAGTTATTTCGTTAAAATTAAAATCGATTATTCACTTGGCGGCCATTATCATTATAGGAACACGCTTAATATACACTTTAAAAAAATTAGGTAGATTTTAACTAGAACTAATTGATTCAGTAACCGGAAATTGGAAATAATGCATCTTAATGGTTATTTTGTTAACTTAAAGAATGCGAAATGTCATTTTTTTTTCAAGGACGCCATGTTATTAATTACAACGGCAAATACGCATTTCATGGTTTTAAGTGATAATAAGTCAAGTTTTCCACTGTTCCGACCTTACACGGTAAGGGGTATTAGCATAAGGAGTAAACAAGTTTATTGCCGTTTTTTTATTTTTATCTTTAAAATTTCAAATGAAGTCAATAAAGTTTGTACATAGAGAAACAGACAAAAAAAACTTTTAAAGGAAAAATTAACAATAATATCGCCTTTCTGCGTATAAACACGTAACCATTAACACGTTGTCAAATCAAAGATATTTTATGATATGATATATATCTATGATATCTATTCTAGAAAATATAGTTTAAAAGACAATAAACGGCTGAATATTTAGAAGTTAAATTTAAAAAAAAAAACACCATAAAATCGACTACAAATGTGAACCACGAGATTCCAAACGCCGTTTATAATGGCCGAAGAATATCGCAAGGCAATGGGCCGAATCAGTCAACTTCATTTATAATAATTAAAATTTACCAACAAATCTTTATTTTTATATTGATCATGTACAAACTTGTGATTTACATGTGTCAGGTGTTTCTTAGAACCCCGTCAATTCGAAATCCACGGGACATCAAAAATAAAATTTTGAATTGACGAATTCCCACGTAATTGGAAATATAACGAAAAAAAAAATCGCCGAAAATTGAGTTCCTCGGTTGCAAATTCAAATACGGGTAGGTTCTTCGGAATAAATTTGTAATAATACGACTTATTCACATGTAAGTCGCCCAATGTATTCGAAGTAAATTCATAAAAATACGATATTTTCCGTAAAATATTCCGCATAAATCAAATTTTCACGGCCGCGACCGTCGCGGCCATCTCGTTAAACTCATAAAAATGTGATATATTACCGCGTAAATCGAAATTTCGTTGCCGATTTCTGATGCAACCGGCTCTTCAAATTTAGATATTCGAAGAAAATTCGTAAAATTACGATACATTTCGCGTAAATCATACTTTGATGTATAAATCTAATAATAACGTGAGGGGAAGGGGACTTGGGAGGGGGAATGGAGACGAAAGGCGAACGGAACGAATGGGAAAAGACACGCAGGGAGAAACAATTTTTTTATTAGTGGCATTTCAACGTATGCCGGGAACTAAGTAATCTATTGGGTATGTTTTAAAAAAAAAAAAAAAAGTAATCTATTAATTTTGAAAAAGAAATTCGTTCAGCAAATAATGCTTAATTATATTTTGTCGATAAAATATGAAAAAACTGAACTAAACATATTTTTATTATGAAATAAATAAAATAATGTTAAGCCCATTAACAGTCCGGTCCTTCTCTGTAGATCACCCTCCCTCCACTAGCTGCCAATAACTTTTTTCTTCGGCGGAGTTTAGGACAAAATTTGTGTAGCGACGCGCTTACAATTTTCAATATTTCAAATTCAAGAAGGTACCTAAACTGCCATCTATCGAAGTAATCATAAAGCTATTCTTGCATTTTACGAATTGAATGAAGGGTATCATATCCCTTTAAATAAATAAATAAATTACTAAGACTGTTTATGTTCCTTAAATATATAGATAAATAAATTTGGTAATATTATTAGTGTATTATTTGTGTTTTCTTCTTCGGAGTCGCTAAATATCGCTTTCTTTAGTATTTTTTTTGCATATTCATTTTGGAGTTTTTTGAAGATTGGATATTGATTTACAAAAATAATTTTTTTTTTTTTGGATTTAATAGGATTCGATCCTCGGCCCGTTGAATATCTGGCAGCTGTGGTCCGTCAGGTGCTTTTTACCACGAGACCAAAAAAGACTTGCGTTGGACCGTGGATTTATCGCATTATCACACCTCTACTATCATTATTTATCAAACCACAGCACCCACCTATTTCGCCAACTTACAACTAAGTGCAGCAATGTAATTTTGTTTAAGAAGCTGAAAATTGATTGAAAAAGACACTAAAAGAACATAAACAAATTGAAACGGAATAGTTGATAAACGTAGCTATGCACCCAATATTTTGGGTATTTGCGGGGTAAGAGAGGACTGCGTTGAAAACTAGTCCCAAATTTTTTTTTTAAACTTTCGATTCTCTCGGTGTACAAATGCATTCAAACGTGTCCTCTTTAACCACTCAGGCCTGTAAACTGTTTTATCGGAAGGTATAAATATTTCGGCTATACAATAAAATCCAAATGAATGGAATATTTCTGAACTCATCCGAAATCTAAAAATTGTTTTTAAAAGGTGATAAAATACGTCTTTTAAATCTTATATTTTGAAATAAACATTATTTTATTTTTTTCACAATTTAAAAATGTTAAATATTTTGTATTTGTGGCAGTTAGCCTCTCAAAAACTGGGCGTACTATACAGGGCCCGCAGATACTTTAATATTGCATAACTGCTAACCCTGTACAGATCACAAGTGCGCCCCACGGTTGAATTTGGCAGCCACCTCTGGTCTGTAGCTCCAAAATACCTGAAAAATACCCTCGACTCTGTGCAGAAACGGGCAGTCCGTTTGATAGATTCTCCCATCCTAACAGACGAATTGCAATATTTAGAGCCCAGGCGTCGGGTGGGAATGCTATACTTGTTCTACCGGTATTTCAATGGAAGATGCTCCGAGGAACTAATGTCATTGATCGATTTGGCACCGGTGCATAGTCGGAAACACGCCAAACGCGTGCCCAACATATGTATACGGTTGACATTTATCACATGAGAACGGGTCGCTTCTTCGACTTGTTCTCTTTCCTACAACATGGGTCTCTTTAAGAACAATGTTCATTCCTTCCTCTCCTCAAAAAGACCTTTCACTCAGCATCTCAGATAACATAGGCCCTGAGGGAAATTGTTTTCCTCAGGGCATCCTGTGAGGAGTTAATGTAAAAAAAAAAACAGAAAAAAACAGAAAAAAACGCTCGAGAGTGAAAGATGCTTTCGGTATCGCCTTGGGAAGACCACCATTCAGAAATGAAACGTTGCTTGAATTGGCATTTGCGGTCTGGTCTCGGGAAAAGCCAATTTGGTGACTAGACGGCAAAAGTTACAAATGCTGGATAGCATTCTTCATCCATCTTATTCCCTCCCTTCCTTAAGCCCCGCAACATATTCCAATTGGGGATGCCATTGTCTCACTGGCTCTAGGCGGTTGGGAGAATTTGAAACTCTCGTGTGGTATTCAAATTATAATACAAATTGCAGGTTTATTCCGAGATTTACGACGTTTTGCGCCTTTGACCTTCAAAATAAGAGAAGAATTACTGTCTACTTCTGATTTAGAGGAACTTTGTGTAAAGTCAAGGGCAACGCCGGAGGCTTTAGCCAGTGTAATCGAAGAAAAGTATCAGTGGCGGCGAAATTTTTTTTTAATGTAAATCTAAAGTTTTATTCCAAGATTGTCGAAATTTTGAAAGTGCTCATAACCTTAAAAACAAGAGAAAGGTGACTGTCGAAATGAGATTCTAAAAAACCACCCTTACCCCTTTAGAATTTTGAAACTTGATGAAATATCGCACATTAAAAATAAGACTAAAATTTATGATTTTGAAAACATCAACGTAAATCCTGGTCAACGCAAGGGACTACATCTAGTTAATATAAATTGATCATTTTCAATGAATTAATTGCGAAACAACTCAATAAATAAATAAAATTAAGCATATTAGAAACTCGATCGAAAATCACTGCGCTATCAACTGAGCTAAGGTGTCCCTATCCAATTCAGTCATTTTTAACTGTACGTCGACTAAAAACCTCCAACATTATCTTCATTTTCTTAACGCATATTTTATTGGCTGCTATATTTATGTATGATCGCAAGATTAAAGCCCGAACTGATAATTTTTTTAACCGTTTTATTTGGTAGCGCAGCGGCCTGTAAAGCCGAAGGTCCTGAGTTCGAGTCCCAGAGGTGCCAATATCTTTTTCTGATTTTCCTGTTTCCAGATTTTCGATTGAGTTTCGCTATTATTGTCTTCATTTAATTAGATATTACAATTTGAGGTTTAACTCATTAAGTTAAAAATAAAAATAAATAATAAATTATATTTTCCTGTAATTACTTAAATTAAATTACAACTCCGCACCCCGCGGCCTGCAGATTGCTAGTTGGGGGCCTGTTCCCATGACCACGAAGATCGGCTGTGTTTGGTAATCTTCATTTTTGAAACATGCAATTTTTTCTTGCTTAATTAATGGTAATAATAATAATATATATCTTTATTCAATGAAATTTGGAACATTATAACAAAGAAAATACATATTCCGTGTAGCTTACAATAGATTACATCAGTACAAAAAGTTTACAAGTAGAAAGTAATTTACATTATATGAACAGTAGGTTAAAGGTAAATTAAAGAAAACTAATGTATGGTTAGTTATATAGTTGAAGATTCTTATAAGCTGCCTCACTAGGCTAGCCTGTGTTGAGGCAGTCATTTTGTACATCAATCTAAAATACTTACTAACATACCTACATTTGTATTAATAATATGATGGTTACTTTAATGATAAGCTCAACTAGTACCAACCAATACATTGGTGTCTTTAGTAATTGCGGATTTGGGTGAGTGCACCGGTAAAGGCCCGATCATTACTTTTAATCGAAATTTTTTTTCTGAGTCGCATTTTTTTATTAAGTCTGGAAGAATGTTGTAAAGTCTTGTTGAAAGGTATCTAAAGTTTCATTGACCAAAAGTAGTATGCATTATGGGAATTTGTAGTAAGTCTTTATTATTGTTTCGAGTATTTAAGTGAGTATTGAATCTTTTTTCATAGTATTTATGCATGTTTGTGTATAGATGAGTGAGGATTGTTTTTGCAAATATCTGCCGAACGTCAAACACATTCATAATATTAAATATTAGGTTAGAGTCGGTAATTAGAGGTAGCTTAAGGATAATTTTTATAATAGTTTTCTGTGCCTTTATGATTGGGTCTAGTGCAGATGCAGTGCCGCCTACCCATGCTATTATACCATAATATTATTGATAGGTTTAAAAACACACTTTACTCGGAAAAATCTGCCTTGGCTTTTCTAAAATTTTGTTTGCTTGGTCGTTATGTTGCACACAGCACAAAGGCATCCCGGTTTATGCAAACGCCGACGACGGCCGTGTGTCCGCTAAACTGGTAGGTTTTGTGGAGTTACTTAGCCGTTCATTCAGTCGTTCGCGGAAATTCACGTCGTACAAAGTCATCAAATGCCTATTTATCACTGATAGTTAAAAGATTCTAAAGGCATTATGCCGACTCTAAATTCGTTTCAGCTTTCGAATGAATTGCGATCAGCAGAAGAGGTCAACTATCATGTCGTTATGCTTACCAGCTTATTGCAATTTAAAGAGCTTTGGACACTATCAAGCGGCTTATCACAAGCACGTAGTTTTTTGTCTATGGCTAGTATTTTGGCCGTCTCCAAAGGAAGCTTTTGGCTTGTCAAAAGAATTGCGCAATAATTAACGAACTGGCTGCAGGCTTGATGCGAATTTATATTTTGGGAAAAGATGAACAAGTACAGACAAATTAATACCTGTATACAAAATACATTACATTGAGTTGTGAATTTAGAAATTAGGTATCATATACAACAATTTTACAAAATTATTATAAATTAGGTATTAATTAATTTATTGTTATGAAGCTTAATTTGTAGAACTCCATTTTAATTTTTATTTCTTTTATATGTTCAATAATATTATTATTCAAATTATAAAAACAGTTTATTAATAAACAAATTAATTCACTTATCTTTATTAGATTTGTTCAAGCCAATTTCAAAAACTTAATTATGCTAGAAAATAAAATAATGAATCATCATTTCAGTTTTATCATCACGAGTTTGAGCATTTTTGAATGTGGGTACTTTTCAAAGCAAATTTGGAATGAAATAAAATCGATATTGAGTTATTATGTTAAAATTCTGGTATATCTACTTCTTTTTTATATTATGTTTATGTAAGTGTACTTGCAAACTGCTTACTAACCCCGTATGCATGGACATTAGAGGGTCTAGAGTCGTTCAAATAAATGTAGCTTCGTTCAATCAAAAATAGAGTCTTGACGTGTGCGGTGAAGGAGGAAACCATATGTTTCTTTATAACGCCGTTGGGAAAGTGGTGGGGTCCCCTCCAATCTCTGCTGGTTGGTATTTTTTTTTTTTTTTTTTTTTTTTTTATTTTATTTATTTTATTTTAAATGTACATTTACAGTTCAAAACCAATTACAAACATACATTTTATTATAAAGTAATATCGATTTCAAGGGACAGGGAATTAAGTAATAGAATCATTTTTCCGAGCGGCATTACTAATGGTAAGTTAGTTCTGCATCTCGGAACAACAAAAGTTCTGTGTCTGCGCGCTCTTGTGAAGTTGTAGGGGACATAAAACTCAAATTTTTGTCTTATATCAGGAATACAAATATTACCGTTTAAAAGTTTATATGCTGTTGTCAGCAAAGCAGTTTTCCTTCTATCGGCGAGGCTATTAATACCCAGCATGCCGGACAAAAAGGCTGATGGATATAGCCAGGGATAATATCCGAAGTCTCTAAGATATAAATATCTCAGAAACTTCTTTTGTACTCTCTCTATCATTTGAGAGTAAGTGAAATCCATTGGTCCCCATACTACTGAACCACTTTCCAAAATGCTACGTACTAAACTATAGTAGAGCACGCGAATCGCGGCCGAGCTGCAAAAATGTCTGGAGTTGCTTAGCACAAATCCTAGCATTCTTAAAGCTTTGCTGCAAATCGTTTCAATGTGAACGTGAAATGTTAGGTGCGTATCAAATGTGATTCCCAAATCTCTCGAAACAATAATGTGCTGAAGAGATGAATAAGACATTTTGTAGTTAAAATAAATCGTTTTGTTTGCCTTGGTGTAGCACATAATGGAGCATTTCTTAATATTAAATCCTAGTTTATTGGTGTGACTCCATTCGACGATGGAATTTATATCACTTTGTAGCTGCAAGCAATTTTCCAAAGATTTTATTAAAAGGAATAGTTTAATGTCATCCGCGAATAAGAGGAACTTAGAGAATTTTATGCAATGGTAAATATCGTTGATAAATAGCGAGAAAAGTAAGGGCCCAAGATTTGACCCCTGTGGAACTCCAGAGTTTGTGATGAAGTTGGAAGAGTGGAAAATACCATAAGTTACGTATTGCTGTCTATTTGAGAAGTAACTTAAAAATAGACGTAAAAGTTTCGCTGAAAATCCAAATTGGTCGAGTTTATTTAGGAGAATAAGCGGATCTACCGAGTCAAAGGCTTTTGCGAAGTCATTGTATGATACATCTACTTGATTGTTACTATCAAGAGCTTGAGATACGTACTCCGTGAAAACCATTAGATTAGACACAGTAGATCTGCCAGATCTAAAACCGTGTTGCTGGTCAATTATAAAGGGTTCAACTTGGGTATAAATGCATTTATGAATTATTAGTTCAAACAACTTGGCTGGAGAGGATAGGATCGCCACTGGTCTGTAATTGGAGACTGAAGTCCCTTAATGGAATGGCTCCGGTTTACTTATCGGAAATGTGTATTCCGGAAAATTCTAATTCTCGATAGTCAATCCTCAGGTCAGCAGCGTCATCAGCTGTCGAAAGGTTAATCGAACCAAAACGCACACCAGATACTAAGTTCGGTGAGCGCGCCTTCGGGGTGTTAGGACCTAAAGCGTGGAATGGACTCGGTGGAATTTAGAGCTAAATTTAAAACTCACCTTTTCAGACAGTCATATCCATAAATTCAAAAACCTTTCACCTTCACCTTCACTGCCCGCAACATTCTAAATGACTAATTGTGTAAAAATATAAAAAAAATGTTTTCCGTAAGCTTTGGAAAGGTCGTTATAAAAAATAAAAATTCTCCAACCCTAAAGAGTACGTTTCAAAATAAATATCAACTCTACTTTTGCCACTAATCTTCTTATAAATGTAATGCTAATAGTGATGGAGGTAGCAAGTGTAAAATCATGCAATGTAGAGTGTTTTAAATACAATAATCTCCACGTGCCAAGCCGAGTCTTTTATTTCTTTCTAATTAAAGTGTTTATCGAAAGTGACTTGCCAGGTAATTATGTTTTCTGAATCTATTTGTAAATAATAAAATTAGACAGCCTTCGAAACGGTATACCGCCCAAAGCTTACTTACGGCCACCAAATATAGATGCTAGACGAACGAACACGCTCTAGAGTACAAGCTGCCGAAATGAGGTACTTGAGAGGAGTGGCAGGCGTTACGAAATGGGATCACATAGTAAACACGACGATCCGAGACGATCTGAACATTGAACCATAAATACTCTTCATAGAAAAATCACAACTGAGGTGGCGGGGACACGTACTAAGAATGTCTGATGTCCGAATCCCGAAGAAAATACTGAGTGCGATTCCAGAGGGTAGTTGGGCGAGGCAACTCCAAAAACTGTGTGAGGAGAGGATGGAATTGCCTTGGACGGAGACCAAACAATTAGCACAAAACAGGGATGTACGGAGGAGCCTTGCGATGCAATGGATCCCCGACCCGAATAGGTTAAGGGGAAGAAGAAGAAGATAGAGCCTAAGAATTCATAATAAATTGTACAGCACTCTTGAGATGATTTTTCACAAAAACGGCGCTCTACAAATTATCCTATTAATATTATTACAGTGTGGGCACCTAGTTATGCTAATCTTTCACTCACGAAAGAAAACTTACAAAATAAATTCTTAAGATTTATTAATTTTAGAATGAGTATTACAAAGCAATATTATGTCAACTTTGATTAGCTATTAGGTCAACATAACTTATTAAAATTTTCCGAACGTAATGACTCAACATGTTCACATAAAATCATAAATTCAACAAGTGACATCCCTGAACTGTTATACTTGATATCTTTCCATATAGTTCGCAAGCCAACGTGGAGGCAATATCTACAGTTCTATTGTGACAACTTCAACACAGAATCACAATTGTATACCCCCGTTTGCCGTATACAAAATTTGTGTAATGACTATAAAGATGTGGTTGACATATTTAACACATCATTCACTAAATATAAACAAGCCCCAGAAGAATTTATATTAGAAAGAAAGACCAACACATTTAATTAAACAAACTACCTGACTCTGTTTCGACTAATTTCAGCTATACATTATACTTTTACCAGTCTTCTGATTTAAGTATTTTGTTTTTATTTGATTTTCTTTTTGATTATGCTTTTGATTTTGTTTTTTATTTTGTTTTTGATTTTGTTTTTAATTTTGTTTTTGATTTTGTTTTTGGTTTTGTTTGTTATTTTGTTTTTGATTTTGTTTTGATTTGGTTTTCGTTTTTGATTTTGTTTTGGTTTTGCTCATTTAAATATTCTTTGTGAAACAACATGTAAAAGTCCAGTTGGGCGTGATAAAAAAATAAGTGTGTTCAAATCACACGCCGTAGAAGTGAAACGTTCAGAAAACCAAAGTAGACAAGAGTACGAAGACTAGGAAGCACTTTTTTATCAATGTGAAGGATGATTTTATCAATATTTTGTCGTCAAATTCCAGTGCACATTTTCCTATACATTTGGCCATCTTATTACTATTTGTATTTTCATCTTCGGTGGAACATCTCTAGATGTCGCTTTCTTTTGTGTTTTCTGTTCATTTCGGAGTTGTTTGAATTTTCGGATTTCGTAGGATGCGATCCTTGGTCCGCTACATGCAGTCTGCAGAGGTTCGTCAGGGGCTTTGTGCCACTTCACCAAAGGAAACTTGTGTGGGACTGAGGATTTATCGTATTATATTGGAAACGAATACCCGTGAATTAAATACATATTTTATTGCTATCTCATTCGACGGTCGGCGTGGTAAAGTGGTAAGGCTCTTGACTTGCAATCCGAATTTCGCGGGATCGAATTCCGGCGTGCAAATATTTTATTTTTTTATTTTTTTTACATTAACTCCACAGGAGGCCCTGAGGAAAAAATAATTTCCCTCAGGGCCTATGTCATCTTTGAGGATGCTGTGTGGAGGGTGTTTTTGAGGAGAGGAAGGAGTGAACATGGGTCTTGAAGAGACCCATATTGTAGGAGGGAGGAAACACAGAGGCCGGCAAATCGTTCCACAGCCGAGCTGTTGAACTCAAGAACGAGTCGTAGAAACGACCCGTTCTCATGTGACTAATGTCAACCGTGTACAAATGTTGAGCGCGCGTTTGGCGTGTTTCCCGACTATGCACCGGTGCCGAGGGGATCAATGAAGCTAGTTCCTCGGAGCATCTTCCATTGTAATAGCGGTAGAACAAGGACAGCATTCCCACCTGGCGCCTGTGCTCTAAAGATTGCAATCCGTTAGTTAAATTAGGAGAATCTATCAAACGGACCGCCCGTTTCTGCACAGAATCAAGGGTTTTTTCAGGTATTTTGGGGCTCCAGACCAGAGGTGGCTGCCAAATTCAACCGTGGGGCGCACTTGCGATTTGTACAGGGCTAGCAGTTGTGTACTATTAAAGTATCTGCGTGCCCTGTACAGTATGCCCAGTTTCTGAGAGGCTAACTTAACTCTGGCCTCGATGGAGCCCCCGTACCTGAGCTGGTCACTTAGAGTTACACCAAGCATATCAATGGAAGGCCTGTTCGGGGGAATGCTTCCGTTGAAGGAGACTAGATTATCATTTCGATCCCTTTTAGACGTGATCAGACATGATTGGGTCTTTGAAACATTTGATTAATTTGTGTCATTTCACAATTAATTCATTTAAAATAATAAATAGTATATTTGCGGCACACTCCGAGTGGAATATACTCTTAGTTTCGCCCTGAAGAGCTATTCAATATCTTTTGTGAGAACGAGATCGTTTTCCCGCGAGATGTCCTGTCAGATTTGTGTGATTTTCTACGGCTGTTATTTGTTTTTTCTATCGGCCGATGTCAAAATTTCAGCTGTGAGCTGTCACGTATTTTAGTTTGGGTCGTTTTAAACACGAATTCCTGCAAGTATACATGATTATTTATTCATTTAACAGCTGTAGAAAATCACACAAATCTGACAGCATTCTCGCGGGAGAACGATCACGTTCTCACAAAAGATAGAGAATAGCTCTTCTGGTGTAAGACCAGCATTCAGAATTGAAACGTTGCTTGAAATGGCTTTAGCCGTGTTTGGTTACCAGATCTGAATAGCCAGGTACTTCCCCATCTCCTTCCCCTCCCACTACCTTCAACCATACAACATACCCCAATTGGGGATGCCATAGTCTCACTGACTCCAGACGGGAGCAGTTGGGACTCTTGTGCGGTATTCAAATAAAAAAAATTTAAAAAAATTATCTTGCAGGCTAAATCCATAAATGTATTTGTTTTTTTTTTAGTGTCGCTCGTTTCCATTTCATTGAGTTTCAAATCACAACGGTGCCAAATAAATTTTTACTCAAAAAAAAAACTATTATTATCTTCGGTGACTTTAATTTGGTTTTTGTTAGCGGAGAACCAACCATATTCTCATTTTAAGATCAAACCCTCGTGGTCACTTATTTTCAACACACCGCCACTGGATAGAGAGTATAGTTAGTAATACGCACGCAGCTCGTGCAAGAGCTAATTACTAATTAGAGCCATCTTCTGCGACATTGAAATCCTTCAAGTTTCTTAATAAAAGAACACGTGTCGGGGCCGGGGCTGCGGCGACAACAGCGCTACTCCCTCCTCATTATTATTCCGAGAGCCATCCATTCATGCAAATGACGAAAAAACACAGAGGATACTCATTACAAACATTCAAACGATTTTTTTTCCGAACTAACCATCGTGTAGTCAAGTCATTAATTAAATGCAAAAAAAATTGGTTGTCTGTAAAGTCGGTTTACGGACGATAATTTTACGTGATAAAGTCATATAATAACGAAGGAGTGGAAGAGAGATAGATGCTTCACAAGCCGAACGCTTGTTCCGCGCTCTCGCTTGCAAGCTCGGCTCAGATGGAACGTGGCAATGAGTCATGCTTTTTCGTGAGTGCAGCCGGTGTTCATCGATTTATAAGACGTTATAATCTCAAAAAATCGAGTTTGCAATTAAAACGGGGTAGAAGTGAAACCTTCAGAAAACTAAACAAGACAAGAGTGGGGACTACAGAGCATTTTTTGTCAATGTGAAGTATGATTTTTTATATATTTTGTGTGACTTTGGATTTATCGAATTATATTGGAACCGAGTACCTGTGAATAAAATAAATATTTTATTGCTATCTCATTATTTATTAAAAAGAAACAGTGTGTAATTCACACGGGGTAGAAGTGAAACCTTCAGAAAACTAAACTAGACAAGAGTGAAGAGACTACAAAGCACCTGTGAAGGATGATTTTTTAAAATATTTTGTGTGTTTGTGGATTTATCTAACTATATTAGAACCGAGTACCCGTAGATTAAATAAATATTTTATTTGCTATCTCATTTTCTCGCATGCTAAATCCTATAGATGTATGTGTTTGTTTCTTTTTAGTGTCGCTCGTTTCCTTTTCACCTAGTTTCAAATCACAATGGTACTAAAGAAGTTTCACTTCAAAAATCGGTGTGCAGTTGACTTGCGGTAGAAGTAAAACCTTCAGAAAACTAATTTGGACAAGATAGAGGAGGCTTCAAAGCACCCCATAAAGAGGAGACCGACAGGCTACAAAGAAACGCACAAAGAGAAGACCGATTAGTTTTTCTCATTCTCTCGCAGATGTATGAATTTTGTCTCTTTTTAGTGTCGCTTTTTCGTTCCATCTAGTTTCAAATCACAAAGGTGCTAAAGAAGTTTTCACTTCAAAAGTAATGCGTGTTAGTTAATGATATGTTTTCCACGATTATTAATTTTCTCAGTTTTACAAATATGTGAAAAAAAAAAAAATAATAAAGAAAGTGGAGACAAGTTCAGATAAAAATTTGAAAAAATGTAGAAAAATAACAGAAAATACAAAGACTAACTTTCCTTATTCTACCGCTATTTCAATAGAAGTTCTAATTTCGAGGAATCATTTGATCCTTTCGGCATCGGTGCACGATTGGAAAACACGCCAAACACGCACCCGGCTTTTGTACACGGTTGACATTCGTCACACGAAAATGGAAAATCGGTTGATTTTACGACTCATTCTTGAGTTTCTTTTTTACACTATTTCCACACAGGAGAACCCGAGGAAAAAAACCCTCAAGGCCTGTGTCATCTTTGGGGATGCTGTGTGGTGGGTCTTTTTGCGAAAAGGGGGAGAGAAGTTCTGGGAAGGAAAAAGGTACGAGGGGTCGGTAGGAGTCTAGGGGTCAATGTGTCTAGGTGCGACGGATGAATCCATCTCTCCCACTACTGTGTAGGTCGAGAAAGTCCAGCTGGATAGGTCTAGGTTAGTTTTTCCTCAACCAATCTCTCCCGATTTGACTGCCACGCAGTAGGTGGGCAAACACAATGGCCGACAAGACCTAGATAAGTCACCAAACGTAGCAAAACCACTTAGGGTGACCTTGGTTAACCTGGCTATCCTTATTATATATGGCAGGTGTGTTGGTTACCCAATAAATACCGGTACCCATAACCGCCTCCTAAATTCAACATGTGACTGTTAAAAGAATTTCCAGCCTTTGTTTTTCCTCCCTCCTACAACTAGCGTTTCTTCAGGGCCCATATTAACCCATCCTCAAAGATGAGGGAAATTATTTTCTTCAGGGTCTCTTCAGTTAAATTAATCTTAAAAAAAGAAATCCTACTTTCAGCCTCAATTAAATTAAGCGAGTTTACAAACTACTAGCCGGTAGGTTTAAAAGCGGGTGAATTGGCGAGTGAGATTGTCATGATGACACACAAAACTGTCTACTCGCTCAGTACCGACAGTAGCAGCTAGAATAACGATCCCCGCGCCAAGCGATTCTGTCGACATTTTGTAGAAAACTTGGGTTCGTAACTAGCGCCACACGCTAGCCAGTAGCAAGAATAACGACTCCCGTGCGAACTAATTCTGACAGTTACAAAATCAGCTGTTGGTGGGCCGCCATCTTTAGGCAAACGCTAGCGAGTAGCGAATAAAGTTGACCACCTTTCTACTTTTTTCGTAGATTGTCCACAATCTGCTAGTTAACTAGTAATACGATTACACGGAGCGAGTTTACTAATAGTGTATTTCCCAGCTAGTAGCTTGTAAACTCGCTCAATTTCACCAAGGCTTTAGGTAAACTAACCTTTATATAATCAAGATATCACTGTTTCATATTATTCTATAAACCTACGTATCTCACGTTACTGGTATGAATAGAACAGCGCTGAGTTTTTCTTGGCTTCTTTGACTGCACCCAAAGAAAACCGTGTGGCGATGAAATTACTATTTTTGATCTATCTTTACTACGTGTCGGTTTATATTATGAACAAAAAAAATTGCTTTGCATTACTTGAAACTTTACCTATCGCTTCACTTGAGTAGAATCTAAATAAAATCGACAGTTCAGTGGCTGAGTTGGCATCATGTTTGAATCCTACCCAGGGGACGGGATCTTCGTCACGATACAAGTAACATTTTCCGCTTACTTTGATGGTAGTAAGATATTTTAAAATATTGCCAGATTATTCGTTAAAAGAATGTTTATTTTCTTTTTAATTAAAAAAAAATGTTAAAAATAATATTAGCCGCAAAACTTTATTTTTAAAAAGTTGTTTCTTATTCGTATTCGCACATTTCTATTAAAAAAAAATACGAATGTGCTTTAGACCACACGACTGAAGTAAAACTTCTATTAGAGAAAGAGAGCTTGCTCTCTTACTCCTACAGTGTGATACAGACAATAGGCCTGCACTGTGTCTGAGATATACGAAACGTAACTGGCTATGAGAGAAAGAGAGAAAGAAAATGTGTGCTCGCACCTCTCTTTCTTGCCTCTACAGTAATGAATGAAACGTAACTCTCTCTCTTTCTATCTTCACTAACTTATATCTCCCTCTCAACTTAGCCTCGCCAGATCACAATTTTCGTAACGCTCTCGTCACGCATTTACCAGCTTACTCCCCAAGTCAAGCTTGCGTAAAGAAGTTTTACTTCAAAAAAGTAATTCATACTTGGAATACGGGCGTAAAACCAATCATCTTTATACTTTTCGCAATAAAATATGCCGTCTGAGTACTGTATTATATCCGCAAATACTTTTTTTACATTAGTTCCACACAAGAAGCCCTGATGAAAACAATTCCCCTCAGAGCCTTTGTCGTCTTTGGGGATGCTATGTGGGAGGATTTACAAAGAGTTTAGATTCCGGCGTTGTCCCTTAAAATAATCCCTTTAAATTTTCTGAAAATACACCAAGAGGCATCATTTTCAATTGTACTATACATTCCCGATATTTTTCCTTTCTAATTCAAAGCATTACAGTCGGTGCACTGCATTGTCAGTCCACCTGTTGACAGTGGTCTTGTATAACCCAACGTTGAACGTATGGTCATATTGTGCTTTTTGGCAAAAGGATTCGAGTTCAGCTCCTCCCTAAACCTCTCGTAAACCGACTTAGAACCAAATCGGGGCAATACTCTAGATTTCAAAGACGGCTGCCGAGATTTTGAATTTTGACGTAAGATTCTAGTTTAGCTACCCCCAACTTCCCCTTTTCCGACTTAAGACCAGTTCGCATTGGTCGAGTATAGTAATAACAAAACACGTCCGAACACCATAATTTTAGTAGTGGGTTAGTCAGCTCTTTAGTCGATTCAATCCATTTCGTTCTATTTTTCGGCGAGTAGCGATCCCCTCCTCTTTTTCATTCTCTCGCAGGCTAAATCCTATAGATGTATGTGTTCATCTCTTTTAGTGTCGCTCGTTTCCGTTTCACCGAGTTTCAAATTCCAACGGTGCTAAAAAAGTTTTCACTTCGAAAACCAAGGATAATACAGAGTGGCGCAAAATTAATCATCTAATTTTGTTTTTTAATAACGTTTTTAATAAATAAAAAAAAAAAAAATTGAGTAATGGAAATCTTTATTTGAACCTTTAAATTTTTTCTGTTTATTGGAAAAGATGATATCCGACAAGTGGCTGCCGCCATTTTCCATTACTTTCCGCAAGATTTCCGGTGATAACTGTTCGCATTCCTGTCAAATATTCTCCTTAAGGGCTCCGATTGTCTGAAGCGCGTTGGCATAAACCCGCGACTTCAACTAACCTCAAAAAAACAAATCTGGGATGGTTCGATCGGGCGATCTTGCTGGCCATGCCAAATCGCCAAAACGGGAGATTACGCGACCAGGAAACGCTTCCTTCACAATATCCATTGTGGCTCGTGCTGTGTGTGCGGTTGCATCGTCTTGTTGAAACCACATGTTCACCAAGCCCCGCTCATCCAATTCCGGCAGTAAAAAGTCGTTTATTAAGGCCCTGTAGCGTTCGCCAGTAACAGTGACCGTATTGCCAATTGCTTCCTCAAAAAAATACGACCCAATCACTCCTTCCGCGTGAACGCCGCACCACACAGTGGCTTTGAGTGAATGTAACGGCTCTTCGTGCATCACAGCGGATTTTCAGTGCCCCAGAAACAAAGATTTTTACTTATTGACGTAACCGCTTACGTGGAAATGCGCCTTGTCGCTCATGATGACTTTCGACACAAAATCGTCCTCTTCGTTGTTGAGATTGAGGATGGCAATTAATCCACAATTATTCCACGCTCTTGCGGAGTTTAGCGCTCCATTGCTTGTCTGTTTGTATTCTGCAGCTGTCTAGTTACAAATGTCAAATATGATTAATGTACGACGCCATTTGCTAAAATTATAACATCTTCCGATAGGATGATTAATTTTGCGCCACCTTGTATAATAATATTAGAATAATACACGTTTTTGAAAATTCGTTTTAAATTTTTGAAATAATAGTCGATTAGAGTGAATTACAAAACATTCAAAATGTAAAAAAAAAAAATAGAAGCCTTGTGTAAGATTAAATTTTAGTTTCTTATTTGTGTATTTTCATTCACTGAATTAGAATATAAATAATGAAGCGTGTGGTGCGCTCGTAAGTAAAAACACAACACCCTCCTCGAGAGTCTCAAGGACGGTACTGTGTTTTTACTAATGACGCCAGTATTAACTTCCAAGAGTTTCATTTTATTTTTTTCTCACATTAAAAAATAAACGGAGTGTGCAATTTATATGCGGTAGAGGTGAAACCTTCAGAAAACTAAAGTAGACAAGAGTGGGGAGGCCACGAAGCGCCGTACAAAGAGGAGACCGATTTTACTATCTCATTCTCTCTCAGGCTAAATCTTATAGATGAACGTGTATTTATTTTTAATGTCGCTATTTTTCGTTTCATCGAGTTTCAAATCACAATGGTGCTAAAGAAGTTTTCACTTCAAAAAATTGTATACAATTCACATGCGGTAGTGGTGAAACCTTCAGAAAACTAAAGTAGACAAATGAAGGGACTACGAAGCACCGCACAAAGAGGAGACCGCTTATTCTATCTCAATCTCTCGCAGGTTAAATCCTAAAGATGTACGTGTTTGTCTCTTTTTAGTATCGCTTTTTTGTTTCGTCGCGTTTCAAATCACAGCTGTGCTAAAGAAGTTTTCACTTCGAAATCATGCTTAAAAAATAAGGTTTATTTGTATACTAGCTGGGGTACCCGGTTTCGCTCGGGGAGTTAATATGAGATTGAACTGACGTTCGAACCCTCGACGGATCTTGCTTTATATACCCCTACGCACAGAAAAGGCTTCAAATGGTCCACAATGTTCCAGAACATTCCACAACATTCTAGAGTGATCTGGTATGTTCTTGGATGTTCCCGAAAGTTCCAGACTGTTCTCGAATATTCCACAACAATATTCCATTCTGGAATGTAGAAAAATGCTCTCGAATGTTCTGAATGATTCTAGAAATTTCTAGAGGGTGAAACTTACAGCCAAAAAAAGGCACGCTTCAGATGAAAACAAGAACCTTTATTTTTATTTTATTTTGTTTGGGAGACCAACAGTTTATGTACATTAATAATAACATATCTGAGTCATAATAAACAGGTTTCCGTATGGATAAGAGGTAGAGGGCTACCACACCATATAACTTGGGTTATCCCTTGATCGTTTCGGGACTCGTTTCTGAGTTTTGGACGAGTTGAGGACGCACACTTTCATATACTTTCTTTTATAATTTATATTGATAAACTAAAATCAGTTAAATTCTTGAAGCGATTTAATGAATTTACAAAAAGTAAAAACGATTGCCTGATTGACATAAAATAAACTATGCCAAAAAGCTGAGTTCCTTTGTCAAACAATTTCACTAAAATGATGATATCCTTTATGATATCCGTCCGTATTAAATGTAACAAATCACGTATATACGAAGTAAAACTAGTGGAAAATTCATACAACTACATCCAACGAACACCTTTACTTCTTAATTCAGGGTAGGCAAAGTTTAATAAAGCAGCCCAAATATAAAAAGGACAAGTTATATGTTTAACACCGGAGCCAGGGTTCTCGGTAGCGGTGCGGTAGACGCTGAACGTGAACACGGGAGATTTGGGGTGTTGTGGGTTGGTTTGCGCCGTGAGTGGTGCCGTACGTTCGTAGGAGCGGCTCGAAGCGGTTTGGCCGGGGGCGGGGGGCATCGTAGCCCCGGCGCGGCGCGCGTAGCAGCTCTCCTCTCGCCGGGCCGCGCGGGGGAGGAATGGGGGGCGCGGGGGAGGCGCGGAGGGATGCAGGGGGCGCGGGGGTCTAGGACGGGCGCGAGCTACAGGCACTGGCATCCGGCATTGAGCGCCCGCCAGCAGCACGCGAAAGTCGGGACAAACGGGACACCTGTGTTACTTGTTGCGGCGGACACGCTCCAACAAGGTAAGATTACTTAAACAACAAAGCGATTATCTCTCCCAACAACACACATTTCAGATTGCAACAAAGACACTTTAACACCCCAAGAAAAACAAAATAAACAATTAAAAACACACATTTCATCCCCACATTAAAGCTGAAGTAAATAATTTAAGACTTTACTTAGTAAATTATATTTAATAGTGATAATCACCACAATAGCGAAATTCTCCATTTCATTTATCAACAATCTTCACATATTATGTTACATCAAACTGAAAATATGCAAATATTTTTCTTTAGTGAAACTTTTATAAATTAATTTTTTTTTCCTAAAATGATAAAAAAAACTTAAAATTTCTTTGTTTAACTTGTACAAATAATATCAACTTTAACATTGCCTCCTAATGATGTATTTAATAAGGACTTTTACAGATAACCGCGTATTTATAACCGCAATGCGGCGCGTACGTACCTACATGTTAACATTTTATTATTAACGTAATGATTTTAATTAGCGGCCTGCGGTGCTCCCAAGAGAATGGTTCGTGTTATCGCGTTCATCAACAAGCATTTCCGTCAAATTCATTTGATAATATCCATGTTTGTTCACAAAACAACAATCATAATCATCACTTGATTTCACCATTTAAAAAAATTGACACTATTCAAAATATAAATGTATGTAATATCTGGTATGTGTATATGTATGTGTAAAATGATTTTGAATTGCTTATTGTTATGTTTTCGCAGATTTATTATTGTCTTGCTATAAATTTATTCAGAAGTGTTTGCACATGGAATACAAACATGCCCGCTTGGCGTGGCTCATGTTTGGATTGGCTCATTTTTATTTTCTGTTTAATAAAAAAATATTTTCAGGAAAATTCGTGCAACAAATATTTCCCTTTCAGTAGAAAGATGCTCTGCGAGGAAGGGAAGGGGTTCCTACCTGTTGAGTTCGGCGATTGACCTACTTTCCGTAATCCGTAGATTGTAGACTTGTTCGCCCGAATCTGTTTGTATTTGAATCCGAATGTTTTTCCGGAGCGCAATCATTTACATGTTAACATTTCTTTGTTTCAGTGTTTCAAAATAAAGTGTAGAGTGTTTCGAGCGGATGTCGGTGGAGGTACACCTCAAGTCCTTGAAGCTGCCGGGGACGAAGAAGGTTAAGCTGACCTTCCGTGGTAAGTGCTTTCAAATACATTTAAAAAAATGCAATCAATTTACGGGTTGTTCTTCAGTTTAACCTACATAAGTTTTTTACCACTCTGTCACAATTCCACCACTCTGTCACATTTTGTTTTTACTGTAAATGAATTCTATCTGGATCTCAGAGGGGAAATTGTAGCAAGGGGGTAAGGAGGCCTAAAATGTCTACTGGGGGTGACAAACACGAGCTGAGTGCATACCGCATATTTCGAATGACAGCCCACGTGACAGAATTAAAGTACGAAATAAAAGTTGTAGGAGAAAAGTTTTTAGATTTTTTAAAAATATTTTATAAAACATCATTAAAAATAATAATCGCTGCTACTTGATAGATTTTACCTTTTGGAGTTTAAAAATAGTTTTATTTTTATTTTATGTCGTCAAATATTTTTTTGTAACATTATAGAATATACACAAGTAGACGTGGAAGAAGACAACTGTGATTCGTATGAAATACACTTCAGTTAGAACTCTGTATGGTAATTTTTACTTCAAAATTATAAACACATATTTATTTAAAGCGCCCACAGTCGTTACGTCTTTAGTACAGTAGATTTTAAAGTAATTATAAAATAATAATATTAGTAATCCTGTTGAATTTTCTCCACTAACTGGTGGTGACAACTTTATGTAGGTTAAAAAGTAGAATGACCCATATGTTGTGATGATTATTTTTTGGGATAATAAGCCGTGTTACGCTTCTCCCTCTCCTAGCCAACGTTTCAGAGAGCCTTGCGGTGTTCATCATCAGAATGGATGCGATGAACATGGCAAGCCACTGAAACGTTGGCTATAGGAGCAGGAAGCGCAATATCTCCGCTTCAGGGTCATTAACCAACGGCTGAGAATTTAAATTTCATCGAAAGATTGTCTTGCTATCGTACCCTTACAACTGTACAGGGCGGTTCCGATGAGAAAGATTAATTATTCTCCGTACTAGCGTTTTTAAATAATCACTCAACATTGAATTTATTTCATTCATAATTTGCTTTGATATGTACCTACATTCAAAAATTTTCAAACGCGTAATGATAAAACAATTAAAATTACGTACTTTTGTAATTATTTTTTGATCATAAGTGTTAATTGTTCTTTCATTAATGTCTAAGCAAAATAAGAATGCAAAAAAATTCAAATATGTTTGTTAGTGAGACAGTAAATAAATAGACAAACTGACGTATTTTAGTCACAAAACACGCGCGCGGATCTATTTTTTTTATAATTTTATTTGAACTAAAATTAAAATTCTGAAAATTAGCTTTCCCAGATAATTTATTGATCGATTTTGCTACACAATTATATGATTTGAAATACGTGTTGTATAATACAAAATTTTGTAAGAAAATTTTAAAAATCTGCAAACGATCTACGGTATAACCTTAAGGCCCGTTTATATTAGGA
Source organism: Glyphotaelius pellucidus (assembly GCA_936435175.1). Taxonomy (NCBI): domain Eukaryota; kingdom Metazoa; phylum Arthropoda; class Insecta; order Trichoptera; family Limnephilidae; genus Glyphotaelius; species Glyphotaelius pellucidus. The sequence continues at coordinate 41,677,155 of OW386542.1, read as the reverse complement.
AGTTGGAAGATAGGAAACCTGTGTAACCGTTTATAATAGATGGCAATAATCTTTAATAATTTTCCATAACCGAAAAGATGGTTTAACTTTATCTTTTACGGTTATGGATTACAGAAAGCTATAGCGATATGTGCTGAGATTTACATATTTTCGATCAATACTCTATGGTATCTACAATTCACTTTAGTTGATTAATAATTTTGTGAACAAATATTTACGCGGAGTTAATAAATACTTTACCGAATTCAAATTTATATTCGCTGGAGATGAAAGTGATCTAATAAATAGTAATGAACATCTCTTATAATCTAATAAAATCTCCCGGTTGACAGTTGACATAGACAAGTGATAGCGGCATTGTCACTTCTATGGGCATATTCTATTCTATTCCTATTCCAATTATAAACGACCATCTAAAATATTACGGAGTACGGATTACGGCCCCGGCCTATTCTTATCGCTTATTCCTAATATAAACGGGCCTTTATGATACTAAAAATAAACATAATTTCTCAAAATTTTAAACATAACTTTACTGGACAAAAGAACAATCTTTCGAAATCAACTGTTTTGTAAAAAAAAGACAATACCTCTATAATTATATTTAAAAATGACATATTTTCGGTTATGTCTGGTTATTCCCTCTTCAGATAGCCTAGCAATCTCCATCCTCGGGGTTGTAAGATGGACACAAAGGAGGAGTAGCTCTAATGCTATAAGATAAAGTCATCCAAATGGTTTATATAAAAAAATTCACGATATTTTCATAACTTGGGTAAAATATTTGAATGCTTAGATAGGTTGTTAATTAACTAAGCGACCTGTAAAAGTTTTAACGTAAATATAATAAACAAAATTGGGACTGTGCCAGTAACATAATACATTAACGCACTGTTTAGAGCTCAGAAAACCTTAATAAAAGTAATACTTGTGATTGAAGTGGGTGTTAAACCAATACTAATACCCACTTCAAACATATTCCAAAAATTTATTGTGCTGTAAATTAAAAAAAATTACATTCAAAACGAATACTAACTTTCCTTTACAAGAACTTAAACACATTTAACACTTCAATAATTTCTCGCAATACTAGAACAAGACATGCACACCAACTACAAATATCAAAAACAAACACATCCTTTGGACAAAAACACTATAGATACCAGGCTGTAAAACTATACAATAATTCACCTCCAACACAATCTAAAACATCTTATCTTACAGAATACAAAAAACACATACGAAGCTGGCAACAATCGTTAAAACTTTTAATTTATAATTACAAGACATATCTATTTTATATAGCTTGCTTATATCTTATATATGTACTTCGTAGAATAAAATGTTAAATAATTTTTAAACTCGGTAACAATGTTAAATAAATTTTTAAGGTTGCAAAATTTTAAATAAATCCTACAATTATCCTACTCCTGATACTCTGCATTCGTGGCATTCTCTCGAAGTTTAGTTTTCTGAAGGTTTCCCTTCGGACGCGTGTGATCGCACACTCTGATTTTTTTTCTTCTTCATAAAACATGTTTTTGTTTGTAAAAAAGGGAACACTAAATAATTTGAAATTTAATTGGTGAAGAAGTGCGTTTATTTCGGTTTCTTTGAATTGTTCAATTGTTGAATAATTTTTTAAGTAAAACTTCTTTACGCACGCTTGACTTGGGGAGTAAGCTGGTGAAAGCGTGACTAGAGCGTTACGGAAAGTGTGATCGGGCGGGGCGAACGAAGCATAAAGAAGTTTTACTTCAGTCGTGTGGTCTAAAGCACACTCGTTTTTTTTTGTGTATACAACTTCCCCACCTTCCTCTTCCCTATCTCCTTACTCTCCCCACTACCTTCAGCCTCACAACATACCCCGATTGGGGAAGCCATAGTCTCACTGGCCCCAGACGGGAGCAGTTGGGACTCTTGTGCGGTATTAACTGTAAAAAAAAAAAAATTCCATCATTCTGATTATCAAGAATGGTTGATTTGTGGGATGTATTTTTTTTTAGGAATGTATGTGTTTAAATTCGGTAAGAATAATAATTTCTAAATTTGCTTTTGGTAAAGCCGTACAAGTAGTTTAGATCTTACGTAAGATGCATAATTATCTATATCTATAATAATAGGCATCTGCCGTAGGTCACCCCAAGTGGTTCGTTACGTTTGGTAATTTAGCAGGGGTGCCCGGGTTCATGGGGTGAGGTTTGTCTAGGTCTTGGAGGCGGATGGCCAGGACACACTGAACCCTAGTTTCCTACCCACCCCTTAGACCCTTTTCCTTCCCAGAACTCTCCCCCCCTCCTTTTCTCCACACAGCAAAGTGGTCAAAGATGACATAGGCCCTGAGGGGGAGAAATTATTTTCTTCAGGGCCTCTTGTGTGGAGCTCATGTAAAAAAAATATAATAATTTGATTGTTAGAATCTCCAATCAATCGTTTTTATCCGAATGTATCCAAATCAAAGAGAGGCAAATCGAAATGAAAATTTTATAAACGAAGAAAATCAAAACAGTTAATATGTTTAAGGGAACTCCACTATCCGTGGCAATTACAGGTAGTTTCACCCTCGTTGAAAAATTGATTTAGAAAAGTGAATAAATTATTGTTGCCGTTTTAAATAACCCCAATAAGTACGAAGTTTGTTTTACCATTATGAGGGTGATAGAGAAAATAACCAACAAGAGATCTCTATAAAACAACTAAACCATTTCCAGACCATCAATGTTTAATCTAGATAATTCTTTCTCCTTTTTCTTCATTATTTTTAGAGTCTTTGCACAGCTCCCAGTATTCTTTTTCATTCTCCTTTGACTTTGTTCTCCAGCGAAGATCTTTGTAATGGGGACTAACTATTTCGCTGATGTTGATTCGCTAACTTGCCGGATACTCTGCAAGATGGCCGTGTTTAGATGTTTCCTGTTATTTGGTAGAAGTTGGTATCTCTTTGTTAATTGTTCAGTTTAATGTGATATTTAGAAGGACTCCCGGACTACCGCGATAGCTTCTCCTTTTGTATCTGTTTATTATATTTATGGTTGTGTTAGTTTATGTATATCAGTTTAAACTAGTTTTGATAAGGATTGGTTAGGTTAGTTTGCAGCTTGCATTAGACAGATTAGTTTAAATTAGCGTCGACTAGTTTAGATATTGTGTTAAAGCGGTATCCTAATATTGGAGGTTTGCTCAAGGCTCACATTTTAATAAATTCCGACGAATTCTTAAATATAACAACTTTTATTTTCAAAACGCGACCCGGACATGTAAGTTATTTATATTTAAGATTAATAAAAACAATACCTCACCATTATATATTTTAGATTAGATAGATTGGTTTGAAAATATTATTTCCCGTATATAACTATAAATTCAGCGGTGAGCACCAGATTTTATTTTTTTAGACTATGAATTAATAACTTCGGGAGGGATTTGTTTAAAACCATCTTAAATATTAGAAACACGTACTTCAGAATTAATTAAAATGAACCCGGCGGAAAGGTCGAATCTCCAGGCCTGCTAGGGCGAATTCGACCGTACGTCCGTCCAATATGCCGTGGCGCGGACGTATATTTTTTTACACGCTTTCTTCACTTACGTCGTTAAGATTCCCACATTATTTTTCTTCTTTTTCTTTTCTTTGATAGGGCAAATTCAACAACAGGTCCGTCCGACACATGGGTCGCGAGTCGCAATTTGTATACACGGCTTCTTTACTTACATCGTTAAGATTCTGAATATATTTTAGGGTATTGTGTCGTCTTAAGTTTGAGTTATGTCAGATTGGATAAGATTGTTAGTTTAGATCACTTAAATTAGTTTTGATGCGAAAGGGTTAGGTTAGGCTGCAGATTGGGTTAGACAGGTTCGTTTAGATTAGCTTGGATAGTTTTGATAATACTATTAAGCTAGGTTGCAGTCAATAATATTGGATTTGGTAATGTTAGACAGGTAGAGGTTATGTTAGTTCATACCTGTTTAAATAAGTTTCGATAATTATAGGTTAGGTTAGATTGCATCCAGGATAAGTTTAGATTTGAAATAGTTAGGTTAGTTTTAAAACTAATTTAGATGAAAAATGCTAGAGTCACCTTAAACTAAAATTTATATCATTTCATTATTTAGTCGCTAAAATAATGGATCTTTAAAAATATTTCACAACTTCTATGAATATATTTTTATTCTACTATTACATGTTTTCCAAATTTTCCAATATTGTTTTTGAAAAATTCTGGAAAATCTATTCCAAAATAAATAGAAAAAGTTTCGTCCTGCTTTACAAGTTACACGGGCTTAATGAGTACAGTGGAAGTTACTCGAAAAACGGTATCGAATTAAACTTCTTTAGCACCGTTGTGATTTGAAACTCGATGAAACTCAATGAAATGAAAAAAAGAGACAAACACGTACATCTATAAGATTTAGCCTGCGAGAGAATGAGATATAATGAAAACTTACCTACGAACAGTACCTACGAGGCGTCACGCTGGCCGCATTGGCCGCTTTGATTATGAACTCACTTTTCAAGGCTCCTATTGGTTGAGATTGTGTGGGTGAAGGATTCACTTCTACCGCGAGTGAACTGCATTAGATTTTTTTATGGAAGTTCAAATTCCCGCCAGAAAGTGTAATGCATTTTTTAAAATAATTTAATATAATAAAAAGTGAAAACTTGAGATTCCATTTTAACTGAAGTAATATTTTCGTATTGAAATACAAAACTACCTCCTAAAACTTGCCTCCCAAAACGTGCCAAAACTTCCTACATACCAAGATGGCGATTGCTTGGGGAGGGGGGGGGGGGGGGGGGGGTGAAGCTTTAAAACTTATTTTTGCCTTTTTTTCTGAATGTACAACACACCTAGAGAATTTTGTCATAATTTCAAGTAAATCGGAGCAAAACTAACAAAGATTCAAATTGAATAACAAATATGGACAGCATAGAAAGGAGACCAAACGACATTAGCATATTCAAGGTGAAGGCGAACCAGCGAACAGTAAAGAGTTTTAAGTGTACTTATATGTTTAAAGTCAGGGGTAATTTTATGAATGAAGCCGAGTAGTTTAAGTGATTTGTTTACGATATTATTAATGTGATCACAGAAAGAAAGTTTGCAATCTAAAGTAACCCCAAGGTCCTTGATAGTTGTGACAAACCGAGTAGGTTTTTTGATTCTACATAAGGACAAAATTTTGCACTTATCAACGTTTAGTTCCACGCAGTTGATTTTGATGCCCTCTGGTAAATTAGCATTATTTAAAGCTTCTTCGTGAAAAAACACAAAATGATTTAACAAAAACACATCATAATTCAAAGTCAAAAGAAGATTTAATTCAAAAGAATAAAACTAACATGCTGTTGCAATGAAATCTACAATCGCAACTATCTCGTTAGTCGTTCGGCTCATTCATGGGTAGTAAACTCGTCCACTTGGATCAACATTGCCTACCAAGGGGGTACCTAAAATGACAAGTTACGATTGTTTGCTAGTAACTACTACACATGTTCTTTGATCGAGGGTGCTGTTGAAAAATCTCAATATAATGGACACACAAGCTTTTCGTGCCAAAAAGCGTTACTAATCTGTTATTTCTCTGCTTACACAAAACCTAACAGCCCTTTAGTGTAATTAATTCTAAGGAGGCCAAACATTAACAATATTTTTTGAAGTGAAAACTTCATTAGCACTGTTGTGATTTGAAACTCGATGAAACGAAAACAAGCCACACACATCTATAGGATTTAGCTTGCGAGATGATGTGATAAACTAATCGGCGTCCTCTTTGTGCGGTGCTTCGTAGAATAAAATGTAAAATAATTTTTAAACTCGGTAACAATATTATAATTATCCTACTCCTAATACTCTGTACTCGCCTCATTCTCTCGAAGTTTAGTTTTCTGAAGGTTTCACTTCTACCGCATGTGAACTGCTCACATGATTTTTGAAGTGAAAAGTTTGAAACATTGAAAAGTTAAACTTATTGTTTGGCTTGACGTTTTGACGTTACGCGGTGAACATCGTACGATTATGCTTTCCATAGAGGCTGTCTTAGGAGCGTAATGGTAATGGTGCTGATTTTAAAATAAAATTTTATAATCCTTTTTTTCGACTTTATGTCCGGGTTAAATCTTCCCCACAGGAAAAACTAAATCCTTCCACACACGTTTCCACAAATGATCATCTAGTCAATCCACGCTATGCAATTGCACTATATAAGCATAATAAATACAAAACAATACAAGAACAACATGTCAACCTACCTGAGATCAAATGGGAAAATAATTCGCCGACTCCGGATATTTTCATATCAGAGGGTTCGGCTCGATAGAACTCCTAACTGGACCTATAAATACTACTGATCCCTCAATGTAAATATTTATAACAATTATAATTTACAAGTACAGTTTAATTACCGGTTCAATTTAAATCACAACATTTGGATAATTTCAAACAAGAGGCACGATCAAGTTATATGTTTAAGAACAAGAATATTCGGCTGTTCAAAATAATCTCAATGCACAAACAGACCAACTGAATATTTTAGGTGAAACTTCTTCATACTTGTTTACATGTTTCATATTGTTGATAAACCTTCCCCCTTAATTAATTTTAATAATTATTTATAACCTGGTTTTATTGTAAAATATTTGGATTTAGTCATATGTAGACGTTGAACAAAATAATGATCAATAAGATGAATCAAGGAAAAAAATATTTATGAGAGTATTTTTAGTATTCCTCGTTATTCTCCTCTGCCAGTCGATTTTTTAAAAATGATTTCGGCTTTGTAATTATGTTCAGGTTTGTAAAACATGATCCGATTTTTCGGATTGAAAGTTTAAAAAAATCGACATGGTTTCAAAAATACGATTAAAATAAATACGGAATATATGTCTTAGAATATTTGCCTAAACCGATTTTTTTTTTAAATGCGATGCAAGTGGCCTATTCTACAAAATTTTAAAGTCGCATTTTTTATATATGTAAAGAAAAAGTATTGTTGTGGTGTCGGTTAGATTGAGAATTGTCACTTGTTTTGTTATTATATGATTTTATTGTAAAGTGTCAGTTTGTTAGAAGAAACCATAAAAAAGAAAGTGATATAATAAACATAAATGTCGTTTTATAATGTAGATGTTTGATTCCTTAATTTAATTGATAAATAAAACACTTGTGTTGCTAAGTTGTGTAACGAAGAAACGACATTTATGTTTATTATATCACTTTCTTTTTTATGGTTTCTTCTAACAAACTGACACTTTACAATAAAATCATATAATAACAAAACAAGTGACAATTCTCAATCTAACCGACACCACAACAATACTTTTTCTTTTATATAAATTAAATTTAAGAAGAGCAAGTTGAGAGGAATGTTCCACCTGAGATTCAATGATTGATTTTAATAATAGTAATTATAGGGTATAGATTCTGAATTCAACATATTATTACATGAATGTTGATTGACGAGAATTCGGGAGCTGCAAACCGACCAATTCGATTTAATTAAGATTGCTATTCCTGATTACAATTTGATACAAAGGATGCCCCTGGGAAGAGGTTGAAGGATTATAGATGTGCGGGACTTATGCAGGACATGGAAAAACATCGCTGCAAAAACTACAAATATTTGTTGCATTTTCAAAATATAAATGTTTCAATTTTCGATGAAAACAATGTATCATAATATAAGAACAATAATATTTTATTGTTCTTGTTATTTATTTTTGGAGTATTATGCCGTGTTTTTTTTATTTTTTATATGAATACCGCACAAGAGTCCCAGCTCCCGTCTGGAGCCAGTGAGAAGATGGCATCCCCAATTGAAGTATGTTGTGTGGCTAAAGGTAGTGGGGTAGGGAAGGAGATGGGAAGAGGAAGGTGGGGAAGTACCTAGCTATTCATATCTGGTCACCAAACACGGCTAAAGCCATTTCAAGCAACGTTTCATTTCTGAATGGCGGTCTTACACCAGGGCGATACTGAGATTATCTTCCACTCTGGAACGTGCCGCAAAATTACTTCCTTCTTTTGCCAACGTTTCGGACAGCGTTACGGTGTCCGTCATCAGGGCAGATGTGTCATCATGTGTCACAAATCTGCCCTGATGATGGACACTGAAACGCTGACCGAAACGTTGACTAAAGAATGAGGTTGCGCAACACAGCATAAAACCCCAAAATTACTTTTGGCCGTGAAAATCTAAAATCATATGATCCGACATTGTTCATCACATTTTTAGTTGAAAGTTTTGTAGAAAAGGTCATATTATTGAAGTGAAAAGTTCTTTAGCACCGTTGTGGTTTTAAACTCGATGAAACAAGACTCGATGTCACTAAAAAGGGACAAACACGTACATCTATAGGATTTAGCCTGCGAAAGATTGAGATAGCATAATCAGTCTCCTCTTTGTGCGGTGCCTCGTTGCCTTTCGGTCTCCTCTTTGTTGAATGAATATTTATTTTTATTTTTAACTTAATGAATGTAAAACCTCAAATTGTAATATTTAATTAATGAAAACGATATTAGTGAAACTTAATCGAAAATCTGAAACAGAAAAATCAAAAATAGATACGTCACATCAGGGAAACGGACCCAGGATCTATGACTTTCCGGGTCCGTGCTCTATCAACAGAGCTAATGTGTCCCTATCCGATTCGGTCATATTTAAGAGGTCTCAGATGTGACAGTATCTTTTTCTGATTTTTCAGTTTCAGATTTTTGATTGCGTTTCGCTCATTAATTAAGTTTCATTAATTCAAAAAGAGAGTTCTTAGGTTGGTAGGGTTAAAAGGGGGACTATTACTATTAAGTCAATGTTTTTTATTGACGTGATAACGTCTTAAAAATCGATGAACGCCGGTTGCACCCACGAAAAAGCATGTCATTTTCACGTTCCGCCTGAGCCGAGCGTGCAAGCGAGAGCACGGAACAAGCGTTCGGCTTGTGACGCATTTATCTCTTTTCCTTTCCATCGCTATTATATGACGTTATCACGTAAAATTATCGTCCGTTAACTGACTTTACGGACAACCAATTTTTTTTCTCCTTAAATTGATTACTTAGGATTACTTATTATTACAATTTGGGAGGCGTGAATGGGTACCGCCGCCCTGGGAACCTTTATTGTATAACCAAAACCTCTGCCATAGGTCACCCCAAGTGGTTCGCTACATATGATGATTTAGCAGGGGTGCCCGGGTTCATGGGTGAGGTTTGTCTAAGTCTTGGACCAGGACATACTAAACCCCAGATTCCTACCCATTCCTTAAACCTTTTTCCTTCCCAGAACTCTCCTCCCTTTCCTTTCCTTAAAAAAAACCCTCCACACAGCATCCCCAAAGATGAAATAGGCTCTGAGGGAAATTATTATCCTCAGGGCCTCCTGTGCGGGCTCACGTAAAAAAAAAAATTAAGAAAACTTTGTGACATTTTCAAAAGTAACCCTAACTATTTTTTTTAAATCAAACGAGAAATTCTTTCAGTTACAAAAAGCTTTAAATCCAAACGACATATAAATCCCGTCGTATTAAATCTCTCTCAAAAAAAGTTTTTTCCAGCAGTGCTCGGTAAAACACAGAAATATGATTTCGGGTGCGCGCTTTTAAAAAAAGTTAATTGCTACCGAGGGATTGGCTTCGTTAGACTATTAAAAAAATATATATTTAAATTATTTCCGAAACACGTAATTTGTTATCAATTTCAGCAACCAATACATTTCGTAATTTCATGGAACACAAAAAACATGTCCGCTCCACACTGTATTGATAACTCGTCAGTTTTGGCACCGGTATAAGCGGAAATATTATTTTAAAATTGAAATTATCTAAATGAGCTTTATGCCTATAATATCATTATTGAAACAATACAATCAACAATATAAAAAGAGAATTTGATACCACTCATTGTATAAGTTATATTCACATTAATGTTCCTAATAGATATTTTTAAAAGAGTCTTAAAACATTTCGACAGTCCCGAAGAACAATGTCGGATCTGCTAAAAATTGAAAATAATTGTGTTGGCTCATTTATTGGCTTATTTTGTTGATTTAAAAGTCTGTATTTTCAGAATTTTGAATGAAATCTGTAATAATATTATAAATGCAAGACTGCGTGTATTCGTTTTCACATTACTAAAACAAATCAAACTACTTTACTTTTTACTTTCAAACTACTACTTACGATTTTTAAAATTCTTTCACCCATAGAATTCTACATTATATGCTGTATATAATCGTAAACTCTGGCGTTATGAAATTATCTATACTAATATTATAAATGCGAAACTATGTGTGTTTGTTTGTTACGCTTTCACGCATAAACCACTAAACCGATTTCAATTTTTTTTTTCACCCGTAGATTCTATATTATATGCGAGTAAAATAGGCTGTATATAATATTATAAATATTAATATATTACATTTATTATACGTTTTATGACCCTAAGATAAGCGAGTTATTACCAACGTTGTAAGAAAAGCAAAATAAATCAATGCCATGGAAACGATGTTGATATATTTGAGGGGAATTTTATTTCAGGCGTCGTAGTTAATTAATATCTATCTCTAAAAATAAATCGCCGAAATGTATGTACGCGCATAACTTCCGAACGACTGCACCATATTGGATGATTCTTTTTTTGTGTTCGTTATTTTGTATAAAACTAATGGTGAGCTCTGGCATTATGAAATTTGCAAAAGGTGGCACGCGAGTTGTTTGAAAACTGAATGTAAAGAGACTGAATGTTTGAGGTAGGGGGGAGGCCGGAGGGGAACTTGGGTAGGGAGTTCGTGGGAGTGGGGGGGAACTAAAAATTATGTAATTAAATAATTTTATGCATTTTCTTTCTTCCTTATTCTTTTTCTCTATACTAACTATGTTTTATATTTTATTTTGCTTATTATTATTTCTGTTTATTTCACTTTTGCATCTCCACCTAGTAACAACTAAATCTTGATTTACGCGTGAAGAATTCCAGCTGCTCCCAACCGTCTGGGGCCAGGGGGCTACGTGATAAGGTTAAAGGCAGTGGGGATGGGAAGGAAACACAAAAGATGAAAATGGGGAGTAAATACAATTAAGCAGCTCAACTCTGGCGTCTGTCGGGATTTCACATGCAATGGAACTCTTTGCAGCACGCAACGTAATACAGTCATATGCTACGGATCTTTTAATTATCATTAAATATAATTTATTACACATTTATTGTATTATTTATTACACATATTCAATATTCCCAGCAACTTCGATTTTGAAATGTGGTCTTTTAATGTTCAGAAGCTATACGTGAAATCCTATTTAGATACAATTTAGATTAATCTTTACTAAGAATTGGTTTACATTATGAACATCAAAAAATGCCACGGATAAATTGAAGCCTTTACTAGCTTTTCTATGCATTTTGTGTCTTCTAACTTTTTATCACTCTTATTAAATTATGCACAAAATAAATAAAAACCACTTTCTCGCTTACTTGCCTCATGCAAATAAGACGCTCGATTTTAAATTTTGAAGGCATGTATCGAAATATTTCTAGCTTTTTGGACCGATATTGATAAGATATTTCGTTCTGGAAGTAGAGATCTAAGAAAGGAAAAAATGCTTTAATTGCGTATTCGCTCAGAATTTTAGTGACTTATTCGATCAAAACTTTAATTACTTATTCGATCAAATTTTAATTACTTACAAATATTCGATCGAAACTAACACCAACTTGTTAATCTAACAAAATTTAAAAAAAAATCAAAGTGTGCAATGCACACGCGCTAGAAGTGAAAGCTTCGGAAAAGTAAACTAGACAAGAGTCAGGAAGCACTTTTTTATTAAAGTAGTAAAGTATGATTTATTACATTTTTTTATCGTCGAATTCCAGTGCACTTTTTTCTATACATTTGGTCATCTTATTAGTATTTGTGGTTTCTTCTTCGAAGTCGCCAGATGTCGCATTATTTTGCCTGTTCATTTTGAAGTGGTTTGAACATTGGATATTGATTTTACAATTTTTTTTTTTTGATTTTGTAGGATTCGATCCTTAATGTCTGACCGCCGAGGTTTTATACCTCTAGACCAGAGGTTCCCAAACTTTTTTTTCTCGTGGACTACTTTCAAAATTTTACTGATTTCGGTGGACCCCCTGCTGCAACATTTCTACCATATTCCCAAAACTCGACACGCGTTGTACTGAATATTGAATATAAGGCTGAAGTTGTGGTCTGTCACAACGGGGGGGGGGGGGGGTGGTATTGTGAAATGAGATGGGGGCGGGATGGGATATGGGCATGGGGTGGGTCTCAAAATGACAATTTTTCACCGAAATACTAGTGTACTATCTGCCTACATTGATAGGTAAAGCCATGCCTTTACTGAATATTGAACGTGGTTTTTACAAGTAACAGTCGCTGACCTTCTTAAAATACACTAATCAAAAAAATTAAGGGAGAGAGAACCTTATCACCCAAATAATTTTAGCCAGAAACCTGAAAATTAGAATTTTAAAGCTTCAAAATGCTTTTTTTTAAGTCTCAATATGACCATTTTCATCAGTAGTTTATTATCTGCCTTGATTAATAGGTAAAGCCAAGCCAACATTTTTGTTCTTTACTATCAAAACCATTTTTTTCGTGAACCCCCACTTACAACTTGTGGACCCCCATTTTTTTATCACGTCTACGTGGACCCCCGTCGGGTCCACGAGAGGCTCGACTGACTGACTGGACTGACTCGAGAGACTGGACCACTTTGGTAATCACTGTTCTTGACCAAATGAGACTTGCGCGGGAACGCGGGTGTATTTTATTACATTGAAACCGATTACCCGTGAAATAAATAAATTATTATAAATTTCTTTCTCGTTCTCTCGCAGGCTAAATCCTACAGATTTGTTTAGTGTCGCGCGTTTCCGTTTCATCGAGTTTCAATTCACAACGGTGCTAAAGAAATTTTCACTTCAATAACATTTTAACGTAAGCTTCAAGACTAGCCACCGCAGGAGGGAGGTCTATTCAGAAGTCTAGTACCTAGATAGTGTCTTTGATAAACATATTTTAATTTTTTTAAATGGTCACAAAGTTCGAATAACTGGTTTGAAACCTAGATAGTTTTGTGAATAAACATATTATTAATTTTTTAAATCGTCACAAAGTTCATAGAACTGGTTTATTAAACATATTACCTTTTTAAATAGTCACAAAATTTAAAATACTGGTTTGGAACCTAGGTAGTGTCTTGGATAAACATATTACTTTTTTCAATTTATTTATTTTTATTTATTTATTGTATCTTTACATTGCAGGTAAAAATGTTTACAAAACAATTTGCAACCTCACTAGGACAAGCCTGTGTTGAGGTTAACAATTCTACAATTAACAAAATAACACAAAATTATACAGATATTGAAAGAACAATATTGTTGCATTTCTTACAGGTTGAGATTATTACTAAACTGCTGGCGCTAGGTGGCGCTCAATGGCCACAAAGTTCGAATAACTGGTTTGAAACCTAGATAGTGTCTTGGATAAACATATTATTTATTTTTTAAATGGTCACAAAGTTTGAAGAACTGGTTTGAAACCTAGATATTGTTATAGATAATTGTATTACCTTTTTAGATGCTCACAAAGTTCAAGGAACTGGTTTGAAACCTAGAAAATGTCTAATATGTTATAAAATAAAAAGGCTATCAACCTTATTTTACCCACCGCTCACTTTGAGAATATGTTTTTTCTAGAACTCATCATTTTTTTACTTACTAAACGGGGGGACTAAACTGTCACGGAATCAATAATTTCGAATGTAGATCTGAATGTAATGGAATCTTTCAGATCAATTTTCATCCACTTCCGAACTATCGAAATATGTGAATTTTACTGAAATGATAACAATACATGTAATAACCAAAATTAACCAAGTTTATTTCAATTTATTAGTACGTGATTAGGGTTTTTTTGCCATCTGAACGTCCCCTAATTTTCTCTGGGTCTTCTACTGCCCCCCTGAAAGTCTCAAACGCCCACAAGGGGGCAGTATCGCCCACGTTGAGAACCTACGGTCTATAAAATCTTATTTAGCAAAGGAGCAGACAATCAAGTTACTGCGCAAGTTTCAAATATTCATATCACACCGTTTCGCATTGGAAGGATCTACCTACTAATATTTAAAACCATGTTTGATCTATTTTCCAGGGTTCGTTAATTTAATATTAAGGTGTTCGGTCGGTGAATCTCAATGGATAAGCAAACTCAATTTATATTCGTGTACCCACAGGGACCTGTACGTTCTAGGCACATTTTAATTGAAGTGAAAACTTCTTTAATACCGTTGTGATTTGAAATTCGATGAAACGAAAAAGCGACACTAAAAAGAAACAAATACATCTGTAGGAATTAGCCTGCGAGAGATTTCCTCTTTGTGCGGTGCTTTGTAGCCTGCCCACTCTTGTCTAGTTTAGTTTTCTGAAGATTTCACTTCTACGACAGTGCACTGCACATAAACTTTATAAAATTTTGAAAACTTTGAAAACTTCTTTAGCTCCGTTGTAATTTGAAAGTCGATGAAACGAAAAATAGCGACACTAAAAAGAGACACATACATTTATAAGATTTAGCCTGCGAGAGAATGAGAAAGTATAATCAGTCTCCTATTTGCAGTTTCCAGTTTCCTGAAGGTTTCACTTCTACCGCGTGCAAACTGAAGTGAAACTTCTTTTGCATCGGTGTGATTTAAAACTCGATGAAACGGAAAAGACACTAAAAAGAATGAATGAGATAGAATGAAACCTTAAACTACGAAGCGTCACGCTGGCTGCATTGTCCGCTTTGATTATGAGCTCACTTTTCGAGGTTTTCTATAGGTTGAAATTGCGTGGGCGAAATTTCACTTCTACCGCGTGTGAACTGCACTCGATTTTTATTTATTTTTTTTACTTGTGTTGGTTTTTAAATAGGTCAATAGTTAACTTACTAAGTTAAGTTAAGTTAAAATAATTTTAAAAAAAAGATAGAATGAATCAATCACCAAGTTTCGTAATTTTAGTTTAAATTGGTGAATATTTTCTTCTGATTTTATTTCCTCTGGTAATTCAAATACCTTAATTGCTCCGTACATCAAAGCCTTCGGACTCTGGGTTTTTCCTGAATGGGAGCCTTTTTCATTTCTTTTCCTCGACTCATTTGTACGTTTGTGCTGCAAGTTCTCAATTTTTCTTAGAAATTCAATTTATGTACGGTCATTAATTATTTTGTAGAAAAATAATGTACTGAAGGAAATAATTTATTTAAATGACAAGATATTTAACTTCTTTAACCCTCCGTGCACCAGGTGACTAAAAATCTAGTCCCTAACTAAGTAGGGTATGACATACCCCAAAATATAAAAGTGATAAAATTATCATTTTAATATTTTTCGGTGACAATAAACATTTGGTATTTATAATACATACACATAAATATGTACTTATTTTAAATGGCACTTTTAATTATCACAATCATTTTAATTTAACAAACTAAAATATATTTTCTAATAATTAAACATAAATTAAACATAGGAAAGATAAATATCTTTTTATCATTGCGCAGTACGAGTTGGGGTGTGTGATACCCATACGCACTTGGCGGTCGCCACCGGACTGACTTAGCAACACCGATCGGAGCGGCAACGTTGCAATTCCAGCTACTGAGAATTCAAACTTCGGCACTACCACAGTTTTGAAATTGCGATTTTTTAAGAACTGGGGTATGTCACACCCCAGGTGCACGGAGGGTTAAACATTTCCTTTCTTTTTTGTTATTCATTTCTTTTTTTGTTCTGTACAACTTTCATAGCTCTATTTTGTTTTATTTTCAATTGTTTCATTAATCCATCGTTGTTAAAGAAAATAATGTTGGTAATATCACCATCCTACGCATAGAACATCGCGACCTAGTGTTATCCAGCCACCATTTCGTCCCATTTTAAATAAATTTGTATGTTTGCACGTAAGTGCCATCAAATGTTGACAAATGCATTGTTATTGACAACGATTTTATCTGCTGATTTTCATATGAATTTTGAATTATATCAGAAAGTGAAGTGATTGTTTTGTAAGATAATTTTAATTATCCAAATATTTTCGACTTTTTGATAGAAAATGCTTAGGCAAGCTTTTTTTCAACTTTTTTCATGCTTGAAACTTAATTTTTTTATTTGAATACCTCACACGAGGCTCAGCTGCTCCCGCCTGGAGCCAGTGAGACTATGGCATCCCCAAATAGGGTATGTTGTTAGGCTGAAGGTAGTGAGGAGGGGCAAGAAAAAGAAAAGAGGAATGTGGGAAAGCACCTGGCTATTCGGATCTGGTCATCAAACACGGCTAATGCCATTTCAAGCAGCGTTTCAATTCTGTATGGTGGTCTTACACCAGGGCGAAACTGAGAGTATCTTCCACTCAAAATACTGCAGTTTAAAGTTTGTTTCAAAAAAAAAATCTGAAAGGTAATATTATCTAGTTTCTAAAATGGTATTTATTTTTACGATATCTTCAAAAGTAAAAAATATATAGGACATTTAATATACACAGGAAAAATTCCGAAATTCGTTGAGACATTATTAATAAAACAAGTTTATACAACAGATAAACTACCCTCTTTGGCTGTATAAGCAATGCATATATCTTACCCAACCCGGAAAGTAGGGAGGTCCTGGGTTCGAGTCCCAGAGGTGTAAATATCTTTTTCTGATTTTTCTGTTTCCAGATTTTCGATTGAGTTTCGCTCATAATGTCTTCATTTAATTACATTCCATGAAATTTTCTTTGTGAGTTTCTTGTTTGTAATGTTTTCACGTACACGATCGTTTATCAATTGAATAAAATATTTACGACGTTTTTTAGTAAGGCTGCTAGAGTTTATCCGTTTTGTGAGTCAATCATGTGTCTGGGGAAGTTGATGGCCCGTGATTCTGTTTTATCTCCAAATCAATCTTATCAGGGATAATTTGTTCCTGGTTGGTCACAAATATTAAAGAAACATATTTTCTTTTTTTTAATGAAAACAAATAACTTTGTGTACACCACTATTTAATTAACAATATCAACATGTTTCGAAAACTATGTTTTCTTCGTCAGGATAATAAGTTTACATATTTTCCTTTGATTTTGCTGTCATTGACAGTAAGGGGAGAAAATCTGTGTGTGAAGCGTTCATACCTATTTTTGCCTTCTTCTATTTGGATTTTCTGTATAACAGCTTTCAGTTATGCCACAGGTCACACCAAGTGGTTTGCTACGATTGGTGACTTATCAGGATTGCCCGGATTCAAGGGGTAAAGTTTATCTAGGTCTTGGCGGCTAATGCGTTTGCCCGCCTACTGCAAGGCAGGGGGGATAGGAAGAGATTGGTTGAGGGAGACTTGCTCCGCAGAGGGATGGATTCATGCATCAGTCATTCCTGGACACACTGACCCTCAGATTTCTACCCCTTATATACTTTTCCTTCCCAGAATTTCAACTTCTTCATTTTTCTTAAAAGACACTCCACACAACACGGCACAGGCCCCGAGGGATTTTTACCTCAGAGACTCCTGTGTGGAACTAATATAAAAAAAGTTAGAAATATTACTTACATCACGAGCTACGGAGTACGTTTGATTAAAATTAAGACACAACGTTATCGGGTTTAATTTTTGGATTATTATACCGTGTTGCTCTTCTTCCTTATTTGGCAAACGTTTCTAATGGCGTTACAGTGTCCATCATCAGTGCAGATGTCCAGATTACGGCGACCTGTGTTTATGTATTTGTTGTGTTGCAGGCATCAATCGGCCAATATTTCAGTTAATAATTAGTAAAAATTTTGTGGTTTTCGGTGTTTAGTTTTGGTGTAGGCCTCAAGTACCGTATATGAAGTACTATTAAGTTTTGCCCACTTCGCGTCGGCCCTAATGATAATGTGTATACAAGAATTCTTTTCGTCTTGAAAATCTGAAATCATTAATAAGGCAAGAAGTATTAAAATTTCCATGATGAAATAGTGAAACTTGGGCGAAGCGAACAGGAAGAGTAATGGTTTATTTGATTTATACATAGAAAATTTTAAAGAAAAGCTCTTAAAACTCAACACGAAATGTTTTTAACTTAAAACATCGTTATGTTTTCAAACTACTTCCATATTTTAACAGGCTAAAACTTTCCCTCAACATGAAAAGTTAAAATGGGAGATATTATTACACATATAAGATATTATACATATATCAAGATATTATACTTAGATTAAGATATTACGCATAGATTAAGATATTTCACATATATTGTACATAGATTAAGACGTTATACATAGATTAAGATATTATACATAGATTAAGATATTATACATGGATTAAGATATTTCACAACGTTTCAATTCTGGATAGTGGTCTTATACCGGGGTGATACTGAGAGTATCTTCACTCTGGAGAATGCCGAAAATATACCTTATATTATTTTTAAATTATTAAATTCAATTAAATAATATTTATTTGCGTACGCCGGGATTCGAACCCCCGGAACGCTTGTCGAGAGTCTCATCCCTCAACCACAGAGGTCGTCAATTATTTATTAACAAAGAGCTATTAGAGAAGAGTAAATGAAAATATTCAATTATAACCCTACGACACCTATTGATCTTTTCTAAAAGTCTAAACGAATACTGAATTTTTATTGGAATAACTTTTGAAGGTTATATATACCTTCCAATATAATATATTTTCTCGTACGTTTGAGTCCCAGTTGCGACCGTCACCTTTTTATTATTCGTGTCTTGTTCTTTTTCATATTTTCGTTAAGATTTATTAGTTTATCTTCTTGTTCAATGGTACACAACATTGACGGGTATCTTTCAAAATTATTATGACAAGAGTTATTCCAAATAAAGTAAAATATAATTGAATTTAACAGTAGATAGAAAGGAAGAATCACTAATGGTGAGTTTAGTTACACTACTTTTGGACCGGAATGAGTTAAATATATTCAGATCCAAAATTAGAGACATGATCTAAAGCCCGGGCAACGCTAGCTAGTATTAAATAAATGTGAGTAATTTTATTACAATATCGTTATTTTCCATTATGTTAACACAAAATTGCAAAGGCATAATAATAATATGCCTACATGCAACTCTAATTTTGAGATTAGTGGTTATCTGTATATTGCACTGAAAAAATATTTTTTTAAATTTTATATCTTTTTAATTTTTTATATAAATGTAGGTTACATAGCTTTAGATTACCACCATGATTATATTTTTAGTATTGCCATTTGAACAACAGTGGCGCCCTCCTATGTTTTCTACTCTTATTTGACAAACTGTTGAAAGCTTCACAGTTAGAATGTAAATGTCAAAACTGACAGATAACGTACGACGTGGAAGATAATATTTAAAAATCAAGATGGCGATATTGTGTCACATTTTTAAATAACCAAAAGATTATAGATTGTTGTATTAAATCATTAAAGGAAATTGACATAATAAACAAATGTAGTTTATTTGTTCTTGCAGATGTGTGTATGACAATTGTTTTATTAATCAATCAATTGAAAGGAATTGAAGTACAATCTTTATCGCGTCACGATGTTTGTTCGAGATAAACTCCAAAACTACTTAACCGATTTTGATGAAGTTTAGCTTACTGTATGTGATTTGGTCCAACTTAAAAGATAGGATAGTTTTTATCTCGATTTTTGATCTCCATATGTATTATTGCGAATTAAATGTACATTAAATGTTGTTATAGAACAATGCTTTGTAGTTATTTGTAAGTTTCGTAAGATTCTAACAGATGGCGGTGTGAGTTAATTTATCTATTAAAACACTAATTTTTATTTATACTTATATATTACAACATTTATCTATACAATAGGTACTTGGTTATCTAGGTTGGGAAACCATTCAGTAGATGGCGTTGTGTTTCGATTTCACGTCACAGCAATGCGAAGCCGGGTCAGCTAGTATTGTATAAACATTTTGTCAGATGAGTTTCATAAGATTCCTGAAGTACAAAATACGTATTTGCCTATCTGAAATTAAAAAACTTTGTAGATTTTTTTAACATGCATATATTTTTGATATTATTCATAGTCGCTCGCTTTTAACTTTTCATCGAAAGTTTAATCAGGAACTAAAAAAAATCATTTTAATTAAACTTTCCGCCGGAGCCAGAGGAAAAAGCTACATGCAAACTTCGTTTATCGCGAATAGAAAAACGGTAACATTTTTTTAATGTTTTTATGCTTTAAAATTGATCCGTTCGACCACTAGTTTTTAAATGGATGGAAATTTGGTTTCCCGCTCCGAGCAGACCGTTTGAGGTCACTTCTGGATTGTATGGCACTGCGGAGCGCGGAGTATATGATTTAGGAAACCTCCAAAGTAAGAAATTGAAAATGAATTTTATAGTAGGCATGTTTTATTTAGGTAGTTTCTGTCTAAAATCAATGATTCGGGATAGGTGAGGTGAAAAATATGAGGCGTGTTGAAACAAAGATGGCAATCTCCACCACTGGTCTAAAAATGAATTAGATATGGCGATAGATAAAGAAACAACAACACTATCAACAGCTGCGGAGCATAAATGATATTAGCATATTTTTAAGTAAATGTGTTTAGTTCTGCAACAAAAACGTCAATCTCCATTAGGGTTTGGCAGAGTACGGAAAAATAAACGTCAGTACCCTGTGGGCCAATCAGAGAAACAGAACAAAAGCAACAATCTCTATCTATTCATTGAAGATAGCTAAATAATTTTCCTTCAAAATTCGCAAATTCACTTTGTGGCGTCATTATTAATTTAATGAAAACAAATAACTTTGTGTAAACATGTCATTCTTTTGATATTAATAAAGGTTTAAAAATTTTACATACTAACACAACGGGTATACAATTAGATAATTTAGAAATTTTAGAAATTAGGAAAAGTGTCATCAATAGTAAATTAAATACTATAAATAACCAAACGTTTTTTAAAAAAAAGCCATCTTTCAAATTTATTTTCGTATTAATACTTATATTTATAATAATTTATTTTGTTATTTAGACTTCCTGTTTTGTTTTATAAGATTTTTTATTATGTTGATGTAATTTTTTACCCATCCTAAAATAATTTTTATATTTTATTTTATATAATTTTTTTTTTGATAGCTTAAGTAATTAATCACCTCTCTTTTCTAGTATTTTGTCTATGTTCTAATTTGTCTATACTTGTTTGTGTTTTGTTATTTTTTATTAACTTATTATCCTGACGAAGAAAACATAGTTTTCGAAACATGTTGATATTGTTAATTAAATAGTGGTGTACAGAAAGTTATTTGTTTTCATTAAAATGATTTTACCATTTAATCGCGATGAAATATACAGAGTGTAACTTATGGGAACAATTAGAGAGACAACAAAAAAATCGAGTGCAATTAACACGCGGCAGAAGCGAAACCTTACCAAAACAATCTCAAACAAGGAGCCTCGAAAAGTGAGGTCATAATCAAAGCGCAGTGAGCAGGCCAATGAGGGCAGACCTCACGTGCGTCGTTTCCGTTTTATATATCTACCAATAGGAGCTTTGGTAGGAGTAAAATGCTTCGCAGATGCTGTACGCGTCATTTCCGTTTCATTCGAATTCCGAATCGCTAACGGGGCTAAGGAAGTTTCACTTCAAAAAAAGGGATCAACTGTCCACTGTCCGGCGGATCAATCAATGTAATTCAGGATCACATCAATTGTCGGGTCACCGAAATAACAACTAACACGTATTAGAAACACTAGATCGCAAGGTCAAAAACATATCCAACAAGAAACTACGAGTACAACATTTGGGCGAAAAAATTTCTGTACTATGGTATTAAACTCTACGAAATCCCATTCTCACCATCTAACAAAAAAAACATTAAACACAAAATAAAATCGTATTAAACGAGCTTCTGATCAGAGTTTCTGAACAGAGTCGAGGGTTTTTCAGGTTTTTGGAGACCAGAAGTGGCTGCCAAATTCTACCGTGGGGCGCACTTGCGATTTGTTAAAGATTAGCAGTTTTGCACTATTAAGATGAAGCGATACGTGAATTCCTATTTAGATTCATCGTCACGAAGAATCAGTTTACAGTATGAACATAAAAAATATGCTACGGATAAATTGAAGCTTTTACTAGCTTTTCTATGTATTGGAATTACAATAAAATTATTATTTACATAACAAAAAATATAAGCCTAAACCACAAAAAAAAATGTTTTTGCATGACTTAACTATGAAATAACATAAGAAACAATTTTTAAAAAATACCCCTTTATGGCTAAGACTATTTTTGAGGTTTTGTATGTTCTGACTTTTTTTCATTCTTATGAAATTATGCACAAAATGAATAAAAACCATTTTTTCGCTTACGTGCCTCGTGCAAATACGACGCGCGATTTTAAATTTTGTAAGCATGAGAATCAAAATATTTTTAGCGTTTATATTCCTCTTAAAGTATGACAACACACCAAACAATTGTCATTGTGGAACGATTTGCCGGCCTCTGTGTTTCCTCCCTCCTACAACATATATCTTCAAGACACAGGATCACTCCTTCCATTCCACAAAAGGAACACCCACGCAGCATCTCCAAAGATGGCCTTAGGGAAATTATTTTCCTCAGGCCCGCCTTTGTGGAGTTTATCTTAAAAACAAAATAAAAAGTGTACCGGGTGGGGGGGGGTGGGGGTGGGGAGAGTCTTGTCATTAATTCCCTTCCTTTCTGCAGCCTCCAGTTGTCATTCTGTCAGAGGGTTTATGATAATGAGGTGTTGTTTGCATTAATCTGATGGCAGTTCCGTGGAACGGCGCGAATAACGAGAACACGCTGCTTTATGGGCTATGAACATGCAGCTCACTAAGCCTGGCTTAAAATTATTATGCTACGGCAAAAAATTATGTTCGCTGTTTTATTATTTTACCCGCAGTAAAAAGGAATTAATTGCCTTTCGAAATGAGCTGGAAATGAAGCACTAATTTATTAGAAAATACCGGGTTTTACAGAAATGTTTCAAATTAAGGCCTTCGCTCACGGAGAAACTGAAATGAAATCAGTTGTCAACGCAATTTGGAATACGGGAGTGTTGTTTTTTTTTACATGAGCTTCACACAGGGGGCCCTGACGAAAATTTTTTTTATTGTTTTTCATTAACTCACAAGTTGCCTCTAAAATCATGAAACACTAAAATCTTTAATGGCCTATATCTTATAATTTAAAGAAAAAATAAATAAAATAGCTCACATCCGCACTAGATATTTAATATACGATTACTTTCGATTACAAAAATAATTTTTCAGTTTGGTTGGGTATTTTGATTTCAAATCCAATTCTAATATTTGTACGAAACTGGCAAACATGGGCCGCGCGTACGTTCCTTTTAAGCTATTTTATTTATTTATGTTTTAAGTCATAAGATTAAGGCCACTAAAGAACTCGATTTTTCATGATTTTAAAGGAAACTTTGGCAGGTTTTTACGAGATAATAATATCTAATTATTTAACAAATAAATGTAAATGAAAATGAAAATATAGTAAAATGCCTAGCCATTCGTTACTCATAACGTTTCAAATTGACCACACCCAGTTGACATTTACAATCTCACGCTTTAATGAACACTGAGAACATGCGTACTGTTGTAAATGTCCTGTAACAATCGGGGGTGCTGAATTGCATTGCATTGCAATTCGTGAGATATATCACAAGTGTATTTCCATATTTTATCATTTGATTTATGCGGAATGCAATTTTGCTAAAAACTAGTACCCACGTATTACAATATTCACGGAGTGGTCATTGGGACAGATAGGTGCAGGTATTTATGGCAATTGGCCGTTGCACAGCAAATGCGTATATTATTTATCAACCACTTATAGTTTCCAAGTCTTTCGAGGACTACAGTTCTAGAAATCATAAAAACCACTTCAGAATACAAAATGTATGTACCATTTAGATTACTGGTGTACGATATTATATTTTAGCCATTGAATGACACTCGAACAAATTTCTAATTATTTATTAGGAGGTTCTGTTTGCTTATCTCTATAAGGGTTGTATCAGCCAGAGGTACCCAACAGATTTTAACCAGCGATCTAACATATCTAATTATAAGAGTGTATCCGCCAGAAGTACCCGATAGACTATAAGGGTTGTATCAGCCAGAGGTACCCAACAGATTTTAACCAGCGATCTAACGTATCTAATTATAAGAGTGTATCCGCCAGAAGTACCCGATAGACTATAAGGGTTGTATCAGCCAGAGGTACCCAACAGATTTTAGCCAGCGATTCCTAAATTTTTGAGAAATTTTGAACAAAAATGTCATTTTGCTGTGCGGTGATATCTACCGGCCAATGAACTTATTAGTAATGCGTCACTAGCACGAGACCATTGAACACGTCGGTAGCTCCCTATTTTTCATATTATTTTTCTTTGAAAAACACTAATTATTTCTTTATTTTTATTCTACTGACTAACAGCTTTGTGTTGTTAAATTACTTTCTATATTTTCAAATAGATACGTAATTTCTATTCATGAGAATATTAAATAAATTATTAGAAAAATCCCTGGCCATTGCAACAACCGAATTTATAATTAACCACATTGTAATTGGAAAATTCACTGATAATGCAGCTATTGAAATTAGAATTAACCACATTGGAATTAAATTACAGCAGTTCCCCCAAATAAACAGCTGTTTTGTAAATTTCAGATTATTGAAAATCAATCTTCATTTAAGAGAATGTATTATATATCGATTTTACATGCATATTTTTGAAAAGATAAAATTTGGTACCAAATTGGACAGAAATTAAAGGCACATTGTTTCAGGACAAAATTAAATTCAAATTTCTGATAATCATAGTTTTCCTGTAATTTTCAGCGAACTAAATTTAACGTCAAATTATTTTTAATGCATCCAATAATGGGGTCGTATTGTAACGGTGTACTATTTCAGCTACAAAGTAAAGCAATCTGTTTTTGAAAGCAGCATACAATCTTCAATCGTGAGTCTAGTGCAATATGCAAAGAATCTACTGTCAGGAATTTCTAGAACAATACTGTTTCTATCAAAGGTTACGAAGATTTTAAAAGCCCATTAAAACATAAAAAAATAAAAATTAGGGTGTGCAATTCACACGCGGTAGAAGTGAAACTAGAAAGTCGTTAGTTGTCGCTTTCTTTTCTTTTGCCTGTTTATTTTAAAGTGGTTTGAAGATTGGAATTTAATTTCACAAAATTTTTTTTTTTTTTGAAGTGATAACGTCTCATATATCGATGAACGCCGGCTGCACTCACGAAATAGCATGACTCATTGTCACGTTCCACCTGAGCCGAGCATGCAAGCGAGAGCGCGGAACAAGCGTTCGGCCTAAGCGTTCGGCTTGGGACGCATCCGACTTTACAGACAACCAATTATTTTGGATATCGTAGGTCTCGAATCTCGGTTTGCTGGATGTCTGTCTCTCTGTCCGTCATTTGTCGGAACAGACGACCCGTCAAATAATAAATTTCATTGACGCACTTCCGTTTCATACGAATTTCTAATCACTAACGGGGCTAAAGAAGTTTCACTTCAAAAGTGGCACATTAGGGGCCATCCATAAATTACGTCACACCTTAAGGGGGGGAGGGGGGTAGTAGAGAAATGTGACATTGTGTGACATGGGGTATGGGAGGTCATCAGCTCTGTGACGTAACATGTAAAAATCTACATTATTAAAACGCAAAACTTAAATGTAAACGAAAAAACATAAAATTACAAAATACGTGACGTAACACTAGAGGGGAGGGGGTCTCACAAATGTGACGATATGTGACAGAGACGGGGGGGTAAAAAAATCATGAAATTCGTGTGACGTAATGAAAAGAAAGATAATAAAAATAAAATGATAATAGAGCAATCACATAATTGTTCTGCATGACATATCATGGTAGAAGATGTTAATTTGCTTTTTGAAATATGTGAGACTGTTTGCGTAGATATCTACATGGTCACATTCAATAGTATTATATAGACGACACATTCAATGATTGAAGTATGCAATATTGTTATTAAATAATGCAATATGGAAGTATTATGACTTCTTAAATTGCGTCTATTAGGAACTTTTATATGTATATTGCTCAGGCAATTAATGGTTCGAAGCTAATCATGAATAATTTTGTATAAACATATTAAGTCAGCAAATTTGTTTATTTTTTCCAGGGTTTTAAAATGAAATTGTTGGAGTCGTCCCTCGTAAGATACGAGTAAGGCAGTTAATCCAAATTTAAATGTTAAAAGTCTTCGGATTTTTTTTTGTACTGATTCAATGGTTTTTGAATGTTTTAAATAGTTTGGGTTCCAGATAACACAATTTGGGAGGCGGGAATGGGTACCGCCGCCCCGGGAACCTTTATTGGTTAACCAACACCTCTGCCATAGGTCACCCCAAGTGGTTCTACGTTTGGTGATTTAGCAGGGGTGCCCGGGTTCAAGGGGTGAGGTTTGTCTAGGTCTTGGAGGCGGTTGGCCAGGACACACTGAACCCCAGATTCCTACCCACCCTTTTCCTTCCTAGAACTCTCCTCTTCTCCTTTTCCTCAAAAAAACCCTCCATAAGGCATCCCCAAAGATGACATAGGCTCTGAGAGAAATTATTTTCCTCAGGGCCTCCTGAGTGGAGCTCATGTAAAAAAAAAAAACTTGAATTGTGTAATTTAAAAAAAATACTCATTTTAGTCTTAACTTTCATTTTCGTAATATTATGTAAACAAAAACCTTGCTAACAACCACTCTGTTAGTTACCATCTCAATACAGGCGTTTTACACCTAGTGAAATCAAATGTAATATTAACCTAATGAAAAAAAAATAATAATAATATTAAAATCAGAAAAGTTTAATATTCATTAAGTACATTTTCATTATCGCCAAGTATTTCAGAATGAGACTTAAATAATCAATTTGATGCTTCTGCACTAAAATTTAATCAGGCAACACGTGCCATTTCGTAACAGACAAGATCTCATCCTCTTGCAGAAAGCACACTTCAGTTAACTTTATAAATACGTTATATTTAAGCGACGCCAATCCATTCTCGAGAAGTTTAGAGGAATATAAATTAAGACACCATTAAATTAGCTGCCATTGGGCTCTGTATTCAAGTAACTTGAGACGTAAAACAGTGCCTAGAGGGTTCAACTTACATAAAATACTATTAAGAAGATGATGTTAATGAAATTGAAACGTAAACAAAATGAAGAAACTTGTTGCAAAATTATTGCGAGGCATGTGAACTAGGATCCTAAAGCCGAATTTACTTTACGCAACTAGTTGCGCACAAGTTGTTTCATGACATTAATAGCACTGCCAGTTTCGCCTGTAAATATATAGTTTCACAAAGCGTGCTTTAGTTGTATGCTACAAAATTAGAATCGCGCTGGCTCGAAAATACAGTAACATCTAATTGTATACTTGTAAAAAAAACACTTCCCGTCCGTTAAACGGTGTTTTAGTCACACGTTGATTCATATTATGTTTACCGGTCATTATCTATTTAGAATTATATTACTAATAAACAATGTTTTTGCGCTGGGAAACAAATGGCAACATTGCATTTTGGTATACTGGCGCATGCGCATGCATTATTTTACCGGCAAATTTACAATTTGGTTTGTGATTGTTATGTGCGATTCAAATCATGTTTTTGTTAAAAATTAAAATTCCAAAGACCAATTCACTATTATTTTAGAAAAGTTCAATATTTTTTTTTTTTACATGAGCTCCACACAGGAGGCCCTGAGGAACATAATTTCCCTCGGGGCCTATGTCATCTTTGGGGATGCTGTGTGGAGGGTTTTTTATGTAAAGGAAGGAGAGGAGAGTTCTGGGAAGGAAAAGGGTTTAAGGGGTCGGTAGGAATCTGGGGTTCAGTGTGTCCTGGTCATCCGCCTCCAAGATCCAGACATACCTCACCCCATGAACCCGGGCAACCCTGCTTAGTCACCAAATGTAGAGAACCACTTGAGGCGACCTATAACAGAAGTGTTGGATATCCAATAAAGGTTCCCGGGGCGGCAGTACCCATTCCCGCCTCCCAAATTGATATATTTTGTTATAGCACAATTTGTGTTACTTTTAATCCATTAATAATGGCATCGTGTGAATTTAGTTTTTTATCAGGAAAAGCAAGGTTATTTCTGACACAATATTTGTTTTAATGTCTACGTTTATATTTCGCAACAATGAATCCAAAAGGTAATATTTTTTTGGATAAACTCGTGGATTTATTATAATAATTTAAAAAAAAAAAAAAATTCCCAAATTCATTGAGTTATTATTATTAAAAACAGTGTATACAACAGATAAACAACCGTCTTTGGCTAGACAAGCAAACTATATATCTTTCCAAGAATTATTTTTTGTCAATTTGTATATTCGAATGGTTTGCACATGTATTATGCATTATGAACACATTCACAACGTTTTTAATAAGGTTGCTAATAAAAACGTGATGCAAATAGGTTGAGAAACCATTTCGGATGAACGGAGACTTGCGTGAGAATCGTGTACACCAACATTGTGCGTTGCAGGTAAAATCCTTGATTATAGTACCCTTTACACACAGAGTTCGGAGTGGGACGTGCCCCGCGCCACTTCAGGCCGCCGCGCAGAAGAGTAAAGACCGAAAGTAAGATAACGGTTTACAGCGCAGTTCACTGTGAGACTTTTCTGCGCGGCGGCCTGAAGTGACGCGTGGCGCTCCGAACTCTGTGTAAAGGGTACTTTTGATGGTGCCACGGTTGCTGTGATATTGAAGGTTGCACGACACTAAATTTTTATTCGTCGTGCAATTATTTGGAACATGTATGCAACTAGTTGCGTATTGTAAATTCGGCTTAAGTTACTTGATTCATGATTGAATATGATATGACGACTTTGATATATTTTATCACAACATTAATAATTTGTGTTATTTCACAATTAATTCATTTAAAATATTGTATAGTATATTTGCAGCACGTCACAGAGTGGAAGATACTCTCAGTCTCGCCCTGAAGAGCTATTCTCTATCTTTTGTGAGATCGAGATAGATCTCAGGCGAGATCTCCTGTCAGATTTGTGTGATTTTCTACAACTGTTATTTGCTTTTTTTATGGGCCGATGTCAGAATTTCAGCTGTGAGCAGTCACGTATTTTAGTTTAAGTCATTTTAAACACGAATTCCTGCAAGTATGCATTATTATTTATTCATTTAACAGCCGTAGAAAATCACACAAATCGGACAGGAGATCTCGCCCGATATCTATCTCGATCGAGATCTTCTCACAAAAGATAGACAATAGCTTTTCTGGTGTAAGACCATCAGAATTGAAACGTTGCTTGAAATGGCGTTAGCCTTGTTTAGTGATCAGATCTGAAAAGCCAGGTACTTCCCTTCGGCACGTTCAGAGTGGAAGATACTCTCAGTATCGCCCTGGTGTAAGACCACCATTCAGAATTGAAACGTTGCCTGAAATGGCGTTGAAAAAGCTGGGACTCTTAAGAGTCCCAGCTTTTTAAGACCTATTCATAAAAAAAAAATTAACAATTAAGACATTTTTGGTATGATATTTTTATGTTAACGAATAAGTAATTACAATTCAGCATCCTTTCATGTGGTTTGCCTTTTTGTTTACTGAGTTACAAAATATCAGCTTAAGATAATAAATTTGAATTGCGCTGTATTATTGACCAGGCAAAACAAATATTTATAATTAAAACAATAAAAAAAACATACAGATTTTGTAATTTACCGTTGTTTTTAAATATAACGAGCTCAACATGTATTTATTTTTAACACGTAGAGCGGAATATATGTAAACACACACAAAGAATCCTAAACAAATATTCTTCCATTTTACGTAAAATGTAAGTGGGAATCAGTAAGCATTTTGGCAACAAATCTGACTGGAATAACCCGACCCTTACACTTGGAATATTGGGGACCAGGAATTGATACTAGATTCGATATATCCTGTCGCAAATTCCGGCTTCTTGAATCTCTAACCTTAACCCCCAATATCAATAAAATAGGGCACTTGCACCATTTAAAAAAAAAAATCTGGTTGTAGGCAAATATTCTAAGATATTCCGTATTTTTTTTTAACTGTATTTTTGCAACTTGGCGATTTTTTGAAAATTTCAATCTGACATAATTTTTAAAGTATCTGTAACGAAGTTCGCAGGCAATAAAGCACTTCCACACCAAACCAACCTTCCAACTACAAACTCCAAAATGGCGGACATCGAACAGCTGATTCGGCGCTGTACCTTATCAGTTGCCTACAATTGTGCAGGCGATGCTTCGGTTTCCATAATATTGATTTCGTTTCGTAAAGCTAAATTTTTTTTAATTTTAAACAATTATTATTCGCTACAACAATATTTTTTACCACTCTCCCGTAATAATATTTCGCAGACTGATGTGTTGGGCCAAATCGTCCAAATGTTTGCAGTTGGAAATTGGCATCAGTGTGGCCGTACCAAAAATCAGAGTGGAATTTTACAAAATTAATTGAATATTATCGGAGACGGAACATTTTCATGTAGTGACGTCACGAGCCCAAAAAACGGATTTATATAATTAAAAATAAATAAAAAAATTAAATTTCTAAAAAATTTTGTAACATTTTCGTAATCTAAGTTGAAAAATCTATCCACACGATTTTTTCCAAGTTATTTTGAAATCCATGCATGTGGCCTTATACGAGTATACTATTTTTTTTTCTCGTTCAAATATTGGGTTTCGGGGATACAGCGGCCATCCGTATGTTCTTGACAACTAAAGAATAATAATTGTTATATCCCACGCTGTATTCAAATTGTCATTACTACATAATTGTCATCATGAGGAATTTCGATAAAAATTGGAGCCCTCTTCCTAAATGGTTAAATTTTATTGTTATTGGGAAAACCAGTTATTGTTTTAGTACCCACCGAAAGGAAATTTAATATTTTTATTTAATGTGTGTTTTTAACAATAAATCTAAACATGATTTTATACGTTACACAGTGTTAAAGAAATAAAAATAATAGTTTATCTTAAAGAGACAAGGCCCTTCTGTAATGATGAAATTTACGCTAAAATAATAAAATCATATAAGTAAGAAATAAAATATTTTAAATAAAATAACAAAAAAAAAAAGAAAGCAATTAAGAAAAACTCAAGATTTATCGATAATAGAAGAAAAATCATGTGTGCAATTCACACGCGGTAGAAGTGAAATCGTCAGAAAACTAAAGTAGACAAGATTGGGGAGGCTACGAATTAACTAACTAATTAACCATCACGCCGTTTTCCCGCAGGGAAAGGCAGAGAAGATAGACCTCAACTCGATCTTGACACACTCCCTGCCCCGTTCAAATTCATACATCGTCTCATACATGCTATTCTATTTTTCTGATTCTTGACATAGCCTGACTCAGAAATCTGATTCACTTGGTCGTGCTATGTCTTCTTCGAGCTACTACCGCGCAAGAGTCCCAATTGCTCCCAACCGTCTGGAAGCAGTGAGAATATGGCAATCCAATTGGGGTATCTTATGAGACTGAAAAAGGGGGATAGGAAGATGGGGAAGTATCCGGCTATTCAGGCGGCGCAACTCGGCTGAAAAAGAAGAAGATGGAGAGATACGTAATTACGAATGTTGGACAGAGCGCGCTAATATTGTAAGTGAAAGAATTGAAGCGAAAATTACGAAAAAGCTTAATAAAACATGACTCGTTTAAAATAGAGCAACGTATCTAAGTATCATTTAAAGAAACATTGTGATTTTTTTCTATCGAGGGAATTTCATATAATTTGCGTTTCGGCGTGGAACGTGTCTAGATATTATCCTCAAAAATAACATATATTTTTTTAAGAGCTTAAAAGCTTCAAATGTTTAAGGGAGATTTGTAAGAAATCGGTCGAAATTCGAACAGCGACGGCTTCAGATCCGATCACGAAACACGGCTAAAGCAATTTCAAGCGACTCGCAATCGATTGACTCCTATCGATTCTAAAGTTCGGAAGTCCCCCGAGCTGCTATGCGAGGCGTCTTCTCATTAAATTCTTTTTGCATCACACTATATAAAGCACCAATTATCTTTCGGCTCAAAGGGGGCTAAGTACTGAATTTTCTGAATAGCTCGTTTGGTGCAATTTGATGCAAAGATTACACCACATTAGTCTCGAGGTTACTCCTTTGTTCTGTTAATATCTCCCATTGTCGCTTTGTTGAATTTGGTGGAATACAAAGTGTTAATAATTACCGCAAACGACCTCTCGATTCGTATTTGAGGACACCATGGATGCCGTCAAATAACTTTTTTTGAAGTGAAAACATCTTTAGCACCGTTGTGATTTGAAATTCGATGAAAGGGAAACGAGCGTCACTAAAAAGAGGCAATCACATACATCGAATGAGATGATATAATCGGTCTCCTCTTTGTTTGATACTTCGTAGCCTAACGCTCTCCTGGAGCTTGTGCAGCGTGCAGTTATATATGGAATCTCATTTAGCAACTTCTGGCATTAAAAATATTGTTTACTAATTTATACAGGAAAAATGCATAATTGGGGTGCCTTAGTATGCTCAAAGAATCAATTTGAAAGTTGTATAACAATCCGTTGCAACTTCATTTAACTTTAAAATTTAAATCAATTTTAAAGTTAAATGAAGTTGCCTAGGCATAATTTATTATTATGACCCTTAACAAAGATATTTCAATAATTTGTTTTGAAATGCTTAGATTTTGTTTATGTGCAATTTATAAAATGGAGACCAAACAGCTGATGCAAACTCCAGATGAATTCGTACGTATGCAAAGTAAAGTTGTT
This sequence comes from Glyphotaelius pellucidus, assembly GCA_936435175.1. NCBI lineage: Eukaryota > Metazoa > Arthropoda > Insecta > Trichoptera > Limnephilidae > Glyphotaelius > Glyphotaelius pellucidus. The sequence continues at coordinate 41,644,308 of OW386542.1, read as the reverse complement.
TAATATAACAAAATAACAATATTGATTCAATTAATGCAATAAAACTTTCATTTTTCATTTTGGGAAGGACATATGGGTACCGCTGCCCCGGGTACCATTTATTGGATAACCAACACTTCTGCCAGGGGTGCCCGAGTTCACGGGATGAGGTTTGGCCAAGTCTTGGCGGCCGATGCGTCTGCCTGAGGGCCGGTTGAGGGAGATATTTTGACTCTCCAGCCAGAATACCTCGACCCTTGCACCGCAGTCGGAGGAATGGATTCATACATCCGTCACTCCTAGACGCACTAACCCCGAGATTCCTACCACACCTCATACCTATTTCCTTCCCAGAACTTCCTCTCCTTCCTTTCCGTAAAAAAACCTTCCTCACAGCATCCCCCTAGGGGAAATAGGACCCGACGGAAATTATTTTCCTTAGGGCCTCCTGCGTGAAGCTAATGTAATAAAAAAAGTTCAGTAATTTCCAAAGTAAGCTTTTTTGAATTATAAACCGCCGTTTAAGTGATTAGCTAACCTGTAATGCTTTACCCAACGTAACATATGGCAAAGAGAGAGACGATTCGTCAACCCTCCCCCCCCCCTCCCCTCCCCCTCCTCTATCATAATAAATAACACGTTACATATCACGCTCACGTACAACAAAATGATCCAAACAAACCTATCAATTATTTTAAGGCCTCAGGCATATTTTAAAATATTTCACCTCGAGGTTAAAATATTTCCGCTTTGCAATAAAATCAAAACAATTGAAATGTTTCCGAATACATTCGAAAACAATTTTTTTTGGAAAGGTGATAAAATACGCTTTCAAATTTTATAATTCGAAACAAATAAAAAATTATTTGATGTTAATTTTTTTTTAAATCAAACGCAAAAAGTTTTAAAAATTGCTCACCTTACGTTTTTTTCAACATAAATTAGTTAACGTAAAATAATAAAATCATTCACCTCTTTTATTGGAAACAGTATTATAAACGTTATCGTTACTTCACTTTTGGTCGTTACGTGTAAAAATAATTAATACAAAATTTCCAAAGTTTCACGGTTTTCGAAGTGATACTTCTATAGCGCCGTTAGTGACTTGAAATTCGGGTGAAACGGAAATGCGGCACAACTCAGTTCTACACAAATACTCGGTTCTAATATAATGACGGCCTCCGTGGTCCCGAGGCAAGACTCTCGACTCACAATCCGAAGGTCGCGGGTTCGAGCCCGGCGTGCGCAAATAAATTTTATTTGATTAATTTGTGTTATTTCACAATTTATTCATTTAAAATAATATATAGTATATTTGCGGCACGTTCCAGAGTGGAAGATACTATCAGTATCGCCCTGGTGTAAGACCACCATTCAGAATTGAAACGTTGCTTGAAATGGCTTTAGCCGTGTTTAGTGACCAGATCTGAATAGCCAGGTACTTCCCCACCTTCCTCTTCCCTATCTCCTTCCCCTCCCCACTACCTTCAGCCTCACAACATACCCCAATTGGGGATGCCATAGTCTCACTGGCTCCAGACGGGAGCAGTTGGGACTCTTGTGCGGTATTAACTGTAAAAAAAAAAAAAATAATAATGTGGTAATTTTCCGCCTCGGCGCATACCTTCCATAGCGTAGTGGGCAAGGTGCCTGACAAGTCTCAGCGGTTAGTGAGACAGAGGGTTCGAATCCTACGAAATCCAAAAAAAAAAACATTTTTATTTTGTGAAATCAATATCCGATCTTCAAACCACTTAAAAAAACGAACAAAAGAAAAAAAGTGACATCTAGCGACTTTCTAATTTCAATTCTACCAAGTGTGAATTACACACTCTGTTTTTTTTCAAATTCCGGTCGGAAACTTTGGTTTCATGAAGGTGTACTTTTGAATTATTTTATGAACAATTTTTAGTTTTGAACATATAAATTAAATTGAGTATTTTTTTTTCTAACGCCGTTTAGGTAGAATTTCGAATTTAGGTAGGTTAGGTTAGGTTAGGTTAAAAGAAGAACGACCCAGTTACCCTTTTTTTTTTGTTATTGGAATCTCTCACAAGAGTCTCAGCTGCTCCCGTCTGGAGCCAGTGAGACTATGGCATGCCCAAATGAGGTATGTTGTGAGGCTGGAGGTAGTTGGGAGAGGGGGAAGAGGAAGGTGGAGAAGTACCAGATCTGGTCACCAAACCATTTCAAGCAACTATTTAAGCTAGGCTTGAGAGATATTAACGTTCTGGAAGGAACCCTGACAGAATAAGCGAACGATAATATTCCTGAGTACACTGAAATACCGACGTATACTAATTGTTCAATGTCAAAATATTGCTTGAAATAGAGTAAGGTCAGCAGTCAAGTTATAATTATTTCATTTGATACTGTTAGTTATTTCCCTGAGGTTATCTTTTATTTTCTACCTCTTATCATTTTTAAATGAAACAACATAATTAAATAAACAAAACTGTTTCCTGGCAGTGGGGTACACGTGTACACGTGCCGCCTAACACTAAACACAAATAACGTGCAACATTGCAAGGTCTCTAGGGCCTCCCAACATCACAGAAACAATTATCTTAGCATTACCAACCCTCTGAACTCCAAACCGTATTACTTACTACCGATTGAAAGACTCGCAATTACAAGATTGTTCTAATCCCGCGGGATTCTTCCGTTCAGACTGTTTTGTTTGAACCCAACAAGTTTTTTTAAGTGAAACTTTTTTAGCGCCGTTAGTGATTTGGAATTAGGATGAAACGGAATTGACGATTACTGCACCTGCGACGCATCAACTGCGCTCATCGGCCGTTTTGATAATGATGTCATATTTAAAGGCTCCTATTGGTTCAGATATGAAACGGAAATTACGCGAGGCCTGCACTTATTGGTCGCTTTGATTATGACCTCACTTTTTAAGTATTGGTTTAGATTTTTTTGGTAAAGTTTTTAAGTGAAACTTCTTTTGCGCTGTTAGTGACTTGAAATTTGGGTGAAACGGAAATGCGTCACAACTCAGTTCTACACAAATACTCGGTTCTAATATAATGCGGTAAATTCGCACCCCAGCGCGCCCCTTCCATAGCGTAGTGAGCAAGATGCATGACAAGTCTCAGCGGCCAGAAGGTCGAGTCCTACGAAATCCAAAAAAAAAAAACGTTTTTATTTTGTGAAATCAACATCCAATCTTCAAACCACTCTAAAATAAACAGGCAAATGAAAAAAAAGCATCTAAATACATCTAGCGACTTTATGGTTTATAATTTATAAAATACGACTTTATAGTTTATAAAATACATCTAGCGACTTTAAAGTTTCACTTCTACCGCGTGTGAATTACACACTCTGATTTTTTTTATTTCTTTAGGTATAGGTAATACATACCCACCTCATTTTCTCCTGTGTTAGTTCATTTAAAATAGTATCATATCACAATTTGTGAGGCGGATATGGGTACCACCCACCATAAAATTGATTTATTGGATAACCAACATCTCTGCCACAGATTCAAGTGATTCGCTACGTTTGGTAACTTAACAGGGGTGCCAAAGTTTATTTATTTCTTTATATTTATTAACGCCCTAGTGGGCTTTTATATGAATAGACGGAAATTTATATTCACAATATTAATTACATGTGTTACATAATCAAGAAAACAGAATAAATAAGAATGCAATCAACTCGTTAGGTATAGAATATTATAACATAAATTAAAAGAAATGCAATAGTACGAGTTGTACTTATAAAAAACTAATACAATTCAGCTTAAAATATGTATACATATTATTAATAATAAGACCTGAAATAAAACAAAGTGTAATGTACATATAAGAGCTTAGTTAGTATTAGGGTACCCCACAAGGGAGGAATGGGACACGGTTCCAGGTCCAACCTCCAAACAGGAATAATACCATACCATAATACGGGCATGTGCCTAGTGTGGTAGTCGAAAAACTTATAAAACTGTATACCTATGATATTTTTACGAATAAAGAATAATTAAAAAAAAAAAAAAAAAAAAAATCTGGTTCACAGATGGATCCAAGATGGAGGGAGGAACAGGGGCCGGGGTCTGTCTGCAGGGATCCAAGAGGGAACTCAGTATACCTCTAGGAACATACTGTACTGTGTTTCAAGCTGAGATGAAAGCCATCTTGGCCTGCGCACAGGAGAATATACGTATCGGGTACAGGAATAAGAACATATGCATATGTTCTGATAGCCAGGCTGCCCTAATGGCACTGGAAAGTAACCGATTCGACTGGTGATGGAATGCAGGACTATTCTTACAGAACTTGCTACCATCAATAAAATAACCCTGATCTGGGTACCAGGACATAAAGGTATTGAGGGCAACGAGCGGGCTGATGAACTAGCAAGGAAAGGGGCGAAAGCACCACTTGTGGGATCCGAGCCGGCTGTAGGAGTAGCAGCTTGCCACACAAAACTACATATTGATAGGTGGGTCGAATCCCAGCACTGCAAAGAATGGGAGAGGGCACCTGGAATGAGACAATCTAAAGTACTCATAAAAGGACCTGAACCTAGACGAACCAGGAAACTACTCAATATGGACAGAAACTCGCTGAGGGAACTGGTAGGACTACTAACGGGACACTGCCATCTCAGGAGACACATGCAGATATTGGGAGTGGAAAAAACCAATAGATGCAGGAAATGTGAAGAGGACGAAGAAACTCCAATTCACTTATGGTGCCAATGTCCTGCCCTGGTGGGAACTAGGCTCAGATACCTGGGGAGACTCACAGTAGAACCAGAAGACATAGCCACATATCCGGTGACAACCCTGGTGAACTTTATTAAAGGGACTGGGTTGTTACTAAATGATTGAGGTAAAATGGGAGATAGCACAATGGGCCTATGGCCTAAGTGCTCACGGGAACATATACTTGTAAACCGTCTCCGCCTTTTATAAAAATAAAAAAAAAATAGTATAAGGGTATAAACAAACAATTATATCTGTTTATTACTACAAATAGAACAGAAAAAATATAATAAAATAAGTATATATGTTACTGGTAAAGTTTGGATGAGAAAAGATTTTATGAAAAGAACAAAAAATAATAAAAGTTAATTATTAGCAGATAAAATCGAGATTAATTGACTTTTGAAACATTCAAAACTGTCAACACTAAATATATCTATAAATTCGCAGTATTTATTCGCAAAGTTATGGATTCTTGGAATTCATAACCATATCATTCATATCTTGAAAGTTCATGGGTTTGTCTGGGTCTTGGCGGCCCAGCGTCTGCCAACCAACTGCGTGGTAGGCCAGATCGGGAGGGACTGGTTGAGGGTTCACCTTGCACCGCAGATGGAATCATTCGTCCGTCACTCCTGACCCCCTAGCACAGTCGATCGATAAGGATTGAAAGGATAACTTTCGGTAACTTCTCATCGTTCTCTGGCACGACTGCAGATCGCCAACGAATAAGTAGCAATTAACAATAATAAGTGTTTTTAATATATTCGACGTCAACTGTTTTTTGTACGTTAGTGATCTGCAGTTGTTCTAGGGAACGATGAGAAGTTACCGAAAGTTATCCTTTCAATCCTTATCAATCGACTGTGCTAGCGGGCCTGGACACACTGACCCTCATTTTCCAACCCACCCCTCACACCTGTTTCCTTCCAGAACATCGTCTCCTTCTTTTCCTAAAAATACCAACCACACACCTAAAGATCACATAGGCCCAATGAGGGGAATTGTTTTCTTCAGGGCCTGATGTGTGAAGCTATTGGAGTGGAGTCTTTTAAGTATCACTATTTTTTGTTTTTTTTTTCAAACCCAACGGTGCTAAAGAAGTTTTCACTTCAACAATCTGACTACTCAGTAACTACCTACGTCCTGTATATACAACTTTGGAGACCAACTTACGTTGACTAACTTTGAAAATATGTACACAAGAACCTTTCTCGTTGCATTACATAAAAACATACAAGTGTGCAGTTACATGCGGTAGAAGTGAAACCTTCACCCACACAATCTCAACCAATAGGAGCCTTGAAAAGTGAACTCATAATCAAAGCGGCTTCACGCTTCGTAGGTACTGTACGCAGGCAAGGTTTCATTCTATCTCATTCTCTCGCAGACTAAATCCCATACATGTGTGTGTTTGTTTCTTTTTAGTGTCGCTCTTTTCCGTTTCATCGAGTTTCAAATCACAACGGTGCTAAAGAAGTTTTCACTTGAAAAAAACACGGAAGTGCAGTTCATACGCGGTAGAAGTGAAACCTTCTGAAAACTAATGTAGACAAGAATGGGAAGGCTCCGAAGCGCCGCACAAATCGATTATTCTATCTCATTCTCTCGCAGGCTAAATCCTATGTATGTATGTATTGTTAGTCTCTTTTTAGTGTCGCTTTTTTGTTTCACCGAGTTTCAAGTACTAAAGAAGTTTTCACTTCAAAAAATGTGAAATCTAATGTGGCAAGTTTTGTGAAATGGATTAATCTTCTATTATTGTGATAACCCAACACTGCTTTAATGCTCTTCAATCAATTTCTCACCTCATGTTTTATGACCACTCCAATCATGGGCAATCTCGAGAGGAATGGAGAAGAACAACTATTATTAATTAATGAAGGAGGGTTGTTGGAAGCAGGTACAGATAAACCATTTTAAAAAAGACACGTTCGAATGTATTTTTATACACCTATATAAAGTATCCAAAGTTTAGTTTGGAACACCTTCCCGCAAATGTTTAAAAATACTACGTGCATAGTCAAGTACTTGTCCAAGAATAAAAGTCCAAGAATAAATCTTTCTAATTGAAAAAATCAGGAAAAATTCATATTTACAAAAAATTATACGACATTTTTGGTACATATCCCCACAATTTTTCGACATAGTCCCTGGTACGATCGATGCACTTGGTGAGCCGTGGCTCTAGGTCCTAGATTCCCTTATATTAGAACTTCGCCGCCAATTGTAAAATTTGTACAAACATTCCAACAACAAAAGCTTGAAAAGGGCGTTGATAAACAATTTGTTTAAAAATTGTAAAGTTACACTAAATGTAAATCTTAGAGAATGTTAAGGAAAGATCCAATGGATTCCTTTTCACTCGAAGCTACGTACACTACAAGGAAAATGATAACATATTTTACCTATCATTTATTTTCAGAGATGATGTAAGACGGAAAATACTCACGGCACGTTTTTGCCAGATAGAAGATAGAAATAGAAGATGAAGGTACAGATAAATCATTTTAACTTTTTTTTTTTTTTAAAGAAAGATAAACATTCCCTAGTTACGAATAACCCAACAATGTTAGAAAATCTCCTACTAGAAAGCCGAAAATGTTACTTGTGTTGTTCGATTAATCCCCCCCCCCCCTCCTCCCTCCTTCCCCCCCTCACCCTCCCCCCCCTCCCCCCTCCCCCCTCTCCCCTCACAGCACCTCTCCGCCGCATTCCAAACATTCATTCCCGATACATTCAGTTTTCAAACATCTCGCTTGCCACTTAAACTTCATAGTGCCAGAGCTCAAAGAAAAAAAAATTATCCAATTTGGTGCAGTCATTCGGAATTTATGCGCGTACAAACATTTCGGGGATTATTTTTATTTAAATACTAGCTGGGTTACCCGGCTTCGCTCAGGACAACATTCGAGAGTGTTCTGGAATGTTCCACAATTTATTTTATTTATTTATAGCGGACCCGATAGACGTCCTGTACACAACTGTGAATTAAAATAGAATAATAATGAAAATTCGATACTGCGATGGTAGCGCAGTCTGAAATAAAAAAAATAATTAAAAAAACATTTTCCAGTGGACCAAATTGTGAATTTAAACCATTCTCGAATCCCCTTGAACCCACACAAAAAATTTCATCAAAATCGGTCCAGCCGTTTAGGAGGAGTTCAGTGACATACACACGGACAGAAAAAAAAATATATATTAAGATATCAATAACTTTTCCATGGCAACGATTTGTTTTCTGACGTAAGCAATAACTCGTTTTTGTTAGCGACAAAAAAACGTATGATAAATACAACATGTTAATATTTATAATTTCATTACGCCAGAGCTTACCATTATATACAGCCTATATTACTCGCATATAATGAAGCTTTCTATTAATGAAAGAATTTTTAAAATCAGTTTATTGGTAAAACGTAACAAACAAACACACGCAGTTTCGCATTTATTATTATTTTTTTTACATTAACTCCACACAAGAGGCCCTGAGGAAGATAATTTCCCTCAGGGCCTATGTCATCTTTGAAGATGCTGTGTGGAGGGTGTTTTTGAGAAGAAGAAGGAGTGGACATGGGTCTTGAAGAGACCCATGTTGTAGGAGGGAGTAAACACAGAGGCCGGCAAATCGTTTCACAGCCGAGCTGTTGAACTCAAGAACGAGTCGTATAAACGACCCGTTCTCATGTGACTAATGTCAACTGTGTACAAATGTTGGGCGCGCATTTGGCGTGTTTCCCGACTATGCACCGGTGCCGAGGGGACCAATGACGCTATTTCCTCACTAGTTCCTCACTCTTTATAATATTATGTATACGTATATGTATGTATGTATGTATGTATTTATGTATGTGTAAGTATAGATTTTTTCAATGGCTTGTACATAAATACTGTAATGTGTATTCCAGGCGGGATAATTTTAATAAAATTGTATTCAGCTTACCTAAACATTTATTACGATTCGATTGGATACCCGGTCAAAAATACTTTATCATCCGAAGCTTCTATGGACATAATAAATATTCCCAAAAATTACATTATTAACATAAAAAGGATCGTGGTGTCGGCGTGTTGGTTGCCTGGGGATTTCAGGGATATTCGCGTTCGTGAATTATTTAACATTTTCTGATAATCCCAATGGCATTTATGTTTCCAAATTATTTTTTTTGGATATTGCCCACGAATGATTTTTTTTTTTTTAATATTACGATTGTTGGATAAAGTACACGAAAATAATCACAATGGTAAAATTTAAGGCTTCTCTATTATTTAAAAAAGAAAGATTAATAATAATACGCAAAAATCATACAAAAATTAGTGGATAATTTGTTTTATTTTACAGCTCATTATTATAAAATAATAGATAGTGCAGCGGTCGCCATTAGTTTTGATGGCGGGCCGTATGAATTTTTTTTTTGGGGGGGGGGGCCACGCCACGACGTCACTCGTGGGCGCGCGAGCCTTCTCAACCAGTGTGCTTGTGACTGCCCGTCTAATTTCTACTGCTTGAATTTTATGTTTTATGCCTTATCCCTACATATATATTTTTTTCTTATATCATCTCTATCTTATGTATCTTTATCTTATTCTAACCGATGCATTTTGTTTTTATTTATTTTATTTTTGTGTGACTTATCTTTTTTCTTGTTTTATTTCTTTTCACATTGTTTATTTTGTATTATCAAAATACCTGTTTATTATTTTTGTGTTTTATTATTTGTGTTCCGGTTTCCTGTTCCAAGGAACACTGTTTTGATCCAACTAACATTTTCAACTTTGTATTTATTTTTTGCGTTTGTTTTGGTTTCTTTGTTCTCTTTTTCTTTTTAGTCTCACAACCTCAATTCTGCTTCGCTCAGAAGGCTGAACCGAACTGCACCTATCTATTTTGTTATGTTTTTTTTTCCCCATCTGGGGGTGCGCTAGACCTTGTCTCTGCATCGACAGGAGTCGTTCGACGACGGCACGGTGCCCTCTAAAATCATTTGCACCACCTCCAGCAACATTTGCAGGCTTGAGGTTTGGTTGGGCGACCTCGGCTCTCCTTCGCCTTGTCTCCGGCTACTCGACGCTGAATTCCCTAGGGTCGTCGGGCATTTTCCCCCAATCTCCCATTAACTTTTCTTTGAGGCATCACCGAGGAACCGGCTAAGGGGCGCGGAAGCTGAGTGTGGTTTACGGCTAGACCGAACGTCTTGTGCATTCTCGCTGGAACTGCCAATCGATTGGAGAGGACTCCTATCCGTTTGCCATGCCCTTATTATTTGTGTACTGTGTCTTCCTCCCACACAGGTGCTTGTAGGATATGCTGGATGCAATCACCCAGCGCTTGACGCCTTGTGGACTGTCACCAACCTGTTCCATTGTCTTGTCTATATCTTATCATGCTAACACATATTGTATCTTGTATTTCCCGCTAAGCACTTGCATACTGCTTACTACCATCGTATGCAGGGACACTGGAGGTCTAGATTCGTTCTAAATTAAATGTAGCTTCGTTCTTTAAAAAAAAAATAGAGTCCTTGCAAGAGCCCTGAAGGAGTAACCATCTGTTACTTATACCAGGGCGGATGTGGTGGATAACCTCCAATGCCCGTCTAATTGCCCGTCGTCGTCGTAGCGTAAATGTTCCCAACCTTATCGGAACTGCATGTCTCTTAAACGCCCCCCCCCCCCCCCACTCATCATAAAAAAGTAAATAGGTTGTGACGGACCGTTTGGTAGCGTGGTATTTATCGGTTCCCACTCTGGCATTTTTAGTTCGATCCTCTACTAGTGCGTTTCCATCATTCCAGTAGCCACATTTTCTACTTATAATGATGCAAGGGGAAGGATTTTCAATATTCTGATATTATTTGTATGTATAAAAATGTTGTGGTGGAAAGGTGAAATCGTCCGTTCAACCTTCAACCCTAAATGACCAGCTCCATAAACTAAAAAAATTTTATTCTTCATTTTAAGCACCCGCTAAACTGCGAAAGCAGTTTGTCAGCAGGTCAATTTAGCAATATTAATAAAACACTAAAGCACAAAATTTTACAAGAAACTACAATAGTAAAATAGACACAGAAGAATAACTTTTAAAACTACAAATTTTTTAACTACAATACAAAGGCATAAAATATACAGACATTCAGATATAAAACAGGCAAATTACTGATGGTCTTATTTAAACAAAAGATTACAAACAATATCAATATAAAAAAATTTTGATCCTTTAGCCATTTTTTAACTTTTTTTTTGAGATCGGTGGTGCAATTAGATTTTTAAATATGGTGGGGACAAGATAAGTGAATGTCCGTTGCCCGTATTTATTTATAATTTTCGGAACGGACAAACCCTCATTTTTACTAAATCAACAGTTTTGAATTGTTTGATTGTAACCTTTATTTGTCTTGCACGAGTTATCCCAAGACGTTATTTCGTATCTGATAGTAGATTCCGCTAGTGACAAATAAATTATTTTTAGCGTACTTATGGGCATAAAATATTTCATTTTGTAAATTCGCACTGCAATAACTCGTAGGCTAATAAATTTCGTAAGAATATTTTCTTATCGTTGAGGAAAAGGAGGATGGATATGAAGCAGCTGGGAATCTTGTGAAAAATACATTTGCCTAATAAAATATGTGCGTGTTTTTATTTTTTTTCGTTATCATTAATTTTAGTTAGAAAAAACACAAGGTGAGCCATTTTTCAAATCTTTTTTGTTTGCATTCAACATGTTTAAATTAAAACAATTGTATTTTTATTTCAAATTATCAAATTTGAAAGCGTATTTCATCACCTTTCAAAATCAGTTTTTAGTTTTCGGATTCGTCCATTTATTTAAATATTATTGCAAAACGGAAATATTTTGACCTTTCGGCAAAATAGGCCCGAGGCCTGAATATTTAAATATCCGGCTTTTTGCAAAAATCCTTCATTCTGTTGATTCACATATTTTCAACCCTTTTGAAAGACAAATTGTTTTTGTTGATCGATATTTTCCATTGTACGTTGTTTATCAAAGGCGAACAAAGGGGTATTTTCACAAACTCTGCGTACTGTCAAAAAATATTTAAAAGTTTATTTTTCTGATTCTGATTATAGTGCCAATGTGTAATTTAAAATATTTTAATTGATTTTTAAAATGATCTACAACTGTACTTTCTAAAACGGTTACGACAGTTGTAAAACTGGCTACGTCTTCAACGTAGACACGTAGTCAACGCTGCTGGCTTTGTAAGACATTGGTTGGCCAGGTGATTTCAACAACGTTATATTCACAAACATAAACGAATCGTTTTTACTGATCGTTGTAGAAAATGAGCGCTTTTATTATTACCGCGACGATCCACGATTATTGTACCGTGACGGCACAAAAAAGCTTAAAACCTACGTTCTTTAACCTAATAATGCTACACCTCTTTCTTACACATTAAATAATGGTGAGACAAACGATGAGACATACAATATACGTGTGTCTATTTCTTCCAAAGTACTATTTTTTTCCTTTGGAGGAAACATATATGTCTTTTATCAGATATAAACAGTTATGGCTCAGCTACGGCGACGGGAATTGCGTTTCATTTCTTTAAACGGGTGAGGGAGATGTATCATAATGATTGTATATTTTCTTAAAGGGATGCAGACACACGTTTTGTCTCATTTTCGGCCATTGTTATGTAGTGTGTAAGAAAGTGCTGTAGCATTATATATTTAAGAACAAATGCAAAACTATCAACGCATTGACGTTTGACGTTTTTAAAATCTTCGGAATTTACTCACCTTCAATTTTATCATTGTAACCATATTCCATACTTTCAAAATTATCGTCACGGCTAGTAGTATTGTAGGGGTGCGGTGTGTGAGAGAGATGGAAGAAAATTATAACTTTTTTCCTTTGGAGGAAACAGACCAACTTACATTGTGTATCTCATATTTTGAAAGATTAGAATTATTTTGTGCCATTAAGGTACCGTAATCGTGGATCGTCACGGTAATAATAAAAGCGCTGATTGTATTCGTCGACATAAAAACACCATTAATTTTTTGAGATTTTAAATCACATGTATAACTTATTAGTTGGTTAAAAATCATTTTGCACAGAGGCTTGAAAGAGATCTCTTTTTTTACATGAGCTCCACATAGGAGGCCCTGAGGAAAATAATTTCCCTCAGGCCCTTGTCATCTTTGGGGATGCTGTGTGGAGGGTTTCTTAAGGAAAGGAGGGAAGGAGAGATCTGGGAAGGAAAAGGGTTTAAGGGGTGGGTAGGAAACTGGGGTTCAGTGTGTCCTGGTCATCCGCCTCCAAGACCTAGACAAACCTCACCCCATGAACCCGGGCACACCGGCTAAATCACCAAACGTAGCGAATCACTCGGAGTGACCTTTGGCAGAGGTGTTGGTAATTCAATAAAGGTTCCCGGGGCGGCGGTACCCATTCTTGCCTCCCAGATTGTTCGATTTTATTCGAAATATTCAATTTTAAAAAATTTTTCACCAAAAGAAAAGCTACATTATCAGCGGGAAACATAGGCTGTATGTAAGCTCTGGCGTTATGAAATTTGTATAAATGAAAATGTGAGAATTTTATATATTTTAGCGACAGGGAGGAGAAAGGCAGGATGAAGGTGGGGTCGTGGAGAGGGAAGAGACAAGGGTGGAGGAAGGCGGGGAAGGTGAAAGGGAACGGTGACGCACGGGAAAGCACATTATGTATTGCTAATTGCTACAGTAATTGCCCCCAAATGCGAGCGAAGCCGCGGGTATCGGCGGAGATATCGTGATATAAAAATGAAGATCTCGCAAGAGAGGGTGGAAACAGGCGCCTAGTTTGGTTCGCAGTATTTCGTACTGTCGCACGTCGCCTTGCGTCATGCGTCACTATAGACCGCCAGCCCTCTGAGGAGACATTATCGTCCGTTTTGTTCCACAACAGTTTCAACTGAGCGTGGAGCGGATCCCCACATAGCTGCGCTTTATGTGGGGGGATTAATAATGAATTATAAGTAACTTGGTTTTAGAAGTTGCAGCGTTTTCGTGAACCCGCGAAAATAGCCGCCGAAAACAACGTTTTAGGAAACCCAGTTTATTGCTGATGTTTCAAATGTAACTCTCTTTAAGTACTATAATATTCGTTTGGGAAAAGGGATTAGATCACATAGGGATCACAGGATGTCCCAAAAGTCAACGTAATCCCCTGGAGGGCAGATAGGGTGATAAGCCAACCCGTGAAATGTCGTTAGTTTTCAAGATATTGGCACTTTTATAAATTTCGTCTTTTTTTCTTTACGTTAGCTCCACACAGGAGGCCCTGAGGAAAATTATTTCCCTCAGGGCCTATGTCATCTTTGGGGATGCTGTGTGGAGGGATTTTTCAAGGGAAGGAGAGTTCTGGGAAGGAAAAGGGTTTAAGGGGGTGTAGGAAACTGGGGTTCAGTGTGTCCTGGTCATCCGCCTCCAAGACCTAGACAAACCTCACCCCATGAACCCGGGCACCCCTGCTAAATCACCAAACGCAGCGAACCATTTGGGGTGACCTATGGCAGAGGTGTTGGTTATCCAATAAAGGTTCCCGGGGCGGCAGTACCCATTCCCGCCTCCCAAATTGTCTAGTTAAAGTGAAAGATTTTTGTCTTAAAATTAAAACATTATGCATTCATCTATACAAAGATAATTTTATGCAGGAATTGAAAGGTGGGATTGGGAGCGAAATTGAGTAATCTAAAAGTATGTTGCCTATTGTATGCTCATGATGCGGTGCTGATTTCTAACAGTATGAAAGATCTACATATCTACAGTCTCTCATGTCTAGGAGGAACGAAGTATGTATGAAGAATAAGTTAATGATTAATGTAAGTAAGTCTAAAGTCATGGTGTTTGAAAGAGAGAGTACGAAAACAGTGTTCAATATAGTGTGATTGATTGAAACTTGGAGCAGGTGGATGAGTTTGTGTATGTGGGTAGTATGTTTACGAGAGATGAGAAGACTGATAGAGATATTGAGAGAAGGGTAAATGCAGGTAACTCTATTAATGGAGGACTGGATGCCGTTGGCGCTAAGAAAAACTGTCAAAAAAGCAAAGCTAGCAGTCCACAATGGAGTGCTAGTACCTACCCTGATGTGTGGCAGTGAGGCATGGAACTGGCAGAGGAAGGATGAAGAAGACCGAATGATGTTGTAATGAGATCCACGAGGCGTATGTGTGGTAAAACCATGTATGATCGTGTTGGAAATGTGGAGATCCCCAAAAAATGCAGATGTAAGCGTAATGAGTAAGATTAAGAAAAGGACCCTCAGATGGTTTGGGCATGTAGAGCGAATGAACGAAGAAAGTAGTGTAAGAAGAATATATGACGCAAATGTGAATAGTAGGAGAAATCGAAGGAGCCCGAGGAAGACATGGCACGATCAAGTGAATCAAATACTTGTGACAGGCCATGTTAGTCAGAATAATAGAAGATTTTGTTTGAGGCGATGTATGAATGTAAATGAGGCAAAGAGTTTGCGCCAAGACCGAGTTGTTTGGTGGTCCGTCCTACCGTCTGCCTACCCGTGGGGGGAAACGGCATGATGGTTGGTTAGTTAGTTCGTGTGCAGTTCACACGCGGTAGAAGTGAAACTTTCAGAAAACTAAAATAGACAAGAGTGGGAAGGCTGCGAAGCACCGCACGAAGAGGAGAGCGATTATTCTGTTTCATTCTCTTGCAGGCTAAATCCTACACATGTATGTGTTTGTCTCTTCTTAGTGTCGCTTTTTCGTTTCATCGCTTTTCAAATCACAACGGTGCTAAAGAATTTTTACTTCAATTATTACACTTTATTTTTACATTGAACTTAATATGTAAAAACTTAAATTGCAATATTCAATAATTGATGACAATCGATGAGCGACTCAACCGAAAATTTGATTAAAGTTTTCCAGGTCGCTATCTAGGATGCATTTAGTTCGAGGTGAATCTTGCAACTATACATAAAGATAGCAGCCAATAAAATATGCTTTATGTAATGAAGATAATGTTGGTAGTTCTTAGTCGAAGTATGATACAATTAAATATGTCCGAAGGAAATAGGGTCCCATTAGCTCATTGATATGGCAGCGGCAACGCTAAGATCCTGGGTTCAATTTGAGAGGCAGGTATGGATACCACCGCTCAGGGAACAATTTACTGGATAACCAACTCCCTTGCCGTAGGTCACCCTATGTGGTTTCCTACGTTTGGTGACTAAGCAGGGATTCCGGCTACATGAGGTGTGGTTTGTCTAGGTCTTGGCAGCGGATGCGTTTACCCACCTACTGCGTGGTGGGCCGGATCGGGAAACTCTTTTTGATGGAGTCCTATTTACTTTGTGTCAAGCCGGACTCTCTTGACCCATCGCCATGTACCGCTGTGGGAGGGATGGATTCATACGTCCGTCACTCCTGGACATACTTTCCCCCAGATTCTTACCCATTCCTCGTACCCTTTTCCTTCTCAGAACTACCTCTCCTTCCTTTCCCTAAAAATATCCCCCACACAGCATCCTCAAAGATAACATGAGCCCCCAGGAAAAAAGTTTTCCTTAGGGTCTTCTTTGTGGAAATACATTTTTTTTATTCCATGTTGATTTCTGATTGTTCTGTTTATTCAGTGATTAAAAATTATTAAACCATTTCAAAAACTAAATTAAACCTTTTTTTAATAACTGGTCAGGTTAGTGCTGCACATTTTTAAATAACTTGCTAGGTTAGTTTGGTACATTTTTTTTAATAACTGGGTAGATTAGTATTATACTTTTTTTAATAATTGCCAGGTTGGTGTGGAAAATTTTGTAATAACTGACCAGGCAAGTGTGGTACGTTTTTTAATAACTAGTCCGATTAGTGTGGTACTTTTTTAATAACTGGCCCGGTCAATTTGACACATAAAGAAAAACTGGCCATTTTATAGTGGAACATTTTTTTAATAGCTGACCAAGTTATTAAAAATACATTTTTAAAAATACATTATAAATTACATTATAAAATACATTTTTAAAAACTGGCCAGGTTAGTTTGTAACATTTTTTTAATAACTGACCAAGCTAGTGCGGTACATTTTTTATAACTAATTTTTAAAAAAAGGTTCCTTAAACGGGCAAAATTTATTTTTATTTTTTATTTTTGTAGGCACAATTTTTTTTATTTGTTGACTGCGATCACAGTCCATCCAGAATTGCGCGTTAAAATTTAAATCTTACGAATGAAATTTTTTAAATGTGAAACTCCAAAAACTAATTTAAGGTGAAAGTGACTTCCTAGCGTGACAATGTACATTCTCTTGTACAATACAAACATGTTTAGTTGAAATAATTTGTTTTTACGATAAGTTAATAGTTGAGGAAGAGGGTAAGGAAAGTTAAAGGCAGTATAGAATTAGAATAAAGGATTGAAGAACGGAATTAGATGGGAAGGTAGATTGATTAATCTGGTTTGAATGAGATTTGGTGCCGGATTTTAGTTTTACGCCCTGTACAGTCGAGTTAAAATTTTGTCAAATCATTGGTCAAAGACACATATTCCCGCATTATGAAAAATCTAACAATATTTGAAGATCTCCTACCACCACAACAAGCAGAAATGTTGCTTGTATTGTGGTAGAGGGCTTAGCCAGTCGAGGAATTGAATTCAAGTCCCAGACACTATGCCAATTCAGCCACTAACCGGACAATTAGGTTTGCAGTGTTAATTTCGGTAAATAAAGTTATTGTTTTAATGATACAATCCTAATAAGAACATACGTAGGTACATACTCACACCTAACATAAATAATTATTATTACTGCAGAAATACACAGGGATTGGTTCTGTCTCCGACTTTGCTTTTGTCACACAACGACCTTGTGTCATGTGCACTTATTAATTGTGACAATACAGTCCTCGATAGCTTTTTGTTTGACAAGCCCCCAAAGGGCTCACAAACTCCAACGGCTCGGAGGGCTTTGAAGCAAAGAATGGACGGTTACCTCGAGAGTGTTTTCTCTTGGGGTAAAAATAATATCGTTGAATTCAATGTTTCAAAGACCCAATCGTGTCTGATTACGTCTAAAGGGGAACGAAATGAAAATCTAGTCTCCTTAAACGAAAGCAATCTTACTAACAGGCCCTACATTGATATGATAACCCTAAGTGACAAGCTCAGATATGGATGCTCCACCGAAGCCCTTTACTCTGGCTTCGCCTCTCAAAAACTGGGCGTACTGTACAGGGACCGCAGATATTTTAATAGTACACAACTGCTAACCCTGTACAAATCACAAATGCGCCCCACAGTTGAATTTGGCAGCCACCTCTGGTCTGAAGCTCTAAAATACCTGATAAATACCCTCGAATCTGTGCAGAAACGGGCGGTCCGTTTGATAGATTCTCCCATCTTAACAGACGGATTACAATCTTTAGAGCACAAGCGTCAAGTGGGATTGCTATCCTTGTTCTACCGGCATTTTAATGGAATATGCTCCAAGGAACTAGCGTCATTGATCCCTTCGGCCCTGATGCATAGTCGGGAAACACGCCAAACGCGTGCCCAACATATGTACACATTTGTCACATGAGAACGGGTCGCTTCTCCGACTCGTTCTTCCTCTCCTCAAAAATACCCTCCACACAGCATCTCAGATGACATAGGTCCTGAGGGAAATTGTTTTCCTCAGGGCCTCCAGCGGGGAGTTAATGTAAAAAAAAACATAGAATGCATCCATGGTCAAACATCACACTTATAGGATTTATTGTCTGTAGAATCTGCTCACTCTTCACTGACACGTGTCGATATTCGATTCGAGATATACGCCTCTCCAGGCAAAACCACACGCATGATGGTTTTATTGAATTGGAGATACAGCGATATACGAGTATATAAACAGAAAATCAGAAAACATTATGAGAACTCTGTACGGCTAGGGGAGAATCCCACCCTCTTGTCGATTTCAAATAGCACACCCAGTACAGCCTGCTAGGCGTAATATAATATTCTCAGATCAAAATTGATCCAAAATATTCAACAGTTCGGAGAGAAAAAAATTACAAACGCCTTTGGCGTCAATTTGAATACTCCTCGTTCTTCTGTTTATGATCTCAAGATCTACAAAATTGCAGAATTAAATTAAAGACTTCAAACTTAAGAGGAACGTATTCTAGGCCCATTTCGGCCAGTTTCATACAAATCTTAAATTTGGATTTAAGATCAAAATACCCAACCAAACTGAAAAATTATTTTTGTAATCAAAAGTTATATCAAATATCTAGAACGGATATGAGCTATTTTATTTATTTTTGCTTTAAATCATAAGATATACGCCATTAAAGATTTTAATGTTTCAAGATTTTAGAGGCAATTCGGGCAATTATTTGGAGGTGATGAAGAGGAACGCGGGGAACAAATTTAGTCATCAAACACGGCTAAAGCCATTTCAAGCAACGCTTCAATTCTGAATAGTTGTCTTACACCAGGGCAAAACTAAGAGTATTTCCCAATCTTGAGCGTGCCGTAAATATACTCACACATTATTTTTAATGATTTAATAGTGAAAACACAAATCAATCAAATAAAATTTATCTGCGCACGCCGGGATTCGAACCAGTGACCTCCCGACCGCTAGTCGAGAGCCTTGCTCCTCGAAAGCCGTCAGAATAACGATGGAATATTTAAAATACAAGTGACCCTAAATTTCATCCTTGAGGAACTCCTGTTAAAATTCCAAATTGACCAGCCATCTTAAACAACTTTAGACATTTTCTATTTCTTTCAATTTATACTTAGGTAATACCGCGCAGTGTCGTGAGTAAATACGCCGTGCTGGTAAAATATCATCATCAAACCAAAACATCAGTCTTAAGTGCTTTGTTCAAAGTTTTCCGCTTATGGGTAGAGCACTTTAGCCTACAAGGGGATTTGAAATTTTCACGAGCTACACCGGGTGTAAGGCTCAAAACTGCTATGAGAACTTCCGCAAGTATTAATTAATATTTCTTGCTTGCTATAAAAACAGTATTTTCCATTTTGTACATGAGAACAAAAGACACATTTTTTTCAAAACGAAATGAATATGTTCTTGACAAAAATAGGAACTATATAACAATACACAAAAATATTAGCTAAAAATGGCTCCTAGCAAGATTTAATCTCTTCGTTCATCTTTTTTACTGTTTATAATCGCAATATTAGCTCCCATTTTATAAAACAAATCTGTTAGCTTGCTGGCGTCTAGTTACGGTGTTTCCAACTTTATTTATAGAAAACCAAGTTATTTAATCACTAACTCGCTGGCTGCTGGTGCTGTGAAATTTATTTATTTTTTTATTATAGACAAGTTTGCTTCCTATTTAACGCTCAATATTCCAATTAAATTTTCTTTCCCATCGTTTTTTCCTGTATATTTTTCCCTTCTTTCACCTTCCCCCACTTGATTCAGCCTCACAATATTATCCAAACTGAGATCATTTTGTTCATCACATAAAATAATATAATATTTTTTAAATATATGAACACCGCACAAGAGTCCCAACTGCTCCCGTCTGGAGCCAGTGAGACTATGGCATCCCCGATTGGGGTAAACTGTGAGGCTGAAGGTAGTACAGAGGGGAAGGAGATGGGGAAGACGAAGGTGGGGAAGTACAAGTACCTGGCTTTTCAGATCTGGTCACCAAACACGACAAAAGCCATTTCAAGCAACGTTTCAATTCTGAATGGTGGTCTAACACCAGGGCGATACTGAGAGTATCTTCCACAAATATACTATATATTATTTTAAATGATTTAATTGTGAAATAACGCAAATTAAACAAGTAAAACTTATTTGCCATGCCGGGATTCGATCCCGCAACGATTGCGAGTCAAGAGCTTTACCGCTAGACCACATATATGAAGGTATATTAAAAAAACAACACTAAATTGGGTGAGGCGTTCTTTGGGGTTATAAAAGGTTTTTAATAAAGTTTATGGTAACGCATTTTAGCGTACCTAACTGAACTTGGTGAATTTTTAGAGTAGAAATAATATTTTTGTAAAGAATCGATAACTTTTATACTAACAAACGACAGTTGACGTCGTATATATTTAAAGCACTTAGTCTTTGTGAACTGTTATTTCTATGTTAGCGATCTGTAATAACGCCAGGGAACTATGAGAAGTTATCGAAAGTTATCGATACATCCTTATCGATTGACCATGATATATACCCTGGCACTGCTAACAACAAACTTCGAAATCTTCCACGAAATCGATCCAGTAG
The DNA here is from genome assembly GCA_936435175.1 of Glyphotaelius pellucidus. Classification (NCBI taxonomy): domain Eukaryota; kingdom Metazoa; phylum Arthropoda; class Insecta; order Trichoptera; family Limnephilidae; genus Glyphotaelius; species Glyphotaelius pellucidus. The sequence continues at coordinate 41,623,379 of OW386542.1, read as the reverse complement.
ATTTAGGTCTATTAAATACACGCATACCTAACACGCACACAGACATTGACTTTTAGATATATATAGATATTAAATTAAATCAAATAACTTTGTAAAACACCACTATTTAAATAGTGGTGTTTTAAAATTATATTTTTTTTCATTTAATTAATAATGACGCCACAAAGGTCATTTGCAAAGATTAAAGAAAATATAGATATATTCTAAACCTAGACCCAGATTCGTCTCTTCCAAAAGACCTTTCACGCAGCATTCCTAAAGATCATAGGCCGTGAGGGAAAGCCATTTCCTTTACGTGGAGTTAATCCATATTTATATAAATAATTACAAAGAGTGGCAGAAATTATTACTACAACATTATTTTCAACTTTTATTTTCTTAATATGAATTATAATATTATATCTGAGACATAAAACAATACACATGGAAATCATTTTAAAGAGGACGCATTTGAATGTATGGACAGCGATGGTATGGAAAATTTTCACGAGAGTGTTTCGAACCAGTTTGTAAACTGAACATTTGTTACATCGCAAATTTTCAACGTTACTAGGTGCGTGACGACGTTCATCAATTCCGTTTCCATAAACAATGATTCAATTCGACATGGTTTTTTTTTTTCAAAATTATTATAATTTTTTTATCCATCCACTACACAAGCGAAGGTCTCTTTAAAATGAACGTTAATAAGGTTAATGTTATATATCATTGGATTACGTTATCGTGTGAACTCAAAACTTGCCATTTGAAGAGTTCGTTGGGTTCTGTATTCGCATTAAATTTCAGTTTGATGTTAAAGATTTTATTGTGGTCTTATTGTATGCATTCAAAGCTTGCTGTTGAAGAGTTTGTTGGGTTATGCTATATTTTATTGGGTTCTGTGATCGTACGAACCCAAAACTTGTCATTTGAAGAGTTTTTTGGGTTTTGCTATATTTGAATGGGTTCTGTGGTCGTGTGAACCCAAAACATTCAGTTGAAAAGTTTGCTGGGTTCTGTATCGTATGAATTCAAAGCTTGCTGTTGAAGAGTTTTTTCGAGTAATGCTTATTTTAATGGGTTATGTGGTCGTGTGAACCCAAAACATGTCGATTGAAGAGTTTGATGGGTTCTGTGATCGTATGAACTCAAAGCTTGCTCTTGAAGAGTTTGTTGAGGAAAGTGCAGACCGTGATGTCGGGTAGGGTGGCTTGGCAGCCAGAGGTCCAGCCGGGCCAGGCTGTGAAACCGAGTTGCTTGTAGACAGTGGAGGCACAGGTTGAAGCCTTCGCGATGTTATCGGTTATTAGATCTGAAAAGAAAACTTTCAATATATTCTTTCACGTTTTTTAATGAACGTTGCTGTGTGGCGGGTGGAATCTTTTTTTTACAAATCTTCAGTTTTTATTGCGATTTTGATATACAGGATACGGCAGCATAACTTCCTTTTTTTAAATGTGCGCCATTCAGTCGGTTGATGTCGAAGCTGAGCGCTAGTGATCTCGTTCGAGAGACGGATCTAAAAGTTTTGTCCCGACACAGTAAAGGTATGTGCCTACATTATAAAAAACAAATAAAAAAAATCTGATTCAAACAAAAGGTTTTATTAAGTTTTTAAAAAAAGAAGTTATGCTGCCGCACCCTAAAGGCGCGCTGGGTTGTAGGTAACTTATAAATGATACGAAGGAATGATAAGCAAAAACATAATACCTAAACAATACGCAAAGTTATGTGGTGGTATTAGATAATTTTAATTTAATTTTTTTTTTGTAATTATCATATTTTTCCTCCAATCTATAATCTAAGGGCAAATTATTTAAATTATTATAATTTTATACCCTTAAACATATTAAATATATAATATTGTTATATGTAATAGCACGCCCCAATGGAATTACCTTCGCATTTGACTTTGCAAGTTCCCCCCTCAGCTCCAGGGGTACACCAGGTCGGGTTATCGAGCTGGAACAGGCCCCAGTAGAAGGTTCCGCCGGCCTTGGCCGTCTTCAGCGAAGTGTCGCGGCCGCTCGAAGCCTCAACTAAGCACACCCCTGCAAAAAAAAACAAGTTCAGGAGTGGAGTGAATCTCATTACGTTTGCATTAATGGGATTCTTTGATAAAATTCATTCGATCACTTCGGGCTCATACCCAAAACTGGATCGTCAGTATGAACAAAAATATATACAAGCAAATACAAATCGTGGGGTAATTACTACAACTAGGTAACCCTGAATTTTAATCAAAGGGGGAAATTCATATTCCACGTTACTTTAGTTAGAAGTCTGAAGAAAAAATTTCTTATTAGAATTTCAAAATTGTTGCCAGAAAACATATTTCCACATTCATTAGAGGATTGTAGATTAAATTTTACCAACACCAAACTCACTCAATGTTCAAGATTAATTTTTGAAGTGAAACTTCTATAGCCCCGTTGTGATTTGGAATTCAGATGAAAAATTCGGAAATGACGCACACAGCACCTGCGAAGCATCAAACTCCTATCAAGGCTCCTATTGGTTGAGATATAAAACGGAAATTAAACGAAACCTTATTAAACGATCGAAAAACGTAAGCTGGTTGATGCATATTATCAAATTAAATAACATATTAAACATACAGGGATACAATATATTATGTATGAATGTACGTAACAAGAAAACGAATTCCAAGAATAGGTACGTGCATGTTCCTGTTAAAATCCACGATTTTGTTACTATTTTTTTGCTAACTTTGCAACTGTTAAAAAAAACTGCAATTAAGTAATCAGTATAGGTAATAAAATATTTGAATACATTATATCATCTTCGGTATAAAATAAGTTGATAATATTGTATAAAATATTTATAATATATCGGTATGGATCATATTCAACAAAATGCAAATAAGAATATGAAAACATTAGGATTTACATTAAAAACATTTAAAAACTTTGAATCATTACAAATCGGTAAACTGTTGTACATATCTCTTGTTAGAAGTCTAGTAGAACATAACTACATAGTTTGGTCGCCCTTCTACAAAATTAATGTTAAAAGAATTCAAATAAAATTTCTACTAATTAATTAATTTGAACTAACTAGTTAATTAACTAGTTAATTTGAAACTTAACGTCCCTTTAGAGCACTTAAATTATTCGTTGTTAAAGAATATTTTAAATATTCCAACTTTGGAAAACAGACGAAAAATAAACGACCTAACCTTTTTATTAAAAATATTTAATTATAAATTCGATTTTTATTTTTTTTCCATTCGTGTGACGTAATCTATACATAAACTATACTATAATATTATAAATGCGAAACTGCTCGAGTTTGTTTATGACCTTTTCACGCATAACACAATATAAAGACTTTAATAATTCTTTCACCAATATAAAGCTAAATTATATGCGCAGACTACAGGTTGTATATGATGGTAAGCTCTGGCGTTATGAAATTATAAATATTAATATATTATATTTGTTATACGTTTTCTGTCGCTAACAAAAGCGAGTTTTTGCTAACGTCAGAAAAAAATCTTTTCCATGGAAACAATGTTGATATATTTTTGGGCTCTATGCTGGTAGGTACTCAGTCTACTGGTCAGCTACTACTGCAGAAATTTCAAATATTAGAATTCGGTTTTTTTTTTGGACAAGCTTGGAATAAATGTCAGATGAGAGTTCCTATATTAAAAATATAATTCGTAATTTTTTTTTTTTTAAATGTTTCTTTTATCTTTGAATTATTTGTTACATAAACGATTATAAAGACTGAATGATAAATAGAGTATTTTTTATTATATTAACGAACTTCCAAATATTTAAATAAAAATAAACATCCGAAATGTTTGTAAGCGCATAAATTCCGAACGAATGAACAAAATTGGATAAGTAATTTTTTTCTTTGAGCTATAGCATTATGAAATTTAGGCGGTAGGCGAGATGTTTGAAAACTGAATGTAAGGGAATGAATATATGGAATGCGGGAGGGGATGGGGGTGGGGTGGGGGGGAGATAATTGATAAGTGCAAGCGCCACAGTAATTTCCCGTAATACCATGCGAGCGAAGCCGCGGGGAAAAGCTAGTAAATAAATACATAAAACCTTTCCATGCAAAAAAAAGTCTTGTGGTTGTCTAAATTTTTATTGCTTGAAGTAGCGAAGTTTTAAAACTTAAGTGAAAATAGTCCTCTTGTTGATTCAAAATACTTTACTTTTGTTTTTCTTCTATCCACTTCAATCTAACTTTTACACTTAGGAATAAAATATTCCTACACTGAGTAACAAATTGACAAATGTGCTTCAATTTACAATTAATATTTAATAATCTTTAGGAAATTCCCACAACTTTTAAAAGTTTTCACAAACATCGAATATTCAAAATCGAACATCGCATACGACTGTTATCGATTTTTCGCTAAAAAAGTTAATGCGAATTCTACACTTTCAATATTTATTGTAAACCGTCAATATTTATGAAATAACGTGATATTTTTTTAATTAAAATTAAATTTGATAATTTTATTATCAAGTTCTGCAAGTATTTTAGTATTTACTTTATTAAAAATATTTCGGTTTACAAGACCATTTTCAAACTGTGGTTAATCCACTGTTAGACGACTTTTTTAAACGATTTTAATTATCAATTTTTGAAGGTGTTTAAATTGATTTAACTTAAAAAATATAACGCACTTAAATGAGTCTTGGCAATGACGTCTTTATAAAACAATTAAGAAAACCCTAACACTTAGTGGGGAAACGATTCCGAACCCCACATAATACTCTCTCAATTAGTGTATCAGCGAAATGGCTTAACCGGTAATAAATCAATAAAGACACCTTCAAAAATTGACATTTCAAATCTTATAAATAAGTCGTCTAACAGTGGATTTTCTACAGTTTGAAAATGATCTTGTAATCCGAAACAGCTGTAACAAAAATACATACTAAAATACTTGCAGAACTTGATAATAAAATTGTCAAATTTATTTTTAACTAAATAAAAAATATCACGATGTTTGATAAACATTGGCGGTTCGCAATGAATATTGAACGTTTATGGTAGCACTCTGATCCATATTGATGGGCCACAAACTATCAAAACGGATCGTGAAACATATTTAACGAGTTAACTTCGCCTAAGAATTATTGTACCCATTTTAAGGAAATGTACACAGTTATACAGATACACAGAATACTAAATATTTATTGATTGCGTTAAACTAATGTACATAACATTATGCACTTTGTTTTGACTCAGTTATTTCCGAACAAAGATTAATATTAGTATCTTTACTGAAATATATAGAAATTTTATTATAATGGAATGTCGCGTCGATTGTTTTAAAAACAAGTACTTTAATGGTATTTCCTGGCGTCAGTCATCGGAATGCAATGATATATTCCCACTTGAGTTGTAGTGTATTTTGAAATAACATAACATAGAAATAAGACATTCCAAACGACCTGCTCGCTCTGTTTGTTCACATTTTGTATATTTTCTGTAACGATAATATGGCAAATAGAATATAAAAGCTACTTCCGTTTGTTCCTGTCGGACGTCACGTTCCGTGACGTTGCCTTTGCCCCGCAATTCTAGTCGTGTTGCGAGTACGCAGCGAAGATGAGTTGTTGCATAACTGACTCGACTTATTTGCTGAGAGTTTGCAATTCACACGCGGTAGAAGTGAAACCTTCAGAAAACTAAAGTAGACAAGAGCGGGAAAGCTACGAAGCACCGCACAAAGAGGAAACCAATAGGAGAAACCAATTATGTCGAGCATTAAAAGAGAATATTTTATAAAAATAAAAATTAAACAGAATGTAAAAATAAAACACTAAACTCACACGAAGCCTTGAAGGTGAGACCAGAGAAAGCCAAAGAAGAGACCGATTATACTATCTCATTCTCTTGCACGACAAATCCTATGTATGTGTTTGTCTCTTTTTTTCTTTTTAGTGTCGCTATTTTTCGTTGCATTGAGTTTCAAATCACAAAGGTGCTAAACAAAATTTCAATGAAAAAAAAAAAAAACGAAATCATGGATTACGAACGGCCTTATATTCTACATACACAAAAGAGGCAGACCCCAAAAAAATCCTCATTTTCCCAGACCCTGAATTCTTTCGTTTCTATAGAAAGTATCGAAAGTATCGTAACATTTGCAATAACTTGACAATAATAACCAAACAAAAATTTAAAAAAAACGAGGATTCAGTACATGACAGCTAAGCAATTTGGAACATGGTCATGACATCTCAGAAAATAAAAAGACCTCAATCAATACCCGAGTCACTAGTTATTAGGGTGGGTCACGACTGTAAGGGGAAAAAATCTTTGTTTTGATTTGTGTAATAGTGATAAAAGGGTGTTAAATGGAGATATTAAATCACGTAATTTTTTTTTTAATATTTGGATATCATCATCTTCCTCCGGATTGACTTTAAAATTTAACATAAAGAGAAAAACCCACCTTTGTTAAATCTTAAAAAAATGTTAGATAAACCATCATTTATAATGAGAAAAAAACTGTTGGTCATGAAACACGGGGATGGCACAAAAAATATTCCATCCGCCTTTTTGAACGATGAGCTTCTGAAAATAGTAGAAACGCAAAGTATCTAGGACATGTCATCAATAATAAATTATGTCGATGAAGACATCGACAGGCAGAGGAGAGTACTTAGCATAAAATGCAACACAGAAAATTTCGGCTTTGCAGCCCACGGGTCAAAAGGACGCTCTTCCTAGCCTTTTGCGAGCTCTGGGCAAATTTAAAAAAAAGGACCATGGAAAGGCTTCGGGTGCAATATAATAATGCATACCGTCTAATGTTCGGACTTCCCAGGTACTGTAGTGCCTCTTCAATGTTCACAGAAGGGAGAGTTCCAGGATTCGATGCTTTATTAAGAACAAGGATTGCAGGACTGAGGGGAAGGATAAACCACTCCAGAAATATCCTCATCATGGAAGCCCGTCTGATTCCAGGATCGAGCATAGATGAATATTGAAGAAAAACACTGGCTCCTACAATCTGAGATCCGATGGAACAACAAGAACCCGATTAAAGGCTTTACTATATTTTATATGAATACCTAGTATCTAATGATGCTTCTCTTTTTTTATTTTATTAATTTTTATTTTTTTATTTATTCATAATAACAAATGTAATTATACTCTATATGGGATGTGTGGGATTGCACTCCCCTCCCCACATCCTGGAATAAAGACCATTATTATTATTAAAAATGAACTATTTTTAATAAAATACGAAATAGAGGGAATACTTTCATTTATTTATTAAAAAATATATTTGAATATAATTCAAGTTATCTCAAGGCACCTTCTTACTCTCGAATTTCGGCATTATTTTGCGAGACTCAGTTTTGGGACTTTTTGTAAATGATTTCGTCAAAATATACTACATTTGCTATGGAAGAGTACAAAAAATACGGTTTGGTTAAAAAAAAATTGAATTAAATTTTTTTTTTTTTCAAAAATATTAAAATTTTCAAAACTTTGAAGTGAATCCGGAAGAAAAAGATCGTATCAGAAATTTGAAAAATTTTAAAGACGTCGTTTTGAACCCATTTGGCGCCCTTCTATCGCTCTTAGAATTTAAAAATAACATTTTTTGTTAAATGACCCACCTTAATAGTTATACGGGAAAAAGATCCTGTCCGCGAGGACCCAAAAATCTTAGCTCATAATGCATACTATTATTTTAGTAACATGGGCAAGAAGTTAGCCAACAAATTTCATAAAGCCACCAATAAAACTAAATAACTCCTAGCTTCACGCGTAAAACAACAGAATTCACTTCATTCCGCACTTATACCATCCGCAGAATTACTAAAGAAATTGTCGACACATTACGCTCCATTAAAACAAAGAGCGCCGTAGGAAATGATCAAATTTCACCATCCATACTAAAAAACGATTTCTCTCTCTCTCTCTCTCTCTCTCTATCTCTCTCTCTCTCTCTCTCTCTCTTTCTCTCTCTCTCTCTGTTTAAAGTAATACATAATAAAAATTCTAATAATCCGAAAGCTTTTTTGATAAATGAACAAAAAAATGTAATTCGCTCGCCACTCCTAGATATGCCAAGTTCAATTATTACGGAAAACTTGAATAAAAGTTAGTACAATTCCGCAGGGAAAAAGAAACCATTGAGTCATCTTGATTTGGAAACATCTTTCTTTTGATTGTATTCAATAGTTAGAGGAACTTGTAAGTAAATAAATAAGAATAACTGCTCACAATAAACATTAATATAATAATAATATTAGCGCCTTCCGAATATACTTTTAGACACAATCAGGTTTTAAAAATAATTCATCAAAGTTTGGTAATTAAACATAAATTGATTGACTGCCGTAATGTAGTACCATATTATGAATACCAACCAAATTCGTTTTTAGAAAATGAATTTTATAAAATATATTATGATAAAATTATACTAACAGACAGAACGATTCGTCATAACAGACCCGATATAGTTTTACATGACAAAATTTAAAAAAATGACTTATAACATTGATGTCGCTATTCCAAATTCCTGTAATATTAAAAAATCTGTTTCTGAAAAAATTAGAAAATATACAGATTTAGTAAATGAGATTAAAAGAATTTGGCATTCTCGGACTATAAAAATATTACCATTTGTTATTTCGGCTACTGGCATTATACCTAGCTCTCTAGTTAAAAATTTAGGCTTATTAGATTTGTCAAAGAATCTTTATATAAAAATGCAAAAATCAGTCATATTAAATACATGTAGGATTACGAAAGATTTTTTAAATATTTATATTGAGGGATCGGTACGATTTATCGGTTCAGTTAGGAGTTCTATCGAGCCGAACCCTCTGATATGAAAATATCTGGAGTCGGTGAAGTATTTTCCCATATGGTCTCTGGTAGGTTGACATGTTGTTCTTGTATAGTTTTGAATTTATTATACTTATACAATGTAATTACATCGCGTGGATTGACTAGATGATCATTTGTGGAAAAGTGTGTGGAAGGGTTAAATTTTTCCTGTGGGGAAGATTTAACTCGGACATAAAGTCTAGAGAACAATTAAGTATAATTATAATAATTTTCGGTATATACTCTGTACTAATTAATGCCGAAGATAATAATAATAAAATCTATCTGATATAATATAATCACCTTCATGGTAGTAATATAAATATGTCGTCTGTAAGTGGCTTCAAATTAGTTTGATAATGCTTTCAGAAGGCGAAACAGCTGTCACCGTGATTAAACAGCAGAACTTGTTTAAAAATAAACTGTTTTTATAAATTGAATAATAATATTTTTGAATACCCACATAAAAGAAAAAGAAAATCAACTATTTTTTGTATACGAATACCACACAAGAGACCCAACTGCTCCCGTCTGGAGCCTGTGAGACTATGGCATCCCCAATTAGGGTATTTTGTGAGGCTGAAGTAGTGAGGAGGGGTAGGGGATGTGGAAAAGGAAGGTGGGGAAATACCTGGCTATTCAGTTCTGGTTACCGAACACGGTTAAAGCCATTTCAAGCAACGTTTCAATTCTGAATGGTGGTCCTACACCAGGGCGATACTGAGAGTATCTAACATTCTGGAATGTGCCGCAAATATATTATATATTATTTTTAATTAATTAATTGTGAAGTAACACAAATTAATCAATTAAATTTATTTGTGCACGCCGCGCCGCGATCGAACCCGCGACGTACGGAGAGTGTTACCCTCGACCACGGAGGTCGTCAATGCATATATGTACCGACAAGACACTTATTCAAAACTATATTGCTTTATGCATTTTTTTATTAACTAGAATAACGTTGAAATGTTTATCTGTTTCCGTTTTTCGCTGTGAAAATTTCCGCGGTCGTATTTTTAAAGAAAAAAAACGTCCGTTGTTTGTGTGGAGGAATCAAAATTAAGCGTCGTTAATTTCATAGGGGTATAAAAACATCCGTGTGTCGTGTCGTTGTTATATTAATTCGTAATATCATTTGATTATTTCAGTGTCCTGGATTCGGAATTTTCGATTATGTTGATTGCTTAGTTCCTATCTGCGCCTTTAAAAATACACGGAAGAAAAATACTCATTTTAAGGTAAAAAATAATTGTGTTGTTACGTATCGCGGGAAGCGATCCCAACATTGTTTTCTTTGCTGAACATAATGATTTTTTATTCACTGCTACTCATTTTTTTTAAAGCCAAAAGTCACAAGGATGAATTCTGTAATATTAATGCGTTCAGGATAAAGTTTTTTTTCGCCAAATTAAAACGGCTTTAATTTTTTTGAAGTTTAAACTTCTTTAGCACCGTTACGATTTTGAATTCAATGAAACGGAAACGAGCGACACTAAAAAGAGACAAACACATACATCTAAAGGATTTAGCCTGCAAGAGAATGAGATTGCAATAAAATATTTATTAATTTCACGGGTACTCGGTTCCAATACAATTCTATGAATCCACGGTCCCATGCAAATCTCTTTTGGTCTATTGATATGAAACGCCTGACAAACCTCAGCGGCCAAACATTCAGAAGACCAAGGATCGAATCCTACGAAATCCAAAAAAAAAAAATTTATAAAATCAATATCCAATCTTCAAATCACTTCAAAATGAACAGGCAAAAGAATGCGAAATCTGAAGAAGAAAACGCAAATACTAATAAGATGACCAAATGAATAGAAAAGTGTGTGGAATTGGAATATTGTATGAAATTCGACGACAAAAATATGGAATGAATCATTCTTTACATTAATAAAAAAGTGCTTTGTTATCTCCCCACTCTTGTCTACTTTAGTTTTCAGAAGGTTTCAGTTTTACCGCGTGTGAATTGCACACCCTGATTTTTTTTAAACGGTTTGGCTACATCAAAACGTAATTCCGAGAGTCACCTTATTATTAACTAAATGAAATCAATTTACTTAGTAAAAACACCGCTATAGGTAATCAATATTATCAACATGTTTCGAAAACTAAATTTTCTTCGTCGGAATAAGATAATAAACATAACTAAAGGTAAACAAGTAAAGACAAATAAAATATTAAAGAGAGAGGTGATTAATTACAATATCGTAAAAAAAAAAACAATTATGTAAAATTAAATAAAATTATTTTAGAATGTGTAAAAATTTCATTTATAAAATAAAAAAAAACCTAAAAATGATGCCACAAAGTGTATTTGCAATATATTATAATAAAAACAAATATAAAACTTTTTTCCACTTTAAGTTTAATGACCGTAACCGGTTTCAGCTCGCTAGAGCCATCTTCAGACTGGTACAAAATATTCTTAATCTACGGTTTATATACATAACATTTGAGGGAGGGGAAGCGGGGTGGTCTTAAGGGTTTTAATCAATTATACTAATTACATTTGTTACTAAGTAGTTTTAGACTGTTGAATTTCTAAATATTTTGGTTATTCCAGTGGGCTAATTACCTTGGGTTTGTAGCTCACTTCAATATTGTTTAGGAAAAACCTTACAAGTGGTATGAATTATTAAAGACCTAATTTTATTATCAAATCGTTATTACATTTATGATGCATGGGATTTTTTTTTTTTTTTTTTTTTTTTTTTTAATAGCTTTTTGAAGGGATACATGTTTACATTGGAGTAGGAATGGTCATTTTATTAGCTAAATACATATTTTAAATTCGAAATTATTATGAAAATTACAATGGATACAAAAGTGGAGACTTAGCAAATGACTCTAATTGTTTATTCATTACAAATTTATGGTCTATTTTTTTAGTTAAGCGGGAAATTTCTAAAGATTCTAGTCTATCTAGCTTATGGCCTTTATTACAAGTGTGGAGGACTTTAATATCTCTGTCTTTATCAAACGAGTGATTGTTTTCTAGTAAATGTGATGCTACATTTGATAATTCGCCTTTGTCATTTACCCAGTTTGTAAAGTGTTCTTTGATTCTGGTTTTGAATGACCTTCCAGTTTGGCCTATGTAATATGACGGGCAGTTGGCGCAGTTCACTTGGTAAACTCCCGAGTTTTCAAGTTTATCTCTCTTGTCTTTATTGTTGATTAAAATTCTTCCCAGAGAATTCACATTATAAAAAGCTGTTTTGAATTTATCATTATTAGTTAAAATAACTTATAATGATAAATTCAAAACAGCTTTTAACTAATAATGATAAATTCAAAACAGCTTTTTATAATGTGAATTCTCTGGGAAGAATTTTAATCAACAATAAAGACAAGAGAGATAAACTTGAAAACTCGGGAGTTTACCAAGTGAACTGCGCCAACTGCCCGTCATATTACATAGGCCAAACTGGAAGGTCATTCAAAACCAGAATCAAAGAACACTTTACAAACTGGGTAAATGACAAAGGCGAATTATCAAATGTAGCATCACATTTACTAGAAAACAATCACTCGTTTGATAAAGACAGAGATATTAAAGTCCTCCACACTTGTAATAAAGGCCATAAGCTAGATAGACTAGAATCTTTAGAAATTTCCCGCTTAACTAAAAAAATAGACCATAAATTTGTAATGAATAAACAATTAGAGTCATTTGCTAAGTCTCCACTTTTGTATCCATTGTAATTTTCATAATAATTTCGAATTTAAAATATGTATTTAGCTAATAAAATGACCATTCCTACTCCAATGTAAACATGTATCCCTTCAAAAAGCTATTAAAAAAAAAAAAAAAAAAAAAAAAAAAATCCCATGCATCATAAATGTAATAACGATTTGATAATAAAATTAGGTCTTTAATAATTCATACCACTTGTAAGGTTTTTCCTAAACAATATTGAAGTGAGCTACAAACCCAAGGTAATTAGCCCACTGGAATAACCAAAATATTTAGAAATTCAACAGTCTAAAACTACTTAGTAACAAATGTAATTAGTATAATTGATTAAAACCCTTAAGACCACCCCGCTTCCCCTCCCTCAAATGTTATGTATATAAACCGTAGATTAAGAATATTTTGTACCAGTCTGAAGATGGCTCTAGCGAGCTGAAACCGGTTAAAACTTAAAGTGGAAAAAAGTTTTATATTTGTTTTTATTATAATATATTATAATGGAATTCCACCATGAATTATCAGTTTCAAAAATAGATGTATTTTCAATGTTTGAAGAAGTTAACTAATTATAACACTAAAATGCTTGCCTAAAGAGGCAACACGGGGTTAGTTCTACACAGTTCTACTTTACCACACCTCTAAATCAGGCATGAAATGCAGTTTTCAGCTTTCTTTGTTTTGGATTTTGGTATTCATACAAAAAAAGGAAAAAATCATTCTTGTAAAATTTTACGCATTTATGTTATATTCTGTAATATTAGAACTTTATTAGACCTCGGACTATCGATGGGGGTTTCGATGTACTGCTTGAATAGTGCCAGGCGCACGGCCGCACTAGGATTTTAATAAGTGGTGGGTGAGTGCAAAGGACACACGTAGTCGCGTTTATAGTCAGTTTATTCCTTAGCATAACTCTCCGAATATTGGGTAAAGAAGAAGAAAGGACTGCAAGACATAAGAACCCAAAAATGAAACTCGATAGGTAATACTTTTGGCCGTGAAAATCTCAGTTCATAATATCTCACGTAAGTACCAATTAATCAAACACATCATTTTGAATGGTTCCGTGCTTTCGAAACCCGCACAACGCGCTGATCCGCTCCCAACAAGCAAAAGGGAAAAATAAAGTGTACGGGTAGCATACTTGTTAATTCTCGCAGCTCAGCGTGTTATGCAGGCGTCGTATGGACGGAACCTTAATAATAAATAATATACTTTTATCTCACTTCAAAGCACATTTTTAATGGATGTGATTATAATTTTTTACGGCCAAAAGTATTATCGGTATTTATTTTTGGGGTGTTATGCCGTGTTGCGCTATCTCCTTCTTTAGCCAATGTTCCGGACAGCGTTACAGGGTCCGTATTCAATATCTGACACTGTAATGTTGTTCGAAACGTTGGCTAAAGAAGTAGGTAGCCCAACACGACATAACACCCCAAAAATAAATAACCACATTTTTAATGTAAAATGAAGTTATTTTCATAATTATTACGCAACGTGTCTCAATTTTCATTTCAAAATCATTAACGACCGTCAATACGGATTCTGGCGGAACCGCTCGTGCGGTGATCTTCTCGCATATGTGACGTATGTTTGGGGGCGGTGCCTGGAACGTTTCGGTGAGACCCAAACGGTCGCACTGGACATTTCCAAGGCCTTTGACCGGGTTTGGCATCGAGGACTTGTCAACAAACTGCCATCTTACGGACTTCCCGTATCCCTGTGTACGTGGATTGCCGACTTTTTGAGGGAGAGGTCAATTCAGACGGTTGCTGATGGTTTCACCTCTTCCTCGCATCCAATAAATGCTGGCGTCCCACAGGGATCGGTTCTGTCCCCGACTTTGTTTTTGTTGCACATCAACGACCTTTTTTCATGTGCACCAATTCATTGTTACGCGGATGACAGTACAGTCCATGACAGCTTTTCGTTTGACAAGCCCCCAAAGGGCACACAAACTCCAACGGCTCGGAGGGCTTTGAAGCAAAGAATGGATGGTTACCTCGAGAGTGTTTTCTCTTGGGGTAAGAATAACCTCGTCGAATTCAATGTTTCAAAGACCCAATCATGTCTGATTACGTCTAAAAGGGATCGAAATGAAAATCTAGTTTCCTTCAACGGAAGCAATCTTCCGAACAGACCTTCCATTGATATGCTTGGTGTAACTATAAGTGACCAGCTCAGGTATGGGGGCTCCATCGAAGCCAGAGTAAAGTTAGCTTCTCAAAAACTGGGCGTACTGTACAGGGCCCGCAGATACTTTAATAGTACACAACTGCTTACCCTGTACAAATCGCAAGTGCGCCCCACGGTTGAATTTGGCAGCCACCTCTGGTCTGGAGCTCCAAAATACTTGAAAAATACCCTCGACTCTGTGCAGAAACGGGCGGTCCGTTTGATAGATTCTCCCATCTTAACGAACGGGTTGCAATCTTTAGAGCACAGGCGTCGGGTGGGAATGCTATCCATGTTCTACCGGTATTTCAATGGAAGATGCTCTGAGGAACTAGCGTCATTGATCCCTTCGGCACCGGTGCATAGTCGGGAGACACGCCAAACGCGCGCCCAACATATGTACACGGTTGACTTTTGTCACATGAGAACGGGTCGTTTTTTCGACTCGTTCTTGAGTTCAACAGCTCGGCTATGGAACGATTTGCCGGCATCTGTGTTTCCTCCCTCCTACAACATGGGTCTCTTCAAGACCAATGTTCATTCCTTCCTCTCCTCAAAAAGACCCTCCACACAGCATCCCAGATGACATAGGCCCTGAGGGGAATTATTTTCCTCAAGGCCTCCTGTGTGGAGTTAATGTAAAAAAAAAAAAAAAAAAGTCTGTTATCGATACAATAATAATAAGAACTTGCCAATCTATATCTTTTACACCTACTTATATTTTTATCGCTATAATTTTTATAATCATCGACTGGGAATAGATTGCATTAATTATTATTATAGGTTGGTAATAATAATTTTATTATGTAATAAAAAAATGTACTGAGAGCTAATCTTAAAAGCAAGATGAACATTTAGTGTGTGCCGTGAGTTCCGCAGGAATTTTAATGTTAAATTTTACATCGCATCAGGCATTAAGCAACATTCATATTCTGCTATAGCATGATAAACAAGAGACAGGTACGCATGGTTCATCTGGGATATGTCGAGCTGATGGTCGGAGAAAGAAAACTGATGCAAGTAATTTGGGTATCGGGGACGTCCGTCAGGAGTTTTTTTTAGCTTCTCACTCTAATTTGTTCACTTTTCGGAATAGCTCGTATAGATCTAATAGAAATCGTTGTATTTTCCTTACTATCATAGTGAGAAATATGATATAAATGGTGTTAGAAAAAGGAAACATAAAACTTAATATTAAAATATAAAAGTTAACCACAAAATATGTAAAAAGCACACCTTTATAAAACCAAATTCAGATCGCAATTTAAAAAAAAATTAACTTTGTGAATTTTTATTAATTATTTTACATGGAAGGAGAAAAAAATTAGGTCACAATAACACAATAATACATTCGTCTAATAAAATATTTATTGTGTTTTAATTTTTTATTATTAGTAATTTTAGTTAGTAAAAAGCAAAGGGAGCCATTTTTAAAGGTTTTTTATGTGTGCATCCAAAATTTATGTATTTCAAAAATTATACGTTTATTTCAATTTATAAGATTTGTAAGCTGATTTTAAAACCTTTCAAAAACAGTTTTTCGCTTTCGGTAACGTCTAGAAATATTCCATTTATTTGGATTTTATTGCAAAGTGGAAATATGTTGACCCTCTGATAGATGTCTCTGTTAAGAGGACGATGTATGAATGTGGAAGAAGCAAAAACTCAGTGTTTTGACAGAGTTGTGTGACTTTCTATCTTATCTACCTTTCCCTGCAGATAAATTGAGAATTAGTTTAAAAACTAGATATTTTAGATTAAACCTTTTTTTTGCCTTTGACCTCATCAGGTATTCCTTAGCCACTTATCTTACCGATCTGAAAATAACATGCTTAAATTTTTTTTCAAATATACAAATAATGCATTTGTACCAAAAATATGCTGAGATAAAATCTAATTTTAGTGAAGGGCCTTTTGATTACTTTATTTGGATACATTGTGTAACAACTCGCAATAAGTAATAACATTTTTGTTATTTATTTTTGGGGTGTTATGCCGTGTTTCGCTACCGCTTTTGGTTAAAGAAGGAGGTAGCAAAACACAGCATAACACCCCAAAAATAAATAACAAAAATACTTTTGGCCTTGAAAACCTAAAAACATACCAAGTAATAACATGTACATATTCGCCTTGTATAATACTATAATAAGCCTTTGTAGGTCTGGCCATACGGTTACACGCAAGTTATATGAGTGTACGCAGTACATAGATCACAATACATAGAGGTTCAAAGTTAATTGAAAAATAAAATAAAAACCACTGTGGAACCACGTGGAGTTGTCGCAACAATCAGAAAAACAAACAGCTCGCTAAAATCACTGGGACAATTTTACACATTCAATGCAGGCGCAAGTATAAAAATCAAATTTATAAATATTGACAAACAATTGTTTACTTTAACGCAAAAAACGCTTTTCATGTTAAAGATGCGCACTGTGGAAACACAATATTTTATCTGGTAATTAACAAATCACACCACTATAAAGGTAATGAATAACATTCAAAAAATTGTTTTGAAATGAATGCGTTTGATGTTTTTTCATATTTGGGATTGGGTTCAAAAATGAGTAATCTGAAATGATTGCACCTGCTGATTTGAATGGCGTGATGAAGTTCTGATTTGAATGGCATAATGAAAGAAACCAATTTCATCATGTAATCAATAAATCGCACCCCTGTAAAGGTAATGAATAACATTCAAAAAATTGTTTTGAGATGAATACGCTGGATGTTTTTTTTTTTAAATCAAAAATGAGCAATCTGAAGTGAATAGTTGCTGATGATGAGATGCTGATTTGAATATCACGATGAAGTTCAGAAACCAACCCTGACCCATGTAGGTATAATTATATATCCTTTCTGTCTATCCCTACGGGAAACAGAGTTGTGTTATAATGTAATACTTTTCCTGTAGTTTCTCTATAATATAACTAAATATTTCGATACCCACGGTGATTGTTTTTTTCTATTTAAATAATAATGCTTATTTGATTAACTAGTTTTGAATTTGAATGTGTATATTTTGAGATATTTTTTAAAAATCGACTTTTTATTCTATAATTACGAATGCAAAATATCAATTTCACATTATAATTTATGTATAAAAAATTTACTCCAAATTATTACTAAATTGAATATCATGTCGTATGTATTATGTATTACATTTGTACACTAAGAACAACCACATTAAAGTAGTCCATCCGAGAACAAATTGACAATAATATAATGGAATTAAACTCGTAATATACGGTAACTAGACCAAACAAAACAGTAGCTAAACAGAACAGTGATTAAACAGAATAGTGATAAAACAGAATAGTAACGTAGTACGGAACGGTAACTAAACGGAATACTTTATAAAGTCATAAAATTTGTGAATAAAAAATAAAAAAAATTGTGTGCAGTTCAGAAGTGAAACCTTCAGAAAACTAAAGTAGACAAGAGTGGGGAAGCTATGAACCACTTCACAAAGAGGAGATCGATAGGCTACGAAGCAACGCACAAAGAGGAGACCGCTTATTCAATCTCTCACAGCCTGGATGTACGTGTTTTGTCTGTTTTTAGTGACGCTTTTTCGAGCGAATTTCAAATCACAACGGTGCTAAAGAAGTTTTCACTTCAATAAAAATTACTTAGGTCAGTTGTCGCACATGTGACTCTGGCTATTTTTCATTGCACAAATTTTGAATAATAATTCTTTAATCAAAAAGTATTTTTCTACCGAAAAAAAATTGCATTAAGTTCCTAGGTAGGCACCATGTAAGGAATTTGACATTTCTTTACTAACGATATTTGTTCAAGACATTTTATATAGTACGTATTTGGTGTTATTCACTTATTTTTTTAATGCGAATCTTTAATTTATAGATAACTTATTGCGTTCTTCTAATATTTGCACGTCATACGTTTTTTGCACTAGTTGTTTTTTGTATTTAAAAAATATATCGAAAATAAATCACGTCAGTGAAAATTTTATGTTGTTTTCATAATAATTATATTTTTAATAACAAACGAGTATTTTTTTTATAATTTTTTCTATTTAGTCATGTAATGGAATTTACTATAACTTACAGTTTCGCATTTCAGCTTTCGGGAACCCATTCTGCTCCAATACACTCACTAATTCACATCTGGTAAACTTAACCCCTTGACAGCTGTGGACAGCCACAAGCATCACCAAACATGTCAATGCTTTAATGCTCATCATCGTGGAATGGGCGGGAATCGAATAACTGCTCTCGTTGAGGTAGTCAACAGCTTACTGGCGTTGGGTGGCTCCTACTTAAGCGCACACCTATGTAATCTTTTATCAACTTAATAATAAAAGGGTCAATCAAAGTTTTATAATATTTCTTAAAACTCTTTGAAAATTCCAATATAATTTTATTATACACTGTGACAGAACGGAACACTTCTTGTTTCTAATTAACCATCACGCCGTTTCACTGTTAGGGTAGGCAGGGAGGATGGTCAGAAAACTCGGTCTTACGTACTTGGTCTCATATACGTTCTATTATTCTGACTTGACATTGCCCCTCTCAAATACCGTGCCATGTGTCTTCCTCGATTGCCTCCGACTTTTTTTACCATTCACATATGCGAAATATATTCTCCTTACACTCTTTTCTTTGTTAATTTGTTATACATGCCCAATCTATCTAACAGTATATTTCTTAATCTCACCCCTGCATTCTTTGCGGATCTCCTCATTTCTCACACGATCCTACATAGTTTAACCACAAATACGCCTCAGGAATCTGATGTCTACGGCATTCAGTCTACTTTCATCCTTCCTCTGCCAGTTCCATGCATCACTGCCGTGAGTCAGGGTTCATCAGCACTCCATTGCTGCAATCAATTCTTCAATCTATTCGACCGCCTTTCCATCTCTCGTAGGCATATCTACTTCCCAACCCACAAAGTCATTCACCTGCTCCAAGTATTCATCATTCACAACTATATAGCACCCGTTTCGTCCGCAATTTGTTGTATGCATGCCCGCGAAGATTTCTATGTATAATGGTGAGCTCTGGTGTCATGAAATTATTTCCAATACCATTCATCTGATTGCGATGAAACTTTGGTGAGTTGTTGTACGTATGCCCGTGAAGGTTTCTATGCAGACGGTGAGCTCTGGCGTTATGAAATTTGTACAAAAAATTTACAACAGATGGCGCACGGGTTGTTTGAAAAATGAGTATTTTGTGTAGTTTAGTGGCAGGGGGGAAAAGAGGAAGGGGAGAAATATCCGGAAGAGGGAAGGTTGAAGGGAACGGGGGCGGGATCGTGGACATCGCATGGGAAAGGAGAGGTAGAGAGAAAAAATGTATTTCTATAAGTGGCGTGATCATTCCAAACTAAATAGATAACGCCTTAAAATTTTTGATTAAATTTTTTTTTATTATTTATTTGTCAAATTTGAACACATCCTAACAGTACGAACATTATCTGTGTAATATTTTGTATTAAGTGGAGATAATTAAATCATCATTACACTTTGCGATCAATTAATCAGTGCCGTCTACAATCAATTAATCATCGTGAGTTTTATCTAAGTGGCTTATTATCTCAAAAAAATATCATAAATACTTAAAATTGTTGTTTGTGTTCTACGAAAAAGAGATGTGAACTTATCTTTGAAAAAATATATCGTTTGAGTTAAATTGTACAACACAAACACGAATCATTTTTTGGTTCCATGACGACTAAGATGAAATTTAGGGAAACGCGTGTGAAACATACATAAATGAATTACAGATAATACAAAACAAAGCAATCAATAAAATTATTTCACTGCAAGTCCAGAATATCCTCAAAAAAATTATATATGGAAACAAAACTATTAAAATTAAGAAAACTGAATGACTACAATACATATCTCCTTATATACATAATAAACGATAAACTTGTACATATAAACACAGAATTCATTAAAACATCCCAAATACACAAACACTTTACACGACGACACGATAACATACATTTAAACAGCATCCACATCAGCTATGGTAAACAATCCATTGGTTACGAGGGGGGAAACTTATATAATTGCCTCCCAAACGAATTTAAAAACGAAGAAAAGCTGGGTAAATTTAAAAAAATATATATTAAATTTTAATCTTTAAAAACAAAATAATGAAATAAAATAGCGCTGTATTGTCATTTTTAGTTTAGTTTTTTCTAGTTAAATAAGTGAAAATTTAACTTTCTTTTTATTGGAATAAAAAAAAACTTTTTAAAGTCATAAAAGATATGAAAAAAACTGAGAAATAGCCTACAACCTAATCTAACGTAACCTATTTAACCATTTTTTTGCATCACTTTTAATGACTTCAAATAAGATTTTGAGTTGAGTACATTCTGAGTTTTCCGATGTTTTTACATGGATGTTTGTCATTGAAATATCATAAGGATCGATGTTATCACTTTGAGAAATTGAGGAGAGGAAGCGGGTCTTGAAGATACCATGTTAAAGGAGGGAGGAAACAACACAGAGGCCGACAAATTGTAGAACATGTGACAAGTGTTAATTGTGTACAAATATTGGGCGCGCTTTTGGTGTGTTTCCTACAGTGTACGTGTAAGTACAGTGTCTCTTATGTACCTACAATGACACTAGTTCTCCGGAGCATCTTTTGCTGTAGTATTTGCTTATTAAAACTTATTACGTACCTGATCAAGCTCCGATTAAAGTTGCTTGACTTGTGAATAGTTACAAGTCCAGATTGGTTGAAACAGATTCCTTAGAAATCTTACAAACATAGAACAAAGAATAACCTTACAATTTTTTTAAAAGAATAACTCTCTTTTCATAACTTTTGAAGGTTATTCCCATCAACGAACTATATCATTGAAGAAGAAGATAACATTAGACGAGAGGTTCTGGGTTCGAGTCCCAGCTGCGACCATTGGCTTTTTCTATTTTTTTGTGTCTTGGTCTTTTTCATATTTTCGTTTAGATTATTAGTGTTATCTTTTTCTAATGATATATTACAATTTCTAGATACATAATCATTTTTTTTAAGATACAGTTCAGGTTAAAGAAAATAATTCATTTAATAGAGCATGCTCTTAAACAAAGAAAAATCGGCTTGCGGACCTCTTTTTTTAACGTTATTTCCATACAGGAAACTCTGGCAAAAATCCCTTAGAGCCCACGCCATCTTTGGGGATGCCGTGTGAGTGTCTTTTTGAGGAAAATAATAGAAAGAAAAAGATATGTGGAATCTGAGGGTCAATGTGTTCAGGAGTAAGGCGATGGGTTTAGAAAGTTCGACTGAAGGGATCTAGGTTAGGTCTCACTCAATCAGTTTTCCCCAATCCGGCCCGCCACGCATTGGGTGAGAAAACAAATTTGCTGCCAAGACCTAGATAAACGTCACCCCACGCTAACCGCATCCCTGCTAAGTCACCAAACGTGGCGAACCACTTGTGGTGACCTACGACAGGGGTGTGGGTAATCCAATATAGATCACACAAGCCTACCAAATTCACTTATAATAACACTAATAACTGCGTTTTTCTGTTTTTGTTTTATAAAGGCATTGATTGTTAAATAATGTATAAATAAAAGCTCATATTGTACATGTAATACTATATAAAATATTACCAAAATCATCCAGAAAAAGTAAAGTAATAAAATCATTATAATTAATAAAAATAATTATTTATTCTATGTAATATTTGCAAGCAAACTTTAATAATCACTCTATTATACATGAAAATCTAGATCGCAAAAAATATTGACATGTATTTCGTAAGTACCCATATAAAAAGTAATAATAAATTTCTAATTTTTGTGTGGTCTACGAAAAGTTCGTATAAACAAATATTTAAAATTATTATTTCTTCCACTCGGTCAGCTGTCCTACGTAAGATTTAAATGTGAGGGTGGCCATTTTGTTCACCGAATATGTGCATTCACTTATCATTCCTCCAAGTGTCCATTACACGCAAAAATAAATATTTTTTTTATCAAAATTGCTGTGCACATAACAACTTTTTTTCCTTTGTAACTATTAATATTATGTAGGTACGTATAGAAAAAAATTAAAAATAAAATGCTTACAATATGCGTACTTCCTTTTTTTTCTACAAATCTAGTGATTTTTTTTTATATATGAATACCGCACAAGAGTCCCAACTGCTCCCGTCTGGAGCCACTGAGACTATGACATCCCCAATTGGAGTATGTTGTGAGGCTGAAGGTAGTGGGGAGGAGAATGAGATGGGGAAGAGGAACGTGGGAAGTACTTGGCTATTCAGATCTGGTCACCAAGCACGGCTAAAGCCATTTCAAGCAACGTTTCAATTCTGAATGGTGGTCTTATAACAGGGCAATACTAAGAGTATCTTCCACTCTGGAACGTGCCGCAAATATACTATACATTATTTTAAATTAATAAATTGTGAAATAACACAAATTAATCAAATAAAATTTATTTGCCACGCCGGGATTCGATCCCGCGACCTTCGGAATGCTAGTCAAGAGCCTTACCGCTGGACTACGCCGGCCGCAAAGCCAGTGTTTGTTTACACCAATCTCTTGTTTTTGATCCATTGTTTTATTTCATACGTTATTGTTTTATATTTTGTTTATTTCAATATGGCGAGTCGTTTTTTACAATGTCGCGTTTTAATTTCGAATAGTGATTGCAGAACACACAGTTGAAAGTGGTGTTGTTTCGAAACAACACTGAGAGCGGTTGCCTCTTGGGGTTAGGAAAGAATTATACTGTCCAGAGCTTCTGCGGTCTGCGCTACGTGGAGAGAGAAAACATCACACATATAATATCTCTAAGCCACCCACACACACATATGCATACACGCACATATACACATATAGACGAATATACACGACTTTATATTATTATACCTCAGCAACATGATCAAACTCCGTACTTCAGAAATTGTCTAAATAATTTATTGTTCGTTCGGTGAAATGGCCGTTCAGTTACAGAACAGGGAGGAGAGATAGGGTTATATTACCAATATATTAAAGTGTTAGTAACTTCCCAGCTGTGCTCAACTTTGAAACTATTTGCAACGTTTCTATTCTGAATGCAGATCAAAGAAGCTATTTATCTATTATATTAAATTAATAATTTGGGAGATTATTCCAATGATGTATACCTATGAAATGTCCTTTGGTCACGCATGGATTTAAAATCGCGATCTCCATTGAATCTCCGAGAATTCGTTGCCAAGGATCGTAACAACCCAACTACGGAGTTAGGAGTTACGTTAACCTGAAAAAAATCTGCTAAGCTAATAGAAATTAACACCTACCAACGATCAAGTAAGTTCTGCTACGTTTCAGAAAACCAAAAGTCTTTATAAAGAAAAACATCCAAAAAATAAATAATAATACTAATAGGATAATTTGTAGAGCACCGTTTTTGTGAAAAATCACCTCAAGGGTGCAATTCATTACGAATTCTTGGGCTCCATCTGATTTTATTATTCAAAAATAGATACTGAAAACATATTTACTTGGCAGGTTATTTCCGATAAACACACTTCTTTAATTCGAAAGTTTATACTTTGAGAAGATACGGTTTTGCACTCGGAGGAAATTATATTTAAATTTTTGCTACCCCATCATTGTTAGTATGTATTACATTTATGAGAAGATTAGTGGCAAACTTGTAGTTAAAATTTATTTTGAAAGACTGGAAAATTTAGGACTCTTTTAACAAGGACAAATAGGATTTTTTTTGCATTTTTACACAATTAGTTTTTAGAATGTCTCGGGCAGTGAAAGTGAAGGTGAAAGGTTTTTGACTTTATGGATACGACTGTCTGAAAAGGTTAGTTTTAAGTTTAGCTCTAAATTCCACCGAGTCTGTGATCATTCTTAAATCATGTAGCAGTCCATTCCAGTTTCACACCTGTATTCTGCCGCCGGTCAAAGTTTAAAGGATATTTTTATGTAATTCAAATTTAGAGAAAGGCATTAACTTGTATATTCCAAATTAATTCAATCGTGCAAGAAATCACAATATGATGTTTTACGTCGTAATTAAACACTTGATTTTTAGAAACAACAGATTTTTCATAATTTTAACATAATACAGGTAATTAATTGCACATAATGAGAGTGAACAACAAGACAAAACCGGAAATATGTCATATTTAAATCAAATTTTAGACGTATTGACTCTTTTCCACAAAAAATTATAAATTGATTCGAAAGACTGTTATTCTATCTGGTAAAGCTATTTTTTTAAATTTTGAGAAAATATGTTTATTTTTAGTACAATAAGGTTTTAGTACAAAATTTTGTATTATACCACATACATTTTAAATCATATAATCATGCAGTAAAATAAATCAATAAATTATTTGGTAAAACTATTTTCAGAATTTTAATTAAAGTTCTAATAAAATCGTAAAAAAAGATCCGCGCCCTTGTTTTGTGACAAAAATTCAGTTTGTCTGTTTATTCACGGTCTTACAAACTAATATATTGAAAAAAATAACATTTTTGTTTTACTTAGACATTTTTAAAAAAAAATTATGATCAAACAATAATTACATAAACTACATAATTTTAATTGTTTTATCATCACGAGTTTTAGCATTTTTGAATGTGGGTATTTATCAAAGCAAATTTGGAATGAAATAAAATCGATATTGAGTCGTTATGTTAAAATGCTGGTATGGAGAAAAATTAGTCTTTCTCATCGGAACCATCCTGTACCGTTGCAAGGGTGCAATCGCAAGATTATCGTTCGACGAAACTTAAATTCTCGGCCGCTGGTTAAAGGCTCTTAAAGAAATCATTTCTGTCTTGTATTATGTGAAAAATTTCAATGATTATTTTCAATTGTTACTCCAAGCACGTAGCTAGTTTATTCTAGGTCAATAACCTTCAGTTAATATTAATTTTATAGAATAAATGAGATACCTTTCCTGTGTTTTCTTTGAATGATTATTATAAGTTTTCTTCTATTGTCATGGGTGCTTTTGCGCTCCTCTTAATTTCCACAAGTGTTCGTATTTCCGTCTCGTGTTTTCACCGAGTCTCTTCTCTTTCAAAGGAAATGTCACCTGAAGTTCACGAGCATCATGAAACCTTAGCGTCCTTGTCAGAAATAATAAATAACACCAACTGAGAGGAGAAAGGAGTGTCTTGATTTATTTTCTCTAATGTTAATTCTTTTGTGAACAATCATGATAAAACTCGATTTTCTTTAATTTTTTATTAAATGATTTTGGTGATAATTTTAAGATTGGATTGTTTCACAGACATTCAAATGTAAATTGTCATCAAACCACTCTGCGCCATTTTATTTTTGAAGAGAAACTTTCTTTACCGTTGTGATTTGAAGAAACTTTCTTTACCGTTGTGATTTGAAACTCGATGAAACCAAAAGCGACACTAAAAAGAGACAAACACATACATTTAGCCTGCGAGATAGAATAATCGGTCTCCTCTTTGTGCGGTGCTTCTTATTCTTCCCACTCTTGTCTACATTAGTTTTCGGAAGGTTTTACTTCAACCGCAATAATTTTTTGAACTGCAGACAATTTTTGAAGCGAAAACTTCTTTAGCATTTGAAATTCGATGAAACGAAAAATAGGGACACTAAAAAGAGACAAACATTTACATCTAAAGGATTTAGCATGCGATGGATTGAGATTGTATAATCGGTCTCCTCTTTTTGTGGGGTGTTTCGTTGCCTCCCCACTCTTGTCTACTTTAGTTTTCTGAAGGTATCACTTCTACCACGTTTGACCTGCACCCAGTTTTTGAAGTGAAAATTTCTATAGCAGCGTTGTGATTTGAAACTCGATGAAACGAATAATAGGGACACAAAAAAGACACAAACATTTACATCTAAAGGATTTAGCATGCGATTGATTGAGATTGTATAATCGGTCTCCTCTTTGTGCGGTTCTTCGTAGCCTTCCCACTCTTGTCTACTTTAGTTTTCTACAGGTTTCACTTCTAACTAGTGTGAACTGCACACATGGTTTTCTTTTTAGGTCCTGATTCTAGGTGCGTTTCCGTTTTCTACCAAATCGTAATAATTTGACAAACTTAGCAACATGATAGTTGTCCTCTTCTGCTGACTACAATTTGTTAAAAAGCTGAAAATGACTTAGAATCGGTATTTAACGGAGCCTTTCAACTGTAAAAAAACAAAATGGCGCTGAATGCTTATTTGATAACAATGTTATGTGTATTTGAATTTCTGTGAAACAATCCATCCTCGGCATCATTTTCGGCATCCACCGGTATTTCATGTGCTGGTTTGGATATTTGGTATCATTAACATAGAAACTTATTTTTATGTTAATGATTTAAATATTTATTTTGTTCACTAAACGCATTTTTCAAAGTGTGCCAGCTCTGTGGGGCTGGGGAAAATTTTACTTAGTAAGAATGTGCTTTTATTTTTTCAGTAATTTTAGTTAGAAAAAACGTAAGGTGAGACATTTTTAAAACATTTATATGTTTGCTTTCAAAATTTTGAATTTTTTTTATTTTTTTTTATATGAAATGCCTCACAAGAGTCCCAGCTGCTCCCGTCTGGAGACAGTGATACTATGGCATCCCCAATTGGGGTATGTTGTGAGGCTGAAGGTAGTGGGGAGGGGAAGGAGATGGGGAAGAGGAAGGTGGGGAAGTACCTGGCTATTCAGATCTGGTCACTAAACACGGCTAAAGCCATTTCAAGCAACGTTTCAATTCTGAATGGTGGTCTTACACCAGGGCGATACTGATAGTATCTTCCACTCTGGAACGTGCCGCAAATATACTATATATTATTTTAAATGAATAAATTGTGAAATAACACAAATTAATCAAATAAAATTTATTTGCGCACGCCGGGTTCGAACCCGCGACCTTCGGATTGTGAGTCGAGAGTCTTGCCTCTGGACCACGGAGGCCGTCAGATGGCCGTAAATATCAAAAATTATACGTTTATTTCGAATAATTTGGAAAGATTTTTCAATTTTTAAACACGATTTTAAGTTTGCAGATGCGTTCAGAAATATTTCAATCTTTTGAATTTTATTGCAAAGCGTAAATATTTTAACCTTTCGCAAAAATAAGCCAGAGGCCTGGTGGGTCAAAGTGTACATTCAGATTCATACACTAGGAACACTCTCAACATACCTGTTTTCCTTCTCAAAAATTCCTCTGCTTAAAAAGACAGCGTCCAGCAACCAAGTTTTCTAAGAAAATTCTAACAATTTCCTTCGAGCTGGCCACGCAGAAGCTAACAAAATATTAAACTCATTCCATAAACAAACAAAAAAACAGTCTTACACATGTACACATAAAATTAAAGATATCACATTAAACGAGAAACGTAGCTTCCCGTGCGTAACGTTACACAAGTGAATGTTTCTCCTATCTGTTCCGACATTAGCTATTCTTGTCCCAGCGAGAGATCGTCCATGACACCCTCGTTCTAGTATCTTCTGTCTTTTTCCTTTTCAAACAAAACGCGTGAGAAGGAAGAGGACGAACGTCGATGACGTCCGTACGAGCTCTCGTGGAACTAGTTTATTACCTCTCTCCACGTTCATTGCCGCATGAGCTCGCAAAAAACATCCCTCGAATTAGAAGTCGGAACAATTGGGATTATTTATTTAAGAGTTAAAGAAATTTGGCGGAAAGGGTTCGCGAACATGTTGTTCGTCTCATACGTTTTTTGTAGCCCGTTGTTTCGTAATTTCATTACTTTCCAAGTCATGTTGATGTTGATGCTGTTATTGTGGCCATTTTCTAGTTTCCCTTTCCTAGAAAACTGTACACGGGTGTATCACACGACAAGTGACTTGGTTCAAGGATTTTTTTAAAGTTTTGTCGACAGTTATACATATCCAAAGCGTTCACACGTACAATTACATAGAATGTGGTTGATACTATCACTAATTATGTATGCACATGTTATATTATACAAATAAAAATCTCTGGTCACGATTTTTGTTCGAGATAAACTCCGAAACTACTTAACTGATTTTGATGAAATTTGGCCCACAGTGTGTAATTTGGTCCAACTTAAAATATAGTGTATTTTATATCGATTATTGACCTCAATATTTATGATAGTGAATTAAACGTTCATTAAATGTGTTAAAGCACAATACTTTGTAATTATTTGTAAGTTTCATAAGTGTCTAACAGATGATGGTGTGAGCTAGTTATCTAGATTGGGTAACCATCCATTGTAGTTGGCTTTGTGTTTAGATTTCACGTCACAGCAATGCGTGGCCGGGTAAGCTAGTATATATATTTATATACATTATATTAGTTTGCACACGTACGTACAAACGAACATACATATATACACACACATACATACAACACATACATACAACACTTTCATATACATACATCACATTCAATACCATACATTACAATGTAATGTCATAACTTTTTATCATAACAATTTTTTTATGTCATAACAATAATGAAATACATGGAAGGGCTAAGTCATTTTGTGATCAGTGGAGCTATGACCCTTGAATCACATCGGTAACGAAAAACTATGAAGATTCGTAATGTTATTTTCAACAATAACGTATTGAAGAAATCGAGCTTAAGGTCAGAAAAGTATCATGCCTTCCCCGCCCACGCCTCCTTTGTCGCACTACGTTCATTGTCAGTAACTGTGCGAGGATGGGTCGAATCAAAGTTCAGGCCGGCAAAGTTTGGCGTGTAGGTACACCAAATCAGCCTTTCGTTTATGTTTTTTTTTTTATTAATAGTTTGGAAAGTAGTGGTTCAAGCGGGAAATTGGTGAATTTCATCAAAGAATCCACTAATAAGAGCATTTTAATTTGGATACTGTCGCCCCGGGAACCAATTATTGGATAATCAACACCTCTGCTGTAGGTTACCTCAAGTGGTAGACTGTGTTTGGTAAAGCAGGGGGCTCTGGTTTATCGGGTGTCGTGTCCAGGTCTTGGCGGCGGTTGTGCTTGTCTTCCAGCGTGGCTGCAAGCCAGATCTGGAGAGGCCGGTTTGGAGAGACCCTTTTACCTCTCCAAGTGGTCTCCAGCGACCCATTGCCTTGCGCCGCAGCGGGAGGGATGGTTTCATAATTCGTCACTCCTGTACACCCTAGATTCCTACCCACTCCTCTTGCATTTTTCCTTCCCAGTACTTCTACTCTTTCCTTTCCCTCAAAAAAACTCTCCACACACCATATCCAAGGTAGGCCTCCACACTGAGGGAAATTGTTTTCATTTTATTATTTAGTCGTGTTTAATGAAACAAATTTAAATTTGAAAGAATTCAATTCAGGGTGTCGTCCGCCTAAGCCGTATTTGGTGACCAGAACTGAATAGTCAGCTACTTGTCCATCTTTCTCCTTCCCCCCACACTACCTACAGCTTAACAACATACATACCATACCATAGTCTCTCTGGCTCCGGACGGTTGTGTGGGGACTCGTGCGGTTTCACATAATTTTTTTAAAAATATAAGCAATTTTTCCAATACATCCAGCATAGGCTCACAGACGTTAGTAAATTCGATTACAGGAATCAAGTTTCCGTTCGGCGTGTCTTCAGTTTGCTTTGAAAGAAAATACCTCCTGTGGAAAGGTTCCTGAAGCACTGGGAGTACAGATGCGGAGGTGTTAAAAGCTTATTAGTAAATTTCTGCGATAGATTGCTTAACAAAATATTGAATAAATTTATTTGATTTTTTTTTAAATGTGTGTAGATGCTTTTGTAAGCTCTAAATTTGTCTTTAATAAATACCGTTTCATTTTCTACCTAATGATCATTTTGGTTCTTTCATTATGTTATTTTACTGCTACAACCATGATGGGCGATTTATATGATTTTTTTTCCTCCACCTTCCATAAAGATCGTCTTTTCATTTGGAGTCGTGAGAATAAAAAGGACATCTTCACATTATTTTGCCTAACTGTATTATGTGGAAATACTGTATGTTCATTCCGTTTTATATTGAAGCGAAAACTTCTTTAGCACCGTTTTGATTTGAAACTCGATGAAATGGAAACGAGCATCACTAAAAACAGACGTATGTATCTATAAGATTTAGCCTGCGAGAGAATGAGATAGACCAATCGTTGTCCTCTTTGTGTGGTGCTTAAAGCCTATCGGCCTCTTCTTTGTACGGTGCTTCGTAGAATAAAATGTAAAATAATGTTTAAACAATATTATAATACTCTGCATTCGTTTCATTCTCAGAAAACAAAAAAGTTTCGTTACCGCGTGTGAATTGCACATTCTGTTTTTTTTTTTTATATTACTAAAATACTATAATCTGTTTATTACCAATTGTGAATTTGGATTCCAAACCGTTCGATATTGTGAATTTCGTATGTATTTTTGATTATTTTTTCACCGCAACGGCAAATTACACAAGCTCTAATGTTATTTATGGTTGTATTCAAGATATTGCCATCTTTATATTGTTGATTTAGTAACACATTATTTCTTAGCAAAATAATTTGTAAAGCATCTGTGGCGACTCATTATGTGGCGAACCGACTATATTCGTAGTGGTATCATTTTTTCACGTATGCTGGCCACACCGGAGCCCCGAGAAAGTTCGAGAAAACGCCAAGCCCGTCATTGCGGTTTCTGTATAGGGGTCGATAACACATGTATTTTGTCAATCTAAATCCTTCTGATAATTGTTGCGGTTGATAATTTAACCTGTACCTAATATGTTAAAGTTATAAATAAATGCAATCACTATCGCCAAGTGTTATTATTAGCGACCTTACAGCATGGTATATTCCTGGTAAGTTATACTATACCATCAGCTATACATCGATTTTCATATGGGTCCTTAAATATTTTCCATACGAAGGTCGGTTTGACAAAAAAACATTGTATAAAACGCCCGTAAGAATGTTTTGTTCGTAAGACTGTGAGTTTAGTTAACGCAAAACACACGCACCGGTTTTTTTATCGGTTTTCGACGGCCGATGCTAATTTGTAAGGCGATACACCTACTCGTACACAACCTTGCACAGAAAAGTAAAGTTCACTCCGGTTTGCAGCGCACCTATTATGGGACTTTTTTGCGCAGTGTCTCTGTTTTTTGTCGATTTCTTACCGTTACCAAGACAAAAGAACGCCGGGCTTACACAGGATCCTTTCAAAGGACCATCATTAAAAGTAATGAATTTTTCCGGGGCGTGTGGCTTTACACTTACATTTAGTCGCGGCATTCAGAATTTCTACCGTTTTATAACATGTTTCACTTGAACACTTTAAGTTTTAAAGTTTCTAAGAAAATGTATGTTATTTTTAAGATAATATTTATACATTTGCCACGCCGAAACGCTAATTATATGAAATTTTCATGATGGAAAAAAATCGCAAAATAAGCTCCGAAAATTATTATAAAAACGTTTTTTCTATTATTTTACTAGCTATAAATATTAAAAATTCACAGTGTTTCTTTAAATGCTAAGTAAGATTTTTTCCACGCGTATTTTGCTCTATTTTAAACGAGTCGTGTTTTATTAAACCTTTAACACAATTTTCGCTTAAATATTATCGTTTAAATACTAGCGCACTGCCTGTAACATTCATATCTACAAATCACCTTTTTTTTTTCCCTTTTTTTGAGCGCTTAATGCCGGACCTTAAGGCGCCGCTTCCCCGCTCAAAAAGAAGAAAATGGACAGATATGTAATTACGATTGGACAGAGCGCGCTAATATTTTAAATGATAAAATTTAAGCGAAAATTGGGAAAATGTTTAATAAAACATGACTCGTTTTAAATAGAGTAAAAATCTCATGGAAGGCGTCTTAAGTATAATTTAAAGAAACATTGTGAAATTTTTTCACAACTATACTAATAACTTGTAAAATAATAGAAACAGACGTGTTTTTAATAATTTTCGGAGCAAACTTTGCAATTTTTTTTCTATCGGGAGAATTTCATATAATTTGCGTTTCGGCGTGGAACGCGTCTAGGTATTATCTTAAAAAATAACATATTGATTTTTAAAGAGCTTAAAAACTTTAAATATTTAAGGGAGATATGTAAGAAATCGGTAGAAATTCGGGTAGCTGTGGCTTGAGTGCTCTTCAGAGAAATATTATCTTTGGTGATTTTATAACCTTAAAAATTTAAATGATTAACACCGCTGCATAATTCTTTTCACTTGGAAACTTGTTGGAACACTTCAAAATGCATTTATCTAAAGTTAGTTATGTAGGAACAGCAACGAAATAAGTCGGTTTGAGAAACCTATGAAATTTACTACGAATTTCTTGCCAAGAACTAAAAATGTTAAATCATTCTATCCTGTTTTACCCCAAAAGCACTGCGCTTGCCAACATTTAATTAAATACCTAAAAATATATATTTCCGCTTCGAAATATGTTTTACACCGAATTGGTGATAGGATATTTATAAATTTTTGATACCACATTGAACCGGTATCAATTTACATTTTAATTAAAGTATCTTCCAATTCATATTGAATTCGAAATTCAATTCCCTGTTTATCAAAAAATGGTTTCAACATGAAATTAATAATCACATCCCAATATCGAACTAATAATGACTGACCACAATTACCCAGGAAACGTGCGGAAAATGATTTCAACAAGGGTTATAATCAAATATGAAATTCAGTGGAAATAAAACCACCAATAAACTACTCCCAATGAATTAGGTTAACTTTCTCTGCTGCCGTTATTATTGTACGCATTTTAACCATCAGTCCGTCCCGTTCTTTTTTTGTTTATGGCACCAGCAAAATCCTTCTAAAATCCTAGTAAAATCACCTTGTGGTTTTACATCTTAATATATATTTCTTCTGTCCGTGTGTGTCACTGAACTCCTCCAAAACGGCTGGACCGATTTTGATGAATTTTTTTGTGTGGGTTCAAGGGGATTTGAGAAAGGTTTAGATTCACAATTTGGTCCACTGGAAAATGTT
Organism: Glyphotaelius pellucidus; assembly: GCA_936435175.1. Lineage (NCBI taxonomy): Eukaryota > Metazoa > Arthropoda > Insecta > Trichoptera > Limnephilidae > Glyphotaelius > Glyphotaelius pellucidus. The sequence goes on along the minus strand of OW386542.1, from coordinate 41,589,760 downwards.
CTTTAAATAAATTTTTTTATTTCTAAGGAGTTGTTGATTTTAGAATGTTTTACATTGGATCCGGCAGACTGCACCATCACAGTATAGAATTTTCAATATTATTCTATTTCAATTTTAGTTTGTCCCGACAGTTGTGTACAGGACAACGTCTGTCGGGTCTGCTGTAAATAAATAAAATAAATTGTGGAAAATTCCAGAACACTCTCAAATGTTGTCCCGAGCGAAGCCGGGTAACCCAGCTAGTCTATATATAATCCGTTATGGAATCCGTTTATAATGACATCGAAGGGAAATGACAAACACGTCATGCTAAGCGGACGTCATACAAAGCATCTTGTAGAAAATAAACAACCTCCTTTTTTTGTTAGGTATAAATGTATGTATTTATTTTAATAGAGAGAAACACAGCATATTAACGTCTTCGGGCGTCACGTGACCGTCCCGAACACTACCAAAGGTGTTAGGAATCATGTCGGTCACTATAACCGACATAATTTTCCGTGAAATTAGGTCATAATTTATAAAAAAATAGGTAATAACGACATGTCACTATAAGCGAAATCATTATATCCGACTTTGTTATAATTTTATATGAAAACCAAACTTCGCTGTGTAATTACGTCATATTTAAGCGGTTGGTCAATATAGGCGGAGTCATAATAAACAGATTCTACTGTATGTATATAAATCAAAATGTGTTTGTGGATTATTGAGATGTCTGTATTAAGCATAGGACATGTTTGAAACTTTCAAAATACCTTCTTTCAACCCCCGCGAAAGTTTCTGGATTATTACAACCACAAGACAATACATCTGACTAAGTTTTTCAATCATAACAAAAATTCTTGCGAAACTTTCAAAAACTTGAGAATGACATTTGGCAAAACGATGATTGTTAAATCAACTTCAATTTTCAATAAGTTTTGATGGGGGCGGTCAAGGTCTGAAATGACGGTCAGAGGAATTTAAAAAAAATACATTTTCTTAATTAATTAAAATAATTCGTAGGTATTTAGACGGTTGCAAGAATTTTGCCTTTGAACCGTTCAATTACAGCCTTACTTAAAAAAATCTAAAAAAGTTCCTAACCGTTAAACGGTGTTTTATTATCCATTTTATAAAGATTGTGCAATTTCAAATTTGATTTGGTACTTATTTAATAAACATATTTAACAGGTACCAACTTAATAATCAGATTATATAACATTATTTTTTAAATCTGGCAACGTCGTATTTCGCATTCCACGCATAAAAAAAAATAAACTCCGGTTGTGTCGTGTTATTACAAAAAAAAATGTGGTTTTCGTTTATTACGTGTTATTACAAAAAAATGTGGTTTTCGTTTAAACAATTATTAATGTATTAAGTTTATAATTGTTTAAGCGAAAACCACATTTTTTTGTAATAACACGACACAACCGGACTTTATTTTTTTTTTTATGCGTGGGATGTGAAATACGACGTTCCCAGATTTAAAAAATAATGTTTTATCGACTGGAGCGCTTTTTGCCACAATACGGCACTATTTAAAATACCTCGGATTGCTTTGCTGCCAATTTTGGCAAATTTTCCCTTATTTGTAAGTAATTAAGTAGAAGCTTACGATTTTATAATATCTTTTTTATAAATCCTAAGAATATGTGGTAACAATACAAGATAGGTGAATTCATTGGCTATATAGAACAGTTTGTATGTCTTCATATTAAAATTCGGAGGTATGATTGTTTTAATGTGGGCGGAAAATATTCAAAATGATTACCAAAAAATCTTGAGCAATCGGAGAAAAAAGTTTTAAATTGCACTGTCGCTCCAGGGGTAATTTTATAAAATTTAAAACACGTTTATTTGTAAGGAATCTAGTGTTCATTAAAGTATAATTTATGTTCGCATGCGAACACGCGAATTGAATGCTGTCTTTCACGGAGTCGAGATTGAATTTTTCATCACATCAAACATCCATCGATTCGATTTATACCTCCGCACCCAGTCTACGTTTCGCCATAGACAAGTCTTGGAGGAAATAATATAATATTATTTATATTCCGTAGAGTTAGTTATGTTTCAGTTCGATAAACACGTGAATATCACAAGTATTGAGATCATTAAAACTATGCTTTGGATAAACTGAAGCTTTTCCTATCGTATCCATTGAGTAGAATTAAAATTAATTTGTTCTTAATTCATATATAAAAAAAATGTTTCTTTTTTTGTCCCTTATGCGGTCCCTAAACCATTCATCAGGTTCCTATGAAACTTTGATGAGTTGTTGTGCGCACGTCCGCGATGATTTCTATATATATTGGGGTGAGCTTTGGCTTTATGAAATTATCTCCTATACTGTTCATCCGATTGCGATGAATCTTTGGTGAGTTTGTGCGCACGCCCGCAAACTTTTCTTTATATACTGGTGAGCTCTGGCGTTATGAAATTTGTATAAAAAATTTCAACAGGTGGCATGTGAGCTGTTTGAAAACTGAATGTACCAGGACTGAATGTTGGGGGCACGCGTTAGGAGGAAGGGTCACGGGAGGGGAAGGGGAGGCGGATGGGGAACGGGACGAATGGGAAAGGACACGCAGGGAGAAACAATTTCTTTAGTAAGTTCATTGCAACGCATGCCGAGAACTTGCTAGTTACTTTAGGAAAAATGTAAATGTAAACATTTAAAAAATGATTTTTTTGTTAGAAACATGAACTCATACAAAAAGCAGCTTTTTGAAAATATTATTTTATGGCAAACGTTACTTGTGGCAGTTTCTCTTAAATATATTTTTTTCTTATAAAATTACTAGCAGATCCGGCCATACGTTGCTGTGGCTAACGAAACACAATGCCGTTACCCAACCTTTATAACCAACGCCGTCTGTTAATTTGCATACATATCAAATACACACCGCCCGCATGCCAGCCGCTGCCCGCTGCCTGCTTGCAAGCCCGCTCCCTTTATTTATATATTTCAACCAATTTACACAAAACCTTGACAAATTATATGTACATTAAAAACCTTCCTCATGAATCACTCTATCTATTGGTGAAAACCGCTTAAAAATTCGTTGCGTAGTTTAAAAGATCTAAGCGTACCGACAGCGTCTTCATTTTATACTATGTAAAGATCACAAAATAAATAAAAACCACCTTCACGCTTGAAATCGCGACCTCTAGGCTTCGTTTGCTATGAAATATTTATATATATATTTTTATTGGCTGTCATCTTTATCTACGATTGCAAGATTCAAACCCGAACTAAATGCTATCTAGATTTTTTTTATATGAATACCGCACAAGCGTCCCAACTGCTCCCGTCTCGAGCCAGTGAGACTATGGCATCCCCAATTGGGGTATGTTGTGAGGCTGAAGGTAGTGGGGAGGGGAAGGAGATGGGGAAGAGGAAGGTGGGAAGTACCTGGCTATTCAGATCTGGTCACCAAACCCGCTTAAAGCCATTTCAAGCAACGTTTCAATTCTTACACCAGGGCGATACTGAGAGTATCTTCCACCATGGAACGTGCCGCAAATATATGTACAATATATTATTTAAAATAAACAAATTGTGAAATAACACAAATTAATCAAATAAAATTCATTTGCCACGCCGGGATTCGATCCCGCGAGCTTCGGAATGCGAGTCAAGAGTCTTAACGCTGGACCACGCCGGCCGTCAAATGGCGCTGTACGGCATCGATAACGTTTGAATTTCTGTGAAACATCTGGGCCTTAGAGAATACCTTCTAATTAGCTGTCAGTGTTGTTAATCAGTAATCTTAAATGAAGTCGACTTCTCGTCAGCCTTACAGTACTAATCACATTGTTTAATAGATTGAAGATAACTTGAAGATAACTTGTCTCAGCCGAGAAGTATTGGAACGAAATTTCCAAGATACGCCCGATAACCGGTTGCCTGAATGTCACCAGCACTGATCGCTTTTCATCGATATCTCTCAAGTGTTTTTTCGCACTTCATAAAAAATTAATATTCCCAGATCGTGTGACCTTAATAATTACTTGTTACTAACTGCACAGTGCCAATTTCACTAAGGCGTGGGGGAAAGGATAAAAGATAAAAAGAGTTTTGTGAAGTGAAAATTCATTTAGCACCGTTGTGATTTGAAACGGAAACGAGCGACACTAAAAAGAGACAAACACATGCATCTATTAGATTAGGCTTGCGAGAAAATGAGACTAATCGGTGACTATCGGCCTACTCTTTATGCACTGCTTCGTAGAATAAAATGTTAAATAGTTTTTAAACTTGGTAATATTATAATAAATAAACCCTACAATTATCATATTCCTGATACTCTGCATTCGTCTCATTCTCTCGACTTTTCGACTTTATTTTTCTGAAGGTTTCACTTCTACCGCGTGTGAACTGCACATATAAATTTTTTTAAGTGAAAATTTCGTTAGCACCGTTGTGATTTGAAACTCGATTTAACGGAAACGAGCGGCACTAAGAAGAGATACATATACATCTATAGGATTTAGCTTGCGAGAGAATGAGATAGCATTAAAATATTTATTTATTCACGGGTACTCGGTTCCAATATAATACGATAAATCCATGGTCCCACTCAAGCCTCCATTAGAGTAGTGGTATAAAGTGCCTGATTCAGCCGCCAGACATCCTGAACCAAGGGTCGAATCCAACGAAATCCAAAAAATAAATATCTTCATTTTTGTAAAGTCAATATCCAATCTTCAAACCGCTCCAAAATGAACAGGCAAATTAAAATAAAAGCGATATCTAGTGACTCCGAAGAAGAAAACACAAATACTAATACCTTTAATTCGACCTCAAAAATATGGAAAAAATGATTCTTCACATTGATAAAAAAAATTGCTTCGGAGTCTCCACACTCTTGTCTTCTTCAGTTTTTCTGAAGGTTTCACTTCTACTGCGTGTGAATTACACACTGATTTCTTTCAATTCCAACGTTTATTTCTAATTTCTTTTGAAGTGAGAATTTCTTTAGCACTGTTAAATTCGATAAAATTAAAAAGCGACACTAAAAAAAGACAAATACGTACATCTTTAGGATTTAGCCTGCGAAGAATGAAATAGAATAATCGGTCTCCCCTTTGTGCGGTGTTTCGTAGCCTCCCACCTTGTGTATGTAGTCTGAATGTTTCATTTCTGCTGCGTGTGGACTGCACACAATTTTTTTCGTGTTTTTCTTTGTTTGTTGGAAATTATAGTTGCAAAGCAAATAATTATTACACCGTGAGAGTGTGTAGGTGATCTTATAGAGCGCTCTTACATTCATCTTGTAACCCTACCTCTTGTACTCCAAAATAGGCGATTAAATTGCATGTCAACTGGTATGTCGTCATTTGTTTGGATTATTGTAGCGGGATATGCGTAAATAACCACACCAAATCCGAAATGCCAAACAAATCAAGTCAATCAATCATTCTTCAAACATATTCAAAACATCTTCAAAATCTTCATTTGCTCAAGTGTTTTGATTTCGTTAATTGCCGAATAGTTTACTCAAATTCAAGCCTGATTGTAATTTACAATACGTATCGCCATTTTACAGCATTACAAATGAATGGCAGTTTTAGTTGTTGTCAAAAAGTCCTAGCAAACATTTGCATGCTTGCACAAAATGTTCAACTGCCCGGAATTAGTAAAGTTGTTCGGCTTTGAGAGAGACCAAAAATTCAATTTTCAAAGGAGGTTTCTTGTAAGGAGCAACTTCTATGCTGATTATTTGTATTGCGCTTAGAAACCGACATTTTTTCGAATTTACGAATTTTTGACGATTTTACTTATTGAATAAAACAGTGATATTGAGTGTCATTACTCAGAGATAAAATCTTGCTATGTTCTAAAATCGTTATTGGACTGATTCCTTTACTTTTTCTAACATTTAAGCGGGGTTACAAATTCTTGCTTTGCTATTTACAGCCATTCTTAAATTAATTTCGTTGGTATTTTCCATATTTGTAACTGTTTCATTGAAAATAAGGTTTATTTTTTAAATTTTTTCTTTATTCGTTGCGTTACATAGTTGATGATTTTTCGAAGGAGGTCAAAATGGATTCAGTTCCTCAGCTGGCTGAGTCTTCCATCACGACACAAATAAAATTTTCCGCTTATTGTGGTGGTAGTAGGAGATTTTCAAATATTGTCAAGTTATTCGTAACCCGAGAATATTTGTCTTTCTTTACAAAAACAAAACTAAATGAATCTCCCTTTGCTTTATTATTTACACATGTTCGTAACTTCTATTTACTATTTTACGCTATTTATTATTTACACAATTCTCTTTTCTCATATTACAGTTCATTACTCATGCTATAAGTTACACCATGTGAAAACCGATGACATTCATGATTATATTAAATAAATAAAACACACTTCATTATAATTATGCAAGCAATGGGTCTTTAAACTCCTCAGGCTCTCTGAGTTCAATGCTCAGAGCTATATTACTGATTCATGAATCTAACTTTGTGCTAAAACAAATATCAGAAATAATGGCAATCCGACACATATCTCAATGAAAAATCAATTCCACTAACGTTAATGGTTGGTTTGTGCGGCATCGGAGGACTCCGGAATATTCCATCCACACTTAGATCAATTTCAGTAATTTTCGTAATTTGAAACTTGCACAATCCGTTGTTAAAGTTTACACAGTCAGAGGTAAATTCAGAATTAATTAGCAAAATTCAAAACCACAGAATGATATGATAATATATTATTAAAAAAGTTCGAACTGCATTGTTTATGCAAAAATGACAAGCGAATATGAATTAATTAATAATAATTACTTTTTTTAATAGGAAAACATATTATAATGCATAACCACACACTTCACCTCGTTCTTCAATTACATAATGGATACTGTAACGATGTCACATATCGATAAAATATTACAAAGAGATTTACAAGCTTCTTGAATCACTGTGTTTATGAATAAATAGCATTAATTAGCATTCGGTTGTTACCTCTAATAGGATACCTTAAGACAAAAATATTTTAATTTTGTCAAGTATGGCTTTGTCTGCGTGTTGGTTTCAAAATATAATTGTTTTTATTTATTGGAGTTTGCTGTCGGCCTCTACGGGTTAAGTTTTCCCTGATAAAATAGAATATTCATTCTAGGCTCAGTTGTCCCATATAAAATCGGATAGACATTTATATAAGAAACACCATCTTCTAGATTGAAAATAAATATTCAGATGGAAATTCACGATCGCACCAATAAGATGGCAGCCAAAATAAAGTGTTAGTAATTCTAAAAAAATAGAAATATGAGATTGATAAAAACGTATGATGTGGCAATTGGTAGAGACGCCAGTTCCAGTAAGGCTACAGGATCTGGGTTCGAGTCCAAGTTGCGACTGTTACCTATTAATTTTCTGTTTCATATTGTCATTAAGAGTTGTTGACATTATGTTCCTGTTTGGCGGATGTAAATGCCTATAAAATAATACCTACAAAATAAGTGATGTTATTAACCCAGAACTCTGGTGAATGGCCCGGTTCTCAGAGAGTTTTTTTTCATTCGTTTGTTTTAAACCATCAAAGTGAAAACTTCTTTAGCACGGTTATGATTTGAAACTCGATGAAACGAAAAAAAACACAAAAAAAACAACACATACATCTATAGGATTTAGCCTGCGAGAAAACGAGATCGTCTGATGTGTGTCCTCTTTGTGTGGTCGGTTTTTTAGATTTTCACTGCCAAAAGTATTTTCGTTATTTGTTTTTGGGGTGTTGTGCCGTATTTCGCTACCTCTTTCTTTAGCCAACGTTTCGGACAGCTTTACAGTGTCCATCATCATCTTTTTTTTTATATGAAATACCGCACAAGAGTCCCAACTGCTCCCGTCTGGAGCCAGTGAGACTATGGCATCCCCAATTGGGGTATGTTGTGAGGCTGAAGGTAGTGGGGAGGGGAAGGAGATAGGGAAGAGGAAGGTGGGGAAGTACCTGGCTATTCAGATCTGGTCACTAAACACGGCTAAAGCCATTTCAAGCAACGTTTCAATTCTGAATGGTGGTCTTACACCAGGGCGATACTGATAGTATCTTCCACTCTGGAACGTGCCGCAAATATATTATATATTATTTTAAATGAATAAATTGTGAAATAACACAAATTAATCAAATAAAATTTATTTGCGCACGCCGGGTTCGAACCCGCGACCTTCGGATTGTGAGTCGAGAGTCTTGCCTCGGGACCACGGAGGCCGTCTGCCCTAATGATGGACACTGTAACGCTGTCCGAAACGTTGGTTAAAGAAGGAGGTAGCGCTACACGGCATAACACCCCAAAAACAAATAACGAAAATATCTGTCTCCTCTTTGTGTGGTGCTTCATAGCCATCCCACCCTTTAGTTTTTTGTTTGTCTTCTGTCTACTTTAGTTTTCTGAAGGTTTCACTTCTACCGCGTGTGAATTGCACACTCTGATTTTTGAATTGAAACTTCTAAAGCCCCGCTGTGATTCGGATTTCGGATGAGACGATAATGACGATTACTACACCTGCGATGCATCAGCTGCGCTCATTGACCGCTTTGTTTATGATGTCACTTTTAAAGGCTCATATTGGTTGAGATATGAAACGGAAATAACGATAGGTCTGCGCTCATTGGTCGCTTTGACCTCACTTTTCAAGTATTGGTTGAGATTGTTCTGTTAAGTTTAACTTCTACCGCGTGTAAAGCTGCACTTGATTTTTTTCTGTATGTTTTGTTCTTTTTCACATTTTCATTTAGATTTATTAGTATTATCTTCTTCTTCAATGATCTATAAATCACGCATTCCTACAGTTGTTTTTAAAGTTGCGAAATATATGTTTTGAAATTTATCATGATTTGAGAGAAATGTGTAACATTGTTGCAGGAGTCACCCAGAACGCCAAGGACCCTAAGCTGAACGACAAAGACTTTTCTCTGCAAAATGACGAAGTAAGTACCTACCCAATATTCCAACATTATTTTTATTGCTACATTGATTACATTTTGTATGTATATTTCATGTATTATAAAACAAAACTACATTTGCTACCTAAATTCGATTGTTTTAAATGTATTTGCATTCGTTGCCATTTGCGTTAGTTTGCGATTTTGTGAATGTCATTATTGTATGTTTTTAGGTTTTCACGGCCAAAAGTATTTTTGTTATTTATTTTTGGGGTGTTATGCCGTGTTTCGCTACCTCCTTCTTTAGCCAACGTTTCGGACAGCGTTACAGTGTCCATCATCAGGCTCATCTGCCGTGATGATGGATACTGTAACGCTGTCCGAAAGTTGGCTAAAGAAGGAGGTAGCGAAACACGGCATAACACCCCAAAAATTAATAACAAAAATTTTGTTATTGATTGATTTTTGGGATATTATGCCATGTTGCGCTTCTTCCTCTTTAAGGTGATACTTGTAATATGTTATTTCATAGATGGCGCCAGTTTAATGATTTTAAGAAAAGAGCTATGCTTTAAAATATTAAGATGAATTAATTGTTTGCGCCAGTACACATGCAATATGAATATGAATAAATAGTTTTGTCCATAAACAAACTCAAATCTTTCATAAAAGGCTTACAAATGTATTTATAATATGTGGGCGGTTCAATTCAACACCTTAAGTCACATTTCTGACAGCCTTGTAACGTCCATCATCGGGGTAAATGGGTCGTTCTTCTTTTTAACCTACATAAAGTTGTCTCCACCAGTTCGTGGAGAAAAATTCAACAGAATCACCAATATTATTATTTTATAATTACTCTAAAATCTACTCTACTAAAGACGTAACGACTGTGTGCATTTGAAAAAAATGTGTTTATATTTTTGTAGTAAAAATTACGTGACAGAGGTGTAACTCTTCGTGTACTTCATACAAATCACAGCTGTCTTCTGCCACCTCGACTTGCGTGTATTCTATAATGTTACAAAAAATAATATGATGATATAAAATATAAAACCATTTTTATACTCCAAAAGGTATAACCCATCAAGTAACAGCGATTATTATTTTTAATGATGTTTAATAAAATATTTTTAAAAATTTCAAAAACTTGTCTTCTACAATTTTTATGTCGCACGACATTTCTGTCACGAGGGTTTTCATTCAAAATAGGTATACACGCAGCTCGTGTTTGTCACCCCAATAGGCATTTTAGGCCTCCTTCCCCCCTTGCTACAATTTCCCCTCTGAGATCCAGAGAGATTCATTTATAGTAAAAACAAAATGTGACAGAGTGGTAAAAGTTATGTAGGTTAAAATGAAGAACAACTCAGATATCTTTTTGTATTTATTTTGTTATTATTCTTCTTTAAAGGTGTATTTTATTAATAAAACCTGCACGTAGTGTGCACTCGACAGTATAGACTTAACTTACTGAGAGTGTTAAGGTGAAGTTTTCATTAGTGTTCAGCAAACACTAATGAAAATATGGCGTAAAACTCTTTATTTTTTGCAAGCTTAGATTCACTCAACCTGGCACTCAACCTGGCACTCAACCCTTCTCAAAGAATACAATTTATAAATTAATTCAAAAATTTAATTTTCAATGCTCACATTCTGACTTAAGATCTTTCATGTTTATACACCTATTATAATAAATAGTACATCAGATTGTGACCTAATTTTTTAATTTCCAGCTGCCTTTTTGCTTGTGACTTGATTATTCTTGTAACAATTACACCTCACCACAGAAAAACTTTGACATAAACAAAACTGCTTAACTCATTAGCAAAAATATTTAATTTCCATAAATATTTTATTTACGTAACCTTTTATTTAAAAATCTTTGACGTAGGTAACCTATAAAAAATTCTCATGCATTTTTTCATAATTTTCATGCAACACACGTTTATATAATTATATTGCTTTGCCTATCAATTATTTAATCCGCAAAATTTTAGTTATATTTCAAAAAATACATTTTGAAGTTAAACTTCTTTACGCACACTTGACTTGGGGAGTAAGCTGGTGAATGCGTGACGAGAGCTTTACGAAAAGTGTGATCGGGCGAGGCGAACAAAACGCACGCTTGACTTGGGAAGTAAGCTGGTGAATGCGTGACGAGAGCGTTACGAAAAGTGTGATCGGGCGAGGAAAACGAAGCATAAAGAAGTTTTACTTCAGTTGTGTGGTCTAAAGCACACTCGTTTTTTTGTTAGTAAAATACATGTTCTCAGTGATGAATGAATGAGTCATCACCACCTTAACCAAGCATACAATCAATTCAATAGTCTCCTAATCTGTGCCAGGGTAGTTTGGTTGAATTGAGTGCCTAGTACACATAGTATATTCAAACCTCATTAACTCTAAGATTAAAGAATATATATTATATTTATATTTGTAAAATACATGTTCTAATTTATAATGTACGGAATCGTGGTGACTCATTACCACCTTACATACAATCCATATGGCTAGCCAACAAAGTTTATTGACCTGTGCTATAAGGTGGTCTGGTTGAGGTGCCTAGTACAAAAATATTCATATCTCAATACTTCTAAGTTTTAAAAAAAGACAGTAGAGTTTGTTTCCGAGAAAAAGGTTTATTCACTTTTAAACATTCTAATTTACGGAATTACATAATCTACACACAAATTTTAATCACCATCACCTTTTAATCTTTGATTATGTTTTTACTCAACATTTAATTCAAATATTGACAAAATGTCTTCCACTACGCAGCATAGTGGACGGTATTATACAGAAAAAAATAATATTGGCATAATAATAGATATTAAAAATTGGTTGCCTGTAAAGTCGGTTTACGGACGATAATTTTACGTGATAACGCCATATGATAACGATGGAGTGGAAGAGAGATAGATGCGTCACAAGCCGAACGCTCAGGCACAACGCTTGTTCCACGCCCTCGCTTTCACGCTCGGCTCAGGTGGAACGTGACAATGAGTCATGCTTTTTCGTGAATACAGCCGGCGTTCATCGATTTATAAGACGTTATCACGTCAAAACATGTTTAAAAAATATTGGGTTAATATTCGGTATAAAAAACGTCTTTGTTAATAATTCGCAGAGCAATAAAAAAACAATGGTCTCGTTGTAATGTAACTCTTGACAAATTTTGCACAGACCCTTTTAAATTACTTTTCAAGGATAACAAATTTTTTATAATCTTTTTGCGACTGTTACGTTTATTTTTACCAATTTACATTTGCGACATATGTAGCGATTAACAAAATTACAACAAAAAAGTCGCACACTGGGTGTAAAACCATTGTTAATGCAAAAACACAAATATTTTAATGTCAATGTAAAAAATCTGTGATTGACGCGTTTTTGATAGTGAATGAAAAGTTCAATAATAATCATTAAAATTCACACATTTTTTCAAACCGCAAAAAATTGACCAAATCTAGTTCAGATTTATATTACTTTTATTTCCTACAGTTTTACACTCAATTCGATATGCATTTTTAATATTTTATCAAAAATGCCAAAATTTAAATAAATAAACTTAGAGGTTTTTGTCGAAAATTTGATTCAAAAAAGTCTGAAAAAATACGGTCGCCTTAAGAGATTAAGTCCATGGTTCAATTCTTAGATGCGGCCGTATCTTTTTTCGATTTTTCTGTTCCAATTTTTCTATTGAGAGTCGCCAATATTGTCTTCCGTGATTAAATATTACAATTTAAGGTAGTAAAAAAAAATTTAAAATGTATTTTGGTTTTACCGCGATGTTTTGTTTTTATTATCATGTCAACAAAATGTTGATAACAATTCTCTTTTACAATAGTTTTTTTATGAAATTCTCTTTTTAAATAGTTTTTTTAAGATAAATGTGATTTTTGCATTCTTTATCGCATCCAATCGTTTTGTATGCCCGTCTTGTAATCAGTTCTCAATGTCAATTATTGAAAGTTGATTACAAATTTTTTACATATTATCTCAATCAATAATTTTATAAGCGTCATCTTAGTTCTCTTCAAAAAACATTTATCATCACCCTTTCTATTCGTTCTTATTATTTTTATTATTTCCAATTATTTTAATAAAAAAATAGATAATTATATTATGTTATCAGATTAATTAATTGATATGAACTTTGATTGATTATTATGTGACAATCTACGTGGTGAGAAAAATTGTACTTTAAATTAACAACATTAAATCATTTATGAGACCGGTTTTTATTTAAGTGATAAAATTTCATCGGTTTTAAACCCCGGCGTCGTGGACTCAATTTCTATGCTAGCTAAGTCCGCCATTATTACGCAAGTAACACTTTCCGCTTCTAATTGTGTTTGTAGGAGTTTTTAAATATACGTTGACATAGCACTAGAACACTCTCCATACTTCCGCTTCTCAAAATACACTGGATGAATTCAACGACCTCAAAGGGAATGTCACTTCCACATTCCACCTTCTGCGCTTCTGAAGGTCATTTTGTTCGTGCTAAAAAAATAAAAAGTTCGTAAATAAAAAGTTTGTAGTAGGAAGGTAGGTACCTGAACTTTGGTTCCATCGAAAATCAATCCAACTCTCACGCTCACACAAAAATGCTTATTTCGTTTGTGAATCTATCTGAGTTTGTAACTCTGGTTCAATGAATTCGGAATTGTTTTGAATTTAAGTGTCATTTTCAAAAGTGGAACTGATTGGGTCAAGAATTCGGAAAAGCGATGAAGTAACTGCCTTTGTTTACCTTTTTTTTCCTCAGGGCCTCAGGAAAAAAGACCATCTTTGGTGATGCTGTGTGGAGGGTTTTTTTAAGGAAAGGAAGGGTAGGAGAGTTCTGGGAAGGAAAAGGGTTTAAGGGATGGGTAGGAATCTGGAGTTCAGTGTGTACTGGTCATCCGCCTCCAAGACCTACACACGACATGAACCCGGGCACCCCTGCTAAATCACCAAACATAGCGATTTATTTTTTTATGAATACCGCACAAGAGTCCTCACTGCTCCCATCTGTAGCCAGTGAGACTATGGTATCCCCAATTGGGGTATGTTGTGAGGCTGAAGGTAGTGGGAAGGGGAGATGGGGAAGAGGAAGGTGGGAAGTTCCTGGCTATTCAGATCTGGTCACCAAATACGGCTAAAGCCATTTCAAGCAACGTTTCAATTCTGAATGGAGGGCGATACTGACACTCTGGAACGTGTCGCTAATATACTATATATTATTTTAAATGAATAAATTGTGAAATAACACAAATTAATAAAATAAAAGCGATGACCTATGGCAGAGTTTTTGGTTATCCAATAAAGGTTCCCGGGGCGGCGGGACCCATTCCCGCCTCCCAAATTAGCTTCACTTAATATAAAATTGGTTTACCAGAAAATTATTTTGTCTGTAATTGAAATGTGTATTTCTTTAGTGATTTCGTGATATTTCAAAACAGTTATATACTAAAGGTGCTCATTCTAAAGATAAATTTCTGATCGTTTCTCTAAGTTGTCAACAAAAAAAACTTATTGTCGTCCAAAAACAATATTTGTTTTTGAATGGCATGATTCGCGAGAAAAATAATGTATTTTATATCAGCTTCACAAATCTCATAACAAAATTGTTTCTACTCTACCTACTTTATTTCTGATATATGTATAGTTTACCAGAGCAGTTCACAGCGGTACGCTTGTACTAAGTTAATTTTAATTAAGTAGGTACTTTCCAGGTTTCTACTTTCCAAGGTATTTTAATATATTTCGAAATAAATTTAAAGCGTACTAAAGAAAGGCTTTTGGTTTCGACATGTTAATTATCGAATGGAATACGGTTCCGTAGGGGAATAACGTGAAAGGATTATAACAACGTCTGGTTAAATAGATTGCTTGGAGATTTGAATAATGTGTTGTGCAATGACGTGCGTAGTGGGTGTAATTTGAGGATAATATACAGAGAGGAAGACATTGAAAAATTACTCAATTATCTTTTTCAAATATTTATTTATGGGTACCGCCGCCCCGGGAACCATTTATTGGATAACCAAAACCTCTGACGTTGGTCACCCCAAGAGATTGGCTACGGCGGCGGATGTGTCTACCCACAAACTGCCGGATCGGGAGAAACTGGTTTAAGGAGACTTTTTGATCTCTCCAGCAGGACTCTTTCGGAACATCTCCTTGCCACGTTGAGATGGACGGATTCACACGTCTGTCAATCCTGGACACGCTGATTCTGAGATTCTCATCCAACCTCTCATACCTTTTTTCTGCCAAGAACTTCCTCTCGTTTCTGCAAATGCCTTCCACAGAGCATCAAATACGATGTTGGCCCTGAGGAATTTATTTTTCTCAGGACCTCTGTGTGGAGATAATGTTAAAAAATATATAAAATATCCGCCTACTAATGTTGAACAACATAAATACACATGTAACCACTGGAGCGCTTTTTGCCACAATATGGCACCATTTAAAATACCTCGGATTGCTTTGCTGCCAAATTTTCCCTTAATTGTAAGTAATTTAGTAGAATTTATTTATTGTTATCAAGTTTAATTTGTAGAACTCCATTTTAATTTTTTTTAAATTTCTTTTATATATTTAATAATATTATTATTCAATTTATAAAAACAGTTTATTTATAAACAAGTTCTGCTAGGTAATTATTTTTACACGTGACAGCTGTTTCGCCTTCTGAAGGTTTGATAAGATGACAGTTTGATAATGCCTTCAGAAGGCGAAACAGCTGTCACGTGTAAAAATAATTACCTAGCAGAACTTGTTTATAAATAAACTGTTTTTATAAATTGAATAATAATATTATTAAATATATAAAAGAAATTAAAAAAAAATTAGTAGAAGTTTACGATTTTATAGTATTTTTTTTATAAATTCTATGAAAATGTTATAGCCAACAAAAGATAGGTGAATTTATTGGCTACATAGATCTATAATCAGATTGTATGTTTTGATATTAAAATTCGGAGCTACGATTTTTTTTAATTTAGGCGGAAAATATTCAAAATGATAATCAAAAAAATTTTGAGCAATCGGAGAAATAAGTTTTAAATTGCGCTGTCGCTCCAGTGGGTAAACAGAGTTTAAATCGGTGTATTTTAAGCTCCTCAAATTAGAGGTATTGCTGTGTTATGCAACCTGTTATTCTATGAGTTTTGCCCTTTGCGCCAGTGTTGCCAACTCAGCTCCTTTAGAGCTATATTTGGCTCAAAAATGAGACTGTCAGCTCCAGGAAAGTGGTTTAGCTTCTTAGCTCGTTTTTCAGATAATCTAGCTTCTCTTAAAATCATATTTTAAGAGATATTTCTTTAGGAACCGGTTGTTTTTGTATTGAAAACCTGAATGCAACTGTAAATATTATGGCGATACTGAGAGTATCTTCGACTCTGGAATGTGCCGCAAATTTACTATATATTATTTTAAACTTATTAATTGTGAAATAACACAAATTAATCAAATAAAATTAATTTGCCACGCCGGGTTTTGATCCCGCGACCTTCGGATTGCGAGTCAAAAGCCTTACCCTCGACTGCGAAGGCCATTCCCTCGACCAAGAAGGAGACAGAGAAGCTTAAAAATAATTAATAGATATAAGCGAAAATATTTAATGACTTATTTAATATCGAGCGAAAATCTCTCAGCAAATATGCAAAATAGCATTTACAACATTGTAATTTTTTTCATACCTATCAATTCACGTTAAATAACAGAACAAAACAGGTTTTTTAAAGTGAAACTTCTTTAGCACCGTTGTGATTTGAAACGGAAACGACACTAAAAAGAGATAAACACAAACATCTACAGGATTTGGCCTGCGAGAGACTGAGATAGAAAGAAACCTTACCTCAGTGGCCGCTTTGATTATTTTATTATTTATTTATTTTCAAGGCTCCTATTCGTTGAGATTTTGTTTATCATTATCTGTGCCACCAACCTGTGCCAAATCAGCACTGTTATTGTTAATTTTGTTCTCTTGGCATTGCTTTGTATATACTGTATATTCTTTGTTTCATATTATTTGATCAATATTTTGTAAGGACTAGTAAAGAACACGATATGATTACTTTTAAGTTTATTTTAGTTAAGCGCACTTGAGTGAAATAACACAAAACTGCGCTAAACGTTATTATTATTTATGCGGTGCTTCGTAGTCTCCCCACTATTGTCGACTTTAATTTTCTGAAGGTTTTACTTCTACAGCGTGTGAATTGCACACTGTTTTTTTGATAATTTTCGGAGCATACTTTGCAATGTTTTTCTGTCGAGAGAATTTTATATTTTTGCTTTTTCGACTTGTACAGTACATAATCTTCAAAAATAATATGTTTAAGAGCTTAAGAACTTAGGATGGGTTGTTTCACGAAAAATTAAGTTAATTTTCAATTTCTGTGAAAATTCTTACTTAGATAGAAATATGTCACAGATTTCAGGAAAACAACGTTATCTTCGTGTATAAAGGTCAACTCAGGAATTGACTGACAGAGAAAAAAGTATTTTACTTTGGCTCTGATTTTCAATTTTCCATCTCAAACAGAACTTTGAATTATTTATTTCTTCAAGGGTAAAATCAAAATGGTGAACCCGGAAAATTCAGGCTTATTTACGAACTCGTTTTCAATCTTTGCTGATGTTGTGTGGTTTGAGTTTTTGAAGTTGGTGTAAGAAAATCTGATTTTTATTTAAATGTCAATTTCATTATAAAATAGCAATTTTTTTACTTTGAAAAAGGAGGTACCGTTAAGAGGATTTACTTGGCACAAAAGATCAATTTTCTATCGGGTGCAAAAAAAATTACACACAAAATGTTTTCTTATATATTGTTTAGTTAATTTCCAAACAATGCCGTTTATGCTTGCGTTTAGTTCTGTTTGTCAGGCGTCTGCGAGTGGGAGCATTTTCATTTTTTTTTTATTTAACTTGGATCTTGACGCATTAAATTCGTAAAATAAGACCGATATCTGAATTAAAGTATGCCAAATATGTAAAATAACTTAATTAAAAATATGCTAATAAAATAATAATAAAGACAATAAATTATTGTAATCTGTATTATTTTTGTCCCATTATAGTTTTATAAATTATTCATTTGAGTTTAAAACGCAGTTGATTTTTGATCCTTATTTGACTTCTCCTAAGTATTTTAGTATCCTAAATCGATTTTGAATGCGTGCATAGTGTACGTGATATCTCTGCCAGGGGAATCCCGGTCGCATCTAGAACTAGGGGCTATACGTGCTGAGCCGAATCAAGTTTCTGCCCCGGTTTGAAAAAGTCGTAGATCCGGGGCTGCTACTCGCAGACGACGATCAAATGGAATGAAAAATGCACTATCATCAAGTACGCGATCCCATGCGCAACCCGACTAGCGCTGATGGTCGTCAAATATTACAAGCTTTAAAAAAATCAAAGTTCGTACAGGTCATAGACATATGAATATTAATAGACCTGCCCTAAGTGATAAAAGCGTATTATTTCTCCCTCCCCATACCGGTTATATTTGGAGCCGGCTGGGCTCGCGTGTAGCCTCGTGCAAATCTAGAAAATGTAACGTCATCATTCTTGTGCGAACCAGCGTCGAGCTCTCATCGGAACATTTTATGAAATAACACAAAAATGGTGACTTGTGCTATGAAAACGTGTAAAAATAGAAGGAAAAAGAGAATCAACCCAATTGTCGTATGATATTCCATTGGTAAGCATTATTTTACTATATTTTATTTTCTACTAATATTCATATGTCTATGGTACAGGTAGATACCCAATTTTTTATTTGCATTTTTAGGTATATTTTGAATACTACCTTTCGAGCCAGTCATTTACAAAGATAACAAAAATTTTCACCAGATGATATTCAAAAGTTGATTTTTTTGCTAGTTACTATCTTCTTCCGTGGAAGGGCAGAATACGGGAGCTACAGCCCTCGGTGGCAGCTCAAATCATTTTAGCACAATTCAGAACAATTTTGCTAAATCTTGCGGGAAGAGTAACACTGTCACCAAATAATCAATTAGTACTACTAACAAACCATCACTGCAAATATTCACAGCAGCGATGGACCGCTGCGAGGAACTCGGTCTTGCAACACACTCCTTGCTTCATTTATTGGTACGCTGAATATCCAAAATTTTTAAACCATCTTTTACAGTCTCTGGAGAAAAAAAAATTCTTTACGGATAATAATTTAACGTATAATGTTTACGTGAAAATAGGCTTTTAAGCTAGCTTTTCTCTTTCATTTTTAATTAAACCGAAACTAATAACCTGTTTTAAGACCTCGATTTCTTAGTTTGGGTTAAATAGAAAGAACCTTACCAAAAAACTTATTTTTACACTTTTCACATCAATAGTAACGAACAGAACAGAATAATGGCCGCCAAGTGAACACTGCGAATTTGTCAATTTTAATTAAATATAACGAAATGACTACATATATTAAATAGCAATATTTTGTTTCTCCGGAGACTGAAATAGATGTTTCTCTTTGTAATTGAACTGATGCGAAGTGTTTTTTGAATTGAAAACTTCTTAAGCACCATTGTGATTTGAAACTCGATGAAACGAAAACGAGCGACACTAAAAGAGACAAACACATACATCTATTTTAGCCCGCGAGAGAATGAGATAGCAATAAAATATATATTTAATTCACGAATACTCGGTTCCAATATAATGAGATAAATCCACGGTCCCCAGCAAAAAACCTTTGGTGAAGTGGTATAAAGCACTTGTCGAACCTTTGCAGACATTTTAGCCGACCAAGGATCGAATCATACGAAATCCATAAAAAAAAAAATTTTTATTAACAGGCAAAAGAAAACACAAAAGAAAGCGACATCTAGTGACTCCGAAGAAGAAAACACTACTAATAAGATGACGAAATGTATAAGAAAAGGTACACTAGAATTCGACGAGAAAAATTTGGAAAAAATCATCCTTCACATTGGATAAAAAAAGTGTTTCGTAGTCTCCCTACCTACTCTTGTCTACTTTAGTTTTCTGGAGGTTTTACTCCTACCACGTATGAATTAACGCTCTAATTTTTTTAATAATTATTATACTTGTTATGGATGTTATTTACCAAAATTTTGAAACTCACCTGAATAGTCAGGTTCGTTCCAATCGCTTCTTCCCTTTTTCTCGCCATGGCATCACAGCATTTATCGTGAAAACTTTCAATACCCTGTTCTTGTGACAGTAAAATAAATAAATACCTTTGCAGAACACTACTAAAATAATTTAAGTTATTCCAAACTTGCCAACCTACAACATAAATAGGGTGTGAAGGCGTATTAAAAAATCGTTTTGAATCTAAACAAGCACTTAGCGTGCAAAAGGTATTTCCGAATACGAAACGTTGGAAAGTCACGCACTCCTTATGAATTAAAATTACCTATTGTTTGCCATTTCTTTCATAAAAGTGGTTCACTTAGCCCAAAAAAGAGCAAAACTCTATTGTACGTGAAAATTACCCCGCTTCAGTAAAAGATTTTATTTTGAAAGTAACTGTGTGCAGTAAGAGTTGCCGCACACATCGGTACCTTTCTGAAGCGTTAACTATTTAACGCCGTTGCTAACTATTTAACACAATAATAACTGATATCATTAATATTTCAATTCATAAAATCAAAAAACGCTTCAACTTTGCATATTAGGGACATGATTTAGGGTGCAAGTGAAATATGGCCCGGTGTATCAGCTGATTATAAGCTCGGCTTAGTTGGAATCATAGCACAGCTTAGATAGCTAAGCAGAGCTTAGAACAGCTTGAAACATATTCAGTTTAGGAAAGAATCTCATTCTTGCGATCTCTCGAAAGAAACCATTCCTTTGTTCTGAATGCAATAATGACCTTTGTATCGAACGTGTATGCAGCCCGAACGATGCGAAACAGCTTTCTGACCGCCGAGGAAGAAAAAACAGCTGTATTTACTTCGCATCCCCTCCCTTCACCATCTCAGCTCAAGGGGCCTCACAAATCGGACCTCAACCAACAATTAGAGGATGCCCTCATCGCTCGTGTGACCAAACAAGCGCCTGCAGTGGAACCTGACACACCCACTGAGAAGGCGACTACACAACAAGGTGCTGCGTGGAGTGCTACACAAGGCGCCGCACAACAAGGCAGTGGACAAGGTGCCTTACAAGGTGCCAAACACGACGCAGAGAACCGGTCTTCAGCATCCCACATCACGGTGCGAGACCAAACATCCCCTCTGCAGCTCCAACATTCTGCCATCATCAACACAAACGCGACATTCCCGCGTCACCTTACGGAGGATGACACGGCGCGTCACACTCAAGACTGGGAAAATAATGGACCAGAAAACCAAGGCAGTGGACTAGGCACCTTACAAGGTGCCACACACGGCGCAGAGTACCGGTCTACAGCATCCAACATCACGGTGCGAGGCCAAACATCCCCTCTGCAGCTCCAACACCCTGCCATCATCAATACACACGCGACATTCCCGCGTCACCTTACGGAGGATGACACGGCGCGTCACACTCAAGACTGGGAAAATAATGGACCAGAAAACCAAGGCAGTGGACAAGGCGCCACACACAGCGCAGAGTACTGGTCTACAGCATCCAACATCACGGTGCGAGGCCAAACATCCCCTCTGCAGCTCCAACACCCTGCCATCATCAATACACACGCGACATTCCCGCGTCACCTTACGGAGGATGACACGGCGCGTCACACTCAAGACTGGGAAAATAATAGACCAGAAAACCAAGGCAGTGGACAAGGCGCCTTACAAGGTGCCACACACGGCGCAGAGTACCGGTCTACAGCATCCAACATCACGGTGCGAGGCCAAACATCCCCTCTGCAGCTCCAACACCCTGCAATCATCAACACGAAGGGTTCAGGCGCATCATCCGGACAACAGCCGAACCTACAAATCTCAGCTCAAGGGGCCTCACAAATCCCCGCAGCCATTTACAACCCGGAAAACCAGCCGAGCTTACCGCAAATGCAGTTCGGCCTGACAATAACGGCAAATAACACACACGCGACATTCCCGCATCACCTTACGAAGGATGACACGGCGCGTAACACTCAAGATTGGGTGAATAATGGAAAGCGCATAATAGTATCATCTAGAACTGCGAGCAAGCAGCTTGCCACGTCGGTTTGCACCTCCTCGGACAATGGAAAGCGCACGCCGACAACGACATCTACCGACGCGGGAATGAATCTTCCGTTGCCGGTCACATTCCACAAAAACGGCGGCAGTCACAGAGCTCGCCGCCCACATGACCGACCCCGCCTGATAAGGCGCGGATCCCGAAGGTCTCGTTGTTTCCTCAAGAGACACCGCAATAACCACCTGCTCTACAGCACGGTCCTGCCGCCCCCAGGCAGGGGCTCATCTTTACCAGTCCCGATGGGGGGAGTGCTCGCAAGCAGCGCGAGAACGCGCTTCAGGACCAAGCGCGGCTCACAAATGGGCCACACCGAAATCACAATGACGGTAGCCTCGAAGTGTGTGGTCTCGCAGTTCCCGTTCCCGAAATGTACGGTGCTGCGTAAACACCGGTCCCGATCAAAATCGCAGTATATGTGCGTCCCGCCGTCAAAATTGCCATACACATGGCAACACCGATCACGGATTCCAAACCAGAAGAGGCTCCCTCCGCCACCCAGAAATAATGGACCGCATAGGACATCGCCGGACAAAATAATCCTGTCACGTTCTATAAGGCTAAGCGCAGCCGACACTGCACTGGAGGGAGGATGTATCGAACGTGTATGCAGCCCGAACGATGCGAAACAGCTTTCTGACCGCCGAGGAAGAAAAAACAGCTGTATTTACTTCGCATCCCCTCCCTTCACCATTTCAGCTGTCCGCCAACTACCAGCCAATCAGCGCGCTCGTTCTCAAGGTTCATATTAAAATGAACAGTTATGTGTGTAATGAATGTTAAATTTACGCGAGTCCTGCAATAGTTACTTCAAATAAAAATATGTAGATTAAAATATTGGACTCGCGTACAAATTGTTATGTTAAAATTAAGTATGCAAATGTTTTTATTTAAAAGATAAAAAGCTTTTTCATACTGATGTCGGGCAAAACACCCACTGGTTAATATTGTGTAATTTTTACTATGTTTAATAAAAATGCAAGGAATAAGTGTTTTACATGAGAAGGAGCGGCCAGCAAGTTATGTTGCGTAAATAAATCATTTTTATAATTTAGTTCTCACCCGAGAACACACAAAGCTGCAAAGAAATACACAACGAAACAAGGTGTACTTCTGTCAAGTGCGAGCCAATATCGTGCACGGCCATGCGGCGGCGTATATAATAGCGCCAAATTCTGTTCCGAGGAGTCAGTCACAATCTCGCAGTCACACGTCACACTCTCGCAGTCACTCTCGCAGTCACAAGTCACTATCGGACTCCCACACAAGTCGCATCGGAACTTTACTCCCCGCAACAAATACTCTGGCTACTTCTTCTCATTGGACCGCTCCTTCCCGCCTCTACCATTCCATAAATCGCCTTTGACTTCCGACCTCGCACATTCCTTGGATTACCGAATTCTCTCCTTGGATATCAACCGGATCAGGCACCAGTATAGCAGCTCGCCGACTAGAACCCAGCATCCTTATTACAGTCAATATAGAGGACACCCGTCCGATATAACCTTGAAAGCATAAAATACTTGCGATACTTTCAAGGACATAAAGAAATCATTCTTTCATTCCGAATTCAACTATGAATGTCTCAAAAGTTGTCTTGATGGAATCTCATTTTTGTAATAATGAAACCATTCCTTTGTTAAGAATATTATGAACTACTGTGCAATTTTCTATCTCGAAACGGGAAACCTTCCCAGTTGGACAGACAAAGCATCGCTTTGAAATGTATTGTAGTGTATATATGCATAAATAAATATATGGTCGAAAGCCCCGATGTCACCAATATTACATGTATTGTCTGTGAATTTAATAGAGTAATGTATTTATTTTTTCTTTGAAAAGAAATCTACTGCCTACATGAGTGATTTATCTATACTCTTTGTATCGAAATCGTGATGTTATGATCGCGATCTTTCAAAAACGACACAGTTAATTTTTAGGTCGGTTTAATTTACGAATTAATTTTTGATAAAGTTCTCCATTTCTGTCAGCATGGTCCTATATGAGAGTACACTAATTTTAATTAGTATTTGTTTTGCTAGAATCAGTGCGCTATCAATGAAATTAACCGCTGAAAACAAACTGTCCTAACATTGAAGCTTTTAAAATACCTTATCAGACTATTTTTGATTGATTATCAATTAATAACATCGTCATTCCCTCACCCGATGAATTTAATAGTCTATACTTGTAAAGTTAGGCAATTTACGTAAATAATATTCAAATTTTATTTACGTAAACGTCAGATCTGGTATAATACGACTAGAAGCGCCTCGGCGTCTAAAGTAAGATCTGTTCTGCGGCTTAGCAAAGCTTGAGGTAGGTTTAGCCCGCTTAAATTGGAGCGAGGAATGTCGTATATAGCAAGGATATGGACTGGCTGGTATACCGGGCACCTAGCACCTTTATCCTGTATAGAAATACATGATAAAGATGCTGGTCGTGCGTGTTTCGGTCCCGTGTTTAAGATGTTTATTTCTGTAACACAGCATTGAATTACTATTTCTTGTTTTTTGTAACCATTTCTGAACATTTTGATTTGAAGAATTTTATTTCACATGTACATTTGTTACTAAATTTTATTTATTTGTTA
Organism: Glyphotaelius pellucidus; assembly: GCA_936435175.1. Taxonomy (NCBI): domain Eukaryota; kingdom Metazoa; phylum Arthropoda; class Insecta; order Trichoptera; family Limnephilidae; genus Glyphotaelius; species Glyphotaelius pellucidus. The sequence goes on along the minus strand of OW386542.1, from coordinate 41,565,128 downwards.
CCGGTTTCAACACACACGTGTCATTGCATTGACTAGCGTTCTTAAAACAAATTTTGTGTATTTCTTGGGCATTCACTATGCAATGATTTCTATGCAATTTGTTTCAAAGAGTTTTTCTTTCGATGTACATTTGTTACTTAAATTTTATATTTTCTGCTGCCGGTTTCGACACTTCGTGTCATTCACTAGAAAACTTAAATTAATTGTGAAAGACAGAACTGTGAAAACAGAAAAAACCAAATTTAAGTAACAAATGTACACGGAAAGTAAAACCATAAAACCTGTTAAAATTACAAAATTACAGAAACCAGTCGACGAATATAAATTAAAATAAAGTGGTTTTAAACAAAGAACTTGCTTTATTGTTTATTTTGATTTGAGATTTTCACGGCCAAAAGTAATCTCTTGATATATTTTTAGGGTATTAAGCTGGGTTGCGCTACCTTCCTCTACTACCATCGACTGCATGGCAGGCCGGATCGGTAGAGTCTTTTTAGGGAGACGTTTTAACCTCTCCAGCAGGACTCTCAGAACAAAGCCTTGCACTTCAAGATGTATGGATTCATATGTCCGTCACTCCTGGACTAATTTAGATTCCTGTCCACTCCTCGTGCATTTTTCCTTCCAAGAACTTCCCCTTTTACCTTTCTTGAAAATATCCTACACACAGCATCCCCAGAGAAGACGTAGGCACGGAGGGGAATCATTTTCCTCAGGGGCTCCTGAGTTTTTTACACGTTAACTGGAGTTAATCTATAAAAAAAACTTAAGGACCTCCTTTTGTGGACAACAGGAGGTCTTGAGGAAAATAATTTCCCTTAGGGACTATGTCATCTTTGACGATGCTGTACGGAGGGTATTTTTGAGGAGAGAAAGAGATAAACATGGGTCTTTAAGGGACGTATGTTGTAGGAAGGAGGCCGGCAAATCGTTCAAGCGACCCATTCTCACGTGACAAGTGCCAACCGTGTACAAACGTTGGACGTGTTTCCCGGCTATGCACCGGTCGCATGGAAAATATGGAAAATGGAAATACCGGTAAAACAAAGATAGCACTACCACCCGAAGTCTGTGCTTCAAAGATTGTGGAGTGGAGATAATGTAAAAAAGTATGTATTTAACCAATGCGATAAAAAAATTACAAATATATATCAATAGGTAGTATAAAAGTACGAAAGGATGTAGGATGAAAAGTAAAAGGTAAACTTGGTTGAAGGTTAAAAAATTACTTATTGTAGAATACATGTAAAATATCCACATTTCCTTAATTTTCTGATTTCATTAAGGCAAATCATTAGTAATAAGTTGTATAAATAATTAATGCTATTACTACATTGCATTAAATTTATTAATATTTTGGATTATAGGTTAAAACTTTTTAAAACCCTATATTGCTGCATTTTAAGACCCGGCTTTAAATACTGTAAGTTTTAAGCTCTTAAAAAAACGTTAATCTTGAAGATAATATCTGTACATTCCCCACGCCTAAACGGCAATTATATGAAATTCCCCCAATAGAAAAAAATCGAAAAGTATGCTCCGAAAATTATTATAAACACGTTTTTTCAATTATTTTACAAGTCATACGTATGAAAAATTCACAGGGTTTTTTCACAGGGACCATCCCCACAGCATTTTTGCTCCATTTTAAACGAGTCGTGTTTTATTATACATTTTTACAATTTTCGCTTAAATATTATCGTTTTTAATACTAGCACGCTCTCTCTAACATTCGTATTTACATACCTCTCCATCTTCTTCTTTTTGAGCGGGTACACTGCGCCTTAAGCTGCGGCATCCCGCATTTCTGTCGATTTATTACATATTTTCCTTGAATAATTTAAGTTTTAAAGCTCTTAAAAAAATATATGTTATACTTGAAGATATTAATATCTATACATTCCTCACGCCTAAACGGCAATTATATGAAATTCCCTCGATGGAAAAAAAATCGCAAAGAATGCTCCAAAAATTATTATTAAAAGTTTTTTTCATTTATTTTACAAGTTATGTGTGTAAAAAAAAATCAGTGTCTCATTAAATGCTATTTTAGACAATCCCCACAAAAATTTTGATCTATTTTGTACAAGTCGTTTAAAATAGATCAAAATTAAACATTTTATATTAAACATTTTCACTTAAATATTATCGTTTTTAATATAAGCGCGCTCTTTCTACATTCGCATTTACGTATCGCTCCATCTTCTTCTTTTTGAGCGGGTATAACGCGCCTTCAGGGTGGGTACTTATGCTCTAAATGCAGTGCTTCATCTAATATCGAACTATTAAAGGAAATGTGAACCCGTAAAATGCCTTAATCAAATATCATATTGCAATATCAAACAGTTCCACCCCCTCGAGGAGGCTTAAAGTCTCCGGGAGGAAGACAAAGTAACACGGATGATATCGGCAACCTTTTATTCAGAAAAAGCTTTTTTAAAAACAAGATTTATTAAGAGCTTGGTATTTTGAGAAATAGGTTTCTACCTACGTAAATTTTCATTACCACTAGATAAATCAAGTCTACCAGAGAAATAAGCCTTTCTGTTTTCACTGTTAACTTGCTAATTATTGGCCAAAAATTGGCAGGCATTTTTTGACAGTTGGTACCAAAAATCATGGTTATCAAAATTAAATTACAATTATTATCTGGGCACCCACCATAGATTGTGAACAGTCATCAAATTACAATTTTTTGAACAATCTATCACTATTTTAAGTTAGTTTATTCTAAGTTTTCAAATCACTATTTTTTCCAGGAGATGTAGCAAGGCGAAATCGATCATTTTACAACATCGGATCGACAGGCTTCAGACAGACAGCAGTAACTTCCGATCATTTTATATCGATTCCTGGCACAGTTTCACTGTTGACAGCCCAGCGGATATTGACAGGGAATAAATAAGAAATCGATATACTGCTGGCAACACTGCCGGATCTGTTCACGAATTCACGTTCCGAAACGTCAAACGCCAATCAATTATGTTAAAAATATGAATAATTTGGCATTGTTGAATTAAAATACTGACCTAAATATGCTCCGCTTTTACTTTTTGACACTAAACGGGAGTCAATTAGTTAATCAGTACTGAAATTATAAATCACTTTAGTTTCTCAAAAAACTTCTTTCAATACAAAAAGCCTCTTTAGTTAAACTCCGTTCGTTTAGTTAAATTACTAAGCAAGTATTTTTAACGGAAATTTTGTGTAGATTAATTTTAATTTAGTTTAATTTAAAGCTTAATTTTAATTTAAATATTAATTTAGTTTCGTAAAGATAACCGAAACTTATCTGATACTACGGAGGCCGGGCTAAAAGTTATCAATCGTCGGTTGGAATATCTCTTACCAATTGTTGAACTTGATCGCAAATATTAGTAAATGACCATAAATGACCAATTTGATCAATGTAGGATTGATATAGGATTTCATCGATCGTCCATGCTAGGTTCTCTGATGTGAAGTTGTTTACAGTTGTTTATCTAATGTGAAGTTGCTAGGTTCTCTGATGATATCTGATGTGAAGTTGTTTACAGTTGTTTATCTGAGGTGAAGTTGTTTACTGTTTATCTGAGGTGAAGTTGTTTACTGTTTATCTGACGTGAATTTGTTTACAGTTGTTCATCTGATGTGAAGTTGTTTACAGTTGTGAATTTGTTTACAGTTGTGAATTTGTTTACAGTTGTTTATCTGATGTGAATTTGTTTACAGTTGTTTATCTGATGTGAAGTTGTTTACAGTAGTTTATCTGATGTGAAGTTATTTAAGTTCCACACAGGAGAAAAACAATTTACCTCGGGGCCAATGTCATCATTGGGGATGCTGGGTGAAGTGTATTTTTAGAGAAAGGAAGAAGGGGAAGTTTTGGGAAGGAAAAAGATACGAGGTTTGGGTAGGAATCTGGGGGTCCAGCATGACAGACGTATGTCCCTGTAAATACATATAGGTATATATCACTCCCGTTGCGATGTCAGCCCATGGATCGAGAGAGTTCGGCTGGAGAGACTATTGTCTATCAAGGTTGGAATCACCGTAAAACGTAAAACAAAACCACAAAAATAACTCAGTGCACGCGCGCCATCTCCATTCTACTCGATCCGTGCATTCGACACTAATGATGATTGACGTGACATTGTTTCGTCATGTAATTACGAGTTCTCTGCTTTATTTTCGTCAAAATATCTACTTCGCAACATTTTTGACAAGCTAACTGAATTTCGCTCCAATTTGAAAAGTTTTGTAATGAAGTGATGTAAAAAACTCTAAATCGTTTAAAAAACTTCGTTTCAAATATAATTTTTTTTAAAAGAATTAAAACACTTTGTATTTAAACCACGAATTTATTATTTTGTATATCTACCGGTTTCGCTTCGACCAAGCTTCATCAGGATATAATATAATAATAACTTTTTATTTGAGTTATTATTATATTATATCCTGATGAAGCTTGGTCGAAGCGAAACCGGTAGATATACAAAATAATAAATTCGTGGTTTAAATACAAAGTGTTTTAATTCTTTTAAATATAATGTCTAACCACAAAGTAATTGCTTCTTACGAAAAAAAAAAAAAAAAAAAAAAAATAATTTTTTTTTATACGAATCCTCACTTTTGAACAATTAAAAAAAATTAAACCTTCTTAGGTATTCATAAAAATTATCTTAAAATAAAAAAACTTTATTCATGATGTGGGGAGGAAAGGGCAATCAAGGCCATTTGACGACCTTTGAAAGCAATTCGACGGCCTCCATGGGCGAGGAGTGGCTCTTGGAGGTCGCGGGATCAAATCCCGGCAAGCACAAATAAATTTTATTTGATTAACTTTTATTTCACAATTAATATAATAAATATATATGTATACATTTAGTACATTTGCGCCACGTTCCGGAATGGAAGATAATCTCAGAATTGCTCTGGTGTTAGATCACCATTCAGAATTGAAACGTTGCTTGTAATGACTTTAACCGTCTTTAGTAACCAGATCTGAATAGCAAGGTACTTCCCCATCGCTCTTTTCCCTATTTCCTTCCTCTCCCCATTAGTTTCAGCTTCCCATAAATCAGATGCCTTAGTCTTACTGACTTCAGACGTTGAAAAGCTACGGTCACCACCGTGTTGTCGGAGGCCATTAGCCGCATCTTGGCTCCAGTGACCCGGTGCCTCGTCAGGCTGGCGAATCCATTCAGTCCTAACTCCATATATATATTTCTTGGCCTACTTGTTGGATCTATTTCATCAGAAGTAAGGAAATATTTACCTTACTTCGGGGAATGTAGTATCTCTATTCAGTGCCGAGAGCAGATACTCTTCTGGCCACTCGTTCATGGTGCTCTATGCAATGTGCGGCAGGTGTTGGGGGTGCGCCGTGGATTGAATGCATTTTCTCATCAGCGTCCCTATTAAATTTCCCCTGATTTTAGTATTTACACTGTTAACAGAATAAGCAGTATTTACACTGTTAACAGCGCGTAATAATGAATTTTATCCGGGAGTCTTCCCAGGACGTTTTTGTTATCGTGATTCGATTAAATTTATTGCATGGAATTTTCGATGCAAATAATTTATTCGCGCTGATGTCGAGTTAGTAATTGAATTATCAACAAATTAAAAACAACTATGTCAAACGACATTTCCCATCCGGGCGAATAATGTGCTATTTTCACAAACTAAGGACAAGTACTTGCCGTTAAAAATATGTGTTAAATTTAAAGTTAATTTTTATACTTTTGAATGTAGCCATGCCTTTGTGGTTATCAATTATATTTATTTATTTGGTACAAAAATTTACATTTTACAAAATAATTTGATAATGTTGGCCTCACAGGTAAGTTAATAATATGCCTTATGCATATGTTTAAAAATGAATCCAAAATGTCAGATTTTTTCAGTTATTTTTGGAAAATTATTATAATATTTTTTATTATTTTTAATTGTGCGATCGAGGTAAAAAATGAAGCGATAATTTTGTAGTAAATTCTTTAAATTTTGAATTTTTCGACGTTTTAATAGAATATGTACAATGTACAGGGTAAGTTTTTTTAAACTTATTTTATGATTGAAACTTAAAATACTGCAATTTTTAAACACGAAAGTATATTTCAGATACAAAAATCTAAATGGTAATTTTATCTTCACGTTTCAGAGTGGAAAATACTTTCAGTATCGCCCTGGTATTAGACCAGCATTCAGAATTGAAACATTGCTTGAAATGACTTTAGCCGTTTTTGGTGACCAGATCTGAATAGCCAGGTACTTCCCCTTTCCTATCTCCTTCCCCTCCCCACTACTTTCAGCCTCACAAAATACCCCAATTGGGGATGCCATAGTCTCACTGGCTCCAGACGGGAGCAGTTGTTCATATAAAAAAAATCTAGTTTCTATAAAAACAATTATTTTACGACATCTTCAAAACATCTTCAAAAATAAGAAATATACTAGTCATTCAAAATACGTTGGGAAAATTCCAAAATTCCTTCAGAAATCATTAATAAAACAACCGTATACGATAGATAAACAACTCTTTCTGGCTGTGTAAGCAATGTATATTGTATAATAATAATAATAATAATAATTGGATGATTTATATAGCGCCGTTTTTGTGAAAAATCACCTCAAGGGCGCTGCATATCTATATCGCTATATATCTTTCCATGAACAATTCTTCGACATTTTCAATTAGTACCTAATGTTTTCATGTCGTTTATCAATTGGATAAAATTTTCACGAAGTTTTTTAGTAAGGCTGTAAATAAATAATATATTTCATATAATATTCATGCAGAATGTTACAAGTCAGAAACTGAACGTATTATCATTATTTTACAAGTTTCGTAAAAGGGATACTTTGTATGAGAATTTCGAAATGGAGAAAAATTATTCTATAAATAAAGAAGAGAAACAAAGCATTTTAGGGAACCAAATACAGGTTCACTGAAGGGGATACTGTACCGCGGGGAACGGGCAACGAGAAGGCGGGAACAAGTGCATTTTTAAGGGCGACTCGTCCTTGTTTGCGGTCAAGTAACCTTTTAGTGGTGTCGTAAACGTGCCAGATGTGGATGTCTTGTAGTTCCAATTACAAATATAACGTAGTTTATGATGCGCTTTGTGAAGAATTTCGGTATTTAAAAAACATTATATCTGTTTACACAAAATATCACCACGAACGGATGCAGAGAGAATGTGCCGCAGAGGATAAAACGTATTTTTATTCAAATGCGTCAAGGAAAAAATTACTTATTTATATAGTATGCTAGCTGAACCGGCCACGCTTTCCTGTGGCTAACGAAACACGACGCCATCTACTGGAAGGTTACCCAACTTAGATAATCAAATGTTGTGTCGATAAATTAAATCACACCGCCATCTGTTAGAAACTTATGGAACTTTCAAATAATTAAAAAGCATTTTCCTATATCAAACATTTAATGAACATTTAATTTGAAATAATAAATATTGAGGTCAATAATCGAGATTAGAACTATCTTGTATTTTAAGTTGGACCAAATTACACACTAAGCCAAATTTCATTAAAATCGGTTAAATAGTTTCGGAGTTAATCTCGAACATGACGCGATGACGAAAACTATCCTTTTTTCTAAGTTGGACCAAGTTACACGCAGTAAGCAAAATTTCATTAAAATCGGTTAAGTAGTTCGGAGTTTATCTCGAACAAACTTCGTGACGCGATATTTTTATATACAAGATATAACAGCGAGGAAGTACAAAAAATCGACACTGAATAAATTCACTAAACTAAATTTATCATTAAAGGTTTTTTAAATCGTTTTTAGGTTTCATATTGGCTAATAATGCACGAAACATTATGTAGCGAAGTCCTATTTTGACTCGACCACTATACATTTATTTTGTCTGTTTGTTCGTTCTGTGTGAGGTCAATCCTGTCAGGGTGGTAGCCATGTTGATAGCACATTTTTATTACGCCCGGACGCATGAACGTTGCGACTGTTGCGAGCTGTCAAGTTGAAGAAATTATTTTTATTCGAAAAATTTATAATATTTTTATGATTTGTAGAACGCCGTTTTCTTAATAAATTACCTCTTATGTAACTATACTAAGTAGGTACCTATGCTAAATTAGAGAAAACCTCAATATTTTTTTTGTTTTGTTTCAATCCGAGTTCAGTTTCAGTTCCGGTTTCAGTGCACAACGGCTTGACTTGACTTGATATTGTCTTGGTCGAGGGGTAAGGTTCTCGACTCACAATTCGAAGGTCGCGGGTTCGAACCCAGCGTGCGCAAATAATTTAAATGTTGATTTCTCGAATTTGTATTTATTTATACATGCATAAGGCATTTATATTATTGAATAACATTACTTTCATGGAAATTTTGTTAAACTCAGACGGAAAAGTCATTTAAAAAATAATGATTCAGAAATAACCTAAAACCTACTGTTAGCAGAACTGAATTATCAAGAAAACATTATTTAAGGGACTAAAACAAAAAAAAAATACACCACTATTTGTAATTTTGTTCAAGTAATTTGTGGTATTAATTAATTTAAAAAATATATATACATATAATATTTGCGGCACGTTTAAGAGTGGAAGTTACTCTCAGTAAGGCCGCCATTCAGAATTGAAACTTGCTTTTGCCGTGTTTGGTAAACGGTAACAGATTTGTTAGACTGAATAGCCAGGTACTTCCCCACCTTCCTCTTCCCCGTCTCCTTCCCCTCCCCATTACCTACAGCCACACGACGCACCCCAATTGAGGATGCCAAAGTTTCTTTGGTTCCAGACGGGAGCAGTTGGGAATCTTGTTCAAAAAAAAACATCACACAACCAGGGTAGTAAAACGTATAAAAAATGGAGTAGTTTTGGCACTTTTTAAGATTGTTTAGCAAAAATTATTAGGTAAGATATAATTTGATATTTTAAGGCAATACCTGTAACTTCTTTAGTCAATGTTTCGGATTGCGTTACAATCGGACATGTAAGGACAGGTGTAAATTTGGAATGTGGCACAAATACATTATTTTTTATAATTACAAACAAAATGTAAAAACAACTTTACAATTTATTATGAATTCTTAGAATCTATCTAATTTTATTATTTACAAATACAGATACAGAAACATACTTACTTGACAGGTCACTTCCGATAAACACACTTTTTTAGAAAGTTTATGCTTGGGGAAGATACGACAGCACGTGGAGGACATTAAATTGAAAACACTGGACATTGCATGTCTTTGCCCTTGCAACCCTCATCACTGTTGCTTTTAAATTTATTATAATATTAAAACCAAAGTTGAGTTAATATTTATTAATACCGATATATTACATAAAATTTACGAACGAAGCGCCGGGCTTAGAACCCGCTACCTCTTGAAATAACCGCCCCGCCACAACACAGTGCGGTCAAACTTTACGTTTTCTGTTCACTTGGGAATAAATCAACACCAGCAACTCAGCACGCTTGTAACTCATTAAAGTGTCATATATTTACACCCTCACGCCACGAACCTTGAACCGTGGCCTTCATTCCAAAGCTCGTGGTTTTCTAGAAGATTTAAGAATGTACATTTAATTTTCATTTTTCCGCGAATGCTTAACTAAAACACTTAATTAGCATTTATTTACCAAAATTCTTAACTTCGGTAAAAGGCATGCGCGCACTTTATTTAAGAATCGGGCAACTATGGAAAAATTCTCTCTCCCCTATATTTTGGAACATTGATTTTCAGGGTGTATTTCCGCTAGCGTGATCGCGCGAGAGTTTACTTTTCGCAGCTCGAAATAATTTATTTTTTTTTTCAAAATTGCAGTCGTCCACTTCATAACAAAATTAAGTCCGAAATGGAGAAGTTGCAGGTAATTTTTTTTTTTAAATTGTTGTCAGGAGATTTTGGAACAGACTGATGTTCTATTGCTGTTATCTAATTGGTGATGAGAAAGGTACATTCACAAAGATAATTACTGCGTAGTTCCCTGCTTTCTGCAGGTAGGAACTTCTAATAGATTTAATTTTATTTATTTACTTATTTAAAGTGGCTCAGTGGTAAGAATCTTCGATGAAACATGAAAGTATGCGTTATGGGTATCAAACTATGTATATAAAATCAGAAATGCTCATTGAAAAAAAAATCAGCAGTAAACTCCTAGACCCCCTTTTTACGAAATAAGACTCCGGTGGTTTTCCAATTAAAATAAAAGAAAATGAGCCTGGCGACCGAAATGGCTCAGTAGCAGGTACAATATCGTGTTGCTTAAAGTCCCCGGGCCCTTTGTGTACGCGCACACTCCTATTAAAAAATTAAAGTATTGAAAGAAATTTGCAACTCTAAACAAATAGTATTTAAATCTAAACATTAGTACATTGGTTTATAAATTAGACATTTTTTTTAATTTAACATTAGCTCCTTACAGAAGGGCCAGATGAAAACAATTTCCTTTAGGGCCTATGTCATCTTTTAGGACGTTGTGTGGAGGTTATTTTTAAGGAAAGGAAGTTCTGGGAAGGAAAAGGCTATGAGGGGTGGTTAGGGATTGGGGTACACTACGTCTAGATCATCCGCTGCCAAGACTTAAACAAACCTCACCCCATGAACCCGGGCACCCCAGCTAAGTCATCAAATGTAGCGAACCACTTGGGGTGACCTACCTCTTACACCGCATCCCTCACCCTACAGATTTTTATGATTATGGTTGAAAAAAAAATAAAAAATGTCACCGGAACCAAAATTTCATTTATATTGTTTTACTTTTTTTACATTATTTGCTCACAAGGAATTAATATTCCATGATTGGGGATGCTGTGTGGGGGGTCTCTTTATGAAAAATAAAGAGAGAAAGTTTTAGGAAGGAAAAGGGTTTGAGAGGTGGGTAGGAAACTTGAACATCAATGGGTCCAGGTGTGACAGACATTCGAATCCATCCCTCTCACTGCGGTGTAAGACGAGAAAGTCCGGCTGGAGAAATCATGACTGAGACAAATCTCACCCAAGAATTTGGGCATATCTGCTAATTTTCCAAACTTAGCGAACTATTGGGGTGACCTAAGGCAGGGGTGTTGGTTATCCAAAAAATAAGGGCCTGCGGTACCCATACCCGCCTCCCAAATTTAGGAAAGACTAAAAATAATGTCAGAAAGTAATTTCTTTAACACCCTGTATATGTTTACAGAAGTGGAACCCTCTCCGTGTCATTGCTCCGCTCGCAGTAATATCTTTGACCGGCTTCATCCAAATGAAGGATCCGGATTGCCCCACGTCAAGGGTGGGAACTCATTCCCCGGCTTCTTTTCAACGTACATACGTTCGTCGCATGGCTTTTCCAATTTTCGTATCGCACTCAATCGATAAGAAATAAAGACTTTCACTTAATAAATACTTTTAGCTTTTAGCTTTTTAATATTTCAATTTTTGAAACTGGCAATTTATAGTGGAATTCTATTATAATGTATTTTAATAAAAACAAATATAGAACTTTTTTCCACTTTAATTTTATTGATCGTTAAAAAAGACCGTTAAAGGCGAATTATGGAATGTAGCATGACACTTATTAGAAAACCAACACTCGTTTGATAAAGACAGAGACAATACATACATTTTTTTAAATTTGAATTTTGAACTTTATGCACGCTTGACTTGGGGAGTAAGCTGGTGAATGCGTGACTAGAGCGCTAAGAAAAGTGTAATCGGTCGAGGCGAACGGAAGTTGAGAGGGAGATATAACTTAGTGAAGATAGAAAGAGAGAGAGTTACGTTTCGTATATTACTGTAGGGGCAAGAGAGAGGAGTGCGAACACACATTTTCTTTCTCTCTTTCTCTCATAGCCAGTTACGTTTCGTATATCTAAGACACAGTGCAGGCCTATTGTCTGTATCACACTGTGGGAGCAAGAGAGAGCAGTGCGCGCGCACATTTTCTTTCTCTTTTCCTTTCATAGAAGTTTTACTTCAGTCGTGTGGTCTACAGCACACTCGTATTTTTTTTCTATTTAATTGTTACGTTTATGGAAAATACATGTTAAATATAAATAGAAAATAGATATAGAATCTTTTCGTAGTCCTCTTCACTAAGAGATCCTGTGCTGGGGGGACTAGGTATGTTTTGGATAAGTTTTCAGCGACTTCCAAGGTATAACTTAAAGCTGGTTCACACTCAGCTATCAAATATAAAGCACGCCAAATAACGCTCTCCATACAATCCCTTCAGACCGTTCACACCTAAGCGTTTTTAAGCGCAGATCAATCATAGACAATACACATCTCAGACGTAACCGCTCCAGACGCGATATCCCAGAAGATAACTCTCCCCTTCTCCGACTAAAACAGGAGAGGGGGTCATTGTAATTACGGAGCTGCCTAGACCCGTGGATGACAGATGTCAAGTTGACAGATTTCAGTACAAAAAATATGCGTTCCGTTGCCGCTCCCTAATTCGACTGACCCCCTCTCCTACCACAGGAAGAAATATTTGATAGCCTCGTGTGAAAGGACAAAAGATAAGCGCTCGCGAATCAACAGATATATGCTCGCAGATATATAGCTCAACTAAGCATCAATGGTTTGGGTAAGGTTTTTCCTGAAAGTTCTATGACGATGCTTTTAATATACGTACCAGTAAATTCTTTTGCGATATTTCCATAAGCCAAGATTTGAAGTCCTTAATATAGTATTTTTTTGTTTTAATTTGTTTGATACTACGTAGGAGTTTGTTACATAACTTTACTGCTAAAAATTCAGAGATTCTTTGTCCAAAGTAGAATTACATTTAGGTATGTTAATGTAAAATTAATTATCCATTATTTTTAATCAGTCCTTCTCGGAAGGACCTGAGGAAAATAATTCATCTTTGGGATCATTGGGAAAGGTTCCGTCATCTTTGGATTACTGAGTGAAGGGTCTTTTGGGAAAGGTAGGAGAGGAAATTCTAAGAAGGAAATAGTGGAGTGTAAAAGAATCAAAGGGTGTGTGTATCCAGGAGTGACGGACATGTAAATCCATCCTTCCAAACGCAGTGCAGGGCAATGTTCCGAGAAAATCCTTCTTGTTGATGGGCACTGCGCAGACGCATCCAGCATCAAGAATCCGGGCACCCCTGCTAAATCACCAAACGTAGCGAACCACTTGGAGTGACCTGCGGCAGAGGTGATGGTTATGCAATAAATGGCTATTATGATCAAGTCATCAATCTCGGAAAAAAACTGAAGATTTATATAAAAATCAAACAAAACCACAGCCACCACAGATAATCTTTTTTATAATAGTTGAAATGAACCCGGCGTTGCTCGGGGTTATGAATGGTTTGGAGTTATGAATTCTAGTAAGCTGGGTGTAGTTTTAAGATGGAAATAATAATATTGTTAACAATTAAAAAGTTATTTTTTGCAGATATTTGACTCGCTTGTCGTGCATGTCTTCCTCGGGTGTCCCCGACTTATTGGACGGATCTACTGTCGAATTCGCCCTAGCAGGCCTGGAAATTTGGTCTTTCCACCGGGCTTATTTTAATTTATTCTGATGAACGTGTTACTAATACTTCAGAAGTTTCTAAACGAATCCCTCCAAAAGTTATTTATTCATCGTCTAGAAAAATAAAATCGTGTATAATTGGAAAACGGTTTATTAAATTTTCAAACCGTCTTACGTAAAATATTTTAATGGTAAGGTACTGTTTTTATTAATCTTAAATTTAAAAAACTAATATCCTCGGGTATCGGTTTGGAAAAAAAGTTATTTTAGTTGTGAATTCGTCGGAATTAATTAAAATGTGAGATTTGAGCAAACCCCCATTATTAGGGTATTGTACCGCCTTAAGGAACATACTTAACTTACTACCAGTGATTCCTGTCATTATTTGGAGTAAAAATTTTAAATAAAATGTTGGCCTAAGGCGACATTTTCAACTGAAAACATAAAAATCGGTAGGTATTGGACGGAGAGGGTTGAGGAGGGGTTGGGCGGTCGCTCGGCTGTGTGAATAATGATGACTTATGGAAGTTTTTGTTTTTTTATTGAAAAAATAAATTACTTCAAAAAGTCAACGGAGACTTTTTTTAAATTTTTTAAAGTGAAAACTTCTCTAGCACCGTTGTGATTTGAAACCCGATGAAACGGAAACGAGCGACACTAAAAAGAGACAAACCATACATATATAAGATTTAGCCTGCAATAGAATGAGATAGACCAATCGGTGTCCTTTTGTGCGGCGCTTCGTAGAAATAATTTTTAAACATGGTTACAATATTATAATAAATAAACTATTTAATTATCCTACTCCTGATACTTCGCATTCGTCTCATTCGCTAGAAGTTTAGTATTCTGAAGGTTTCACTTCTACCGATTGTGAATTGCACACATGATTATTTTTAATGTGAATATCTCACAAGAATCCCAGTTGCTCCCAAGAATCCCAGTCTGGAACCAGTGAGTCTATGTCATCCCCAGTTGGGGTGTGTTGTGAGACTGAAGGTAATGAGATGGGGAAGAGGAATGTGGGGAAGTACAGAATACAGTACCAAACACGGCTAAAGCCATTTTAAGCAACATTTCAATTCTGAATGATGGTCTTACACCAGGGCGATACGGAGAGTATCTTCCACTCTAGAATGAACCTCAAATATAGTAAATATCATTTTTAAATTAATTAATTGTGAAATAATACAAATTAATCCTTAAAATTTATTTGCGAATGCCGGGATTTGATCCCGTGGCTTTCGGATTACTAGTCAAGAGCCTTACCCCTCGACCATGGAGGCCGCCAATACTAAGACAGAAAATTAATTTAAATGTTTTATTCCAAATATCAGGAATCACTGGTTAAAGCAGGACAAGTACGTTCTTTAACACCCTTTACCCTGTTGACATTTTACCAAGTTAAATCCATAACCATGGGTTAGACGCTTACATTTTACATAAGCTTTTATTTTCAAGGCATCAATTATGTTCTTTGAAATGTTATAGACATTAAGTGTCAATATATCTTTAATGGAATTAAATGACAATATTTATGTTTTGTCTAGAACTTTTATTTTTGTTAAAAAACTAACATTTGCCGTTTTGTTAGTTTAATAGCAAAGTTGAGCTTCGAAGGCTGACCATTTGTGTCTTTTATGGAGAGATCGGACTTTGAAATAACATTACAAAAGCGATTATTCAGGCTCGGCTGCTTGTTGAATTTATCCACATACCTTGTAATGCACAAGTCAGGAATAATTTTCACTAATATTTTTATACCGAATCTTTGCTTTCAAATGCCATTTCCACAACCACTTTTTTGAGAAAGTGACAGAATACGTTCTTTAGACGTTAAGTCCGGGTTAAATCTTCCCCACAGGAAAAACTTAACCCTTCCACACACTTTTCCACAAATGATCATCTAGTCAATCCACGCGATGTAAGTGTGCTGTATAAGTATAATAAATACAAAACAATACAAGAACAACATGTCAACCTACCAGAGACCAAATGGGAAAATACTTCACCGACTCCAGATATTTTCATATCAGAGGGTTCGGCTCGGAAGAACTCCTAACTGGGCCGATAGATCCTACTAATCCCTCAATATAAATATTTAAAAAATATATATTTATTAATTTATTCTGTTTTAGGCTATCGGGCAAATGTAATTTTTATAATTTTTTAACAATGAAAAATAATTTCTTAATTTATAATATAATATTTATTAATTTATTCTGTTTTATGCCATTGGGTAAATGTAATTTTTACAATTTTTTTAAAATGAAAAATATTTTCTTACATTATAGCACCTAGTTTATAATTGAATAAAATAAAATTATTATAACAATTAATTGAAATTGCCAGAAATAGTATCTTGACCTTATTTTTTACGTACGTTGTTTTAAACAAAAATAATCAGTTGGTTGCAAATAATTTCCAGAATCTAAAATATAAAATATTGGAAAATAAATTAACAAGTGAAAATAAAGAGAAAGTAGCAACAAAATGTATCTGAAAATCTCGGAAAAATAGTCAGTTTTGGGTAAAAATGTTACATTAGTTTTTCGAAATAATTCGTATCTGCTCAAGTAGTATTTGGGAAACCAGAAGAGATTTGCGTGTGTTAACGATTTAGACAAAATTGTTGAATAAACTAAAAGTAAAAATAAACAAATGTAAACATTAAATGATTCTACCCATGGATGGCGTTGAAAGCATGCGACTATCACCAAACTACGTTCAAACTGCACGGACTATCAAAGCGACTTAGCAATGAAAGTAATGCGTATGTGCGTAGATGCGATTTGCAGTAATGCTATACTAATAAAGGTTAATGTTCTACCTTCATTGTTTGTATTATCTCTGGTTCAATCTCACTCGGCGTAATACGTGTGACCCATGCCTTCCGACATTCTCCAGGTATTCAGTTGGCCCATCGGCTCCCCAGTGACTGCTGAAGAGCGCATCTACGTGCTGATCCACGGCGGCTGGGTCCGCAGGCCCACCGCGCACCTCGTGCTGCCCTTGGCCTCCGCCGTGCGCGCGCCGGCCACGCACGTCAGCCTCACGCAACACTTGCTGGACGACAAGCAGAGACCGCTCAGGGTAAGTGAGAAATGATCACTATTTATTAAGACGACAATATATCCTAAAATATATTCAGAATCTTAATGACGTAAGTAAAGGAGGCGTGTACACAAATTGCGACTCGCGACCCGTGTATTGGACGAACCTACTGTCGAATTTGCTCTATCAAAGAAAAGATGAAAAAGACAAATTAAGTGTGAATCTTAACGACGAAGTGAAGAAAACGTGTAAACAAATATACGCCCGCGACACGGCGTATTAGACGAACGTACCGTCGAATTCGCCGTAGCGGACCTGGAGATTCGACCTTTCCGCCGCGTTCATTTTAATTAATATTGAAGAACGTATTACAAATATTTAAGATGTTTCTTTATGAATCCCTCCCAAAGTTATTATTTCATCGTCTAGAAAAATTAAATCTGGTGCTCACCGCTAACTTTGTAGTTGAAAAACTTGTTATAAATTTTTTAAATAGTTGTACGTAAAATATATAAATGGTAAGGTATTGTTTTTATTAATTTTAAGTATAAAGAACTTACATCCCCAGGAGTCTGTTGGAATAAAAAAGTTATTTTAGTTACGAATTCGCCAGAAATGATTAAAATGTGAGTTTTGAGCAAACAAAAATTATTAGGGTTGTGTACCGCCTAAACAGATTTCAGACTACTTTAACTGCTCGACTAGGAACGATTCTCGTTAAAGGACAGTCAAATTCACAAGCCCGGATTACATTGTTAAATTAAAAATAAATAAAGTTTTTTTTCTCCGATTGCTCCACATTTTTTGGTGGTCATTTTGAATGTTTTCCGCCCGAATTAAAAAAAAATCATTTCTCCAAATTTTAACATGGAGACATACAAACTGATTATAGATCTACATAGATGAATGAATTCTCCTATCTTTTTTTGATTAGTACATATTTGTAGGATTTATAAAAAAAATATTATAAAATCGTAAACTTCTACTTAATTACTTACAAATAAGGGAAAATTTGCCAAAATGGGCAGCAAAGCAATCCGAGGTATTTTAAATAGTGCCATATTGTAACAAAAAGCGCTCCAGTTGATATTATATCATAAATATACTTTATAAAAAAAAATTGTACAATGTGCGTGCCGCTAAAACTCAGAAACGAGTTCCGGTACGATCGAGGGAGTTATACGGTGTGGTAGCTCTCTTTCCCCACCCATGATGAAGGTTCCCGTTTTTACATGAAGGGCGTGCTTTTGAAGATATAAGGGCTGAAAGTTTCGCCTTCTAGAAATTCCTAGAACATTCCAGAACAGATCCCGGAATAATCTGGAATGTTGTTGAATGTTCGAAAATAGTCTGGAACGTTCAGGAACACCCCAGAGCATAACAGATCATTTTGGAACGTTCCAGAAAATCCTCAAATGTTGTGAAATTTTCTGGAACATTCTGGACGTTAGTTAAATCTCATATCAACTTCCTGCGCGAAGCCGGGTACCCCAGCTAGTTTAAAATAAATTTAGAAAGCATAATCATGTGTTACACTTGCACAATTTTCTATTGTTATATATTTTAGGTTGTGTTGTTGTATGTTAGAACAAAGCGAGATTAAATCACAGGCGTCAGGTTGTAATGCTGACCTTGATCTACCGGTATTTCAAGGAAAATCCTCCAAAGAACTAGCGTCATTGATCTTTGGCGTCGAGAGATACGCCAAACGCGTATCCAACATTTGTCACATGAGATCTGATCGTTCCTACTCTCCGTTCATGACTTAAGAGCCAATAACCAGCGGCCAAGAATTTAAATTTCGTCGAACGATGATCTTGCGATTATACCCTTGAAATGGTACAGGGCGGTTCCGATGAGAAAGATGAATTCTCCATATCAGCATTTTAACATAATAACTCAATATCGATTTTATTTCATTCCAAATTTGTTTTGATAAATACCCACATTAAAAAATGCTCGAACTCTTGATGATAAAGCAATTAAAATTATGTACTTTTTGTAATTATTTTTTGATCATAAGTATTTATAATTTTTCAATACGTCTAAGCAAAATAAGAATATTTTTTTTTTTAATATATTAGTTAGTTTGTATTTTCGTAACAAAACAAGGACGCGGATCTTTTATTTATGATTTTATTTGAACTAAAATTAAAATTCTAAAAAGTAATTTTCTCAAATAATTTATTGATTTATTTTACTGTAAGATTATGTGATTTGAAATGTATGTTGTATAATACAAAATTGTTTGAAAATATAACAAAACTGTCAACGACCTTTACCGTACTAAAAATAAACATATTTTCTCAAAATTTAAAAAATAGTTTCACTAGATAAAAAAAACAGTCTTTCGAAATCGATAATAATATTTTTTTGTGGAAAAGAGTCAATACGTTTAAAAGTTGATTTAAAAATGACATATTTCCGGTTTTTTTTTTGTTATTCCCTCGTGTGTGTTTATTCCCTCCGAAAACATGGGTATCTTCAAGGCGTACTCCTTTCTCTCCACGAAAAAACCCTTCACACAGCAATAAGATGGCGTATATTTTAAGGGAAATAATTTTTTTCAGGGCTTCCTTTGTGAAGTTTTTGAAAAAAATATATATGCATATTTATACCTTTCTATGTGACACCTCGCAAGAGCACCCTTGTCTGAACAGTATAAAGACAGGAACTATGTCGCCACCCGGTTGGGCAGCGTTGTCAGGCGGTGTTCGGGCGTAACTGATAAGCATTATCTTAATTAATATTACCTACATCCCAATCTCTTGTCTGATCCTTGTCACTAGGAGAAAGATTTAACTCCGACCGACTCTTTCTACCGCGCTTCTGGACATAGTGTCGAAGTAGAAGTGTAGAAGTGTAGAAGTCGGGATTTATTCCAGTGCTAAATTCTGAAATTCTGAATAACAACCACACGAATTCTTCTTTGCCTAGAATACTAATGGAGGGAAATAATTATACCAATTTAATGGATATCTTAAATTTATCACTCTTCAAATACAAAATGTTATTACTAAAGCAGTTCAGTTATGTGCAATAAATACTATTTATTTTTTACTATCCAAATATAAAAGCCCCTAAAAAAGCGAAAATAAATAAAATAAACTAAATAATAAGAAACAAAATATAGGTTAAATAAAATATAAGAGTTGACACAAAGTAGGTTACGTAGATCAAGTAAAAAAGATAAATAGATAATCTGCCAATATCCTCCAAATCAACGAAAATATTAATAAAAACGTTTAAAATTGGTGTTCACATTAATTAATGAAATAGGTAGAAATACTTGGCAGATACGTCATTTGAAGTTTGCCAAGTTCAAATTGTTGGCTAACAACGTCTTGCTGGCCGCTAGAGGCGCTGGTATAGTATATTGCATTCCTTCCAGACAATTGCTGCAACAGATTTAATTTTCATACAGACAGAGGTTATTTTTCAGAAAAACGGTGCCATACAAATTATCTTCACGTCATTTTGTTCGTTCTGCCTGTAAAAGGAATGATAATATTACTCTCCCAACCGAAATTCCGATGGAGCAGACAGCGGGCTTTCTCATTTTTATTGCAAAGACCTCGCGAATTAGCCGGTAGCGCCGCGCCAGAGCGGATGAATATTGCAATGTAGCTTCATCAATGTAGCGGCTATGTCTCTTGACATTTCTCCCGTTGTCCTTACAACTAAATGTAATATCTAAGGGTCCAGTCCTTTTATCGGATAAATCATAAAATTTAAGGCAGCAAATATCATAGAGATTGTTGCGGAGTTGAAAACGGTCATGGAAAAAAAGCGAGAGTGCTTTAGACCACACGACTGAAATAAAACTGCGCGCGCACTGCTCTCTCTTGCTCCTACAGTGAGAGAAAGAAAATGAGAGAAAGAGAGAAAAAATGTGTGCTCGCACCTCTCTCTCTTGCCCCTACAGTAATATATGAAACGTAACTCTCTCTCTTTCTATCTTCACTAACTTATATCTCCCTCTCAACTTCCGTTCGCCTCGCCCGACACTTTTCGTAACGTTATCGTCTTGCATTCACCAGCTTACTCCCCAAGTCAAACGTGCGTAAAGAAGTTTTACTTCAAAAACTGATCTCTTCATGTGGATGTAACAAGAAGAAGACTATCCAAGTATCTGTTTTGGGACCACTCCTATTTATTACTTTTATACACATGATTAAGAAAGGGACGCTCAGATGGTTTGGGCATGTAGAGCGAATGAATAAGGAAAGGAGTGTAAGGAGAATATATGACGCAAATGTGAACGGTAGACGAAGTCGGGGACGCCCGAGGAAGACATGGTACGACAAACTGAATCAGATACTTGAATCGGACGATGTCAAGAGCCAAAATAATAGAAGAGCATTTATGAGACGATTTATGAATGTGAACGAGGCAAGGAGTGTGTGCCAAGATCGAGTTGTTTGGCAATCTGTCCTCTCTGCCTGCCCCGGCGTGATGGTTAGTTTTTTTTTTACATGAGCTCCACACAGGAGGCCCTGAGGAAAATAATTTCATCAGGGCCTATTTTATCTTTGGGGATGCTGTGTGGAGGGTTTTTTTTAAGAAAAGGAAGGAGAGGAGAGTTCTGGGAAGGAAAAGGGTATAAGGGGTGGATAGGAATCTGCGGTTCAGTGTGTCCTGGTCATCCGCCTCCAAGACCTAGACAAACCTAACCCCATGAACCCGGGCACCCCTGCTAAATCACCAAACGTAGCGAACCACTTGGGGGCTACCTATGGCAGAGGTGTTGGTTATCCAATAAAGGTTCCCGGGGCGGCGGTACCCATTCCCGCCTCCCAAAGTTAGTTAGTTAGTTTAAACAAATTAATGATATTATAGTCGAATGCCTAAATTCCATTAAACTGTTTGCAGTTGACACACTTTTATACGTTGCAAATATCCAGCATTGTCGCGTATCGAGAAAAACGAAGCTGACTGTTCCATGGGTAAAAACCGATCTCGCTCACGTAGAGGTTAAAAACTATGAGCTTAACTCTCTAGTTAAAAAAAATCGTTTATCTAAAAAAATGGTATTGTTTTTTCAACGTGCCCCTTGCTTCCGGTGACTTCCATTCTATTCAAGAGCTGCGCTTGACTGTAAAATGAAACTGTTATGAATTACGTGTTACGCTTGCCAGGTTCCTTTGCCAGTAACGTGTTAATTTGCCGTGGCCCGACGTTCACAAAAGGTGACCCGCGTCGCCAGAGCTCTGTTCTGTCTGTTCACACTAGCCTGGGTCGGCGCAACCAACGCGCAACGTGCATGCTGTAATGAGGGGGGAGGTTGACAATAACATTTCGTCTCCCCTACACCATTTGACTCTTTTTACAAACGTGGCAAAGCGCTTTTTTACTGTTTATTTAACAAAACAAAATGGAAACTATCCAACAAATTTTTCGATGTGAACAAACTTTACAATTTTATAAATAACCGTTTTACAGTTACCGCTGATAATAAACACTTTACTTTATAAAAAATCATTTACCTTTTCATGGCTTAAGATTCCGTTATAAAAAAAGGAAAAATCTTCTTATTCTAATAAAGCTGATTGTCTGTTTGTGGCTTTGTGGGTTTGTGGGTTTTCGTTTTAATTGGTGGGAGGGCGCCATGGATTTGATTTGCAAACCAATCTACAGTTTTTTTATGAGTTTGACTAAAATTTGCAAGTTTCAAATGTAACTTTTTTTACATTAGCTCCACACAGGAGGCTCTGAGATAAAGAATTTCTTTCGGGGCCTATCTCATCTAAGGGAACGCTGTGTGGAGGGTATTTTTAAGGAAAGGAAGGATAGGAAGTTCTGGGAAGGAAAAGGTATGAGGGGTGGATAGGAATCTGGGGGTCAGTGTATTCACAAGTGACGGACGTATGAATCCATCCCTCCAACTGCGGTGAAAAGCCGGTGCAAAGATTGAGAGAGTCCTGCTGGAACACCTATTGTGATCTCTAACCACCCCGTAACACTGTTCACCTTAAAATAAACTAAATCGCCCGCCATCATAATCCTTTCATTCAATTTTTTTAATCTCATTACATCGTTCACACCATCCCGAAAATCATCTTTCACTTCGTCACTTTCAGAACAGGGGCATAGCAATAACAATAAAAACTCTTGTCAAATCAATATGTTAAGAACCTATATATATAAAAATCAAAATATGCTATGGTTTGTATGAGTTCGGTGAAATGTTTGAAACTTTCAAAATTTCTTTCCATTCTTGCGAAGGTTTCTGGATTATTACAACCACATGACAATAAATCTGAAAAGATTTTTATCATTTCAAAAACTCTTAAGAAACTGTCAAAATGTCACAATTTGAGAAAAAAAAAATTGCAAAAAAATTATTTTCAAATCAAGGGAAAAGGGAAGGCGGGGGAGGTGGAGGAGGAACGCGGACGGGGAAAGGAAGGCGGAAAAGGAACGGGACGAATGGGAAAAGACACGCAGGGAGAAACAATTTCTTTATTAATGGTATTGCAATGCATGCCGGGAACTCGCTAGTAAAAATAATAATAGTAATAAGTGCATGCGTGCGTATACGTACGTATGTGTGTTTATATGTGTGTATACGCGTCTATATGCATATATATGTACCCGTCTCAGAACAGACAAAGTCTAGTGAGGCGGGTTACTTACTTAATCGTATATGATAATGTTATTTCAATAAACGCCCGCCCGGGTTGTCGGCAAATTAAAAAAAAAAAAAAAAAAAGTGTTGCAATTTCAAAATTAAAATTTAATTTTGGTCACCACATTTCCACAATGAACTGAGTGATTCTAAACTTCTGGGACCTAAGCTTACGTTTACAGGAACTGGTGGGAAACGAGTTTCACCATTTACATACTTTTATTAAAACGTGCTCTTCCAAACGAATCCGCAAATGTAATTCCGTTACACAAGCGGAGTCGGATTTGAATAAACGAACTTTATTTGCGGTGACCATGCAAAGAATTGTTTTCAGGTTTTTTTTTAAACCCTGTTAAGAGGAACTTATGCGCGGACCATTTCAGCCACCTACATAACTAAAAATCATAATTTCGGTTTTGTCTTTAAGTAACTCCGATTCAATGACCTCTACAGCTGGAATTTGATTTGATTTTCAAAATTGAAACTAATTGTCGGAACGATTCAAACAAACTTTAAAGTGGGTATAAAAAATATTTAATGAATTAATTAAGTATTAAAAATATGTATTTCTTTTGTTTAAATTTTTGACGGATGTAGTTTTGATTTTTTTTGATATTCATTAACGGTAAATCTCTGATCGTCTTTTGAAAGGCAATGGATGTCCCTGAGGAAAAAGCAAATATATATTTTTTAAGTGAAACTTTTATAGTACCCTTGTGATTTGGAATTCGGATGAAGCGGAAATGATGCACACAGCACCTGCGAAGCATCAAATTTCTACCAAGGCTCCTATTGGTTGAGATATGAAACGGAAATAACGCTGGTCTGCGCTCATTGACCGCAATGATTATGACCTCACTTTTCAAGGCTCCTTGGTTCTTCATTGGTTGAAATTGTTTAATTGATTGTTGAGGTAAAGTTTCGCTTCTGCCGCGTGTTAACTGCACTCGATTTTTTTTTTTTTTAAGTTTCAATTGCTGACGTGAACATTTTTGTTTTCAATAAGAAATTACATTATCTTTGGGTTTATACATTCATTTATTGGTGATTAATTGAAGCAATTTGGGAAAATCAATATTGTAATGCAGTATTTTATATAATAGTATTAAATCTGTGCTCATTAATTTTATCCAGGGGGTAATTATAATCAATGCTTTTGGTATTTATGGTTTACATACCTCTGAAACTTATGATTTTTTTTCAGTTTTGACGGAATGAATATTGAGAAGGGGATACCATAAGGTAGAGTTGTACTCTAGGTGGCTTCTGACAAGGGTTTCGCATAACATGATAAATGTGCCTAAATTATTGAAGTCTTTTGTAGCTCTCAAAACAAAGCCATTACTATTTAAGGTGGATCGGCCCAGCCTTAATAACCGCATCTCCCACATCTCGGCTCCTACTGGCAACTCCTGTATGTTTAAGTAATGTAATCTGGTGAAATATTCACCTTAACTACTTCCCATTTCGGGTTCAAGTGCACAAATCCATTGTGTTATATGATGGGGTTGCCGGAATGAACCATACCTGAAAGTGTTTTTAGTTCTGAACTCGACATTGATTTTTTGAATTTTCTAGATTTGACAAAAATTCAGAATATATTATGTAACAGTTCCTTTGACTTGCATGAGACCGACTAGGAAGATGAATAGTGCTTAATTTTTTAAGTGAAAACTTCTTTAGCACCGTTGTGATTCGATAAAATGAAAAAGAAATTTGATGAAACAAAGCAACACTAAAAAAAGACAAACACATACGAATACGTCTATGAATGAGTTTCAATATACGGTTCCAATATAATAAGGTAAATCCACAGTCCCACGCAAGTCTCCTTTGGTGTAGTGGTATAATGCGCCTGGCGAACCTCTGCAGGCATTTAGCGGACCAAGGATTGAATCCTACGAAATTTAAAATAAAAATATTTTTATTTTTGATAAATCGATATCCAATCTTCAAACCACTCCAAAATGAACAGGCAAAATAAAACACAAAAGAAAGCGTCATCTAGTGATTCCGAAGAAGGTACCACAAATACTAGTAAGATGACCAAATGTATAGGAAAAGGTGCGCTGGAATTCGTCGACGAATGAAATATGAAAAAACATCCTTCACATAGATTAAAAAAAAATGCTTCGTAATCTCCCCACACTTGTGTACTTTAGTTTTCTGAAGTTTTCACTTCTACCGCGTATGAACTGCATACAATTTTTTATTAATATTTTACTTAAGAAAAAAATTCTCTCTAGGCCTATTTCATCTTTGGAGATGCTGTAAGGAAGGCCATTTTAGGGAGAGAGAGTTTGGGGCAGGAAAAGAATATGAGGGGTGAGTAGGAATCTGGGGTCAATGAGTCCAGGACTGACGGACGTATGAATCCATCCACTGCGGTGCAAGGCGAAGGGTCAAGAAAGTCCGGCTGGAGATTTCAAAAGTTCTCCCTTAACCGCATCCGCCGCCAAGACCTAGAAAAACCTCACCCATGAAGCCGGGCACCCCTGCTAAGTCACCCCTGCATACACGCCTCCCAAATTGTAAACTAGTGGTTATGTTACTATAGACCTCGCGTCTAAAAAAATGATGTTTCTAATTTTCGCACATTTTAAAGCAACACCAAAATTTCCTCCGAAAACCATTTAAAACTAAATAAATAACTAAAATAATAAATAATAAAACCTACTTAATAAAAATCACGACGATGTCACATTTGAAAAATTAATCTTTACTGAACTATTATTGAAAATTTACTTACTATTTTTCTATCTTCAGATTTTTGTTTTAGTTTTGATAATATTTTCTTCATTTAATTAAATATTTTAATATGAGGTTTTACTCATTAAGTTATAAGTAAAATTTACAAAATTTTAAGAAACCCCCGACACAAAAAAAGGCTGTTAACCTTGAAACGCCTGAACAGATTTTCATGAATTGTAGCTAAAAACCATTTTTATTACGTCAGCTTTCAAACAAAAAAAACTGCATCACAATCGGTCCATTCGTTTGGGAGCTGCCACAGACAGACAGACACACAGACACGTCAAACTTATAACACCGCTCCTTGCGTCGCGCGTCGGGGGTTAACAAATAAAAATAAATACTATTTTAATTTTAGTAAAAATGGTTTTTATTCTCAGAATTCCCTTTTGAATTTTTTTTTCTCAAAAATTCTATTTTTATTTATTTATTTCTATTCTTGTACATACACTTTACAAATAATTACATAGTTTACATAGATAATAGGTTATTAATAAGAAAAAAAAACATGTTAAAGATCCGTAACTGTATGTAAATAGGTTAGTCGTAGTGTTTTGTGAACACCTCACTAGGCGAACCTGTGCTGAGGTGTTCCCATGTTTGGGATTAAGTGCTATTCTGTCGACCTAAGTAGAAACACTGTAACCTCCTTGATATTGTCAAGAAGGGCACTGTGGGTCGACCCATGGCGGCAGTATCCTACACATAAATTAAAAGATTAGTTTCGGTGGGAATCTATATATACAGTTGTTCTTAGAATCTAGATTATGAGTAAGATAAATAATTGTCTTGATAAACGGTAGATATATTTTTCTATGGACCACGCGCCAATGGTATAATCACGGATATTGTGGTAATATTTTCTGTCTCGAAACAAAGTTTATTTAATTATATTTTTTTTATATTTGTGATGGGTTATGTATTATGTATTCTGGTACAGGGTTTTATGTTCTGTAAATATAAATTGAAAATAAAAATAAATAAATAGGTATATCAAAGTATGCCGGGGGCTTATTGTCGGGGATCAACAAATGGAATTGACAGGATGATAAGTTACTAACGTATTACGTCTTCATTACTAATGTTATGATTTTGAAAACAAGTTTACATTTCAAAACCAGTTTACGAAGTATTTGTTTCACTATAGAACTGAGGTTTCGATTTGTTTGAAAGGCGCTTCTAGTGTTATGCTACGTCTACACCCTTGTCACAAGTCGCTTGAACAAATGCTCGGCAAGTCAAACGTCAGCGACTACTCGCTTGCGAATGCGCCAATACATGTTTAGAGCGTACAATCGTGGCTGACGTCTAAATAACTACAAAGCTTTTATTTTTACGTTTACCTATTTGAATTTTAATTTGAAACAAAATAAAAGAAAGGGTATTTTTTGCATTAGCTCCACATAGGGGAGGTCCTGAATTCCTCTCAGGGCTTTTGTCATCTTTGGAAATGTTTTATGTGAAGGATCTTTTGAGAAAAGAAAGGTGAGGAAGTTCTGAGAAAGAAAAAGGTAGAAGAAAAGGGTAGAGCTAATTTCAATAGAATTTGGTTTCATTTTGGAAGTAAAAGAACTTTTGGGGAATTCGGAAATCTATTGAGGGTATTTTGGTGACCCTGTGTTCAGTGGCGGCTCGTGATTTTTGGGTATGCTAAGGTGCTAATATTAAAAAATGACATGTTGTCGTAGGCGAAAAAAAAATTTTTTTTTTTTCAAAAATCGGATTTTAGTATGAAGATTTTTCAGGAAATCCGTATGGCACACAGCCAAACTGAAATTTCCTGAAATTTTTATACAAAAATCGATTTAAAAAAAAAAAAAATTTTTTAGGTTACTACAACATAAATAATGCCATATTTTTAATGTCTGCACTCTAGCACACCCAAAAGACACGAGCCGCCACTGCCGGTGTTCCAAATACATTCATGATTCCCATCAAAAATCACGAAAAGAAGTTTTTTTCTTTTAAAATAAAACAATAACTTTGTCAGTTTTTTTCGTCTCCCCAGCGGGCTATTTTTGACATTTTTGCAAAAAATGCGCAGGCGTGAACTGAGGGCGAATCGAAATGAGCATGCTCGTAAGCCAGCCCGTTCACACACGCTTAGAGGCTTCTCCTTTCAACCGATAATCCAATGAGCATGCTAATAAATCAAACGGCTGTTGATTT
Source organism: Glyphotaelius pellucidus (assembly GCA_936435175.1). Classification (NCBI taxonomy): domain Eukaryota; kingdom Metazoa; phylum Arthropoda; class Insecta; order Trichoptera; family Limnephilidae; genus Glyphotaelius; species Glyphotaelius pellucidus. The sequence continues at coordinate 41,537,083 of OW386542.1, read as the reverse complement.
GTGGCTTCAAATGCTACCAGGTAACAATTGCCACTAGGTAGCGTGCTCTTTGACTTCAAACGAGCAAGTGTGTCCGTAGAACGAACATAAAGAACATATTGCCTCGCAAACGTGTACCGACACCGGTCCGATCAGTAGCAAGCACTTGCAAGTCTACCTTGCTGAGGCCTGGCAAGCGTGTAGCGTACCTTTAATTCTTTATTCTATGGTACGTATAATTGAAACAAAGAAGTGAGACACTTCTAATGCAGCCACACTCCAGAGAGTTGAGCAGGACTACAATATTGCTTATTAATAAAACATGGCTTCTTCTGGAAAACAATACTGAAGGTGTAGACAATTTATAAACTTCACGAAGTTCACAGAATGGAATTTCCTTGTTCAGCCGCCACTCGTGCGCGGGTACAGTTCCTCAAATATTTGTGAATAATTCATCCAACTCAATTAGAAGTTTGCATAGTAAATCTAACACTCATATTGCCGCAAACAAACCCAACACCAATTAGCTTTGCAGTATACAGAATGTTCCGGAGAAAACCCTTTACTTAGCAAGTCATTCCACGCGCCATCTTGGTTCAGTTTTAAGTTCTGAAGACAGATGGCAGTAATTTGCACAGAGACTTTTATTTTTGCTATTTTTATTAAAGGGTGTACTTTCATAATATCCGTTTAACACTCACGTTTCATGCTTCCGTGCAAACGAAATGTTACTATTATTTTGAAGGTTGTTTGTTTCTTTTTAGTACCTATTTGCTTATTTTTGGCAGTTGACTGAATATTTTTTTAAGTTGTACATAAATTGAAAAAGAAGGACACAAAAAGGTGTTCATAATTTAAGTCAGAGCTCAGGAGTCATCCATAAATTACGTCACTCCTTAAGGGGGGGGGGGGAGTAGAGAAGTGTGACATTTTGTGACAAGGGTTATGGGGGGGAGGGGGGTCATCAACTCTGTGACGTCACATGTTAAAATCTAAATATTTTTAATAAAAATAAAATTTTAAACTACTGTTTTGTTTATTTTTGGATGTAAAATTTAAAAAATATGTGACGTCACAGTAGGGGGGAGGTGGTCTTACAAATGTGACGATGTGTGACAGGGACAGGGGGGGGAGTCAAAAAATCATGAAATTCGTGTGACGTAATTTATGGATGGCCCCTAACGGGACATTTTAAGCGGACAAAAATTTTCGTTATTTGTTTTTAGGGTGTTATGCCGTGTTGCGTTACCTCCTTCTTTGGTAAACGTTTCGGACAGCGTTACAATGTCCATCATCAGGGCAGATTTGTTCCAAATTATATAATCATGTAGTAAAATAAATCAATTAATTATCTAGGAATAGTAATACAAATGAAATTTTTGGTTCAAATAAAATCATTTAAAATATCCGCGCACGTATTTTGTGTCGAAAATACTTCAGTTTGTCTTTTAATTTACTGTCTAACAAACTACTGAATTTCAGGTGGTTTTACAAACTTATTTTGCTTAGACGTTATTGAAAAATTATAAATACCTACTTAAGATCCAAAAATAATTACAAAAAGTACACAATTTTCTCAAAGAGTCTTATCAAGGGCATTTTTATTGCTAACTTGAATGTAGATATTATTACAATTAAATAAAATCAACATTGAGTTATTAGTCAAAAAGCTTTTTTTGTGCCTTGAAAATCTAAATTGGTATCAGTTAAAAAGCAGGTGCGGGGAATAAATAATCTTTCTCGTCGGAGCCGCCCTGTACAGTTGCAAGGGCACGCAAAACCATTTTTCGACGAAATTTGAATTCTCTGCCGCTGGTTAATAGGCATTTAAATTATTTAGTGCGAATAATAATTGCTATGTCCAGTAAAGATCTTTTACCCAAGAGCAGACTAACCCAAATAGCAGAAATAAATAAAGCGCTCTGACATCAGTTCTGTAAACGCCTAGCATTAAATGGAACCAATGAAATGTATGCAAAAGTGTTTACGAAAGAATCTTTTAAATAAAAGTTATTTTTTATAAAGGGTGCAACGTCTTTTTTTAAGTGAAACTTCTATAGCCCCGTTGAAACGAAAATGACGCACACAGCACCTCCTGTGGGGCAAAAAACTCCAACCAAGGCTCCTATTGGTTGAGACGGAAATTAGTTCTGCGCTCATTGGTCACTTTGATTATGACTTCACTTTTCAAGGCTTCTTAATCTTCATTGGTTGAGATTGTTTTGGTAAAGTTTCGCTTCTATCGCTGTTACCTTTTTCACATTAATTTTTAACGAATAACATCGCCTTTAGCCAAGTACCCCATCAAGTTATTATAGGTTTTGGCGGCAATGGGACTCGAACCCAGGACCTCCCTACTTTCCGGGCGGGTGCTTTTGACCACTGAGCTAAGGTGTCGATATCCAATTCGGTCACCTTTAACTGTACCATACTTCGACTAAAAATCACCCATATTATCTTCATTTTTATTATTAAAAAAAATTATATTTAAATTTATTAAAAAAAAATAATAATATTTATCCTAGAGTTGCAGAAAAGTCAATAGATGTCGCACGTTAAATAAAATGGATAAAAATTTATCCAGACACCATCTAGATTGCATTTAGTTCGAGTTGAATCTTGCAATCACACATAAAGATGGCAGCCAATAAAAATATGCGTTAAAAAAATTAAGGGTGGTTCTTAGTCAAAGTATGGTACAGTTAAAGCTGACCGAATTGGATATCGACACCTTAGCTCAGTGGTCAAGAGCACCCGCCCGGAAAGTAGCGAGGTCCTGGGTTCGAGTCCCAGAGGTGCAAATATCTTTTTCTGATTTTTCCGTTTCCAGATTTTCAATTGAGTTTCGCTCATAGTGTCTTCATTTAAATGAAATATACACAATTGCAGAAAACGGCTAAAATATGCATTAACGCCGTAATTAGAGAGATACATGAATTTGCGCATGCAAATATATAAAGTTCGATGTCTTTATAAGGTATATTTTTGAACCAGAAAATTTATGTCGTGGAACAGGTGGAATATGTGGAACTTGTTTGTAAGCTGTGAAAAAAGCATTTCAATTTATATTTTTAACAAAAATAGTATATCATAAAACATATATTACATTTTTATTACACTAAATCTGTTACATAAAAAATAATTGCAAATTAAACATTACATACCTGAGGCTTTTATATCCATGTTGAAAATTTTCTGGATTTCAAATCAGAAACGAATAAGGTGCAAATGAGAAATATTGGCAGCGCGATACACATCTCAACTTTGCACGCATGCGCAGATTGTTGGAGAGATTGTGAAGGGGATTTGATTGTCGGTGGGGATTTCGGTCATGAGGGATGAGAATTTAGATTCTACGATAGAAACGAATTGAGGGTTGTCGCAGGTCGTGGTCGGGGAGAATTGTTCTTCGAGGTTGTCGGCAAAAATCTCGGCTTTATCTCTGCGTTCACAAAATTATTTTGCGATTCATTTTGAATTGGTTTGCGGAGAACGTTTTAAAAATATTAATATTATCATTGAAGAAGAAGATAACATTTATAATCTAAATGAAAATATGAAAGAAAACAAGACACAGAAAAATAGAAAAAGACAATGGTCGCAACTGGGACTCGAACCCAGACCTCTCGTCTAACCGGGACGTGCGCGTTTTCCAATTTCGTTATTGCCACCTTCTTTCAAACCGTCATATTTGTCAATCTCATATTTCAAATATTTAGAATCATTAATATTATCTCCAACTAGTTCTTTTTTCCATATTATAGGCAACTACTCTTTTTATTGGAAACAATCATTCTAAGAATTGGTTTGTAACCTGAATAGCGTCTCGGATAAATGTATCCTAATTTATTCATATGGAACTATTGACTTTATGAAAGTCTAAATGAATATTCAATTTTTTATGAGAATAAAAAATTGAATATTTATATTAGTTTGAAGAAAATGTTTTTTTTCTATTTTGGCTGTCCGTACCTTTGGCTGTCCTTATGTGCGGCGGGGGGAGTAAAGGGAAGGGATGGGTCCTTTGCCTTTACGATCATTCCGCTCTGTCAATAGCGCTTGTCTATGTAGCCAATCAAAATACACATCATCAATTGGAAGTTGCACGAGTCAAAGGCTTCAGTTGACAATAAATTGACATTGTTCTTTCCCGATTTCAAACAAGCCTTTTTGAAGTGAAACTTCTTTTGCCCCGTTAGTTATTTGAAATTCGGATGAAACGGAAGTGCGTCACTACAATTTATTATTTGACGGGTCGTCGTCTTTAAAATAATCCGGTTAATTCGCGCCTCGGCGCAAGCCTCCCATGGCGCAGCGGGTAAGGCGCTTGACAAATCTCAGCGGCCAGAGAGACAGACATCTAGGAGGTTTGAATCCTACGAAATCCAAAAAAATAAACATTTTTATTTTTGTGAAATCAATTTCCAATCTTCAAACCACTTTAAAATAAACAGGTAAAAGAAAAGAATGCGACATCTAGCGACTTTCTAGTTTCACTTTTACCGCGTGTGAATTGCACTTTGTTTTTTTTTATTATAAAACATTACAATCAACTGCGGCAGCATATAAGTACGAAAAAAAACAATCTCTTTTATGTATCAGGTTACCCCAAGTTGTTCGTTACCTTTGTGACTTAGCAGGAGTGCCCGGGTTTGTGGGGCGAGGTTTTTCCGGATCTTGGCGACGGGTGCCTCTGCCCACATTTTGCGTGGCGGGCCGGACTGAGAGACTGGTTGAGGGAGGCTTTTTGACCTCTCCAGCCGGACTCTCTCGACCCATCGCCTTGCACTGCCGGGATGAATTCATACGTCCATCACACACTCTTACATACCCTTTATACCTTTTTTCTTCCCTGAATATCGTCTCCTTCCTTTCCTTAAAAAGACCCCCCACACAAAATCCCCTACAATGACATATTTTCTTCAGGGCCTCCTGTGTGGAGCCAATGTAAAAAAATATTTTCCTAAGTGTAAATAAATGGACTGTGACAGGACATTATTATGAAAAAGATATCTCTCGTCTCGAAATTTCCACTGCAGTTTCTGTACGGATTTTCAAATCCTATGTAATTTATCATCAACAAACCAAAACCGATAAGATAAGACTTCGTATTGTATGTTTAAAATTGTCAAATCCAATTTCAGGGGAATTTGAAAAGTAAAGCAAGTAATTATAAAAGAAAACCTGAATATATAACCCTAAACACACAACGCTCAGCTCACTCACATGGGTACGTCTAGATGACTCTTGAGTAAGGACAATCCCATATCAAAAACCTAATTTAAAGATACGTAATGCAAAGAAGACATAGGTGGATGTGGAGGTTAATGAAAACTATATTACGCTATTGTGGTATTTTTTTAAATATGTAAAAGGGTATTTTTACATTGCAAGTTAGCGGATATAACACCAACAAAATAACTCAGAAGGTAGAAAAACAATAACCTGCAATAGCCATCCCCCGCCAAGATGTGAGCTACCGTGCTCGGAATGAATGACACTGGGAACACAAGGCGCACAGTTTTCGATATATGCAAACTATACCTACGGTAAAAACTCTACGTCTCAGATATTGATCCGGAACGTGCCACAAATATTTTTAATGAATAAATTGTGAAATAACACAAAGTAATCAACTAAAATTTACTTGCGCGCTAATGGGATTTGAACACGCAACCTCCGGATTGCTAGTCGAGAGCCTTATCCCTCGACCGAGGAGGTCTTATTTTTCTCCCATCGCTTTCATTTTTTCTTCTCTCTAAACCAAGTGCTAATAGCAAAACAGCCTTCAATTTTTCTCCATGTACCCATAAAAACACAGGTACTAGGTGCTCAATGTATGAAACACGCCACAATACTAACGTGATAAATATTGAACGTTTAGGGGAGCGTTCCGATCCTCTCCGGCCGCTCTGAATCGAGGGGCTGAGTTGGCATCGCGTTAGGGTTCCATTCAGGCGTTGTTAGGAACTTTCTTAGTAGGTGGAAAAATAGGAATGGCGAAAAAACTCAACAAATAGGAACGCGTCAACTGTTAACGTAGCGGGCTGAGTTGATGTTCACAAAAGAATTCACATAAAATGTTCCAAACTGTACAGATTGTATGATCACTATAAGTTATTTGAAGTCTTAAACTTTAAACTTCAAGAGGACCTCAATCGTCTTTTTGTCTACTGTGAATTGAATAAACTAGTCATAAATATCTCTAAATGTAATAAAATATCATTTACACGTAATAAAAATAAAATTTTATTTGATTATACACTAAACGGGACACTTATCAACGAAGTTGAATCTATCAGGGACCTTGGGGTAACGCTTGATTCTAAATTAAACTTTATCCAACACACTAATAATATCATCAACAAAATAATAATATCATCAACAAATAAGCCAACCAAATGCTGGGATTTATAATTCGTATATCGAAACCTTTTCGAAATGTAAATACTCTATATTCCCTCTACACCGCATACATCCGCCCACACTTAGAACACTGCACACCGATCTGGACTCCTTTCTACCAAGCCCACATTGTTAGGATCGAAAGAATTCAAAAAAAAATTTTTAAACACTTAAATTATAAACTTAACCTACACTTTCTAAATTACACCGATTCTATTAAATTTCATCAGTTCAACTCCCTTCATACACGACGATTAATTTTTGATCAAATTTTATTATTTAAAATTTTAAACAATGGCCTGGACTCACCAGAGCTTACCAATTTAATAAAACTCCATATTCCTTCAAGATTAACCCGACAATCGAATTTACTTCATTTGCCCACTTGTAGAACAAACTTTAGAAAAAATTCTACGATTCCTCGAATATGTGCGCAATACAACGAATTATTTCACAACGTAGACATTTTTAATTTAAACCTTCAGAAGTATCGAATAGAAGTAACGCGTGCGATATTGGATTGATACGGAGTGTGGAAGGTATCGAGAGCATCTCATATCCTTATCCTATATTCTCCCTCCCCTCTCCCTCCTCTCCCCTTCCTCTCCCCTTCCTCTCCCCTTCCTCTCCCCTTCCTCTCCCCTTCCTCTCCCCTTCCAAAGTAGCCTACTTTAGCTTAAGATAAATTAAAACTCAATCTAGAAAATATATTAGCATAAGAAACTCTTTTGGCTTCACTGCAGTTAACATGTATAATTTTTTGTGTATTGTATGTATATAAGCTGTTTGTTTCTTACAAATAAAAAAATAAAAAATAAAAATAAAAAAAGGCTTTGCGTACACAGGTAATTAGCACTTCGAAAATATTAACATAATAGAACTTCATCATAATACACTGCTTACTTGTCTAAGGTTGTCACTGCACTGATTTGCATGTGTAGGTAGAGGGAGATAGGGAGGAAGTTTGGGAAAGGACAATTATATTCCAGACAGGCGTCGCGTATTTGATTCCTCGGCTGGCTAAGCCCTCCATGATGACACAAGTAACATTTTCCACTTATCGCGGTGGTGGTAAGAAATTTTCAAAGATTGTTAGGTTATTCGTAACTCGGAAATGTTTGTCTCATCTATGGATCGTGATAATTATTGAACGTGTAGCCGACGCCAAAGGAATGATATGAAATGGGAACAGCACAATAAACTCACGGGAACTATCCAAAAACCGACTCCGCCACTGTAGTGTTTTTGACCACATCAATCAATGTGCAAACATCTGGCCACAATGTGGCAAAATTGAAGAGATATTTCAAAACATTTTTTGGATTTATTTTTAAATTTCCCGCGTGTTTGGATCTTCGATAATCAAAAGACTATCTTAGTAGTTTCATAATTTAACAAGAGATGTCTCGCATCCCTTGAATGATGAACGTGTTTATCTCTTTTTAGTGTCGCTATTTTTCATTTCATCGAGTTCCAAATCCCAACGGTGCTAAAGAAGTTTTCACTTCAAAATTGTGTAGTTCACACGCGGTAGAAGTGAAACGCCGAAGGGCCAAAATGGGCCGCGCATACGTTCCTCTTATCGCTATTCGCGCATACGTTAAGCATATACCTCACAGTTATACGACAGAAAGTAGAACGAGTCTACCTCAGTTTAGTATTGAGTTTTCAACCTGTCGATATAAAAAAAAAATATTTATTGGAGACGTCACAGGGCTCCTTCTGACGTCACGGGCGTTAAAAAGTGTCAGTTCAAACGCAGTAGAAGAGTAGTAACCTTCAGAAAACTGAAGCAGACAAGAATGTGGAGGTTACGAAGCACCGCAGAAAGAGGATACCGATTATTTTATCTTTGGCGGGCTAAATCCTATAGATGTATGTGTTTGTCACTTTTTGGTGTCGCTTTTTCGTTTCATCGAGTTTCAAATCATAACGGTGCAAAAGAAATTTTCACATCAAAAATAGACTGGATTTTTTTTTTGGGGAGAAATGCTTAGAATGCAATGAATTTTTAAGATTAACTGAAAATTTAATAAAACAGTTAGATTCGTTATGTAGGTTTTACACCATTTCTTTTTTTCAGCCCGATTCCCGTGTTGGCATCACTGCAAACAACACATGAAGCATGTTGTTTGCTAATGCCTACTGAAATCGTTAAAATAAATAATTAGTTAGTCTAAATATTAAAACAAATATGAAAATAGCGATCGCGTTAAGCAAAAATTTGGTCTTTGGTCATTTTACGGAAATCGGGTTGAAAAAAGAAATGGTTTAAAACCTACATTTGTGTAAAAAAACAAAGAGACCGATTATTCTATCTCATTCTCTCGCAGGCTAAATCATATAGATATATGTGTTTGTCTCTTTTTAGTGTCACTTTTTCGTTTCATCTAGTTTCAAATCACAACGGTGCTAAAAATGTTTTCACTTTAAAAAAAAACAGAGCGTGCAGTTCACACGCGGTAGAAGTAAAAACTGTAGAAAACTAAACTTCGAGAGAATGAGAAGAATGCAGAGTGTCAGGAGTAGGATAATTGGAGGCTTTATTTATCTGTTATCAAGTATAAAAAATATTTTACGTTTTATTTTACAAAACGTCGCACAAAGAGGAGGCCGATAGGCTACAAAGTACCGTACAAAGAGGACACCAATTAGTCGTCTCATTCTCTCGCAGGCTAAATCCTACAGACGTATGTGTTTTTCTCTTTTTAGTGTCGCACATTTTTGTTACAGTTTCAAATTACAACGGTGCTTAACGCCTTTAACGAATTTTTCAAATCAAAAATTAAATGGAGTACTTAGAATTAAACTCGAAAACTTAATTTGACATTACTAAATTAGTTCAAGATGTTTTGTTGATCCCGGAGTTTTTATTTAAAGATTTTTTGAGACTAAGCCATTTTAAAACAGTTTTAATAATTTAAATTTAATGTTTAGGTTGGCAGTATAATTAAGAAAAGACACCGCCATTAACATTAAAGTACGGCGATATTGCAGCGTTTGATGAAACAAGGCAGCAGCAAAACGTTGTTTTATTTACCACCAGCGTAATGTATTATTCACGGGCTGTCGACAGTCGACAGGCGGCTTATCCGGGAGTAATTTAGCGTCGCTCGGGGTGGGCAATGGGCAATGGGCATTAGCGATGCAACATTTTAGAGCTTTGCTAACAGCACCGGATCTGCCGCACGGTCAAAAATGTGCAAAAAAACTAAGAAAGCCGTAAGAAATTATAGATCGTATTATACTTAAAATATTCACTGAATCATTTAAAAAATACCCGTAATGCGGGATAATTATCATGTTTTCTTATGTTTCCAATAAAATTCTGGTAACATTAGTAATAAAATAAGGAGATTTTTTACAAATGTCATAATCGCTACTCTCGCTAAGAGTTCTATTTTTGATTTAAGTCTCGATGACGTTAAGCGAGTTTACAAGCTAATATCTGGGAAATCTACTATCTGTTAGTAAACTTGCTCAGTGTCATCGTATTACTTGCTAACTAGCAGATTGCGGACAATCTACGAAAAAAGTTGAAAGGTGGTCAACTTTACTCCCTATTCGCTCAAAGATGGCGGCCCACCAACATTCTGTCAGAATTAGTTAACCAACAAATAATATTGAACATTATTTTACTTATATATATATATATATATATTACACGAATATTAAAATACATTTCTTTTACGTTATGCGCCTTTTACGTTTAAATTGTCGTGTTATTCGATTTATTTAGTTTTAGTTTTTGCCTTGAGTGAAGTAATTTTGAGTCAACTACGGCGGCTTTTGACGGCCTCCGTGGTCCCGAGGTAAGACTCTGGACTCACAATCCGAAGGTCGCGGGTTCGAACCCGGCGTGCGCAAATAAATTTTATTTGATTAATTTGTGTTATTTCACAATTTATTCATTTAAAATAATATATAGTATATTTGCGGCACGTTCCAGAGTGGAAGATACTATCAGTATCGCCCTGGTGTAAGACCACCATTCAGAATTGAAACGTTGCTCGAAATGGCATTAGCCGTGTTTAGTGACCAGATCTGAATAGCCAGGTACTTCCCCACCTTCCTCTTCCCTATCTCCTCCCCCTCCCCACTACCTTCAGCCACACAACATACCCCAATTGGGGATGCCATAGTCTCACTGGCTCCAGAGGGGAGCAGTTGGGACTCTTGTGCGGTATTTCATATAAAAAAAAAATAAAAATAAAAATAAAAAAAAACTATCAGCTACTAAGGTATGGTTGTTAAAAATCTATTATGCTTCGATTACATTGAGTGATTTTACAAGCTTCAAGACGGCGAATTCACTATCTATCTTTTCACTATCTCACTAACTAGTAAACTCGCTCAGTGTAATCGTGTATACTAGCTAACCAACAGATTTTATATTGAACAAGTTTACTAGCAGATAGTGAATTCGCCGGCTAGCAGCTTGTAAACTCGCTAAATGTAACGAGGCTTTAGGTACCAAAACACATGAGGACCTTTTTTCAGAGGGGAAGAGTTTTTAATCTAAAAAAATTTAAAAAATATTTGGGGGGGCGCCAGATTTCATGGATCCGGCACTGTTTGTTAAGACCGTGCTCTACTGAGTAATACAAAATCGTGTGTTTTTGTTCTGAAAATAATATTTACTTAGAAATATTTAAGATGTTTTAATTAAATACTGCAAAAAAAAACACATATTTGTCTTTGAAATAATCGAATATTTTTTTATTAGTCTTTTTAAGCCCAAAAAAATTATTAGGCCTATAAAAAGTTCAAAATCTCTCACTTACGAACTTCTTTACGGTTACGGTTTTATTGTATAATTTTTAGTTTTATTGGAAAATTTAATTTTTTAGAAAATGATCGTAAAATATTTATATATTTGTGCCTGAACTTCTAAAAATAAAATAAAACACGTCTTTGGCGAGGAAGACGGGCATAATCAAGCACCGTTGTGATTTAAAACTCAATGAAACGAAAAATAGCGACACTAAAAGGCAAACACATACTTCTTCTATAGGATTTAGCCTGCGAGAGAATGAGATAAACTAATCGATCTCCTATTTGTGGTGCTTCCTCCTTAGTAGCCTCCCTCCTCTTGTCTACTTTAGTTTTCTGAAGGTTTCACTTCTACCGCGTATGAATTGCGCACTCTGATTTTTTTTATTTATTTTCACTCATTGTTTTCTATTGCTTAAATAAGAATTAAATATGGATAGCAAAGGGTTTTTTACAAGTATACCGATCGTTTGTAGTTTGGACAAAAGGATTGAATGGTTTATTTTGTCAAACGCTTTAAAAAAGTCGGTGTATACAACATCTACTTCTGAATTATCTTCCAGACCATTGATGAAGGCATTAAGTAAAGGGAACAGTTGATACTCTTGTGCGGTATTAACATTTAATAAAAAGGAAGCCGGGTACAAAAGGTAGTCTAATTTGAAATGGTAATTAGATCGCAGTATGCACCTGACAGGAGGACTGACACTGGTTCACTGGTTGATTCGTTACTAAACAACTGAGGAATAGACTCATGAATACACATAGACGTAATAAAGTGGTTTGAGAAGATAGACAAAATAATTGCTTTGAAATCCCGCAAATAGACTCTGCACTTGACAAAAGACGCGAGACATCCTAAAGCAAACAAATCTGTGTGCAACACATCGTAAAAGACTTGAGGTGGATTTTTATTTTTCTTTTTACAACCTGAAGTCCCCGACGTTGCCCGGGCTTTATTCAGAATTTTTCGAAATCAGATGTAGACCGCAATTTTCCACTAATTTTAAACGTCAAATGTTCAAAAATTTATTGAGTAATATCAAAATTTTGCTTTAAGGGATGATAAAGGGAGATTTAGGGCGCTTTTTAATCTATAATTCATTTTATAAATTCGAAAGTGTGTTTGCTGGTTACGCTTTCACGTCTAAACCACTAAACCAATTTTAAAAATTCTTTCATCAATAGAAAGCTACAATACCAGCGCTTAACAAAAGCTATATATAATGGTAAGCTCTGGCGTAATAAAATTTGTATAAATAAAAATGTGTGTATTTCATATATTTTAGCGGCAGGGAGGAAAGGCAGGGGGAAGGTGGGGTTCGCGGAGAGTGAAGTGAACGGGGACGCACGGGAAAGGACTTTATGTATTGCTAATTCCTACAGATATTTCCCCCAAATAGCATGCGAGCGAAGCTAATACTAAAAGGTAGTAATCTTATATAACAGTCACCTTTCTCATGGTTTAAAAGTCAAGTAAACAAAATTTCATACGTCTCAAAATAAAATTATGGATTTATGTACAAAACAACGCCACACCGGGACCCTTCTTCACATATATAGATATTAGTAGACAGTTACGCAGCTGATGTATCCGGCGTTGCCCGGGCTTTATATCTGTTTTAGACAGAAATTTTCCTCTTTTTTCTAACGGTGCAAAATTTAATCTTAAGTATCAAAACACATTTTAAAGGGTTGGAAATGGGGATGGGGGTGGTTCTTCGAAATTTCATGTAGATATTTCGTCAACCTAATAAAACCGTAGATTTTCAAACAAATCATATCCACACCGCCCACCACAGACAGTGAACTTTATATATTAGAAGATAGCTTCGTACATTACACAGAAAATAGAAGATACTAGCTGAAGTGCCCGGGGGTGCCCGGGCTTTCGCAGAGTTTTTCTTTTTTTTATCAGATGTACACCGGAACTTTTCTTTTGTTTTGAAAGTCAAGTCTACAAAATTTCAACACAGTCGGAATAAAACCTTTGCTTTGTTTAAAAAACAAAGCCATGCCACCCGTCCTTTGTGTAAATAAATATACTTGAAGGAATATTATATAGATATTATTGGCTGACTATTCAGAACTTATCACATGCCTGCAGCCATTTCAAGCAACCTTTCAATTCTAAATGGTGTTGTTTCAACGGGGCGATACTGAAAGTACCTCTATTTTGAAACGCACCGTAAAATATACTAAACTACTCGAGCGACAGCGTGATTTAAAATTGTTTCGTCCGATTGATTGGTCGTGATTTTTTGGAGATCATTTTGAATATTATCCGCCCCCATTAAAATTTTTTTTTTTTACATGAGCTCCACACAAGGGGCCCTGAGGAAAATAATTTCCCTCAGGGCCTATGTCAACTTTGGGGATGCTGTGTGGAGGGTTTTTCTAAAGGAAAGGAAGGGAAGGAGAGTTCTGGGAAGGAAAAGGGTTTAAGGGGTGGGTAGGAATCTGGGTTTCAGATTGTCCTGGTCATCCGCCTCCAATACCTAGACAAATCTCAACCCACGAACCCGGGCACCCCTGCTAAATCACTAAACGTAGCGAACTACTTGGGGTGACCTATGACAGAGGTGTTGGTTATCCAATAAAGGTTTCCGGGGCGGCGGTACCCATTCCCGCCCCCCAAATTGATATATAATAAACTCATGCATCCGAATTTTAATTTAACCGGTTAGACAAACTGCTAAAAAGCAGTTTATCGGGACTTTTTGTCTTATATTTATAATGTGTGTAAAAATAAAAAAAAATTAAAATTTTAAAAAAATTAAAAAATATGGAGACAACAAACTGATTATAGCTCTATAAATCCAATGAATTCACCTGTTTTTAGTCGATTATTATAATCACATAATTATCACGGATTTATAAAAAAAAACCGTAAAAATCGATTAAAAAATTGTGGTCCAATTTTGGACCGCTCTCAATCGGAGCAAAATAAAAGCGGTCCATATTTTGACCTTTGTCGCTCCAGTGGAGATATTAATTGTATATGAATAAATTGTGACGCATCACAAATTAATCAAATAAAATTCACTGCCACTTTACCTAATTCCTGAGACGGTAACCCGATTCCTTTGAGTTCACCAGGGGTGTCATAAAGCGGGGTAAGTTTGGTTAAGAATAAAGTAAAGACAAATGGAATTATCTCGTGGCACACTGTGTACCGTCCCATATAAGCTAGAATGAAATAAATCACTTAAATCAAAATACATTTGTTTCTGTCCACGTATGTATGTATGCTATGCGTTGCTAAACCATTCATCCAATTGCGATGAAACTTTGGGGATTTGATGTGTGCATGCCAGCGATGGTTTCTTTAAATACTGGTGAGCTCTGACATTATCAAGTACTGATTGTACCGGGTGTGTGTTTGAAAACTGAATGTACCGGGAATGAAAGTACGGAATGCAGGAGGGGGTGGAGGGGGACTTGGGAGGGGGAGGGGAATTTGGGAGGGGGGTTCGCCGGACGGGGGAAGAGGGCGAGGGGAGTGGGGAGAGGAAAGGCGGAGAAGGCGGAGTGGGAACGCCAGAGGAGAAAAGGACGTGAGAAAGTAAGAGGAGGCGGAAGGGGAACGGGACGAATGGGAGAGGACACGCAGAGATAAACAATTTCTTTATTAAGTGGCACAGCAACGCACGCCGGTAACTCGCTCGTTATTATTAAAAAAATCTCACATAGTTTTAACATAATTTTTTTTTTATAGGTTTCACTTCTACCGGTGTGAGCTGCACACATGTTTTTTTTTTTTTTTTTTTAAATTTGCGTTAAATACACTCCAAGGGTAGGTGTTACAAGTACTTCATTGATGTATTAGAGTTTTTGATGTATTAGAGTAGCTTGTATGAAACGAAACACTGCGCATCGCTTTTTTCACACAGTTTTTTCCTTTTTACTTCGTCGCCTTCGGTCTACTTAAACTGCCGTAAAAATCTTTTGATAACCAAATCCCCCGTTTGTTCAAGTCACCTCTAGAATAAGTAGGTTGGGTGTTAGGGTGGGTCACGACTGTATGGGGAAAAAAATTTCTTGTTTTGATTTGTCTAAAAGTGATAAAAGGGTGTTAAATGGAGATATAAATTCACGTAATTTTTAAAAAAATATTTGGATATCATCTTCTTCCTCCGGATTGACTTTGAAATTTCACATAATAGAGAAAAACCCACCCTTGTTAAAACTTTAAAAATGTTAGATAAACCATTAAAAATAACTATTTTTCAATAAACCACAACAAAGAGAAAATATTTTGATTTATTTATTAAAAATACACTTGAATATAATTCAAATTATCTCAAGGCAGTGTATTGAAATACTAGCAAAATCCTTCTTACTCTCAAATTTCGGTATTATTTTGCGACTCAATTTTGGGACTCAATGTAATATTTGTATTTTAGGTGTGAAATTAATCCACATTTGCACCAACGTAATGACGATATTAACGTGTAATGGAATTTAAACCATAAATGTAATATAAAAGATTTGTGTCAGTAAATTTGTAATCATAATAAATATTTGTTTAGCTAGCTCAGTGTAAGTGTAAAAAAAGTCGCGGGTTTATGCCAACGCGCGTCAGACAATCGCAGCCTTTTTAAAAAGAATATTCGACAAGAATGCCAACAGTTATCACCGGAAATTTTGCAGAAATTCATGGAAAATGCGATAAAACGGGCACAAATGTGTATCAACACTAGCGGCAGCCACTTGACGGATATCACCTTTTCCACATAACAGAAAAAATTGTAAAAATCCAAATTTTGATTTCCATCACTTGTTAGCGTCAACGGGCGTGCTGATGCTATCGGCAGGGTTGGAGAAAGCTCCCACATATTTAATACAATTAGTTGCTGTATCTGCCCCAAATAAAAACTAGCTCAGGATTCGGTGCAAGCAGGATTTCCTCGTAACCTCAAGGCTAGTGCTTGTGGTTCGGAACTTCACGCTTCTCCATTCTCCCAGGGCCTCCCTCGTCAAGCAAAACACGGTAGGTTATCACATAAACAGTTTATTCAATTCTAGGAGACACAATAATACATAAAAGGAACGATCCTAGCTGAAAGTTAGTTTGAATGTCCGTCTCTCTTCTCTATCACGCGTGGCTAGGGCTAATACATTTAATTGCACACAAAGGGTAACATGGTAATTGACTCACGTTTGGTTTATGGGCCAACAGCGGCTTCACGCGCTTGATTCTCTCAGTCTACGCAGCGTCCATGCGGACCGGAAGTGCACAAACGGCGAAACTGAACTGGTGTCGCCCATGTTCGCGCGGAACGTGGGCCCTGTAAGCTCGCTTGCTGAAGACTGGTGGCTTGCCGCTCGAGAGAGTCTAGCGACAGCTCGGTTTGTCGCTCGCGGGAGGGGGTAGTGCGCGCGCCTCTATATTGGCGGTGTATTTGTAACGTAACACTTCCCCCCTCGCCGCAATAAAAGCGACGTGGTAATGGAGCTGTAGGACTAATAAATCCTCTTACCTTTTCAGCACTTGTGCCAAAAACATTTAAGAGAAACGAGGAGAGAGAGAGAGAGAGATTCCTAGCTGGAGAATAGTTATGAACAGAACACAAAAGAGAAGATACATGGTGTAACAAGGAATTGTCAATAAATGTATATAAAGGCAGTGGCATACATAAATACAGTTGCAAAGAACAAGGATCTGTTGAAGAAAGGTACAAGGGTTATGCAGTGATAGAAAAAAAAAACTCTAAAATTGTATCATTGGTCTGTGAGCTAATGTTTGCGAACGTGGTTTGCGTAGGATGTCTGGGGTGGTTGAACGTTTCACTGAAGTTACAAGGTTACTTTGTCACAGTAACCTGGCCCATTTGAGATTACACTCAAGGGACACTAGGGCCTTTAAGAAATTACGAGGAAGAGAACACATGATGAGGCTTCTAGGTGGTGTGGAGAGTTCTACCTGTCACAGAGGTCGAAAGGGTAACTGCTTCCGGATCCTGTGGGTGAGCCAGTACGAAACCATTGAAGTACTGGAGAGTGGAATCGCAATTGGTGGCTGGTACACTGGCTTTTGTATGTAGTGGGATTGTTTTGTGAACAATCGTTGGTATTGTCACTTGCGCAAGGGCACAGGAGCATCAGCACAATGGCAGTAGGGCATTTGCATTATGCAGCAGGAACATTTGCATAATGGCAGCAGAAACATTTGCACAAGGGCAACAGGAACATTTTGTATTATGCAGCAGGAGTATTTGCATAATGGCAGCAGAGCATTTGCATTATGCAGCAGGAACATTTGCATAATGGCAGCAGAGCATTTGCATTATGCAGCAGGAACATTTGCATAATGGCAGCAGAGCATTTGCACAAGGGCAACAGGAACATTTGTATTATGCAGCAGGAACATTTGCATAATTGCAGCAGAGCATTTGCATTATGCAGCAGGAACAGGAACCAACCTAGAGCTGGCGTGCTCGGGTTTGTTTTGAGTGTCGGTTCTTTGTGGTGATACAATTCGCAACTACACGCACGACTCACACTAGGTTATGTTAGATGCGGTCGGGTGCTTTTGGTACGCAGGGATTGAAGGCAAGGGACCTCCGTGACGGTAGCGAGGGCAGCATGAAGAGGCGCAGATGTAGATAGGGTGCAGAGCTGCTGGTTTTTTTTTTTTTTAAATCCGGCAAAAATTATTATTAGAACAAAATTCTTGAAGTTTACCTGCCTAGTAGACCAATGATGAAAAAAAGTTTGGAGAGAAACAAGTGTGCATGTTGAGAAAAAGTTGGATTTGTTTGGCGTGTAGAGAGAGAGACGGAGAGAGAGCTAACTAAATGTGGCTAATTCCTAATACATGTTACAAAGGTACGTATTCAAGGACAGGTTCTGTGTAACCCCTTTTGGTTTTTTTTTTTCTTTACCAAATACATTTCCAAGAATACGTGGTTGAGGGATTGTACGTATAACAAAATTCCCCATTCGAAAGAAGTTGGTCTTCCATGACCTATGCTCACGTCTATACGGTAGCATTTTTTCTACTTTCGAAAAACAAAACATTGCGTACAAGATTAGTTATAACAAAGTGGGAAAGGAGTAGGAAGTTGAAAGGATCCGCGTATGAAGATTGTCCCATTTGACAAACGAAACGCCAAGTGCGTAACGCATATATCCCCATTCACGGATAATTTCGAGGAAGGGGGAGGGTGATAATTGGGAACATTTGAACGAAGAAAACTGCTGGGGACTCGGCTATTTCCGAAATTCGACCTCTGGGTGGAGGTGAAACAAGGTCTACAGCAGTCATCCTGGCACATTACAATAATGACAACTGGGAAAGGAGTAGGAAGTTGAAAGGATCCGCGTATGAAGATTGTCCCATTTGACAAACGAAACGCCAAGTGCGTAACGCATATATCCCCATTCACGGATAATTTCGAGGAAGGGGAGGGGTGATAGTTGGGAACATTTGAACGAAGAAAACTGCTGGGGACTCGGCTATTTCCGAAATTCGACCTCTGGGTGGAGGTGAAACAAGGTCTACAGCAGTCATCCTGGCACATTACAATAATATTTGGTAGTGTTGGACAAAAGAATACACTGACATAAAAGTCTAATCCTCTACGTGTATTGGGCAGAAGATTAGGGGTCGTTTTATTCTCCTACTTGTTTGCGAGAAATGACAGACCCTTGCTCAAATCTCACAAACCTGGGGATTTTCTTTGTTCGTCTCCCAGACAACGAGTTAGGTGTTTTTTGTGTCCATCAACTTAACTCCCACGACACGATGCCCCATAATCATGAGTGAAGCGTATGATTAGTCCTTTTGAGATAGTAGATAGTTCCTGGGTTCTTGTGACAGGAAGTCCACGGGCATATTAATGATTACAAAAAAGGGGTGTGGACTACATTGAGTAGTTCACACATAAAGGTTTGATATTATTTCGTTCGCACGATTCATGGTGAGTATTGTAACGTCTTCACGTATAGCGTACAAGATTGCAAAATCAAAAGATTTGCAAGTAAGTTTTATAACGTCTTCACGGATAACAATGAACGAATTACAACTGGGTTGCCCAGTATTGAAGGGAGGTGCAAAAGACTAGGTATTTATGACATTTCTGACAAAAACCCACAGAGTAATTATAACGGGCTCCCCGTATCGCATTTAGTAGATATTCTGAGATTCCCATCTATGACGGCAGATTTTATAAGGTTCCCACCTATGATGGCAACAAAGGTTAACGTTCATATAAAGGTACCTATTCAATACAGACGGCGAGACATACTGATGTACTTAGTACAACAATACCGTAGCATAATAAATCCATATTAGCGTACGTTAAAGACTTGCACAAAGGCAAAAACATATTTGAAGATCTGGCCAAGATTTTATACTTCAACAATTAAGGGACAAAAAAAATTCTGGCGTGCTGATGGAATGTGAATTTCATCTAAGCTTACCGCAAAAGAGATCCTTTGTGGTACAACCCTTTTGGTTACGCACAGAGTATCGTATCGTGATGGTACAACTTTTGTTGTACTTACACGTACGATGGTAGCAACAATACAAGACATGCGCTTATCGTTGTTTGACAAGGAAAATTATTTACATTGGTCCGATTTGAGTGTTTAAGACCTTCTAGGTTTTACTTACTTAAACAGACTGCGATGGACACACCTTGGTGTTATGAAAATTATAATAATGGGATGGGTTGTTCACAGGGTGGTTCACTTGGAGACCTGGCTTCTTGTTGTGACCTCGTACTTTGCACGTGATAAGTCACAACAAGGCAACCCCAAAATTTCAGTTTGAACAGTTGAGACCCAGGGTGACTCAATGTTGCTGAAATGTTGTAAAAAAAAATTTATCGTTAATGAAGAGGCACGTTGAAAGTTGTCCCTTTTATAACGATACTTTCCAGACTCCACATTCAGTTCTGGGGAGAGCTAGAGCAATTAGGGTTATTTATTGAGCGCCATTCTATTTTCTTAAAAAACAGAAAAAAAAACTTAGAACGGGTAGCAAACATCTGATACCGCCGTGGTTTTACACAGGTTTGCTTACCTAATTTAACTACATATGACATAAGGGTTAGATGCACTTTGGCGAGGACCCGATATTTAATGTACAAAAAAGATTTTTCTAACATTTAGAAAGGGGTGACGAGGTATGACATGATGATGTGAAAATATGATGCTGCGAGTTGTGACGATGCACAAAACCTTGGGCACGTAGTCTCTGACTACTTGCAGTAAGCCACAGGGAATTCCTTTCTCCGAAGTGATCAGTTTCAGGTAGAGGTGTGCATGCTTAGAAAAAAAACGATGTTTCCAAGGTTTGACACCTGGGGCAGCAATTAGAGGCGAATGACTGATGATGACGAGATATTTATACAAACAAAAATAAAATAAAATGAAACGAAACCACAAGGGAGAATTGTAATTTCTTCCATGACTTTGGCTACAGTTGACAACACTGTGCCAGAGCTAGAAAGGTTTCGTTTGAGTGTCCCAATGAGTGACAATCGTTTACGAGAGGCCGCTCATTAGTGACGAAACAAAAGGGTTGACTTCCATAGTGATCCATGTCACGGTGTAGACGAATGGTTGCTAGGAGTCAAGGAATAACCGTTGGGGTTATACGGGCGTGGCAATGGAGTTTGTTTCCATGTTCCCACTTTTTACAATGTCCTTTATGTGGTAGTTACCTATGTGTTTACCAGAGATGTCGGACAATCGGTAAACCAGGTCTGAGATTTTCTTTAGGACTTTCGTCTTTACAAAACGGGGTGCCAATTTGGCAGAGAAGTACAGCGCACCTTGTGACAGAGTGTTGTTTCTCCTCCAGACGATGTCTTCTTCCTTGAATGTGACGTGCCTCCTGCGAAGGTTATACCTGTCGGCGCTCTTTTGGTGGGCCAATAGTAGAGCGTCTGTTACTTCACTATAGATAGCGGAGAGTTCCTCCAAGCGGTGGGCGTAATTTGCTGCGGGGTCTGCTGTGGAGGAAGGGACGGGTGGAAGGCAATTGTCAGGGTGTAGTGAACCGTGAACTACTTGTTCCATGCCGTGTTTGAGAAAAAATGGTGTATAGCCTGTAGCGAGGTTCACCGTGTTGTTCATGGCTGCTTGTATTTTGTCTAATTTTTTGCACCATGTGCGTTGGTCTTTGCCAACCAAAATTGCCAGGGCCGTGTTTATGGTTTGGTTGTATCGTTCAACGGTGTTGTTCTGTGGGGTGTAAAGGGTGTTATAGAATACATCCTTTATACCATATTTAGACAAAAACTCTTTAAATTCCAGAGCTATAAATTGTTTACCATTGTCGCATATTATAGTACGAGGGGTACCGTAGGGTATGAAAATATGTTTTTCCAATAGATTGGTTATTGCTGCTGCAGTTGCCCTTTTCAGAGGAAACAACCAGCAGTATTTGGAAAAGATGTCCACTACGCTGAGTATATGCATGTAACCGGCGTAGCTTCTAGGGAAAGGTCCAATGAGGTCCATAGAAAAGGATTGAAGTGGTCTATCGGCACGCTTGGGGTTGCCCATTAGACCAGACGGTGGTGCCGTACTGTGCTTGTATGCCTTACAGATGTCGCACTTGGAGATGTATAAACGTACTTGTTTGAATAGACCCGGCCAATAATATCTTAAAGATATTTTTTTGAATGTTTTGAAGGTTCCAGGATGTATGGAGTCTACGGCACTGTGGTTATCAATAATAACTTGTTCTCTATTTTCGAGAGGGACTACCTTTTTCCAGGCATAGTCCTCTAAGATTGACAGTGGAGGCTTGCAGTTGCGATATAGTTGTCCGTTCTTAATCATAAAATTCGGGAACTTTTGTGGGTTGTCACTGCATCCTCTAAAGATTTTTTGATACCATACGTCTTTTGTGGGGAGACTAGAATTGGGTAATTCGGCATTTAATATTGCTATCTCGATCCTAGAAAGGGCATCCGGGACGATATTATCCGCGCCTTTACGGTGGATGACATCGAAAGTATATTGAGATAGGCGGGACGACCAGCGAGCCAATCTCCCAGAGGGGTTGTCTAGCGAGATCAGCCATTTTAGGCTGCTATGGTCTGTGACGACGGTAAACTTACTGCCCTCAATGTATCCGCGGAAATGTTGAATGGATTCCATGACTGCTAACAATTCTCTCTCGGTAATCCCGTAGTTTTTTTCGTGTTTATTTAGGGTACGAGAGAAGTATGCCACGGGGTGTTCGCCGTCCGTAAAATTTTGAGTGAGGACTCCTCCGATTCCGACGTTTGATGCGTCCGAATGGATCGTAAAGGGAAGATTGAAGTCGGGGCAATTCAGTACTGGGGCTGATTGAAGAGCCTCTTTCAGGGAGTTGAATGCTGACTCAGTCTCTGCAGACCAGGAAAAGTTACTGGTACCTTTACGGATTCCCGTGATTTTGTTGAGCGGCGCCGCGAGAGTTGAGAAGTTTTTTATGAATCTTCTGTAGTAACCGGTGAGTCCGAGGAAGGCTTTTACCTCTTTTGCATTTGTAGGTCGGGGAAAATTTGTCATAGCCGCTACTTTTGTGGGGTCTGTTCTTAGGCCTTCTTCGTCTACTATGAAACCCAAGTATCGTAGGCGGTGCCTGCAGAATTCCGATTTCTTCAGGTTGATAGTCAAACCGGCCTGTTTGAGTTGTTGAAAAACCTTTTCTAGAATAAGTATATGTTTTTCAAAGGTATCGCTAATGATGATCAGGTCATCCAGGTAGCAAAATAAATTGTTATCAAACTCTGGGCCAAACAATTTATCCATGAGTCTTTGTAGTTCTGCTGGGCTGTTTTTTAAACCGAAGGGTAGTCTTTTGAAATGGAACATACCCCTGCCAGGCACCACGAAGGCAGTCTTTTCGCAGGAGCTGGGATCCAAAGGTATCTGCCAGAATGCTTTGCTTAAGTCTATGGATGAGATGTATTTAGCGTTTCGAAGTCTGTCCAGGATGGAGTTGACCAAGGGGAGCGGGTAGGCGTCTGATATTGTACATGCGTTGAGGCGTCTGCTGTCGAGGCAGAAACGGGCTGAGCCGTCTTTCTTTGAAACTAATAAGGTGGGGTTGGTCCATGCGCTGCGGCTGGGTACCACCACTCCCAGTCTTAGCATATCGTCCAATTCTTTTTCCAGCGTTTTCAATTTTTGTGGAGCTAGGTTGTAATACCTTTGTTTGATTGGGGGGCCTGTTGTTTTTATATGGTGTTGTACTAGGTTGGTTAAGCCTAAACCGCACCTTTCGAAGGAGATGGATTCATACTTGTTGATCATTTGATTTAATTGTATTGTTTGTAAGGGGTTCAAGTTTTCGTAGGGTATTACCGTACGGATTTCGTTTACTTGGGGAGTGACGGAGGGGTTGTTAAACAGTTGCGGGGCAATTTTGAAAGCCATCCAAAAATCCACTCCCAAGATGAATTTCTGTGTGATTGTAGGTACAACTAGAAACTTGATCCAAACTGTTTTTTGGTCACAATTGATCGGCAGGGTTAGAGAACCGATGACGAGTTGTGAAGTGTTGTCTGCCGTGGTAACATGTGAAGAATGTTTTCCCATTTTAAAACCACAGTTTGTGAATAAGGTGTGGGCGTTGTCGCCCAGGCAGCTGACAGAGGCGCCGCTGTCTAGGAGACCTGAAAAAACCACGTTGTTTATGGAAAAATGCGCGAAGGGTCTACCGTCTATTGCCTGTTTGCAGCAAACTGTAGAGAGGGGTAAGGCCTGTTTAAAAAATTTGACGTGTTCCAACCACTCCGACCATTCCTTTGGCCTATGGGAGGGATGGCCCGGGGGGTTGGGGTCTAGTTTTTTGTCTTCCTGGCTGTCCAATTGGGAGGGGGTCTGGAGAAATCCATAGGGGGTTTGATGAATCTGAGATCCGGGATGGACGTTTCGGTATTGTCTTGGCGTGGTCTTTTGCCAAACTTCCTCCCTTCATCTCTTCTTGGAGAACGATCGACAGATCGCCTTTTGTTAGAATGGGTGTCTTTGGAGGATAAAAGTTTTGCTTGTTTAAAGCAGGCGGCTTGGGAGTGACCAATCTTGTGGCAAAAGGAGCAGGATTTCTTCTCGTTGTGCTCCGGTTTTATGCCGGACGAAGTGCTTGGGCGAAAGTTTTCTTTGGGGAATCTTTCGTCTTTCTTCCGATCCTGGTATGCCTCTAGTAGCTGGCAGACATCTTTCAGTTGCTCCAGCGTGGCAATTTTCTGAGAAGTAATGATGTTTTCGTATCTGGGGAGAAGACCGTCGATTAAAACCGGGAGAAGTTCCGCTTCAGGGACAGGTTGGGTGAGCTTTATATTGATGGCCTCTGCCCTCTGTGTGAATCTAGCAACAGGCTCTCCGGAGTGCTGCTTGATAGCGAGTAGGGATAGCCTGACTCTATGTTGGGCCTTTTTTTCTCCGAAACTGGATAAAAGTGCCACCTTGAGTTCCCTCCATGAGTTTGTTTTTCTCTTATGTATCCTGTGCCAGGTAAGCATTTCAGGAGCGATGAGGTCTATGAAGTTCCTGTGTAGAATACTTTCGGGGATTCCTCTGACTTGGGCTGTTTCTTCTATTCTGTTGATGAAATCCTCCACATCCGTGAGTCCGTTGTATTTCGTCTTCCAGGTTGTCAAATCATATATTTTCGTCTGTTCCTGGGCTTGTACCACCAAGGGTTTTGCTTCGGAGACTGTGAGGGAGGTAGAGATGATTTCTGAGGTGTCTTCCTGTTGAAACTGCAACTTCCTGATGTACTTTTTGTTGTAGAAAGA
Organism: Glyphotaelius pellucidus; assembly: GCA_936435175.1. NCBI lineage: Eukaryota > Metazoa > Arthropoda > Insecta > Trichoptera > Limnephilidae > Glyphotaelius > Glyphotaelius pellucidus. The sequence goes on along the minus strand of OW386542.1, from coordinate 41,512,175 downwards.
AGCATATTGAATAAGGCATTTTTTGGATTTATTCCTGGGAGAGATCTTTCTACTTCTCAGGGCCTGTAGTAGTTCTTCCTTTTTTGACGTAGAAATGTGGGGAATTATACCCAGCGTGACTTGAGGGACTTCCATAGTGTATAGGGTCGTGTCAGGGTGACCTTACGTTGGGAGAAAAACGAGAACTCGACTCTTTATCCGTAATTGGAAAGAAATTTTTGCCAGGGATTGACCACTGGGGACGTATATATATTTTTTTTTTTTTTTACAAAATGCTTCTGCGAAAAAACGCGTATTTGTAAGTGTTTGGGTTATTTGAAAATTTGGGCAGAGGTTTGCCTCTGGCCACGTGCTTTTTAGGAAAAATCCAAGCGTTTTGGAAAAAAAAAAATTTCGAAAATTAAAAAATCGAAAAAAGGAAAAAATCGGAAAAATTTTCAGAGTCCGAAACTGGAGAAAATTTGGGCAGCGATTTTCCTCTGGCACTGCGTTTTTTAGAAAAACTCCAAGCGTTTTGGAAAAAAAATTTCGAAAATTAAAAAAATCGAAAAAGGAAAAATCGGAAAAAATTTTCAGAGTCCGAAACTGGAGAAAATTTGGGCAGCGATTTTCCTCTGGCACTGCGTTTTTAAGAAAAACTCCAAGCGTTTTGGAAAAAAAAAATATTTCGAAAATTAAAAAAAATCGAAAAAAGGAAAAATCGAAAAAAAATTTTCAGAGTCCGAAACTGGAGAAAATTTGGGCAGCGATTTTCCTCTGGCACTGCGTTTTTAAGAAAAACTCCAAGCGTTTTGGAAAAAAAATATTTCGAAAATTAAAAAAAATCGAAAAAAAGGAAAAATCGAAAAAATTTTCAGAGTCCGAAAACTGGAGAAAATTTGGGCAGCGATTTTCCTCTGGCACTGCGTTTTTAAGAAAAACTCCAAGCGTTTTGGAAAAAAAATATTTCGAAAATTAAAAAAAATCGAAAAAAGGAAAAATCGAAAAAATTTTCAGAGTCCGAAAACTGGAGAAAATTTGGGCAGCGATTTTCCTCTGGCACTGCGTTTTTAAGAAAAACTCCAAGCGTTTTGGGAAAAAAAAAAAAAAAAAATTTCGAAAATTAAAAAAAATCGAAAAAGGAAAAATCGAAAAAAAATTTTCACAGTCCGAAACTGGAGAAAATTTGGGCAGCGATTTTCCTCTGGCAATGCGTTTTTAAGAAAAACTCCAAGCGTTTTGGAAAAAAATATTTCGAAAATTTAAAAAAAAATCGAAAAAAGGAAAAAATCGGAAAAATTTTCAGAGTCCGAAAACTGGAGAAAATTTGGGCAGCGATTTTCCTCTGGCACTGCGTTTTTAAGAAAAACTCCAAGCGTTTTGGAAAAAAAATATTTCGAAAATTAAAAAAATCGAAAAAGGAAAAATCGAAAAAATTTTCAGAGTCCGAAAACTGGAGAAAATTTGGGCAGCGATTTTCCTCTGGCACTGCGTTTTTAAGAAAAACTCCAAGCGTTTTGGAAAAAAAATATTTCGAAAATTAAAAAAATCGAAAAAGGAAAAATCGAAAAAATTTTCAGAGTCCGAAAACTGGAGAAAATTTGGGCAGCGATTTTCCTCTGGCAATGCGTTTTTAAGAAAAACTCCAAGCGTTTTGGAAAAAAAATATTTCGAAAATTTAAAAAAAAATCGAAAAAGGAAAAATCGAAAAAAATTTTCACAAGTTTTCGTGGAAGTAATTTGTTTGAGAATTCAACAATATCTTGGGGGCATGGTTTCATTACGCGGCTTCCTATAGCCTGGCTTTAAACAGCACCAATTTTTGGTATTTACCCGCGAATTCCCTTCGTCTTTTCGACAAGATATTACCTTCTTTGTCAATTGACAAGGTATTATAGTGTCAGATGTCAAGGAATCCACGTCAACGCGAATTTAGTATTTTTTGCATTATTCGAATGTGATTTGGCATGGCATGGCATGATCCGGTTTCATCAGACGACAGAGTCAAAAATACTTAATTGTCAAATGACAGAAAGAATTTAAATCCACTTGTTCCCTAGGTGTCAGCAAGTGTCCGTTTAAGAGACGTACCAGCGTGCTGCAATATAGTATATTATTAAAAATATTTAGCACTTTCGAGACCAAGCGGATGATTTGTTTATCATGTACATGATTTTAATTGTTGAATAAATTCTTCTTTAATTTGTGTTTATTTCCACTATTCACTTGTATTGAAAATAGCAATTTTAATCGGCCGACACTTTGTAATCACTGTATTATTCGCAGCGACAACTTCCTAGGTTGGGCACCTTGCGTTGGAATACCGGTAATATTTTGTCGAGTGACGAGTCACAAATGATAAAATCGCGCCCGTAATAATTTAAATTGTGATTCGAAATTACGTTCGCGCCGAGATTCCTGTTGGAAGTGCTAGACAATTGGGAATAAACAATACATCATAATAACATTTCAGAGTTTACAATTGTTGCTTGGGAACGAGGCCGTGGTGGAACAGAAAAAATTTAAATGGCCCCACGTTGGGCGCCAGTGTTAGCGTCAACGGGCGTGCTGATGCTATCGGCAGGGTTGGAGAAAGCTCCCACATATTTAATACAATTAGTTGCTGTATCTGCCCCAAATAAAAACTAGCTCAGGATTCGGTGCAAGCAGGATTTCCTCGTAACCTCAAGGCTAGTGCTTGTGGTTCGGAACTTCACGCTTCTCCATTCTCCCAGGGCCTCCCTCGTCAAGCAAAACACGGTAGGTTATCACATAAACAGTTTATTCAATTCTAGGAGACACAATAATACATAAAAGGAACGATCCTAGCTGAAAGTTAGTTTGAATGTCCGTCTCTCTTCTCTATCACGCGTGGCTAGGGCTAATACATTTAATTGCACACAAAGGGTAACATGGTAATTGACTCACGTTTGGTTTATGGGCCAACAGCGGCTTCACGCGCTTGATTCTCTCAGTCTACGCAGCGTCCATGCGGACCGGAAGTGCACAAACGGCGAAACTGAACTGGTGTCGCCCATGTTCGCGCGGAACGTGGGCCCTGTAAGCTCGCTTGCTGAAGACTGGTGGCTTGCCGCTCGAGAGAGTCTAGCGACAGCTCGGTTTGTCGCTCGCGGGAGGGGGTAGTGCGCGCGCCTCTATATTGGCGGTGTATTTGTAACGTAACACACTCAAAAACTTTTTTCTTATTTAGTAAAAAAGTTATTCAAAAACAAAATTGGATGATTAATTTTGCGTCACCCTTTATAATAAACTATATGAAAGGGCACAGGGGAAAAACATGCAATGCCACTAAGCCAATGAACTAAAAAATCGTTAAATTAATATTTTGAAAAAAGGTACATTAAAACTTGAAATAAAACAAAAATATGTAATTTACAAAGAAAATATATTTATTATGTGTGTGTAGGATAAAAAAAAACTTCTTGCTTGTATTTATTGAATTAGTTAAAAAAAAGTTAACGAAATCAGAAAATATTGGAAAAAAGTATCGCCTAACTCTTGGTCCACAAAACTTTAACTGGGCCTGGATATCCATAAATTTTGCTTTTGAAACTGGAAGGCTCTCATTGTACGACTGTTCTGGGAATGAAAACTCTGAGACATCAACGGTATGAGAGTCATTACAGGACTTCAACTTTTTTTAGGTCCCATAAGAACAGATTACGTCCAAGGAATTGTAATGTTCTCTGTGAAAAATTAATCTCTCTGTGAAAAGTTGTCCATTTTCTGACAAGTGGTTGATCACATGAAAAGGGGATGGCTTCTGTCTTGCATGACAAATCACTTTTACCCAGTCATCAAGAGTTTCACAATGTGATTTCTGGTTTATGCAAGCCGGCAACTATGGACAATGCTTATTTTTTTCCTGTACGACTTGGACATTTCTTGTTATTGCACTTTTTTTTACATTACAGGAGGCCCTGAGGAAAATAATTTCTCTCAGAGCCTATAACATCTTTGAAGACGCTGTGTGGAGGGTGTTTTTGAGGAGAGGAAGGAGTGAACATGGGTCTTGAAGATACCCATGTTGTAGGAGGGAGGAAACACAGAGGCCGGCAAATCGTTTCACAGCCGCGCTGTTGAACTCAAGAACGACTCGTAGAAACGACCCGTTCTCATGTGACTAATGTCAACCGTGTACAAATATTGGGCGCGTGTTTGACGTGTTTCCCAACTACGCACCGGTGCCGAGGGGATCAATGACGCTAGTTCCTCAGAGCATCTTCCATTGTAACACCGGTAGAACAAGGACAGCATTCCCACCTGACGCCTGTGCTCTAAAGATTGCAATCCGTTTGTTAAGTTGGGAGAATCTATCAAACGGACCGCCCGTTTCTGCACAGGGTCGAGGTTTTTTTTTTTTTTAATGTATTTTGGGGCTCCAGACCAGAGGTGGCTGCCAAATTCAACCGTAGGGCGAACTTGCGATCTGTACATGGTTAGCAGTTGTGTACTATTAAAGTATCTGCGGGCCCTGTACAGTATGCCCAGTTTCTGAGAGGCTATCTTAACTAGTTTTTCACTAGTAGTGCACTAGTTTTCTATGAGGATTACTCAGTGACTCTACATGCTACTGTAACGCGTGTTTTGGCATTTTGTTCTACAACAATGGCATTGCGACTTCAAAAAACATAAAAATGTGACATTGCATGTTTTTCCCTTGTACCCTTCATAACTATTACCTTATCTTGCCTAGGCCAGAACATGAACATTGAACGGAGCATGCATCCAGCGGTCAATGGACGGCATGGCCGCTAGATGGAGCCAGCTATATTGGAATGGGGTAATTATTTTAATGACAGACTTCACCGCTGGCCATCTCGTTAGGTCGGTCTTTATGTCGAGGATAGAATTTACTTTAAATTCATAACAGAAACATAATTGAATGGGAAATAGGTACACGTTACACGGATCGCCGTACATATTGTCAGCTTTATTTGAGAAAACGTACTGCCTAACAACATTTTGTTTGGATTTAGTCTAGTACCGTAGATTTCTTGCCAAATTTCTGTTTTCAAATTGTAAGAGTTTATTTTTAACTGAGAATTTTTGTATTGGAAAACAATGTATTATTTAAAGGTTTTTCAGCAATTAGATAACTTACAATACCAAAAAAAAAAACCACGGCAACTTTGAAATGAATTACGCACTCCGCACCTGCAAAAATAATCAGCACCTGCAAAACATCAAACTCCTATTAAGGCTCCCATTGGTTGAGATATAAAACGGAAATGACGCTAGGTCTGCGCTCATTGGTCGCTTTGATTATGACCTCACTTTTCAAGTATTGGTTGAGATTGTTTTGTTAAAGTTTCGCTTCTACCGCGTGTTAAGAGCACTTGATTTTTTTTTTAATTACCACATAGAAGGCCCTGAGGAAAATAATTTCCCTCAGAGCCTATGTCATCTCAGGGGATGGTGTCTGGATGGTTTTTTAAGGAAAGGAAGAAGAGGGAGTTCTGAGGAGGTGGGTAGGAATTAGGAGGTCAGTGTATCCAGGATTGACGAATGTATGAATGTTTCAACTGAATTCAAGGCGATGGGTCGAGGGATTCTAGCTGGAGAGGTCAAAAGACTTCCTCAACCAGTCTCACTCGATCCCGCCACGCAGCAGGTGGGCAGACACATGGCCGCCAAGACCTTGACAAACCTCACCCCATGAACCCAAGCACCCCTGCTAAGTTACCAAATGTAGCGAACCATTTGGGGTGACCTATGGCAGAGGTGTTGGTTATCCCATAAATGGTTCCCGGGACGGCGGTACCCATACCCGCCTCCCAAAAAGTTCAATTTTGGGAGGCGGGGATTCAATAATATCGCTGTTTGTTTTAGGACGAATTGAATCTGTCATACCTAATTGTAACTTTTTTTTTCAATATGAATAACACACAAGAGTCCCAACTGCTCTCGTCTGGAGCCAGTGAGATCATGGTAATCCCATTCGAGGTATGTTGTAAGGCTGAAAGTAATGGGGAGGGGGAAGAGATGGGGAATGGGAAGGTGGGGGCCTTCTGTGTAGAGTTAATATAAAAAAAATATTCATATCTTGTCACCAAAAGTTATTTAAAGCAATGTTTCAATTCTAAATGGTGGTCTGTCACCAGGGCGATATTGAGAGTATCTTGCGCTCTAGAACGTGCTGCAAATATGCTATATATTATTTTTAATCAATTAATTGTGAAATACCACAAATTATTCAAATAAAATTTGTTTGCGCGCGCCGAAATCGAAGCCGCGACCTTCGGATTGTTGGTCGAGAGTCTTATCCTTCGGGGTAAACTTGTCCCAGTGAGCGCTCGTGCAGACGTCTTCTTTTGCCTGTCATCTGTCTTGTTTGAAAACCAAAAAAACTGACCGCGACCAGAGTATCTGTAAACCATCTCTTGATAACATGACAATTAATAAAAGAAACAACTCCCTAATGTACTACTTGTACTCCCTGTTATTCTATCCTAATGTAATATATCAACATAAACAATTGAGACAAGGTGTATCCATTACTCGTAAGCACACGATGTTTAACCCTTTGCAACCGGCAAAAATTCCAAATTTCTATAGGCCAAACCAGCAAAGCCTTTATTTACGATGCTAAAGGTTCTTTTTTGAGGATTTTGAGGAAAGGATTCCTAAGAGGAACGTCTGCGCGGCCCATTTCGGCCAGTTTCATACAAATCTTAAATTTGAATTTGAGATCAAACTGCAACCAAACTGAAAAATAATTTTTGTAATCAAGGTGTATACCAAATATCTAGTACGAATTTGAATTATTTTTTGTTTTACTTATAAAAATTAAATAAAAAAATAATAATATTCATCCTAGACCAGCAGAAATGTCAATAGATGTCGCACATTAAATAAAATGGATAAAACATTTACCCAGACACCATCTAGATTGCATTTAATTTGGGTTTGAATCTTGCAATCATACATAAAGATGGCAGCCAATAAAAATATGCGTTAATAAAATGAAAATTATATGGGTGGTTCTTAGTCGAAGTATGGTACAGTTAAAAGTGACCGAATTGGATATCGACACTTGAGCTCAGTGGTCAAGAGCACTCGCCCGGAAAGTAGAGAGGTCCTGGGTTCGTGTCCCAGAAGTGCCAATAACTTTTTCTGATTTTTCTGTTTCCAGATTTTCGATTGAGTTTCGCTCATAGTGTTTTCATTTAATTAAATATTACAATTTGAGGTTTTACTCATAAAAATTAATAAAAAAATAATAAATAATCTTAACGTCGTACGTACTCTTAACATACTCTTAACATGTGTACATTAGACAAAATTTTCGAATCAAGAGTAATGCCTAATTCTCTGATGGTAGTAACTACGTTCAACTTGAAAAGTAATAACGTATGAAGCTGGCTGTAAAGGGGTATGCCTGACTCGGCGGTCATAACTTTGCTTACAATCCCAACATTTGAGAGCACGGTCTCCAAAAACCCTTTCCTGATAATGTATTTCATTTGAAAACTTTAGAAACCTTGAAGGCACGGTGGTGTTTTATGAAAATATGAAAGTTAGTTCACCTGCACTCAACCTATCTTAATCCCCTGTATCCTTTACGTATATACGTAAATTCATGGCCAGATAAAGTTTTTCACTAAAGCCTAGAATACATGGAGCGAGTTTACAAGCTAGTGAAAGCGGGTGAATCGGCGAGTGAGATTGTCGTGACGACACACAAAACTGTCCACTCGCTCAGTAGCGAACTACCTAGCGAGTTGAAATCACGATATTGTTGATTCCGGATCTCGAAACATTTATTCTAGAGACTTGAAAGAATTGCCAGTTGCTAGATAACGTAGTGTAATTTCCAGTTTTGTGACAACTGGGATTTTCATTCTCATTTGAGTATCGTTTTTGACGTGATAACGTCTTATAAATCGATAAACGCCGGGTGCACCCACGAAAAATCATGACTCATAGTCACGTCTGAGCCGAGCGTGCAAGCGAGAGCTCGTTCGACCTAAGCGTTCGGCTTGCGACGCATCTATCTTTTTTCCACTCCATCGTTATTATATGACGTTATCAGGTAAAATTATCGTCCATAAACCGACTTTACAGACAACCAATTTTTTTTTAGCATTCCATCTACCATCTGCAGTAAATCATCAAAATGGGTACAGCTTAATCTCGGAATATTTCGATAAGCCAACGGATCTTCATCCTTCACCTCTTTCAGTAAATTGTTAGATGCACCGTGTTTCTCACATCTTTTTCAGGATTTTACCCACATTCTTCTGTGCCGTTTAGCTTTCTTTTTAACTTCTTTTTGATAATATGAGCCAAAATAACGACGCCCGCTCAAACCAGTTCTGTCGACATTTTATAGGAAACTGACAGCTCGTAGCTAGCGCCACACGCTAGCCAATAATGGCTCCCGCACGAACTAATTCTGACGGACGAAATCAGCTGTTGGTGGGCCGCCGTCTTTAGTCAAACACTAGCGAGTAGCGAGTAAAGTTGACCACCTTTCAACTTTTTTCGTAGATTGTCCACAACTTGCTAGTTAGCAAGTAATACGATGACACTGGGCGTGTTTACTAACGGATAGTGAATTTCTCAGAGAGTAGCTTGTAAACTCGCTCAATGTCATCGAGGCTTAAGACAATAAATTTCTAGTGATGTTATAAAATGGGTACAACTGCACATGTTTCTCACATCTTTCTACCCAGGATTTTACCCACACTCGTCTGTGCCGTTTAACTTTCCTTTTTAACGCCTTTTTGAAAATATGAGCTAAAATAACGATGCCCGCTTGAACTAATTCTGTTGACATTTTATAGGAAACTGACAGCTCGTAGCTAGCGCCACACGCTAGCCAATAATGGCTCCCGCACGAACTAATTCTAAGCGAGTAAAGATAATCACCTTTCAATTTTGTTCGTAGATTGTCCACAATTTGCTGGTTAGCAAGTAATACGATGACACTGAGCGTGTTTACTAACAAATAGTGAATTTCTCAGAGAGTAGCTTGTAAACTCGCTCAAGGTCATCGAGGCTTAAGACAATAAAATTCTAGTCTTGTTATACTTTATACTGTCTGCTTTCAACAATATAGAAGATTCTACCACTTAATATTGTGTCTCCTGATACAGATTTACGTCTTATTTGTTAAATTGCATGTTTCATAATGCCGTTTGTCAGTTTCTTTTTATCTTCGCTTGATTTTATGATGAGCTTAGCACAGAATCCGTATTACCAATATAACAGTTTTGTCTGTGGTTTTAATAGAAAAACATGTTTCTTTACAAAACCAAACTGTCATAACGATGTTTATTTTTACGTGGGTGTAATTTACGAGTCGACTTTGTTTGTAAAGTCCGCCACAATCTGCACGGTGGCATATTATGCGAGGAACCTGCAGTATTTGTATTTGTGAATAGTATTTGTTTTGTTGGAGTCAGTGCAATGATATTATGACGTTAGAACATTGAGAAACCCCCTTTTACTTACGCTTTCCAGAATATTTTGAATAAAATACCATGCTTTATCAACATTTTCACAGTCTAACTGATGATAAAAGCAGGGAATTTAATTGCGAAAGTTATTTCATGTATTTATTTGCGTTGGTTCATGTCAAATTAGACAAGCGAAATTATATGAAATATTATATTCTTCATTCTACGCGTCACTAATAAAAAAAATTAATAATGACATTATTACATTTAATTTAATTATTTTTTTTCAATTCAATGGAGTTCTATGAATTGATCACAAAGGCAATTAACATTTATACTACTACGTTCTTAGATTTTCACGGCCAAAAGTATTTTCGTTATTTGTTTTTGGAGTGTTATGCCGTGTTGCGCTACCTCCTTCTTTAGCCAACGTTTCGGACAGCGTTACTGTACGAAACTAAAGCTGTCCGTTGTCCGTTGGCTAAAGAAGGAGGTAGCGCAACACGGCATAACACCCCAAAAACAAATAACTAAAACATTTATACTGATTAGTGGATGAAATGTATCTTCCCAGGTCACAATATTTCGGGGAATTTTTAAATGTTTTGTTTTTAAAGTAAAAGAGGGCAATAAAGAAATTTTGGAACTACTTTTTCGGTTGTCTGCAATTCCAATTTTGAATACAAAGTTTATTGAACTTGAGTGACGTTACGCAGGATCACATTACTATCCAACTTATCCATGTCACTGACATCCAAAATATAAATATATTTTTTTTACATTAACTCCACACAGAAGACCCTGATTGAAATTATTTTCAAAATAATTTCAATCAGGGTCTATAACAACATTTAGGAAGCTGTAAGGAGGATCTTTTTGAGGAGAGAAAAGAGTAAACATGGTTTTGAAGAAACCCATGTTGTTGAGTATGTTTTCCGACTATGCATAAATTGGTGCCGATGGGATCAATGATACTAATTCCTTTGAACATCTACCATATAACAAGGATAATATTCCCACCTAATGCCTGTGCTCTAAAGATTGCAATCCGTTTGTGAAGATAGGGGAATCTATTAAACCGTAGGTGACTGCCAAATATAATAGCTGGTTGCATGATTTCCTAGATATAGGTGATCTAGGAGGTTTTGTTTGTACAGGGTCAATAGTTGTTAGTATCTGCTGTAATTGCGGGTCCGGTACGATACGCCGTACGAGTTACACCAAGTATTTAAACAGATGGCATGTGGTAAATTATATGTTTAATTTAATGTGCTGAGAACAACTGTATATAGATTCTAACTGCAACTAATCTTTAATGTATCTATAAGATACTGTCGCCGTGGGTCGACCCACAGTGCCCTTCTTGACAATATCAAGGAGGATAATTATGTCGACAGAATAGCACTTAATCCCAAATATGGGAACACCTCAGCACAGGTTCGCCTAGTGAGGTGTTCACAAAATACTACCACTAACCTATTTACATACAGCTACGGATCATTAACATTTTTTTTTCTTATTACTAAACGTATTATCATTAACCAATGTAATAATTTGTAAAGTGTATGTTCGAGAATAGAATTAAATAAATTATTATTATTAATAATATTTTTCATTTGTCTAGGCAACTGTGTCCGTTGAAATCTGCTACACACCTCCAGAGCCCGAGGCGGAAGAGAACCCGCCAGCCGACGAAATGGCGGGGGACCCGCTTCTGGAGGCCGTGAAGAGGAACATAGAGAGGCTCGAGCAGGGCATCATGGAGCCCCTCCTGCTGCAAGGACTGCTGCCAGACCCTTCCAGCTTTCCCGACCCGGTCGATGACCAACAAGCGCACAGCTCCAGGACACCGACTCCTGTGCCCAGGTACCCTGTAATACACAATGCGGATTTTTATATGTTTCTCGTGTCTCAAAATTGTTCAAGAATCGTTCGATACAAATGAAGAGTCTGTAATGTGAATTTATAACGGTATCGTAAAGTAACTCGCACATTATACTCGGGTATAAATCCGTATTCAGTTCAATTTTCTTATATCAATTCACAGCAATAAAACTTCACCTCATTTGAATAGGATTCTAACTTCACTTTACCTTGTTTTGAGATACGATTTCTCATTATCTTTGCGCCAATTTCTGATTTTGAGGTTGAATCTTGTGTAAATTATTTTAATTAAAAACATCTTAAAAGAAAATATTTAAATAGGACTTACCATTTAGAACACACTTAGGACGGGTTGTTTCAAAAAATTTGATGAGTTCATCAAATATTTGAAGTTAATTTTCAGGTTCTGTGTAAGTTCTTTTCGAGTTCTGTTTTTTTATCATCATAGGCCAGCTGCTTCACAAAACTGAAATCAACGCAGAACTTGAATAGAACTTACACAGAACCTGAAAATTAACGTCAAATATTTGACGAATGCGTCAAATTTTTTTAAACAACCCATCCTTAGCAAATGCAAATTCAAATTCAAAAATAACCTTATGCAACCAGCTAGGTTATTGAGTAAGTTTAATTCATTGGATAAGTTTCTAATTGCATTTCCCTAATGCAATTCCAACTTAGAGCCACGTCCTCTTTAAATATTTTTCATTAAATGATAAACTGGGCATACTGTACAGGGCCCGCAGATACTTTAATAGTACACAACTGCTAACCCTGTACAAATCGCAAGTGCCTCCACGTTTGAATTTGGCAGCCACCTCTGGTCTGGAGCCCCAAAATACCTAAAAAAGGGAGGGGTTGGGGGTGGGGAGGAGGGGGGATAAGCTAGATGTTAATATGTTGTACTTAGTGCCCATTAGTTTAATAGCCGTTGTACAGAGCGGTACATCAAACTACAGAATAATATCATGTTTTATTTTAATTGAAAATTAAATAGGTACAGAGTAGAGTACAATTAAGTGAGTGTTTTTTACCACAACAGGAGGAGCAAGCGAAACTCTCCCTTTCGCAGTGTGCGCAACTTTATGCGTTTCGGTAATAAACGCCGCCCCTCGACGGGCAGCAGCACAGACGAAGAAGGGCTCGGCCTGCTCCACGAGCCCGGGCCCAGTGGGCTGCAGAGTCAGAGGTCCATGACCGACTCCGAGGACGACGGGGCGGAGGCGGGGGAGGGGGGGGAGACGAGTGGCGAGGGAGAGGGAGAGGGCGAGGACCCTGTGCATGTAGCCACCCTGGAAGAAGCCCTACGCGCGGCCGAAGAGGGGGCCGCAGGAGGCAGCCCCTTGAGGGTGTCGCCCAGGCCTCAGCCCCCCCCTGCACCCGACACTCCCGGGCACGCCAGGAATAGCCCGACTGACGTCCTGAGAAAGTACATAAATGCATTTATATATTGGTATCTATTCGCGCCAAAGCGCTTGTATTTTTTTATGTTGTCTCCCAATATTAACCACTACTCATGAAATAATAACGAGCATGAAGAGATATATCTCCAAGTGCTTTTGATAGTCTTGCGTTATGAGACCCCCTGCAACAACACTGTATATTTACCGGATTTGACCATAGACCAGACATGTCGATGGTTTTGACAGATATTGGGAAACTGGAAAAATATTTTTAACGATTTTTTATTATTATGGTGCATATTTTGTAATAAATTTGACAATACATACCTTGCTTCACATGTTTTATTGGTTAATGTTTGGTGATCTACAAACATGGTAATAAGGGTTCCCTGCAATCACATTGCATAATAATATTGTCAAAGCAGTCAAAACCTTACACATCGCTTTTACAAAGGAAAATATTCTACGAAACAACAACTTGATAAATTAAATGAAACAATTAGTACTCGTATTATGCGTCTGATAATGTATTCAATCAAGGTGAACATTTAAAAAAATAATTAAACATTAAACGTCAAACACATAAATAGTTCACAACGGTATTACTTGCATTAATTTCAAGTATTGTAAATAAATTATTGTGACACAGAATTTGAGCAATTCATCAGATTTCAGAGTTAATATTCAAGTTATGTTATGAACATTATATTCAAGTTCTGTCATTATTTCAGTTCTGTGAATCGACCGTTTTGTACCTTTTCTAATGATTGAGAATGGACTTTAGACGTAGTACGGTGACCATACGTTGGAATTGTATTCGTTTATTTCGTACTAATGAGCAATACAGATTTTTTTACATTAGTTCGACGGTGGAGGACCTGAAGAAAATAACTCCTTTCCGATTCTAATTCACCCTTGGAGATGATTTGTGGAGGGTCTTTTCGAAAGAAGAGGAAATTATGGGAAGGAAAGGGGTTTCAGAGGTGGTTAGGAATCTTAGGGTCAGTGTCCAGGAGTGACGGATGAATGAATCCATCCCTCCCACTGCGGTGCAGCGTGATGTTCCGAGAGAGCCCTGCTGAAGAGATCAAGGAACAGACGGCGGATGCGTCTACAACAAGACCCGGACAAATCTCACTCCATTAACTCGGGCATCCCTGTTAAGTCATCAAACGATGACAATGAAGTAAAACAGAAATTTCACAGACTTGAATATTAACTTTAAAATGTAATGAATTATTCAAGTTCCATGAAACAACTATTGATATTATTGTCGGCAATTTTCTTTCCATTTTTCTGCCGGATTGAGTTTATATGGCTTCCCACTATTCTTTAGGCTTTTTCTCTCGTGTCTTTTCCCTTTTTCGAGTTTAATTTTCTTGTTTTCTTTTTATTTGATGATTTAAATACACTTGGAGAAAGCCCGAAAGGAGCGTCGGCCATCTTGAATGATTTACCTAAATGCAGTATTGTAGCTGGGAAGTCAACTTAAAAATTGTTTTCATTTATATTATACGAGTTTTGAATATGCCATTCGACGTTCAAGGAGTTATACAACTGTGGCATAACTAGTAAGAGGCATAAAGGTCTGCCCGAAACCGATATACAATATTGTTGCAGGGGGGGTATCGTTTGTTCTTCAGTTTCAGTCAAAATTTCTCTCTGGATCGACCTTTCGGCGCGAGAACACGCGTCCTCCTATTGATTTTATTGAATTACTTATGTGTTTATATGTGCTTATTATTTATTTTGCAATTGTTCAATCAGTTAAGATCCATTCTATTCGGACCACGATTTTAAATGTGCCTATAGATGCATTAGTATCCAAAAATTCATATAGTTTCATCTAATCTGTCTATATGTATAAATATAAGAATCAATCATCTTTCTTAAGCAGAGGTAAGCAATATGTGGTTTGCGAACTGTTAGTTATTAACCTTCCCGTATCAAACTACCTGCGAGAAGTTTATTTTATATTGAAAAACCTAACAACACAATGCCAGCCTAAAATAACTACTCCTAGAATTCATTTTTACAATGGCATCCAAATCGCTTAGCATGAGCCGTTATAGTAATTGCAGTCTAATTTGAGCAAAACGCTATTTTAAATATAAAAAAGCACTTTTTCAAAATTTGAATAAACATCATTTTTCATTTCACACAACATTTCTGGCATTGTGAAAATCTTCTGAAAATTTATTATTTCTGTAAAAAACCGCCAATCTGAAAACACCAACACTTATTTCTCATCTTATTTTGTTAAAATTATTATCGTTCCATACATTCACAGCAAAACAATCTTAAATAGGTGACGTTTATAAACAAACCATGTCTTCCTTTTTCCCAGCTACTTTTTTTTAATTTTTACTTTTACATTTTTTTTACTTTTACTTTTCTTTTTACTTTTTTTTATTTCTCAATTATTTTTTTTAATACTTTATTGACACTCCAACCATCACATGTATCAACAATTTTTTTAAACGCCTTTAAATTATTAAAACATTATCTTTTAAATCGTGTCACATACTGTCACAGCTGTCATATATTGCAAATGATCTCCAACCTATCTAGCGCCATCTGCTTATAGCTTTCCTGTTTATTTGGAAATTTATCATAAATTTTAATGTTTGTTTTGAACATGAAATGAAGACATTATTTAATTTAGTTAAAGCGACACCACCACAACACTTCAAAGAAATCGAATAGAAACGCCACAGATTAATAATAATAATTTACCTGTATTTTTATTTGCTTGCAATATTTTATCATTTTTTATTTCAAAACATTATACAAATTTAAAAAATAATATTTTTTTCTTCAAAGGAAATATTAAAAAGGTAACGCTAGTGTGTCATTTTGGGAGCGGAAACCCGGTATTGGTATGGGAAGGTTGATGTAGAATTGGCAATGTATCCCAAAAACACTAACTTAATGAAATCGACTTCTGTCGAATTCTGTTTAATACAACCACTGAATAGTTAATCTCTAGGAGTGTGATTTATGCCGATTTAAAAGAAAACTGATGTTTTCAATTTACATGAGACCTACAACTCTCGGAGCTCCAGATAGGCCAATGAAATTGATAATGTGCTCAGGAACTACTTGAATTTTTTTGGCAATTTCACAGTAAGCAATAAAACATTTGCTTAATTTGGTATTTTGGACACACACCACACGCCCAGAGCACAGTTTCATCAGTTTATCTCTTCAGTGGTTAAATTTAGTCATTCAAAATTTGGGGCAGTCAGCGGAGAAGTGGTTTAACAAAAAATATCGATTCCTATGTTGAATATTACGCAGGGTATATCAGCCCCCTAGTACAGTCGATCGATAAGATAGTTAGAATAACTTTCGGTTTTCATCGTTCCCTGGGACAACTGCAGATCGCTAAACAACAGTTGACGTCGAATATATTTAGAACACTTAGTCATTGTGAACTGTTTGTTATTCGTATGCAATCATGCTAAACGATGAGAAGTTACCAAAAGTTATCCTATCAACCCTTTTCGATTGACTGGCTAGAGGACCAGGGATCCTAGCATGGGCGATCGATAAGGATTGATAGTATAACTTTCGGAAACTTTTCATGGTTTCCTAGCATGATTGCCGATTGCTAACGAATAAATAACATTTCAAAATGACTGAGGGTTCTTTATATTTTTATTTTTTAACTTATATTAGTAAAAACTCCAAATTGTAATATTAATTGAAAACAATATTAGCGAAACTCAATCGAAAATCTGTAGACAGAAAAATCAAAAAAAGATATTGGCACCTCTGAGAATTGAACCTAGGACCTTCCACTTTCCGGGTGACGACGCTGACCACTGAGCTAAGGTGTCTATATCTTCTTTCTGATTTTTCTGTCTACAGATTTTCGATTAAGTTTCGTTTATATTGTCTTCATTTAATTAAGTATTACAATTTGGAGTTTTTACTCATAAATTTTAAAAAATTAAAATAAATATTCATCCTAGTCTTGCTGAAAAGTCAATAGATGACGCATATTAAAAATAAAATGTATTAAAAAAAATATCCAGACTGACAGACCCCTGGATGACTTTAACCAGCGATTCCTGAGTTTATTTGGAATAAAAAGTGTTAATGTCGTGTTACTCTCCGATGACATTTTTCAAATAAAAACAAAAAATATACTACGTTTATTTATATTTGACTGAGTTATTTTAAACTTTCAAGAGAACGAATTCGGTCCACAAGTACCTGTCTATCTTCTTTTAATGCCTTTATCCCAATGGAGGCTTACGCCCCTTCTGCGCTGACCACCTTTTTAACACCCTGCATTTGACTGTTTGCTAGGTCCAAGAGCACGACATAAATTTATTGATGTTTTTTGCTCTTAAATGTACTCTTAAAACCGAGGTGTGTGGATAAGAATGCGGCAGAGTCAGCGTGAGCCTATAAGAAACTCCAATAAACAAAGTGTGATAAAATAATTAACAATAACAAATCGAAAAACTAGCTTATCGTATAAAAAACGGCACATTCACAGAAGAAATAGTCAAAATCAGGCGCGACAAACATAAAATATATTGGAGACAATGGCCAACAGTCATGTTAGTGATTTTTCATTTCGAGTAGTGATGGGCGATATTCCTCTTCTAGTTACATGGAACCAGTTTATTTGCTGTCACTGGATCGAACCAATTATTTTTGGAACAGGTTCTTTGTAAAATATTTATAAAAAATTAAAAACATTTTAAATAAAAGCAAATTTGAAAAATTGTAAAACGACTAATTATTTTGAAATTTTTGAAGAACCGGTTCAATTTTTTTTTCGATTACTTCAGTCATCCCTGTGTTTTTTTCCGTTTTGAAAAAATGGTTCCAAAAGTAAATGTATCAAGAAAATCGGGATTTGAACCTAACCATTTTTATAAACCCAATTTGCGGTGCGATTTTACGTTGACACTACCGTATTTGTTTCTATACATCTCAACTCTTTCCTTAGGCGAAAGTTTGCATACCTCTGTTCTTAACTTATACATAACTTTTAACTAATAACTGACAGTTGCCCAATACTTATTTAACTTTTGTGAGTTCTTAATGACCAGAAGTTACCATTCTTAACTAGCATAAACTTTCAGTTACTCTGTAATCACTAAAAACAACTGTCGTTTTCTATGTACTTAACTAACAACCTCCATTCTTAAATACTAATAACTAATACTAATAATTAATAAATTAGTTGGTCTGTTATCAACAAAAACAACTACTAGTTACTGTGTTGTTATCTAACAACTGTCAGTTACTGTGTTGTTATCTATCAACAGTCAGCTACTGTGCTGATATCTAACTACTCTCAGTTATTGTGCTGTTAGCTAACAACTGTCAGTTAATGTGTTGTTACCTAACAACTGTGAGTTACTGTACTGTTATCTTACTACTGTCAGTTACTGTGTTGTTATCTAACAACTGTGAGTTACTGTGCTGTTATTTTACTACTGTCAGTTACTGTATTGTTATCTAACAGCTGTCAGTTACTGTGTTCTTGACTGATTCAACCTCGAAATGCCTCGAGTGGCTCAGCTGGCAACCAGGATCAAGGTACTGTCAATGAAATACGAGCGCAGTTGGTGGTACAGTAATTACTTGATGTATTTTTAATATTTCAGACCAATTCGTAATATCCACACCATGAGCCAGTCGCACCTCAGAGCTCAAGACTACCAGGTGTGTGTCACTATCCTAGAAGCCCGCCAGTTGGCCGGACTTAACATGGACCCGGTGGTTTGCATACAAGTTGGAGAAGAGAAGAAGTACACCAGCGTGAAAGAGAGCACAAACTGCCCGTATTACAACGAGGTACACCCAGTAGCTAGCAGCGACAAGGCACCAGTCCATTGCATCGGCGTAGCGACCTCCTCGAGCCTGCTTGGGCTCTGCGAACCGACTCCGGAATTACTTCTCTTTTGCCAATCGGGTCGCAACCATTTCTTCAAAAAGACGCGCAAGGCTATTCTTACCCATAATTTTATATAAATACATTTATATTAGCGTGTAAGAGAACTATTCTAAATTAGTCCGAATAAAGTCTGGGGCCCTGGAGTTACGCTACGCTATTGCAACAACGCTTAGTTTTTTTATGTAATCTATATCATAATACTATCGCTACAATAGAATTTAACCCTATATTTTTAATTTGTTTGCCGATTATTCGAGTATTGTAATCTGGATTTGTCATCTGGAATCGGAGATATGATGTTTGTAATATAATGACTAGAAATAAATCAAAATAGTTTTTGATATACTTAAATTTTAAGTCCTATGTCACAATCAAACATTACCTAGACTCCAAAGCCATAATACAAAAAGATACCTGCATTTTTAAGATAGAAAACCCATCTTGCCCATTACAAAATCTTCGGCAACGCCATTGACAGCTAATTCGAGAAAATCCATTTCCAGGGCTTTTACAAGAAACGCCAACGCGGCTTTTTTACATTTAAAACATAATTTTGGATTTGAGGCAAAAATATTTATCCAAACTGAGTAATTTTTGACATGGTAAAAATAAATAAATTATCGATAAATCGATGAACGCCGGCTGCATGACTCATTGTCACGTTCCGCCTGAGCCGAGCGTGCAAGCGAGAGCGTGGAACAAGCGTTCGGCCTAAGCGTTCGCCTTCTCTTCCACTCCATCGTAAATAATTAATTTTTTTAATGGCCCATTTTTTTTTTTCTTAAAACAAAACTTTAATTTTTTTTTTTAAATTGTTTTTTGGGTATTTTGATCTCAAATTCACAATTAAATTTTGTATGAAAAAGGTCACGCATCCGTTCCTCTCACAAACATTCCCCAAACACTCACTACATTTAGGGGGAGTCTGGTCAGGCCGATCCAAAAACAACTTTTTTTAATTGCCTAAAAATCTTCCTAAACATGTAGAGAAAACATTCCCAAAGTTATAGCATCAAATTCGACCTAAATATAGTTAGAAGCGGTGCGCGCCAAGCAGGTAGACCGAAAACGGAGCGCCCCGGTTACAAGCAAAAAATTTAAACGCGTTTTTCTCAAAATTACATTTTTCGAGTTGGCTGAAATCGTAGCTCATCGTGTTTTTATCTGATTCACTTCATTCAAAGTTTAAATTAAAGAAAATTAAATAGATATGCAGATGTACCTCGACTTTTGAAAAATTATTATTATAGGAAAAAGTTATTACAACATTCTTATATGTACGCCATTTTCCCAATCAACTACTTTTTTTTCAATTTCATTTTTCAAAAGATTTCCAAAGACCCTAGGATTCCAGCTAAATTGGTTTCAACCCAACAAACAACTTCATAATTCCAGTCGGACCCTCCGCTTGCGGCCGCTATATCTATAGTATATATAGATATTCAAATAAAACATTCAAAAGTATTTTTATTGTTCAAGTGTACCTTCATCTTAAGTAAAAAAAAGTTTCATGAATAAAAATAAATTTTATCTTTGAAAAAAAAACGCATTGAAAAAAAACAACTCGGCTGGACCAGACTCTCCCCTTAAGAAACCATACAAACCAAATGGGAATTCATCTTCTATGTATATAAATAGGTAAATTCTGTCAATATTCTCTAAATTAACTATTATAATAATATTCTAATTATAATCAAGACAATAAATGTACTTATGGTCAAAAAAGTATTTGATAATTAAGTTTTAGGCTAACTCCCAGTACTGTGTACTCGCCT
The DNA here is from genome assembly GCA_936435175.1 of Glyphotaelius pellucidus. Taxonomy (NCBI): domain Eukaryota; kingdom Metazoa; phylum Arthropoda; class Insecta; order Trichoptera; family Limnephilidae; genus Glyphotaelius; species Glyphotaelius pellucidus. The sequence continues at coordinate 41,491,786 of OW386542.1, read as the reverse complement.
ACCCCCGGTATATGTTTTGGAACCGGGTTCACTTTTATTATATAAAATCATATCCCGCTTTTCCTCTTTGTTACCTTTTACCACTATTGTGTACATATTATTGTTACATGTATGAAGTATAATAAATGTATGAAGTATCAATTGTTATTTATGATTGAATGACTTTCTTTTTTTAATAATTTTTATCTTGTGGAAACTTCATTGCTTGATGTAATTATTGTATTTTTTTAACTATTTGTATATAAATTTGTAAAATTGTACGTTTCCAAACTTTTAAATAAAGTTTAAAAAATTATATAAAAAATTCAAATAATTTATTTAAAAAAACATTAAAAAATAAGTATTTTTTCTTTCAGTATTTTGTGTTCGATTTTCACATCCCGCCGGTTGTGCTATTCGACAAAATCATCACTCTATCGGTAAGTTCTCATAGTTATTATGGAGTCGGCGTGAGGTGAACATCCAAGGTGATCTCAGTTAATCTCTAAAGTTCCGTATTAGATTGAGAAGGGGATGCTGAGGTGTATCTTCTGTTTGTAGGTCCTCCACAGCCGCAGTATCCTGAGAACGGGAACTGCAATAGGGAGCTTCAAGGTCGACTTGAAGACCGTGTATGAAGCAGCGGGTACTTCCCACCTTGTTCCCTTGTTCGGTTCATCATCTCTCTTTCGAGGATCGATATGCCTTTGTCACATTCTCCCAAGTGTAGCTTCAGACTTCGGACTCGCGGGCCGCGCAACGCACTTTTGCCGCTCCCAACTACCAAAAACGGAATTAAGCAGTCAAAACGGCAACATAAAGCATATTTTTTTGTAATTTATTCGCTAAAGACTGGAACATAACCATACTATACACGTCTTTGGTTAGAAGTCAGGCTGAATACAATTCAAGCATTTGGTGTCCTCACTTCAACTCTCATTGTTTACAAATTGAAAAAGTTCAAAATAATTTTTTACGTTTTATTAATTTCAAAATAGATAATCCTATTATTGAAATTAATTATGTCAATTTACCCAGTTAACTTATCCAAATTATTTGAAAGGCGAATAATATTTTATATCCTTTTATTATATAAAATTGTCCATTCTAGGTTGGACTGCCCTGATGCTATAAATTTGTTATCTATACGTTTACCTCCAAAATATATCAGGCGAAATATTTTATTCTACAACAATAACTTCGCTTTGAATCTGTGTTAGAAAGAATACATACGTTGGGCAATGAACTAACTGATGTCACTGACATATTTAATTTGAACTTAAACACACACACACTTAAAGCCAAATTAGTCCACCACTTTTTAGATATAAATAATTAATGAGAAATCGTATTATTTTATTTCAGTTTTCTTTTGTTTGTTTTTTATTGTTCGTATTCTAGATTCAAACAAAAGTAAAAATTAATGTGTTTTGATTTTTTTTATGTTAGGTATATGAATTGTGCGAATTCTCTAAAGTCATCCATGTGAATGTAGCCTTAGATATATTCTTATTTATTATATTGAGTTTATGCTTTATTTATGTATTGTAATCTTTTTTTGTTTATATAATACTGTTGTTATAAATACAATTTGTATTTGATATGTAGAAGCCCAATAGGGCGTCAATAAATAAATAAATAATATTATTTTTTAAATATTACAGTTTGAGGTTTTACTCATAAAAAGTTAAAATAAAAAAATAATAAATAAATAATAGATTAAAAGATATGAGGGTCGGTCAAAAAGTACTGCCACCTATTTTTTTCTCTTTTAATTTTCAAGAAATAAAAAATGCAATTACATAGGTCAAAAATCACACCACCCACGATTAATTTGTCGCTTTTCAATACCATCTCCGTTAATTTCCAAAGTTTTGGTCCATCTTTTAAGAGGGGCATGTTTCCCAGAGTGGTAAAAAGCAAGGTCCTGCTTCCTAAGTTAATGACGCATGGAAGTATTCACGGCCTACCTTCAAAGTGAATCCCACGAAGAGCTTCTTTTAGCAGCCCGAATAAATGGAAATCTGATGGCGCCAGGCGGGTTGTACGGAGGATGGGGAAGACTGTCCGTCCAATTTTCACATTCTTTTCAGTTGTGTGACGACTGATGTTTTGCACTGTCATGTAAAAGAAAAACATCCGCCATTGCTTTTATTGGACGAAAGGCGTGCTTTAAGCTTTTAAAGGTTGTGACGTACTGGACAGAATTTTTGTGCATCTCTGCTCCAAAAAATCAACCATAATCAAATCCTCTGCATCCCAGAACATTGTCGCCATAACTTTCCCTGCCGATCGCATAGTTTTGATCAAGTTCATATCATAGTTTTGATTTTTTTCATACTCGGTGAGTTTGTCTGATGCCATTCACTGCTCTTTGATTCAAGTTCGAAAAATCTTAAAAATCGGTCCAATTTTTGAGGAGAAAAATTGGGAAAACCAAACCTCGATTTTAATGATTTTATTTAGGTATTATCGGTGTGAGGTGCAGTTGTCCCTTTCGCTCAGAATTTGGGGGAGTAAGGGCGACAGTGACAGCAACAGTTTGGCAAAATACCTACTCTTAAAATTTCTCGGCAACCGGGCTTCCTCTTAACAGCTGCATAAAATTCCAAAAAGCTCGTTGGTAGAGCCCTTAAATATTATAATACCCTCCCTTCAAAGAATCAGCCCTTCTGACAGTACCACTGTTTCCCGTAATTATGTTAATATTATTATTTGAGTTTGGTCACTCAAGCTGCTTTATTAATAAAAAAATATTCCCTGCGCCAAACAACAATTACATGCGCATTTATAAAAAAACCAAAACGAATATACTATTGGTCACAAATCACCTAGAGCATTCCTTTGACCCTTTGCCGCAAACGGGCGGACCGGCTTTATTTTTCCCCTTTTTGACTGCTTAATTTTATTATTTATTTGCAAGTTGGGAGCAGTTCAGTGCGTTGCTCGGGCGTCTGAGAACGTATCAATTGATGATTTTTTTTAAATATGGTAGTTGGCGTAACGCACATAATTCTTTGCAATGAAACTTGTTTCCGTGTCACAATGGCGTACGTCCTTCCGAATCACAATCGGCATCCCTAAATCTTTTTTAAACCCTCGCACTCTTCTTTTGTCTGGGCTGCCTATTATTTTCCCATGAAGCCTTCTTTAGGATCTATGTTTTAGGAAGATGATTTATTTAATGCTCGTATTCATTTATCGTATTTTGCTATCGCTAATCTGTCACTTATTGCCTGTCTGGTGAGTAACACAAACATCGAACTGTCCGTAATGATAACTGTCTGCTTCAATCTTCTGTGTTCGCATGTCATGTTTGTGACAATTAACCACTAATATCATTGTACAATCTATTTCACAGAACAAATCTATAGAAACCAGTCTGTTCGCGAACCTACACCTTGAGATAGCAACAGGCGGATCGCGGTTCAAATTCAGACCGCGAGGGGTTAAAACTGGACCGCCAAAATATCTTTTTTAAACTCTAACAGCCTCGCTAATTGAAAAAAATTCCAACCGTTAAACGTTATTTTAGTTACAAATTGAATAAAAATGCTCGGATTCGATTTGTTCCTAAAAATATTTTTAAATGTGCTGCGAAAGAGCTGGCAATGTTGCATTTCAGCAAACAACAGAAAGTGAAATTATTTCGGACATAATTTTTTATTTGACTGTTACCGCATTATTTTCAAAAGTGATGTTTTTAATAACACAAATGTCTTCTTCACGTGTAGATGAATATAAATCTTAGAAATCAACGTTTATATTGCGCAAGCAATTTTTTTGTTGTCCTCTGGAAATTTATTTTACTGTTTATTTGACTTAAAAATTTTGTGTATTCAAAATTTAAAATTTCCAACAATTTTTTAACGTTTGGAGTTTCTGGTTTTAATTATTCTTTTTTTTATATATCTTATTCAAATATTCCAATTCATTAATAATAAAGTACAATATGTCAAATACAAAAATTCAAAAAGAAATTTTATCTGGTTTATAAAATGGTCTTGGTTTTTACTGCGTCTTCAAACAGAAGAAATATTACCTAGAATATTTATAATATCTAGGAAATAATCCGAAATATATTAGAAATTTCAAGTTTACTCAATAGATAAACAACCTTCTTCGGCTCTATAAACAATTTATGTCAGCTTCTATTTTATTTTTCTATTGATAAAGTTTTTGCGTACACGGTTTTTTATCAGTTAAAGCAGTGCAACCCTCAGCATTTTTGGGAGGTCCACTTAGTTTAATTTATAGTAAAAATGGGCTTAAAAAAGCGCCTTATACCAACTTAATACTTGATTGATTTATGGGAAACAAATACCTATTCTGAAAACGTGACGAAAATGAGTTATTTTTTTATGAAAGATATTTTTTTGTTTATTTTAGAAAAGTAAACGCCCAAAATATTACATGCATTGTTATACAATTATTTTTAAATTTCAGAATAATAAAAATCGACAATTTTATTGGTTTAACCTTGAAGATGGAATTTTTTTAGCCTGCGGCGATTTTTTTTCATTACTGTGATATCCATGTTAAATGGACTTATACCTTAAGTTTTACAAAATATAAAAGGTTACCGATCAACACATTTTTCCGCGCCAACTAGCTCAAGATAAGAAGTGTAATTTCTTGTATTAATGAAGGGTTTTAAAGTATATCACGTTTAAAAGAAATTTGCTGTCAAAAATAAATATCATGAACTAGTTTTGAGTCACTCAAAAAGAGAAACTAAAACGTGGTGAGTTTTAAATCTTTTCTCATTTTTCCTGGTCCACAATTTTTTTTATCATCCAAAGCCCACTATAAATTACTTGATGAACCCTGATCTAAAATAAAACTCTAGTAGGTTTTTAGTTCATTAAGATTGTCATTGGGTTGCAAGTTGAAACAAAAGATTTTTGTAAATCCATATTTATGCAACAATATTTACTGTTAAAAAACACGTGGTTATGTATACAAATATTTACAAAGGCTAGTAGAGTAACATAGGAAGACTAAGTTAATTTCGAGCTCCAGTATTTGTAAATGAAAGGACAAATAACTTCATCAACTAATTAATCATAATCATTAATCATGAAATGGAATAACTTTTTATCGCAAAAGACGAGAGAAGAAGAGAGAAGTTTTTATTGTTTTTAAGCTGTATTATAAAATGGAGGACTTCATTTTTTAAATCACAGGGGATACCAAATGAAGAGAAAATACTATAAGAGCAGAACCTAACAAAAATGTTAAGTCCCTTGTTTCTAACAAATACTTTCCAACTTATTCCTTTGAAATATAACTTTCCATATAAATAAAATTAAGGTTACACTCTATTTTATTATGTAAACCTCGATACTGAAGTAACAATTACAAAAATACTGTTTAAACTCCTGCCTATACAAACATATTGTAAAAATGCTGAAATGTAGTCCCCATGGTTGAACGCGTGTTGGGAAAAATTCCTCACATCTAAGGCCGGCCGCACATCTTCAAGTATACTTGAACGTTCACGTCTAAGGCCGGCCGCACATCTTCAAGTATACTTGAACGTTCACGTCTAAGGCCGGCCGCACATCTTCAAGTATACTTGAACGTTCACGTGACAAATGTTGCACCAGTTTCTCTTGATTAAGCGTCGTTAAAGGTACAATTTCGTACTTGCACAAACAGCGTTTGCAAAAGTATTTGAATGTCCATTTATTTTCAAGGCGTTTTATTAATTACAAAATCTTCAAATTTGTTTCGTTTGTTCTTTCGCAAACAATTGTGGCAGTCTTTCGGAGCGAATTCCAATTTGCAGATTAAATGTGTACGTGAATATAGTTTTCTTTTTTCGACCAGTTTTATGCCAAGCAGCATGTTGTTTTCTACCCTTCTGGCTTGTTTGCTTGTCCAACGACATCAAAGCGTCATCGGAGGACACCATGGATAAAATTGATGAAATTGCAAAAGTATACTTGAAGCTGTGTGATCACAAGGCCGATCAAGTATACTTGTGCAAGTCTGCAGCACAAATATACTACTTGAAGATATGTGGACGGCCCAATAGTTGTTACGGTGTGTGACACATTACACAAACATGTTAGATTTAGGCTTTTTTTGTGCGCTTATAACAGACATGTTATTTTCAAAATTTTGTCAGAATGTTTGATAGACGGGTGCATAACAAACTCGTGATATTATTGCGAGATTTGAGTGTATCACAGGACAGCGGACGGCCCCACTGATAATATAATATAAAATAATCGATATCTACTTTTTAATTACTTTTATAGTTTAAATATAATCTACTTACTTCTTTCTCAAGTCTTAGGGGTTTACTTAAAATTATATTACGAACATAGGCTTTAATGTGTAGTGGGAGAAGGTTCAGGAAGAGGGGCAAAAGAGGGAGGAGGTAATAGGGCGTAATTTACAATGGAAACAAATTCAACGTCATAAATAACAGCTTATCATCTGTTTGAGATAAACTGTACTCTTGATTTGAATAATGGTTTGGAGATTTTGTACTGTAATATTAATGGTATCCATTTGTTAGACTTGAAATTTTAGAATTTAAAACGAACGTTAAAATGAATTCAAATATTATCAAAAATCTGAAAATCTTTTTGAATGACCCTCTATTAAATTTGTTCTCATTGCAAATAATTACGCCCTATTACCCTCCCCCTCATCAATCTCCCACTATATATTTAAGTCTATATTTGTATATAAATGAAACAATTACTTTGTTTGTACAACTATTTTTTTTATACATGACAACCAGCTTCGGAATAGTCGTTCCTTCCTCAGGGCAAATATACAAATTTGACATTACAAAACAATGACTGGAATATGTTACTAAGGTTGACGTGAGGGTGGAGGCGTGTTTAGAGATTAGTTAAGAGTGGGGAGAGGAGATACTTGTGTAATCTCTCTTCTAATATTGAATCTGCGTTTTATACAAGAAACCAAATCGGGATTTTTTGAGGAACACCAAAGATTCTATTTGAACAATAAAAGTGGTTAAAACTAGGTTTTGGTTATTTTAAATTAAAATGGTGACACAAAATAAGTTTGCTGTGTTTGAAGAAGAAATCCTTTATGTTTGAGTGTGTCCCTAACGAGTGTGGGTGTCACAGGTCCTGCAGGCGAGGAACGTTTTCAGGCCAAACAAAAATTTGGGCAGCTTTAAAATGGATGTGGCCACGGTTTGGGCACAGCCAGGTAATAGGGGCTCTTTTCACTAACATTTCACCAGCAAAAACACACGCTAAGGTAATCTCTATAAAGATGTCTTGTGGCAACACCGATAATGATGTCTTGTGGCAACGCCAATAATTTTGTCTTGTGGCAACGCCAATAACGATGTCAAGTGGCAACACCAATAAATGAGTCACACGAAATAATCGTAGAAACTGTAAAGTTGCAATTGTTGTGAGCGTCGTTGAATGTTGAATTCTATCTACCATTCCAATTTCTAACGGTAGAGATTTTCTTAGCAGTGTTTAGCTAACTGAATGTTGTGTGAAGGTGCCTCGTCCCCGGCACTAATTCTTTTAATTAGGAGGACTCCCCTACCCCCCTTCCCCTCCCACCCCGCGCCTTCACATAACCAGAACAGCTCCATGACCATGCTCTGTAATGTGAAAATACCTATTGAACTATCGGGCGAGACAGAAACGAATTTATCTAAAGTAAACTAACACAATATTGGTATCCTGATTTTTAATAAATTTAAAGTAAATATTGTAAGGATTGGGAAAAAAATATTTATTTAAATAAAAAAAATGCGTTTATTATTACAAGAGATTGTACTGTATATTGTTCTCCACTTGTACTGTGGAGGACTGTCAATACCAAATTGATTCAGTATATACAGTTTTATTAAAATCGAAATTAAATTTTATTTGAAAATATAGAATGAATGTAAACAATTGCAAATACAATAATTACTTTGTGATGTAGATTTATTTGTTCCATTTTTGGGGAGTTTATATCAAAACCTCCTGTACGTGTGATATATGAGGTTTTAGTTTTTACTCGAACTACTAAATATTTACTTTCTGAAGTAGAACCTCTTTGGCCCCGTTAGTGATTTGAAATTCGGATGAAACGGAAGTGCGTCACTAAAATTTATTATTTGACGGGTCGTCGGTTCTAATATAATGCGGTAAATTCGCGCCTCGGCGCAAGCCTCCCGTGGCGTAGCGGGTAAGGCGCCCGACAAATCACGGCCAGAGAGACAGACATCCAACGGAGGCTCGAATCCTACGAAATCCAAAAACACAAACATTTTTGTTTTTGTGAAATCAATATCCAATCTTCAAACCAATTTAAAATAAGCAAGCAAAAAGAAAATAAAGGTAATTTAGCGACTTTCTAGTTTCACTTCCGCGTGAGAATTGCACACTCTGATTTTTTTCATAATATGGTCTGTTGATGAAGAAAATATTTTAACTTAATACAACGTATAAAATTCATTGATTAATTGAATAAGATTTTATACAAAAACAATATAAGAATACATAGATGTGTTTCTCTCTCTGTGATCCTTTGCAGAGATATTTCTCTTTATTTTTAGCACTAGATCTTAACTCAGTACTATGTTATCTGATTAAAATACTTTAATTCTTTGAATTCGCAGTAACTATTTATTGTTATTACGCACAATACAAATATGGTTTACGTCCTTATAACTCGCCAGTCGCCAGCTAGATTTTGTCTGGCGAGCTCCCGTAATCCGTAATTAGAATTACTTGACTATCTCTGCTCGGATATCTTCGGCACCCTTCGTAACCGACACCATATGACCCAAGCATAGCATAAACAACAGATTAATGATAGAATTGATCATAACTAATATTCTGATGTATTACAATAGGTAATACAAAATTCTGTAGCTCTGAAAGTTCAATCCACCAACAAATATGATTCACATTACAGAACAGCGCTTATCATTATCATTTGACATTTCAACGACCCTCACTGACTGACATATTATATTTTTATGCGGTTGATACGTTCTTACCTCACATTTTAGAGAATCCAAAAAAAACGTTGCCGAATTATTAAATTATCTTCAGTCGATCGTTGCCGTATTATACACCAGCACCTTTTTCTTCAAATTACTTCCACACAAACCCTTCACAATAATTATTGTCTTCTTCAGTATAACAAAATGTTAAAACATTACAAACTCCTCCAAAATAGAAAATCAATGCGTGCAATACAATCCTAGAGCAACGATGTAATTCTGAAGACTTAAAGCTATCCAGACACACACGCAATACTCTAATGGCTTGGCCCATTTCACCATGTCGTTCGCCATACATTCCCATGAGAGTATTATAGTGCGTGTGTGAGACCAGCTTTCTCTTGTTTTCTTCTTATCACCGCTCTGTTCATACGAGTGAACAATCCCCTAACACAATTCTCATCGATGTTTTTCTCCTAACTTCATTATTTTTGTTTCATGCTTTTAACGCTTTTCCATCAATTCTTATTACCTTTAATGATTTTCTCGAGAATGCGACAAAGCAACTACATCTTCCAAGCCTGACGCACCGCATTGAGCATGTTTTAATTACTTCACATCCTTATAATGGTGTTCAACATACCATATTTAAATACTTTTTAACTTTTTTCTTTCTCATCGTCATTATGATTCTTGCTTAAGTTTTTGGCCCTAAAATGTTAACAAAAACCGTGTTATGCGTCACTTACGAGAGATTTAAATATCTCAACCCAAAATTTCGAATTTGCAGCTGAAGAAATGATATTTTTTAGGCTAATCGCGTCAATCTGACCAATGATCATAAAGTGGAGCATAACATCGGTGAAAGTAATCCAATTTTTGCTTTTTCCCAATATTGCATTCTTTCATTTTTTGCACGCTGTTTGAAAATAACATAACCAAGCAAATGAGCACATTTGCTCAAGTAGATGACTGTTGGTTTCACGATTACAGATCATCAGTTTTATCATAAATGGGCCGTGTTGATGGACTCGTCCGATGCAGCTGCTGGGCCAAAAGGATATTTGAAATGCGACATTAGTGTCATTGGAAAAGGTGACTTGGTAAAAGTACCTCCCAAAACAGAAAAAGACGAGGACGACATTGAAGCGTAATTTCCTTCTAATCAATTTAATTTATTAAAGATATCATTGATTTAGAATCCCAATGCTGATGGTATTTTCCTTTTCAGAAATTTACTATTGCCAGAAGGCGTGCCCACAGAAAGACAAAGAGCGAGGTATGTGGTGTTTGTGCACAAGGCCGACGGTTTGCCAAAGATGAACCTTTCAATTATGGCCAACGTCAAGAAGGCACTCACCGGAGAGACTAAAGACTTAGTTGACCCCTTCGTGCGCGTAAGCTTCGCAGGACTAAGTGTAAGTTTCTTACATGGGCACATTGCCTACATTTTGTAAAATCGTCGGCAACGCCAGTTTCCCGCCACCAGCCGACTCACATCGTCGAGGCATTAAACATGTGTCTGACATAATTCACTGCAATAAAGCGTTTGGTTTAGATGAATGCTAGGGACAGAACAGCTAACAAATAATGACAGAATAATAAAAGGACGCTAGACCACTGTTTTGTTGTGAGAGAAAGCATTTCAGTTTCGAGAATTTAGCAATGATTGTGTGGTAAAGCGGGTCTCGTGATTTCAGTAGCGACGTGAAAGGACAGTGCGTGACAATATGAGTAATTGTGAAAGACGAGCCTTGTTGAGAAAGATGGCTAAATATATCAATTTGAGTAAAAATAAAAGTAAATATTCGTACTAGACTTGCATTAAAATCAATAGATGTCGCATATTAAAATTAAAATGGATAAATTTACCCAACTATCTACTATCTCAGTAGCATTTTGTTCTGGTTGAATCTTGCAGTCATACACAAAGATAGCAGCCAATAAAAATAAGCCTTAAGAAAATTAAGGTATTGTTGGTAGTTCTTGGTTGAAGAATGATACAGTCAAATATGACCAAATCGGATAGGGACACGTTAGTTGGTAGAGCACTGACCCGGCAAGTCATAGGTCCTGGGTTCGAGCCCCATGAGTGACCTTTCTTTAATCTGATTTTTCTGTTTCATTTTGATTGAGTTTCGCTAATGTTCTTTTCATAGATGAAATATTAAAATATTGTTTTTTGCAGGGGGTCACAAGTGTTAAACGCAGCAGTTACAGTCCGGTGTGGAACGAACAGATCGTCTTCACCGATATGTTCCCACCTCTATGTCAAAGAATTCGAATCCAACTGATGGACCACGACCCTGTGAAACCCAGTGTCATTGGCACACACTACGTAGACCTAAAGGCCATATCAAACGACGGAGAAAAGGGTATGAGTAGGAAAGAGCAGTACGGAGATATTTTTCAATGTTTTGTCTTTCAGGACAAGTCCGTAAAAGGTGTACATTATACTTTTATGCAATGTGTATGAACAGGAAAAATAAACAAAATTCAGCAATGGTATTTTACTTATATCTACTAATTACGCTGGAAGGTATCGGTGGACTGCTTATATGGTTCCTTTAGGTATATAGGTTGACTTTTTATGCTCATATAATAGTGACGTTTAGTAATCACTGAGAATGCTGGGTTTTGTCCTACGCACTGCGAGAAATTTCAGACACCCGGGTTCTCACAGTACTATACAAGGCTTTGGTTAGGAGTAGGCTTGAGAGTGAATCGGTGGTTTGGATCCCGCACCAAGTGAAGTACTCCCTCATGTAGGAGAAGTTTCAGAAGAAAGAAATTTCTGAGATTCTCTACCTGAGGGAGTACGACTACTACCCGTGGCTCTACCCTAGCCACTTTCTCTTGGGCACGCTCGATATGAACCATCTACAGTAACACATTTCTTCAGACTGATTCGTGGATGGTTCGAAAACTCGACTATATACTAGAGCAATAATTTCTAGGTCTCCGATGGTTATCTCCCGGCTTGCAGAACTAACTTGCCAATGGTCATGCCAGTCGGGAGAGTTGTTTTATTGTTAAATAGAATCACTTCAAATATCGATATGTTTACCATCAATGAAGCATAATTTAGACGGCAGGCTTTGTTGCTGTTAGTTTAAATTTGCATATCTTATCTTTAATATTTTCTCTTTTTTAAAAGCTTTGAAAAGTGAATTTTGTAATGTTTTTAAAATTAATAAATTGAATTGAAATTAATAATTTAATACTCGACTTAATACCCGACTTGATAATCAACTTTTGTTTCATCCTCGCACAACTCAGAGGCGTGATAAGTGATTTAAATATGAAGGCATAAAACGCTCTGTTTTTTAAGAATATTTTCAACAATTTGATGCGGAGCTCTAAATATCGTGAAATCTACATTAAAATTGTAAAAATAATGATCATGTCCTGATTGGTGTTTTTAAAGCGTAATGATTTTTAGGTTTTTTACCCACATTTGGGCCCGCATGGGTCTACCTATACGGTTCCCCCAGGGAACACACCCTGTTGGATCAACATTCAGACCTCAATGCGGGATTGGGTGAAGGAGTCTCATATCGCGCTCGGTAAGTTACTCAATTTTACTTACTTAGTTACTCGGGTATTTAATGCCGCGTATGCATGCACGAGTACCAATTATGGAAAAGGAACAAAGCAACCGCAAGCGGCGTTTCCCGTCATTCGCGGAATAAATAAATGCGAGTATTATCTTTTAATTTTTCTGTGTTTTGTTCTCTTTCATATTTTCATTTAGATTATTAGGGCCTCCGCAAATGGATAAACCGAAAAAAACAGTTCTCAACGCAATTGCAATCAACCTCCTTAATAAAATCGATATTTTTCTGATCTGACATATCAAAACTTGATAGTTCGTGTGCCGCTACCATTGCAACCTGTCAAAAATGCAACTAAAAAACCAGCACTGCTGGTCGTTGCGGCAGTGCCGTTTCAGTTCCATTGTTGAAAGGTTGCCATGATAGCGGCTCAGGAACAGTCAAGTTTTGATCTGTCAGATCAGAAAAATGAGCAACTGAAAATAATGCAACTGAAAAACCAGCACTGCTGGTCGCCGCGGCAGTGGCGTTTCAGTTCCATTGTTGACAGTGGTAGCGGCTCACGAACTCAAGTTTTGACATGTCAGATCAGAAAAATATCGATTTTGTTAAGGAGATTGATTGCAATTGCGTTGAGGACCGGTTTTTTTCTACAAACTGAAAAATGTAGAAATCATCTTAGTGTTATCTTCTTCTTCAATGATATTATAATTCAAATCATAAATAACTAAAATAGCACCTTTCTGTAGATATTTGCTTTACCTTTTGATTTAAAAAATATATATCAGTCTGGTCGTGTATTTCGACCTCGTCGAAGTATAAAATCCTTCACCTTCTTCCGCAGCACATTCAACCTGCCAAGTAACGCTTTCAAATTTGGGGACGGAATCATTTCTCTGGCTCCGTATGAAGGGATATGCTCATGGATGATGGGATGGACGTATAGAAGGAATGACAGATTATAGGACACCAAAATGGAGATGTAACACTATGAAGATTACAACTTATCGTTTATTCCAGGGTCATGATATCGATCAGAACAGAGGTCTCCGAGAGCCACGAAGCAGTGCCCTACGCCGTAGAGGTAATGCCTTGCGCGGTGCCCTCTGAAGCTTGTTGTAGCGTTGAGGAGAGTTTCCTACTTTTCTCAACCATCTTCGACGCCACCATGATAGACAAGCGGCTGAGCGAGAAGCCGATCAGCTTTGAGCTCAGCATTGGCAACCACGGAAACGCAATAGACGGCCTCAATCAGTCTTCACGGACTTCTCAAGACTTATGCGAGGGTGAGTTCTTACTTGAAAACCTCTCCTCTCCGAGATCTGTAAACTTACCTATGTTACAACGGAGCTATCAGAGCCAGCACTGGTCATAATACATTGGAATCGTAATACGCTATACTTACCTTGTTTTTTGCGATCTGGGGCCCTCTCATCTGCGAGGCTATTAATCGGTGGCGGCTTCTCCTCGAGGTCATGTGGACATCGACCTGACAAAAACGCAAGACGACAATTTTATTATTTAACCAACTGATAACAATAAACTTTTGAAGCACGCAATAACAGTAAATACATAAATTGTAATAATGCGTAAGTAAATAAATATATTATAAAAAGCAGTTATGGAATAGTTGACCTCAAGCGTGCATTGATCTTTTACTTCTGGATCCCTAGGGCCGCCTCTGCTACTAATCACCAGGGTAACTTCACCCAGCAATACGTTCAGGTGCGAAACAATTCAACTGCATTCGTATCAGCAGGTCTCGAGGCAATGAGTTTCGAAGTTCCTCTGTTTTTCTTTCTCTTTGATAGTTGAATTTGCGCCTATGTGAATTATGATCAAGATATTTGCCCAGAGTACCTACCTGTTCTTATTTTTTATATCCAGTTCAATTATGAGATGTTTATTTTCCCCTTTATAAACATATTTTTAACTTTCCAGTATCCACCCGCGTCCAAAGCACGATGGCTCCAATGAAGGTGCTATCGCACGACCGATATCACTACTACCTGCCGCTGTGGGACAACAAGCCCTGCGTGCACGTGACTTCCACGTGGCCCGACCACCGACGCCGCATGTTCATCTCAAACATGATCGAGAAAATCAGCGACAACGTGGTAAGTGAGACTATTCGCCAGCCAAAATAATTAACCCCTTTATCCGAGAAATTCGCATATCTACAACAGTTCGAGTCCATTTAATTCAGTGGTTCTCAACGTGGGCGATAACGCCCCCTTTTGGGCGTTTGAGACCTTCAAGGGGGCGGTAGAAGACCCAGACAAAATTGGGGGGCGTTAAGATGCCCCTGAGGGGCGTTGGCAGGTAAAAAATATGGTCTTAACAGATTAACAAAACACGCTAATCACGTACTTATAAAGCAAAGTAAACTTTAATATTGGTAAAATTTTGTTATTGAGTGCATTGTAATCATTTTCATCACGTGTGCGAAAATTAACGTATTTTGATAGTTCGGGAAGTGGATGAAAATTGAACTGAATGATTCTATTACATTCAGATCTACTTTAAATTGGATAATATGAATTATTTATTTTTTGATTGGAATTAAAAAAAAGTTATAACGAAATCACGTGAAATGTCTCATGTATAAATACAGATGAAGTTATTAAATGAATTGTTTGTAGCTATTAAATTATAACAAGTTTTTATTAAATAACGGGATTTTTACAATCCAGCAAGAATTGACAGTATTATCTGTGCTTGCGCTAACTTGCTCAGTGTCGTCGGTGCTTTCGGGAGTCAGCGAGTGAGCATGGGTACATGCGTTGACAAGACTGGGTTCCGTAGCCCCCGATCCACAATCTATCCTCTTTTACGATACGTAAAATTACAGTTTAATTACAATCGTGGCAATAGCTGTTTCAGAATCGCGACAGATAATACGTAAAAAAATTTACTTTCTGGAGACCCAGAGAAACCCACCCCATCCCATTACGCCCCCCCCCCCCCCCCCTCCCTATAATCGTGACAATAGCTATTTCAGATTCACAACGACAGATGGTATGTAAAAGCAGTTGGGGGGGCGCTAGAAAAAAAAATCTCAAAGGGGGCGGTGGGCAAAAAAAGATTGAGAATCTATGATTTGAATCGAAAATCTGAAACACAAAAATCAGAAAGAGATACGGTCACATCCGGGATTTGAACCTAGGACCTTCGGCTTTTCGGGCCGCAACTCTACCAACTGAGCATGTGAATCCTTATCTGATTCGGTTATTTTTAACTGTATCATACTTCGACTAAGAACTACCAACATTATCTTAATTTTCTTAACACATATTTTATTATTGGCTGCTATCTTTATGTAGGATTGCAAGATTCAACCAGAACTAAATGTCCAAATAGTGTCTTGGACTCTTCTGCAAGTAAACATATATTCATCCTAGACTTGCAGAAAAATTGATAGATGTCGCATATTAAATAAAAATGGATAAATTTATCCAAGGCACTACCTATCTTTTCAATTTGGGAGGCGGGTATGGGTACCGCCGCCCCGGGAACCATTTATTGGATAACCAACATCCATTGGTCACCCCAAGTGTTTTGCTATGTTTTGGTGACCTAGCAGGGGTGCCCAGGTTCATGGGATAACATTTGTCCAGGTCTTGCTGGCGGATGCGTCTGCCCACCTGCTGCGTAGCGGGCCGGATCGAGAGAAACTGGTTGAGGTAGGCCTTTTGACCTTTCCAGCTGGATTATCTCGATCCATCGCCTTGCACCGCAGTAGAAATATTATCATGTTCATAAAGACATACCGCTGATCGCTCTGTTGCGCCCCGAAAGGATTCTTGTTTTGGGATGGGTTCATTTTAAAGAAGGAGAAAGAGAGGATCAAAAACGTTTGTGAGAAATATGATTTTGCATCTTCTATGAGAGGAAAGTTTATGTATGATGGGGTTTGAATTCCAGATTAGACCTATTTAGAAAAAGGGTGGAAGGATAAAAAATGTTAAAATAAAATAATGTTTCCATAATCTAGAACCGGTTCCTTTACTATCATTGTAACCGTCGAAATTTTTTATTTCTAAGAAACTCTAGCAGCCTCGGTCTCCGGTAACTGGAACCGCAGTGGAACTCTTCAGGAATCAACCAGGGCTGCGCCTGTCGTCACTGGCCTTTTATTCGAAATGACCAAATGTTTAATATATTTTTCATGTTTTACATTGAATCCTTTGTAAAGGAGGAAGGTCTTCGCCTGGCGTCCGAAAAGCATCACGAGGACGACGCGGTGGAGGCGCTCCGCTCCGCGCTGTCCGCACTGAACACCGCTTGCACCCGCTTCGTGCAGCTACGGCGCGCGGAGATTCTGCCTGCGTACGGCGCGGTCACCGAGCTCGACAGAAGGAGGAACGAACTGTGCCTCAGAGAAATTGTAACACGTCATTCTAATACTTACCTACTATTTAATTTATTTCCCCAAGGAAGCCTCGAGGTCGTCCTTGGTATCCATGTCATCTTAGGGAGAGGTTCCGGAATTTTCTTGAATATAACACATCCAAGCTGACAACCACAAATCAATGCCAGCCTGCACAATTAATTGACATGTATTTGAAACGCTATATGCTAAGCCGAAAGGATCAAATGATGCCAGTTCTTCGAAGCTAAGAAGCCAATTCCAATACAGCATTCTTGCCAGACAGCTGATGTTCTATAATGATTGGATTATTTATATGCACATACATAGCGCCGTTTTTTTTTACATTATTTATATGCACATACATAGCGCCGTTTTCTTGTGAAAAATCACTTCAAGAGATCTTTACAACTTAATTTATTCAACATCACTTAGGGCAATCATCAATCATCATACTTGCTATTCAGCACCATTTTGTTTTTTTTTTACATTTTTTAAAAGTTTTGTCGGCTTTGAATTGTTTTGTTCCTTTTCTAATGATTGAGAATGAACTTTGTAGTACGGTGACCATACGTTGGAATTATATTCTTAATGTCGACACACTTTTAAAATTTTCCCCCCATGCTAAAAATAAAACCTAGTGTTCTCATTGGATCGCTTGTTGTTTAACTATAGACTTTCGTGGAATACAACACCGAGATCTCGAATCTGCGGTACTCGAAGAGTTCATTCATTAAATTGGAAAAAATAAAAGGATTTTTAGCTTTGTAAAATTAATAATCTGGCCTTTACCAATATTTAGTTGCAAATCATTGTCAGAATATCATGCACTTAGTTTGTTCGGGTTCAACTTCAAAATAGCGCAATCTTTTTGAAGCGAGCAAGGACTTATTTTGGCAGATTGAATTCATATGTTTTTGAGTTGACGACACTTCTTTTTTGTTGTTGTCTTGTGTAAAATGTTTTGTTTGAAATGGGTTTTTATAGGAGAGCATTGCTGCAAAGAGCCGACATCTGAAAGCCATCGTGACGATTTCCTCATTCAAGGAAAGGTTCCGAGCAGCACATTCACTTTTGACGAAAATAAAATTCCTCATTGAAGACGTGAGTATTTAATATTGCTTCTTCATTTATTGAGGGATGAATTAATATAATAATTACAACAGAATAACTTTGTTTGAATACCACTTTAATACATAACCATAACCAACCGGTTTCGGTTCGACCTGAACCCTCATCAGGGGTGTACATAACATATTAGATAAATAATATGTAAAGTGGTATTGAAAAAAAGTTATTCTTTTGTAATTGTAATAATTATGTGTACCTACCCACTAAGTGTTTGCTACCTTTGAAAAAGATTAATTAACCCGTCAAGTCCATTTGTTCGGTTTTTGGAACAACTCACACAGGTCTCCTAGAAATCGTTGTTAATCCGTCATCGTGGAGAGAAATGAAATATAAACAGTGTTAGATAAAATAAAGTCACCACAAAAGAATTAAAATGTAGACCTTTATAAATCAAAAGTTTTGGATTGCAATTTGAAATAAATTCATGAAACTTTTGGAATTTTTTATAAATTAAAACGACAAAAAAAGGTGAGGTGACAATAACGTTTATAATACATTTGTCTAATAAAATAGTACCTATGTGTTTTTTTTCGTTGCCAGTAATTTTAGTTAGAAAAAAGAAGAGCCATTCTTAAAACTTTTTTATGTCTGCATGCAAAATTTTTATATTCAAGAATTATATATTTATTTCGATTCTAAAATTTGAAAGCGAAAATTGCAAAAAAGTTTTTAGTTTTCGGATTCGTTCAGAAATATTCTATTTATATTGGATTTTATTGTAAAGCGGAAATATTTTGATCCTGACAAAACGTACGTTCGTTCGAGAAATGTGCAGATTCGCAAAGAATGCAAGGCTAATTTAAGCGTAATAAGTAGATAATTTTTTAACCCTAGAACCGTACCCATACTGGCAAGTACACAAACAGTACCAAGTGGTGCAGGTGTACCCTATGAAATAAAACTAATCGTTTACAAAATCAAACATTTTTTTAAAATCTATAGTTCAATTTGATAAAATGATGATGTTTTTACATACATACATATGTTATACTAATAATTACTGTTTTAATGATCCAGCCCCAAGGCGCCCTACCGGATGTGGTAATATGGGCGGTGGGCGGCGGCAGACGTCTGGCCTACCAGCGCATCCTCGCGCGCCACCTGCTCTACTCCCCGCTGGCTGAGGAACACGGCAAACTATGCGGAAAACCTCACACAGTAGTGTTTCTGAAGGTAACTTGCTTTACACTATTCAATAAAGTAAGATACTTCGATATCACCAATCAGAGTAACATTCATTATCATTTACAGCTACCCGGGAAAAAGGCGGCCGGTGCTGGCGGCTGGGCGATCCCTGCAAAGCTGAACCTGTATTTATGGCTTGGATTGACCAAGGAGAAAATACACGTCCTTGACGGTCTGCCCGGTGGATACGAACAAACTCGGGAGATACGCAACATTGAGCGCCCAGACCTGGCTCCACCAAACTCCATTCAATACTTGGAGTCACATGTTGGTATTTTAAAACGTCATCAATCAGATAAATAGTACCTTTCAATAATTGTAAATTTGTAGTTAAGTAAAATATAAGTTAATTAATGAGGACGTTGGAATTAATTTTGGGTGCTTTTCAGACGTTCCAACTGCGGGCCTACGTTTATCAGGCACGCTCTCTCATAGGATCCGATGCGTCTGGACTCTCAGACCCATTTGCTAGAGTTATTGCTGGAGAATACTGCAGAACAACCAGAGTTATAGACGAAACATTGAGTCCAACTTGGGATCAAACCCTGGTCTGCGACGACATAACACTGTTTGGTTCCCTGGATCAGATAAAAGATGACCCGTTTACGATAACAATTGAAATATTCGATCAGGATCAGGTGGGAAAATCAGAATTTATCGGAAGGGCAATAGCCAAGCCACATGTGAAAACATTAAATGATGTTTACAAGAAACCTTCTTTAGAATGGTATGAAATAACGCGTGGACTCGATCACGCAGGGGAACTGTTAGCAACGTTTGAATTACTCCAGATCACTAGAGGTCCCGCAGGAGAACTGCTTCCTCCCACCGGAGTTCCAGACCTGCCGTTGAGCACAGAAGCCAACTACCTCCCGGTGCCGGACTCAATTCGCCCGACATTGGCTAATTACAGAATCGAAGTGCTGTTTTGGGGGTTGCGGGACTTAAAGAGAGTTCATTTTTTGTCCGTAGATAAACCTAGGGTAGACATCGAATGTGCAGGTAACATATTGTCCTCTTCGGTCATCCAAAATGCTCAAAAGAATCCTAATTTCTGTAGCTCTGTTAAAATAATGGACGTCGAATTACCGGAAGAAGAACTGTACAGACCTCCTCTGACTATAAGAGTGGTTGATTGTAGAAGTTTCGGGCGTTTTACACTAGTTGGAACTCATATGATTAACTCTATTCATAAATACATTCACCATCCTGTGGTTAGGGAAAAAGCGCAGGATTCGAATAACAGTAGAACACCTAACCACAAATCACTAGAACAAGCTGCTGATCGGTTCGGATATAGCTTCGTCGAAACAAAAGTTCAAAAAGAAGACGATCAACAAGAACAAAGCCCATTATTATTCCGTGAACTGCCATTTCCAAATAGTTACGGGACAGGTTTCTTCAGTAAGAAGAAAGTAAAAATAGAGGAAAAAAAGAAAGGTCAAGGACCCGATGTTGAAGATGAGGATGAAAGTTCGCATGATTGGTGGACGAAATATTTCGCATCGGTCGATGAAATAATAGAAATTGGACGAATAGATAAAAATGCGAAAAATCGTAAAAACGACTCATTTTCAGCAATTACAGATACAGAAAAATGTGGGGATGGAGAAAAAAGAAAAAGATTTAAGATGATGGGCACTACTGTTAGGGTTGTCTCGCGGCTGAGCCCAGTTTGTGATAAAAAGAGGAGCTTACCTAGCAGTGCTTTATGTCAGGTATGAATTGATATTTTTCATATTATATATCATGTAAGTATGTGCATTACTAAATACATTTTCGCATTTTGTAGGTATTTCCTAATGAACTAGAAGTACAACCTCTTTTCAATGAGTTCAAAGATTGGCTCCAGACTTTCGAATTATACAGAGGTAAAAAAACTAGTGAAGAAGTTGAAAACGACAGCCGCATTGTCGGAGCCTTCAAGGTACCTGTATAAAAATATAATGTCCAAATCTTGCGACTTTCCTGGTTTATCAGCTGTTTTGACATATTATTACATTAATGTTACTCAATTTTAGGGGGCAGTGAAAGTTTACCAGTGGCCATTATTAAAAGGAGTGGAGAGTATTGGATTCGATCCTCAATATGGTTTCTTCCAGGGAATGCCTTCAAATGACCCGCTCAGAGTTCTGGTCAGAGTTTATGTAATAAAAGCCAATGACCTCCACCCCATGGACTTAAATGGGAAAGCCGATCCATACATTGTTCTGCAACTGGGTTCCAAAAAGATCAGTGACAAGGATAACTATATCTCGAAGCAGTTAAATCCTGTTTTCGGAAAATGTTTTGAAATGGAGGCTGCCTTCCCTCGCGACTCGATTCTGACGGTTAAAGTTCAAGACTGGGATCTGGTCGGGTCGGATGATGTCATTGGCGAATCTAAAATAGACTTGGAAAACCGCTTTTATAGCAAACATAGAGCCACATGCGGAATCTCACGGACCTACGAAGAGTACGTACTTACCTACCTTTTGTTTTTCAGAGGTTCTAACCGTAGAATAATAAAATTGTATACAGTTAAGACAACTGATCATTTGTTTTAAATCTAAATACGTTTTTTGAACATTTTAAGGCAAGGATACAATCGGTGGCGAGATTCAATGAAGCCAACCCAGATACTAGCAAAGTTGTGCAAGGATGGAAAACTCGAGCCACCGTGCTACGAGCCTGGAAGGGTTAGAATCGGCAAAACAGTCTTTGAAATGGATGAAAATTTGCACAACACCCCGAGCACATCATCAAGCGACGACGGCGCTCGGAACAGGCTGTGGGAGGAGCGCTCGGCCCTGCAGGTACTGCACCGCTGGCACGAGACGCCGCGTGTAGGCTGCCACCTTGTTCCCGAGCACATAGAGACTCGGCCTTTATTCAATCCTGATAAGCCAGGTAAGCTTCACAATAACAGACAATCCAGCTTCTCTGGGGTGCTCTCTGGGACGAATTTTACGAATCTCTTTTCTATTCTGGGCAGCCGTCTTCCAAACATGTATTACTTCATATTATGGTCTGCCCACTTTATAAATTATGGGATTTTGTTTATATGTGCCTCGCAATTTCATTATGTAATTTGGCCTCCTCCACAATAGTTCTCTACTGACTACGAACCCTGGCTCATCCTACCTACTCCGGTCAATCTTCTTGATTTAATGTAATTATTATTTCATTTTATTTTAAACGTAGGATTAATGGAAAATAATTTCAAATAAATAACAAACAATAAATACGGAAAGCCGGCCTTACGCCTCGTTTAAAGTCGATTTAACCATACAAACAAAAATGTAATAAGACAAATTTTCACAGTCCGACATATTTACTCCGCATTTATAGGTAGTAAGGGGTAGTATGTAAAATAACGCTCCACACAGGAGGCCAGGACAAAAATAATTTCCCTTTGAGGAAGCTGTTTAGGGTCGAGGGTGTTTCTAGGTAAAGAAAGGAAAGGAAGTTCTAGGAAGGAAAAGGGTATGGGGGGGGTGGGTGGGAATATGGGGGTCAATGTTTCCACGTATGAATCCATCCTTCCCCCTGCTATAGATCGAGACAGTCCGGCTGAAGAGGTCTAGATTAGGTCTCCCTCAACCAGTCTCTCTCGATCCGGCTCGTCACGCAATAGATGGGCGAACGCATTCACCGCCAAGACCTAGATTAACCTCACCCTCGTGAATCCAGTCACCCTTGCTAAGTCACCAAACGAATGGGTCATCCCATAAAGTGGTGCCCATACCTGCTTCCCAAATTGTCGCTAAACATATCCAGGAAATAGCCACTAAAGTGAATGTTATATAGTGGAAACATACTCGCGAGAAATTGGGAGAATGTTAAGTTGCTTCTTTGGAAAGGAATATGAAAAGTTTCGGCGTATGTTTGTAAACGGTGATTGATATTGATTATGACACTATTGATCAAGCAAACTTCTGTTATCTGTCCCCAAATTATTCAATTCAATTCAATTTATTCATTTTGAAAACATAATAAAATTAAGATTTCAAATCCTTTTTAAAGTAGAGAAAATATTAAGATTAACGCATATTTAAGCAAGCAAGCCGGGAGATAAAACAGTATACGCTGTCGGTGACGGAGATAACCATCGGGAACATAGAAACTAATGCTCTCCATAATAGCCGAGTTTTCGAACCGTCCACGAATCAGTCTGAAGAAATGTGTTATAATGAGCACATCCTTTCTGACCCGTGGACGGTTCATACCGAGCATGCCCAAGAGAAAGTCGGTAGGGTAGAGCCACGGGTAGTAGCCGTACTCCCTCAGGTAAAGAAATCTCAGAAATTTCTTCTGAACCATCTCCAACATGAAGGAATACTTCACTTGGTGTGGGCTCCAAACCACCGAACCACTCTCAAGCGTACTTCTAACCAAAGCATTGTAAAGTATCAACATAACACTTTTTGAAACAATTGCAGGAATAGAACGAGGGAAAATCGAAATGTGGGTTGACATGTTCCCCATGGACTTGCCACCTCCGGGGCCTCCAATAGACATTTCCCCACGAAAGCCAAAGACCTACGAACTCCGCGTTATAGTATGGAATACCGACGACGTCGTTCTTGAAGATGATGCATTTTTCACGGGCGAGAAAATGTCCGATATATACGTTAAAGGGTAATGAGAAGACAAAAAATTATTTTTAAACTTATTTCTAATTTAATCATTGAAGAATAAGATATTACTAATGAATCAAATGAAACAAGAAACAAAACAAAACAAGAAACAAGACAAGACAAGAAACAAAACAACTGGGGATAGAACTTAGGACCTCTGTCTTACCCGGACAATGTTCAACGACAACCATTTTTTCAATATTATCTTCCGAATATTTATACTTATCCGTTGTTGAAGTGAAAACTTCTTCAGCAACGTTGTGATTTGAAACTCGATGAAACAGAAACGAGCGACACTAAAAAGAGACAAATACATACATCTATAGGATTTATCCTTCGAGAGAATGAGATTGACTAATCAGTGTCGTCTTTGTGCGGTGCTTCGTAGAATAAAATGTAAAAAAAAAATTAAACTTGGCAACAATATTATAATAAATAAACACTACAATTAACCTAATCCTGATACTTTGCATTCGTCTCATTCTCTCAAAGTTTAGTTTTCTGAAGTTTTCACTTCTACCGCGTGTGAACTGCACTCATGATTTTTTTGAAGTGAAACTTCTTTAGCACCGTTGTGATTTAAAAGAATGGGATAGAATGAAACCTTCCGTACGAACAGTACCCACGAAGCGTCAGACTGGCCTCATTGGCCGCTGTGATTAAGAGCTCACTTTTCAAGGCTCCTATTGGTTGAGATTGTATGGGTGAATTTTCACTTTTACCGCATGTGAACTGCTCACGTGATTTTTTATTTATTTATATTAGACCCTACTAGATTTTAATACAAGTCTAGAATTAATAATCGGTAGCGTAGTGGTTAGAGCACTATTCCGGTAATACAGTAGTAGCGGATTCGATCCCCTGTTGGACCGTTATTTTTTCTGTTTCTTGTTATGTTTCATATTTTGTTGATCGTACGACAAAGTTGATCTCAAGACAAACTAAAATAAGATAAAATTTCAGATTTTAGATTGAATATTCGTAACAAGTCATAAACTTGAAAAAAAAATTCATGGTAAGGTAAAAGTCTTTTTTTATCTCTACTGACTGGACTACCATTTCAAAAGCATTTCTTGTTTTGTTAATTCAGATGGCTCAAGGGGCAGGAGGACTGTCAGAGCACCGACATACATTACCGTTCCTTGACAGGAGAAGGAAATTTTAACTGGAGGTTTATATATCCCTTTGACTATCTGGTGGCTGAAGAGAAAATTGTTATATCTAAGAAAGAGTCTCTATTTTCCTGGGACGAGACGGAATCTAAAATCCCAGCCAGATTAGAGTTGCAAGTCTGGGACGCGGACCACTTCTCAGCCGACGACTTTTTAGGTAAAAATAATAAGCAGTGGAAGATGTTTTCTGTACCGTTCTAGTGAAACACCACCATTCAGAATACCAAGCTTCTTGAAATGGTTTCAACCATGTTTGGTTGCAGATCTGAACAGCCATGTACTTCCCCACTTTCCTCTTCCAATCTCACTTCTCTCCTCCCTATCTTCAGCGTCAAAACTTACCCCAATTGGGATGCCATAGTCTTACTTGTTTCGGAAGGTCTGGAGATAAAACTTAACACAAATAAAATTTGTTGGAAGGTACAGTGGATAAAAAACTGCTTTGAATAAAGATGTTCTTTTGGAAACATTAGTTGCTTTGGATCCAGAGACTGTTTTGTGTCATGTGTTTTGTATATGAAGAGAGTTTCTTGTCAGAGAAAAATAATACTCCTAAAGCAATTCTTCGAACAGCAAACTTTTTTTTGTAATTCTTGGGTTTTAACTATGTAATATATTTTCAATTTTGTTTTGAATAGCTTATTTGTAATATGCATTTGTTACTTAACTTTGACAGCAAACTTATCGTGTTGGTATTTTATTGTTTAAAATACCAACATTTTTCATAAGAAATGCTTACTTCATCAGGTTTACTTAAAACATTTCACCAATTCACCAGATGAAGTAAGCATTGCTTTACTGATGAAATGAGCATTGCTTCACTGATGAAGTAAGCATTGCTTCACTGATGAAATAAGCATTGCTTCACTTATGAAGGAAGCATTGCTTTACCGATGAAGTAAGTATTGCTTCACCGATGAAGTAAGCATTGCTTCACTGATGAAGTAAGCATTTCTTCATTGATGAAGGAAGCATTGCTTTACTAATGAAGTAAGCATTGCTTCATTGATGAAGGAAGCATTGCTTTAACGATGAAGTAAGCATTGCTTCACTTTTGAAGTGAGCACTGCTTCATTGATGAAGTGAGCATTGCCTTACTGATGAAATAAGCATATCTTCACTGATGAAGTGAACGTTACTTCACTGATAAAGTAAGTATTGCTTCACTGATGAACTGAACATATCTCCATGAGTGAGTATCGCTTAACACATGAAGTAAGAATCCTTCACTGATGAAGTTGGAATTCCTTCACTGATGAAGTAAGCATTGCTTCACTGATAAAGTTAGCATTGCTTCACTGATAAAGTGAGAATTGCTTCACTGACGAAGTAAGCATCGCTTCACTGATAAAGTAAACATTGCTTCACTGATGAAGTAAGAAGCATTGAAATAAGTTGGCTTTTGGTTCAAACTGTGGTTCATAATATGTTCAAAAAATGGTTCAAACTAAGTGATAATTAATTTTTAAGTAAAGCATTTGTTGTTGTTTTAAGATTGTTATCGGATAATGCTTTTTTGGAGGTTTTCAGGAATTTCTCAATGCATGTAGGTATCTTAACATTAGTAGACATTTTCATGATTTTGGTGTTTTAGGTGCAATAACGCTAGACTTAAATCGATTTCCAAGAGGAGCCAAGTCTTCAAAGCTTTGTACATTAGACATGTTGAAGACAGACGGATCGGTGCCAACGGTGAACATTTTCAAACAAAAAAGAGTAAAAGGATGGTGGCCATTTTACATCAAGAAAGAAAACGATGAAATCGAGTTGACCGGAAAGGTGGAAGCTGAAATACAGCTCCTGACAAAGGAAGAGGCGGAGAAGAACCCGGTGGGGCTCGGCAGGAACGAACCGGACGCCCTCGACAGACCAAAGTAAGCCTTTTATTGTAATGTTTATTGATTGTTATCAAGTTTAATTTGTACAACTCCATTTTAATTTTCATTTCTTTTATATGTAAATTAAATAAAAGTATTATCTTTATACATAAAAATCTCGCGTCATTATGTTTGTCGAGATAAACTCCGAAACTAATTAATCGATTTTAATGAAATTTGACTTACTGCGTGAAATTTGGTCCGACTTAAAAGAAAGTAAAGTTTTTATCTCGATTTTTAACCTAAATATTTATTATTGCGAATTAAATGTTTGTTACAGGACAATGCTTTGTAATTATTTGTAAGTTCCATAAGTTTCTAACAGATGGCGGTGTGATTTAATTTATCGACACAACACTTGGTTATCAAGGTTGGGTAACCATCCAATAGATGGCGTTAGCCACAGCAACGGGTGTCCGGGTCAGCTAGTTGAAATATATAAAAGAAATTTAAAAAATTCTTATGTTATTTAGAGGCTATGATCTTCAGTAGTTAAAAAGTCTTCAGTGCACAACAACATGTATTTTTTAAGCGATACAAGGATATTGCGATATTGAGCTGTAGATAGATATTGAGAGATGGGTGAGAGAGAGAGAGAGGGATGAGAACAACATGTATTATTTAAGCGATACAAGGATATTGCGATATTGAGCTAGAGATAGATATAGAGAGGGGTGAGTTCTGCATTTTGCCGGAGGCCTCCAAGATTATGGCCTCTGATCCATGATTACGGTACCGTGGCGGCATAAAAAAGCATAAACTTACGTTATTTATCTTAATAATTCTGCAGCTCTCTCAAAAGATGAGATACACAATGAACGTAGGTCTATTTCATTCAAAAGACAAAAAATTATTTTCTTACATCTCTCTCACACACCTCACCGTCTGTGACGTCTCCGTAGATCCCTACTGGGTAATACTGAAATTTCAAAAATATCAAAAATGACAATGCGCTGATGATTTTGTTTTTGTTCTAAAACATAAGATGTTGCAGTTCTTTCTTACACACTAATAACATCAATCAAAAATGAGACAAACGATGAACGTACGTCTGCACCCCTCCAACATCTCCGTCTCCCTCAAACGTATAAAGAAAATGAAACGCAATTCTAGTCGCCTTAGCTAGATATGTCTGTTTCCTCCAAAGGAAAAGGTAGTTATTTGGAGGAAACAGACACGTGTGTTGTGTATCTCATCTTTGGTCTTACCATTATTTAATGTGTAAGAAAGAGCTGCAGCATTATTAAGATAAAGAGCGAACGTTTTATGTTTTTTGCCGTCACGGTAATAATAAAAGCGCTCACGAGCTTTAGAGAATTTCTTCATAATACGTGTGTTTCAAACACGTCGCTCTAGTACACTCCAAACATTATTACCGTCCTGAAATTGGTACGATAAATTCTCGCGTAGGAACGCATCTTTCTTTTTCGCTCACAATGACGTGAAAGAGAAAGGGCGGGGAGACATGCCGCTTTTCTGCATCTGCGATGATTTCTGTATCTCCGTCAGGTCGGTATTAAAGTTTGGCGGGTACTAATATACTTAAATTGTATTTTGATAAATGCGCCTCACTACGAGATGAAACTGCCAAATACATTAAACTAAAAAAAAACCGACAATGCGAAAAATTACCAAACGTAAATAAAAAACCACTACATACATTTTTTAATACAGACATACTTTAAAAAACGGTTGAAAAAAACTTATTTATTTTTAAAAAAATTTACTACACACAGACATTTAAGATCGCAACCACGAAAATCTCATTATCTTAAAACTGTCAATTTGTTAGTTAGTTACTTTTTACTCCCTGACATTTAACTTCTCCTTCTTCGTGTGCCCTATCAGGTCCCTCCGACGTTGGCGATCACTCTGGAAAATGTCTCTCTATCTTGTGCTGCCCAGAATAGCCCCTCCGCACTTTTAATGCTGGTCCACTCTTGTATATTTCGCAGCTAAGACATTTGTCCCTACCGGGCCATTGGCGTCCTTTTATTTTGCCTTTCAATATTAATTGGAGCAAGTGATACTTTTCCCTTCGAAGTATGTGACTCAGATATGAAATTTTCCTGACTTTTATTAATGTGAGCAGTTCTCTATCTGCTCTAGCCCGCCTGAGAATGTCTGTGTTGGTATACGATGTGTAACAATGTTTCTTTATTTCCAGTCGACCTGACGCATCCTTCATGTGGTTCCTCAACCCATTGAAGTCCGTTCGCTACATCATCTGGCACAACTACAAATGGCGAGTGCTAAAGGCCCTGCTGATAATTGCCTTGTCGTTATTAATCCTAGTATTCTTCTATGCGCTTCCCGGGTACAGTGCCAAGCGCTTCATCGGAGCTTAAATTTAAATAATTGGTGTGGACATTACGAAAACAATATTATGTATGAACATTTTAACTTATGCAGCGAAGATGAGAACATTCCTACGTAGTTTTGTGTCGTTACGTACTGAGTGCTTACAACGACGGTTTTTGTGAGCTAAATCAGTAAACAGCATGTTATTAGTGGGTAAACATTACCAGTTTCAATATGTGTTTACCAAAATAATGAAGTATGTACTCCTGAAATAATAATAAAATATTAAAATAAAAACATTAAGCGTCAAAGTATAAAAGTGTGAAAATAATATCATGTAACTCTCCAGATTCCTGGTTTTAAAGAGTATGTACAGCACCAATCAAAAAAACTTTATACAACTCTTCAGATTCCTGGATTTAAAGAGTGTGTACTTAAGCACCAATCAAAGAAACTTTACACAATTCTCCAGATTCCTGGAGTTAAAGAGTAGGTACTTAAGCACCAATCAAAAAAAACTTTATACAACTCTTCAGATTTCTGGGTTTAAAGAGTATGTACTTAAGCATCAATCAAAAAAACTTTATAAAACTCTTCAGATTCCTGGGTTTAAAGAGTATGTACTTAAGCACCAATCAAAGAAACTTTACGCAATTCTCCAGATTCCTGGGTTTAAATAGTGTGTACTTAAGCATCAATCAAAGAAACTTTACACAACTCTCCGGATTCCTGGAGTTAAAGAGTAGGTACTTAAGCACCGAACAAATAAACTTAATATTGTAAGATATTTATAATTAAAACACGTGGTTCGTGGTGCTTGTTAGCTTTTGCGAATTTCGACATCCAACGGTATTATAGTGAACCTTTAATAATGGATTGATTTCTTGCAGTGGACAAAAAATTACTGAAAATGTATAAACGTGCGATAAAATTCACAAAAGTACCTAAGTCGTTGTTGTCTTTCTGATATACTCTAGAATTAAATGCTTCTATTCAAAGAAAGCGTTGTAAATATATTATTATATTTTGGTCATTCAATGACCTCTAAAATAAATATTGATTGATTACTTTGTTCATTGAAAGTGTTATCATTATAAAAACAGTACTAAATATTCTACTTTACGGTAGATCTAAAAACATGGACAGCATTCCAGATGTCTTTAAAATATAATATTTAAATTTTGTATTTTTAAATTATAAATTATATATTTAAACTGAACATTTTTCAAATATTCGCTATTATAGGTACTCGTGAAAATTGTACGATATGTAAATAATATAAAGTGTATTATTTATGATATGGATTATTACAATGCAATATGTATATATATATATTTATTTAATTATATTAAACAATGGTAACGGATGATAGAAAATAAGTTTTTTTTAATTAGACTTTTGCTATTGACATTGTTAAATGAATAAGTAATCTAAATTAAGCCTTCACTATAAGTTAGTTTTAAAATATATCTACTATTTTTGGGAAAATCTTCATTGTAAATTTATTACATATATTTCTTATATTAAAATAAAACAGAATATAATCTGGGACTTCACATCTACAATATACTTATTGGGTACCAGTTTGTTATCCTTAATTTATATCCCTTGACTTATCTAAAATAATTTTTAATCTAAAAGCTAAATAATCTAAAAGCATTTTAGCCTTGTGAAAAATATATTTTTAAAGTCATAATAATAAAAAAATATTATATAAGCAATATTGAAAGACAGAAAAAACATTTTTTGTGAACAAATTTTTGTTTAGCGTCGTAAAAAATATGTATCGGCTACACAAGTCGATTTATATAATACTATGTTTTCAAGTTATTGTCTTATTTGGTTTAATTGACAACGACAAAAATATATGGGTACTTTAATTGACAATAGCAAATTACGTAAGAACTTTAACTTACAATGGCAAAAATACATTAGTACTTTAATTGACAATAGCAAAAATACGTAAGAACTTTAATTTACAATGGCAAAAATACATTAGTACTTTAATTGACAATGACAAAATACATGAATACTTTAATAGACAATGACAAAATACGCGAGTACTTTAATTGACAGTAACAAAAATACATGAGTACTTAAATTTACAATGACAAAAAATACACGAGTACTTTAATTGACAATAACAAAAATGCATGAGTACTTTAATTTACAATGACAAAAATACACGAGTACTTTAATTTACAATGACAAAAATACACGAGTACTTTAATTGACAATGACAAAAATACACGAGTACTTTAATTGACAATGACAAAAATACACGAGTACTTTAATTGACAATTACAAAAATACGTGATTACTTTAATTGACAGTGACAGAAATACTTGAGTAGGTACTTTAATTGACAATGACAAAAATACACGAATACTTTAATTAACAATGACAAAAATACATGAGTACTTAAATTGACAGTGGCAAAAATACATGAATACGAAAATGTAGATTGATGAATTAATAATTTTATTAAAAAAAAATCGTGTCATTTTACACATAAAACTCATGTAAATAAAATATTAAAGAACACAAAGTACCTAATATTAATTTTATAGAGAAAAAATCCTGTTTAATATGGGTGTTTGTTTCAATCTTTGATGGCGAAATGTAGTAGCTACCTATGATCTATGGTATATAATTCTATGTAAAAATCGTGCAAGGAATAACCTTTGTCCTTGTTGCACGTCGTGAACAGGTTCATGATGATTCCATGACAGTTGATCTTCCCGACAGTTGACCCACGGCAAACTTATATAAAGTCAGTTTAGTGAAAATACAAACACAAAATGATTACGCAGTCAGTTTAAGGGGGTATTCAAGTCTAGAAGCATGAATTTTAAGTGTTTTATCAGGTGCAATACAAAAAAGCAATAATATTTTTTTTTCCATTATTTTACCAAATATTTATTAAACATTGAAGAATACAAAAAATATCAAAAAGTTACCGGGTAATGAAGTGGGGGGTCTCAAAAATATAGCGCGCCCTGGTTGACATGACCAACCCTCCTAGTAATTTCAAAAAAAAAAAAAAATTTTAATCCAAACTATGGCATTAAACCTACGGCTTGAATCAATCTATGGCATGAACCTCGGAGAAGTCATAAAAAAAAATTCTCAAAATGGCGGCCGTCTGAAATAAAGAGACATTTTTTTATCAATTTTTTTTACTTTTCCGATTTATTTTAGAATAGTAAAAATTAAAATTTTGTTATAGTTCTGATTCATGCGATAAAGTAATGTATATAGAAGGCTCACACCAAATTTCAAGTAAATTGGTGTAGTAGAACTTGAGATATCGTGTCAACCGTCTCAAAAAAGTCGTTTCGAGAAAAAAAGCGTTTAAAATTGTGTTCTATTTAGATTCTGGTTAGATTCCGTCTAAACCGCGACATTAAAATGGTTATAACTTTTAAGATAATGCGAATTTCGAAAAATCCTTTTAAGTAGATATTTTTGAATATTTAAACTTTGGAAATATGAAGAAAACAAAATTGTTTTTTACTGCATTAAGAAAAATACGTACACACAATAAAACTAAGAAAAGCATCCTCAAAAGAGAGTACAGAGAGGATGTACCGCCCAGTAACGAAAGTATAAAAAATATTCTCATTCCAATCTCCCAGAATAAAAAACTTCAATATACCTACTGTATATATATACAGCGTATAAGTACAAAAAATCGAAGCCGTAAATAAATTCGTTCGATGTGCATAGCAACTTATTATTCAGGTTCATAGTCTTGCAATCACACCCTTACAACTGTATAGGGCGGTTTCGACGAGAAATATTAATTATTCTCATATATTCTTTAACTTAAATATTACGTCCCAAAACGGGTGTGCGGATGTTTTTTATGGTCTTATTTGAACTAATATTTATATTCCGAAAATTATCTTTCCTAGATAACCTATAGATTTATTTTACTGTATGATTATATGATTTGAAATATATGTTGTATAATACAACATTTGGTTTGAAAGTTTAAGAAATCTGCAACTACCAACGGTGTAACCTAATTATAATAAAAGCAAACTTATTCAAAATTAAAACTGAATAAAATAACAATCTATCCGAATCAATTTATTTTTATTACTGAAAAGAGTAAACGTGTCTAGAATTTGAAATGACATATTTCCTGTTGTGTCCGGTTATTCCCTTTTTGATGTTGATTTTAAGTTTTAAAAAATTATAATTTTATATTTTAATTTTAAATAAAATAATTAATCAATAGAGTCATACAATTCAATTCAATTTAAAAACATTGCAAAATTAACATTTTTACCGATTTCTTACATATCTCCCTTAAACATTTGAAGTTTTCAAGCTATTAAAAAAATATATGTTATTTTTGAAGATATTATTTAGACGTTCCCCACGCCGAAACGTAATTTATATGAAAATCCCTCGATAGAAAAAATCGCAAATGCTCCGAAAATTATTATAAACACGTTCATTTCACTTTTTTTAGAAGTTATATGTATAAAAAAAATCACAGAGTTTCTTTAAATGCTATTTTAGATGTTCCCCAAGAGATTTTTGCTTTATTTTATTCGGATGGCTAACTAACGGGGGTTCAACTCTCGGATCACCGTTCATCATATAATATAATATGTGAGATGGTTGACTAGGGACAACATTTGTTTAATAATATATTTAATCTAACTAATATTTAGAAAATTAAACAAAACATCATTAATAAAAGCTTTTCAGTTACATAAAATTAATGCTTACAATATAATAAAGTAAAATATATTAATTAATTAGTAAAGCGCCCTGTTTTGTATAGTACATCATTTTAGAGTTTTGTAAAACTCTGTGTTGAACTTATGAATATTTTATGACCTAATTAAAATCCATTTAATGATGTTTTTTATATAAATAATAACGAATGTTCTGCTTTTAACGGGTTTAGTTGTCAATACTTATTATTGTGATTAAAGGGGTATTCTAGTCTAGAAGCCCAATTTTCGGGCGCTTTTTGACGGTCGATAAAAAAAACATTAATATTTTAGCCATACATTTTTACTGTGTATTTATTTATATTTTAAGAATTCACAAAAAAAATGTTCAAAATACAAATTTCACGAAGTTACACGCTGTTGAAGTAGAGAGGGCAAAAAGAGCGTGTTCATCTTGTCACGACTTCAACCCTTCTAGTCATTTGAAAAATTAAAAAAGGTAGATCCTTTATCAGTACAAATGTCATTATGGTAAGAACCGTCAAAAATGAAATAAAGTAATTTTCTCGCAAAATGGCGGCTACTCAAAAAAAAAAGATTTTTTCAGATATTTTTTTTTTGACTTTTCCGAATTTTTAAAAATAGTAAAAATTAAAATTTTTAATTTTTTGTTGGTTCTTACCATTGAGGAACATATGGAAAAAAATCATGTCAAATTTCAAGAAAGTCGGAAAATAAAACTTGAGATTTCGTGACACACTTCAAAAAAAGTAATTTTGAGAAAACGCGGTTAAGCTTTTGCTCTTTTGTATTGAGATTCTAGTTAGATTTCGTATTAACCGGTCGAATTTGGCTATAACTTTTGAAACAATTCGAATTTTGAAAAATCCTTTGAAGCAGATATTGTTAAATATTTAAACTATCGAAATATGAAGAAAAAAAAATTCTAGACTAGAATAATAATAACCCCCTTAGCAGCAAAAACAGCAAAATGTATCACATCGCAACATCACTGCTCTTGGAAATCATTCAAGGATTATTATAATTCCGATTATTCTCTCGTATTTACTTATTCTGGGTATTGTGTGAGTGTTGTCTTTGTGTTGTAATGATATAAATGTAGTTATTAATAATATCCAGGGACGAATTTATTTCGGTGGAAAAAAGATATCTGTTTCTTTGGCCTTTATAGTTTCATAAAGATGAGAAGAATGTAAGATTGAGTTCTTATAAAGAACGTTTAGCTTTAGTCGTTTCGATTCTTCGTCGACTGTTAAAGGCAATGTCCAAATTATGCACCAGCCAAAACGGCAAGGCCTGACTCAAGGAGCTTCGAATATGATTTGTTTTTTTTTTCAAAGATTCTAGTGAAGCGTAGCGTAATAATAGCATTTAAAAAAATTAGAAATCAAGTATTTTGTCTTAAAAACATTTAGTTTGCCCAACGTGGGACTTCAAAGAATTAATTTTCATCGTATCAGAGAGAATTAAAGTATGAGAAAAATACACGAATTAATAAAAGCCAGATATTGTAAATAAAAAGGTACCCATCTAACAAAAAAAACATATTTTCGTATCCCAAAAATGTTTCTAAAAAAATTTGTACATATGTAAGTAACCAAACTTAGTAAGATAATTAGATAACAGATTGGCATCAAAACACAAATTATTCCTCTCAAATTTTCACATAATTGAAAGTTAAAATTTTCTGCACAGAATTTCGAAAGGTGGCACCTTCCGAAATTAAAAAAAAAGCTGATGTAAATAATATAGAGACGCATCTAAGAGAGGCGCTGTTCAGTAGGAGACAGAGGACACTGTTTCTGAACGAGTTTGTTTGAGGTACTCAACACAAAGCTGAATTTACATTACGCAACTGGTTGCATGCATGTTCCAAATAATTGCACGGCACCAAAAGCTTGTGTAAATTGCGCTAATTTTGTGTCACACATCAGTATTACAGCAACTGAATCATAATATGTGAGACTGGGGTGTGTAAGTAAAACCAAGCTCGCTGGGCATAATACCCTAAAAATTGACTGATGAATTTACTTTACGCGTATGCAAAACATCCACCATCAATAACAGAATGGCGATCAGCACTGGTCTAGATATACAACAAGAGACACTAACTGTACAGAGTAATAGGCATAGGCGGCCCATTAGATCTTTTCCAGTCCAAGTTAGATTCACACGCACAATTTATTTTTATTTTGTGATAGACACCGGCACCGGAGAGAGTAAAATCCACAATTGAGCCCTTGCCCGGAAGAATGCTGTATTCAACAATATTATTGTTCCGAAAAAAAATGAAAAACGAAGATTGAGATATGTTTCATAACATTTCATATTTAAAATACATAAAACATACAATTATTATGAGTTTTAAATGATAAGTCATCTAGAAAGGTAATTAGATTAGAGTTTATTACTAGAATTTACGCTGAATTTATGGAATAATGTTGTATATAAAATTTCACAAACAGCATTATTCCACAAAACGTTTTTCTTTTACTTTTCGTACCTTGCAGAAAGCAACATGCTCTTCTAACATAAATATACAAATGTCATTGATGTATTTAAGCTTATAAAGCAAAAAACGATACGATTAAATGAAAACATTTACGTTTTAGATATTGTTTTGAGATCAACATACAACATTATTCCGCAAAACTATTTCAACGGCTAAAAAGCAGGCTTAATAATATTTTTTCTACACAAATTCTACTTTCGTGCGTTCTTCAGCTTCTTAACTTTGAAGACTTTCTAGTTAAAGCCATAAAACATACGTTTTCTTCATTTATTTCTATAAATTAAACCATGATCCGTGATTGCAAAAAATGGCAATGTACAATATTCTTCCACAAACCAAACTTTAAAAAGCTGCCAGAAGCCTAATTCTTTAATTCCTACCTTAAAAGATGTATATTAATATGCCCAACATTATTCCTTTAATAACTCATCATTGATAGTTTTGTTGGATACAACATTATTCCGGTCAAGAACTCAATTTTTCGAATTGCAATGATTAGACGGATTGCGTTTTTTCATATTACAATAACATTCTGCATAATTCACATTTTGTAATGAAAGCTCACTTCAAACGACATCTGTGGTGGTCAATTCGCAGTTCAAACGCTCACGAGATACTTTAGTATCCCTGAAAGCACATAGAGACCGCCAAACAACTACTTGTGATATAATTAGTTTTAATGTATAGTCTAGATTTTTTTAAACATATTATGATCAGGACCGGCAACCATGGCACCATCAACATCAAAGCTTTTTCTGCAATGTTGTTGTACACATGATAATGTACAAAATAATGAAAAGACTGTCACTATCGAAAATACCATATTCCATTCTAGGGTGGTTATCAAAAAAGCGTCTGGATGCAATGCAGTAAATCTCGGAATTAGCTGATAAAGATCCTGAAAGCTACAAAAACTATTTTCGAATGAGTGAAACTCTTTTTAATGCTTTATTGAGTATTCCAGCGATGATTTGTCATTTTCGACGTTAAAACTCTCACGCAATTACAAGTAACAAGCACATTCGTTTAGCTGAAATGCTTTCGCGACACTAGTTGCATCTCTTCGCAATTAGTTGCTTGCCACTGATTTTGCTTCACCGTACACAAGCGGTGCATACCACTAATTGTGCGGCTTACAACTAATCCAAGCATGATGAAACTAAATGTGTACACGTAAAATTAGCAGTGTAACTAATGTCATGAAACAACTTGTGTGAAACTAGTTGCATAATGTAAGTTCGGTTTTATGGGACCAAAGTGGCGGGTTCGATTCCCATTTGGGCTGTGAACCGGCGCCAAGGCGGGTTAATTCCGTACATAGATTGATAATTGACGAGTGTATTCATTTCACAGGAGAATAGCTTCAATTTGATAACAGAAGTTGTGTTTGTAAAAATAATGTGTTGAATGAAACTAATGATGTAACAAAATATCGAATGGAAATGGAAAGACTGATCGTGAGAGCCTTATAGGTAGGTAGATTCGTCCCTGGTCTATCTTAATATATAAATAATGATTGTTTCGTTGTTTGTTTTTTTTTACAAGAGCTCCACACAGGAGGCCCTGAGGAAAATAATTTCCCT
The DNA here is from genome assembly GCA_936435175.1 of Glyphotaelius pellucidus. Taxonomy (NCBI): domain Eukaryota; kingdom Metazoa; phylum Arthropoda; class Insecta; order Trichoptera; family Limnephilidae; genus Glyphotaelius; species Glyphotaelius pellucidus. The sequence continues at coordinate 41,453,842 of OW386542.1, read as the reverse complement.
AAGGGCCTATGTCATCTTTGGGGATGCTGTGTGGAGGGTTTTTTAAGGAAAGGAAGGGTAGGAGAGTTCTGGGAAGGAAAAGGGTTTAAGGGGTGGGTAGGAATCGGGGGTTCAGTGTGTCCTGGTCATCCGCCTCCAAGACCTAGGACAAATCTCACCCCATGAACCCGGGCACCCCTGCTAAATCACCAAACGTAGCGAACCACTTGGGGTGACCTATGGCAGAGGTTTTGGTTATCCAATAAAGGTTCCCTGGGCGGCGGTACCCATTTTCCGCCTCCCAAATTGTTTGCCCCTTATGCGTTCCTAAACCATTTATTCGATTGCGATGAAACTTTGGTGAGTTGTTATGCGTGCGTCCGCGAAGGTTTCTATGTATACATGGTCAGCTCTGGCGTTATGAAATCTGTAAAAAAAATGCTATAGGTAGCGCACAGTTGTTTGAAAAAATGAGTGCATTTCATATAGTTAGGCGGCAGGGAGGGAAAGGGAATGCGGGAGGGGGAGGGGGAGGGGTACGTAGGAGGGAGGAAGGGGCCGCGGGAGGGGCGGAAGGGGCGACGGAAGGGGAACGGGGTTTATGTAAGTGGCATTGCAACGCATGCCGGGAACTCGCTAATTTATAATAGCAAATAATAATCAGTTATTAGATCACGTATATACTTTATAATATTTGAAAAACTTTACTGTAAACTGTTTGCAACGTTTTTCTTCTTTTAAATAATTATAAGTAATTTATTCATCATATTTAGTAACCAAGAAAAAACAAAAATTGTTGAATCATTTGATCATATTGTGTTAGTAAAAAGCAAAATTGTACCAATAAATAAACACAACAGTCTCCTCAGTAAAATAGGTACCTGTTCATGAAACAAAATTATTATTTGGTCAGCAAGATATACAAAACTGATCAGCAACAAAAAATATACACAATATAATAATATTTTTGCGCTTTCACATTAAAATCATGGTAGGCTGTCAAATGAGCAGGTTTCGTTGGGTTTGGTTTTTGGCTGTAGATATAGTTTATTAATAATATTGGGTAATTACTACAAGGACGACCGGCGTGGTCTAGTGGTAAAGTTCTTGACACGCAATCCGAAGGTCGCGGGATCGAGTCCGGGCGTGGCAAATAAATTTTATTTGATCAATTTGTGTTGTTTCACAATTAATTCATTTAAAATAATGTATAATTTGCGGCACGTTCCAGAGTGGAAGATACTCTCAGTATGGCCCTGGTGTAAGACCACCATTCAGAATTGAAACATTGCTTGAAATGGCTTTAGCCGTATTTGGTTACCCGATCTGAATAGCCAGGTACTTCCCCACCTTCCTCTTCGCCATGCCCTTTGACTCCCCACTACCTTCAACCTCACAACATACACCAATACAGCCATGGTCTCACTGGCTCCAGATGGGAGCAGTTGGGACTCTTGTGCGATATTCATAAAAAACATATATTTAAAAAAATCAAGTTTACTTCGAAGTTATTACGGCTTTTTTTGAGTCACATGCTAAAAGAATAACTCCATTTCTTCGTTCGTGAACAGAAAGGAAAATCAAAAAATATACAGGAAAGTCGTAACACGTTGAAATCATAGTTCAGTAAATCTAGTTAATATGTTTTTTTTTACAATATCTTCAAAAAACAGTATCGCTTAATTCTACAACTTCGTAACTCTAGTTATCACAAGAAGCTTTTCATGTTTCAATTATGCGACTAGACTTAGCTAGTTGTAGCACTAACATTTGTGGAATTGCTTAAGTTGATTTCGTTGCATTTTTGTAAGTAAATACATTAAAAAATGTCTAGCCATTTTTTCAGACACAAATCAACGATTTAACCATACTTATCAATATAAATATAAAACAACCGATTTATCAGATTGATTACCATCTTATTATTAAATTTCCCAACAAAGCTGATTTCAGAGTTACCTTGTTGTAGTAACTACCCCACGATATGTGACTTACGATTTGCCGCTTTATTACTTACGTTGCAGCAATATATATATATATATATATATATATATATATTAATGCACAGTTTTCGAAAAACTCACTTTTTTCGTAATTTAGGCAAAAAACGACCTTGCCGCCCCTTAAGTTTTACCCGTTTCGAGGTTCAGTTTCGCTCGAAAAACAGGGCTTTTTTTTTCAGTCAGGGCCTCCCACGCCAAAATGACCTCTCCGCTCTTCGAGTTTGACCGACCTCAGAGACCACTATCGCAAGACAGGAAACTCACACGAAATTCTTATTTTAGAAACGCCAAAAGTCAACGGAAAAAACTGATACAAAATCAGCGGCGATAACTGGAACCTCCGGCTGAATCTCTCATCGACGAAGAAATCGGCCTGGTTATATTTCCCGCCGACAGGTTCGCATTTGCAAAAAAGATAAGAAATCTTAATCACTATTTCCTTTACGCGAAACGAATTTGCTAGAAATTTATTCTTTTATTTTAATGGCGATGCTGCTAAAAAATGACATTTTATAGGTACGACACGCGGTACGAGATATCGTCGAAAAAGCGCGTTCTGGTGGAGATGTTTTTTAATAAATAGGAGAAATAGAAATTAAGGAAGCTTTTAAAATCGACAAATATGTCGGTCACCATTCAAAATGTTACACAATAGCGCGCGGAAAAATGATATTTTCTGACGTTTCGCAAAACTCGCATTTTTCTCGAGGGTGCATAATTTGTCTGGCCAGTAGAACACCTAATTTTCTTACAAATAAATTCAGGTTGGGTAAATTTTCTCACACCTGAGAACACTGGATTCTGAAATTTTACAAATGGCGGAAGGCAACACTCTCCGCCAACTAAAGATTTCAATCCAGAGACATCTAGCGGTGCGGAATATAAGTACGGATCGTTCACGCAATACAAAATCAAATGTCTGTCGAACACGCCTGTAGTTCTATTTCAATCCGTTCAAATCGGCAGGTTCGTCTGTATCGAAAGAAATTTGCTCAATTCACGAAAAAAGATCTCCGTATCGAGTGTTGCTAGACGCTCGGTTTTGGAATGCCTATTTTGAGTAGGTAGGTACCTGCACATAACAACACGGAATCATCAAATAAGAATTGCATATGTTTTTTTTTTTGGAAATTTGTAATGAAATTATTTGAAGTTGAAAGGATAATTTCTTTTGTAATAATTTTTTGGGCTGTTATGCCGTGTTGCGCTACCTTCGTCTTTAGCCTAGATATTTAAGGGATTTATTTTTTTTAAATATTAAAGTTACGTAACGCTTTTTTTGTATTTTGCTTCTTTATGATAATTATTCAACGTTAGAGGCGGGCATTGGCACTGCCGCTCAGGGAGCCATTCGTTGGATGAGCAACACCTCATAAAAATAGGTACACAATAATTTTGATAATTATATTTTTATAGGACCGTTTTTGTAAAAAATGACAAAAAGGGTGACGTACAATATTGAAAATCTACCAGGAGCTCATAATACGCAGGAGTAAAATATTACAGAGGGTACATTTATTTACTGGGCTACTCAGACCTCACTTTGGAAAAGTTTCACTTCTACCGCGTGTAAACTGCACTCGAATTTTTTTTGACAACGTACTCGGACACTATATATTCTGAACATTTCTAATAAAATGAGTAAATTTAAATAAAGATGGTCCATTTTTTTTTTGCGAAATGGTGTAGGTACCTTTTGAATACTGTACGGGAACTAATCGTTCGTACATTTTACGTTAAATTTCAATGTGAAAACCGCACAAGAGTCCCAATTACTGACGTCCGGAGTCAGTGCGACTACGGCGTCCCCAGTTGGGTTTAGTTTTAGTTTCTGAAAAATTCTGAATAATAAATTTTTATAGCGCCGTTTTTTGAAAAACTACGGTAAGCTGCACTCGAATTTTTTTTTGACAACGTCCTACTCGGATACTATTTATTCTGAACATTTTTAATGAAATGAGTAAATTTAAATAAAGATGGTCCAATTTTTTTTTGCCAAATGTTGTAGGTACCTTTTGAATACTGTACGGGTTCATACATTTTAAATTAAATTTCAATGTGAATACCGCACAAGAGTCTCAACTACTGCCGTCTGGAGTCAGTGAGACTACGGCATCCCCAGTTGGGTTTAGTTTAAGTCTCTAAAATTTCTGAATAATACATTTTTATAGCGCCGTTTTTTGAAAAATTACTTTCAGTTATAAGTTCAAAAATTTCCGAGATCCAACAATTTTTTTTTTTTTCCAAAATTAAAAAATTTCCAGAATCCAATAATTTTTTTTTCCAAAATTAAAAAATTTGCAGAAACCAAAAAATTTTTTTTTCACAATTAAAAAATTTCAAGAAACCGAAAATCCGAAATTTTTTTTTTCCAAATTTAAAAAAATTCCAGAAACCAAAAATTTTTTTTTCAAAATTCAAAAATTTCCAGAAACCAAAAAAGTTTTTTTTCAAAATTAAAAAATTTCCAGAATCCAAATTTTTTTTTTCCAAAATTAAAAAATTTTCAGAATCCAAAAATTTTTTTTTTCAAAAACAAAAAATTTCCAGAAAACAAAATTTTTTTTTCCAAAATTAAAAAATTTCCAAAACTCAAAAAATTTTTTTTTGAAAATTCAAAGATTTACAAAATCCAAAAATTTTTTTTTTAAAATTCAAAAATTTCGAAAATCCAAAAAAATTTTTTTTTTTAAATTACACCCTACAGTACCCGAGATGGATATCAAATTACGCGTCTCGACCTACACAATCCAAAGGGCTGACTGAAAAAATTGAACGATTACATCCGAGGACCCTTTTAGGCTCTATTGGTTTTTCTAATTTAAATTAAATGAAAAACTGAACGCCCTGGTCGTTGCGGCTGGATTGGTTCAGTACTGAATTGAGCGGTAAGCTCCTGGGACGTTTTAAAAGTGTCGGCGACCAAAGAGGCACAGTGGTAGGAGTCTTTGCAACAGTAAATTATACGTTACGGGTAACAAATTACAAACATCGTTTTTTTCTTCATCTATTTTATTAAACACACACTCCTCGCTTCATCCGCGTTCACACGTCAAATCGCGTAGTGTTTAACCCCTTGGTTGCCTCTGCAACAGGCAAAGCTAGTTATATATTAATGCACAGTTTTCGAAAAACTCACTTTTTTCGTAATTTAGGCAAAAAACGACCTTGCCGCCCCTTAAGTTTTACCCGTTTCGAGGTTCAGTTTCGCTCGAAAAACAGGGCTTTTTTTTCAGTCAGGGCCTCCCACGCCAAAATGACCTCTCCGCTCTTCGAGTTTGACCGACCTCAGAGACCACTATCGCAAGACAGGAAACTCACACGAAATTCTTATTTTAGAAACGCCAAAAGTCAACGGAAAAAACTGATACAAAATCAGCGGCGATAACTGGAACCTCCGGCTGAATCTCTCATCGACGAAGAAATCGGCCTGGTTATATTTCCCGCCGACAGGTTCGCATTTGCAAAAAAGATAAGAAATCTTAATCACTATTTCCTTTACGCGAAACGAATTTGCTAGAAATTTATTCTTTTATTTTAATGGCGATGCTGCTAAAAAATGACATTTTATAGGTACGACACGCGGTACGAGATATCGTCGAAAAAGCGCGTTCTGGTGGAGATGTTTTTTAATAAATAGGAGGAATAGAAATTAAGGAAGCTTTTAAAATCGACAAATATGTCGGTCACCATTCAAAATGTTACACAATAGCGCGCGGAAAAATGATATTTTCTGACGTTTCGCAAAACTCGCATTTTTCTCGAGGGTGCATAATTTGTCTGGCCAGTAGAACACCTAATTTTCTTACAAATAAATTCAGGTTGGGTAAATTTTCTCACACCTGAGAACACTGGATTCTGAAATTTTACAAATGGCGGAAGGCAACACTCTCCGCCAACTAAAGATTTCAATCCAGAGACATCTAGCGGTGCGGAATATAAGTACGGATCGTTCACGCAATACAAAATCAAATGTCTGTCGAACACGCCTGTAGTTCTATTTCAATCCGTTCAAATCGGCAGGTTCGTCTGTATCGAAAGAAATTTGCTCAATTCACGAAAAAAGATCTCCGTATCGAGTGTTGCTAGACGCTCGGTTTTGGAATGCCTATTTTGAGTAGGTAGGTACCTGCACATAACAACACGGAATCATCAAATAAGAATTGCATATGTTTTTTTTTTTGGAAATTTGTAATGAAATTATTTGAAGTTGAAAGGATAATTTCTTTTGTAATAATTTTTTGGGCTGTTATGCCGTGTTGCGCTACCTTCGTCTTTAGCCTAGATATTTAAGGGATTTATTTTTTTTAAATATTAAAGTTACGTAACGCTTTTTTTGTATTTTGCTTCTTTATGATAATTATTCAACGTTAGAGGCGGGCATTGGCACTGCCGCTCAGGGAGCCATTCGTTGGATGAGCAACACCTCATAAAAATAGGTACACAATAATTTTGATAATTATATTTTTATAGGACCGTTTTTGTAAAAAATGACAAAAAGGGTGACGTACAATATTGAAAATCTACCAGGAGCTCATAATACGCAGGAGTAAAATATTACAGAGGGTACATTTATTTACTGGGCTACTCAGACCTCACTTTGGAAAAGTTTCACTTCTACCGCGTGTAAACTGCACTCGAATTTTTTTTGACAACGTACTCGGACACTATATATTCTGAACATTTCTAATAAAATGAGTAAATTTAAATAAAGATGGTCCATTTTTTTTTTGCGAAATGGTGTAGGTACCTTTTGAATACTGTACGGGAACTAATCGTTCGTACATTTTACGTTAAATTTCAATGTGAAAACCGCACAAGAGTCCCAATTACTGACGTCCGGAGTCAGTGCGACTACGGCGTCCCCAGTTGGGTTTAGTTTTAGTTTCTGAAAAATTCTGAATAATAAATTTTTATAGCGCCGTTTTTTGAAAAACTACGGTAAGCTGCACTCGAATTTTTTTTTGACAACGTCCTACTCGGATACTATTTATTCTGAACATTTTTAATGAAATGAGTAAATTTAAATAAAGATGGTCCAATTTTTTTTTGCCAAATGTTGTAGGTACCTTTTGAATACTGTACGGGTTCATACATTTTAAATTAAATTTCAATGTGAATACCGCACAAGAGTCTCAACTACTGCCGTCTGGAGTCAGTGAGACTACGGCATCCCCAGTTGGGTTTAGTTTAAGTCTCTAAAATTTCTGAATAATACATTTTTATAGCGCCGTTTTTTGAAAAATTACTTTCAGTTATAAGTTCAAAAATTTCCGAGATCCAACAATTTTTTTTTTTTTCCAAAATTAAAAAATTTCCAGAATCCAATAATTTTTTTTTCCAAAATTAAAAAATTTGCAGAAACCAAAAAATTTTTTTTTCACAATTAAAAAATTTCAAGAAACCGAAAATCCGAAATTTTTTTTTTCCAAATTTAAAAAAATTCCAGAAACCAAAAATTTTTTTTTCAAAATTCAAAAATTTCCAGAAACCAAAAAAGTTTTTTTTCAAAATTAAAAAATTTCCAGAATCCAAATTTTTTTTTTCCAAAATTAAAAAATTTTCAGAATCCAAAAATTTTTTTTTTCAAAAACAAAAAATTTCCAGAAAACAAAATTTTTTTTTCCAAAATTAAAAAATTTCCAAAACTCAAAAAATTTTTTTTTGAAAATTCAAAGATTTACAAAATCCAAAATTTTTTTTTTTAAAATTCAAAAATTTCGAAAATCCAAAAAAATTTTTTTTTTTAAATTACACCCTACAGTACCCGAGATGGATATCAAATTACGCGTCTCGACCTACACAATCCAAAGGGCTGACTGAAAAAATTGAACGATTACATCCGAGGACCCTTTTAGGCTCTATTGGTTTTTCTAATTTAAATTAAATGAAAAACTGAACGCCCTGGTCGTTGCGGCTGGATTGGTTCAGTACTGAATTGAGCGGTAAGCTCCTGGGACGTTTTAAAAGTGTCGGCGACCAAAGAGGCACAGTGGTAGGAGTCTTTGCAACAGTAAATTATACGTTACGGGTAACAAATTACAAACATCGTTTTTTTCTTCATCTATTTTATTAAACACACACTCCTCGCTTCATCCGCGTTCACACGTCAAATCGCGTAGTGTTTAACCCCTTGGTTGCCTCTGCAACAGGCAAAGCTAGTTCTATATAACTGCACAGTTGCTTGATAAGCTGCTTATTGCTGATCAGCTTTTTTTCCCAAATAATCAGCTGAACACTGATAATGTTGATTATTTGCTGATCAACCTTGTTTTTGCTGACTACAAGTGGCGGCTCAACTGACTATATTTGCCATGAGAAAACGCTTTACGGCTGATCAAAACCACAAAGTTATGCTGACCATTTAAACAATAACGTGCGGTGCAATTTGAAATGTTTTAAGAATTCACTATTATTTTCCAATAACTATTATGTTGCATTTATTTTTTTAATTTGGTTTTTCAGAAACCCATGTATTGGTACATTGTAAAAATAATTATAATTGTCAGAACAAATATAAGTTTTCATCATTCATTCCTTCATATATTCCTGCGGTAATCAAACAGTTCACTTTTCAAAAATTAGTTTTAACCTCGTTCAATTGTTCAAAAAATCGATATTTAATCTGTTCATTTGTTTTAAAAATAACCCCGATGAAGTAAGCATTGCTTACGAAACATGTCGGTTTTTTTAACAATAAACGTAGTTAAAACTAAGTAATCTATTATTTTTTAATGGTGCCACAAAATAAGTTCGCTTTTCGTTAATTTCTGTCTTTCATTCGGAATGATAGATACGCCCGAACAAGAAATGAAACAAAAGTGTCGATTTATTTCAATAATGAACCGATCCGATGTTGGATATCGGCATTCGGCATATTTCACTCGCGCTCGGAATGAAAGAAAAATGAAACTTCCGAACACGGAATGAAAGTTTAACGTGCTCGTTCATTCCGTCTCGCTTCCTGTACTGAAAGCATATCGCACGCAAAACGTCAAAATGGTATTTAAGTGGAACGAGGAAAATTCCCTGCCCCTCTTAGAGAATTTTCAAAACTCTCAGTGCCTCTGGAATCATAAACTAAATGAATACAAAGAGAAATCATTAATTTTACTTTTATCCATTCGAAGATGATGCATTTGCCAATTTACTGTATGGCTAAGTTTTTCACTGTTGTATATGGATACGGCCTGGTTAAAAACCAAATAATGTTCAAAAATTGTTATCAAAATGCGGAATACGTAATAGTCAATAATTGTGTATTCTTTGAAACATTCCACCAGTACCTCATGGTTTTGCAACCCACTAAACTCCGTAGGAATCTAGTAAGAAAGTTAAAATATGTCAGGACACAGTAAAGTTTTATGGTCAGGACAAAATTGTGATCAATTATTCAAATTACGCAATACGTATTGGTCAATAATTGTGTATTCTTTGAAACATTCCACCAGTACCTCATGGTTTTGCAACCCACTAAACTCCGTAGGAATCTAGTAAGAAAGTTAAAATATGTCAGGACACAGAGTAAAGTTCTATGGTCAGGACGAAATTGTGATCAATTATTCAAATTACGCAATACGTATTGGTCAATAATTGTGTATTCTTTGAAACATTCCACCAGTACCTCATGGTTTTGCAACCCACTAAACTCCGTAGGAATCTAGTAAGAAAGTTAAAATATGTCAAGACACAGAGTAAAGTTTTATGGTCAGGACGAAATTGTGATCAATTATTCAAATTACGCAATACGTATTGGTCAATAATTGTGTATTCTTTGAAACATTCCACCAGTATACCAGTATCTACCTTATAGTTTTACTGCCATCAACTAAACTCTGTAGGAATCTAGTAGGAAAGTAAAAATATGAAAGTCGGTAAAATATTATGATTAAAAATCCCATATTTAGAATGAATCTTTATAATGAATCTTCTTTCCTTCTTTCGTTATTAAATTTATTAACCACACACTAAATTAAACTTTACTGCCCGTTCCACAGATCTGCTGACCATTCCATAGACCTGCTGCCCGTTACACAGATCTGCTGTCCGTTACACAGATCTGCTGTCCGTTACACAGATCTGATGTCCGTTATACAGATCTGCTGTCCGTTCCACGGATATGCTGTCCGTTAGATAGATCTGCTCTCCGGTACAATGATTACAGATTATAAACTAATTTTGAAACACAATGCGCGTCATATCTTCAGTACCTACTCAAGATTCGTTTTTATTGGACTATTGTGTCCCTATTACATCCGTTCATTATTGTTTAAACATTTTAAATCAGATATAATAATTAATTCGCACATTGGAAAGAAGTTCACAGAGAAATTTGTCGGTAAACGCCATCCGGTAGAAAATATTAAGTTTTCTTATTTAAAAAAATGCCAAAAGTACTTAAAAGTAATTATCCCTTAAAATTAATATAGCACAATGGCTAATTTGTTCAAAATTTTTAAAAATATATGACACTCACCATTGCATTGCATTAAGTATATTATAATTCAGGTACTATATCTCTATTGCAAGAATAAAATTTCGATTTTTGATTTCTTTTTTCAATTTTGCCTTTTTTGTTGCTCATTGGGCTTTTATGTATACAAAAAATAAATAAATAACATAACTACGTATGTATCGTGCAATATTCTTTAACCAAACAGTTAGGAATTATTGCATATCAAAAAGTTGCTTGTGCATTTGCTTTTTAAAGGAACCAGAGTTACCGAAATAAAAAATATAAATCATAGGAACAAGTTTCGTTCTCCACACGATTCAATCTTTATGAACAAGAAATGTACATAATTATGTGAAATTAATGCGAGAAGAAACCATATGAAACTGAGCAAGGAGTCTTAATAAAGTATCACAAATTTGTCTTCTTTGTGACAATTAGGGTAATTTAAGTAATTGCATAAAATCACTATAATTTAGATTATTAATTGAAATATGTTATGTACAATTTATGTGCCTTAAAATTTATCCTGTATTATTTCAATTTTATGTAAATGAGTGTTGTATAAAGGTGACCAGATAGATGAATTGTTGTAAATATTCGAGAATACTTCTTCTAACTATTATGAAAGTTTATGTATGTTAATATACACAAAATCTTTAGACAATCTTAAAACAAACCCAAAATCTTAAATGCTTTATTTGTAATTATGTACATCAACGTGGGATACGAAGGTCAGCTTATCACAAAAATACTAAGATACCCATATATTTTATGAATGCTTCGTTTGAAAAATGACATTGTTTAGGTGTTATATTGAGTGGGAATTGATTTTTATTTCAAGTTAAATTGATTTAATATTCATTAAAATTTATGCTACACCAAGTGATTATTGATCCAATTTTTTTTTGTAAAACAAGACAGTCTATTGAATTTGACAACAATAATGGTCTACTTCAAATACCAATAGAAACCATGTCATTGAAAAATAGTACCTAACAAAAAAATAGGACCTAAGTGGGAACCTTGAAGTACCCCGGTGAAGGTACTAATTCAGTAATGCAATTTTAAAGGCATGATTACATATCTCTACAAGTATTTTATTGGTGTTATTTAGGTTTCAAGCCATTTAAGTAGATTTCCTTTGATCCCGTAAATCATTAATTTTTGTTATCTAAAAATCTCTAAATTTTCACTTTTGTGGTCCCGTTCCTTCTGATTTGTGATATGGCATTTGTTAAGTTGAAGAGGTCTAAACATGGATATCTTAATATACTGATCAAATCATCATTTTTCTTTGTGCTTATATTTTGTATTATGATAGTAAATTTATTGTAAATGTGCAATTTATTGATGTGAATAAACAACAGTATTAATTAATAATATATTTCCTGGTTTTATTTAATTTTTAACAAACCTTTTTTTAAATTTGTACTTTCTTATGTGTAAGTTGAGAGGGCGACGTTGAAATGCTAGTAAATGTGAGTAATGCTAGTGACCTAGGTATAAAAACTGTCACTAGCATAAATTTAGTATTAGGTATTATAAATCCAGTCACCAGAAATTTATTGTCACCAGAGAAACCGTTCTGTATCAAGTATCAAGGTATTAGACCAAAGCAAGTTCACGGTATGATTACATTTATCTACCGTGAACTTACCTTGACTTCATTTTTGCTCCTAATCTGTGGTGATCTATAACGAAATACGAAATAATAATAATAATAATATGCACTTTGTGCAACAAGATACAGCCATGAAGAGATAATCTCTCGAAATGTGACCTATTATGCAAAAAAAATAGGTAAAAAAAATATTTTTTTAATTTATACAGGGTACACCAGCACGTGTAGTACGTGCCAAACTTGATACGATCCATTTTCGCGCAGGTACAGTTACTTACTGACTTTACAATGACCGTAAGCGAAAGAGAAAGATGCATAAAACATATCGCTTGCTGAGGATTGGTTTGTACTATGTCCACAAAAACTTGTATTGAAAAATAAAAGTTTTTAAGTTTCAATAAACTATATTTGTGTTTCCTTTATTTCAAACTAATTGCTATAAATTTTTTTTTTTTTAAACAGAAGAGTTAATCTACCTATAAGTAAAAAAATAACGTATTTGGTTGAATTTTGAACGAACTAACATATACTTCAATTCACAGCTTATAAAAAACCTAAAAATACAGGAGTATAAACCAATCCTCAGCAAGCGATATGTGCGACAGAGAAAGGCGTGGGCGGGGAGATGGGACTGCCTTTCTCCCCTCCCGCGCACATCGCATTCCGGACCTTAAACTCGCCTATTGCGATGATTCTGTATCAATGTCAGGTCAGGAGTCTTACTATACCTGAATGATTTTAACTAGAGTATATAGGAGTGGATAATGTATATGTCATTTTGCTGTCCGATGGTATATTTTTTCAATTAAAAGCAATCAAAATTTTAAACACACGTAACATTTGAGTAGTCGGGTGTAGCTTAACAGGTCACGTTAAAAGCACTTTTTCTCGTTCCAGCAGCACGGTAACACACGAAACAACGCGCGTACCACGTGATCGCAAAGGAGTGTAATCAGTGGCGATGTGGGATAGAATTTTTGTTTTTAATAGAATTCAAAGACCCAAATAGCCAATTAAAATTCTATCCTAGAACGGGCAGTCAAAAGCTTCTTGTAATGTTAATGTATTTTGATAATAAATAAAATAATTATGTTTCTGCTCTAGAAACAATTTCGATATTTGAAAATTTAAGATCAATTTAAATTTCAGCAATGAGGAAAAAGAAGTGAGGAAGAAATGGAGTGAGAAAAAAAGAAGAAGTGAGGAAAAATTTTCTCACTTCGAACACATTGATAAACGAGCGACACTAAAAAGAGACAAACACACACATCCATAGGATTTAACCTGCGAGAGAATGAGATAACAATAAAATATTTATTTTATTCACTGGTTCTCGGCTCCAATACAATACTATAAATCCACGGTCCCACCCAAGTCCCCTTTTGTATAGTGGTATAAAGCGCCTGATTAACCTTGCAGACATTCAGCCGAATAGGGATCGAATCCTACGAAATCCAAAAAAAATGTATATTTATTTTTGGAAAATCAATATACAATCTTCGAATCACAACAAAATGAACAGGCAAATTGAAACACAAAAGAAAGCGACATCTAGCGACTCCGAAGAATAAACACAAATACTAATAAGATGACCAAATGTATAGGAAGAGGTACACTGGAATTCGACGACAAAAATATGGAAAAAATCATCCTTCACATTGATAAAAAAGTGCTTCGTAGTCTCCCCACTTTTGTCTACTTTAGTTTTCCGAATGTTTCACTCCTACTGCTGTGAATTGCGCACTCTGATTTTTGTTCCAGGGGTTCCCGTCTGGAGCCAGTGAAGCTATGGCATCCCCGATTGGGGTATGTTGCGAGGCTGAAGGTAGTGGTAAGGGAAAGGAGATAGTGAAGAAGACAGTGGGAATGTACCTGGCTATTCAGATCTGGTCACCAAACACGGCTAAAGCCATTTCAAGCAATTTTTCAATTCTGAATGGGGGTCTCACACAAGGAGAGTCTATTTTGTTAGCGACAGAAAACGTATAACAAATATAATATATTAATATTTATAATTTCATAACGCCAGAGTTTACCATTATATACAGACTATAGTACTCGCATATAATGTTGCTTTAGTGAAAGAAATTTTAAAATCGTTTTATTGTTTTATGCGTGAAAGCCTAACAAACAAACACACGCAGTTTCGCATTTATAATATTAAGTGGTATAGATATAGATTGTTCCCAAATTTAAAAATTATTTCATAAATAAGAGACCGACAGGCTACGAAAAATTCTACAATAACTGTTCAGAGAACTGTTAGTTTACAGAGGATAAAATTACACGACAATAATAAAACCGCCAATTGCCTTATCATTAAAACATTTTGAAACGAAATCTGACACTGAAATCTAACGCTGCAGCATTCGACATGCGATGCATTTTTCAAATCGACAAGAATGTAAAGCACAAACACAGCGTCAGCATAACGTGAACAACGTCGTAAGTTATGTTCGTATTATAATTTATGTCCTAAATAATACCTTCTGTTATAGACTACTTATTATATTAAAAAAAAATCCGACTTGACAGATTTCCGAAAATATTTGCATGGTTTTTGACATGATAACTGCCCACTTTTTAGTACTGCATCAAAAAATGCACTCAGTAAATTAGACAAAATTCAATCAAAATCTTTGCGGATAATAACTGGAGCGATGCAATCTTCACCCATCAATTCCCTTCAAGTGGAATGTTCTGATCCCCCACTTTATTTAAGGCGTCAACTATTTGCTGACAAATTTGTTCTTAAATGTATAAATTCTAAATGTCATCAGATTATTCCGAGAGTCTCATTGTTCATCAACCCACCAAATGCACCTACAATCAGAGCTCGAACTAAACCTCTTCCTGCCATCTGTAAAAATTTTCGCTCTCTATCAGAGCTTCAAATTATCCAAAATGATCTTCTTCCTTTGTACAGATTAAAATATAGTCATGTCACCCTATCCCCAACAATTTTAGAAGGGATTGGCATTCTTAAAAGTCATTCCAATCTCCCTGCCTGTATTGTCAATAATATGTTCAATGACATTATTTCATCTAAATGGCCCAACTCTTCTCTTTTATTTACTGACGGCTCCAAATCTCCAGACTGTCCTAACTGTGGTATAGGTATTAACGTTTACCACAATAATTCTAATGATAGAATATTTTATTCAATTTCAAACCAATTTTCAATATTTTCTGCCGAGTGCATTGCAATAATTGAATCACTTAAATATATAATCAAAAATAATTTTGAACATTCCCTTGTTCTCTCTGACTCTCTCAGTTCCCTCCAAAAACTGAAATCGAGTCCTCTTCTTCATCCTGATGATCATTTTGTATGCCTTATTCAAGTGATGATAGCCACCATTCAAAGCTCTGGAAAAACTGTAACTCTGATATGGATTCCTGGACATGTTGGCATAGTGGGTAACGATATTGCGGATTCCTTGGCAAAACAAGGAGCGTCTAACCCTATTGTTACCCTCGTAAACCATATTCCCCTATCTGATATTTTTTCCATCATCAAAGATAGATCCCGCAATGCTTGGACAGAGTATTGGAACATTGCTAGTCAATCCAAGGGAGCCTGCTATGCCTCAATACAAAGGACTATTCCATCAAAACCGTGGTTTCAAAAATTACCCCATTTTTCCAAAAAAGAAATTTCCTCTCTTATTCGAATGAGAATCGGACATTGTTCCGTTCCTTCTCACTTGTTTAAAATTCATGTCCTTGACTCCCCAGATTGTTCTTTCTGTGGTCTAGATGTGGGAACTTTAGATCACATATTTTTTGGTTGTCCCTCTCTAAATAAATATCCTCTCTTTTATCAAGCGTTATCTAAAATTACTTCCCCTCCATTCAACATCTCATCTCTCCTAAGTCTAAACTCGATTCCAATCTTCCATATAATTCTGAAATTTGCACATTTAAATAATATTAATATATAAATTTACTTCTTCATTTATATTTAAATTTACCTTTCCCTTTTCTACAATTTGAAATGATGGCCTAGAACACCCTTGATGGGTGAAAGCCAGAAATAATTGAAAAAAAAAAAAAAAAAAACGTCTTATAAATCGATGAAAACCGGCTGCACTCACGAAAAAGCATAACCATTGTCCTTAGCCGAACGTGCGATTAAGCGATAGAGAAGCACGATCGGCCTAAGCGTTCGGCTTGTGACGCATCTATCTCTCTTCCACTCCATCGTTACTGTATGACGTATCACGTAAAATTATCGTCCGTAAACTGGCTTTACAGACAACCAATTTTTTTTAAGTGAAAACTTCTTTAGCACCGTTGAGAAAAAGCGACACTAAAAACAGACAAACACATCTATCTATAGGATTTGGCCTGCAAGAGAATGAAATAGTATAATCGGTCACCTCTTTGTACGGTGCTTCGTAGCCTCCCCACTCTTGTCTACTTTAGTTTACTGAAGGTTTCACTTCGTACACACTCCGTTTTTTTTACATTAGCTCCACACAAGAGGCCCTGAGAAAAATAATTCCCCTCAGGGCCTATGTCATCTTTGGGGATGCTGTATGGAGGGTCTTTTTAGGAAAGAAAACAGAGGAAGTTGTGAGAAGTAAAAGGATATTGGGGTAGGTAAGAATCTGGGAGTCAGTGTGTCCAGGAGTACGGACGAATGAATCCGTCACTCCCACTGCGGTGCAAGGCGATGTTCCGAGAGATAGGATTATATTTGGAACAAATCCGGGGTTTTTTACAATAAATATTATGTCTTAATTTTTTTAATTAATTAACCACTAATCTTCTAATAAATAAATGTGAAGTCAATAGTAATGGAGAATAAACTAGCTGTAAAATCATCCAATGTGCAGAGTAGTGTCCTCTGCATGCATATTTTCCTTAAATATTGTTAGTTTAAAGCTCTCAAAAAAAAAATATTTTTGAAGATAATATCTATATACATTCCCCACGCCGAAACGGCAATTATATGAAATTCCCTCGACAGAAAAAAAAATCGCAAAGTACGCGATGCTAAATGCTATTTTAGACAATCCCCACGTGATTTTTGCTCTATTTTAAACGATTCGTGTTTTATTAAACATTTTCACTTCAAATATTATCGCTTTTAATATTAGCGCGCTCTCTCTAACATTCTTATTTACACATCTCTCCATCTTCTTATTTTTGAGCGGGTACACCGCGCCTTAAACTTTCTTATACAAGCTAAAACATGCTAATACAAGATACGTTTTCAAATTTTCACGGCCAAAAGTATTTTCGTTATTTGTTTTGGGGTGTTATGCCGTGTTGCGCTACCTCCTTCTTTAGCCAACGTTTCGGACAGCGTTACAGCGCAACACGATATAACACCCCAAAAACAAATAACGAAAATGCTAAAACAAACTGAAACTTGCTAATAGAAGCTTAAACTTTATAATACAAGCTAAAACTTGCCAATACAAGCTTAAAACTTTCTTACACATGCTAAAACTTTCTAATACAAGCTTTAAACTTGCTAATACAAGCATAAACTTTCTAATGCAAGCTAAAACTTTCTAATTCATGCTAAAACTTGCTAATACAAGCACTTTCTAATTAAAAATGTTTTCGGAAGTGACCTGCCAGGAAAGTAAGTATATTTTCTGTATCTGTTTATAGATGATAAAATTAGATACAGCCAAGAACTCGTAATAAATTTTTCAGCGCCCTTGAGGTGATTTTTCACAAAACGGCGCTATAAAAAGTATCCGATTTTTATAAGCAAAATAAAATCTCGTTCAGCGATGAATCTGAATGTATGCCAATGTTTTAGAGCTTGGGCATATTCTGTCAGAAAGTCAAAATATTTCCGCTTTGCAATAAAATCCAAATAAATGTGATTTTTATGAAAGCTAAAAACTGTTTTTGAAAG
Source organism: Glyphotaelius pellucidus (assembly GCA_936435175.1). NCBI lineage: Eukaryota > Metazoa > Arthropoda > Insecta > Trichoptera > Limnephilidae > Glyphotaelius > Glyphotaelius pellucidus. The sequence goes on along the minus strand of OW386542.1, from coordinate 41,435,903 downwards.
GCGATAAAATACGCTTTCAAATATTAAGATTTGAAATAAACATACAATTTTATTTAAGTCAAACATAAAAAAGTTTTAAAAATGGCTCACCTTATATTTTTCATAACTTAAATTCCTTGCTATAATGACAAATGTATTATAAACATTATTGTTACCTCACTTTTTTAAATCTCAAAATAATTAATAAAAAATTCCTAAAGATTTATAACTATTGTTTTTTTAAGTGAAACTTCTATAACACGGCTGTGATTTGGATTTTAGATGAAACGGAAATGACGATTACTGCACCTACGACGCATCAACTGCGCTCATCGGCCGCTTTGATAATGATGTCACTTCTAAAGGCTCTTCTACTGGTTGGGATTTGAAACGGAAATGACGCGAGGTCTGCGCTCATTGGTCGGTTTGATTATGACCTCACTTTTCAAGTATTGGTTTAGATTGTTTAGGTAAAGTTTCGCTTCTACCTCGTGTAAACTGCACTCGATTTTTTTAATTGCATTCGGAAACTTTGGTTTCATAAAGATGTACCTACATTTTAATTATTTTGAGGTCAACTTTTAGATTTAAATATAAAGCGTGGTGTTTTCTTTCTAGCGTGGTTTATATCATATTTCTCACCATGATACTAAGGGAGACACAACATTTTCCCAAAAGCTTACAAATCATCCTGAGAGCTTATTAAATTATCCAAGAATATGAATATTTATCTGAAGCTTACGAGTATCTTGTTATTTTGTACTTGTCTCATCGTGAGTTTGAAAGAAATAACAAAGATACGGTGTGCATCCCGCGGGATCCAGCATCTAGCATCTATCGCTGGCAATTCTAGCCCCTCGTTTAGTTGTCTCTCGTTGTCTCGTGTCTCGTTCTCGTCACCCACTCGCCGTAGCCTTTTGTCATTCGACAACAGGAACAACTTGTTTGAATCTTTGTTTACATCAGTGAAATCACAAGTAATGTAGGAAATACACAATATTTTATCACTGTGATACCTCGCAATACTCATCCAACCACTCAGTTTAGTGATTAGTGTCAAACTTAAACTTTCCAAACAATAAAACAAGTTTGTTTAAACAATTGACAAGTTTATACGTCAGTGCTATACTTGTTTTTGAAACTTTTTTTTAAACTGACTTTCAAACAGGTCAGTAACAGCATTGTTCGTTTTAGTTTTTTTTTATTGTTATAAGCTAAAAATTATTTATGAATATTTGCCACATCGTGACTCAAAATAAACTTTACAAAGTTGAGCTTTCACGGCCAAAAAGGCGCATTCCTTGTGAATCTTCTGTGCTTTATCCTTTACAAAGCCTTGGAACATATTAATTTTACGTGGTAACAAGTTTTAATATATTTTTAGGACAACTTTCATCTATTTATTACACGATTTTGGCATTTTCGTGAAAAATTAAAAATCTTTTTTTTAAACTTAATAATTTAGTTCTAACTTTTTAATAAATATTTCTGACTATCAAAAAACTTTTGTCAACTTTATATAATTAATTCTAACCTCAGAATTTGTTTTATAATATCATAAATATTTCTGACCTCCAAATGTTCTGATAATTTAAGAAACTTTTGTTATAATTTGTTGGCTTTTGAATGTGCTCCAAAATATGTGTACTATGTACTTAAAAATAGGTATTTTAAATAATAATTATGTTCTATGTAGAAACACACCAAAATGCGACTCACTGTTAAAAATCATAATATTTATAAATTGTTTTGTTAATAATCATGTAAGTACTGAAACTGCAAAGTTCAGTAGTGTATTATGACCTAAACAGCAGTTCATTATTAACTGAATGTAATAGTATTACTGCGGTATGGATAAATATTTACAAGCAATAATAATTTGTACATATATTAAACAAACAAATCTTGTGATAACTTTGTGTAGTTCGACTTCTTGTTTATACAGTATATATATTATGTTATAATGTTTGTATTGATTGTTTATTGATGCGATGAGATATTTCACTTTCTCCTTAACCCTTCGAATAATAAAAAAATAATATCTATAAACTTTGCCGGCGAAGGTTTATGCGCAAAATTCCCGGTAATAAAATATTACGGATTACGGCCCCGGCCTATTCTTATCGCTTATTCCTATTATAAACGGGCCTTTACAAAAATTCTAACTGAATAATAAAGTGAAATAAGTTTATTATTATTTATTATTTTAACTTTATGAGTAAAATTGCATTTAGTTCGAGTTGAATCTTGCAATCATTCATAAAGATGGCAGCCAATAAAAATATGCGTTAAGAAAAATGAAGATAATTTGGGTGGTTCTTAGTCGAAGTATGGTACAGTTAAAAGTGACCGAATTGGATATCGACACCTTAGCTCAGTGGATAAGAGCGCCCAACTCGGAAAGTAGGGAGGTCCTGGGTTCGAGTCCCAGAGGTGCCAATATCTTTTTCTGATTTTTCTGTTTCCAGATTTTCGATTGAGTTTCACTCATAATGTCTTCATTTAATTAGATCTTTCCGATGTGTTTATTAGAAATCATCATTTTTGTTTCTAAGTATTAAAATTTTGATATTGGAAATGTAAATTGGCTTAAAAATAACAAAATTTGTAATAGAACTCACTTCACTTTTTATCACATTCATACAATTTTATTTTTAAATTAAATGTGTGTTACATGACAAATCGGCACAATATAAAATTGTCACTTATGGTTGGGTTTGTAAAATATCTGAACAATATAGATCGTATGCATGACAATAAGACAATAAGAAGTATTATTTCTTTCACTTTCTAACAAAAGAAATCACAAATGTTCGCATGACAGGAAGAGAGATATCTAACTTTTAATAATGCACGCTCGCTCTGGGACAATTTGGGTCTCCTGTTATTATAATGACATATGATGTTTTGGGACAATTTAGGTCTCCTGTGATTAGATGGGTTAAGCCAGCACTTTGAACGGCCTCATTGTATCTTGATTTGTCCCAAAGAAAAAAATTTGCCCACTCCAAAATTACCAACTTTTGACTAATGGATGTTTTAATCTTAAATATTGGAAATTTTATTGAAAACCATTTGTGAATCATTTTTGCACTTCCTCCTTCATTAACTAACATTTCGAAAAGCATTACAGTGTCCATTTTCAGGGCAGATGTGGTGATCTCCAAAACAATGGCTAAAAAAGGAGGAAGGGCAGCACTGCACAATAACCCAAAAATGAATCGCAATAATAGTTTTTTTTTTTGTGAAAATCTCAAATCATAATAAAACAGACATATAGTTTACACCTGTCTTGTGCTTTTTTTGGCGGCAAGATTTCTTCCGACGTTTTATAAAAATCTCATTCAAACTTGATTTGTTATTTATTTCTATTAAATATTTAAGGTTTTGGCAGCAAACGTTTTTACAGAATACCCTGTGGGGTTATACACAGTTAGGAGGCCCAAAAAAAGCAATTTTTCAAGATTTTTTTCTGAGAATACCTTTATATTTATCAGTGTAAAAATTTATACACATTATGGTAACTTTTAACTGTATTTTAAAATTTTTGTATTTGTAAAAATAATAATTTTGATCTCCAGAAACTCCTCTCAAAAAATGCATCTTGCAGTGACCACCAAATCTCTAGACTGGATCATTTAAAATGAAAAAACTGAATGGATTTCGTTAAACTAATGTATAATCTTCTAATTAATCGAAGGACAAAGCAAAAAATGGCGACTTCTTAAAAAAAAAAACTATTTTTGAACACAATTTTGGCCTTAAATTGTTTATTAAAAAAAAAGATATTTATCGGTGAGAACCGACCTTCGATTAATAACTAAAAAATATACATAAGAGCTTGTGTTAAAATTTGAGACTGATTGGTTCAGGCGTTTCCGAGACATCTCGGTCACCGACTTTAAAAAGTTTTGAGAAAAACGCATGTAGAGCTGGTTCACACTACGCTATCAAATATAAAAGATCATAGCACGCCAAATAACGCTCTCCATACAATCCCTTCAGACCGTTCACACCTAAGCGTTTTTAAGCGCAGATCAATCATAGACAATACACATCTCAGACGTTACCGCTCCAGACACGATATCCCATAAGATAACTCTCCCCTTCTCCGACTAAAACAGGAGAGGGGATCATTGTAATTACGGAGCTGCCTAGACCCATAGATGACAGACGTCAAGTTGACAGATTTCAGTACAAAAAATATGCATTCCGTTGCCGCTCCCTAATTCGACTGACCCTCTCTCCTACCACAGGAAGAAATATTTGATAGCCTCGTGTGAAAGGACAAAAGATAAGCGCACGCGAATCAACAGATATCTGCTCGCAGATATATAGCTCAGTGTGAACTAAGCATTAAAGTTTGCCTCCTACTTTCAAATGCTCTGACAGGTCTTTACAAATATGCATGTAACTCCGAAAATAATCGCCGGATTGACTTGAAATTTTCTATGTGTGTATTTAAATATTTGTACTTACAAAAATGAAATTAAAAAAAAACGATTTCTTGAATGTATATAACCCCAAGGCAATTATGCAATATTGGTTTGAAAATAAGATTACTTAAAAATATTTTAGATACTTTAATTAAGAGTATTAATTTCGAGTAGAATACATATTTGCATTTGAAATAATTGAATATTTTTTTTTATAAATCTTTTTAAAAACCCAGAAAAAATAAAGTAACAGGCCTATAAAAACTGTTAATGTTCAAAATTCACTTATGAATTGCTTTTCTTTGTTATAGTTTTATTGTTTAATGTGGGAAGTTAAATTCTTTAGAAAATGATTGTAAAACATTTAAATATTTGTGCCTGAGCTTCGCAAAATAAAATAAAACACGCCTTTTGGTGATATTTTTTCTTGAATAAATCAGAACAGATGGTAAACGGGAAATTAAACCTTATCGCCATCTTCATAATGAGTGTTATTGTAAGCGGCCTGAAACCAAATTTTACTTATTTTTTTTATTATTAAATGCCTACTATTGCTTTTACAACAAAATATTACATTTGTTTAAAATAGTACATTTATTTCCATTTTTGCGTTATCTTTGTCTTCTATCTATATGTATATACTTATATAAAAATCAAAATAAGTTTGGATATGTATGAGATGTCTATGCGTTGCTAAACCATTCACACGATTGCGATGAAACTTTGGGAATTTGATGTGCGCATGCTCGCTATGCTCGCTACTATATACAATAGTGAGCTCTGTTGTCATGAAATTATGCGTTGCTAACGATTCATCCGATAGCGATGACACTTTGGGGATTTGATGTGTGCATGCCCGCGATGGTCTCTATATATATAACAATGAGCTCTGGCTTCATGAAATTATACGTTGCTAAACCGTTCATCCGATTGCGATGAAAATTTGGTGAGTTGTTGTGAACACGCCTGCAAAGGTTTCTATATATATTTTTGGTGGAAAAAATTGTCTAAAATATTATTCCTAGCATTATGAAATTTGTTTGAAAAAATTACAACAAGTGACACGCGAGCTGTTTGAAAACCGTATGTACCAGGACTGAACGTAAGTTCTGGGGGAGAGGAACTAGGGTGGTGCAAGGGAAAAGGGAGAGGGAAGGTGGAGAAGGCGAAACGCGTGAAAGGAAGGGGATGCGGAAGAGAAAGGGGAGGCAGAAGGGGAAGGGGACGAATGGGAAAGGACACGCAGGGAGAAACAATTTCTTTATTAAGTAGCGTAGCAACGCATGCCGGGAACTCGCTAGTATTTATGTTCGTAAAAAATACTGCGTTATAATTTTGTTTGTAAAAAATACTGCGTTATAATTTTGTTTGTAAAAAATACTGCGTTATAATTTTGTTTGTAAAAAATACTGCATTATAATTTTGTTTGTAAAAAATACTGCGTTATAATTTTGTTTGTAAAAAATACTGCGTTATAATTTTGTTTGTAAAAAATACTGCGTTATAATTTTGTTTGCAAAAAATACTGCGTTATAATTTTGCTAGCATTTTAATTTAATTTTTTGCTCCGCAATTAGAACTGTATTTTAGAAATGCAATTGAATTAAAATTTACCTCATTAACTGATGTTTTTTGTTACAGAAATGAGGCAAATGCTGGTCTAATACATTTTGTTTGGAACCATTTTGGTTCCTTTAACTTATGATGGCCCAAGGGATGTGATGCACGATTCAACCACAAGGAATTACGCCATAACAAATCTACTGTAGACTAATTCAAACAAACATATATGTAGTAAAACGTAAAGGTAAGCACTTCATGTTCATCCATTGATGGTTTTCAATCTCTTGCTAAACGTCAACATTCAAGACTGGTATTCCTTAATGACCTACAAGCTTAAATGTCTACCACTCAGACTTACAACCAACTCTTCGGCGCGAAGAGTTGAGAGGATATTCAGCTGAGTTTCAGCTGATTATGACGGAGAATCCCCTTTCTCTTAACAAGCACTCCTTTCCTAAAGCCTCGATGACATTGAGCGAGTTTACAAGCTACTAGCTGGGAAATTCACTATCTGTTAGTAAACTCGCTCGGTGTAATCGTATTACTATCTAACTAGTTGATTGTGAACAATCTACGAAAAAAGTTGAAAGGTGGTCAACTTTGCTCGCTACTCACCAGCGTGTGCCTCAAGATGGCGTCCCACGAACAGCTGATTTCGTAGCTGTCAGAATTAGTTCAAGCGGGAGTCGTTATTCTCGCTACTGGCTAGCGTGTGGCGCTATCTGAGAGCTCAAGTTTTCTACAAAATGTCGACAGAATTGGTTCGAGCGAGAGTCGTTATTTTAGCTGCTACTGTCGCTACTGAGCGAGTAGACAGTTTTGTGTGTCATCATGACAATCTCACTCGCCGATTCACCCGCTTTTAAACTTATTGGCTAGTAGCTTGTAAACTCGCTCAATGTAATCGAGGCTTAAGCACAAGTTTTTCGGTTTTCAAAGGTACCGCCGCCCCGGGAACCATTTAGTGTATAACCAACACTTCTGTCACGAGTCACCCCAAATGGCAAAAAATATGTATTCTGACAAATTTTTAGCCCGACTGAACGTAATCTACAGGAGATAGATTTTTTGAAATAACAAAAAAAACTTTCTTTTCCCTCTCAAACAATTAACATTTTGTCCTTTACATCTTTTAAAATTTCCGCCATTGATAATATAAGTTGCACAAATCTAATGTTTGTGTAGAATCTATGTATATAAAAATCAAAATATGGTTGTTTCTGGGTTTGTATATATGCTATGCGTTGCTAAACCATTCATCCGATTGCGATGAAACTTTGGGAATTTGATGTGTGCATCATGAAATTATGCATTGCTAACCGTTCATCCGATCGTGATGAAACTTTGGGGATTTGATGTGTTTGCGGGAGAGAAGGAGAAGGGGGAACTCAGGAGGGGGTTCGCGGGACGGAGGAAGCGGGCGAGGGGAGTGGAGAAAGGGAAGGAAACGCATGCCGGGAAATGAATTAATGAATGATTGAATTAATGAAATAATGAATGAATGAATGAATTAATGCTCAACATATGTACACGGTTGACATTAGTCACATGAGAACGGGTCGTTTCTACGACTCGTCCTTGAGTTCAACAGCTCGGCTGTGGAACGATTTGCCGGCCTCTGTGTTTCCTCCCTCCTACAACATGGGTCTCTTCAAGACCCATGTTCACTCCTTCCTCTCCTCAAAAACACTCCACACAGCATCTTCAAAGATGACATAGGCCCTGAGGGAAATTATTTTCCTCAGGGCCTCCTGTGTGGAGTTAATGTAAAAAAAAAAAAAAATGAAATAATGAATAAATGATGAATGAATTATTGAATGACTGAATGAATTAATGAACGAATGAATGAAATAATTAATGAATTATGAATGAATGAATGAATTTTTTTTATTAAGTTGCATAACAACGCATACCGGGAACTCGCTATTGTATGTAAATGCCAATGTCAGAATTTGGTAAATTGAATTGTAAAATCCTAAATTATGATACAAATGGAGCGACCGATCGACGTGATGTTCTGCTCAGAGATAATTGGAGGACTGGGAAAGACATGGGCTACTTTGTATTCTGGAAAAAACCTTTCATTCCCGTGGGAAAATCCTTTCCTTGAAAAGCTAGTATGTTATAAATGCTACTACATAAATAAAAATCTGCCTCTCGCTAAATCCTTAAAACTTAATATTTAAGGAAAATATTTTAATCAATTTAATTTTTTTTTTAGTTCTCATTTATTTTACAATTCCTAATTTCACTTTATTTCTTTCCTAAGAACTGAACAAAAATGTTAACCTTTTTATTTAATAAAATGTATTTTTATGAGTACAGTTAGTTCTTTGTTCTCAACGCTATTAGTATACAACCTGACATCTAAACTTACGTGAGTCGCCTGCAAGTTATTGGCTGATGTTTAGACTAGGACTTTCATTTATCAACACAACCCTTTTTGCTTATGCATGCTTTTTATGTGTATAGTCTATTGTTCTCACCGCTGCATTCATTTGGACGTAATCGTCGGTGCGAACAGACGTTTGTGATTTCAATTTTAATAACTTTCCAGATTTTCGTTGTTGGCGCTCCGAGATGGCAGCAGAACAGAAAAGTAATGGGAATGCTCTTGAAGAGGATAAGATGGAGCTTAAAGAAGTGATCAAGAAACATTTGCAAGAACAATCCCCGGCGGATCAGGCCCCGGAGCAATTTGCTGCTGGTACCAGCAGACCAATCAACCAAGATATGGGTGAAGACAAAGATGTAAGTGTTTTTAGTATATTATCACTTTATTAAGTATTATTATTTAGCCTTCTAACATTCAGGCTAATTTGTTCGTTTTTGAGAACAACTCATGTAGGTTTATAGAAATCGTTGTATTTACTTAGTATTATTTTGAGAATTATGATATAAACGGTGTTAGAAAGATAAAACATCATGCTTTATATTAAAATCTTAAAGTTAACCACAAAAATAGTAAAATGTACACCTTTTTGAAACTCAAAAGTTTTGTGAGGAATCATAATATCATTAACTCTATTTCAAAATAATTTGACCCTGTAAAGAAAAAAATATTATTTTTTAAAGATGTGGTATCTAATGTATTGCACCATTATGGAACATTAATGAGCAAATTGATTCTGAAGATAATTTAAAAAAAAAATAATAATAATAATATTTGGCTTATTTTTAAAGGGCCATTTTTATGAAAAATCATCTCAAGGGCGCTGTACATATTAACATATAATAAAATTAAATTAATACAATTTGTCAGAAAGTCAAAATAATTCCATTTTGCAATAAAATTCAAATAAATGGAATATTTCTAAACAAATCCGAAAACTAAAAACTGTTTTGGAAAGGTGATAAAATACACATTCAAATTTTATAATTAGAAACATGAACATAATTTTCGCACTACAAAAATTTTGCATGCAAACAAAAAATAGTTTTAAAAATTGCTCACCTCACGTTGTTCTAACTAAAATTACTGATAAGGAAAAAAAAATCAATGCGTGCAATTCACAAGCTGTTGAAGTGAAACCTTCAGAAAACTAAAGTAGGCAAGAAATTAGAGCAGTGGGGAGACTACGAAGGATGATTTTAAAGAACGTTGTTTTCTTTTTCTTTACCATTTAGATCATATTTCTAGACATTATAGAGGGGGAGACGCAACGATTTCTGTATGATTGTACTGAACAAATTGACTTGAGATAGAATGAAACCTTACCGCATTGGTCGCTGTGATTATGAGCTCACTTTTCAAGGCTCCTATTGGTTGAGATTGTATGGATGAAGGTTTCACTTCTACCGGATGTGAACTGCACTCGATTTTTTTTTTGTTGATAATGACTTTGTAAGACATTTTGACGTAAACCTTTCTTGTCATCGTCTTGCTAAGGATTTTCCCATTGCGGACGGGCATAGCTGATGGTAAAATGAGGTGGTTTAATCATTTCAAGTGAAATCCTCAAAAGAATCGTTCATTATGAATGCAGGAACACTATTTTTTAAATAGTTTCCCCAAAATCCGTAAAACTGTTGCAACTGTTGATTTTATGAAAAAACTGTTTGACATATTTTACTCATCTCTTATTCACGGTCTTTTGAACCAGACTCACTCAAAATGTGGGTAGGTTAGGTACAACATTACTAATGTTTATTGTATTGCAGGGTCAGATGGATGAGAAGGCGCAGGACGATAAATACAAGGGGGATAGAGTTGAAAACAAGAGTGATAAGAAGCAAGACGATAAACCCGTAGTTGGTGAAGGCAGGGCTGATAAATCCAAGGACGATGAAGGCAACGGTGCTAAAGGCAAGGGCGGCAAAGGCGAGAAAGGCAAAGGTAAAGCCGACCACGATAAGATCCAGGGCGACACAGCCCAGGACACGACAGACGCCACTCCGCCTCCGATTGTTAAACCTGCTGCAACACAAGACACTAAGGACACTAGCAAAGTTGACCAAGAAGAAGGGTGCGGCATGAAATGCCTCATGTATACAGTCGAGTGTTGCGAATGTGTTATCAGTTGAAATTATACATTCCTCCAACCATCTTGATAAAAAAAAATGGTTCTTAAGAAATCTCAAAATTAATTTAATCTAAGATGATATTATGTACTTAAACTTAAATTTAGCTTCTTCTAACCTTTTTCTATCCCATTGTTTTATATTTATCTCGCAACAATCCCCAATATTCCACAAAAGTTCCAATACATACTCAGACCCTTGGAACTTATTTTCCTCTTCGTGGTAATCACAACAAATTGTGTAAATAGAAAGAATATGGGTTTGTTAAGATAACCTTGTGCCGGGTCCAGGCGCAAGTAATGGGTTCAGTAATGTGTAAAGTAACATGCCTCCTTTGGAAGGCAAAACTACACTTCATTCCATGATTCGTTATGTCACGCATTGCATGCACCTGGGTCCGCCATTGCACCTCCCGCGGTTGTAGACAGAAAAACTCAAGTGCCATAATATATATATATATATATATATATATCCCTGTCTCAAGTGGTATAATTTAACTCACAGATTATTGTGTAAAATGCAGCTAAATTTCAAATTACTTTGTGGGAAGGTTTCAATTTAATTGAAAAATAAATGTTTTCCTTTTTTATATATTTTTATAACATTTCTAATAAATAGTAATTATAAAATGATTAATTCTTTTTATTCCTAGTTGTATTTGTAGTTGTAATGAAAATATTTCTATTTATCAACACTTTTTATTACAATAAGTAACTTTAGGGAAAAATATTTTGGCTCAAAAAACATATGATCATATAGATCGCCAAACATTGATTCTGAAAAGAAATGTTTTATTATGCACTAGCTGGGTTACCCGGCTTCGCTCAGGACAACATTTGAGAGTTTTCTGGAATGTTCCACAATGATGTTCCCGGTTCCCTATTCCCTAACATTCCACGACATACTCCGCCACTCCTTCCAGAACTTTCTTGAGCTCTATGGAACCTTCTAGAACTTTCCGGAAGACTGCTCTAGAAATTTCAAGAGGGCGAAACATCCAGCCCTTATATCTTCAAAAGCATGCCCTTTAGGTAAAAATGGCCATCTCCGTCATCCTGGAGGGGGGATAGAGATCTACCACACCATAAAACTCCCTTGATCGTAGCGGGACTCGTTTCTGAGTTTTTGAGAGCCGTACGTTTTTTTTAACTTTCTTTTATAATATATATTGATTATTACACGTACAATCTATAAATCATCATTTAAAAGAGAATAAAACCGTAAGAGATTTAAACGCTCTGTGATTGGTCGGCAGGTTATGACAGAACTTAGAACGGTAGCGTACGAGCCGGATCGGGAGAGACCGATTGAGGGAGACCTTTTGATCTCTCCAACCGGACACTCTCGATTCATCACCTTGCACCACATTGGGAGGAATAAACTTTTACGTCCGTCTCTCCTGGATTCACTGACTCCCAGATTCCTACTCACCCCTCGTACGTTTTTTTCCCAGAACTTCTTCTCCTTTCTTTCCCTCAAAAGCCCTCCACACAGCATCCTCAAAGATGACCTAGGTCCCAAGGGAAATTTTTTTCCTCAGGGCCTCCTGTGTAGAGCTAAAGAAGTTTTAACTTTTAAAAAAATCCTGTTATTCTTTTTTTTACTGTATTGTTCCTAGCATTGATCTTAAGAACACAGGTTGGTACAAAATGTCTGATACAAGTGATGCCATGTTTAAAATCTCAACAGTGTGGATAGGAGCAACCTTGCAGGAGACTTGCGTCGCCGATGAGTTTATAAAATGTAGGCAACTTGTGCCAGCGTATGAACCTCCACACAGATGTATAGCGGTAAGATACTTGAATCGTCGAATCGAAATTTTGAGTACTCACATATCCCTGTAGAAGAAGGGTTTTACTAAACTTAATCCCTCGCCTGCAGTACGAGCCAAGCCAAACGTACACTCCGGTGCAAAGCAATGGGTCGAGAGAGTTTGACTGGAGAGGTATACAATACAATTACAGAGAGGTCCTGGGTTTGAGTCCCAGAGGTGCCAATATCTTTTTCTAATTTTTCTGTTTTCAGATTTTCCATTGATTTTCTATATCTATATTGTCTTCATTTAATTAAATAATACAATTACAATTCAATTTATTTACTCATTTTAAAAACATTACAAAATTAATATTTCAAAACATTTTTAAAATAGATAAGATAAGCAGATTTAAACTTACAGCAACAAAGCTTGCCCCTAAAGTGTGCTTCATTGATGTTAAACATATCGATATTCAAAGTGATTCTATTTAACAACAAGACAGCTCTCCCGACCGGCATGACCACGAGAGGTCAAACGGACTCCCTCAACCAGTCTCCCGATCCGGCCTGCCATGCAATAGGTGAGCAAACGCATCTGCAACCAAGACCTGATCGATCCTCACCCCATGAATGGTGGGGGTATTGGTTATCCAATAAATGGTTCCCGGGGCGGCAGTACCCACACCCGCATCCCAAATTGAAAGCATGAAATATTCTACATACATGTAAAATGAAAATAATATATTTTAAATAACTTTTTTCAAATTCCACTTGGTTGCGTTTCTGGTGTCGCACATCCATTATTAATTTATTTTTTATTTTAGCGACTGCATAAAATAGTTGTATATACAAAATATAATGGTGAATTTAAGTATAAATGTTGCATTTGTTAGTCCTCACTAGGGGGTTCTGTGCCAAGGCGGACTAATGTTATTTAAATGTAGTTTATTTGTCTTCTATGTCGTTTTTAGTGTCTTCATTAGAGTTTTTTCATTGACCTCTTTCAGCCATGTTTTTATTCTTGATTTGTACTCATTAGAATTTTTTATTACTTTTATATCTTGGGGGAGGATGATATGAAGCGTTGCAAAGTATGTATAATTTCTTTGTCCTAATGTGGTTTTATAACTTGGAATATTTTTTATATTGTTAGCGTCCAGCGTGCGTGCTGACGCTATCGGCAGGGTTGGAGAAAGCTCTCACATATTTAATACAATTAGCTGCTGTATCTGCCCCAAAAATGACTAGCTCTGGATTCGGTGCAAGCAAGATCTCGTAACCTCAAGGCTAGTGCTCGTGGTCCGGAACTTCACGCTTCTCCATTCTCCCAGGGCCTCCCTCGTCAAGCAAAACACGGTAGGTTATCACATAAACAGTTTATTCAATTCTAGGAGACACAATAATACATAAAAAAGGAACGATCCTAGCTGAAAGTTAGTTTGAATGTCCGTCTCTCTTCTCTATCACGCGTGGTTAGGGTTAATACATTTAATTGCACACAAGGGATAACATGGTAATTGACTCACGTTTGGTTTTGGGCCAACAGCGGCTTCACGCGCTTGATTCTCTCAAGCTACGCAGCGTCCATCGGAGACCGGAAGCGCACACGGCGAAACTGAACTGGTGTCGCCCATGTTCGGGCGGTACGTGGGCCCTGTAAGCTCGCTTGCTGAAGACTGAGGCTGCCGCGAGAGTTCGGTCTAGCGGCGGCTCCGGTTTGTCGCTCGCGGGAAGGGGTAGAGTGCGCGCGGGAGGGGATGGTGCGCGCGCATCTATATTGGCGGTGTATTTGTAACGTAACACTTCCCCCCTCGCCGCAATAAAAGCGACGTGGTAATGGAGCTGTAGGACTAATAAATCCTCTTACCTTTTCAGCACTTGTGCCAAAAATATTTAAGAGAAACGAGGAGAGAGAGAGAGAGAGAGATTCCTAGCTGGAGAATAGTTATGAACAGAACACAAAAGAGAAGATACATGGTGTAACAAGGAATTGTCAATAAAAGTATATAAAGGCAGTGGCATACATAAATACAGTTGCAAAGAACAAGGATCTGTTGAAGAAAGGTACAAGGGTTATGCAGTGATAGAAAAAAAAACTCTAAAATTGTATCATTGGTCTGTGAGCTAATGTTTGCGAACGTGGTTTGCGTAGGATGTCTGGGGTGGTTGAACGTTTCACTGAAGTTACAAGGTTACTTTGTCACAGTAACCTGGCCCATTTGAGATTACACTCAAGGGACACTAGGGCCTTTAAGAAAATACGAGGAAGAGAACACATGATGAGGCTTCTAGGTGGTGTGGAGAGTTCTACCTGTCACAGAGGTCGAAAGGGTAACTGCTTCCGGATCCTGTGGGTGAGCCAGTACGAAACCATTGAAGTACTGGAGAGTGGAATCGCAATTGGTGGTTGGTACACTGGTTTTTGTATGTAGTGGGATTGTTTTGTGAACAATCGTTGGTATTGTTATTTGCGCAAGGGCACAGGAGCATCCGCACAATGGCAGTAGGGCATTTGCATTATGCAGCAGGAACATTTGCATAATGGCGGCAGAAACATTTGCACAAGGGCAACAGGAACATTTGTATTATGCAGCAGGAATATTTGCATAATGGCAGCAGAGCATTTGCACAAGGGCAACAGGAACATTTGTATTATGCAGTAGGAATATTTGCATAATGGCAGCAGAGCATTTGCACAAGGGCAACAGGAACATTTGTATTATGCAGCAGGAACGTTTGCATAATGGCAGCAGAGCATTTGCATTATGCAGCAGGAACATTTGCACAAGGGCAACAGGAACATTTGCACAAGGGCAACAGGAACATTTGCACAAGGGCAACAGGAACATTTGCACAAGGGCAACAGGAACATTTGTATTATGCAGCAGGAATATTTGCATAATGGCAGCAGAGCATTTGCACAGGGGCAACAGGAACAGGAACCAACCTAGAGCTGGCGTGCTCGGGTTTGTTTTGAGTGTCGGTTCTTTGTGGTGATACGATTCGCAACTACACGCACGACTCACACTAGGTTATGTTAGATGCGGTCGGGTGCTTTTGGTACGCAGGGATTGAAGGCAAGGGACCTCCGTGACGGTAGCGAGGGCAGCATGAAGAGGCGCAGATGTAGATAGGGTGCAGAGCTGCTGGTTTTCTTTTTTTTTAAATCCGGCAAAAATTATTATTAGAACAAAATTCTTGAAGTTTACCTGCCTAGTAGACCAATGATGAAAAAAGTTTGGAGAGAAACAAGTGTGCATGTTGAGAAAAAGTTGGATTTGTTTGGCGTGTAGAGAGAGAGACGGAGAGAGAGCTAACTAAATGTGGCTAATTCCTAATACATGTTACAAAGGTACGTATTCAAGGACAGGTTCTGTGTAACCCCTTTTGGTTTTTTTTCTTTACCAAATACATTTCCAAGAATACGTGGTTGAGGGATTGTACGTATAACAAAATTCCCATTCGAAAGAAGTTGGTCTTCCATGACCTATGCTCACGTCTATACGGTAGCATTTTTTCTACTTTCGAAAAACAAAACATTGCGTACAAGATTAGTTATAACAAAGTGGGAAAGGAGTAGGAAGTTGAAAGGATCCGCGTATGAAGATTGTCCCATTTGACAAACGAAACGCCAAGTGCGTAACGCATATATCCCCATTCACGGATAATTTCGAGGAAGGGGGAGGGTGATAATTGGGAACATTTGAACGAAGAAAACTGCTGGGGACTCGGCTATTTCCGAAATTCGACCTCTGGGTGGAGGTGAAACAAGGTCTACAGCAGTCATCCTGGCACATTACAATAATATTTGGTAGTGTTGGACAAAAGAATACACTGACATAAAAGTCTAATCCTCTACGTGTATTGGGCAGAAGATTAGGGGTCGTTTTATTCTCCTACTTGTTTGCGAGAAATGACAGACCCTTGCTCAAATCTCACAAACCTGGGGATTTTCTTTGTTCGTCTCCCAGACAACGAGTTAGGTGTGTTTGTGTCCATCAACTTAACTCCCACGACACGATGCCCCATAATCATGAGTGAAGCGTATGATTAGTCCTTTTGAGATAGTAGATAGTTCCTGGGTTCTTGTGACAGGAAGTCCACGGGCATATTAATGATTACAAAAAAGGGGGTGTGGACTACATTGAGTAGTTCACACATAAAGGTTTGATATTATTTCGTTCGCACGATTCATGGTGAGTATTGTAACGTCTTCACGTATAGCGTACAAGATTGCAAAATCAAAAGATTTGCAAGTAAGTTTTATAACGTCTTCACGGATAACAATGAACGAATTACAACTGGGTTGCCCAGTATTGAAGGGAGGTGCAAAAGACTAGGTGTTTATGACATTTCTGACAAAAACCCACAGAGTAATTATAACGGGCTCCCCGTATCGCATTTAGTAGATATTCTGAGATTCCCATCTATGACGGCAGATTTTATAAGGTTCCCACCTATGATGGCAACAAAGGTTAACGTTCATATAAAAGTACCTATTCAATACAGACGGCGAGACATACTGATGTACTTAGTACAACAATACCGTAGCATAATAAATCCATATTAGCGTACGTTAAAGACTTGCACAAAGGCAAAAACATATTTGAAGATCTGGCCAAGATTTTATACTTCAACAATTAAGGGACGAAAAATTCTGGCGTGCTGATGGAATGTGAATTTCATCTAAGCTTACCGCAAAAGAGATCCTTTGTGGTACAACCCTTTTGGTTACGCACAGAGTATCGTATCGTGATGGTACAACTTTTGTTGTACTTACACGTACGATGGTAGCAACAATACAAGACATGCGCTTATCGTTGTTTGACAAGGCAAATTATTTACAAAGGTCCGATTTGAGTGTTTAAGACCTTCTAGGTTTTACTTACTTAAACAGACTGCGATGGACACACCTTGGTGTTATGAAAATTATAATAATGGGATGGGTTGTTCGCAGGGTGTTCACTTGGAGACCTGGCTTCTTGTTGTGACCTCGTACTTTGCACGTGATAAGTCACAACAAGGCAACCCCAAAATTTCAGTTTGAACAGTTGAGACCCAGGGTGACTCAATGTTGCTGAAATGTTGTAAAAAAAAAATTTTATCGTTAATGAAGAGGCACGTTAAAAGTTGTCCCTTTTATAACGATACTTTCCAGACTCCACATTCAGTTCTGGGGAGAGCTAGAGCAATTAGGGTTATTTATTGAGCGCCATTCTATTTTCTTAAAAAACAGAAAAAAAAAACTTAGAACGGGTAGCAAACATCTGATACCGTCGTGGGTTTACACAGGTTTGCTTACCTAATTTAACTACATATGACATAAGGGTTAGATGCACTTTGGCGAGGACCCGATATTTAATGTACAAAAAGATTTTCTAATATTTAGAAAGGGGTGACGAGGTATGACATGATGATGTGAAAATGTGATGCTGCGAGTTGTGACGATGCACAAAACCTTGGGCACGTAGTCTCTGACTACTTGCAGTAAGCCACAGGGAATTCCTTTCTCCGAAGTGATCAATTTCAGGTAGAGGTGTGCATGCTTAGAAAAACGATGTTTCCAAGGTTTGACACCTGGGGCAGCAATTAGAGGCGAATGACTGATGATGACGAGATATTTATATAAACAAAAATAAAATAAAATGAAACGAAACCACAAGGGAGAATTATATTTTCTTCCGTGACTTTGGCTACAGTTGACAACACTGTGCCAGAGCTAGAAAGGGTTTCGTTTGAGTGTCCCAATGAGTGACAATCGTTTACGAGAGGCCGCTCATTAGTGACGAAACAAAAGGGTTGACTTCCATAGTGATCCATGTCACGGTGTAGACGAATGGTTGCTAGGAGTCGAGGAATAACCGTTGGGGTTATACGGGCGTGGCAATGGAGTTTGTTTCCATGTTCCCACTTTTTACAATGTCCTTTATGTGGTAGTTACCTATGTGTTTACCAGAGATGTCGGACAATCGGTAAACCAGGTCTGAGATTTTCTTTAGGACTTTCGTCTTTACAAAACGGGGTGCCAATTTGGCAGAGAAGTACAGCGCACCTTGTGACAGAGTGTTGTTTCTCCTCCAGACGATGTCTTCTTCCTTGAATGTGACGTGCCTCCTGCGAAGGTTATACCTGTCGGCGCTCTTTTGGTGGGCCAATAGTAGAGCGTCTGTTACTTCACTATAGATAGCGGAGAGTTCCTCCAAGCGGTGGGCGTAATTTGCTGCGGGGTCTGCTGTGGAGGAAGGGACGGGTGGAAGGCAATTGTCAGGGTGTAGTGAACCGTGAACTACTTGTTCCATGCCGTGTTTGAGAAAAAATGGTGTATAGCCTGTAGCGAGGTTCACCGTGTTGTTCATGGCTGCTTGTATTTTGTCTAATTTTTTGCACCATGTGCGTTGGTCTTTGCCAACCAAAATTGCCAGGGCCGTGTTTATGGTTTGGTTGTATCGTTCAACGGTGTTGTTCTGTGGGGTGTAAAGGGTGTTATAGAATACATCCTTTATACCATATTTAGACAAAAACTCCTTAAATTCCAGAGCTATAAATTGTTTACCATTGTCGCATATTATAGTACGAGGGGTACCGTAGGGTATGAAAATATGTTTTTCCAATAGATTGGTTATTGCTGCTGCAGTTGCCCTTTTCAGAGGAAACAACCAGCAGTATTTGGAAAAGATGTCCACTACGCTGAGTATATGCATGTAACCGGCGTAGCTTCTAGGGAAGGGTCCAATGAGGTCCATAGAAAAGGATTGAAGTGGTCTATCGGCACGCTTGGGGTTGCCCATTAGACCAGACGGTGGTGCCGTACTGTGCTTGTATGCCTTACAGATGTCGCACTTGGAGATGTATAAACGTACTTGTTTGAATAGACCCGGCCAATAATATCTTAAAGATATTTTTTTGAATGTTTTGAAGGTTCCAGGGTGTATGGAGTCTACGGCACTGTGGTTATCAATAATAACTTGTTCTCTATTTTCGAGAGGGACTACCTTTTTCCAGGCATAGTCCTCTAAGATTGACAGTGGAGGCTTGCAGTTGCGATATAGTTGTCCGTCCTTAATCATAAAATTCGGGAACTTTTGTGGGTTGTCACTGCATCCTCTAAAGGTTTTTTGGTACCATACGTCTTTTGTGGGGAGACTAGAATTGGGCAATTCGGCATTTAATGTTGCTATCTCGATCCTAGAAAGGGCATCCGGGACGATATTATCGGCGCCTTTACGGTGGATGACATCGAAAGTATATTGAGATAGGCGGGACGACCAGCGAGCCAATCTCCCAGAGGGGTTGTCTAGCGAGATCAGCCATTTTAGGCTGCTATGGTCTGTGACGACGGTAAACTTACTGCCCTCAATGTATCCGCGGAAATGTTGAATGGATTCCATGACTGCTAATAATTCTCTCTCGGTAATCCCGTAGTTTTTTTCGTGTTTATTTAGGGTACGAGAGAAGTATGCCACGGGGTGTTCGCCGTCCGTAAAATTTTGAGTGAGGACTCCTCCGATTCCGACGTTTGATGCGTCCGAATGGATCGTAAAGGGAAGATTGAAGTCGGGGCAATTCAGTACTGGGGCTGATTGAAGAGCCTCTTTCAGGGAGTTGAATGCTGACTCAGTCTCCGCAGACCAGGAAAAGTTACTGGTACCTTTACGGATTCCCGTGATTTTGTTGAGCGGCGCCGCGAGAGTTGAGAAGTTTTTTATGAATCTTCTGTAGTAACCGGTGAGTCCGAGGAAGGCTTTTACCTCTTTTGCATTTGTAGGTCGGGGAAAATTTGTCATAGCCGCTACTTTTGTGGGGTCTGTTCTTAGGCCTTCTTCGTCTACTATGAAACCCAAGTATCGTAGGCGGTGCCTGCAGAATTCCGATTTCTTCAGGTTGATAGTCAAACCGGCCTGTTTGAGTTGTTGAAAAACCTTTTCTAGAATAAGTATATGTTTTTCAAAGGTATCGCTAATGATGATCAGGTCATCCAGGTAGCAAAATAAATTGTTATCAAACTCTGGGCCAAACAATTTATCCATGAGTCTTTGTAGTTCTGCTGGGCTGTTTTTTAGACCGAAGGGTAGTCTTTTGAAATGGAACATACCCCTGCCAGGCACCACGAAGGCAGTCTTTTCGCAGGAGCTGGGATCCAAAGGTATCTGCCAGAATGCTTTGCTTAAGTCTATGGATGAGATGTATTTAGCGTTTCGAAGTCTGTCCAGGATGGAGTTGACCAAGGGGAGCGGGTAGGCGTCTGATATTGTACATGCGTTGAGGCGTCTGCTGTCGAGGCAGAAACGGGCTGAGCCGTCTTTCTTTGAAACTAATAAGGTGGGGTTGGTCCATGCACTGCGGCTGGGTACCACCACTCCCAGTCTTAGCATATCGTCCAATTCTTTTTCCAGCGTTTTCAATTTTTGTGGAGCTAGGTTGTAATACCTTTGTTTGATTGGGGGGCCTGTTGTTTTTATATGGTGTTGTACTAGGTTGGTTAAGCCTAAACCGCACCTTTCGAAGGAGATGGATTCATACTTGTTGATCATTTGATTTAATTGTATTGTTTGTAAAGGGTTCAAGTTTTCGTAGGGTATTACCGTACGGATTTCGTTTACTTGGGGAGTGACGGAGGGGTTGTTAAACAGTTGCGGGGCAATTTTGAAAGCCATCCAAAAATCCACTCCCAAGATGAATTTCTGTGTGATTGTAGGTACAACTAGAAACTTGATCCAAACTGTTTTTTGGTCACAATTGATCGGCAGGGTTAGAGAACCGATGACGAGTTGTGAAGTGTTGTCTGCCGTGGTAACATGTGAAGAATGTTTTCCCATTTTAAAACCACAGTTTGTGAATAAGGTGTGGGCGTTGTCGCCCAGGCAGCTGACAGAGGCGCCGCTGTCTAGGAGACCTGAAAAAACCACGTTGTTTATGGAAAAATGCGCGAAGGGTCTACCGTCTATTGCCTGTTTGCAGCAAACTGTAGAGAGGGGTAAGGCCTGTTTAAAAAATTTGACGTGTTCCAACCACTCCGACCATTCCTTTGGCCTATGGGAGGGATGGCCCGGGGGGTTGGGGTCTAGTTTTTTGTCTTCCTGGCTGTCCAATTGGGAGGGGGTCTGGAGAAATCCATAGGGGGTTTGATGAATCTGAGATCCGGGATGGACGTTTCGGTATTGTCTTGGCGTGGTCTTTTGCCAAACTTCCTCCCTTCATCTCTTCTTGGGGAACGATCGACGGATCGCCTTTTGTTAGAGTGGGTGTCTTTGGAGGATAAAAGTTTTGCTTGTTTAAAGCAGGCGGCTTGGGAGTGACCAATCTTGTGGCAAAAGGAGCAGGATTTCTTCTCGTTGTGCTCCGGTTTTATGCCGGACGAAGTGCTTGGGCGAAAGTTTTCTTTGGGGAATCTTTCGTCTTTCTTCCGATCCTGGTATGCCTCTAGTAGCTGGCAGACATCTTTCAGTTGCTCCAGCGTGGCAATTTTCTGAGAAGTAATGATGTTTTCGTATCTGGGGAGAAGACCGTCGATTAAAACCGGGAGAAGTTCCGCTTCAGGGACAGGTTGGGTGAGCTTAATATTGATGGCCTCTGCCCTCTGTGTGAATCTAGCAACAGGCTCTCCGGAGTGCTGCTTGATAGCGAGTAGGGATAACCTGACTCTATGTTGGGCCTTTTTTTCTCCGAAACTGGATAAAAGTGCCACCTTGAGTTCCCTCCATGAGTTTGTTTTTCTCTTATGTATCCTGTGCCAGGTAAGCATTTCAGGAGCGATGAGGTCTATGAAGTTCCTGTGCAGAATACTTTCGGGGATTCCTCTGACTTGGGCTGTTTCTTCTATTCTGTTGATGAAATCCTCCACATCCGTGAGTCCGTTGTATTTCGTCTTCCAGGTTGTCAAATCGTATATTTTCGTCTGTTCCTGGGCTTGTACCACCAAGGGTTTTGCTTCGGAGACTGTGAGGGAGGTAGAGATGATTTCTGAGGTGTCTTCCTGTTGGAACTGCAACTTCCTGATGTACTTTTTGTTGTAGAAAGAAGCATATTGAATAAGGCATTTTTTGGATTTATTCCTGGGAGAAATCTTTCTACTTCTCAGGGCCTGTAGTAGTTCTTCCTTTTTTGACGTAGAAATGTGGGGGATTATACCCAGCGTGACTTGAGGGACTTCCATAGTGTATAGGGTCGTGTCAGGGTGACCTTACGTTGGGAGAAAAACGAGAACTCGACTCTTTATCCGTAATTGGAAAGAAATTTTTGCCAGGGATTGACCACTGGGGACGTATATATATTTTTTTTTTAAAAAATGCTTCTGCGAAAAAAC
This sequence comes from Glyphotaelius pellucidus, assembly GCA_936435175.1. Lineage (NCBI taxonomy): Eukaryota > Metazoa > Arthropoda > Insecta > Trichoptera > Limnephilidae > Glyphotaelius > Glyphotaelius pellucidus. The sequence continues at coordinate 41,413,346 of OW386542.1, read as the reverse complement.
GCGTATTTGTAAGTGTTTGGGTTATTTGAAAATTTGGGCAGAGGTTTGCCTCTGGCCGCGTGCTTTTTAGGAAAAATCCAAGCGCTTTGGAAAAAAATTTCGAAAATTTAAAAAAATCGAAAAGAAGGAAAAATCGGAAAAATTTTCAGAGTCCGAAAACTGGAGAAAATTTGCGCAGCGATTTTCCTCTGGCAATGCGTTTTTAAGAAAAACTCCAAGCGTTTTTGGAAAAAAAAATATTTCGAAAATTAAAAAAAATCGAAAAAAGGAAAAATCGGAAAAATTTTCAGAGTCCAAAAACTGGAGAAAATTTGCGCAGCGATTTTCCTCTGGCAATGCGTTTTTAAGAAAAACTCCAAGCGTTTGGAAAAAAAATATTTCGAAAATTAAAAAAATCGAAAAAAGGAAAAATCGGAAAAATTTTCAGAGTCCGAAAACTGGAGAAAATTTGCGCAGCGATTTTCCTCTGGCAATGCGTTTTTAAGAAAAACTCCAAGCGTTTGGAAAAAAAATATTTCGAAAATTAAAAAAATCGAAAAAAAGGAAAAAATCGGAAAAATTTTCAGAGTCCGAAAACTGGAGAAAATTTGCGCAGCGATTTTCCTCTGGCAATGCGTTTTTAAGAAAAACTCCAAGCGTTTGGAAAAAAAAAAATATTTCGAAAATTAAAAAAATCGAAAAAAGGAAAAAATCGGAAAAATTTTCAGAGTCCGAAAACTGGAGAAAATTTGCGCAGCGATTTTCCTCTGGCAATGCGTTTTTAAGAAAAACTCCAAGCGTTTGGAAAAAAAAAATATTTCGAAAATTAAAAAAATCGAAAAAAGGAAAAAATCGGAAAAAATTTTCAGAGTCCGAAAACTGGAGAAAATTTGCGCAGCGATTTTCCTCTGGCAATGCGTTTTTAAGAAAAACTCCAAGCGTTTGGAAAAAAAATATTTCGAAAATTAAAAAAATCGAAAAAAGGAATTTTCACAAGTTTTCGTGGAAGTAATTTGTTTGAGAATTCAACAATATCTTGGGGGCATGGTTTCATTACGCGGCTTCCTATAGCCTGGCTTTAAACAGCACCAATTTTTGGTATTTACCCGCGAATTCCCTTCGTCTTTTCGACAAGATATTACCTTCTTTGTCAATTGACAAGGTATTATAGTGTCAGATGTCAAGGAATCCACGTCAACGCGAATTTAGTATTTTTTGCAATATTCGAATGTGATTTTGGCATGGCATGGCATGATCCGGTTTCATCAGACGACAGAGTCAAAAATACTTAATTGTCAAATGACAGAAAGAATTTAAATCCACTTGTTCCCTAGGTGTCAGCGAGTGTCCGTTTAAAGAAACGTACCAGCGAGCTGCAAACTAGTATATTATTAAAAATATTTAGCACTTTCGAGACCAAGCGGATGATTTGTTTATCATGTACATGATTTTAATTGTTGAATAAATTCTTCTTTAATTTGTGTTTATTTCCACTATTCACTTGTATTGAAAATAGCAATTTTAATCGGCCGACACTTTGTAATCACTGTATTATTCGCAGCGACAACTTCCTAGGTTGGGCACCTTGCGTTGGAATACCGGTAATATTTTGTCGAGTGACGAGTCACAAATGATAAAATCGCGTCCGTAATAATTTAAATTGTGATTCGAAATTATGTTCGCGCCGAGATTCCTGTTGGAAGTGCTAGACAATTGGGAATAAACAATACATCATAATAACATTTCAGAGTTTACAATTGTTGCTTGGGAACGAGGCCGTGGTGGAACAGAAAAAATTTAAATGGCCCCACGTTTAGCGCCAGTGTTAGCGTCCAGCGTGCGTGCTGACGCTATCGGCAGGGTTGGAGAAAGCTCTCACATATTTAATACAATTAGCTGCTGTATCTGCCCCAAAAATGACTAGCTCTGGATTCGGTGCAAGCAAGATCTCGTAACCTCAAGGCTAGTGCTCGTGGTCCGGAACTTCACGCTTCTCCATTCTCCCAGGGCCTCCCTCGTCAAGCAAAACACGGTAGGTTATCACATAAACAGTTTATTCAATTCTAGGAGACACAATAATACATAAAAAAGGAACGATCCTAGCTGAAAGTTAGTTTGAATGTCCGTCTCTCTTCTCTATCACGCGTGGTTAGGGTTAATACATTTAATTGCACACAAGGGATAACATGGTAATTGACTCACGTTTGGTTTTGGGCCAACAGCGGCTTCACGCGCTTGATTCTCTCAAGCTACGCAGCGTCCATCGGAGACCGGAAGCGCACACGGCGAAACTGAACTGGTGTCGCCCATGTTCGGGCGGTACGTGGGCCCTGTAAGCTCGCTTGCTGAAGACTGAGGCTGCCGCGAGAGTTCGGTCTAGCGGCGGCTCCGGTTTGTCGCTCGCGGGAAGGGGTAGAGTGCGCGCGGGAGGGGATGGTGCGCGCGCATCTATATTGGCGGTGTATTTGTAACGTAACAATATACATATTGGAATATTTTTATTTGATCTAGTGTTATGCATACACAGTCTAGTAGAGGATTCAGTATTTTTGAAAAGCTTCAATAATATATTTTTGGCATATATTTGTTGTACATTTGGTACGTCCAAGCTATTGAAAATTTCAATTGAAGGTGTTCTAATGGGTACTTTCAATATGGTCTTTATGATTTCTTTTTTAAACGTATTCAGGTTCTATTTATGTGTAGCAGATCCCCATCCTATGATTCCATATTCAATTCAAGAATGACATAACGCGTAGTAGACTTTTTTCGCATACTTTTTATTTACCACATTTCTTAAATTTTTAAAGAAATATATAAGGCTTGTGAGTTTTTCGGTAATACCTTTGAAATGTAGGTCCCATCTAAGATTTTCATCAATATTTTACTCCGAGTATTTTTTTTTGTTTTTTGATGACGGGGCAGTAACATTGTACATTATTTCCATGGCTTTGTATAATTTTAATTCTAGTGATGTTGTGTAATTGATGATAAAACAAATTTACCGATTCACAAATTTGCTGAATAACGGGTATTGTAGCACATTGATCTAAATCAGCACTTTGTTTCTGATTAATTTATTTATCACCACCATATTACATTTCTATTTTTATATTATATTGCTTTTTTTAACACATTGGTTTGACAAGGGTATTTCTTATTATTTGCTATGCTCTTGTTAATTCTGAAAGCGAAAAAATGAAAGAAGATTTTTGGGATGGTGTAAACGATGTAATGAGATTAAAAAATTTGAATGAAAGGATTATAATGGCGGGCGATTAGTTTATTTTAGGGTAAACGGTGGTTTTACGGGGTGATTAAACATCACAAAAGGTGTTAAGTAAGGCTGCGTAATGTCACTATGGTTATTCGATCTATACACGGATAACTGTAACTGGTGGGTTTGGGTGCGAAATTGAATAATCTTAAAGTATGTTATACGCTGATGATGCAGTGCTAGTTTCTAACAGTATGGAAGTCTATGCGCACAGTCTCTCGTGTCTAGGATGGATGATATTTATTTTTATTTATTTATTACTAGCTTTTCCTCGCGGCTTCGCTCGCATGGTATTACGGGAAATTACTGTAGCGCTTGCACTTATCAATTATCTCCCCCCCCCCCACCCCACCCCCATCCCCTCCCGCATTCCATATATTCATTCTCTTACATTCAGTTTTAAAACATCTCGCCTACCACCTAAATTTCATAATGCTTATAGCTCAAAGAAAAAAAGAATTACTTATCCAATTTTGTTCATTCGTTCGGAATTTATGCGCTTACAAACATTTCGGATGTTTATTTTTATTTAAATATTTGGAAGTTCGTTAATATAATAAAAAAAATACTCTGTTTATCATTCAGTCTTTATAATCGTTACGAATCATATTTTTAATATAGGAAGTCTCATCTGACATTTATTCCAAGCTTGTCCAAAAAAAAAAACGAATTCTAATATTTGAATTTTCTGCAGTAGTAGCTGACCAGTAGACTGAGTACCTACCAGCATAGAGCCCAAAAATATATCAACATTGTTTCCACGGAAAAGATTTTTTTCTGACGTTAGCAAAATCTCGCTTTTGTTAGCGACAGAAAACGTATAACAAATATAATATATTAATATTTATAATTTCATAACGCCAGAGCTTACCATCATATACAACCTCTAGTCTGCGCGTATAATTTAGCTTTATATTGGTGAAAGAATTGTTAAAGTCTTTATATTGTGTTATGCGTGAAAAGGTCATAAACAAACTCAAGCAGTTTCGCATTTATAATATTAGTATGGATGTACATCTACATAAATTTTTTTTACATATATTTTTTTGTCCTTGTCTGTCTCACTAGGCGATCCTGTGTCGAGAATGAGTTAAGAATGAGTTAATGATCAATCTAAGTAAGGCAATCCACTCATGGAGAAACTGAAAAAAAACAGTTAGCGACGCAATCGCTATCCACAGGAAAGGAACTTGTGAATTTCATTGGTGGTCCGCACACAGGTCGTGAGCCGCTATCATGGCAACCTGTCAACAAGGCAATTAGCAGTGCTGATGGCCGTGGCCGTCGCGTTTCAGTTGCCTTGTTGACAAGTTGCCATGGTAGCGGCTCATGACCTGTCAGTTTTTGAGTAATCTGCAATATGTCAGATCAGAAAAATATCGATTGAGTTCAGGAGGTTGATTGCGATTGCGTCGCCAACTGGTTTTTTTTTCAGTTTCTCCGTGAGACAATGGCCTAGGTGTAAAGTCTGATGTATGAAAGAGAGTACGAAAACAGTGTGTAATATAGTTGTGAATGATGAATCCTTGGAGCAGGTGGATGAGTTTGTGTATCTAGGAAGGATGTTTACGAGAGATGGTAAGGCTGATAGAGATATTGAAAGAAGGGTAAATGCAGGTAACTCCATTAATGGAGGACTGAATGCCTTTGGCGCTAATAAAAAACTGTCAAAAGAAGCAAAGCTAGCCATCCAGAACTGGCAGAGGAGGATGAAAGTAGACTGGACGCTGTTCAAATGGGGTGCTTGAGGTACACGTGTGGTAAAACCATGTATGATTGTGTGAGAAATGTGGAGATCCGCAAATAATGCAAGGCTGATGGATGTAAGCATAATGAGTAAGATTAAGAAAGAGACCCTCAAATGGTTTGGTCATATGAATATTTGGGTGAATGAACGAAGAAAGGAGATTAAGAAGATTATATGACGCAAATGTGAATGGTAGTAGAAGTCGGGGACGCCCGAGGAAGATACGGCACGATCAAGTGAATCAGAAACTTGAGTCGGGCCAAGTCAAGAAAATATTAGAAGTGTGTATGAAATGATAAATTAATGTGAATGAGGCAAAGAGTGTGTGCCAAGACCGAGTTGTTCGGCGGTCTGTCCTCTCTGTCTACCCCTGTGGAATGGTTAGTTATTTCTAAACACATTAAGAATAATGTAGAGCCTCACTTATTAAGCATAATTTGTTCCAGAATCTTTCTCATATTGCAAAACATTTGTTGTATTGTAACACATAACCAGAAGAGACCCGTCTCGTAATAATTAAAAACGGTAAACTTTCGAAATTAGTGGACACGCTTAATACAAATATTTTTTAGAAAAAATCTTTTGATTGACCTTAATTACTGTAAAAGACAACTTTTTGCATTCAGGGCGATGAAAAATACTGCATTAAAAATTTCAATTACGAGCGTGGGATCATGCGATTTGCGGCCGCGTGTTGTGGAACACTTTTCAATTGTTAATTACTAAATAATAACAACAGTGGACTTCGTTATAAAATCCAAGAATCCAACAATCCCATGACAATGAAATAACAATACACAGAATAAAAAATAAGAGTGTGCAATTCACATACAATAGAAGTGAAACCCTCGGAAAACGTAGACAAAAGTTGAAAGACTACGAAGCACTTTTTTTATCAATGTGTAGTATGATTTTTTTCCATATTTTTGTCGTTGAATTCCAGTGCACCTTTTTCTATAAATTTGGTCATCTTATTAGTATTTGTGTTTTCTTCTTCGGAATCACTAGATGTCGTTTTCTTTTGTTTTTTCTTTTGGCTGTTCATTTTGGAGTGGTTTGAAGATTGGATTTTAATTTTACAAAAATAAAAAATAATTTTTTTTTGGATTTCGTAGGATTTGACCCTTGGTCAGCTGAATGTCTGCAAAATTTCATCAGGCGCTTTGTATCACTAAACCAAGGGAACTTGCGTGGGACCGTGGATTTATTGTAATATATTGGAACCAAGTACCCGTGAATAAAACAAATATTTTATCTCATTCTCTCGCAGGCTAAATTCTATAGACGTATGTGTTTGTCTCTTTTTAGTGTTGCTCGTTTCCGTTTCATCGAGTTTCAAATTACAAAAGTGCTAAAGACGTTTTCACTTCAAAAACAAAAAAGGAGTGAAATAATATTATTAATTCACAATTTAATCGCTTAAAAATAAACAAATTTGCAGCACGTTCCAGAATGAAAGATACTCTCAGGATAGCCCTAGTGTAAGATTGCCATTCGGAATTGAAACATCGCTTGAAATGGCTTTATTAACCTTATTTGGTGAATATTTTTGGTCCACATTTAAATCCTCCTGCTATTGTACAAAATTTGGTTTGTACAGACGCCAAACGTAGTGAACCACTTGGGATGACCTATGGCAGAGGTGTAAACTAATTATTAACCAAATCGGCTGAGTATTCTAGATTTTCAAGATGTCTACCGAAATTTGGCTTGACTTAAGGTTTGAGTTCATCTCCCGCCTAACATCCCTTATACAAATGTTGACCTAAATCGTTTAAGAACTCTAGAATTAAAACATGGCCGCTGGAAATTTTAATTTTGGCTTTAGATTTGAATTCGTCTCCCACCTAAACTACCCTAAACCAATTTCGAACCAGATTGGTTAATAATTCCAGAATTATAAGATGACCGCCAAAATTTTAAATTTTGATTCATGTTCGTCTCCCATGATTCCAATTTTGAACCAAATAGCTAACAATATCAAAGGGGAAAACTATTCCTACAAAGAGCATGCGTGTACTATAATATTTTAGGAAAATATCAACAGTTAAAATTATAGATGGCACTACTTCCGTAAAATATTATTGTGAACTCACCTACCTACCTACCTACCTGCTCTAACAAATATCACTCTTCTTTGTCTCTCTTTTTCCTCAATGTCCTTCAGATGATCTGCGGTAATAAGTCACAAGTATTTTAAGCTACGACTAAAATCCATTTTCCTTCCATATAGCCATTTGCATGAGTTTGTTTTTTCATTATTGTAGCTAGTCTATTGCACCATGAGAACTCAAAAAAATTTAAGAAAAAAATTTAGAATGTCTTTGAAAGGCGAAACAACTAGTTTTGGTATTTCCATTTAAGACAAGCATCTAAGTAGAAAAGACATTGATGATCCAAGATTAATTTTTATATATTTTAATATATAAAAGTTAATTTTTATATATCTTAATATATAAAAATTAATATAATATATGTATCTAAATCAGATTTCGATGAAACTTTGGTGTATTGTCGTGTGCATGCCCGGGAAGGTTTCTGTATGTAATGGTGAGCTCTGGTGTTATGAAAATATTTCCTATATCATTCATCCGATTGCGGTGAAACTTTGATGAAACTTTGTTATGCGCACACCCGCAAAGTTTCTATTTATAAAAGTGAGCTCTGGCATTATGAAATTTGTATAAAAATATTGATAGCACGCGAGTTGTTGGAAAAATGGGTATATTTCATATAGTTTAGCAGAGTGGAAAGGAGGGAGGGGAGGGGAAGGGGAGGCGAACGGGAACAAATGGAAAAGGACATGAAGGGAGAAATAATTTCTTTCTTTGAGTTGGAAGTCGCTAGTAAAAATAAAAATGTGGTAAACAATTTATTTAATAATAAATAATAGTGTGCAAGTTGTGTACAACGTTCTCTCATTAAATAACTTAATTACGTGGTTCTGATTGGTAGTGGATGTGCTTCAGAGTTGATAACAAATTTGTTTAAGTCCAACGTAAACTTGTCGTCGCCAAACAACAAATAACAATATTTGAGAGTCTCTCCCAGAAAGAAAGATTCCATCATATCTCTGGGCCTCGTGTTCTCGATGCTTTTGACACTTCCAATGGAGGTGTATCCATTTTGAACTCTCGTATACTTTTCAAAAGCCTGAAACAATTTAAATAATATAAACAAAGTAATAAACTACAATATTAAAATTAATGTTTCTATAAATAATATAAACAAAGTAATAAACTACAATATTACAATTAATGTTTCTATAAATAATATAAACAAAGTAATAAACTATAATATTACAACTAACACTTATTTCCACTTAATAATTTGGCTGTAAAAAGCTGTCTTCAGATTGGTACAAATAATTCTTAACCCTTCAGAGTTACTTAGTTAAAACCCTTCAGAATATTGGAGTATTTTTCAGATGGTCAAAATATTTCCGCTTTATAATAAAATGCAAATAAATGGAATAATTTTGAACATATCCCAAAACTAAAAGCTGTTTTTGAAAGGTGATAAAATAACCTTTCAAATTTTGGAATTCAAAATAAACATTTAATTTTTGAAATATAAAAATTTTGCACGCAAACATAAAAAAGTTTTAAAAATGGCTCACCTCACGCTTTTTCTTACTTAAATTACTGATAAAGAAAAAAATAAAAACACATACAAATTTTATTAGAAAAATGTATTGTTAACGTTACTGTTACCTCACTTTTTTGTCTTTTCATATAAAAATAATTAATAAAAAATTCTCAAATTTTCAAATTTTTTTTCAAATTGCGATTCAAAACTTTGGTTTCATAAAAATGTACATTTTCCTTTTTTATCGTTATTTTTTAAATTAAACTACAAAGCGTGGTGTTTTGCCTTTTAAAAACTGTTTAGAACATAATTCTCACTTTGATAGTAATGGAGTTACAGCGATTTTTACGAGACACATGTGAGCTGGGACAAATATGGTCTCCTGCCATTCAAAGGGTTAATCTACGGTTTATATACATAAAATAAATATCACCAGATTCCCTCCTTAAAGGCATGAGCGGTGTTACCCGAATATGGGTAGCTATTGCTAAGTGGTAATGCATATTTAGTCAGTGCAATAATCAATTAATCATTCATACATGCGCAGGAGAACGGTTTAAAATTAAGTCACCTGAAAAATTTGCCAGCCCCATGTTTGATAAGTAGTATTTCCAGTCAACTGGTATAAATACCACAAACTCTCCAAGTACTCCGGCCTCAGGAGGTTGTGGGCATCGTTGCTTTTGACATACATATCAGTGGCAACTTCATTCTGAGGAAATAAAAATATATTAATAATCAATTTTTTTAAATTTTAAGTGCCAAAATATATATTTTTTTAAAGAAAGACAAACAATCCTGGGTTACGAATAACCTGACAATAATTTGAAAATCTCTTAGCATCACTACACTAAGTGGAAAATGTTGCTTTTATCGTTATGAAGGACTTAGCCAACTGAAGAATTAAACTCACGATGGCTGAGTGGGACCCAGACGCAATGCCAACTCAGCCACTGGCCGGTCATGTTTATAGAATAACAGGCGTAATTATGTGACATGCATTAAATTAAAATTAACAGTAATTTATTTAAAACACAGTGTGCAATTCACATGCGGTAGAAATGAAACCTTAAGAAAACTAAAGTAGACAAGATTGGGGAGGCTACGAAGCACCGCGTAAAGAGGAGACCAATTATACTATCTTATTTTCTCGCAGGTTAAATTCTCTACATGTATGTGTTTGTCTCTTTTTAGTTTCTCTATTTTTCATTTCATCGAGTTTCAAATCACAACAGTGCTAAAGAAGTTTTCACTTCAGAAGCATTTTATAATTAATGAATTAAAATTAATGAATTAAAATTAATGAATCAAGTAACTTCATAGACGCGGCCGACATTTTGTAAACTCGTCGATCCTGCGATCAGTCAGATGTAGTCATTACCCCTCAGAGTGGACTAATCTAAGCAATGGAAAGTGCAACAAACCTGTAAATTAAAGTATGTTATTTCAGGCGCCAGAAAGGTGGGATGGATGGCGTAAGTCTTGTAGCAGGTAAACATGAGATCCTCGGCCAGTTTAAGATGCCAATCCGGCATGCCGTTCTTGACTCCTAACGCTAATGTCCCAGGCAGGTAACACGTCAGATGATCCATTTTTGGTTTCAATTCCTTTTGGGTCTTGCCACTGGATATGAGCTCGCCCAAAAAGACATAATTATTTGGAACTGTTTTTCTGACTAGTAATTCTTGTACTCCCTCAATGGCCAATATGTAATCATCGCGAAGACTGGAAATAAAATAATTATTGTTTGCTTTACAGTTTCATATACAGTTTTAAATGAAATGCGGGGCACATATGAACTAGTGATGAGTAGGTTTTGCCTCTGAGGAGTGCTTCCTTTTGAATGAACTCGAGTTCTAGGAGTGGTTTCAGGTTCCGAGTTCTTTGTACAAACTGGTACCGTGGCAGGTGCCGAGATGCGCGGTTCCGGCCACAAACTCGCACTTTGGACAAACCCGGACTACCGAGCACTGAGTAGAAGTATTCGAGTCCGAGTTCTACGGGAGTAGTCGATTAAAGGCATTCCGGTCCAAGTCCGAGTCCGAGTTCTCTGGGAGTAATTGATTAGAGCAGTGGTTTTCAACTTGTGATATGCATATCTTTTGGGGTATGCAAAGCAAAAATTGGGGGTACGCAATAATGGCACGAATGTAGGTTTTAAAACTCAGTTCAACGTTTTCAAATTTCGGCAGTTTACAGTTTTTTTTCATCGAAATAAAAAGGCATGGAATAAAATTTGTTCAATTTCGCATGTAGAATCAATCACTAGTTAAAAATATCCCAAGTCAGGTTACACTTTGAATAAAATTGCAATAATTGTTTTGTGTTACTTGATTGCTAAATTCATGTAATAATGAGTATTAAAAAATTACAAATGAAACATGTCTTTCATTACACATGTACCCAAGATAATTACAAGGTATGGGGTACAACAAACTTGCAGTAAGGGTGAAGGGGTATGTAGGTTCAAAAAGGTTGACAATCTCTGGATTAGAGGCATTCGGTTCCGAGTCCGGGGACGAGTTCTCTGGGAGTAGTTGATTTGAAAAAGGAGTAGGAATGGGATCCGCTTCCCACAAAGGACTCGGGTTCAAGAACTCAACCATTACATCGCTAAAATGAACAGTGAAACCTGCATGCCTATGTAATTCCTGCATTCTTTATCGATTTTTCAGAAAGTTTTAGCGATTAAGAAAAAAAAACAAAATTTTAAATGTTCTCTTGTCGAGGTCAAGCCCACTAATACCTTACAAGAGAGTTTATTCTTATAAATACTAAGTACTCAAGTAGCATAAAGATAAATAATAAATAAGTTAAACATTAATTATTTAAGGCATTCGCTTGCAGCTTATGCAGTTGCGTGCTCGCATCATGGCAACCTAAAAATCTATAGATATATACGCAGTGGCTTCTTAGCACAATCTACAGGATTGAGGCTAAAAAGTCAAAATCAAACAATTACAAACGCACAACACATCTGCATAATAAGTAGCACAAGAAAATATTGACGCAATAAAAAATTATTACGCTCGACAGACTTAACAATTTCCAGTCAGTGATTTTTAATTTTTCATATTTTATTCATATCAATTAGCAAAAGTTACGCATGTATTTATCAGGTTAACATTTTTTTTTTTAAATATTAAAATTTAAAACAACTAAAACTTACGCAAATTGAAGTCTGGAAAATTCTAGTATGGATGAAATGTTGAGAAAATTTTATTATTTTAATGTCCAATAATTGATTTTCATAAATAATTAATTATTAATAAAATCGCCCATAAATTTTATCGCCTATCATTGCAATTTCATGTTATGTAAGTTATGATGTTTGTTACACAGAATTATAATGGATGCTGATTGTTTGTTACACAGAATTGCATTGACATGTTGTGTTGGTTGTTACATAGAATAAGTAATCTGAAGAAAATAACGCTGATAAAATACATACTAATCAATAGTTTTTCCAGTCTGCAGCCATTGTTTGAGTAAATATTCATAATAACTGTCTCCTCTGGCTCCAAGTGTAATGGTGGAATATGTCAAAAATTGCCCGGAATTTGGACTTATAAAAATGGGAACCAGGCCGTGAGTTTTGCCAAGAGAGTGGACGTGTTCTGACACTTTGGCAGCAGCTTTCTGAAAAGGAAATGAGAAAATATAAGTAAGGCAATCAAAAAATATTCTCCCCTTTTCAGTATAGAAAATATCACACTAGACCGGTGGTTCTTGACCTGTGTTCGATCGAACCCCAGGGATTCGGTGAGTCAGTCTCAGGGGTTCGGCAGTTCAAGTCACAGCCTGAAAAAAAATTACGAAGAATATTATCACTATCCCATCCCGCCCCATCCCTCCCCTACTTGTGGTAATTCGCCGCCACTGATTAATTAAGAAGGGTTCTGTTAATGCATATGAAACTGGTAGAAAGTATGAAACTGGTGGTATCTTAAGTCACTAGAGCATTCGATTTTTAAACAGAATGACGTCCGTTTTTTAAACGGAAATGTGAATGGGCTCTAAGTAAAAGTAAGCAAAAGAGAAAGGTGCGTAAAACATAAGTGCGATAGAGAAAGGCATAGGTGTAGGAGATGGGACCACCTTTCCCCCTCCCTCCCACATACACCGTATATTTTTATATTTTTTTACATAAGCTCTATAATGGAGGCCCGGAAAAAAAACCCTCCCCTATTATGAGGGTATTTTTAGGAAAGGAAGGAGAGGAAGTTCTGGGAAAGAAAACAATTAAGAAGAATATTGTAACCTTCCCATATAAAGTGGAAAGGAATCTGGGGGTCAGTGTGTCCAGGAATGACGGACACATGAATCCAACCATCCCACAGCAGTGCAAGGCGATGTTCCGAGAGAAACCTGTTGAAGAAGCCAAAAGGTCTCCCTCAACCAGTCTCTTCCGATCCAGTCTGCCTTGCAGTTAATGGGCAGACAAATCCGCCGACAAACCTCATCGCATGAATCCGGGCACCCCTGCTAAATCACCAAGCGTAGCAAACCATTTGAGGTGTGGGACTTACTTACCATATTTACTTTATAATCTATTTAAAGTTATTTTATGTTATTTTTTTTATATACAAATAAGGTATAGCTATACCTATAAATAAGTTGTACGTATAAATTTCTCAATAAAAACTTTTTATGAAATACCTGACATAATTTTGAGGAAATTTTATTTATTTTTATACGCTCTATAATTCACTGCATTCACTAATTGGACATTTGGGGTGGCGGATTAATGAATAAAATAATCAAAGGAGGCAGTGCAAGAAATGTATACCTCAAATCTGGGATCGTTTGACGATCTGGACAGGTCACGAAACTCCAGCTGTATGGTGGTCACTTCAGAGGTGGAGCTGTCAGGAGACCACTTGGGGGAGTGCGCCTGCCGGGTGGCCAGGTTCACATCGGAGTACGGGATCCCCGAGGGAGTCTCAAACGCTGGCAGCAGCCGTTCACCCAAATCTATCTGAAACCAATACAAACATTTTTTTCAAAACTTGTTGATGCAAGAGTTCAACTAGCTGAAAGTGCTGTGAGGCGGTTAAAGGAGAGGGTTAGGAAAAAAGACGAAAGAAGAAAGAGGAAGGTTATGTATACCTGACTAACCAAATCTTATACATTATTATCTTCTAGCAGTGGAAGACTTTGGTCTTGATCCCGCAAGATAGAAAGAAATGCAAAAAACCTGAAAAAGAATTCATTGTGTTATCTCGGGTTATGGTTACTGTTAATTATGATCAATTTAAAAGATGCCTCTCCGGAATAGAGAAAGAATTTGCAACTAATGTTTGGATCTTTTCTATTTTTATCTTCTGATTAATTCCTTAGCCGATTGGGTAAATCTGATGCCATATATATTTTGTAATTATTATTTAAATGTATAAATTTTTATCTAGCATTTGTTGTTTTTAAATAAATAAAATATTTTTTTATTTATTTAAATAGTGGGTTTGAATGTGTTAACTAGTGCACGTCCAAGTAGCTGTGGGGGGGAAGGAGCAAAGACATGCATGCACACGGGTTGTTCTTATGTTGAACCAAGAATAGTATTTCATAGATAGAATAGGAATTTTTTTTTTTCAGGTTCTCCATAAAACAATTATTCACCAAAATATTATGCAGAAGATTACAAAAATTAAAAAAGTGTGTACAGGGGCAGTTTTACTATGCTGTGACGTATGTCAAAAGATAGTTACTGAACTTTCTGTAGGTGACATTGAAGATGTTGATGCTCAACGCAGAATCGTTAAGAGGTCCGTTCACGCGGGCTAAGATTGACTACTCAAAAAAGCGTACTGATAGGTATATTATCGTGTGTCCTGCTCTAGTAAAGTACAGGGAGAGGGAAGTACAAGGGGGAAATCGTAATACGTATTGTCGCACATCGCGAGCGAACACAAACATTAAATAACTATGTAGTGAACAAAACAGAGAATATATGTAGTATTACGCTTGAATATTTGCAGGAAGCCGGTGAACGGTCCCTTTTGTTTAGTACCTTAGCATTAGCGGATGAGGGACACATCATGCGGAGGTCTCTGGACATATTCTGTAGTAGTGTTAGTTTGTTTATAGTACAAACGCTGGGTGTCAACAAAATTTACAATTTTACAATAATTCTTCGGTTAGGTTTGATTGTTTCACAATATACTCAAATTTATATTCAACGATGTTGCGATATTTTTATCTTGATTGAATCATTGAAAACAATTATGATTATAACAAAAGAAAACAATATAGAATTTTACCCCGATTTGATGTTAACATGTTAGAACAGAGTTCAAAATGTGAAGTTTTGTCAAATATTAATTTGGAGTTACGATTAAACAACCCGGCCTAACATTCGCGTACAAAAAAAATCGGTGACCGAACAACTCGGAATGAAGCCAACTCGGAACCATCTCAGATAAGTCATTTAGAATGATAAAATATATAAATAGACAAAAATATGGAAATAATCGGTGACCGGACAACTCGGAATGAAACCAACTTAGAACCATGATAAGTCATTTAGAGTGATAAAAAAAATATATATAAAAAATTGGTTAAATAGGTTACATTAGGTTAGGGTTATCGGCTAATTGAAAATTATTTTTTTCATAGCTTTTAATGACTTTTCAAGGAGGTGTTGAGTTGACTTTATTCTCAGTTGGCATGGAACCATATAATCGACATATTTAGGCATTTTCATGAAAACAAAAAAAATTAATGATGACTTCCGTGGTCGAGGGGTAAGACTCTCGACTAGCGATTAGGAGGTGACGGGTACAAATACCGGAGTGCGCAAGTAAATTATATTTGATTGATTTGTTTTTTTTTTCACAATTCAATCATTTAAAAATAATATATGGTATATTTGCGGCACTTTCCAGAATGTAAGTTACTCTCAGTAGGACTCTGGTGTAAGACCACCATAAAGAATTGAAACGTTGCTCGAAATGGCCTTAACTGTGTTTAGTGACTAGATCTGAATGTCCAGGTGCTTCCCCACCTTCCTTTTCCCCATCTCCTTCCCCTCCTCACGTTCTGGGAAAGAGAAGGGTATTAGGGGTGGGAAGGAATCTGGGGGTCAGTGTGTCCAGGAGTGTCCCGGACGTGTGAATCAATCCCTCCCGCTGCGGTGCAAGGCGTTGTTTCGAGAGAGTACCTACGTCTGAAGTCAAAGAGACTCCCTCAATCATTCTCTCCCGATCCGGTCTGTCATGCAGCTGGTGGGCAGACGCATCCACCGTTAAGACACGGACAAACCTCACACCATGAACCCGGGCACCCCTGCTAAGTCACCAAACGTAGTGAATCACTTGGGGTGACCTATGGTAGAGGTGTTTGTTATCCAATAAATGGTTCCCGGGGCGGCGGTACCCATACCCGCCTCGCATTCAGTCTACTTCATCCTTCCTCTGCCAGTTTCCATGCCTTACTGCCATACATATTAGGTACCCTAGTATCGTAGAAAATATTTTTAAAATAAAATCTGAACTGCCACAATTGAATTTCTTACTACCTACTACCTAGTGAACACAAGTATATTAGCGTTATTGAATACAATCTCCAGTTTTCGGTAAACAGATCTAAAATTATAACGCACTGACAACACACACACAGATACACGATTCCATTACCTCTCCTCCCGGCCCGCGCACGTTTCGCTCCCCGAGACTGGCAAAAGAGTGGATGAGAAGGCAACAAAAAACCTAGGTAATTTTACGATAAAATTTGCGTGTAACTAGATCCGGTTTTTGACGCGAATATAGCTGTTTTCAGTGCAAACTAAAATTTTATCGTATACTTCATCATATTCCTGAGGCAGGATGTGAAAAGATTTTTCAAAAATAGCATCCATTTGGTCAGAAAAAAATTCCAAAGTAGCCTCCTAAATTCATCGATAAATCGTCATCTTTTGGAGCCTATATTTTATAATTTAAAGCAAAAATCGAAAATTGGATTCATATCCGTACTTTTTATATATCTAACCTGTCATTTAAAAAAAAATTGAAAACCATTAATTTGATAGTTTAGCCGTAAATCCGGAACTAAATTTTGTATGAAACAGGCCACGCATACGTTCCTCTTAAGCAGTTGAGTTGCTCTGTTTAATGGTGCATTCGGATACGCAGAAGTTCTCGCTTTCGAAGCATAAAAAGTGTGTGGGATCCCACGAGTATATGCGTTAGGGACAAATAAGTTAATCTCTTTCAACATAGGCGGATTTATTATAGTATCAGAGATTAGCTTAAAAAAATATGTATGAAATGGCTTCTAAGGTATTAAGATTGATGGATACAGGAATGGGTAGTATGTATATTCCCTCACGTACGGTTATCGCATAAACCTTTTTTGTACTTTTTCTATTTCTAGAATTTGGTTTTGTTCAGAAGGGACCCAAATAATCGAGCTATATTCCAGGATGCTGCGGACAAATGCTTCATATTTTCTCCGTATTGCAATTCCATTAGTAAATGATCTCGCATTACGAATAACAAAACTTAATTATATAACTTAACCTAGTCAGTTATTGTTATTATATAATAAATGTATTCTTACTGAATATATTTGATTATAAACATTCGGTGTTTATTTATCGCCAAGAACATTTCAAAATATATATATATATACATAACAAATTTATTATTGAAAATCCATAATCTAAATAATACTCCATGGGTAATGTTCTTACGCTGTGTGTGCCCTGTAGACTCAGAAACTACTGAACCGATTTTGCTGAAAATTTCAAAGTTTGTTCTTATTGGTGCCAGGAGTGTTTAGAGGAACATTTATAACCCCGAGCAACACCGGGCACACGTCAGCTAATAATTCTCAATCAAAATACGAAACAGAAAATAAAAATGACAAAGATTACAGATACGTAATATAGCATAATTGTATTTCCTTACTGCTTTTTCCAAGAACATCTCATCCCCGGAGAGGTGGTAGTTACTCAGAAGAGCGCCGAGAACTCTAATCGTTACTTCAAATAAATTGACATCTTTGTTAACATCAAATGAAAGCTTAGTGGCGACCCACTCTTTGGCCTCTTTGTACTCTGCGGAAGAAAAAATAACATTAAGGCCGCACTCTTGAAACGCACAGCGCTGAAAAAGAAGAAGATGGAGAGATATGTAATTACGAGTGTTGGACAGAGCGCGCTAATATGTTTAGTCGTAGAATAGCAGCAAAAAAGCTTAATAAAACATGACTCGTTTAAAATATAACAAAAATCTCGTGGAACGTATCTTAAGTGTCATTTAAAGAAACATTGTGAATTTTTTCACAAATATAACTTGTAAAATAAAAGAAATAGGCTTGTTTAAAATAATTTTCGGAGCATACTTTGCGATTTTTTTCTATCGAGGGAATTTCATATAATTTGCGTTTCGGCGTGGAACATATCTAGATATTATCTTCAAAAATAACATATATTTTTTTAAGAGCTTAAAAACTTCAAATGTTTAAGAGAGATATGTAAGAAATCGGTCGAAATACGAATAGTAGACCCTTAAACAAAAAAAAAATGAATATGATTCTTCTTTTATTTTCAATGCATTCTTCTAACATATTTGTCGCTACATCATTGTTATCCCAGCAGTATTTGCTATGAGACAGCTTCGTAGTTGTTGGGAGCTCAGATGAACTTACACAGATATAGGTTCGCCATCTAGTATAGAAGAAAATGATTCTATTTTTATGGTCCAAAAGAAACAATTATTTTAAATAGAACTTTCTTGGTTTACACTATTTTGTAAGTGACAAACATTTCTGTCTTCAAAGGTATCAATGTTAGAATCAATGTTTTTACCAGCAGTGAGCCCCATAATGTAAGCAGTATCGAGGCCATCAATGAGGGTCAGTCCCAGCGAGAACCAATCGTGGTAGCCTCCGGTGAGAGGGCGCAAGTGGTCATGGCCCCAGGCGAACTTCTTGTAGCCGGCCCAGGCGTGCTGGAATGCCTCCACCACCGCCTGCTGCCGCGGGTTGCCCGGCCCTGAACAAACAAGCAAACAAGCCGTTGTCTTTTAATGTTCCTTACCATCTCCCCTACTCTTTTAACTGGACATTGCCATCATTACCCAGCAGTCCGTTATTAGAAAGAGAAAACACCTTGCTTTATATTCGAATCTAGAAGATGACCACTGAAAAATTTATGAAACTTTGTGAATTTTTTATTGATTTAATTTTTATTAATAAAAAAAGAGGTGACAATAATGTTTTTAATATATTTGTCTAATAATGTATACTTGTTTTTCTCTACTAGTAATTTTTTGATTATCAGAAAAAATACAAGGTGAACCATTTTTAAAACTTTTTATGTTAACATTCAAAATTTTAATATTTCAAAAATTATGTGTTTATTTCTAATAAAAAAATTTAAAAGCGTGTTTCATCACCTTTCAAAAACAGTTTTTAGTTTTCAGATGCATTTAGAAATATTCTATTTATTTGGATTTTATTGCAAAGAGGAAATTTTCTGACTTTCTGACAAAATATACCTTAGGCCTGAGGTGTTAATAAAACTGTAATGAATTTTTTTGGTCATATCTAAAAGATTTTTCAGAAAAATTAGCATCTTAGATAAAAGATAACATTTACAGTAGTAGGTAGGTGCATATTTACGTCAACTAAGACTGTTATCAATCAGAGGTTAAATTTTAATATTTAATAATCTATTTTACGTAACATCGGAGCTTTGTATAGATTGTGGTCATAAAAAAACAACGGCAGCCATTCATACATTAATGTACACTCTTATTAAGGTGTGCATAAAAAGGGAACATTACAAGATATAAGGTGTAAATAAAAAGGGAACATTACAAGATATAAGGTGTGCATAAAAAACAATCCTCCTGTCTTCCGCCTCTTTTATACTTATGCATTATACAATTAGAACTTTGAGATACACTCTTTTTCGCAAACGTGTTTTGATTGGGTAATAAAATTATTAGCAAATGTTTAGTTTTTGTGTTAGTTTTGCAATAAAATTGTGTGTTTTTGTGCCATTATCTAAGATTTCAGCTGTAGAGGTACAATTAACAATTTAAACAGATTAGTACATCTTATTTACGTGCGCAAAACAATAAAGCATCTCAATGTAATTATTTTTTGACAATATTGAAAATATTTTATTTGACAATATTGAAAATAACTCTAACTGTTTTAAGTTTCTGAATATATTTTAAGAAAACCCTTAAGAGGAACATTTGCGTGGCCCGTTTCGGCCAGTTTCGTATTAAATTAATTTTGGATTTGAGATCTAAATACCCAACCAAACTGAAAATTTATTTTTGTAATCAAAAGGTATATCAAATGTCTTCTACGGATACAAGCTACTATATTTATTTAAATTATAAGATACACCTTTGCACTCCAATGACGAGTGTCACTCGACATTGGTTTTGTTCCACCAGCTCCAATGTCGAGTGAGACTCGACATGGTGTAATACTACTTTTTGCGAACAATTTTAAAATAGGAGGAATTTTTTTTTCTAAAATTTTTGAATCACGATCGAAAGACACTAGAATATAGAATATTACTTATAGGCATTCTAGAATTGCACGATACTTTAGTACCTGCTATGGTCGAGGGTTGAATGAATTTTGTTTAGGGTTGCGCCTCCACGCAGGTATCGATGTTACGAAAGTACACTAGTAGTTACACACCGTTCTGTCGTCAACATCTTATCCCCAACTGTGCATTATCGTGTTTGTTTTCGTGCAAAGACTCGTTGAATGAATTATTTGTGAATTTCATATTTTCTATAGCTTGATTGTGTATTACTGAAATAAACCTCCATCCATCAAGTCTAAAAGAATAAAGCAAAATGTGTCGAAAAGGCCATTTTGTACTAAGCCTTTTCAATTATTTTTTAACTAATATTAATTTTATTTATGAAAAAAAAAACTAAAACTTAAAAAACGCAATTTTGGCGTGGAGCTGGTGGAACAAAAACAAAAAAAGGCTTGGAGTGGAAAGGGTTAAAGATGTTAAAAAAATATTTAAAAAAATAATTTTACCATAATTATTATAAAAATATGATGAAATATAAATTTTTAAAATTGTGCGCCGTTCACACATGGTGGAAGTGAAACCTTCAGAAAACTAACAAAGAGGAGACCGATTAGACCATTTCATTCTCTCGCAGGCTAAATCCTGAACATGTTTGTGTTTGTCTCTTTTCAATGTCACTTTTTCATTTCATCGAGTTTCAAATCACAACGTTGCTGAAGAAGTTTTCACTTTAAAAATAAAAATTAATTAAAGAAATCATTTTGATGGGTATAAATTTAAATTACAAATTAACTATTTAAGTCGGAACATAAATTTGTCATTTATATTTTAAAATTACTACCCAACAAATCGCATTTTTATTTTATTTTATTTTTCATCACATTTTTTAAATAAATAAAGTAAAATAATTTTTTTTATTGTTTTTAATTTATTCACAAATAATTGCCTTAGTTGCCTCTAAAATCATGAAACATTAAAATCTGTAATGGCCTATATTTTATAATTTAAAGCAAAAATAAATAAAATAGCTCATATCCGTACTAGATATTTAATTTACCTTTTGATTTCTACAAAATTTTTTCAGCTTGGTTGGGTATTTTGATCCCAAGTCCAAAATTTGTATGAAACGATCCGTGCCAACTTTCCTCTTAATATAAAAAATTATAAACTCGTAAATTTCCAAGCTTCAACTAGCAAAGTTTAGGTTGAACAAGGCAGGATTATGTTGAACAAGGAAGGGTTAGGTTCAACAATGGAAGATTAAGGATGATGTTATTGAAAGTAAGAATCACAGATATATATTCACCATATTAAAACCATATGTTATGTACTTACCACTAAACTGCATCCCGACATGTGAGTCAGGCTGGTCAATCTGCTGCTGTTGTTGCAAATTATTTTCTGCTATGTTGGTATCACGAGGAATCTTGTTGCTCTCTTCACCCACAACATTTTCATCTGGATACAATTCTTTGTAATTTTCTAAGTGTGTGTTTGTTTTTAACAAATCATCAATTCCATTTTTGGATATCTCCTGAAAACACGTAAATTATTAATTTCATAACATTTCCCGTCAATACAGTGGCAAAATGCTAACTTGCTGCCGATAAGCGAGCGTCTCGAATTCAAGTTCCACAATGCATGTCCGCGTTGGCCATATCATAGCAGTTCGCATATTGTTTGGTAGGTTGTGGAAGGGATAGCGTAAATAGTGATTCATTTCATCAGTTGTGACCATTTTGTCGTCTGCAGGCTCTGGTTGAATAATTAGGTGGTTATTTAGCAGTGATTTGGGATCTGTTAGTGGTATTGCATGTAATATCGATTACCAATTACATATATGTTTGTAATTGATAAAGTTAACTCAAGAAATGTATAAATGTGTTGGCGGTATGTTATTGTGAAATCATGTAAATTCAAATTTTGATGTTTCTGTCCCTGACGAAGGAACAGTTGTGTCTGAAACTAGGCGGTGTGTGAAAAGCACGTGGGCAATGTAATGCTCTATTTGTCACCAAACGACACGTCCTTATTAAACTCATTCCATCTCCTTTTCTTTTATGGTCAGACATATAATACAAACAGAAATAGAAATAGAAAAATAGCTTTCTCTTTGCATTTAAAAGTTTACCAAAGACGCTCCCGTATAATTTGAAAGAAAACTGCCAAACAGTTCATCCGATTGCAATGAAACTTGTTCCTATATATACTGGTGAGCTCTGGCGTTATGAAATTTGTGTAAAAATTTTGCAACAGGGGGTGCACAAATTTTTCAAAAAATATGTGCATTTCATTTAGTTTAGCGGCAGGAGGGAAGGAGATTGGGAAGGCAGGGAAGATGGAGGGGTAATGCGCGAGGGGGAGGCGGAAGTGGAACGGGACGGATGGGAAAGGACACGCAGAGAAAACAATTTCTTTATTTAAGTGGCTTTGCAATGCACACCAGGAACTCCTAGTAACTAATAAATAATAATTTGTGTTTTTAAGTGGTTAATTATTGCACACCAACTGACATCAAAACACGACAAGCATAGACGAACCATTGAAAGCCATAAAAAATCACAGAAATTTGACAGTCGATAATGCAGATGAACATCTTTCGACACCCATAGATTTCATATCTTCGTCTTAATTGTCTTGTAACGCTGACTTAACAAAAAAGATAAGACAAAAGATAGAGAATCATCCTTCTGATAAAAATAGTTGGAGTGTTAGTTTAAAAGTGTTGTGAAGACAGCTATTATATTTATTTTACCGTTTCATTCGAGAGCCAAACTGGTCCCCTAGTTTCATAACAAGTTTTGTGTTCAAAACTAATTGATGAATTAATTAACAAGTTTAATGTACAAAAACTAATTGTATTTCATTTTGTAGAAACTGATAAATACCTCAACATGAGCTTCAGAGCTGGATTGGCGAGAATCGTTAAATCTCTCTGACACCACCAAGTAAATAACGGTGATCAGAAGAAGCACGTATATTATACTTCGCTGCAAGCGGGACAGCTGGTTCCACCACTGAAAAAGTCAAACACAAAATATTAAAAACGATGAAATGAAAACTAATGACATTATATTTGGAATACTTGCCACTGGTAATGTTTTGCAATAAACCATTTTACAGGAAATGTCAACATTAATAAATTGATAAGGTCGTTACTCAACCATAGATTTAATTATTAATTTATGAGGAAAAACATGGTCTGTGTCGATAATAACAACTTATTATCAATGTAGTAATTAACTCATTCTATGCATCAATAATAACGTTAACATACTGCATAGGTCATTATAATAATGTGATTAGAGATTTGGAATCATTTCAATACATAAACCAAGTAATGACTATTTCAAGAGCCATTAACCAGCGGCCGAGAATTTAAATTTTGTCGAACGATGATCTTGCAATCTGCAACTGTACAGGGCGGTTCTGATGAGAAAGATTAATTATTCTCCATACCAGCATTTTAACATAATAACTCATTTTATTTCATTCCAAATTTGCTTTGATAAATACCCACATTCAAAAACTCGTAATGATAAAACAATTAAAATTATGTACTTTTTGTTATTATTTTTTGATCATAAGTATTTATAATTTTTCAATAATTTCTAAGCAAAATAAGAATGAAAATTTTTTTTTCAAATATATCTATACTAATATTATAAAGAGGAAGGATTTGATTGTTTGTTTGTTTGTTTGTTTGTTTGTTTGCATCGAATAGGCTCCGAAACTACTGAACCGATTTGAAAAATTCTTGCACTGTTGGGAAGCTACACTATTCCCGGGTAACATAGGCTATATTATAATTTTAAAAAAATTAGCAATCCTTACTAAAACTCCAATAATGTAACCCAAGGTGTAAAAAAATTACCTAAAATATTCTTTACATCGCGTGCGCTGCGAAAACCATTGATGATAGAATAAAATAATGTACTACGACTTTGCAGAACACATCATTATCTACAAAAAATGTCGCGACAGCATATGTCTAACTATTATAGTTACGCCACAATAAGTGTTCTTTTATTTTAAAAATTTAATTGAAATGCCGCCGCTAGAAAAGACTCTTTATTTGTATCTTCGTATTAATTTTTATCAAAATAAATTATTTTATATTCGAGACTGCTTCAATGCCTTTATATTATTTTTTGAATTATTCAATTCGGACATCCCATCTGAAAGATATCACGAGTTTAAAATTGTAAGTATTATACGATGTAAGCGTCACTGGGGTACGGACCGTACGAGAGGACACCAACAAACAATCAAATCTTTCCTATCTTATATATAAAAATTAAAATTTGTTTGTTCGTATTTTATGCGCTGCCATACCGTTCATCCGATTGCGATGAAACTTTGGTGATTTGTTGTGCGCACGCCCGCAAAGGATAAAGGCAAGTTCTTGCGTTATTAAATTTGAATTAATGAAAATGTGCTTATTACATATATTTTAGCGGCAAGGAGGAAAGGCAGGGGGGAGGGGGAGGTGGGATACGTGGGTGGGAAAACGAGGGATGGGAAGGCGGGGAAGGTAGAAGGGAAACGTGAAAGGGGAAGGGGATTAAAGGGGGAGATGAACGGGGATGCAGGGGAAAGGACATTCAAGGAGAATCAATTGATTTCTTTGCATTGCAACGCAAGCCGTGCTTTGTGCTTTGAGTTTTAGCTTTAAGCTTTGAACTTTAAGCTTTGAGGTTTGATTTTTGAGCTTTAAGCTTTGAACTTTATGCATTCAACGTTAAGCTTTACGTGTTGTTTAAGCTTTGAACTTTAAGATTTGATATTGAATTTTAAGTATTGAGCTGTGTGCTTTGAGATTTGTGTTTTGAGCTTTAACTTTAAGCTTTGAGCTTTGAGCGTTAAACTTTGTGCTTTGAGATTTGTGTACTGAGCTTTAACTTTGAGCTTTGAGCTTTATTTTTAAGCTTTGTGCTTTGAGTTTTAGGCAGTTTAGAGCTTTGATATTAAGCTTAAACTTTGGCGTTTAAACTTTGAACCTTGCTTAAAGCTTGAGCTTTAAGCTTTAAGTTTAATGTTTGAGCGTTATGTTTTCGGCTTTAAGCTTTGAGCTTTAAGCTTTGAGCTTTGCGCAAAGCACGAGGCTTAATGCTAAAAGCTTAAAGCTTAAAACTCAAAGCTTTAAGCTGAAAGCTCAAAGCTTGAAACTCAAGGCTTTAATCTTAAAGTCAAAGCTAAAAGCTCAAAGCTTAAAGCTCAAAGCTTGAAACTCAAAACTTAAAGCTCAAAGCTTAAATCTCAAGGCCTTAAGCTCAAAGCTTTAAGCTCAAGGCTTTAACACAAAACTTAAAGCTTAAAGCTCAAAACTTAAAGCTAAAAGCTCAGCTTAAAGCTCAAAGCTTGAAGCTCAAAGCTTAAAGCTCAAAACTTAAAGCTCAAAGTTGAAATCTCAAAGCTTTAAGCTCAAAACTTTAAGCTCAAGGCTTTAAGCTCAAAGCTTTAAGCTCAAAGCCTTAATCACAAAACTTAAAGCTCAAAGCTTTAAGCTCAAGGCTTTAATCTCAAAGCTTAAAGCTCTAAACTTAAAGTTCAAGCATAGTTCTCAAAGCTTATGGCTCAAAGCTTAAAGCTCAAAGTTTCAAGCTCAAACTTGAAGCTCAAGGCTTTAATCTCAATGCTTAAAGCTCAAAACTTAAATTCAAAGCTTAAAGCTCAAAGCTTGAAGCTCAAAGCTTAAAGCTCAAAACTTTAAGCTCAAGGCTTTAAGCTCAAAGTTTTAAGCTCAAGGCTTTAATCACAAAACTTAAAGCTCAAAGCTTTAAGCTGAAGGTTTTGATATCTAAGTTTAAAGCTCTAAACTTAAAGCTCAGGCATAGTGCTCAAAGCTTATGGCTCAAAGCTTAAAGTTCAAAGTTTTAACCTCAAAGCTAGAAGCTCAAAGCTTTAATCTCAATGCTTAAAGCTCCAAACTTAAATTCAAAGCTTAAAACTCAAAGCTCGAAGCTCAAAACTTAAAGCTCAAAGCTCGAAGCTCAAAGCTTAAAGCTCAAGGCTTTAATCACAAAGCTTAAAGCTCAAAACTTGAAGCTCAAAGCTTAAATATCAAAGTTTGAAGCTCAAAGCTTAAAGCTCAAAGCTTAAGGTTAAAGCTCAAAGCTTAACCCCTCAAAAATTTGGCGTATTTTGTCAAAAGGTATAAATGTTTCGATATATATCGATAATTTGCAATAAAAATTCAAATAAATGGAATATTTGTAAACGTATCCAAAAACTAAATACTGGTTTTGAAAGGTGGTGAAATACGCTTAAATATATGGTTTATTAGAAATTACAAAAAAAAAATTAAATTCAAATTTTTTTAATGTTTTCTTTAAAAAAATTTAAAAATGCTCAACTGACATTTTTGATATTAAAATTACTGATCTATAGAAAATGTGTTTGTTTCTGTCTATGTGTGTGAGGTTTTGCGTTGCTAAACCGTTCATCCGATTGCGATAAAACTTTGGGGATTTGATGTGTGCAAGCCCGCGATGGTTTCTATACGTGTATAGTGAGTTCTGGCATCATCTGGGACGAATGGGAAAGGGTTAGTAGAGCGAATTTTTTTCTTTATTGAGTGGCATAGCATATGCCGGGAACTCGCTATTGTATTTAAATGCCTGTGTCAGAATTTGGTAAAATTGAATTATGTAATAGAAAGTACCTACCCTAAAATTCTAAATCTATACTAATATTATGAATGCGAAACTGCATGTGTTTGTTTGTTACGCTTTCACGCATAAACTAATAAACCGATCTTAGAATTTTTTTCACCAATAGAAAGCTACATTATATGCGAGTAATATAGGCTATAAATAATGGTAAGTTCTGGCGTTACGAAATCATAAATATTAATATATTATATTTATTTTACGTTTTCTGTCGAAAATGGCGAGTTATTGCTAACGTCAGAAGAAAAGCAAAACAAATCGTTGCCGTGAAAACCATGTTGATATATATATTTTTTTTAATTCGGGCATCGTAGTTACTATTTATCTCTAAAAAATGAATCGCCGAAATGTATTTACGCGCTTGACTTACGAACGACTGCACCTAATTGGATTTTACTACTGGTGAGCTCTGGCATTATGAAATATGCAAAAGGTGGCATTCGAGCTGTTTGAAAACTGAATGTACCGGGAAAGAATGCATGAAATGCGGGAGGGGGACTCGGGTAGGGGGTTCGCGGGAGGGGGAGGAGGGAAACCCGGGAGGGGGAGGGGAATCTGGGAGGGGGAACCTGGGAGGGGGGAGGGGAGCTTGGGAGGGGGGTTCGCGGGACGGGGAAAGGGGTAGTGGAGTGGGGGGAGGGAAGGTGGAAGAGGCGGAGTGGGAACGCGAGAGGGGAAGAGGACGCGGGAGAGGAAGGGGAGGCGGAAGGGGAACGGGACGAATGGGAAAGAACACGCAGGAGAAAACAATTTATTTATTAAATGGCATGGCAACGCATGCCGGGTACCAGCTAGTTAGTTATATTATATTAGTTTGTAAGATCGTAAATAAATTGAAGTACTGACAAACTGAAGTACTTTGGTCACAAAACAAGGGCGCGGATCTTTTTTTATGATTTTATTTGAACTAAAATTAAAATTCTGAAAAGTAGCTTTCTCAAACAATTTATTCATTTATTTTACTGCATTTAAATGATTTGAAATATATGTTGTATAATACAAAATTTTGTTTGAAAATTTAACAAATCTGCCAACGACCTACGGTAAAACCTTATTGTACTAAAAATAAACATATTTTCTCAAAATTGTAAAAATAGCTTCATTAGATAAAACAGTCTTTCCAAATCAATTTATAATTTTTTGTGGAAAAGATTCAATATGTCTAAAATTTGATTTAAAAATGACACATTTCTGGTTTTGTCTGGTTATTCCCTCTTAAGGAAAATCGTAAAAAGATTGTACAGATCAATTATTATTGCAGACTATTGCAATGCACCCCTGCTGAGTCACCAAACGTAGTTTGTCCCTTGGGGTGGCCTATGGCAAAGGATTGATTGATTTTATTCGATAAATGGTTCCTGGAGTGGAGGTACTCATACCCGCTTCCCAAATTAAGTGCGCAAATGATGAAATTGAGATGTAGAATTATTAATATTTTTACTAATTGTAGACAATATTAGCGACTCTCAATCGAAAATTTAAAACAGAAAAAAGTGGTCGCACCTAGGATGTTAGCCTTAATGGTTATATTTAACACTAATATACGTTGACTAAAACTACCAACGTTATCACCATTTTCTTCCAATATTTTAATTGGCTGCTATCTTTAGGGCAGTACAGGGTCGAGCTTTTAAGGTCGGGTTAGCTCAGTCTATCCTTGGTTCAGTTCCTAGATGCGATCAAATCTTTTTCTGATTATTCCATTTCAAATTTTTGTTTGAAAGTCGCTAATATTGTCTTCAATTCCAACCCCGACTCCTAGAAAACCGGACTTGAATAAATTCAGTCCCTGAAACTCAGCAAAGGCTATTCCAAACCCGGTTCCTAGAAAACCGGACTTGAATAAATTCAGTCCCTGAAACTAAGCAAAGGCTAATCCAAACCCGGTTCCTAGAAAACCGGACTTGAATAAATTCAGTCCCTGAAACTAAGCAAAGGCTATTCCAAACCCGGTTCCTAGAAAACTAAGCTTGAAAAATTTCAGTCCCTGAGGCCAACCAATAACAATTATAGGCTATTCCAGACCGTGCTCCTAGAAAACCAGGCCTGAATAAGTTCAGTCCCTGAAGCTAAGCCATAATAAGTAAAGGCTATTCCAAACCTGGTTCCAAGAAAACTAGGCTTGAATAAGTTCAGTCTTTGAAGCTAAGTAATAATAAGAACAGGCTTTTCCAAACCCGGTTCCAAGAAAACTAGGCTTGAATAAGTTCAGTAAAGGCTATTCCAAACCCGGTTCCTAGAAAACTAGGCTTGGATAATTTCAGTCCCTTAAGCTAAGCAATAATAAGTACAGGCTATTCCAAACCCGGTTCGAAGAAAACTAGGCTTGAATAAGTTCAGTCCCTGAAGCTAAGCAATAATAAGTACAGGCTATTCCAAACCCGGTTCTAAGAAAACTAGGCTTGAATAAGTTCAGTCCCTGAAGCTAAGCAATAATAAGTACAGGCTATTCTAAACCCGGTTCCAAGAAAACTAGGCTTTCTTGAGTAAGTTCAGTCCCTGAAGCCAACCAATAACAAGCATAGGCTATTCCAAACCCAACTCTTAGAAAACTAGGCTCAAATAAGTTCAGTTCCTGACGTAAAGCAATAACAAGCATAGGTCGGGCTTTAGACAGCTAAGCATAACCCTAGATCCAGACCGAACCTTGTCTGTAGGGCCATGGCCCGCCCCCCTCTAGTAAGTTATTCCGAAATAAATTATTTCAAAGCTAAACGAGTCAATAAATAAAATAGCTGGCAATTTAATTCGTTTATTTCACATCGCCACATAAGTAATAATAACATACCCTCCAGAGACTTCTTCGAGTTGCAGTATCGTCATTGACAGGCAAGAACAATGATACATCTGGTTTGATGTTGCCTCCGTACATATTAGAAAACAATTTTATAAATTAAATCAGCATGGCTTTGTGCATCCAAGCCTCATAATAAAAATTTTTTCAAAATAACTCTAGTTACTTTTTGAACAATAATTATTTGATATTTCATGAAGGTACACAAAACCACACAACTGCAGAAAATTTTAGCCCATAGAATAGATTCAAAGCATAGATTGTCACATTGGCATATGGCCATAGACAAGATTGTCATTATTTCCACGGAACATAGAACTTCCATGACACTTCGGTTGGATTAGCACCCCTCACACGTAGAGTTCGGAGCAAACATGCCCCGCACCACTTCAAGCCGCCGCGGCCGCGCAGAAAAGTATAGACCGAAAGTAAAATAGCGATTTACAGCGCAATTCACTATGAGACCTTATATATACTATAAAATATAAACATAAATACGATTCGTTTTTATTATTTCTTATAATTGCACAAAGATCACAAACTACACCTATGAAACATTAAAATATTAAAATACCCACGGAAATAAAAATAAAAAAGCTTTTAACATATGTCATGGTATGTGACAATGAATATTACAAACAAGCAACGCAGCATCATTTTCATTCGTCAAGTCGTCAAGTGCATTGTACATATTTATAGTTTTGTATTACTGATCGGCGAACCGGTCGATGCAATCTGTTGGCCATAAGTTATTATAATAGTTTCTCTAGTCTGTTTTTTCAGTGAGATGATTTGAGATGATTTTTTACGAAAAGAAGCATTTTTTAAAAGAAAGACAAATATTCCCGGCTTACAAATAACTTGACTATATTTGAAAATCTCCTACTACCACCACAGAAAGCGGAAAATGTTCCTTGTGTTGTGATGAAGGACTAAGTCAGCTGAGGAATTGAATACGCGACGCTGGGAGAGAGATTAGACCCAAACGCGATGCCAACTCAGCCACTGATAGGACTTAATTTTTCAAAGTTAATCACGAATAACGCATTGACAATAATTGTCAATGACCATCTTCGGGGCACTTTATGTGTGTAAAATGTTCAGAACACATTTTGGTTTCCGGAATGGCAATGAAAATGTCAAATTTATTGTATTGGTTAATGAATTATACGCATGCATATTGTGCACCTAGTGTTAAAAACTTTTTTTTTACATTAGCTCCACACAGAAGGCCCTGAGGAAAATAATTCCCCCTCAGAATCTATGTCATCTTTGGGGATGCTGTGGGGAGGGTATTTTTAGGAAAGGAAGAGGAAGTTCTGGGAAGGAAAAGGGTATTAGGGGTGAGTAGGAATCTGGGGATCAGAGTGTCCAGGAGTGACGGATGTCCCTCCTCCCACTGCGGTGCAAGGCGATGTTCTGAGTACGGCTGGAGAGGTCAAAGGGATTCCCTCAACCACTCTCTCCCGATCCGGCCTGCCAAACAGCTGGTGGGCAGATGCATCTGCCGTCAAGACCCGGACACACCTTACCCCAAGAACCCAGGCACCCCTGCTAAGTCACAATACGTAGTATGCAGTACCCATACCGCCTCCCAAATTAGTTCAAACGTTTAATAATTGTTTTTAGTTTAGTTTAGAAGTTTATACCAAAAATATTTTTTAGTGCCTAATTCGAATTATTGGAAAACGACCTTTTATTATTTAAAAAAAACATATCTATTTGTAAATATTATTGTCTTTGCATCTTTCAAACTACCGAGAAAGATTTCGTTCACACGTTTAATAATTTTGTCTCCGCCATCTTGATATTGCAACCAATCATGTGACTCTTTATTAGGTTGGTTAGGAAAGTATGTCTGCCAAATGAGAACTTTTGCGTACTCGTGTGAACGGAATTAATCTCCACTGTGCCTGTGACGAGTTGGTTGCGCGCGCAGCCACAACGGCCAACACACCACTTCTCACAACGTCGACTGCTTTGCTCCGGAATCGCGTGGCCTTTGGTTCATCAACTTACAATGAATACTTCGTTGGCTAACATCAAAAGAGGGACCATTAAACAGGTATTTAGTTATCTATTATTGAGTTGCCCGAGTTTTACTGTCATGGAACTCATACTAGTTGTTATAATATAAAGTTTGTAACTCCCAGATGATGTCGTCCATTTGCCGAGTTGGCACCCACAATCACTGACAAATTGCAATAGCATATGGGTTTTATGAATTAATCGTGGGTGAAAGTTCTTAATTTGGTGTCATCTTTGTTTGAATCTCCCTAATTCTTAAGGCTTTCGCTTGGTTTATGCCGCTTTCGCTTTTTTTTCCTACCCGAAAAGTACCATATTTTGTCCCGAGTTCAGACCTACAGCAATGGCGGAAATTTATACTTGCGTTTTTCGTTATTTAGGTTCTATCGGGGGATTCTGTTACCATACAGGGCAGGCCGAGACTTGATGGACCCCCTTCTGAGAGGCAGCTAAACCTCGCCTTTGTCAAGGCGCCCAAGCTAGAACGTCGTCCCAATGAGTAAGTTCAAAAGCCGATTGTTTTCGTTTCTCCGCCCGTTTTGTTGTCGTTTCTTTTGCCGTTGTGTTGTGGTTTTTGCCGCCCCTTTTGTTTTCTTACACCCCTTTACGCACTGGGAATGCAACAATTGGAAATTAGACAGGTTTCTTGTCTTTCTCAGCTTATTCAGTCATATTTGACACATATTAGTAGGTTGTTGGATAATCTACCTGACAAGAACTTATTCAAGATATTGAAATTGATATCCAACAGTTCAGATTCAGTGATTTTACATGTATACAAGTAATTTAATGCATTGGACAACATATCTTTCTGTTAAGTTATCAACAATGCATTCCATATGTTACACTTGTGTGGTTCTCAATACAATAACGCATCTATGATATCTATCGCTGTTGGCTAGTAAAATTATGATTAGACACGTAAGCGTACTTACATGTTGTTTGATTATGATTTATTAATCATTAAACCTGTCTGAGTTTTACCTTGCTCCGTGTTGGACTGGCCAAATGCAAAAGCCCATTTCATAATGCCACTTCTACACAATCATCTACTTATGTTCAACTAATGGTGTTGTTAAAATATATATTCTTTACAGCTCAAAACCCTCCACCAAAGATGAGCCTTGGGCGTGGGAGGCCAGAGAGTTCCTCAGAAAGAAATTGATTGGAAAGGAAGTGTTCTTCACAGCAGATAAGGCTCCCAATGCCACACGGGAGAGTGGATTCATCTTCCTCGGCCCCACCTTGGCCCAGTCCGAGAACATTGTAGAGTCCTTAGTCAGCGAGGGCTTGGTTTCCCTGCGAGGCGATACCAAATCACCAGACTTTGCAAATCTACAGAAGTTCGAGGAGATCGCCAAAGCCCAGGGACGCGGAATCTACAGTCACGACCCTCCCCAGGTAATCAACATCAACCTATCAACCTCCCTTACAGAAAGTATTATATATTACTGATACTACTGGTCAGTGGCTGAGTTGGCATCATGCTTGGTTCCCACCCGGGCATCAGGAGTTCAATTGCTTTCAATTTTCTGTGATGATATTAGGAGTTTTTCAAATATTTACCTGAGAATAATTGTTGAAAATAAAAGAAAGTGTAGTGTAGACTAAAACCTTACATATTTATTTCAGGACCATGTACGCAAAATTGAATGGACCAATGACCGAGATGTTTCCAAGTTCAACGGACAGCCCATTAAAGCCGTCATCGAACACGTTCGAGATGGATCCACCGTTAGAGCTTTCCTCATGCCCGAAGACAACACATTCTACTACATTACGCTCATGTTATCTGGAATTCGCGTGAGTAACTTTTTTCAAACTTCATCTTCGTTATTAATTTAGAATGTGCTTTTGCTTTTGACGCAATATTTCAAACGGAAAACTACGCCTTTCCAAAAACTTAACCGCATGTTTTCTACATAATTTAATTTTCACATTTAAAAGCTTGTCTGATCTTGCAAGAAATGTTTTTGAATCATTATCGAATCCTTGTAATATTGTATGTTTTTGTGGTTTCAGTGCCCGGGTGTGAAGCTCGACAACTCAGGCAAACCCGACCCCACGTCTGATGATCCCCTGGTGGAGGAAGCCAAATACTTTGTGGAGTCTCTCCTGCTGCAGCGAGATGTGGACATCATCCTCGAGTCCATCAACAACAATAACTTTGTGGGCACCATCGTCCACCCCAACGGAAACATCGCCGAGCTCCTCCTCAAGAAGGGATTTGCAAGATGTGTAGACTGGTCAATCGCCTACCTGAAATCAGGTAATTATTCTCAACAAACTCACGCCACGCCATTAACTAAGAATGTAGGGATCCACCTAACGAATTTGGGATGCTTCTTCATATGTATCTATAGATCATTCTTTATGATTCAGGAGCTGCCACCCTTCGAGCGGCAGAGAAATATGCAAGAGAGAACCACCTCAAGATCTGGAAGAACCACCCTATTTCAGCACCCGCCGTGCCTATCAAGGAGAAGGAGTTCAGCGGAACCGTGCTGGAGATCATCAACGGTGATGCCCTCACAATCAAGCAGAACAATGGAGTACAGAAGAAGATATTTTTATCTAGTATCCGCCCTCCCAAAGAAAAGTAATACTTTTAAATTGTTGTAAACTTATCTCTGATTGCCTGTCCTGTTGAAATGATATATTAACCGATGTTTTGATTTTTCAGGGCATCTGAAGAAGATGGTAAGCCCGTACAGAGACCCAAGGGCTTCAGGCCGCTCTATGACATCCCGTGGATGTTTGAGGCCAGGGAGTTCCTGAGGAAATTGCTGATTGGGAAGAAAGTCAATGTATCTGTTGATTATATTCAACCCGCTCGAGACAATTTACCCGAAAAGAGCTGTTGCACTGTCACCATTGGCAAAACGTAAGTGATTCAATTAGTTTTGTCTTTTTGATGTATGAAGGACTGATCAAGCTTTGTGGTTTTGCTTATTTACGATTTTTTAATTTACAGAAATGTGGCTGTCGATTTAGTGGCCAAGGGACTGGCCCACGTGGTTCGCTACAGGCAGGACGATGACCAAAGAAGTGCTCATTACGACAAATTGGTTGAGTCAGAACTGAAGGCTGCAAAGGCTGCCATTGGAGTGCATGCCAAGAAAGACATCCCCGCCCACAAGGTGCCTAACATCAGTGGCGATGTGGCCATGGCCAAGCTGTCCCTGGCCGGTCTGCAGCGCCATCCCCGCCTGGAGGCTGTGGTGGAGTTTGTGGCCAGCGGCTCACGTTTGCGCCTCTTCATCCCCAAGGACAGTCGCTTGCTGACCTTCTTGCTAGCTGGAATCACCTGCCCACGCGGAGCCCGCCCTGGAATTAACGGGGGCCCCTTGCAAGAGTCTGAGCCTTTCGGCGAGGAAGCTCTCACCTTCACTAAGGAGAAAGTGTTACAACGCGAGGTTACTATCAATATCGAAAATATGGATAAAGCCGGTAACTTCATTGGATGGCTGTGGATTGATGACGTTAACCTATCTGTTGCTCTGGTCAGTGCCGGCCTCGCTCAAATGCACTCCACCGCTGAGAGATCCGCCGAACATAAAGGTGCCCTTAAAGCCGCCGAAGACGCAGCTAAGGCCAGTAAGACTGGAATCTGGAGAGACTATGTCGAAGCCCCTAAGGATGAGGAACGCCCGGAAGAAGAAAGAGTACAGCAAGAACGAAAAGTGAACCTAGAGAAAGTGATTGTCACGGAAGTTACGGATGAGGGACATTTCTACGCCCAGCACACGGAACAGGGACCCAAACTGGAACTGCTGATGGAGAAGATCCACCAGGAATTCAGTGCCAGCCCGCCACTCCCCGGAGCTTACACCCCCAAGCGGGGAGAACTGTGTGCCGCACGATTCTCCTTTGACAAGCAATGGTACCGTGCTAAAATTGAAAAAATTCAGGGAGCCAACATATCAGTACTGTACGTAGATTACGGCAACAGAGAGATCTTGAACAGCTCCAGCTTGGCATCCCTCCCCTCCCACTTCACAACGGACAAGGCGTTCGCACAAGAGTACACCTTGGCCTGCGTCACCCTGCCTGCCGACACTGACTACAGAGAAGTAGCCATCAAATCGCTGAAGGAAGACATCCTGAACAAGAGCGTGTTGCTGAATGTGGAGAGCCGCGGGCCAGTACCCGAGGTGACGCTGACCGACAGCCAGCGCAACGACATCGCCAAGAACCTTATCGCCGAAGGCCTGTTGCTTGTGGACAAGCGCCGCGACCGCCGCCTGCAGAAGATAGTCACCGACTACAAGGCGGCACAACACATCGCCAAGACCAACCACATCGCCATCTGGCAGTACGGCGACATCACGGAAGATGATGCCAAGGAGTTCGGAGCCGGGCGTTAATTACTTCTTCCCGCCCGAATAAGTGTACTCACCATCGGTGGTTCACTTACATTTTTGTTACGATATTTCAAAATTGATTTATTAATATTTCAAAATAATTTTATCTACATAAATTTGTTACAATTATTTTATATGAATAGACTATAAGATATTTTCTAATAAGATGAGAAATGAAGTTTGTACTATTTTCTTGAGAGACAGATGAACAAGAGCGCTAAATTCACAGTTTGTCTTATTTGGTGCGGGTCATATCTTTTATCATAATATTTGCAGCAATTCATAATGTATCTGCATTATGTATATTTTAGCACTGCTCAAGAAGGAGACATTGTATCAAAAGTGAAGGAGATGGATGGTTCACTCCGGCTTCCATTTCCTAATAGTTTATTCATTGCCAAGTAAGTTGGATGTGTAGTTACAAATGTTATATTGTGTTGGGGCTACTTCATTTGCACACAATACTCTCGATAGGAACTCATTATATTTACATTTAGGTAATTTAAAGAAATGTTGAATTATTATACCAATACATAATATATTATGAATCTGCATATTAATATTGTATATGACGTATTCACCCGTTGCCCATTCCATCTCGTAACTGGTGACATGTGCGACCTACAACTAGTTGCTTGACTTATCATTGGTAGATGTTTCCGGCCTCCACCCTTCCTCCTTCCCATCCCCGTGTCTCCCATCCGACCAACCAACTTGTAGAGTGAGGAGTCTTGGCGAATTTTGCGTTCTGATAGCTACATGTTTCCCTGTACACCATAACCTGACTCTTAGCGAATTATTGAATAACTTGTCTTTATTTATGTTGATGTCCTTTCAATTGCTGCAAGTTGTCAAAATGAATGAAATTATAATATTAAACTTTTATGTCAATATTTCAGTGTACATATATTATTATTTTATACATCTGAAAATTCTTATTAAATACTGTTTTCTTTATTCTTTAAACAAATACATTGAAAAAAGATTCATTCATTTTAAATAATCATTTTGAATTCATAACACCTCATTCCCTGCTGGAGTTGCTCTTGCAGTGATTGAGAGATTCTTAATGATGACCAATTGAAATGTGCGTGAACAACTGGTGCTGCAGCACTTGGTAGCGAGCAAATTATGGAAATTCTTCAAAATACAGCAAGCAAATATTTGGAGAACAGGTAATATCAAATGATGAACAAGGAGGCAGATATTTCAACTTGGTAATGATTTGCATCACAGAAGTAAGTATATATATATATATATTTATATTTTTTTTACTAAATGGTCATAATATGGCTAGCGTATTGACATAATATCATTTAACTACATTAATGATGGATCATGACCACCATAGATGGATTAAAGAAAGTGGTTATGTATCATTCAACCAATTTGCTGCCTTTCTCTAAAGCAAGTCATATTAAATGGCCTGGTCATCTTATCAGACTATTTCTAAAGTCGAGACAGGGGAATGGCGTAATAATATTTGCATCTTTTTTAAAATAAATATGAATAATTTATAAGCAGCTGTCAACTATGGCATTATTTATTTTGTCAAATTTCTGTTTCTGACATTCTCTCAGGAAGTGTTTCCATGAAACTTTCTAAGAATTTATTCAGCACAGACAGGCCTGTCAGTCAGTATGATTTTTGAATTTTTTTCTATTTTTATTTTCTCATTTAGCAATATTAAAAAGATGCTTATTGAAAACTTAATTAACATTGATAGTGACGGACCTTGCGTAGGTTCTTTTATTTGGTTTGTTCATTGACTACAAACCATGTTTTTCAAATTAAAGTTATTTCATATTTAACATTACAAAATTTTGAAGAAACCAGATTGTTTCTGATTGAATTTGTTTGTAAGCATTTTGAGGTTATTTTTTTAAAATTTGACAGCAGTTTTTATTTTGACACTGTTTATTGCAGGTAAATATTTTATTTTTTTATGTGTTTCTGCACAATTTTGTAGAGAAAGATTCTTTTGTGAAGATATAATCCAAAAGCTACCTGATTTGCATAATATACTGCCACAATTTTTACTGTGAAATGTCGCATAATATGAGTTTATTGCTTCACTATGTATCCAAACAATATTTTTTTTTTGTTTTTAATTTAAATTGTGTTTTATTTTTAAGATTTTTGAACGTCCTTTTTATAAACTGTCGAGAGATATTTTTATTTTTACGAAATTCTGACACAATATATTGTCACAGCTAACCTAGAAATCGAAAACAACAGTAGGATATTTTCACTGCTTTTTTATTAGGCATTTTTTACATCATTTTAAAATGTGAGATTTTTGATTTGCTGCCAAAATGACATTTTTGTTTCTGAATTCGGCTGCTCTGATGTCAAGCCTGGCGATGTCGGTGACAGCTGTCTTCCCCGTCATTGCTGTTTTCCATGTCATAATGATGTAGCCAATTGGAGTATTTTCGGGATGTGTGATTTTGGATCATTTTTAAAATGTTTATGATGATCACAATCAGAAAAATTAACTTAACGTCTTCCGTACATTTTTAACATTATTGATTTGTGAAAATATCCCATTATTATTTAGAGTTGTTACGGCACTTGAAATTGTCAATTTCTTTTATGTTATTTCTTTTTCACTCTTCAGTCACTTGACGACTTAATAACGCATAATAGAACTGGTTTTGAACAATGTCATTTATTTTTTAAGTGTGTCCTATTATAATTTGTTTGTTTTAAAGGTATGAAACTGAAATTCATTGATAAACTTACCTCATTTTTAGTTCTGTCTATATAAAACTATCTTCACAAAAATTAACAAATTTAACCAAGTATCTATTTTGATAAATATGTACATAAAAAAAATGATTTATGACACAGTTTTATTTTATTTATAAAGTTTCAATATTTTGTTATTTTAATTAATTTTAATTTTCTTATTTTCATTAGATTTTTTATTGTTACTATTCACAGTTCTAAAATAGTAGTTGTAAAACACTGCAAAGGCTGTTAGGCAAATAGTACCCAACACTGCCACATACTCGCATCGGTTTCTGTAAAAAAGAAACAAAATTGATTAATTTTTTAATAATAAACTTGCATATTTATTTTTATGTTTTAACAATTCAAGGCCCTCAACAACACAACTTTGTAATATTTCAAAAATACTTTTATAAAATTTGTGTCTCGGTGCTTCTGTTGATGTCTTTTGTATTCACACATTTTTGGTCATACCGTGTACTGACCAAAAAAAGAAAAAATCCAATTTTTTCTTTCTTTCACACTTACATAATTATTGATTATATGGCTGTGTTCCCCGTACATATGTAACGCCCTAGCCAGACTGATTGAATAAGAAAAATTGAAAAAGTTAGTTCTGGTCCAATCGATTTAATAAGATTGCCAAACGAAATGGGCTTATTGTGTTTTTGGATCCATATAAATAATAAACTGTTGTAAAATAATTAACGTTTGTTATTATTTATTTGTTGCATTAAAGTAAGAACGTACTGGGTCGACGCATGCTACTTAAGTGACACATTTCGATATCTGGACTACCTACAATCCATACATTTTCTAAGGAAAAAAGTCCCTCAGAATCACACATTGCCACGAATGTGGCCAGTGTGATTGTGAAGCGTATAGTTTCATAGGAAATGTGAGGATTGTAAGTAGCATAGATATCGTAGTGTATTGCTTACGTAGCGTACATCGACTCAGTGTGTTGTTGCTTTTATTATTTGTCAGTGTATTTGGTTTGTCTATTTTTATTTTATTTACTTTTTAACCTCTCCCCACGAGTGAGTATACGTGAGGATTGAGTTTTTTTTTTTGGTTCATTTTTTATATACTTTTTTATAAATTATCTTAGATTAACTATAAATAATATTAATATTATTTTGAATGAAAACGTCGTCGACATCAATCCACGAAAAAAATCAACATTGAAAAAAAACATGTCTATACAAAAAAAAACTGCTTCCTTCCTCTGACAACCACTAGATGACGCAAAAAGAATTTTCGAACTAAAACTGTGAAGTTGGTATTGTAGGTATGTCTTCCAAAACTTCAACAAACTATGCGCAGTCAGATGTCAATAGAAGCCACTACAAGTCAAATAGTTTCATTAAATATGACGGTATTTGAATAATAGCCGCGGACGAAACGTTTCGTTCATACTCTTCTGGGCATATTTTCGTTTCGCCGAACCGTTTCGTCCATACTCATGGAGAGGTTAAAGGTTTCATACGCTTATATTTTAACTGAGTTTCTGTTCACTGCTTTTGCCTAGTTATAAAGAAATCACAAAGAGAAAAGTGTACTGTATATTAATACACATCGCAAAGTCTGGATTTAGTAAATCTATCAAAACATTTGGTTCATACAGAATGTTTGGTGAAACTCTACCATGTAAAATAAGCGATGTAAACAAACCTGAATGGAGTCCCGCAGACGGTGTACCACGCAGAGCCATGTTTGGGGGTCTTCCCTTTGGGCAAACATTTAAAGTCAAAGTAATCTTCATCATAGTCCTCGACACACAAAAACTCTCGTTTAGGTATTACCTGTAAACAAAATAACACTAATGAATTCCTTTTTTATTTTCAAATTAACTCCATGTGTTTGTCGCCTTTTTATGACATCACCGTACCTTAAAATTGGATTGTCACAGTAATAATAAAAGCGCGCAATCAATCGCAGAGTGGATATGGAAAAACAAAATATTAGCAGTTCCTAAAGAGAAAGACTTACCGAGCCGAATGCTGTTGTCAGGGAAACTTTGTTGTTACAAGGTCCAACAGGTTCATGATATCCAATAGACACTTCATTTTCTGGATAAGCCCAGATAGTGAAGGCCAAATAGATGCCGTAGTGAGAAATGAGATGCAGAATAAGCGCCCAGTCCACCCAGTCAACTCTACAAGTAATCAAACAGTATTAATTTCAATGGTTGTCAGTCTGCGTGGTTGAATTTTAGAATCCGACTTCGATTGCATGTCTGACGCCACGCCTTACGCTCCACGCCACAAACAACATCTGTGTACATGGAATTTCAAACGAAGCTACCGTTGTAATTCAGTTAATTCAAAAATTCTTCACAAGATGTCGCTACTTCGTCAGCAGGTTGGTGTGGATGTGCCCCAGGCAAGTATAAGTACTACGATTTAGTGAACTAGCAGTATCCTTCTGAATATGGAAATATTGTCAGTAATAATTCTCAGTTGTATCAAGCAGCTACATATTACATGTGAC
Source organism: Glyphotaelius pellucidus (assembly GCA_936435175.1). NCBI lineage: Eukaryota > Metazoa > Arthropoda > Insecta > Trichoptera > Limnephilidae > Glyphotaelius > Glyphotaelius pellucidus. Next base: position 41,372,157 of record OW386542.1, on the reverse strand, counting down.
GTCATCGTCTATCTTTACTTAGTCCCTGTGACTATCACTGGATGACGGTGGATCCGAGGAACAGGCTATTTTTGGAACCTGTTCTTATTGGATTTATAAAGTGGTCACAAACACTAACTGGTCGAAGCCGATCCAAAAGCCGCCCGCAGGGCCTAGCAGTAAAAACTTACGGAGCGGGTTTTTACTGTTAATTATTATTTGTAACTTACTTTAGCTTCTCTGTGATCCTTTGTGTCCTGTCTCCGCTCCAGGAGATTGTCAAAAATATAACAAAAATAATGAAGAATGTCACTTCAGAGTGTACTTTTCCAAAATCGTGAAGAGGATGGTAGATCGGGAGGAATAAGCAAACACCTCCGGGCATACCAAGCAGACCAGTAATGGTCATGCAGACGAATTCCTTCACAAATCTGAAAAGAGATCATTTTTATAGTCGATGATAAGAAATCAATCCGGAAACATCATGGATCAAATATGCAACATCTGCATACGGAGATAGCTAGATTCAGTACACCCAGCTTCGATAGAGTCCCCGTACCTGAGCTGGTTATTTAGAATTACACTAAGCATATCAATAAGTGCTTTTATTATTACCGTGACAATCCACAATTACGGTTTCGTGACGGCATAAAAAAACATAAAAAGTTTGTTCTTTATTCTATCTGCAGCCCTTTCTTACATATTAAATAATGGTGTCTGTTTCCTCCAAAGTACTACTTTTGAAGCGAAAATTTCTTTAGCACCGTTATGATTTGAAACTCGATGAAAAGAAAAAGCGATCTATAGGATTTAGCCTGCCAGAGAATGAGATAGAATAGTCGGTTTTCCTCTTTGAGTGGTGCTTCGTAGCTTTCCCACTCTTTGACTACTTTAGTTTTCTGAAGATTTCACTTATTTTTCTTTTGGAGGATGTAGACCTACGTACATCTTTTGAAAGAGCTGCAGCATTATTAGGATAAAGAGCGTACATTTTACACTTTTTTTATGCCACCACGGTACCGTAATTGTGGATCGTCACGGTAATAATAATCACGGTCTGTTCGGAATAAGATTACATTGCCGTTTTGATCTCATCAAAATCAGGTTAGTAAAAAGGTTATTGTTTGTTAACTAAAATAACTAATCTTTGTATATCTCTTACCCTGCAGATTGCCACTTTTTACTTTTACTGTTGAAAAGTTTACGAGAAATGTGGAAGAAAAAGGTGAAGCTGGCCGCGAAAGTCGAGTGGAAGTAGTAAGAATTCCACGGGACCCAATAGTGCCTGTCGAATATGTTAGGGTCGGTGTCATGCCACGTCCAGTGGACGAATTTCACGGCCACAATGTCGTAGGGGATGTCGATTAGTACCACCGTCAGCCCCACGGCAAAGGGTTCGGCCCAGGCAGGCAGCTGTAGCCGCGACACGGCGTACGAAGCGTGATATATGAAGACCGAATCTAAAAATACAAAATGCTCTCAAAAGTAAATCAGAATATATCTTTATATGAAGCAGCAGTAACTCTCAAAATTTGAGATCTAGATTTGCACATAACATTATTTCTATAATGAGCTACGTATGATGCTTCCACTTAATTGAAAATAAGACTTGTGTCACATGTAGCTATAAAAGATCATTTGGTTTGGCGTATTTTGGCATATTGCTCGCTGTTCCCAATGAGAATACACGGCAAGCAGTATGCCGAAATACGCAAAGCCAAATGATCTTTTATAGCTATGTGTGATAAAATTATTATTTTCAAAGCTATATGTTGAAATAGGCCAAGCCAAATGATCTTTTATAGCCACGTATAACACAAGTCTAAGATAAAAACCATATTTTAAAATTGCGAATTCCCACAATTGAAATTCCTATATGAAGATAAAATTAAATTTTAAGGTAATTGAATAGAGCTAGTTCTTTAACTTCCTGTCCGCTAGCGTATCCCTAAGGATGCTATTAAAAAATTATTTCTCTGACTATAATTAGCTACACTGGGGAAATTACTTACGGTAGATTAAATACTATTTCTATAATTGTATAAACATATTATCTGGTAAGACGGTACAAAAACATAATATTGCAAAAAATAAGTAAGTTATTATCGTAATAACTTTACGATAATAGAATCAGCAAGCACATGCCGAAAATTTTGCATCGGCGATCAAGAAATTAAATGCATCATAGTTTGTTATTATTTTAATGACTGGATTGCCAGTTGAGAAAAGAGTAAATTGTTAAACACAACTGGGGAGTTGTGGGTTTATTTAATTTAGGATGTTACTTACAAAGCACGACAATATGAATTGGAAGTCTTCCTCCCAAAAACATAATGGTGGTTTGTGAATGCCAAAAGTTGTCAATGTCGGGTAAGTTGTACGATATGGTCTCTACCACCATTCCATGGAGAATTGTGGCAAACCACAACCATGGCCATCTTCCTCCTCGCTTTAATGCTGCAAAATGAAACAAATTTGTTAATATTCTACTCTCCCACATACTTTTTGCCAGTCGTGTTCAGTCCTCCATTACCGGAGTTTTCTGCTTTTTCCAATTTTTCATAAGAAGCTATAGCTTTTTAAAAATATATATTTACACAATAAAATTAAGTATTTTCAAACATTATATGACAACGTGGGACTCACTGGGTTCTTTTCCCGTGCTGAGGCCCCAATTTTACATTTTAATAAAATTCAATACAAAGATTAGGGGCCCATCCATTAATTTTAAGGGGGGGCGAGGGGAGTAGAGAAGTGTGACAAGGGGTGTGGGGGGGTCATCAGCTCTGTGACGTCACATGTAAAAATCTACTGTTTTGATTATTTTTAGATGTAAAATTGCAAAATATGTGACGTCACACTAGGGGAGAGGGGGTCTCACAAATGTGACGATGTGTGACAGGGACAGGGGGGGGGGAGGGATCCAAAAATCATGAAATTCGTGTGACGTAATTTGATCCATTGTTCCATGACAGTTGATCCGCCAACAGTTGGCCCAAACTTATATACAATATGCCGTCAGTTTAGGGAAAATACAGTATACCTAATTACACAAAATATAACCAAGTGACCCCTAAAGGATGTGCAGAGAGGATGTACCACCGAATAACAAAAGTATAAATCATATTTTCATTCAAATGCATCAAGGATAAATCTACTTGTCTATATACTGTACATACCAGCGCATATGTACAAAAAATCGACACGTAAATAAAATTCGTTTAATTTTCATACCAACTAAATATTAGGGATATTACGTTTGAAATTGCACATGTACATTACAAAATGCACAAAAAAATACAATTTTATAGTAAATATCATTTCGGGAGCCAATTATCGGCGGATCAACTGTCGGGTCACCAAAGATTAAATATATGAATTGATATAAAATCAGACGTTTTTGTGTTTTATTTTATTTCAACAAAGGTGGTAATGAAAGAAAAGGCTAATATTATGATGTACATGTATATAATTAAGTGTACATTGTGTATTACTTGCAAGTTTTATAATTTTTTTATAAAATTGCCTTTTTTCCATCTTTTAACTTTGTATATAAATTGTTTTTTGTTTCTCTCATTTTTTGTATTGAGGGTTGTCTGGTATTTGTGGTGTCTAGTCAAAAGTTTGGACAAAGACACCACAGTATTACTGCATTATAATATACTCCAATATTTATGATTCTGAATAAACCTACCATGTGTTAGTGTAAGGAGTGCTCCAATTATAAAAACAATCTGGGATATTACATAGGTCGGCTGTGCTCTCCATAGTTCATTGATATCTATATATCGAACAAACCAGGCCAAATTCTAAAAAAAACAAAAAATCTATTAGACATGCAAGGCAAAAATTTTTTTTTACACAATCTCCCTCACTTATAAATACGGTGTAAATAAGACACGAGGTAAGAATAATGAAAAACCCGACATATTATTTTTGGTTGGTATAGTTAAACCGGACTTTGTACCAATGCTGAACCAGTGTGTAATTAAATATAATACAGTAAAATAAGTACCTAAGTTACTTCTTAAGACGTTTGGTTTTTCGGTCCTTTGTAAGAATGAATTTGAAAAGTGGCAAAATTATCCCACATTTAAGATTATCACACTTAAGAAGTTTTCCTCGGAAAACTTCTTGAGAGAGTTTCACCTTATTTTTTCTAAACATATAATTTACATCTACTCAAAGCAGCGGTTCCATTAGGTAAGTAAGCCGCGTGCAAGTGTGATGTCAAACATGCATGCAGGTTATTTGCAAGCCAGTGCCCGCAAGGACATTGGAAACTGTAAATCGACTTGCTTATAGGTTGGCAGTCACTATCATGGTGCCAAATAAACCTAGCGAAATAGCGCAGCAAATAAAATTCACTTGCATGTAGGTAGAGGATATAGGTTTCCATCATGCAAGTTACTTGCATAATGGAAACGCTGATTTAATATAGCATCACTCCACTCGCACAAAACCATTCAAATAACTGCTGGACGAAATAGCGCAGCAAATAAAATTCACTTGCATGCAACTTGCATGTAGGTAAAGGGTAGAGGTTTCTATTATGCAAGCAGCTTGCATAATGAAAAACCATTCTTCGCATTGTGTCATGAAAACAAGGTACTGCATTTAAAAATAAATTAAAAATTTACTCTTCTCAGCTTACATGTGAGCTGATGATACACACTTTTAAATTTTATTTTTAAAAATAACCATGTAATTTTTTAAATATAAAATTTTTTAATGCAAACTTTAAAAGTTTAAAAAATGGCACCTCTTACATTTTTTCTAACTAAAATTGTAAATAATGAAAAAAAATGAAAACACGCACTTATTTTATTGGACTAATGAATTATAAACCTTTTCGTCACACTACTTTTTGTCATTTCATGCAAAAACAATTCCTAAAAGATTCACAAAGTTTCTTTTTTTTTTTTCAAATAAAACTCTATTATTTTGTGATTAATTTTTGATTTGAATATGAAGCGTGTTGTTTTCTCTTTCCAATACCGTAGATCATGTTTCTCGCTATGATAGTAAGGGAGACACAACGATTTCTATGAGCTAGAACAAACATGAGTTGAAATAAGAATTAGCGCAAAGAAAGCTGTTGAACGCTGTATGATTTGGCCATTTCCAACAAAACAACCATTTAGTAAATTAATTTACAATATTAAGGTATGAACAAAGTATTGATTACTAAAGTTTGCTATAATATGTGACATAAACATTATTTACAGACATATTTAATACACTTACATCTTTGTACTCCAGTTTCTTCAGCTCTTCGCCGAAGCCCGTCAGATTTAAATGAGCCATCCTCTTCGTTGGCAGCAACAGCTCAAATAGCAGCCAATTGTGGCACTATTTTTTTTTGTTACAGTGTTTGATAAAATTTGCCGAAATCAAATTAACCTTTGAAAAATATTAGAGATAAGAAAGCAGGTGGCATCGAGTTGGTATTTCTGCTGTAATCAGTGACAAGTAACATAAGACCAGAATCACAAAACAAAACTCATAAAAATATATAAGTTTGTAAGAAAAAAAATATTTTATATACACAGTAAAATTTTTGAAGAGAAAACTTCTTTAGCATGATTGTGATTTGTAACTCGATGAAACGAAAAAGCGACACTAAAAAGAGACAAACAAATACATCTATAGTATTTAGCCTGCGAGAGAATAAGATAGACTAATCGGTCTCCTCTTTGGGCAGTGCTTCGTAGCCTTCCCACTCTTGTCTATTTTAGTTTTCTGAAGGGTTCGAACCCGGCTTGCACAAATAAATTTGGTTTGATTAATTTGTGGTACTTCACAATTAATTATTTAAATAAAATAAAGTGTTTGCGGCACATTCCAGCACGGAAGTTACTTTCAGTATCGCCTAGGTGTAAGACCACCATTCAGAATTGAAACGTTGCTTGAAATGGCTTTAGCCGTGTTTGGTGGCCAGATCTGAATAGCCAGGTATTTCTCCACTTTCCTCCTCCCCATTACCTTCAGCCTCACAACATACCCCAATTGGGGATGCCATGGACTCATTGATTCCAGACGGGAGCAATTGGGGACTCTTCTGCAGTATTCATATAAAAAAATATGTTGAAATCAAGTGCAATAAAAAAAATGCGCGTCATGAGACGTAATTCGGCAACTTTACTCAAAGTAACAAGACCGCCCTGACGTTGATACAGAAATCGTCGCAATAGGCGAGTTTAAGGTCCGGAAAGCAGTAAGCCTCCCCGCCCACGCCTTTCTCTGTCGCACGTATGTTTTACGCATCTTTCTCTTTTGCTTACGGTCATTGAAAAGTCAGTAAAGTGAGACGGAATTCGGCAAATTTGATCACTGTGCTCGATCACTGTACCTGCGCGAGAATCGATCGTTAAGTTAAGGTCGCATTTAAATTTGGCGCGCTCTGTACTTACATTTTTACGATAGCAACATTATAAAAGTGACACCTTACTTGTGGCAAGTATTTCCACTTGTTCATGACAATTCTAAAAAGGTAGATAGCACCATGTTATGTTTAAATTGAGTTAAAAAAACACTAGAAATAAATGTACATAGTAACTCTCTCGCTAATACGTACTTACAATTTATTTGACTTAACATCACTTTCCATTAGCGGCCTTCAGTTTGGGTTTGTCCTGCGAGTCTCACCACACTTCGCTCCGAATCGTCGGCGGAAACGTGCGTGTGAAGGCGATCGACTCGCAGGCGAAACGCTCAGGTCACTCGCCAGTTCCCCCCCGGTTCGCATCAGCGTTTAGCCCATTAGTACCCTTTACACGCAGAGTTCGGAGCGGGACGTGCCCCGCGCCACTTCAGGCCGCCGCGCAGAAAAGTCTCACAGTGAACTGCGCCGTAAACCGTTATCTTACTTTCGGTCTTTACTTTTCTGCGCGGCGGCCTGAAGTGGCGCGGGTCACGTCCCGCTCCGAACTCTGCGTGTAAAGGGTACTATTGAGCCTTTACACGTAAGGGTTGGAGCGGGCGCCGCGCGAGATGTCTCTGAGTTTTTTTTATTTGTTTATGGCTTTTTGCCGACTGATTTTATTCAAGAATTAATTTATCTACCATTCAGTGTTACCAGATGTATGGTTCTTTGGATCGTTTATAGCTCCATGGTTTTCTAAAACAAACATGTCTAACAAGGCATAGTTTTTTAACGGTCGCCAAATGATGTACTTTTGAGTGGATATGATTTTTTTGCATGGGTCGCGTGAGTGAAATCCCGAATTCACGAACGTAGTTCTTGAACTTTAGTAGGAGACTACGTGTTCACAACGTCTTTTTATCTAATAATTATCTTTATCAATAAATAATATGAAAATATTAATAAAATGATATGAATATGAACACGTAAATCATCATCATCAATTAATATATTAATACGTGAAGCCAAAACTTTGTACCCCTTTTTACGAAAATTGCGCGGACGGAGGAGTATGAAATTTCGCACACTTATAGTTTATATAGAGGAGGAGTGCAGAATGCTAATATTTTTTTAAAATTATGCATAAAAATAGATTAAATCAATAACAAAAACATTACACACACTACCATGTATTTGATACACACACTCGCGTCTTTACTCTATTGTTTATTGAGTCTTTGGTCAAATTGAGAATAGATTAATATTGTTTGTCTTTAATATTATTTGTCTATGGTCTTACTGAATGTCAAACATAAAAAAGACATTACAATTATGGTCGAATTTCGACCATTGGGCGACCACTAGTAACTTTAATTAGGCAACTATTCTAGGTACCGTTAAATTTTTATTATTGTTGTTATTTTATTTTAATATTATTTAATTGAAAATACAATTCTGTAAATTAAGTTTGATAACAGAAAAAATAAAAGTTTTATTTGTATGGAATTTATATATATCATCAATATATTAATACGTGAAGCCAAAACTTTGTACCCCTTTTACGAAAATTGCGCGGACGGAGGAGTATGAAATTTCGCACACTTATAGTTTATATAGAGGAGGAGTGCAGAATGCTAATATTTTTTTAAAATTATGCATAAAAATAGATTAAATCAATAACAAAAACATTACACACACTACCATGTATTTGACACACACACTCGCGTCTTTACTCTATTGTTTATTGAGTCTATGGTCAAATTGAGAATAGATTAATATTGTTTGTCTTTAATATTATTTGTCTATGGTCTTACTGAATGTCAAACATAAAAAAAAAAACATTACAATTATGGTCGAATTTCGACCATAATTGGACGACCACTAGTAACTTTAATTAGGCAACTATTCTAGGTACCGTTAATTTTTTATTATTGTTGTTATTTTATTTTAATATTATTTAATTGAAAATACAATTCTGTAAATTAATTTTGATAACAGAAAAAATAAAAGTTTTATTTGTATGGAGTTTTTTTTAATAAGCATTTTCCTATTTAAATTTTCAATAAAATCTTTCAAAATATGTCTTTTATGTGTCCTCATTAAACACATAGTAAAACGTCGTTTGCTTAACTCTGAAATATGTTTTTTTTTACTTTTGGGAAATGTTGTCACATTACATACACCAATAAACAAAAAAAATGGCATACATACAATCAATATATATTATGAAAGAGAGTGTACAATGTGCTTGCCGCTAAAATTAAAAAAAAAACGAGTCCCAGTACGATCAAAGGAGTAATGTGGTATGGTGCCTCCTATCCCCCATCCATGAAGAAGGTTCTCGTTTTTACCCTTACCATCTGAGTTTTTACCCGAAGGGCGTGCTTTTGAAGATATAAGGGCTGGAAGTTTCACCCTCTAGAAATTTCTAGAACAGTCCAGAACATTCGAGAGCATTCCACAACATTCCAGAACAGCCCGGAACATTCTGGAATATTGTGGAATAGTCTTTAGTAATTCAGGAAAAATCTGGAACGTTCGAGAACATCCAGGAACATCCCAGATCGAACGTTCCGGTTCAAATTTCAGTTCAATCTCATATCAACTCCCTGAGCGAGGACGGGTACCCAGCTAGTCATATATAACTCCCTGAGCGATGCCGGGTACCCCAGCTAGTTATATATAATGAGCTGGTGGAGTTAAATAATAAATAATAATAATTGGACAATTTATAGAGCGCCGTTTTTGTGAAAAACCACCTCAAGGGCGCTTAGTTCTGTGAAATGATTGTTTTTTCATCTTTTTGAAGTAACTTTACGCACGCTTGACTTGGGGAGTAAGCAGATGAATGCGTAACGAGAGCGTTACGAAAAGTGTCGGGCGAAGCGAACGGAAGTTGAGAGGGAGATATAAATTAGTGACGATAGAAAGTGAGAGAATTACGTTTTGTATATTACTATAAGGGCAAGAGAGAGAGGTGCGAGCACAAATTTTCTTTTTTTCTCTCATAGCCAGTTACGTTTCGTAAATAAAGGCATGGTGCAGGCGTATTGTCTGTATCACACTGTAGGAGTAAGAGAGAACAGTGCGCGCGCACATTTTTTTTCTCTCTTCCTCTCGTAGAAGTTTCATTTCAGTCGTTTGGTCTAAAGCACACTCGTATTATATGCATAATATATATATATAATACTCTCAATATCGCCCTAGTGGGAAACATCTTTACAAATCGACCCTATGGAATAACAAGGTTCCAACTAACACACACCCTGTTCTGAGAAAACGGGCTTCAAAGATTTGAATGTCTATATTTCGATACGTAATCAACTTTACATTGTTTTGAGTACGCAAAAGTATTAAGTTGTAGGTTATTAATCTAATTTAAGTAACATTAATAATCATTTAAAGTAAGAAATAGGAAATTTGGAAAAGCAATTTTATCAGTTGAAACCTTGTTACGCAGTTGATTTCAAGCAAGTAAGTAATCGTCAGATGAAACCTTGTTCACCAACATTTCCTACAGTAAGTAAGGTTTTTTGAACGTCATCTCTCTTATAAAATCGTGTTAATATTCCACTTTTATGAAATTTACGAGCAAAATCAAAAATATGTTATCATTGATGAAAACACCAATGTAACTTGCGATGACACTAGTGATGATGAAATGCGTTGAAATCTTTGGTGAAAGCACTGATGAAACAGGTGATGAAGCTAGTGATGAAAAAAAAATAGGTTGGATTCTTCACTGAAAACACTGATATAACTTGCGATGACACTAGTAATGATGAAATGCGTTGTAATTTTTGATGAAAGCACTGATGAAACAGGTGATGAAGCAAGTGATGAAAAAAAAAGTTAGATTCTTTACTGAAAACACTGATGTCACTTGCGATGACACTAGTGATGATGAAATACATTGTTATATTTGATGAAAGCAGTGATGAAACAGGTGATGAAGCTAGTGATGAAAAAAACAGCTTAAAATATTGGCCGAATACAGTGATATAACCTAATTTGAAACTGGTGATGATGAAATGTGTTGAAATCTTTCACAAAAGCACTGATGAAACAGGTGATGAAGCAAGTGATGAAAAAAATGGGTCTTCGTCTTAGCTGAAAACGGTAATTAAACCTGCAATGAAACTAGTGATGATAAAATGCGTTGTTATCTTTGATTAAAACAGAGATGAAACAGGTGATGAAGCAAGTGATGAAAAAAAATAGTTTGGATTCTTTACTGAAAACACTGATGTAACTTGCGATGACACTAGTGATGATGAAATGCGTTGTTATCTTTGATTAAAATAGAGATGAAACAGGTGATGAAGCAAGTGATGAAAAAGAATAAGTTGGATTCTTCACTGAAAACACCGATGTAACTTGCGATGACACTAGTGATGATGAAATGCGTTGTTATCATTGATGAAAGCAGTGATGAAACAGGTGATGAAGAAAGTGATGAAGAACATGGGTTGACGTCTTAGCTGAAAAAGGTAATTTAACTTGCAATAAAACTAGTGATGATAAAACACGTTGTTATCTTTGATTAAAACACAGATGAAACAGGTGATGAAGTAAGTGATGAAAATAAATAGGTTGAATTCTTTACTGAAAACACTGATGTCACTTGCGATGACACTAGTGATGATGAAATACATTGTTATCTTTGATGAAAGCACTGATGAAACAGGTGATGAAGCTAGTGATGAAAAAAACGCTTTGTAATATTGGCCGAATACAGTGGTATAACCTAATATGAAACTGGTGATGATGTAATGTGTTGAAATCTTTCACAAAAGCACTAATGAAACAGGTGATGACACTAGTGATGATGAAATGCTTTGTTATCTTTGATGAAAGCAGTGATGAAACAGGTGATGAAGCTAGTGTTGAAAAAAATAGGCTGGATTCTTCACTGAAAACACTGATGTAACTTGCGATGATACTAGCGATGATGAAATTCGTTGTTATCTTTGATGAAAGCACTGATGAAACAGGTGATGAAGCTAGTGATGACAAAAAATAGGTTCGATTCTTCACTGAAAACACCGACGTAACTTGCGTTGACACTAGTGATGATAATATGCGTTGTAATTTTTGATGAAAGCACTGATGAAACAGGTGATGAAGCAAGTGATGAAAAAAAAATAGGTTGTATTCTTTACTGAAAACACTGATGTAACTTGTTGACATTCATATATACTGGTATTATATTGGTATTTCTTACCTTAATATTATTTTTATACAATTTACGTTTAAAAACTACAAAAATAATTTCTTTGCATTTTCTTTTCTCTACTTTCCTTTTTCTTTTTTAATCCATTATTTTATTTTATTTTATTTTTTTTTTTTTTTTCTTACCCATTTTTTTTTTTGATTTTCGAGTTGATTAATTCATCAAAATCAATACTAAAATTTCTTGAATTGGTTGAATAGCATAAGTGCTAATAAAAAATTTAAAAAAACACTTTTTTATTTTTCTTTTGGAATGTTCTTGTTATTTCTCTTCTCTATATTTTTTTTTCTATTGATAAATATATAATTTACACTTATAAGTAACTTCTTGTATCTAACATCAAAACCTTAATATTATTTATCAAATGTTATATTTAAGTTTAAGACAATATTATAGTCAACACACTATTTACATGTGAAAATCTGTTCATTTTGACTGTTCTAAAACGGGCAAATTGCCTAGTTGGACAGCCAAAGCTCATTATAAAATGTAATATGTAATGTTTCTCAAAATAAATAAATAAATAAATAAACTTGCGATGACACTAGTGATGATGAAATGCGTTGTTATCTTTGATTAAAATAGAGATGAAACAGGTGATGAAGCAAGTGATGAAAAAGAATAGGTTGGGTTCTTCACTGAAAACACCGATGTAACTTGCGATGACACTAGTGATGACGAAATGCGTTGTTATCATTGATGAAAGCAGTGATGAAACAGGTGATGAAGAAAGTGATGAAGAACATGGGTTGACGTCTTAGCTGAAAAAGGTAATTTAACTTGCAATAAAACTAGTGATGATAAAACACGTTGTTATCTTTGATTAAAACAGAGATGAAACAGGTGATGAAGTAAGTGATAAAAAAAAGGTTGTATTCTTTACTGAAAACACTGATGTCACTTGCGATGACACTAGTGATGATGAAATACATTGTTATCTTCGATGAAAGCACTGATGAAACAGGTGATGAAGCTAGTGATGAAAAAAACGCTTTGTAATATTGGCCGAATACAGTGATATAACCTAATATGAAACTGGTGATGATGAAATGTGTTGAAATCTTTCACAAAAGCACTATTGAAACAGGTGATGAAGCAAGTGATGAAAAAATATGTTGTTGTCTTAGCTGAAAACGGTAATTTAACCTGTGATGAAACTAGTGATGCTAAAATGCGTTGTTTTCTTTGATGAAGGCAGTGCTGAAACAGGTGTAGCTAGCGATGATAAAAATGCTTGTTAATCTTCGCTGAAAACAGTGATGTCCTTTCGATGAAACTATTAATGATTGAATTTGTTGTTGTCTTTGATGAAAGCAATGATGAAACATGTGATGAAGCAAGTGGTAAAAAAAATCCGATGTTAACTTCGCTGAAAACAGTAATGTTACTAAAGATGAAATAAGTGAAGTAAAAATAGGTGGTTATCTTTGATGAAAGCAGTGATGAAACAGGTTATAAAGCTAGTGATGTAAAAAAATGCCTTTTTTCATATTGTCTGAATACAGTGATATAACCTAAAATGAAATGAGTGACGGTAAAATGCCTTGAAATCTTTGATAAAAGCAGTGATGAAACAGGTGATGAAGCTAGTGATGAAAAAAAATAGATTGGATTCATCACTGAAAACAGTGATGTAACTTGCGATGACACAAGTGATGGTGAAATGTATTGTTATCTTTGATGAAAGCGTGATGAAACAGCTGATGAAGCTAGTGATGAAAAATTGGGGTGTCATTTCGCTGAAAACAGTGATGTTACTTGTATGGAAACAATTGATGATAAAATGCCTTATTATCTTTGATAAAAGCAGTGATGAACAGAATGAATGAAGCTGGTGATGAAAAAAAATGCGTTGAAGTCTTAGCTGAAAACGGTAATTTAACCTGCGATGAAACTAGTGATGATAAAATGCGTTGTTATCTTTGAATTAAACAGAGATGAAATAGGTGATGAAGCAAGTGATGAAAAAAATGCCTTTTAATATTGGCTGAATACAGTGACATTACCTGAAATGAAACTAGTGACGATAAAATGTGTTGAAATCTTTGACAAAAGCAGTGATGAAACAGGTGATGAAGCTAGTGATGAAAAAACAATGTATTGGATTCATCATTCAGAATTTGTTTGTCTAACTTACAAATGGAACAAGTGATGATAAGATGGGTTGTTATCTTTGATAAAAGCAGTGATGAAACAGGTTATGAAGCCAGTGATGAAAAAAATTGGGTTGTCATTTGTATATATATATATATGTGTGTGTGTGTGTGTTTTCTCTGGAAGAAATAGAAAAAAAAACACAATAATATGGTAATTTTAAATAAAATGCTGGTTAACAATTTCTCAATTGTAATAACTTACGCATAAAATAAGTAACATTTCATTTTCTTCATTATAAATCTATATTTTTAAGATGTACCCCATAAAAAGCTATGCTTGTGTGTGTGGGGAGGAGGGGTGGGGAGGAGGGGTGGGGATGTTAGTTATAGAAGATTTTTAGTACTATTGTTGTTTTTATAGTTTTAATTTTTAATGAACTAAAAAAAATTTAAAAAAACATGTTGTCCAATACATTTTTAAGTTCAAGTTTAAGTGAGTTTTTTTTATTTAATATAGATATATAAGTATACAGAGGTGTTATATAAATTACATATTGGTACAGAAAGTTAAACAGTTATTTAAAATTGCACTCCAAATACAAAGTTTTGAGATAATGAAGAAAGGAACGTTGGAATGTTCACTATAAATCAAATATTATTTACACTTGTCTGTGTTTTACATACTAATAATGATATAAAATAACACCGGGAGGCATAACGGTCCAGTAAATTAGTATGAAATTTTGAACTATCCTACTAGTGACCTAGAAAACATCAACATTTTGTTTAATTCCAAGTTTTTCTGCAATATAATTGATTTAGTGGTGTTCATGAGTATTCTACCCTATAGGGGGTACAGTTTTATACATAATAACTGCATACTCAACTCAAATATCGATTTTTCGGAGATGTCAGACTAATCAACTGGACGATCGATATGTATTTTATATTAGAGGCTTTAAAATACACAAAATGTGTATTTTAAAGCCTCCCGCCATAGTAAAAGATTATAATTTTTATATGGGAGGTGTCGATCATCACAGTGTGCTAGTTGAGTTGTATGCATCATCAACATATGTTCCCGCGACCAGTCAGTGACTGAGTTGGCTTGGAGTCTTGAAGAGACCCAAGTTGTAGGAGGGAGGAAACACAGAGGCTGGCAAATCTTTCCACCGCCGAGCTGTCGTAGAAATGACCCGTTCTCATGTGACAAATGTCATGACCGGTCAGTGGCTGAGTTGGCATTGCGAAAAGAAAGACAAACATTCCCGGGTTACGAATAACCTGACAATGTTTGAAAATCTTCAACTACCACCACAGTAAGCGGAAAATGTTGCTTGTGTCGTGATGGAGGACTTAGCAGGCCGAGGAATCGAACACGCGACGCCCAGGTGGGACCCAAACGCGATACCAACTGACTGACCGGTTATGACAGTCACTTATCACATGAGAACGGTTCATTTTTACGACTCGTTCTTGAGTTCAACAGCTCAGTTGGAACGATTTGCCAGCATCTGTGTTTCCTCCCTCCTACAACTTGACAACCCATGTTCACTCCTTCCTCTCCTCAAAAAGATCCTCCACACAGCATCTTTTAGAAATTATTTTCCTCAGGGCCTCCTGTATGGAGTCAGCATAAAAAAATTAACATATGATCCGTTTTTTCAAATCCTAGCGTAACCAAGACAACATTTAATTTTATAAGTAATAATAGCTATATTTTAAGTGAAATTTATATTTTTTTAATATCTAAGTTCCTATGTGAAATTGTTATTTCCTCCCACCTATGAATTGTATGTTCCTCCTGTCCTAAAATGAGTTCTGTAACTCATCGGGATTGCCCCGGCAAGAAATAAAAACAATAAAAAAAGCTGTAGCTTATTTGTTCTGTTTTTTAATGTAGTATGCAAATAAAATATATTTTATAAGGTGTAATGTAAATAACTCTTTATATTAATAAACGCCCGGGTTACCGGCACCTTTAAAAAAAAAAAAAGGTAACAAAAGTGTTTCATTTATCTTTGTACTAATAAATTACACACCTCTCTCTACCACAGTTGTTAAAACAAATCTGAATAATGCCAGTACACATATAAACTGTTAAATATTTCTTTGAGTCTAAGGAAATGAATTCGGATGAGAATTGTAATTGAATTAATACAACTACTGTAAAATAAATACACACGAAAAGTTCTACAATTTATTGTAAATTCACTTCGTGACGTCATTCTAATTATGAAAATAATTAACTTCATCCTTTTAAACTTCAAAATAATTATAATTTGCATGTAGCGTCATCGATATTTTTTATTAAAGTACTGGTTTACAATTTCATTCATATAAATCAATTGCGGCCGCCGCTTAAACTGTCAAAAGATGATGAGTGACAGCTGACATATGACAGGTATCATCGCCATGGCCAAAACTGCACCAAAACTTTTAAACCGCCCAACATGTCCCGCGGCACACCACACTTCGCTCCGAACGCTTGAAAATCACCCTACACGTCCACTTCCGCCCGAAGGCCGCTCAAGGTCGCCCAATCAACAATTCCGCCTGCCCGCGGAAGTGTGGTGACTTTTTTACCCAAATTAGTGTACCTGTTTGGCCGGCAGGCGAACCCGGCGTTTCGGCGGGCTGCTCGGCGGACACCATAGACATCCACCTTCGTGAGGGCACATTTGTATGAAGCTTCTATTATCTATTTATTTTTATTTATTTATTTATTAAAAGAAGTTTATACAATGAACAAAAAATTGTGTTAATTCATCCGCCATGCTAGGGATGTCCCTGTGTTATGGCGGATGAAGTTTACAGATTGTGTAGGTACAGTGTACAGCTATAAACTTATGCAATTCATTTAAGTAGTTTAAGTAACATATTTAGTAACAAATTAAGTTAGTAATTTAATTAACACATTAAATTAATTTATGTTACAAGTTGTATCAATTACATTACAATTCAATTAAAATAGCAAATTTTTACTCATCATCGTTACTGAATGTAAGGATCCATTTTGATAATTTTTTTTAAAGATATGGGGTTGGGTTTCGGATTTTAGGTTCTGGGGGAGAAGGTTAAACATTTTAGGAGCTAGGTACATGAAATGTCTTTGAGCTGATGTGGTGCGTAGTGTAGGAACATTGTAGTGTCGTTTGGTTATTGTTCTGGTGGTGTAACTGTGATGTAAAAGAGTTTTTTTCTTGTATTTGAACATGAAATGTGTTAGTGTAAATTTTAGATGAAGTTGCCGTATGTTTAAGACATTATATTCTGTGAAGAGTCTATTGGAGGAATATCTTGTTGGTCGCTTGTTGATAGCACGTAAAATCGTTTTTTGGGCTTTTTGCAGAGGATCAATAAAATTAAGAGCACAGCCGCCCCAAATTATGATGCCATATGCTAACTGGGATTGGCAGAGAGCATAGTAAACCGTTTTTAGTGTTATAGGAGTAAGTATATTTCTTAGAGTTCGAAAAACATAAGAACGAAAAACAAAAACATAACAACAAAAAACAAAAAACATAAAAACGAAAAACATAACATCTATGGTCAAAACTGACGCTTCGGCATGCCCGCGGAAGTGGGGCGTAAGTTTTTAGCGTAAGGGGTTGGCCTGCAGGCGGACACGGCGTGTCGGCGGGATGGTCGCATGTCGCTTTAGCCTGGGGTTCGAGGCACGCGGTCGGAAGTGTACGTGTGGGGCTACCTATTTACTGTCAATTATTTCAAAACCAAGAGGAGAAAATATTGCCAACGTGTGAAAAAAATTATCCTTACTTTATTTTATTTTAAATCAACCGTGTTACGGAAATTTGAGATGTTGGTAATCGGACGACGTTTTTAATGTTTGGTAAACTTGTATCTACAACTACGATTAAAAAACCATACCTTTCATTCACCGTAAGAAACTATTGTTTCAGTACGCGGAGAGGGAAAGGAAAGCTTTTAATATTAATTTTAAAAAATGTCTTAAAAAGCGAAACTATCACCCTAATGAAGTGCTGATACCTACACTAACGTATGGCAGATGTAAACTGATGCTGTAGAATTGAAATCCCTGAGGCGAATATGTGGTAAAGCCATGAATGATCGTGTGAGAAATGTGAAGATCCGCAAAGAATTCAAGGCGATGTAAGCATAATGAATAAGATTAAAAAAGGGACGTTAACATGGCGTGTAGAGCGAATTGACGAAAAAGGAGTGTAAGAAGAATATGTGACGCACATTTGAATAGTAGAAGAAGTCGGGGACGCCTGAGGAAGAAATGGTACGATCAAGTGAATCAGATACTTGAGTCGGGCCATGTCAAGAGTCAGAATAATGAAAGTATGTGTGAGACGATATATTGATATAATGAGGCAAGACCGAGTTGTTTGGCGGACTCTCCTCTGCCTACCCCTACTAGGAAACATGGTGGAAGTTGATTAATTTGCGGTTTGAAAGGTGGGTGCCAATCTAAAAAAGAAAACATTATAACCCAACTTCGAAATGAAAATCTAAAAATAATTAGTAAGAATGGATTGTAAAATTAGCAAGAAAACCTCTAAATAGATTCAATTTCATTTTTTTAACATTAGCTCCACACGGGAGGCCCTGAAGAAAATAATTCCCCTCAGAGCTTATGTCATCATTGGGAATGCTGTGTGGTCTATTGAGGAAAGGGAGGAGAGGATGATCTGGGAAGGAAAAAGGTATGAGGGGTGGGTAGGAATCTAAGGGTCAGTGCCTCCAGGAGTGACGGACCTATGAATCCAGCCCTCCCACTGCGGTGCAAAGGGGTGTTCCGAGAGAGTTCTGCTGGAGACATCAAAAGGTTTCCCTCAACAATCTCCCGATCTGGCCTGCCACGCAGCTGGTGGGCAGATGCATACGCCGTCAAGAGCCGGACAAAACATAACCCCTGCTAAATCACGAAACGTAGCGAACCACTTGGGGTGACCTATAGCAGAAGTGTTGGTTATCCAATAAATGGTCCCCGGGGTGGCGGTGCCCATACCCGTCTCCGAATTATTTAAGCAAGTAAGTAAAAGAAAACGAATGAAAAAATAAATTATACATATGACGAAAAACCCTGGCTTTTTATTATTTATATCATAAAAAAATTCACATAAATAATAAAAAGTTAGGGTATTTTTTGTTGCTAAGGGCGTAACAGCACGTACCAAAGGTCTTTTTTTACCAGTTATTCCTGAGCATATTTGGAATAAAAACGAAGACGTCATTTTGCTGTCCGATGATTTTTCTTTCTTTTAAAAACAATATATATTTCAATCACACCTCGCCACTGATCACACTCCCACACGTCACGATGATATCACGTGATAAGCGCGCTGTTTCGTGTGTTACCATGCAGCTGGATTGAGACGGTATCTCGTAAACGCTACGCTATACCCAAGTACTCAGTTGCGACGTGTGATGAAAAAACATTTTATTCTTTTAATTGAAAAAAAAATCATCAAAAATTTATTAATTTGTTTCTCCTCATCTTCGAATATTTTATTTTTTCTTATTCATATGTATCCATGCATAGTGTGTCTGTATAATTATTTTTTCTGTTATTTAATAAGTTTTAAAATAAATCCGGGAGAAACGAATACATATTATTAAAAAAAAATTAAATTAAAGAATTAATGATAAATTGTTCAGCGCCATTCAGGCGATTTCTCACAAAATGGCGCTCTACAAAACATCCAATTATTATTATCGTAAACATAAAACTCAATAAATATTGTGTACATTAATTCGTTATATCTAGGGTAATTTAAACTAGCCTTTAGGGTAATTTTAACTAGCCTATTTAGCCTTATTTGGGACCCGATGTGTCCCGATTGCTGAATAGACAGTTGCGTTTTGTCATTTCAGCCTTATTGAGTAAATCAATTTTACTGTGATCAATCAAATCAGTTCTGAGATATTAAGCAATGTAGTGTCAATAACAGATAATGAATTTATAATTGATTTTTTAATCAAAATGCATACATTGTGTGTGTGACTTTAACATGGCAGGCTGCTACGGCAGGCTACGGCAGGCTACGGCAGGCTACGGCAGGCTACGGCAGGCTACGGCATGCTACGGCAGGCTACGGCTAGGCCATCAAAATACATACATTGTATGTGTGACTTTAACAGGGCAAGCTACGGCAGGCTACGCAGGTTATGGTGGCTGTACATAGCAATAATTCTTAGATTTTTAGACAGTGGGGTATAACAATTTAATAATGGGGGTAATTAATATAATAGGTACCCTAACAATAGGGTACCTAATTATATTTTAACTTCCGCTATTTTAAATTTTACTTTTTGTTGGTAAGCTGTACAAAATATAACATTAATTTGATCTTTCTTAGACAGAAAGCAATCAAAGATTGATTAAAAAAAATGATGAAAAATACGATCACTCCTTACAAATCCAATTACTGGGGTAGTTGATTTGTAGTTGATGGTATTTGACGGTGATTTTTTTTTTCATGTACAAAAAAGACAACTTCAACATCCTTTTAATAATGAAGTGAAGACTTGTGAAGTTTTTATCCCTACTCCATTAAAAACAAAAAATTGAAAAAAGTTTGGAAAAAACCTTAACTTTAAACCAAGGCAACACATATTATTTATTAAAAATATATATTTTTGATTGTTATTTATATAAAGCAACTTTAAAGGATATTTTAAATGATTTAAAAAAAACTTTTATTCACTGTTAAGCACACAAACAACCCGATTCCGAACACCTCCAAATTCACCTAAATACAGCAGTGGAAATGCGCGCCCCGTATACCCCTGGAAATGGTGTTGTTTTCAATTATTTCTTTTAATAACAGTAAGTGATTGAGCATAACGTTAAATTTTATGTTTTATTAGTACAAAATGTAACATTAAGTTGATCTTCTTAGACAAAAGTAATCAAAGATCGAATATGAAAAAATGATGAAAAATACACTGATTAATTAAAAATGCAATTACTGTCTCAGTTGATGGTATTTCCGTGTACAAAAAAGATACAGCATTAATACCCATTTGGCTGACTTGTAAATTTTTTTATTACTCCATTAAAGGCAAAAATTGGAAAAAAGGTTCACGCCCGATCACACTTTTCGTAACGCTCTCGTCACGCATTCACCAGCTTACTACCCAAGTCAAGCGTAAAGAAGTTTTACTTCAAAAATTAATTCCACTCGAAAACTTTAGTATATTAATCTACTACTGGAATTTCGACAGATCACTCGAAACATGAAACTGGTTTTAACTTAAGAGTGAATCTGCATGTCGTGAGTCCCTAGCTTTAATTGATGCTATAACTAAGAGTATGGATATAATCATAGTTCCATGTGCTATACTCATAACTTGAAAATGGTTTTCCTGCGATTTTTGCAATTGGAGCACATGGAAGGTTTCCTTCGAAATGCGTCAGCGGATGAATCCGCAAAAGAAATTTGCATTATAACACAAGAGTGCTTTTAACTTAGAAATGGATCTGCGTTAGGATTCACCAGTCCGTATTGTACTCAGAACACGTAAATGGTTTTCCTGCATTTTACAGCAAATTTATTGAATTCAACAAAATTTGTAGATTTTTTTTTTAACTATTTACAATAATTTATTTGAAAGGATTTTTTTAATTTAACCAGTTTTTATAGCAGAAGTGTGGCAATATATAAAGAAAGCACTTTTTTTATCCTGAATAGAGTTGTCACCAATGCTAAGATATTTTTTCAATATTATTTTCCTTTTCGTATAATAAAAAATAAGAATTCAAAAAAAATAATAAAGGATGTTGGATCACATATCTATATGTGTATTTCTAGAAACAAAGTTGCGTATCTAAGCACATACCTGTCAGCTGTGTTATAACTTTCTCTGGGTTTAGTTATAATAACTTAAAATGTGGCTGAAACCGTGAAAGAAAACCGTTCTCGCTTTCTGAGTGTAATTTTTTGCAGTGCTTTTAGCAGGCCGCATCAAAAGTGCTCGCGGGCCGCACCAAAAAGCCTCGCAGGCCGCAAGATCTCCACCCCTGGTCTACAGGGGTTCCATGCCAACTGAGAATAAAGTCAACTCAGCACCTCCTTGAAAAGTCATTAAAAGTTATGAAAAAAATAATTTTAAATTAGCCGATAACCCTTATCTAACATAACCTATTTAACCATTTTTTTAAATTTATTTTATTATCACTCTAAATGACTTATCTGAGATGTTTCTGAGTTGGTTTCATTCCGAGTTGTCCGGTCACCGTCTACAGGATGTAGCCTGTGAGAGAACGAGTAATAATAATCGGTCTCCCCTTTGTGCGGTGCTTCGTAGCTTCCCCACTCTTGTCTACTTAGTTCTTCCGCGTGCAAGCTGCACACATTTTTTTAAAAATTGTCTGGAATTCCGTATTGTGGGTGTAGGTACTAAAATTATTAGACTACTGGCAGCTTTGCATTTCGACTAAACTAAAAATCGTCTATGTAAAACTCAACCATTCTAAATCAACCATAGAAAATAGAAATTAGCAATTATACAGAAAACTGAGAAAACATTATCAGGTATTATTGGAATATGGCGTAATAATAATTTGTGCATATTAGACAGGTAAATGTTAAACAGATCGTTTATCTTCACAATTGAATCTAACACAGACAGAAGTGCCCATTGGGCCTTGTAAATTCTCTGGGACTGGTTCCCGTTATCCGTCATTACCCAATTCATGTTGTATCGACTCAGACAGACATTATTATTTGTTAAATGTCAAAATGTGCAGCACTAGAAATGTTTTACTTATAAAGCGAGCTTCAAACTAAGTAACTTATGCATTATTTCACAACCGCATGGAGTTTCCGTTGGATGTTCTTTGGAAGAACATAAATTGTGCTGAATTATCGTGGAAAATAGATTCGACAATAACAACACCAATAACTGCAGACACTCTTGAATAATCGAGCTTTACAGCAGTGACCAGTGACGTCCTTTAGAAATTTGATCCAAGGTGAATTATCGCTGAAACTATTTTTGTACGATAAAATCGCATTTCGGTAGACTTAAAAAAATCAATTATTTTATCAAATAAACAGTTACTATTAATTTAGTAAAAAAAAAACGTAATGAAAAGTGTTGAATTTGTGATATTTGACAGACATCAAGGCTACAACAGCACTCTGACCAAATAACCTTAGTTGTACCCTGTCAACCGTAAAGCACTTGCAATAACTAGATAAATGTTGTTATGTCAGAGATTTTAAAATAAGTACAATAATAGAATACATTTCCACAATAAGGCAAACCTAATATTTGGCTTATTGTGAAAATGTATTATTATTTATGCACGAATATAGTATGTTGAGGGCAGATACATAAGTTTTGTGCAAAACACCTTTTTAGTGCAAAATGATTTTAATCCTCTCACCGGATTTCCTTCTATCTCAACATACTTACTCCAACGTTTCTCAAACTTTTAAAAATAAAAGACTTCTACGATGTGCGCCCAACATTTTTTACATGCGAATGGGTCGTTTTTACAATTCTTGAGTTGAACAGCTCGGCTGTGTGGGTTGGATGTCTTCAAGACCCATTTTCACTCCTTCCTTCCTCAAGAAGGCCCTCCAATCGATGATATTCCTTATAGAAATTATTTTCCTAGGGTCTCCTGTGCGAAGTTCAATTCACATGTGAAGTTGTAAAAAAAATAGTGTGCAATTCACATGGAAGTGAAACCTTCAGAAAACTAAAGTAGACAAGAGTGGGGAAGCTACGAAGCACTGCACAAAAAAAAGAACGACAGGCTACGAAGTTCCGCACAAAGAGTAATCCGATTATACTATCACATTCTCTCGCAGGCTAATCCTTTAGATGTGTTTGTCTCTTTAGTGTCAATTTTTAATTTCATCGAGTTTCAAATCACAACGGTGTTAAAGAAGTTTTCACTTCAAAAGTTTTTCTTGGGTAGAACCGATGGTAACGTGGCTTACGTGTATATCATCCCGAAGCACCAAATGAAGGTGGCAAATATTTTTGGTAGATATTAAATTACATTTCTCCAATAGTTTAAATGGTCTGAAAACGATAATAGCATCCAAAATATTTGAAATTTTGATCTATCTCTTTGTAATTTATTATTTACAGAGCAAAATGTTCATATATGTTTGTTTTAAACAGGTTTTTCCTGATACTTAAACTGAGATGGATTAACAAGCTTAGATTAATAAGCTAATTGTTTGTGATATGTCTGATCTGATGAAGTGATTGTCCTGTGTGAAGGCAAGGATGGTGTGGAAATGGAGTCGCCCCCATCATTCTCTGGACACTCAGAAGCTCCCCCACTGAGTGAAGACAGCGGTCTTCTTATCACCAGCGGATCTGTCTCCAGCGACTCTGTCAGCGGCTGGCTCCACATAACATCTGAGGTGAATCATT
Source organism: Glyphotaelius pellucidus (assembly GCA_936435175.1). NCBI lineage: Eukaryota > Metazoa > Arthropoda > Insecta > Trichoptera > Limnephilidae > Glyphotaelius > Glyphotaelius pellucidus. The sequence goes on along the minus strand of OW386542.1, from coordinate 41,348,093 downwards.
GCTTAATTATCTCTCATCACCTTTTATTTTATATAATTAAAATCGAGGGGATAATTTATTTTTGTTTGTACTTTTAGTTGCAAGAAAGTGACTATGATGAGAAATCTCTCTCATTGTACGACTGTCAAGAGACATCGGAGCGTATGTGCGGTGATAATTTTAATACAGTGAAGAAAGGCCCCACCAAGGTGGTAATTTCTGCAATTGAGCCACCCCCCCAGTTTCAGGTAAAGCTTGTAGTTTCTTTTATATAATACTTATTTACGAGTATATGCGGGTTCTTGCTTGATTCAGAATGATTGTGTGTTATTCTAGGACAGTCCCATATTGAGCAAACACTCCCAGGCTGAGTGGGAATGTGGAAGTCTGAAGGAGGGGGAGGGAGGCAGGGGGAGAGGTGCGCGTTCGGTGTCGCGCCTGTCCTGCTCACACAGCTCGCTGGCCACGCCGGCGCAGTCGGATGATTCCAGCTTCATCACGCAGGCCATCTCGCACCACACGCTGTCGGCGGCCACCGACATTGCGGACATGTACAACGTGCCCTTCGACAGCGACATCTACGCCATCCCCATTGACATGGTCCGGCCGCGCCACCAGGCCAAGCGATCGCAGAGAAGCTACCGCAAGCGCGGCCGCAGCGTCTGCCAGCCCATCTGCAACCCCATCGAGCGACACATCTCCAAAGTTTCTAAAGGTTTTGCGCGGGTTTCCGATGTAGTGAACGACACGGATAATAAAAGACACAGTGTCCCTAGTACTTCCATGAACAAAAAGTGTATTTCAGCCGCGAGCATAGGTCAAGACCGAGAGCCCATGCACATGACTCTGCATGAAGTGAGAAAGTACCTGCACACGCTCTACTCCAGTTCCAGCGAGTCGGAAACTCAGGTCAACAGCTCCGTCGCCAAAGCTAAGACAAAGCTCAAGATCAACAGCAACGACAACAATAATAGCTTTAAGTACAAGTCCCTCGAGGGCAATTTGGATTCTGTATCTAAATTAAATGAAAATGACCCCCGTGATATTCGTAAGAGTAAGAAAAACAATTTCATAATTAACATAAAGAATAATAAGAAGACTAAGGAAGTGGTTTCTCCGAAGCTCTCCGCCGAGGAGACAAAGGAAGAGGGAGGCAAGAGGCTGAAGAAATCCCAGGCGAAGAGTCTGTCGTTAAACCTGAAGCAGACCCTGTGCAGCCTGCTGGGGCTAGGCCGGGGGCGTGAGCGAGCGGGGGGCGGGGCGGGGGGAAGTCGCGCTGCCAATCCGCCTCCCACCGCCACGGCCACACGCGCCCTGCCCCCGCTGCCCAGTACGCACGCACACCCCGAGGAGCCGCCCATCGACTTTGCCACCTCCATACAGAAAGTCAAAGATGTAAGTTCTTGCTTAAGTATTGAAAGTTTGTGTATTTAGTCATCTTGTCTCGCCCCTACCTCTCTTACTTAAAGTCATTTAATACGAGTTTAAAAGTCAAATGGTAAAGTATGACTTAGGATTCTTGATCAATCTTTACAACAATACTGAACATCACTTATTTGTTACTTCTATACATAGTTGGTTTGATGGACACTTGCGATTTAGCTGCGCATGTTTAATTAAAGTCAATGCAACATTGACTTTCAGAAAAATTCAACATATTTTAAGTTTATTTTACTTTCATGTGAGGAAAGGAAGGAATAAACTTGGTCTTAAAGAGATCCATGTTGTAGGACGGAGAGCACACAGAAGCCGAGCTGAACACAAGAACAATTCCTATAAACAACCAGTTGAGGAACCACAAGTCACAAAAAGTTTTTTTACACAATTGTGAACCTTTTGCCCAACTACCTAATTTAAGATGGATAAACCACACAAATTCACTCAACAAAAGGAACAAATGCGAAGCCTTTTTCATATAAAACTTAAATTGGGATTTGAGGCCTAAATACCCAACTAAACTTAATAATATTTTTTTTTATCAAAAGGTATACAGTTTGTCAAATAAGAGTAGAAAACATAGGAGAGCGCCACTGTTCTTCAAATGGCAATACTAAAAATATAACCATGGTGATAATCTAAAGCTTTGTAACCTACATTTTTATTAAAAATTAAAAAGGCATAAAAGTGAAAAAAATATTTTTTCATTGCAATATAGATACCCACTGATCTCAAAATTAGAATTGCATTTAGGTATATCATTATTATACCTTTGCAACTTTGTGTTAACATAATTAAGAATAACAATGTTGTAATAAAATATAAAGCACACTTTAGAAATAGCTCACATTTATTTAATACTAGCGTAAGTACGTAGCGTTGCCCGGGCTTTAGATCATGTCTCTAATTTTAGATCTGAATATATTTAACTCATTCGAATCTAAAAGTAGTGTAACTAAACTCACCATTAATGATTCTTCCTTTCTACCTACTGTTAAATTCAAATTTATGTTCAATTAAATGAAAGCCAATCACTTTGTTAAACACAATTTAATCAAATTTATGTCATTAAGTAGGTACCTTAACACCAATGCTTTTTCGATTTAATTTTTTTTTAAGAACAAAAAAATGCTTTTTTAAATGTGTATACAGTGTTCTGTATTTTCAGTGTCATTGCACTTTAAAAGAATATTTGACAGGTAAATTTGTGTTGCCAGCCTACAAATTTTGTAGTTCCATTTTTTCATATTTTCTACTCTTATTTGACAGACAACAGATATCTAGTATGGGTATGTGCTGTTTTATTTATTTCTGCTTTTGATTATGATATGTATGTCATTACAGAATTCAACTTTATATGATTTTAGAAACAACTTTTATTTTTTGTGCGTTCATTCTAAAATCATGAAAAATTGAATTCTTTAATGGCCTATATTTTATACGGTACAATATAAGTAAATAAAATAGCACATATCCGTACTAGTTATTTGCCCCAAAATACATACAAGTATAATTCACAAGTCTTCCATTTCTTCTACATTTCATTTCACTTAACAGGGATATTTGGGTGGTAAGATTGGGGCCATGGGGAGTTAATTTATCAAAGCAAGGAATGACTTAGCTTGCACGTCCCCTAGTGCATGCATAATACTCCAACGCCTTTGCTCTTCGTGTTGCAGTACGGCTGGTACTGGGGCCCCATCTCCGTGGAGGCGGCAGAGAAGATTCTGTCAGACGAGCCGGATGGTTCCTTCATTGTGCGCGACAGCAGCGACGACCATTATATCTTTACGCTCACATTCAAATTGAATGGCATGCGCCATGTGCGAATAGAACACGACCAGGGTATGCCTACCTCATTTTTATTATCATTATTCATAATTCATGTTTTATTCACTTTATGTCTAAAATGTGATTAATTAATTTGCCTTGGCGTAGATTCTCATACAAAATTGGTTGAATATGAAGTAATAAATTTATACGACCCATTTTTATTTTTGTTGTATGGTATTATAAAATTTGTTACTTCAAATTCATAAAACTTGGATGTCTATTGGCGTTTTCATCTGTTTCCCAATAAAGTATGTGCGTATGCTGCATTATTTTTGTCAGTGACTGTTTTTGCAATATGTAGATGCGTAATGTAATGTGGTAAGCTATGCAGTGATATTGTGGCGCGTGCGTTAATCCTCGGTCAGTTTTTCACTATAATAATTAGTTTGGTGTTTGGTGTAGCCGTCAAGGATACTGAGATCTTTTAAACTTAATACATTTGTGTCTATCAATATTAATGGGGTTTTATTAGATTTTTAAATAACTGCTTTCATTGTGTTTTAAATAACTCTTTTTATTAACTTTTAAATAACTTTTTAGTTTTAAATAACTCTTGTTATTAAGTTTTAAATAACTTTTTGTGTTTTAAATAACCCTTAAGTATTAAATAACTTTTTTAGTTTTAAATAACTCTTTTTATTAAGTTTTAATTGACTTTATTTGAGTTTTAAATAACTTTTTTTTATAATGTTTTAAATGACTTTATTTGATATATCATTTAATAAGAAGATAACAATAATAATCTAAACAAACATGAAAGAGAACAAGACACAGAAAAACAGTATTTTCTATTTTTCTGTGTCTTGTTCTCTTTCATATTTTCGTTCAGATTATTATATTAAATTTATGGGAATAACCTTCAAAAGTTATAAAAAGAGAGTTTTTCTTATATAAAATTGGACTTTGTTTGAGTTTTTTTTTAAGCCATTTCTGAAATATCGTTTTGTTTTATGGTTTACTGAGTCGTGTTGCACGCTCCTTCTTTAATCAATCTTCAGATGGTTTTGCAATATGCGTTAGATCATAATATATTATATAAAGACAATTTTGCTGTTCTTCCTATTTGAATCATAAGCGAGTGTTCTGTTTACAGGAAACTTCTGCTTTGGCAGCTGTACGATGTTCAAGGCGCACACGATCGTGGAGTTCATAGAGAACGCGGTGGAGACGTCGCGCAGTGGTCGCTACCTGTTCTTCCTGAATCTGCGGCCCGTGTTGGGGCCCATGCGCGTGCAGCTGCTCTACCCCGTGTCGCGCTTCAAGAGAGTGCAGAGCCTGCAACACATGTGCAGGTAACACACATCAATTTAAAATTTAGATAACCCGAACTGACTCATAACAATCCTGAGCATACTGAATTTCCAGCCTGTAGGCTCAGAGTGTCGACTTATTACATAGACTTTCCTAAACACCGTTCTTTAATGTATCGTATAAAAGAAAATGATATAGGAAACACCGTGAAATAAGGAATGTCCACTAGGGGGTTCTTTTGTCATCCAAATAAATTCATTTGTGGAACATTGTTCAACGTTTAGGTTTTCAAAGAATCCGTACAACCTCGATAGTCCAGTCAAAAACAACACCAGAACTAACCCTTGAATTGAATTTAACTGTCGACTCTTGCATGGTCTTCTCTTACCCACAATAATGTCCCGCCTCGCTCCGTAGGTTTGTGATCCTGAAGACCGTGCGCCGGGACCTGATTGGGGACTTGCCGCTGCCGCGCCGCCTCCTCGATTACCTCAGCACGCCGCACTACTACTCGGAGATCCTGGCCGAGAGTTAGGACTCCCGCCCGGCGTATTAATCTACAGGGTCTCCATAGCAACCAGTCTCCACCATATTATTATTCTCTACGCTTTATGACCGCTTTTAAACTCTTTATATTCAACCTTTGACTAAACCTACGAAATCTCAAACTGCCCACTCTGCGTTTAATTTGTTGAAGATGTATATTTCACACTCGTATATATTTCTGTAAACCAGCAGCGCAACTAAGTATTAAGTTTGTTAGGCATCATCTTTTAAGGATTATTTATTTATTATTGTTTTTCTGTGTAAATTATTTATTATGTTTATGTTAAATTATTCAGATGACACAAGTGCAATTATTTATGTACCTTTAGATCAGTCAGAAGTTTGAAGTCGGTGCAGAATGTATTGTTGAAGGGAAGTATTAGAAATCGTCTCTAATTTTGTATGTATGTATTATATTATAGAGTCGCAATAATAATCTTAAAATAGTTATTGGCAACAAATAATATTGTGATTGATGGGGGGTATTGTGATATTTGTAGCGCACGATACAGTATTAGAGGGACTAGCGTTCACTTTCTACAAGCACAACACACGTCCAATTAGCAGCTCGGGGAAGGCTTTACATATTATCAGGGACGTATTCAAGGAAAGTACAGTTGATCTTCGACATAACTATTTGATTTTCCAATTCAATTATTAATAAACCTCTTGACGTTTTTATTGCTATTTTGATAATGTTGTCCATGTACAACACTCCACACCTGCAATTCATGAGTGTCCTTGTCTTATAATTTCCACACTGTGCGTCATTTTGTATGTATAGCAAATAAAAAATAATTTTAATTATCTGGAATTCTCTCTTAACTTATGAATTAAAAATCTACTCTTTTGCAAATGGCGCTAATTTAATTATTTTAGGAAAAAGCACATGGATTGAATCACCCATACAATTGAGTTTGAATCGAGTTTGTTTATGAACAAAACTATATATTTATATCACATATGTACGGGCGCAAACAATTTTCATCTTAATATTTTAAGGCATAACTTGCACAAAGTGCTTTTTCGTAAAAATAATTAAAATGGCGCCATCTGTGAAGGAGTAAATTTTGAATACTATTAAGGATGGGTTGTTTCAAAAAATTTGATGGATTCATCAAATATTTGAAGTTGATTTTCACGTTCTGTGTAGGTTCTATTCAAGTTCTGTTATTATATCGTTATAGGACAGCTGCTTCACAAAACTGAAATAGTCACAGAACAAGAATAAAACTTACACAGAACGTGAAAATTATCAAATATTTGATGAATCCATCAAATTTTTTGAAACAACCCGTCCTAAGTATCACCTTAATATCAAGCGTACCAAGCTTGTGAGCTGTTGAACTTACAAATTATGTTAATTTATACTTAAATGTATAATTAATACGCACAGAGTATAAAGGCAAAGGAATAATTTTATGTAATTTCCAGGTAAACCTTCTTAAAAATATTTTATTGTTTCATACTTTATAACAATTATTGATCTCTTCTAGAAGATATGTTTTAAATGGAGTGCGTTGACAAGAAAAATAGTACAAGTAAATAATTGTAAAATTTAAATTAGCTTTAATTACGATGGCCCTTGTAAAGGGCGAGCTGGCCCCACTGTTGCACAGGGCCTTAAAGTTCTAAATTTGTAAATGCCTAGAGCCACGAGGCCATTTGCCAGTTGGTCTGTTACCTTAGATTTGTTAGTGCAAAACACCACATCATTTATCTTAAAATGTATTTCTTGTCATTCAATGCAATTATTTTAAAATATTATATCTGTTAAAATGTCATCTTGTACTTAAAATATTAAAGAAATTTCTATTTTGCAAAGCGTTTAGATTAGCTGCAATGATATCATTTTGTAATTGAGTGTGATGTCACTCCGGAACTGGGACTTAAGTACGTGGAAAAAATATTTGACTTGATTTGACATATTTCAACCTCCTTGGATATAAATAACTGTAATTCTTCTAAATCTTTGTCTTTAAAAGATACCAAAGTTTACATTATTAAATTGGTGCGAGTAATCTCCCCAAATAGATTTTCAAGTTGCGTGCTTTGATGTATAAATAAAATCATTTTCTAAATATTTTTGAACAAAAAGGAGTTTAGATGCATTTTTGGTTTAAGGCACCAGACCACTATGAAAAAGAAAATTTTGTAATTTTTTAATTTAATTTTCTGCAAGATGCTTTTGTTAAAAATGCTCTCACCAAATGTTTTAAAGAAATTCATAAAATTGACGGAGATTCAGCATTTTACGTGAATTATCCTTCAACAAAACTTTGAATGCGTTTTTCTCGAAATTACTTTTTTCAACCTACCAAGCGATTCTATATCTTTTGTGAAATCGAGATAGATCTTGGGTGAGATCTATCAAATTTGTGTGATTTTCTTTGGCTGTTATTTGCTTTTTCTGTGGGCCGATGTCAGAATTTCAGCTAAGAGCTTTCACATATTTGAGTTTAGGTTGTTTTAAACACGAATTCCTGCAAGTATGCATGATTATTTATTCATTTAACAGCCATAGAAAATCACACAAATCTGACAAGAGATTTCGCCTGATATCTGTCTTGATTGAGATAATATCGGGTGAGATTTATTTTTTATTTTTCTGATGAACCGTATGGCTTAATCGCTGTCAACCACCGAGCAGCAATTTCGTCGGAGTGTCCTGTTAAAAGCGGCGTACACCGCAAACCATACTTTAGATTCGTGTACAAAAATTTGTATACAGTCTTCTGTATGTATGTATTGACTATGAGTTTTAATAAAAAAATTCATTTCATCGTTTGCTTGAAAAAATTACGAAAAACACGCCCTTATACCGTCCACGTACCGTGGTCTGCTCCCTTAAAGCATTTTAAAACTGAATAAGTGTTTCTATTCAATATTAGAATTATTGTGTTCTACATATCTCCAAAAACTGTACAGAAGCAAGCTTAGGGATGATTCTGTTGTAGCTTTGTCATAAACTAATAGTTCTGCTAAAAGTTTGTTTCTAATTTTCTCTTTTTTATTAAATCAAAATCATAATTTCTACCTAGCTACTTAACTATAAATCATGTATTTTATTTCAAACAAGTAATTATTCAATTTGTCCAAAGAAAAGTCACATCTCGAAAGATGAAAAGTTAAATTGCACAGTTAAAACATGACTTCACTACCCTCGCTCAATTATCCAGAAAAATTGACTTTTTAAGTTAGATTCCACTTCTAATTGATGCGTTGCGAATGAGAACGCGCTACCAGCATTTATCTTTCTTCCCTCATTTGATCCGGGCCTCTCAACACCCGCATTAACAAATGCCTTCTGAAAGCCCATTCCTTAACTTGCCACGCAATGTCATCCAACATTGTGGTGATTTAGTTTCTCTAAGCCCTTATTCCACAGGGATACAAGTATCTGACGCTCATATTTTGTACACACGTCGCAAATAACTTGTCACACATTTCGTTACAGAAATCGCAAAACCCGCGTTGCCAACAATCATTGTTTAATTCTCAAAACATCTAGAAAGCTTTTAAAACCTCACTCACAATCAAAGAGTTGCTGTTGTGTCATTTTTATATTTTGTCATTCTTTGTTGACTGTTTTGTTCCTAGCATTGATTAGCACACGCATTGTTACAAAATGTCAGACACAAGTGACGCCATGTTAAAATTTTGACGACTTGAGTGGTAAAATCTCATCCAACTGATTACGACTTCACTGACGAGTTTACAAAATTTTGGCAATGCTTGTTTGTATGCTGATGTATGGCGGTAGATTTGAGAGATACTTTTGTATCCCGGTGGAAGAAGGGCCTTCTTGTACACAGTAGACAGGGTGCTCTCTTGAGGTGTTACAATACAAAACTTTAAAAAATTCTAAATTCTTCATTGTTTATGGATATGTATTTTCAGACAAAGCTGTGAAAGCAGTGGGACGTGTTGTTTGTTGTTTATTGATACGATGGAAATTATGAAAGGTATTATTGATATTGAAGGTGTGGGATTGATAGTTTGTAACTAAGTTATCTGTAGACTCCATCCCACACGCGCCACTCGGAACTGTTTTCCGTGTTAGGCAGTTATCTAACCAGGGAGTTGTGTATCTTCTGCTATTTTTAATAAACTAAGATCTCAGTTGTGATCTTGTACTTGTACTGCATTGTGCGTATTATAACTTAACTTGTATTTTGTTTTTCTGCCAAACCAATATCTTTATATGTATAATAGTCCAATGGTAACACGAAACATAGCATAGGTTTATCAAATGTAGAATGATTTTATTGTTAAGTGATCTAGTTATTAAACATTATTTGATTTACGCTATTTTTCCCCCAGCGAGTAATTATATTTAGATTGTTGAAAGGATTTTACTTAATAAATACTAATCCTTCAATATTCTTTTTGTAAAATTTTGTAAAAAATTGTTTGTTTATGTTTTGTAAGTCGCAGGAAAGAACAAGAACTTTTAGAGAGAAGAAACGGTGCCGACCCAAGACAGTGCCGTCAAGACCAGCTGCTAAATAAATAACTTTTCTATATTGCTTTGAGTTTGATGCGCTGGTGTTTTGCTAAGTATTTATAGATTTTTTTTAGCTAGCACTGGGCGCAGTAATGTTTAATTCCAAAATGGAACTCTAAACCAAAATATGTACAAATTACTTCTCAATTTTTCTACTCAGTGATATAAATAAAATGATTACTAGTTCATGTAGAGAGGTAGGATGAAGTGAAACTATCAATTAATAGAAAAGTAATGTAAACAGTGAAACCCGCACACGAGCTTTTCTTTTGTTTTTGTTTTTTTTTCAGTTTTTGAAATTCCAACAAACATAGAAATTACCAAAAAATAATGTTTTTTGTATTTTTTTTTTATTTTTCAATGATTTATTTTTGAGGTTTTATGCCGAGTTGCGCTACTTCCTTCTTTGATAGCTTTACACTGTCCGATGTGTAATGAATTGTGGTGAAGTGTGTGCTATGTTTGTAAATACGAAATGAATTACAATTTTGGTGTAGCCGAATCCATGCGTGTAAACTAGGCACAGAAAACCATTTTAAATCATAATGTAAATCCAGCTCTGGAGGCTGGCAATACCGGTATTGCATCTAAATACATTAGAACACACTTCACCACAATTCATTACACATCTGCCCTAATGTCCAAAACATTGGCTAAAGAAGGATGTAATAACATCCCAAAAATAAATCACAAAAATCCTCATGGCCGTGAAAATCTAAAATCATATATTTCCCAAATCAATTATTTTTACTGCTGCTTTCCAATGGTATTACGAACCTATAGACAAGTTGTAGAATCTCAAAAGTGGCAAGTGAAATATGCGGTAACTGTCTTACTTTCATTTATTGCTATACGCATTACACTTTCAAAATGGCCTTGTGTGTGAGTCAAGTCAAAGAGTAACATTTCATTCATAAATAATCCAAATTACTTCTTATTATAGGAAGACTTTATGCGCCATTGGAGAAAGTAAGTTAGTGAACATAGCAACACATAAGTAGAAAGAATTGCCACATCAAGAAATCCGTGTCGTCAGATGATGTTGACATTTTCGAGTATAAACCACAACTGTGCGTCTGGTGTGCGTGTACGCGATACGTATACTCCAAGTAAAAATGTAGCATGCATATTGTGACAACGTAAATGTTGCGTGCATGTAGTGTGTGGCTCCAGTGTGCGGCTACGCTAAGTGTGTTTGTTGCCACATTTCATTTTAATTTTGTGAGACTACAACATGTCTAGATGTATTGTATATATTGACATTGCTGATTCCCTAACAAGAAGTTTTACAAATTTTGTAGCGAAATTAACACTATCGAAAACTATTGTCCAACTTTTCCTCAAGGCCTCCTGTGAGGTGTTAATTTAAAAAAAAAACTGATATAAAAAAGGTCCAATTTCACCACCAAAGATATTGAAATATAAGGAGATATGCTATGATGTCCGCCCGACTGTCGCCGGAACTACTACCTAATAGGAATATTTTGAATATAGAATTTAGTTGATTTTTCAAAGTTGTGCAGTAGTATTGGTTAACAATATAGTTTGAATACGGAAAGAATTCGATCATTTAGTTCAGTGGTCCCCAACCCCCGGTCCGCGGACTGGTACCGGTCAGTGGATCAAATGGTACCGGGCCGCCCAAGGCCCTACTTAAAGATCAAAATCATTCCCAATAAAAAATCAGTTGAGAACCTGTTCAAGGTCAACCTCAACCTTGTCAAGTTGCCGATGACACAATTCCTTCGAAGTAAAAAACACGACTGGGCTTCCATCTTGCACACTCGCATTTATAACGTAAAGAGCTCCAGTGAGATGCATCGACGTGAGTCAACACTCTTATATTCTGCTTGCCCAAATGCAAGTGGAATCGTTTTATTGAAAATATGGAACATAGGTACTAATACTCATTTGATTGTATTTTAATAAATTTGTAAATAAATAAGAGGCCATCCATAAATTACGTCACACGAATTTCATGACTTTTTGACCCCCCCCCCCTGTCACATTTGTGAGACCCCTCCCCCCTAGAATTTCATGATTTTTTGACCCCCCCCCCATACCCCTTGTCACACTTCTCTACTCCCCTCCCTCCCCCCTTAAGGTGTGACGTAATTTATGGATGGCCCCTAATGAAGGATTAACCAAAATCTGAATCCTGCACTTACCACATTTTAAGAGATATTTATATTCTTGAGGCGATATGTACATATACATTTTAGGAGACGAAATCATGTGTAATATAAAAACAATCTAAAATATAAATAATCAACGCGCCCCCCCTCTATGGGCCGCGGTTTTATTATCAAACGTTGACCGGTACGCGGCGATAAAAAGGTTGGAGATCACTGATTTAGCTGATTTTTGCAATAGTATTGGTTAAAAATATCGGCAACACCAGGAAGCACAGTCGCATCCAGTAAAAACTGCCGATAGCCCTTATATTTCAATATCTTTGTTTCATGCCTTTTGTTTGCCACAGAGCATTAAGTTTCCAGGATCGTTTGAAAAATGTTGAAAGAGAGTTTCGCTGTAATTGTAAGAATGTATTAATGGTCACTTTGAAAATGTGTAATAATGAATGTTGTATATACAGACTAACCTGCCTTTAACATTGAAGGAATCATTTGGCTAAGGAGTTGTACTGTGTATTCGTATTGCTGTGATTTACATTAATAATGTTGGCCGAGATGGCAGTCATTACCTGTTTCCTTGTATACCTAATGTATTATGTAATGTCAATAAGCCAGCAATGTAAGTGTACAAATAGTCATATGTACATAATGTAATTCTACTGGTGTATCACTAAAGATTCCCATCTAACATACATTATATTCATAAAGCATGATATTCAAAATTTGTCACATTGTATTAATATGTAAATTTAAGACATCGCGATTACATGTATTGAACGCTTCTGTATAATGAGTTGGCTCAGTTGTTTTGCAGGAATTCATGTGTGACATAGTCATCAAACGAACAATCAGCGCCATTTTGTTTTTTTGACAGTTGAAAAAACTGTTATGTATAAAGAAACTGTATGAAGGACAAGGTGAGAATCGTTTGAGCCATTCTCATTTTTGACGTAACCCGAAATACGCCTAGCCACTCGGAATAATTTGTATTAAATTATCATTGGCATTAAAGTGTCATTTTTTGCCGCGATTTGAACTGTCAAACTCCCCGCGTGGTAGGTAGCGAAAAACATTGAAAAATCTATCAATTTATCAAATAAACGCAAGCAATGTTGTTTTTATGCATAGTTTATTGTTTGAGGAATGTGTTTCGGTAATACGATAGCACAAAATAAACCCACAAAATATTACGTCAAAGTCAAAACTTTGCAAAATTTACGTGGTTTCCTCCTTGGCCTTTGACGGGTTAAAAGCTGAAAAATGGAATTGAAATTTAAACAAGCTGTTTCAGTTTATAAAAATCAGTGTACAATTCACACACGGTAGAAGTGAAACCTTCAGAAAACTAAAATAGACAATAGTGGGGAGACTACAAAGCACAAAGGAGACTGATTATACCTCATTCTCTCGCAGACTAAATCCTACAGATTTGTGTGTTTCTCTCTTTGTTGTCATTATTTTTCATTTCATCGAGTTTCAAATCACAACGGTGCTGAAGAAGTTTTCACTTTAAATAACAAAATGGCATTGAATAGCCTTTTGATGACAATGTTATATTTGAATTCCTGCAAAATAAATGGGCCTGAATTTGATTTTCATTTATGATTAAAAAAAAGTTAATTTGTGTGGCAGAGCTATGCTTACGGCGTAACTCATATCTCTGACACTAGATGTCACCGGTAGTATGCAATAGAGGCTTCCACCTCATTGGCTGCCGTTAGTTCTATTATTCACGTCTGGCTATTAATATTCTAGTTCATAATATTAAAATACATATCATACTATGAAAGTGCAATAAGTATGAGACGCACTGATTTGTTATTATTTACGGAGAATTGGGTAATATTCACTATTTTACTAAGTATGTCTGCACTTCAAGCCATCGACTTGCACCTCCATTTGCTTTTCCCCTCGGCTGTACAATCTATAAAAGTTTCACTGAAATTAAACTCTGCATCTTCACCATTTCAAATAATTTGTTTATTTGCTGTCCACAACTCGGTACATAAAAATCATAGGTAAAAATTACACAAAACATGGCCTGATATATATATTGTGGGTATTTTCTGTTTTGAGAAAAGAATCATTTAAGTTTTTACCACCTTATCACATTCAATTATTGCATTTTGGGAATTAAATATATTGATGAGTGTTCGTTTGAATTTTAAATACAAATAATCATAAACAATAAAACACTTATTTCCTTAAAAACTTAATTTTTTTTGGACCCTAACCGGTTTCAGCTTGTAGCCCTCTTCAGACTGGTACAAATAATTCTTAATCTATAGTTTATATACATAACATATGGGGGAGAGGGAGGGGGTTAGTCTACAAAGATTTTATTCAATTTATATTTGTTGCCATGTCATCTTTGACGATTGGATTTTTAGATATTTAGCTATTAGCAGCAGGCAAAATTATCTTAGATTTATGGATTATTATGTTGTCTACTGCTAATTAATTAATCTCCCTCTCTCTCCCCCATACGTTATGTACATAAACTGTAGATTAAGAATTATTTATTTTCATTTTGAATATTTTCTACCTAAATTTAAAAAAATCATGCCTCCGAATTTTAATACGGAGACATATAACTGATTATAGTTCTATGTAGCCAATGAATTCACCTGTCTTTCGTCGATTATCATATATTCGTAGGATTTATAAAAAAAATATTACAAAATCGTTAACTTCTACTTAATTACTTAGTAGTAAGGGAAAATTTGCCAAAATTGGCAGCAAAGCAATCCGAGGTATTTTAAATAGTGCCGTATTGTGGCAAAAAGCGTTCCAGTGGATAACAAGCTAAAATCAGTTAGGTCAACAATAAATTAAGTGGAAATTAGTTTTAAATGTGTTTTATCATATTATAATGGAATTGCATTATGAATTGTCAGTATAAAAAAAATAAATATTGACAAATACGAACATGTAATCAATTTTTAATTTTATTCCCAAAATGGTACCAATTAGTACACTAAAAAAACACTAAGTTACCAAGTGCTTTTTGTCTGTCATGTACTGGTTTCAAATTGAGTGCTTCACTTTCTTTAGAATGCATTACACATTTACATTACATCTGTTAAAAAAAAATAATATTACAAACAAAAGCAAAAAACTCAATAAAATTTATTGTTATTACAAAATAAAATTGAATGTTACGTTAAGTTAAAGATGAAGTTAATTAAGTTGAGTTAAAGTTTTCTTTCAAATTTTCGACTTAACGTTTTTTGCCACTACGCCCACAATATCTGTTTACACAAACCTATTGGACCCTAATAATATTATGTTCTGTTCTTCACCCGTTGAGATAACCCTCCCTAAACAGTGCAAATTAGTAATTACACTAATGTATGTATTCACAGCTTTTGCTTTATTTGGCTATCACACATCTCTAAGCACAAAATATAACATGTATTGTCTGCTTTCTGCAAAAAGTTTGCAACAATTTTTTTTAGCACACCAAACTTATGTTAAACTTTCACAAGTCTTGTGTGATACATGAAATTTATTAAACACAAAAATTAAAATAAATATCCCTTTTCGAAATAACTTAAAACATTCATAAAGTCACGATTTTTATGCCCAGAATAAGAACCAAAGATTATGTTATAAACATTGATCAATTCAGGTTCATTAACAAAAATACAAGTGTTTCGGTATGCTAGTAAATTTTACAAGTTCACATGTAATATCACTTCATTCAAGAGTGTCTGCATCACTGGGTTTTAGTCTATGTCACTTGTACGATATGGTAGTCGCACACACTTTCATAATACGAGAGCACTCTACTGTAAATCGCACTTCGCGGTGACCCAATTCCCAAAGTACGTGGTCCTGAGGGGGAACTTCCACGGTCTGTGGTCGTTTGGCAGCTAACTGCTAGTAAACGCTCTGTAGCTCCGGGAGAACTGAATTTTTTCTCCTAAAGTCAGCCCTTTTGTAGGAGCCTGTACGCGATGGGCCGTGGCATAGGGGAGCCTTTCGCCGTAGGTTACGCTTTTTTGGTGGTATGGTTTTGGGTCATTGTTCATACTCGTATCAATGTGATTAAAATTTTAAATGCGAGAGTAGATGCAGACCTTGGGTAAACTAACTGAAGCACTGTAAAGGGGAGGTTATATATATTTCCAAGACAATCTGTACCTACCTGTATTTATTCTTATAGGTATTTAACCTTCTTGTTATCACGTCAGCGGTAGATATTAGTAAACAGCGGCTACTTGAATCTCACTCTAATGTTTATACAACATGTACTTTCTAATAGTTGCATCCATCCAGATATTATTATAACACTAGTTAAGAATGTATTTTCTGTATAATAGTAATATATTATAATCCCTAATGTAATAACTAATTTAATTATTAATGCGTTATTTCACGGAAAAGCATAAATTTTAGTCTCCAAGGAAATAATATTTATTGTCTTTGAGATGTTTTGTTTTGATTATCTTTTAATTCAAATATAGAATCAATCAATTTGAAGCCAATTAAATGTGCACTTTTATAATTACCGTGGATATTCACGGTTACGGTACCGTGATGGTAAAAAAGGCAATAAACATACGTTCCTCATCGCTATAATGCTGCAGCTCTTTCAAAAGATGAGATACACATGTATAAAGTCATCTCTCTCTTACACCGCACCATGCCGTCTCCGTAGACTCCTATCTATATTTCTAGTTGTGACGATAATTTTGAAAGTATGGAATATTGTTACAAGAATAATATTGAAGTGTAAACGAATTCCAAAAATTTAAAATGTCAATTCGCTGATGGTTTTCCTTTTGTTCTTAACCACTTGGACCTATAAGCTTTTTTTCACGATAATATAAATTACCGGACGTAAGAATGACGTATGAGGCATACCTGACTCATTAAACATATATTGCTGCAGCTCTTTCTTACACACTAAATGACAACAGTAAAAAATGAGACAAACATAGACTGTATATCTACACCCCACCAAAGGGAACATACAATCATTATCATACATCTCCCTCACGCGTATAAAGAAAATGAAATATAATTCCCATCGTAAAAAAGTAAGATTTTGGAAGAAACAGTCGCACATATTTTGTGTGTCTCACCATTATTCAATATGTAAGAAAGAGCTGCAGCATTACAGCGATAAGGATCGTTTATTGCCTTTTTTTGCCTTTGTTTTCGTCGTGGTAATTGTAAAAGCGCAAATTGAGTTAATAAGTAAATTTATAAAACATTTACGGGCTTTTTAAGATATCATCCATAATGCCTTAAGCCTTCCGTCTCGTCGAACGTACAAAAAAAGCTGGCATCGAATCGAGAATTGTACTTACTGTATTACCTTGCCCACGAAAGCAATGTGATTATTAATATTGGCCGATGAATTAATTTTGTGCAAAACCCATTCCAAGTATTTACCCGGGACTGGCTTTGAAGACTCACGCTGCTTATGTTGGTCACACTGCTATCCGCCAGTGGTTCTTTAATTTTGTCTTTTTTTATTTTTAAGGAAATGTCTTTATGATTAGATTTGTAACCAAAACTATGAATATTTATGCATACATATTTATAAAAAATGTAGTTTCCAATAAATAAAACCTACCTACAAGGATTAACTGTAAAATGAAAAATATTTCTGTAGTTTTTCTCATCCTACATTGTATTCCTTCCACTAATGTCCCTTCCAAAGCTTGTGAGCACAGTGAGTATTTGCAGACAATAGTCAAACTGTTACTATTCAATGGAACAAACTCTTTATCTTCTTATACGTGGAGAGAAATAATATCAAAAGAAATGAGAATTTCTTTAAAACTTTTTTATTTTTACACCAACATTTTGTCGCCTTTAAAGGGTTTGCCATTAGAGTGCATGCACTTGTCCAACCTTTTTTTCCACTGTTCAAAACAATTTTTAAACCCACAATTGGAATGTCTTTTATGGCCTCCAGCGATTTTTGTTTCACTTCTTCAACAGTATGAAAACATTTCCCTTTCAAGTACCTTTTCATCCTAGGGAGCAGAAAGAAGTCACAGGGAGACAGGTCGGGTGAATTGGGCGGGTGAACAATTTGGGTCATTCTATACTTGCTTAAATACTTCTTCACAGGCAACGCGGTGTGAGCAGGTGCGTTATCCTGGTTGAAGAACCAGTCCCCTGTGCGCCAAGGATTGGACCTTTTTCGATGACTTTTCGTATTGGTTTACAATGTAGTTTGAATACGGAAAGAATTCGTTCATTTAATTGATTATTTAATCATTCGTTCATTTTTTTAAAGTGTGCAATAGTATTGGTTAAAAATATCAGCGACACCAGGAAGCACAGTTCCACCCAGTAAAAACTGCCGATAGCCCATCTTCTTAAATTTCAATATCTTTGGCATGTATATGTATATATCCTCGCAGAATTATTGAATTTTTCAGAATACATAATCCACAAACCTTACCACTGCCAGGAGATCATAAAAATGTTAAGCTCTTCAATCTGTGACATTTTTTGTTAGTGTCGAAAAAATCTGTGCTTTTTGGTGCAAATCACAAACAGGGATCAGTGCCATCTTTCGGTAATTCTATTAAATCAAAAAAATGTATAAATTTTCTATAACCCTTAATAATTAAGGATTATATGTATTATATAAAAGGTCTCCCTCAGTCCGCCACGCAGCAGGTGGGCAGACGCATCCGCCGCCAAGAACTAGACAAACCTCGCCCCATGCACCCCTGCTAAATCACCAAACGTAGCGAAGCACTTGCGCCGACCTATGACAGGGGTGTTGGTTATCTAATAAATGGTTCCAGGGGCAGCATACCCAGCGTACCTGTAGGCCTCCCAAATTGAAATTATTTATTGGATAGTTGGGGACGACTCAAGTGTGTTGTGCGCCCCATGAGTAGGAACCCTGCTATGTATTGAATGGTTTGCAATGGCAAACATATTTAACATTTTTTCATACAAATACTTCAAGGAACAGGTGTGGCAAGTATGTATTTAAACAATAATAATATATTTTAATGTTTTATTCTTTCAAAACAAGATAGAAGCTGATTACAGATATTTTTTTATTTAAAAGATACACAAATGGAGAACTATCAAAATTACAGTTTTTTTTTTGCTTGTTTTTGGGTAACACAGAAGAAGTATTATTGATGTTAGTAAATATAAACACATCTAACATTATTTGTACACTATAGTGAATAAAATACAAGTTTATGAATTAAAGCCATAATTTGAAAGCAAACGATAAACTTAATCATTTGTGATGTGAAGGATTATTTAATATTATGTATGTGAATTTCGTTTAATTTATTTTGAGGACAATAACTTTAATTTTTAAAAATTATTTCTATCACTCAAGAGACAATAAATAAAAATTATAATATCATGAATTTTGACTTTTCGCTGAACAATAAATGCTCACATATTTAATAAACAATTGATAAATAATTGAATCTTTTGTTATGTGAAAGTGTTCTGGGAATTTTAGATTGGTATTTTAAGGACAGTATTTTTTTTCCAAATATTTTAATTGTCGTTCTGCTTTGACAGACGACAATAATTAAAAATTAAAACAAGAGTACCATAGCTTCTTGTTAAAGAATAAAATAAATAAAATATTCTTAATTTGTTAGCAAATGATTAATTGAAGTAATTTTTCCATGTATTTTAACACCTCAGGCCCTTGGCCTATTTTGTTGGAAGATCAAAATATTTCCGCTTGGCAATAAAATCAAAATAAATGGAATATTTTTTAAGGCATCTGAAAACTAAAAACTGTTTTATAAATCGAAATAAACATATATTCCTTGAAATATAAAAATTTTATTTAAAATTTTATTAAAAATTTTATAAATTTTTTTTGAATTTTTTGAAATATAAATGCAAACAGAAAGTTTTAAAAATGACTCATCTTACTTTGTTTCTAACTAAAATTACTGATAATGAAAAAAATAAATAAAAACACACCCAGATTTTATTAGGCAAACATATTATAAATGTTATCGTCAACTTACTTTTTTATCATTTAATATAAAAATATTTAATAAAAAATATCCAAAGTTTAATTTTTTTTTCAAATTTGGGTTGGAAACTTTGGTTTCATAAAGGTTTACATTTTAAATATTTTGCGGTTCGCTTTTAGATTTGAATATAAAGCATGGTGTTTTCTCTTTCTAACACCGTTTAGATCATATTTCTAGCCACGATAATAATGATTTCTGTAAGACCCATGTGAGTTGTTCCGAAAACCAAACAAGCTAGCCTGAGGGATTAACCACTCCGACCCGTAAGCATGTTTACACGACAGAATAAGTGTTTTTTACATAATCCGTGATTTTAATACCGTTTTCACATACAAACATCACGCGAGTCATTTTTACAATTTTCTAATGTTTGCATCCTAAATTTTAATATTTACAAATGTTAATATTTATTTGTGATATAACAATTTGAAAGCTTATTTCAAAACTTTCTAATCTTTCAAAAACAGTGTTTAGTATTCAGCTACGTTCAGAAATGTTTAATTTATGGAGCTTTTTTGCGAAGCGGAAATAAAAGAAAGTTTTTTTGTTATCTGACAGTTTGTTTAAGACAAAAAACTTGCAATCGCAAAATACCTGAGTGGTTAAATACAGTGGGCTATTTCAAGGAAAATGAATCAATTAAAAAATATCATGCATTTCACTCTCAACTAATGAATGCATGTATTGGGAATTATAACTTCTTGCTTAAGAATGTGCAGCTTCAATGTGTAATAATAAATATGAACTAAAAGTTAAATGTTAAAATCTAAGGATACAGTAAAAAAAATAAAAATAATGTTAAAATAAAGCTAAATTATAAATTAGTTTATGCACCTCGTTAAACAAATAATTGTAAAAAAAGTACTAACAGAATACTACCGCCTAAACAGTAAGCAACGGACACAATACATTATATTTTACAATGTCGATATAAAATTTGTCTAAGTTGTTATTGCTATGTATATTCAAAACTCTCAGCTCAAATCTAACAAGATTCATTATAAAAATAGTTGACAACACAAAACAGATATGAAACGAATTCATTAGATAGTTTTTACAGTAACTTGATAACAATAATGCTTGATTGGGATGGACACCCTGAGCAATCTTGGGGATCACCCGGTTCACACCGAGCCTCCCTAATATCTCCTTCAACCTCTACTTCACCTGCCTCGTCTCTTGAGATTCTTCAACCTTCTAATATCTTCCTCTCCTAAACCAATATTGCATTCCTTAACTTGACCCACATTGCTATTCGCACACATCTTATGATTTCATAAAAACTGAATCTTTGTACAAACTATTTATTTACAGTCGATACAATCTTTAAAAATAATTAAACACACATAAAAAGAGTACAAAAAAATACTAGTGTTAAAAAATAATAATACAAAGTATATGCTACTGGAATTTCATTACAAATAAGAGGTAGACTAAAATCGGTAAGTGTACTATTGACAAGATTAGATGTTCTTAGCTAAAAGTTTGGGAATATTACGGTACTTTAAGGAAAGACACCCACGTGTTGTTCGTCAAATAAGAGTAGAAAATATTTTAAAAAAAACTACAAAATTTGTATGCTGGCAACACCAATTTACCTGTCAAATATTCTTTTAAAGTGCAACGACACTGAAAATCACATTTAAAAAAACATTTTTTTGTTCTTAAAAAAAAAATTAAATCGAAGAAGCACTGCTATTAAGGTACCTACTTAATGACAAAAATTTGATTAAATTGTGTTTTACAAAGTGATTGGCTTTCATTTAATTTAATATAAGTTTGAATTTAACAGTAGGTAGAAAGGAAGAATCATTAATGGTGAGTTTAGTTACACTACTTTTAGATCTGAATGATTTAAATATATTCAGATCTAAATTTAGAGACATGATCTAAAGCCCGGGCAACGCTAGGTACTTAAGCTGATATGAAATAAATGTGAGCAATTTCTAAAGTGTGCTTCATATTTTATTACAACATTGTTATTCTTCATTATGTTAACACAAAATTGCAAAGGTATAATAATAATAATAATATACCTATATGCAATACTAATTTTGAGATCAGTGGGTATCGATATTGCATTGAAAATTTTTTTTTTCACTTTTGTGCATTTTTAATTTTTAATAAAAATGTAGGTTACACAGTTTTAGATTACCACCACGATTATATTTTTAGTATTGCCATTTGAACAATAGTGCGCTCTCCTATGTTTTCTACTCTTATTTGACAAATTGTATGCTATTCATGAAGACAACCCTACAAGTTGTATCAATGGCCTGACTGTTAATATGTATTGCAATAGGTACCATTGTCGATTACAGTGAAACCCTCTTAAGAAGTTTTGTGGCTTAAGAAGTTTTGTTTTTTCGGTTCCTCGGCCCCAAATTGGCCCCATTTTTCCCACATATAAGGTTTTCCTGCTTAAGAAGTTTGTTTTTTCCGGTCCCTTGGAAGAGGGTTTCACTGTACCATTAAAAATAAAAGTACATGAGATTCTAACGGTCCTACCTTCAACAGCACAACAATACAAATTATTGATTTCTATTACTTGAATCGTCAATGTTAGCATCCTTCGGTACTGCTTGGAAAGTAAAGTAAAATACTTGTTTTATCCCCTAAAGTAACTTATTTTCTAATTTAAGTAAATATATAAAAAGAGAAAAAAAAGTATAATGTTTTATGATTCGACGGCACTTGTTAAAAATATCATGAAAATATTGTATTATTACGGATGTATAGATTGTATATATTGAAAGCCTCGAAAGATAAACACTAAATGAGATTAGTAAAACAAACCGTAAAGGTAATAATATGGAAGCATTATGGGTTTATAATTTGCTGGCAACAATATTAATGAATTAGGAAAATTAACACAGACGAAACAATATATATACAAATTTATTTAAATTGCTTAGAAAAATAAATCTACTGGCTAAAAATGCATTTTTAGTATTTGAACTATTTGAGATTCACTTTTATAACCTTGATGAAGGGATTTTGTGTTACCGAAACTCACTGTTATCCATTTAATGTAAACATAACTGTTTAAATTAATTTGCACTCATCTATGTAGTATGTAAATATAAAATACTAAAACTACTATAGATTATAACAAAACTTTTAGCAATCATTTACTATTTATTTTAACCCAATACGTACTATTATACTTGAGATTTGAGGCACCAAAGAGGTAAAATTGAATGTCCTGTGAACGAGGACAACGGCCAATAAGCTTAAACTATTGGAATGATTAGTTACAATGTCAGACTTTGTTATGAGATTCCCTTGGGCACACGCCACCACAATAGTCCTGCAGCTAGCAGGGAGAAGTTATACTATGTCTGCAGCAATCAGAGTGAAGTTCTACCAGACCCGCAGCAAGAATGAAAAATTTCACCTGACTTGTAACGAGCAGGTTGATATTGAATCGCAGCAAGCGGGGTGAAGTTATACTATGTCTGCAGCAATCAGAGTGAAGTTCTACCAGTCTTGCAATGAAAAGTTTCACCTGACTTATAACGAGCAGGTTGAAATTGTACCAAGATTGTAGCAAGTGGAGTGAAGTTATATTATGTCTGCAGCAATCAGAGAAGTTCTACCATTTCTGCAGCATGAATGAAAAGTTTCACCTGACTTGTAACGAGCAGATTTGAAATTATACCAAGATCACAGCAAGCGGAGTGAAGTTATACTACGTCTGCAGCAGAGTGAAGTTCTACCAATTTCGCAATGAAAGGTTTCACCTGACTTGTAACAAGCAGGTTGAAATTATACCACGATCGCAGCATGCGCAGTGAAGTTATACTACGTCTGCAGCAATCAGAGTGAAGTTCTACAGACCCGCAGGAGGAATGAAAAGTTTCACCTGACTTGTAACGAGCAGATTTGAAATTATACCAAGATCACAGCAAGCAAAGTGAAGTTTTACCACGCATGCAGCAAGCGTGATGAAGTTCCACAAGTGTTACAGCAAGCAGGATTAGGTTTCACCAGAACAGTAGCAAGCAAAGTGGACAGATAAAAAAGCTGCAGATCCCCACTTTACAGATTGGTCTTCTATATTGGGGGTGGGGGGGGGGGGGGAAAGGAGTTCAAATTAATATTATATTACCAACCACATGTAAGATGTATGCAACATAAATTCTAAATTACATATCTGATTAAGGGTAAACTTAAAATTATTCATAAAGTACTCATTCCTAGGTGGTACTAATTTAATAATTTCAGAAAAAAATACTTTTTGCATGTTATGCTTTAAAATATGAAGATGAATAGTAATAAAATATAAAGAGGGGTTTCAATTACTAGATCCGCAGGGCCGGACCTAGGGAGGGGCAAACCGGGGCGCCTGCCCTGGACGGCGGTTTTAGGGGGCGCCGAAATCGTAATTTATATGTTTGATCGAAAAAAAACTTGATTCACAAAGTGCCTGGCATCCAGTGCACATTGTTCATAATAAGTTATTAGCAAAATCATACATTTAAACTGCCGTAGTGGTAATCCCCCCCCTCCCCCGAAAGTCGAAATCTGAAGGTTGCGGTTTCGAATCCCCAAAATTTTATTTGATTAATTTGTATTATTTCACAATTAATTCATTTAAAATAACATATAGTATATTTGCGGCACTTTCCAGAGTGGAAGATACTCTCAGTAGCGCCCTGGTGTAAGACCACCATTCAGAATTGAAACTTGAAATTGCTTTAGCCATGTTTGATGACCAGATCTGAATAGCTAGGCACTTCTCCCACCTTCCTCTTCTCATCTCCTTCCCACTACCTTCAGCCTTACAACATACCCTAATTGGGGATGCCGTAGTCTTACTGGCTCCAGACGAGAGCAAACAGGGCTCTTGTGCAGTATTCATATTAAAAAATTGGTTGTCTGTAAAGACAGTTTACGGACGATAATTTTATGTGATAACGTCATATAATAACGATGGAGTGGAAGAGAGATAGGTGTGTAGGTAGCTGAGTTTCTTGTGAAATATTCAAATGTGATAGCAGCCAGTAAAAATATTATTATTAGCATTAAGAAAATGTTGGTAGTTCTTCCTCAAAGTATGATACAGTACCGAAGAGGATATGTTCAAATTAGCTCAGTAGTTAGAGCAGAGCACCGGCAATGCTAAGGTCCTGCTTTCAATTCCTAGATGTTACTAAATATTTTTTTATTTTTATATTTCAAATTTTTGTTTGAGTTTCTTTTATTGTCTTCAATGCTTAATAAAAAGTTTTTTCCGGACCAAAATTCAATTCTTCAAGAAAGAAATACAAATACAATATTGTATTTGACCGGACAACCCAGAATCATGCAACTTCAATATCTCCTTTGAAAAGTCATTAAAATTGGTTAAGTTAGGTTAGGTTAGTTTAAATTTTTTTTTTTAATTTTTAATGACTTTTCAAAGGGGTGTTGAAAGGCCTCTTTGTTGAGTTGTCATGGAACCATTGTATTTGTTTTGGTGTCTTGAAAGAATTGTACATGGACAACACTATTTATTAATTTTTCCCGCCAATAAACGATAATTATTCATCTTAATATATGTGCAAAAAGTATTTTTTTAAACTATTAAATTACCGCCATCTATGAATGCGAAGATTACAACTAATGTTATGTTTAAATTTAATAAAGATTTTTAAGTGAGTTTGTAGTTGTACACGTCTCACAATCACAAAAATAATTACAACTAGATGCCAATATGTATTATTATTGCTCTATTTGCTCGGTGAAAGTATGTATCTGCTGTGTAATGTATCAACTCTCAGTTAATAATATAGTAAAGTAAAGATTAGGACTGTATTGAGTTAACTTAAGTTGGCTTAGGGCCGTCTGTTTCAACGGTTGCTAAAGTAAAAGTAAGAGCAAAATAAATTGCTGCAGTTAAATACCATAAAAATGCATTTTTCAATCAATTTATTGGTCTGTTTTATGTCATTTTTAACTTTTACTTTTCGAAAAAACCATAGTTATTCTAGAGTTACTCCGCCATTTTGACATATTTGACAGTTATGTTCAATTTCGTATCATGCCTCCATTGTGCTAAATTGCGAGCCGCGACTGATTATTAATCATGATTAATATTATAGAAGATTATAATAGTGACGATGAATTCCTCTTGCAGCGAATGTCTTGCAGTCTTGCAGTTTTGCAGTCTGCAGTGTTGCAGTCTTGCAGCGAAAACCAAAAACATTTCGACCCCGTGTTCATAATATGGTTATTTGAGACGATCCTGAGTTTTTAGCGCGGTATCGCTTGTCGAAAGATCTCGTAAAATTTGTGACACATCAAATTCAAAGAGATAATACAATTACTGGAAAGTAAATTATATTTTTTCCATGTAATATCGTATATTTATATAAATTTTAAATTTATCGTATTTTATTGTAAATTGTAAATTTATTATTAAATATTCATAAAAATATTTTTACAGGAATAAAGTTTTCAGATCCTATGATGACGCAAAATAAAATTCCACAGGATCTTTCTGATATTTGTTCTGGTTTTCGGTTTTAATTTGTGGTGTGGCCGCACCAAAAAAATGCAGTATGTTTTTTCACATAATTTCAAGGAGTAATCTGCTTTTCAGACTAGCAATTATTACTTTAGCAAAAGTACATTTGAAATTGCGCATGATTGTTCCTTTAACTGACGGTTAAAATATAAATTTAATTCAAGATTTAGCGTTCTGTTGAAACAGACGGTCTAATATGAATGATATAACTAACACCTGAAATTATTGTTGTTAAATGGCAGAATTGACTCCAATACTAACAATTAGCTATGAAATTGTCAATAATAGTTAAATCAGTAATTTATTGCGAGATATTATAAACCCCACAACATCTATAAATGTGTAAATAATGACATTATAATTAACTTGTAAACTAGCCAATAAACTGTTGCATTTTTTAAATTACCGTTTACCGAAGATTTATACAAATTTTTATTTATTGTAGGAATTTCTAAGGCCTATCAAAACATTTGTTAATAATTAACAAAGACAATAAAAGTTCCTAACTGGCCGTGTTGCATATTGCGGGCTATCTCCAGCACCGTTTCTCTAGGGTAGAATTATAAACTGAAAACAAGCTTTTAATTAATTCACATAGAAATGTTGTATCAAAACAACCTCAAAGTGGTCTATTTAGACAGATATGAGCTAGTCCGGATGAAATACACAAATGTGATTAGGGCATACCATTCTACAAAACCAATATTTCCTAAACACCAAACAATTTTGTGTAATGTTATAGGTTGATTAATTATTTGGATTTATGCACAAGGAAACATTTCATACACTTTCAAAAATGTAATTGAAAATTTAATGAAAAAATAATGTGATCTTTAGTATGATTATTTACATGAAAAAGATAAACCTGCTGTTAAGTCAAATGCACAAAAATTACAAACAAAATTATTTTTTTACAATTATAATAATTTAATATTGAGTGAAATATCTGTTCAATAATTACAACAATTTGAGGACTGGAGTGTTACTCCAGGGAAATCAGACAACACTCACTTTTCTAAATCAAAACAACATCAGTTTAATTTATGAATCTCTGTATCTCTATATTTATGCATATTATACACATACAACATATTCTACAAATTTCCAGAAACCAGAGATAATGTTTATACAGAAAAATACTATCCCAACATTAAAATCATATGTTTTTATTTTTAAATGCGCTGGCATCTACAACTACACAATAATTTACATTGAACAATATTTATCCCAGTGGAATTTATCAACTATTATTTTATTTATATTGTGAGGATTCTTAAAGGAGCTGAAATATACATATGTATTTGTATTTATAATGTTATATCATTCTGACGTCAAATGTCATTGCTGAGGATCGTACCCCCACTCCAATCAAATTCCGTGGTGGACAGGGCTCCTCCAACACCATTAAGCCTATCACGGATGCCTGGCTCTTCCAGAAAGGAAAACGGAATCCTGAACATTTTTCTCTAACGCCGCATTTCGAGAGCGTCATATTTTGATAAAATATATTGCAATGAGGGTATCATCATTCGGCAAGCAATACTGCTAATGTGACAATTCATACTTATTTCCTCCGAGTGTGTTCATTCACAATAAGCCAAATATATATTTTCTTAAATTATAAATTTGACTTCCACCAAAGAGCGATCTGAGAAAATGAAATTTTCGTTTTTACGGACAAAATGTAACATCACTTTCAAGGGCAATACCACGGTATGTGTTGTGTTAATTTATCTTCTCTGATTTGTTTATTTGTCTCCTCTGTTTATTTCATGTCACATTTGAGGTAGTGCATGCCGAATGATGTTGCAAGTTATTCCGCGATCAATATTCCAATCTGTGATCAATTTTGCAAACTCACTGAAGCTAGAAGCTGTCAGAGCTATCGATTGAAGCAACGGTTCAACGCAAGACTTATATTCCCTTGTTTAGTTGAATTCTACATGCGTATTAATATTAATTTGATGCCTTAGGTATAACACGTGATTTCTGAGAGCTAATTGTTGAAATAAAGTAATTAAACCGGTACTCTGTACGCACTAATCAGATCAACTTTTCCCAAGTGTTTGAAACAACTTTCGTCGGTCAGGCTGGGTTTCAACATACCGAGCCTACTGCCTAGCCTTTATGTGAATCAAACTACGAATTAAATAAACTCTTCTTTAAATTCTGAAGCAAATAATCAAAAGAATAACACGTAAATTCTCAGTCTTTCTATGAAAAAATCTGTTAATATCATATTTACTTTCTAAATTCAGTATTATAAAACGTAAGATTTTGTATTATTATTCTAGGTGTATGGAATAAGTGATGTAATTTAATGAAAACACAAAGTTTTCCTTTAGGAATAGGGACAGTTAGCACTGTCGCGGGAATGTTCCCAAATCGAGCCATATTTTGTGGGAATGTTCCCAGGTCAAATCGCATTTCATGGGAACGTTCCCAGGTTAAATTGCATTTCAAGGGAATGTTCTCAGGTCAAATCTAATTTTATGGGAATTTTCCCGGGTTCAATCCCATTTCGTGGAAATGTTCCTAGGTCAAATCGCATTTCATGGAAATGTTCCCAGGTCAAACCGGATTTCATGGAAATGTTCCCAGGTCAAACCGCATTTCATGGTAATGTTCCCAGGTCAAACCGCATTTCATGGTAATGTTCCCAGGTCAAACCGCATTACATGGAAATTTTCCTGGGTTAAATCTAATTTCATGGGAATGTTCCCAGGTTAAACCGCATTTCATGGGAATGTTCCCTGATGGAGCCCTATTTCGGTTGTGTAACTTGCATCCGCAACCATGAAGAATGCACAAGATATAAACCAGTCAAAAACAACCAATCGTAAACAAATGGAAAAGAGGCAGTCAGACATAATATTACATGTCATCTGCATATCAGATTTGATATTTATTATTAGACCTTTGCGAATCTAGTGGCACATTAATGATATTTCCATACAATGATGCTTTTAATATGGACATTATTACTTACATACTTTAAAGCAGTATTCTATATGACAACAAAAAAATGCAAAAGAAAGAACAATTCCTTAGTGAGAAACTAACAAAACATCTCAAAACCAGGATTCATCGTCTCAAATGATTAAATACATTTTAAATCAAAATAATATTGTGAGTGGCATTTAAAAAATAATTATGACTACATTATTTTTTTAATTGCAAAATTCAATTATTAGAAAAAAATATATAAATACTAATGCTGAATGATTACCATAGACATTATTTTACAACAGTAAAATAAAATTGTTTATATGATAATCGCCACCATCACTGTCACTATATCACTTCAGCAACACACACTTCACTGTAGTTCACAATAAGACTAAGGGCCTTAAAGACTTGAGGTACAAAAGACTCAGTGTTAAAGATTTCATATCTTTAATACTTGAGTTTTCAGAGACCCAAATCTAGAAGACTGACGGTCTTAAAGATTCAAGATCTAAAGTACTTAGATCTAAGAGACTCGAGGTCTCAATATGGCCATTGTTAGAGAGGACATTGCAGAGGCTGGCTGGCTAGGTGAGGTCCAGGAAGTGCTGGATGCGGCCGTGGTGCACGAGGGGGGTGGGCAGGTCCTCGGGACCCACCTGGATGCGGATGGTGTTGGCCAGCGCCAGCGAGGAGGGGGGGGTGGGCTGGGGGGTGGGCGGGTCGCCGTACGGCACGTGGATTCGCAGCACGTCGGCGCGCGCCACTACCACGCCAGACCTGCAACACATATTTGTCATATAAACACATATAAAACAACCATATTTCTCTGCAGGTTTAGAAAGTAACAGACTCCTTGTTTAATTCGCATCATACTTTTGCTGTAATGCATAATGGATATTGTGCAAATACAGATTCCATGACCATTTGATGAGTTAGAAATTTCTCTACATAATGGCTTTGTTAGAATAAAAATTTTAGTGAAGATATGCAAAACAATATAATAAAATACATAACCAGTTTCAGCCATAACGTCACTTCATTTGGATAGGGTTCTGACTTCACTTCACCTTGTTCTGAGAGATGAGGTGTCAAAGTTTGCAAAGACACGCACTCATTATCTATTTACCAATTTCCAATTTTGAAGTTGAAAATTGTTTAACATATTTTAATTGAACGTATTTTAAAGGAAAGTATTTAAATAGGAAGTACATTTACCCTTTTAGAACATACCTAAACATGCAAATAGAACCCTGTGCAACCAATTAAGTCACAATAATTCATTGCACAAGGTTCTAATTACATTTCCCTAATGCAATTTCAAGCTAGGGCAATGTACTATTTAAATATTTTCCATTAAAATACGATAAACTAAAATACTTTAACTAAAATTGTTAAATAGATTACGAAAATTCGTCTTTGGAAACTTGGAAACTTAGAAACCTTAGAAAATGATAAGGCGTAGTTAGAACCCTATCTAAATGAAGTGACGAACCATAATGCGCATCTTATTTAAGATCAACTGTCAGATACTAGAAAAATAGAGAGGTAAGTGTAGTTAGAACCTTGTCAAATGAATTATTATTGAAAATGCTTGATGTTAGAACTTTGTCATACGAAAATACAACACAGATGGTTCTGAAAATTATTTTGGGTATAGACATGAGCAAAAGAAATGCTTTGGTATTCAAAGGTCAGTTTTGAAAAAAATGTCAGTTAGAACCCTATCCAAATGAGGTGACGATATGGGGGAGAGGGAGAGGGGTAGTCTAAATTTTATTCAATTTGTTTGGTTTTTAAAAAACATACAAATTGAATAAAATCCTTGTAGACTAACCCTCTCCCTCTCTCTTCCCCCCATATGTTATGTATATAACCTGTAGATTAAAAATTATTTGTACAGTCTGAAGATGGCTTTAACAGGCCGGAATCCGGTCACGGTCAAAATAAATGAAGTGGAAATAAGTTTATATGTGTTTTATTATAATGGAATTCCACCACAAATTGTCAGTATCAAAAATAGAAATATTGAAGATATGCAGTTTGATAGTAAAGCCTAAGCTAGGTACCATAAAATGAAAATGAAGAAGAAATATCTTTATACAGATAAGCTACTATCGAAATATTTATCTATTTATGGCGTTACAAATTATAGAATAATTGACAATCTCCTTTTTGATGTTACAACATAAAAAAAGGAGATTGTATATTAAGATGGGTCATTTAACAAAAAATGTTATTTTTAATAGCGATAAAAGGGTGCCAAATGGGTTCAAAACGACGTGTTTAAAATTTTTCAATTTTCTGATACGATCTTCTTCCTCCGGATTCACTTCAAAGTCTTGAAAATTGTAATATTTTTTTGAAATTTTTTTTTTTTACCAAACCATATTTTTTGTATTCTGTAGCAAAGTAGTAGTACTTTGTAGCAAATGTAGTAAATTTTGACGAAATCATTTACAAAAAGTCCCAAAATTGAGCTCCACAAAATAATGCCGAAATTTGAGAGTCAGAAGGATTTTGCTGGTATGTATTTGAATACACTGCCTTGAGATAATATGAATTATATTCAAATTTATTTTATGATAAACAAATTTCAATATTCCCTCTACTTCGTGTTTTATTAAAAATAGTTCATTTTTAATGGTTGTTCTAACATTTTTTTAAGATTTAACAAGGTTGGATTTTTCTCTATTATGTGAAATTTCCAAGTCAATCCGGAGGAAGAAGATGATATCCAAAATTTTTTTTTAAAATTACGTGATTTTGTATCTCCATTTAACCACCCTTTTATCACTATTAGACAAATCAAAACAAGAATTTTTTTCCCCATACAGTCGTGACCCACCCTATTGTATATGTAGTTCTTAATAAAAAAATAAACTCTGAGATGCACTTCACAAGAACAGAGGAGAACTATATCGCCACACGGTTGGGTAGCATTGTGGAGCTGGTTAAGGAAGGGCGTGTAGGAGAGATTTACTGATGCGGGTCTTGAAGAGGCCATCATATGAAGCAAAGCGATTATCTGCAGATTACTAATTGAAAAAGCATGATACAGACACAACCAAAATTAACTAATTAAAAACATAATTTAATTCAAATTCAAGCTTGCATTCAAACATTTTGAAAATGCCGCAATCATTTCAAGTGGGTGCAAAGCCATTTGCGCATTATACAGTTTTGCCTTAATGCTTTTTGCTTACTAGTGCAAATTAGAGCAAACTTAGTTAACCCCTCAGGCTTCGGGCCTGTTTTGTTGGAAAGTGAAAATATTTTCGCTTTGCAATAAAATCCAAATAAATGGAATATTTCTGAACGCATCCAAAAACTAAAAACTGTTTTTGAAAGGTGATGTAAAACGCTTCTAAATTTTATAATTCGAAACAAACTTACAATTTTTGAAATATAAAAATTTTGAATGCAAACTTAAAAAAGTTTAAAAAATGGCTCACCTTTCCAACTAAAATTAGTGAATAATAAAACAATTCAAATACAAACTTATTTTATAACGCAAATTTATCATTTTTGTTAACTCACGTTTTTGTCATTTTGAAATAATTAATAAAAAAATTCCCAAGGTTTCATAATTTTTTTTCAAATCGCGGTCTGGAACTTTGGTTTCATAAAGGTGTACATTATAATTAGTGGCTAGCTTTTAGATTTAATATAAAGCGTGGTTTTTCTTATTTTTAACATCGTTTAGATTATAGATTCTTAACCTTTTTTGCCCACCGCCCACTTTGAGAACATTTTTATCTAGCGCCCCCTAACTCATCACAACGAAGGGGGCGTAGTGGGATACCACGACAGGGTTACATTTGCCACAACGGAGGGGGCGTATCGGGATACCACGACAAAGGGGGCGTAATGGGAAACCATGATGGGGTTACATTTGCAACAACGGAGGGGGCATAATGGGATAGGTAAAATATTTTTGTGGGTGGATAGCCCCTAATGGCATGGGGTGGGATGGGTTTACAGCCCCCCCCCTGAATGTCTGAAATGCCCTCCAATTTTCTCTTGGTTTTCTGCCGCCCCCCTGAAGGTCTGAAACGTCTGAAAGGGGAGCCTTTCAGCCTTGAGACCTGTACAAACTTTTCCGAAAAGCGAACAAATTAGCCTGAGGGGTTAAATTGAAAAAATTAAAAGTTAAACAAAAGCTGTTTGCCATCTTAACGTTCTGGCTTACTTGTGCAAATTAAAGTTTGTACAAATAAGATTGAGCGTGTAGACGAACCTTAAAGGAGATTATGAATAAGGGATGGAAAGCAACCTGACTGAGCCCGAATCGTCGTCATCGTCATCCTGGGACACGTTGGAGTGCGTGTCGAGAGAATTGTCAGGCGCGTGCGAGCGCGTAGAGGAGAAGGCGGAGAGGTCGGCCGTGGAGGTCACCGAGGTGTCTGCCAGCGAGCGCCGTGACCCCAGCACGGAGCCCGTCTCCTCTTCACGGCTCCGCGTTCCTGGAACATTTACACAAACATGCAATTTCCAATGAAAAACTTTTCACTTACACTTATAATGAAAACCTCCTTTACCTTTGAACAGAAACCTTCCACTTATAAGGCAAGCATTAAAATCAAATTAAATATTCTCTGTTTTTATAACATTTTATAACACTCTATACCAAGAGTACTTCATATTCTTTAGCACCGTTGTGATTTGAAAGTCGATGAAACGGAAACGAGCGACACTAAGAGACAAACACATACATCTGTAGGATTTAGCCTGAGAGCGATTGAGATAGTATAATCGATCTCCTCTTTGTGCAATGCTTCGTAGCCTCCCCACTCTCGTCTACGTAGTCCAGCAGTAAGGCTCTTGACTCGCATTCCGAAGGTTGCGGGATCGAATCCCGGCATGGCAAATAAATTTTATTTGATTAATTTGTGTTATTAAGCAATTTATTAATTAAAAATAATAAATAGTATATTTGCGGCACGTTCCAGAGTGGAAGATACTCTCAGTATTGCCCTTGTGTAAGACCACCATTCAGAATTGAAACGTTGCTTGAAATGACTTTAGCCGTGTTTGGTGACGAGATCTGAATAGCCAGGTACTTCTCACCTTACTCTTCACCATCTCCTTTCCCTCCCCACTACCTTCAGCCTCACAACATACCCCAATTGGGGATGCCATAGTCTCACTGGCTCCAGATGGGAGCAGTTGGGACTCTTGTGCGGTATTCATACAAAAAAAAATTGGTTGTCTGTAAAGTCGGTTTACGGACGATAATTTTACGTGATAACGTCGTATAATAACAACGGAGTAGAAGAGAGATAGATGTGTCACAAGCCGAACGCTTGTTTCGCGCTCTCGCTTGGATGCTCGGCTCAGGCGGAACGTGACAATGGGTCACGCTTTTTCGTCGACTTATAAGACGTTATCACGTCAAAAAAAAAAAAATTCTCTGAAGGTTTCACTTCTACCGCGTGTGAACTGCATCACTTTTAATGACGTGAATGCGAGTGTTGAAGTTGCAAGATTGAGTTGTCCGGTCACCGTTTACGCTTGGAAAGAAATTGCTACTAAAATACTACACATTTACTGAACAAACACGTTCAATGGTAACACGGAAGCTTATTGATTTTGGAACGTAACTTTGTTGCCAAGGCTCGACATCCAATGTTACATAACTTTTTTAAATGTTAAACTTATAGTTTCACAAAGAGTCTAGTAGAGGCGACATTAACCCTAATCTCACAAAGTACGCTTGTTAGGGTGAATTGCATATTTCAAAAAAAAAACCTACTCGGAAAACGATGATATGTGTTAATGCTATTACTTACATTACCAAAAAACTTTATCATTGATTTTACCTGAGTTTTCCGTTTGTGAAGGAAGAAGCTCGTCCATTTCTGTGGCGTTCTTTTCTTTTCTGTAAAAAGAAGCATTATCAGACACTTATTTCAGTCACAGCATTGTAATTAGATAGCTGAAATTGGTATCCAAATACAATGATAAAACATAATAATTTTCTTCTTATTTTACATCAAGTGTGCAAAATTTCATCAAGAAAATTCTGGAGGTTGGAAAAAGGGGGTGTAAGTGGTTTTTCAAAATCTCACGTAGACTGTGATCTTCCTTCTGTTTTGAAGTAAAGTGTGCAAAATTTCATAAAGAGATTTCAAAATTCTGCTGTAAGGGGTTGGAAAGGGGGTGTAGGTGGTTTATCAAAATCTCGCGTAGACTGTGATCTTCCTTCTGTTTTGAAGTTAAAGTGTGCAAAATTTCATCAAGTATCAAAATTCTGTTGTAGGGGTTGGAAAAAGGGGGTGTAGGTAGTTTTTCAAAATCTCATGTACACCGTGATCTTCCTCCTGTTTTGAAGGTAAAGTGAGAAAAATTTCATTCATTTCATAATTTGTTTAAAAAAACCCACACTGCGAATCTCTGCTTTATGTATAATGTATATAGATAATGACTACCTTAATTGCTAGCTGTACCCGTTTTTCTCTGGACCCGCAGGTCACGGGTTGTAATCGCTTGGGCGACATTGTGACCATGAATCAAAATGTTGCCAAAAAATGGATTTAACCAAGATCACGGATTCCTTCAATCAACATATTGATGATGCCATAGTTCCTATGGCTCCGGCCAGTTGGGATTCTTGTGCTGTAATCACATTGAAAGAAAGGAGTGGCCTCACCTGAGCAGTACGCTGGCGCGCACCTTCTTCTCCGCTTCGGAGAAGTGCTCGGCGCGGCTGCCAATCTTTCTGCGCACGTCGGGCTCCACAAACTGCCCAAACACCCGTTTCGGCAACTCGTCCTGGGGCGGTGGACCGGGGTAATCCAACTTTGCTTTTCTTAACTCCTTCATGTTATTCTCAAGGTTATTAATGACTACATCATCCTCGTAGCCAAAGTCTTTAAATAATTTCACCTGCAAAGTAATATTACGTCAATAATTTCAAATACTTCAATATCAATTTATTTCACAGAATTTCATATTAAACGTCTTGTTTCTTGTTTTTTTTTTTCCGATGTCTTACCTGTATGTATTGAACAATAGCATCCATATCATTCAATCTAAGGATTGCTTTCTTATGCATGCGTAAAACTGTGAACGCCATTGCGGTAATTACGCGTTCTCCGTAAACGAGGTACAGATCCCAAACACGTAGGCACAGACTAAAAGGTACTCGCTCCACGAAGCACACAAAGAACCACTTGAGGGAATACAAGATGGCATCGAGGCCAAACCTGTCGAAGTGATGTTTAAGTTTGGGCATGAACTTGGTAATGACTTTGTCGTGATGCTCGAGGAAGCGAGTCAGTTTAGGAAAACCTTCGATGTAGAGGCCGTGCATTGCAAATTTAGGGTTTTTGAATAGAACGCACATTGCCCAGAAGGCCTCCTCCTCGTCCATGTACATGAGCAACACGCCGGCCAGGCCTGACATGCCCTGGCAGTAGCCCACCTCACTGTTGTACATGGCGTACGCGCACAGCACGTTGAAGAGCGACTGCTGTTTCAGCGAGTAGCGTTCCCGGTAGTTGACATGGTCCCGGAACTGACGGTTGACGTCCGAGTCGATTTGACGTGCGTCTGTCGACCAGAGGCGCGCCAACCGCAGCATCTCGTCGTACTTGCGTCTGTTCTCGCTCTTGACGCGGTTGAGCTCCAGCAGTTTGCACCACACCTGTGGCCGCAGAGAGTTGGGCACCCCCTTGAATATCCTCCGCTCCAGTTTCTCCATTGTCGTCGTGTTGTCCCAGGCTTTTAACATCTTTAACCATTTTTTAATTCTTTGCATTTCGTGTTCATTATTTCTAATCTCCTTAGAATCATTCTTCTTCGATATATTTTGGCCTTGGATGAAGCCATATCTGAAAAGAATAAGTGACAACCATTCTAAAACAACTAGATATTATGTTTATTTCAAGGAAATTCTAGTTCCGCCAAGGAGAGCGCATTTTAATTTATATTCAAATCGCAATACTGACACATAAAACCAGACTTCAGTTTCATGTCTCGTTTATGAAAAAGAAGGTTACAACAGAGTTATTCATTAAAATCGATCACAGAAATTTTAAATGCTGTAAAGGACAAAATGTTAATTGTTCAGGAGAGCGAAAAGAATGTTTTTTTTTTTTTTTTTCATCATATTTTTTTTGCATCAAAATTGAAAACAAAAGTTAATCGATGTAAAAAATGGTGACCTGACAATTGATCCGGCGACAATTGGCCCGCCGACAGTTGGCCCACCGATCATTGATTCCCCGGCGATACAATTGTCACCAGATTGTATTGCCGGGGGATCAACTATTGGCGGGCCAACTTTCAGCGGGCCAACTGTCGCCGGATCAATTGTCATGGAACCATAAAAAAATATACATAGCTGAGCGAGGACAAGAAACAACATAAAATGAAAATTAGTTCTACACAATACTTCATAAATGAACAAAAAAATTCATTTTTGTGATGTAAAAGCTCATAGTTACAATCGCAAAACATTTTATATTTTCAAATCGCATAAAGCAAAGTCAACAGCATATCACACAACGCCTAAAGTAGTCCCAGAGAGAGGTCGTATGCACGCACCGACAATCGCCCTCTGCGCTTTACATGTCTTGTACGTAAATGAAAAAGACAGAAAATACTAGAACGATGGCGTTAAGTTTGATCTCTCTTTGTGACCACCATATAAAAAAAATATATTATATTATCGCATGGGTTTCCCACTTCCACTATTATAGTAATCAATAAAAGCGATCATTGCTAATGTATGCAGACTGACTAATTTGGTGAAAATTATGAGATAATTTTTTTTTAATGAAACATGAAAGAAAAGTTCAAATTTTAGAATAATAATTATGAATGTAACATTCGCAATCGGGTCGCTAGCAACAACACTCCTTACGTAAAAGGCAATAAGGTTTATATTCCGCTAAACATCAGCCACTTGTTTTGATTTAAGCAAGAAAAAAACATTGTCAAAAAGCATGCTTTATTTTATTTTGCAAAATTCTGGCACAAGGTTTTGCAATAATTTTCAAAAAAAACTTGATTTATCACATTACACAACAAAACCAAAAGGGGTTTGTAAGTGGGAGATTTTAGAGAGAGTTTTTATAGGGCTGACTACATTTTCTTCTGGGCTTATAAATAGACTTACTCCATTATGCAAAAATGCTCCATTATTTCAAATGCCAAGATATGTTCTACTAGTAGTATTTAATTAAATCTAATCTAAAATATTTCTAAACTATCAAATTTTCAAACCAAAAACACATGATTTTGCATTACTTAGGAGTGCATTGCCGTAAAAGGCAATTTTTAGAGAAAAATTTCCTCAACATCATACACAAACATAAAACTTGTACATCGTACGGTGACCGGACAACTCAGAATCATGCAACTTCAACATCTCCTTTGAAAAGTCATTAAAAGTGAAAAAGAATAACTTTTTATAACTCTTAATGACTTTTAAAAGATGTGTTGAAATGCCACTTTGTTGAGTTGTGGTGGAACCATATTTTATACTTCCTTTTTTCCTTTATATATATTCAATTTATAAACAAGTTCTGCTGTGTAGTTATTATTACGTGTGACAGTTGTTTTGTCTCCAGAAGGCATTATCAAACTGTGGTGAACCCCTTATCTTTATATATACATATAAAAATCAAAATATGCTTTCATCTGGGTTTGTATATATATGAGATGTCTGTGTGTTGCTAAACCATTCATCCGATTGTGATGAAATTTCGGGGATTTGTTGTGCGCATGCTTGCGATGGTTTCTATATACGATAGTGAGTTCTGGCATCATGAAATTATGCATTGCTATGATGTGCGCATGCCTACGATGGTTTCTAAATATAATAGTGAGCTCTGGCATCATGAAAATGCGTTGCTAAACCGTTCATCCGATTGCGAGGAAACTTTGTTAAGTTGTTGTGAACATTCCCGCGAAGGTTTCTATATATAATGGTAAGCTCTAGCGTTATGAAATTTGTATAAATGAAAATGTATGCATTTCAAATATTTTAGCGGCAGGGAGGAAAGGCAGGGGGAGGGTGAAAAGGGGAGGTGGGGTTCGCGGAGAGGGAAGAGACGAGGGAGGGGGAAGGCGGGGAACTTCATTTTGAACTTCTGCCTGATTTCACTTTTTTATTTTACTTTAGAAACCTCTCTTGCGATCATAATAACGAAATTAAAACATGGGAACAGAACTGACGTGGACAAAACTTGCAGGATCTGCTCGTGTGGGATCATAATTAAACTGTTAAATGTTGGATGGTATTTTGGAAAACCATGCGAAAATTACCTTGATGAGTCCTGGTCAAATATCGATATAAAAACGGAGCGATTGTTTTCTGTTTACCAGATAATATATCTTATTATTCATATATATTACATGATAGTATCGTAAGAACTTTTTTTAGAATAGCTATCTAGCTAAAAAAAAAGATTAAAAAAACTCCCATTTTGGAAAATAATTGTCAAAAAATATATCATACAAATATAAACTGATTTTATTATTTCTACACAAACCTAAATACATACCCAACATTAAAAACACGATTCAAAAGAGTTTTCAAAGAAATAATGACCTTTATACTCAAAAAACGTGAACGTAACTTTGACAGCTGCCAAGAGCCATCCGCAAATTTGAAAGAAAATAATTCAGAGTAACTACAATAATAAAATAGTGCCTAGGTCCTAGATTGATATTGGCGCAAGCGATTCTGACCTTGTCCTTCATACATTTTCTTTGTATATACGAGTTAAAATCGCATTTAAAAAAAAGAAAAGATTTTTTTTTGGCCCGGTAGCGGGCCAGCGACAGATGAGAGGTTAAGAGCCTTACTGGTGTGGTCCATCAAAATTAGGAATTTTTTTGCCAGTTGCAAACAGGCATAAAATAAAATTTACCCCAATCTACAGTATGACTAATTTTGACTAATGTTTTATATGAATCAAATGTAGGTTTTTAATATTTTTTTACTGCAGTTTTTTAATCAGTTTTCCTCACTTTGGAATGCGGTTTTTACGTAGGTGTGTATTAATATTATCAATTTACTAAGGACGGGTTGTTTCAAAAAATTTGATGGATTCATCAAATATTTGATGTTAATTTTCACGTTCTGTGTAAGTTCTATTCAAGTTCTGTGATTATTTCAGTTTTGTGAAGCAGCTGTTCTATCACGATAAAATAACAGAACTTGAATAGAACCTACACAGAACGTGAAAATCAACTTCAAATATTTGATGAATCCATCAAATTTTTTGAAACAACCCATCCTAAATTAAATAAAAATGATGTCCATCATCAGGACATCACAACTGCCTTGTGATAATGAACACTGTAACAACGTTGGCTAAAGAAGGAGGGCAACACGCCATCATACCCAAAAATAAATCACAATAAACTGATGACTAATTTTTTATTTTTTTTACATTTTTTTACCACTGAATTTACCACCCCAAAAGATTTTACCGCCACAGGTACACCAGGGACACCTTCTGAAAGAAATTATTTTCCTCAGGGCCTCCTGTGTGGAGCTAACGTAAGAAATAATTAATATTAATAAATGTTAATCACTTTAATGGGTTCGCTGAGAAACAAGTAATTCCTGTCCCGGTCCACCCAAAAGAATCATTAAAGGGTTTCAACGTTTCAATTTTCCCCTGAAGTTGGCTGAAATCCTAAGCAGAAGGTTAACACTTGGGTCACACCTGCCAGAAAAGACTAAAGTAGCGCTGTACTTCACCTTAGTTCTTAATTGTCCAACCGACCATTAGAAAATTTTACAGGAGGAGAAGGGTTTCTTTAATTATTTCAATGAAACATTATGACAGGTGTTGATAAAACTATTTCCGTAAAGGTAAAGGTCTAATTAGTTTAAATAATTCTTAGTTAAGTGATTAACTATAATTTTTTACACTTTATTTTTAATTTTGAAGTGGAGATTGAACAAAACTGAAATGGTCGTTTGAACAATTAAGAACTAAGGCGACGTGTAGGCACCAGGAAGTAACTTGCTCTCAGAGATGACACCTGAGCGGCGGTGTGAAAAACTAACCTATAGTATCCATCGCCCTAATTAGTAAGAGACAAAAATCTGATTACTAAGATGGTTTCTTACACTCTTAATTTCTCAAAAAAAAAAGTGTTGTGAAGCACTGCACAAGAAATATCTTTAGAAATTTTACTTATCAACCTGTTGAATGTTGGATGGTATTTTAGATTGATATTGGCGCCGGCGATTCTGATCTTGTCTTTCATACAATTTCTTTACACGTAGGGGTTAAAATCGCATTTAAAAGCAAAGCTCGCTGGCGGGCCCGCGACAGATGAGAGGTTAAGAACTGACTATCTAACTAACCCTTTCCGCAGGGGCAAGCAGAGAGGACGAACCGCCTTGGCACACACTCCTCGCCTCGTTCACATGCATACATCGTCTAATACATGCTCTTCTATTATTCTGACTCTCGTTCTACCATACATATGCCTCAGGGATCTCATTTCTACTTCTCACTTGTCTAAAATAATATATAGACCTGACTGGTTAAAATAATGTGTAGCGTATATACGGCTCATTCCAGATTGGAACTTTTACTTACTCTCAGTATCGCCCTGGTGTAAGACCACCATTCAGAATTGAAACCTTGCCTGAAATGGCCTCAGCTGTGTTTGATGACCAGATCTGAATAGCTAGGTACTTCCCCACCTTTCTCACATAGTACCCCAATTGGGGAGGCCATAGTCTCACTGGGTCCAGACAGGAGTAGTTGGGACTCTTGTGAAGGTATTCACATTAAAAAGAAGTTCTAACCACTGGAGCGATTATGGTAAAAAAAATGGACTACTTTAATTTTTCTGCGATTGATAGCGGTCCCAAATTCAACCACATTTTCTTACCATTTGTAAAACATTTAATGTAATTAATTATAACATTTCCATGGCCAGCCATTTATTTAAAAAGAAACTATTGAAATGCTTTATCTATTATGACCATAGATGTTAAAAATAATTTTTAAAAATATTTTTTTCACATAAAATTTCTGATCAGCTGTTTACGGTTAAAATTAAGTCCTTTTCCTTAGAAATGCACCTTTTAATATCAAGTTTACCACAGACAACGTACAGAAGTTTCAAAGTAACAAACACGCAGGATTCGCGCGGTTATAAACTTTACGATTTTTTTATATTTTTTTTATAAATCCTACAAATATGAAATACACGGTAAAATACAAGTTAATTCTTTGGCTGTACAGCACTATAATAAATTTTTATATCTCAATGTTAAAATTCAAAGGTATGATTTTTTTAATGCTGGTGAAAAATTTTAAAAATGTTCTTCTGGAAATCTCGAGCAATCGAGGTAAATTTATTTTTTTTACATGATCACTCCAGTGGCTAAGATAGAAAAAAAAAAACAGTGAATGGAAATTTACATTGACAGCAAGGATATCTATAACTGGAATTAGCCTCAAATGGATATGAATCTAATAAAAGGCTTTAGATATGACTTATTAAATAGCATTAATTAAATAAATTGCACTTACAAGCAGATATTTCGTGGGCACTATTTTATTAATTTCAAATTGAGGATGTTAGCTTTGGGGCATTCATTGCGACTAATGAAATATCATCAATAAGATTAGTTAATCCAAAAATAAGGCGAAACTGTTGACAATTTGAGTTGTGCATAATAATTTATACATCTTAAATTGATGCAAATGGAAAAATAACATTAATAAATTTAGCAATAATAGAGCAAAATCTATTTATGTAAAGAAGAAGTCTGTGGCGGGCGGACACCTTCCGACAGCTAACCTAAGGACATTGCCAAGTGAAACTTAAGTTTGTGTTCCTTTTACCAAACCACAAGCTACTGCAATATTCCAATCTCCATATTCTTGTCTTTAGAAATAATGGTAGATAGTTATCTCTGCGTGAGCTTTGTCCTTCGAGCCAATTATCTAGAGACAATATACGAACAGGTGTAGTAGACAAGAAATCAAACAGAAAATCACAGAAATTTTAACATGCGACGGATGCCTTCCGATGGCTAACCTGCTTTGTTTCAAGTTACGGATTACCGGTTTTGCCCTTTTGAGTTAATTGTCTCGATTGAATAAATAACGATTCTGTTGTCCAAGGCACCAGGGCACTGTAAAAAAATTTTTTTCGTCAATTTTTAAATTCATTTTCTGATAGATGCATTTGTTAAGAACGCTCTCACCAAATGTTTTAAATAAATTCGTAAAATTGACGGAAATACACCATTTTATGTGAAACCATATGAAACAGTTTGTATGTTGAATTATCCCTCAGCTAAACTTTGAATGCGTTTTTCTCAAAACTATGTTTTTCAACCTGATTGACAACATAATTAAAAAAACTGAACATCCGATTTGCACACACCAAGTCTTAAACTCAGGTATGTTTTAAGGTTTTCACGGCCAAAAAGTATTTTTGTTATTGTTTTTGGGGTGTTATGCCGTGTTTCGCTATCTCCTTCTTTAGCCAACGTTTCGGACAGCGTTACAGTGTCCATCATCAGGGCAGATGAGTCACTCATCTGCTCTGATGATGGACACTGTAACGCTGTCCGAAACGTTGGCTAAAGAAGGAGATAGCGAAACACGGCATAACACCCCAAAAACAATAACAAAAAAAGTCTTAAACTGTTCAAAAACCCAGTCTCTACGGCACCACATAGGGATTTTTTATAAAGCTCTCTTCTATTTTTGTTTTTTTTATGAAAGTGAAAATGTTTTTTCAATAAAAATTTTACATAAAAACCGGAAATAAAATTCGCTGGTCTGCCATTTTTTTTTTTTATATCAAAATTCCCCTATGTGGTACTATAAACCTATTGTATACTTTCAAAACATTTTAATTTTTCCGATTAACCTTATGTCTACCGCCGAGCAGCAATTTCGTCGGAGTGTCCTGTTGAAAACCGCCAACTTC
This sequence comes from Glyphotaelius pellucidus, assembly GCA_936435175.1. NCBI lineage: Eukaryota > Metazoa > Arthropoda > Insecta > Trichoptera > Limnephilidae > Glyphotaelius > Glyphotaelius pellucidus. Next base: position 41,304,014 of record OW386542.1, on the reverse strand, counting down.
ACTTTACAAAATAGTGTACGCAGTCTTCTATACGTATACATTAACTATAAGTATTAATAAAAAAATCCCATTCATTTCATCATTTGTTTGAAAATAATTATGAAAAATACACCCTTTTACCGCGCACGAACCGTGGTGTGGTGCCTTAGCACCGTAGTGCTGTGTTGAAACTTGTAATGCGGGTAGATTTGATTTATCTACAAATCTACAGTTTTATTCTGCGACTGATGAAATTTTACACACTTGATCTTCAAAATTAGAGGAAGCTCATATCTACATTAGATTGTAAAGCCCGGGAAATGCCACAGCTGGTATTTCATTAAAGTATCGCAGATCTCTCAGTCAAACGGAGAGTCCATTGTAACTTAAATGTAAATTAAATCTAAAAATTAAAACAAGTATTTCTTAAAACAAACACCCCTATTAACCTTCTGTAAAATTTTCATTTTTTGATTTAAAATTAAGGTGTCATGTTTACGCTTGCGAGAAGATTCTAACTTATCCAAACAAAAAACGTGCCGAAATGAAAACAAACACGTTCAACAGTTGATAGAATACACGGTGGACTAACCACGATAAATTGATAATCAAACCTGGTGACTGGCAAAATATTCAGCTCTAGATACAGTAACTGACTGTGTAGAAATAAAAGCTCGGCGCTCTAGTCGAATTTGACAAACAAATACCGGCAAATTATAGAGCTTGATTTTGTGCTTTCAGCTAGTAAAAATAACAGCAGAATACAGTTGTCGGGTAATCGCACTCTTATTCTATTTTTAATAACGGGAATTCTGCACAGGGAACCGAAAGGAGTCATCATGTTATCTGTGCGGATGCGTCAGAAATAGGTTATGTAAATCGTTATGTAAATTTCATCTGAATACGGGCACCGGACATGTGTTTGCCGCCCCTCATCGGCATTTTGTTACTTTCATTATAAATGATAAGCTATCAGAAGGCATCCTCAACTTTAGACCGTTATTTACGGAAGCGAATTTTAGAGGTGGGAGTCTTTATCTGACCAAGTAGTTAAATTGAAAGGATTATTATTAATAATAATATTTCTAAACCAGATGTATTACATTATTACAGGGTGCAAGATACTCTGTGTTTATCTAAAGGCGATTCTGTATCTTTTGTGCTAGCCTAACGTGTGTCAAATCCGCCGTAAACAACACATTTTGACCATTTTCAAAAATGCGGCATTTCGTACCGTGCTAATGTGCCAAATACTGCATTTGTATTAAAAGACAAATCCATATTAATCCGTAACGCAAACGCTAGGGATGTAGGTGCATTTACTGCAAAACCTGCGTTACAAGCTGTCAGTCGTAGACAAATTTGCGAATGGCATTGAGTTTGAAAAATCAAAATAATATGACAAAGGATAGAAATTAATATTGAAAACATGGCAATCTTTTTCACTCATTCGATCAGTTATTTTAGACAGCAAAATATCTTGTAAATTCTCAATTGAGTGATACTTATTACGTGTAGTCTTTGAATAGGCGACTTTTGGTCGACATCAACTACTGACACCCAGTACATTACATTTGGCGCAGCCGGTAGGATCCTACCGGTAGGATCCTATAGGCTGCGCCAAATGTAATGTACCGGGTGTCGGTGTGTCAGCCTTTATTGTGGCGTGTCGGGTAGTAAAGGAATATACAATATATTATACTGGTATTTATTGAGGAGCTGCTTGTTGCAAGAGGCAAATATCACAAATATCAAATGCATTCCCTCATATAGCATTCGTGCAAGCATACTATCTCGCTTGCGCTCATACTCTTTCATACATACACCACACTTAAGTTTGTGTTCTTTTACTAAACCACGAGCTACTGCGATGTTCCAATGTCTGTATCTTGTCTTTAGAAACAATGGCAGCTAGTTATGTCCGCATGAGGTTTGTCCTTCAAGCCAATTATTCAACGACAACATAGGAACAGGTGTAGACAAGCCACAGAAAATCACAGAAATTTTACAGCCGTTAACACAAGACGAATACCTTTCGATGGCTAACCTAAAGTAATGCATAGTTATAACACAAAACGTAAAGCAAAAGATACAGAATAACGCTTCTGGTGATTTAATACAGTAGAAACGCTTTGTTGTAAAAACTATGGTGCTTATGATACACAATACATAAACCATAGCGCAGGGTTGTGTTGAAACTAGTAATACGATGGGTGCAGCAAACAAGTTTTTTAAAAATTTCTTCTCAGCTGTCATTGCACGATGCACCTATGCCACCAATTGCTACACATACCATAGATGAACCATGCGCAAGGTGTGTTTGTAAAATAATTTCTTCTCAGCTGTCATTGCACGATGCACCTATGCCACAAATTGCTACACATACCATAGATGAACCATGCGCAAGGTGTGTTTGTAAAATAATTTTGGTAAATTAGGAGAATTTCTGTCAATAGAGTTATAGTAAGAAATAGACCGCTTTTCGCAATGCTGCTCGCGTACTAAATGCTGTAAATCTCTAGTCGCCTGCCACTGTGGAAATTATAAATAAGCAAAAATTATCAAAAATAATTGCGCACATCTTTGACCCACAAGTGGAAAAAGGTTCACCACTGCCGGTAAAGGTTATGAGTAATGAAAATGTTAGAAGCCAATAAAATCACTCGCTATACATATTATCTTGAGGTACTACCAAATTTGGTTTTGGTTTTTAATAAATGACACAATGATGTTACTGTTTTTTGTGTTTGTGAATCTAGTACATTATGAATCTAGTACATTATTTAATACATATACAATGAAAACTTAACGTGTCTGCCTGTGGAATTTTTAATTGATTAAAAGCTCCGGTAAAGATACAAAAAAGGGATACGCTTAATACACACCTTTAAAAAAATACATTTTGTAGAAGTTTGATGATAATAATAATGAGAAGTAAATGTTTCAGTTGAAGAAGGAAAATGTGTAAATTAAGCATATCTCTATTTCCTGTATAATTTACCAAGCTTTCTTATACATATTAGTTCCTACATATCGCTTTCAGCTCATCTAGTTCTCTTGCTGATTTGTTAAAAATTGACAAAAAGGAAAACCACTGTAAAATCTTATCTGATGACTAGAATGATAACAAAGAACAAAACGCCCATAGATCCACAAGTAAAGGAACACCAAAGTGAATACATTTGAAATATGCTAGCCACCAATTAGACAGATGCCAAACTCCAGACTAGTGTCAGAAGAGAGACACGGATCCCGGTTAAACTCAGCAACAGTAACAACAGTACAGCAAAGAAGATCGCAACAGTGTTGAAACTGTAATATATTTCAGCAAAAGTCAAGATCAAGAAGATCAAGAAGTTATGGGGAGGTGATGTGGTGGTGTACCTGTCACATTGGTAAACCTCATTGCCAGGGTCTTCCCAGGGATCTATGTCAGCCGGGTTCTCTCTGCCGCGGGCATATCTGTTGAAGAGGTTCTCCCGTTCCTCCACGGCGCGTGATAACAGGGCTTCTTCATTCATAACACTTTCAATAATAAGAACTCAATTCTGAACAGCGCCCTATAAACAAGTTCACACCTTTAAACGTCATAAATCAAGCGCATCAAACTGACAAGTCATAAATATTAATTTTATTTCGTAATTTTTATCACAAAATGCTAACATTTACATTTACGAGATTCGGTCGGAAAACTACAATTTAGAGTGATTAATGTTTTAGCCTTTATCACAAACCAGGGAGCCTTCCGCCATTGAAAACATTTGTATTTTAGAAGTGACAGCAAAACTATGTATTAACGAGCGACGCAAAAGCAATACCTGATGACAAATAAATTCTATACACTAATATCTATACTCCTGACACCAAATTGACACCATTGACACCATTTGACAATATGACTAAAAGGAACTGAAAAACTAAAAACCAAGAAGAAAACCCACGACAAATGCATAGATAAAAATATGAACCCTTCATTGAGTAATATCTCCCTAGTGGGCGGGCCCCAAATCCCAACCGGGATACAGAAAATACAGAAAAAAAGATTTGTAGGTAAAAATTAAGGTGAATTGATGTACCCATTTTTTTATAGTTAGGTATTTACTTTGGCTGAAATTTACGGCGTGCAATGTTTCCCAAATAACTTCGCTAGCAGAGGAATGTGGCGGGTAGACTCAAAAGGGCTTAAAGCTAGTTAAAGGGTGACCGGACAACTCGGAATGAAACCAACTCAGAACCATCTCAGATAAGTCATTTAGAGTGAAATAAAAATATTAAATATATAAAATTAAAAGATTTATAAAAAATTGGTTGAATAGGTTACATAAGGTTAGGGTTATCGACTAATTTTATTTTTTATGGCTTTTAATGACTTTTCAAAGAGGTGTTGAGTTGACTTTATTCTCAGTTGGCATGAAACCATCAAAATGACTTGGTGGTTACAACGTACATTATTTTAATTTAATCAATTAAATATTTATCTATCAATATAACCAATAAAAAAATTCATTTTCAACAAAAAAACTTCTTTTTATTTGCGAGCCTTATGAACTTTGCTTTATATATAAACAATTTGTTTTTTTTTATTCTATGATAAATGCTTTAATTTAATGTTTCTTTTTCTATTTATTTAATTGCAAGTTCGTAATATTTATAGCTAAAATATTTTTGAATATAAATGCGGTTATAAATTAGGACCGGTACATCATATACTTTTATGCTCGCTATAAGAAAGATTTACGTCCGTCAAGTCACTTTCAGGTAGGAGCCCTGACATAAGCGACATAAATAAACCAAGCACTCAAGCCCCACAAAGTAAGCTTAGTGATACCGTTACTAAAATATAATGGCCAACTGTAAAATTGTTTCGTAGGTAGGTACCAATGGCAAAGTTTTATTTATAGGTTGGCAACTTTAATATGCACCGTGGATTTTGTGCAAGGTGAACTGCTGGGAAATTGTATCAATAAAATGTATACCAATATTTAATTGTTTTTATTACAGTAGGCAAAAATATGCACAAAAAGCGATATATATGTGAACTATGACAGGAGGTTTGATTATCCAATAAATGGCTCTCGGGGTGGCGGTATACGTATCGCCTCCTTTGAAATTATTTATTGGATAATAGGGAGCGGCTCAAGTGCGTACGGCACCCCTGCTAAGTCACTAAACGCAGAGAACTTCTTGGGGAGACCTACGGCAGAAGTAGATACACGGAGGCCCTAGATGCACTGACCTCCATATTCAAACCCACTCCTCAAACTGTTTTCCATCTCAGAACTTCCTCTCTTTCTTTTCCTTAAAAAGACACCCCACACAGCATCCCCACAAAGATGACAAGTCCTGATGGAAATTATTTTTCTAAAGGCCTTTCCTAAAGAAATACTAAATTAACATCACGCCGTTTCCCTGCAGGGGTAGGCGAAGATAACAGAAGGCCAAAGAACTAGATGTTGGCCCAAACTTCTTGCCTCATTCACTTTCATACATCGTCTCATAGTACTCTTCTGTTATTCTGATTAAATCTGAAATTAATTAAATTTAAATTAATTGAAAAGCTTGTTTAACAGAATTATTTATGTATCATTCATATCAACGTGATTTAAAATGGCAAAAATCGTGTTTAATGCAATTTAGTAATTTTTATCTAAAAAGGCGGGGCAACTGACGTCATATCAGTATGCACCGCCATCTTTACTCGGTTCTCGTTCTCTGGCATACCATTGACAAAAGTTTTCTCAAGTTTTTTTATTGTTTTATAAAGTTTTCTCTGTGGTTGTGAGTTGTGTTGAAGTTTGATTGTGAACAACTTTCTTGCAAAAATAATAAATTTAGTTTTAGTTTGGATTGGTAACAAGCGATTCATCATTATTTTAGGCCAGTTGTACGAAATGGACCGACTATTTTAGTAGTAAATTCAAATATTTTATCATTTTTTTTTCTTTATTTTTTATCCTTGTCAATGTGAATTGATTTGAATCATAACACCAATGACCAATCGGATCTGTCACCAACTGCAACAGGTCATATGATAAGTAGGCCAAATCAAGAAGGGGACGCGAATCGCTGAACCTCCTTATGACCTTAAACTTGAATAATTTATTATCTTATCATAGTACAAGTTTGAATATTGAGTGAGTCACAGCTCAATAAAGAAAATGGTGAATTCATCCAGTGCATAATAGTGGCGAGTATGGAAGAGGAGAATGCCCCCAAGCCCCTGCCGCGGAGGCGACTGAAGGCGGGAGGGGAGGCGGAGGGGGCTGCCAAGAAGCCCGTCCCGCTCCCGCGCCTCAAAGAAAATCAGAACCGCTCTTCCACGGGCCATTCCTTTTCCTGGGACAGTGTGTCCAAGCAAATCTCCGACAACATCGGAGAAAAGTTGCACGGAAGTGAAAGCTACGTCCGAGAAGTGAAGCAAATAGCCGGGGACAAGTTGGATTGGACCATCAAAGGTACAAAACTCGCTAAACAAAAGATTCAGGACAGTGTGAGAAAGTCCACAAGAAGCGTCAGAAGCAAAACCAAGTCCTTTATTGAAAATAAACATAGTTCCACTACCAAGCTCCACGATGAGGAGTCAGGAGAGCGTCTGAGAAAAGAAAAAGGAAACAAAAGCCATGTTTTGACAGTACCACACCAAGATCGGTGTGTTTCGATGCCCGTTGCGGATATTACCTTATTTGATAGTATCCAGTTTAATTCTCCACTTGTTGAACAAAATCAATATGACTGCAAAGATGTCGCTAGTGATTCATCCGGCAGCACCCTAAACTTTGCGCGCTCCCCGCACCGGCTCAGACCAAACGTATCCCCATCAGGCTCCGAGGTATCCAGCAATTGTTCTTTACCGACAGATCATCCCCAGTTTCACGTGCAATCAGATAATATTACTCCGTATGTGGATCAAACGTACGATACTCCTAGGAGTTCAACCATGCTTGCTCCGTCCGTTGTATCTAGCGATGTTTCCCCGACAATCTCTATCACAGGTGTTTCAGTAAACAATGTTCATAATCCAATCTATGAAGTTCATGAAAATATAAAACCCAACACTACAAAGGATAACCAAGACATATTATTACGTCCACAAATCAAAACAGTTGTCAAGAGTCCTTATGAAAATTGGGACACTAACTCCAGAAAAAATGATGAAATAAAACCTGTCTTCAAACCCAGGGAAAGCATTATGTTGGAGTTTGATCCGCTGCACAGTGGCAAGGCATCGGATTCTGGAGGAGGAAACTCTTCTCTTTTGGAAACTGTTTTACCCGCTGACACCGGCAACTATTCTCGTCTAGAGGAGTGCACCACAGAAGAAAATGTCTCCGATGAATCTGACGGTGAGTATTGGGGTGGCTCCATCTCCTATCTCTGCCCACCCACGCCCCCGTTGAGGGTTGATTCCCTGGCAACTGATTTCTCTGAGAGTGACAATGTTTCAATAACAACCAAAAGCACTAAATCCAGCAACTCCCTTGCGCAAACAGAGTGGTTTATAGATAGTGATGTGGAGGCATCCAACGCTTCTCCCAAATCTGCTGAAACTGCCACATCTAACAGAACATCTGTTATGGAAAAGTTTTCCAACATGTTGAAAATTGTACCTGATTCGGCGTCATTCTTGAAGAAGAAAATTGATCTTGGAATGCACAGCGAGGGTATTCCCAGCAAGCTACTACTGCCAGTCAATCCCGTGCATCATCGGGGAATGATGGTTCGCTTCTTACCCGGTGGCATTGAAGAACTCTTTAAGAACTTCCCCCTCCGCTCCTGCTTCCTGGCTGACCACAAACTGACCTTCTACCAGGACAATTCCTCATCAAATCAAGTCAAAGACGTTTATAATATGAAAAATTTCTTCTCCATTCAAATTATTTTATCTCACAAATTCAAGTAAGTACTTATATTTAAAGTTAAAAAACGGTTTATTTCAATAGACATTATGTCCTTCAATTCTTAACAAAATCTACAGAAAGCTAGAATCTTATCGGATTATTTAATCTATGATAACTTTTTTTAATCGGCTTGTTGATTATCAAGCTTTTGACTTTGTGAAGATAGTAAATATTGTGATTGCCTTCAATTTGTAAATAATCTTTTATTAAGTCAATAATTGACATGATAAAATGATGACTCACCCTGCTTGTGCGAACTCATTGTAATTGTTATTGAGCCACCACGTGCACAATAATGTATGAAGTTTTTTTTTTTTTACATTAATTCCACGCAGGAGGCCCTGAGGAAAATAATTTCCCTCACGGCCTATGTCATCTTTGAAGATGATGTGTGGAGTGTTTTTTGAGGAAAGAAAGGAATCTTGAAGAAACCCTTCCACAGCAGAGCTGTTGAACTCAAGAACGAATTGTAGAAACGATCCATTCTCATGTGACAAATGTCAACTGTATAATATGTTCAACATTCCCACCACGATAAAGATTGCAATCCATTCGTTAAGATGGGAAAACCAATCAAACGGACCGCCCAGAGTTTTTTTTTCAGGTATTTTGGGGCTCCAGACCAGAGATGGCTACCAAATTCTATCGTAGTGTGATTTGTACAGGGTTAGCAGTTGTTTACTTTTAAAGTATCTGCAGGCCTTGTACAGTACGCCCAGTTTTTGGGAGGCTAACTTAACTCTGGCTTCGATGGAGCTCCCATACCTGAGCTGGTCCCTGTGTGCATCATCATACAATAGTACATATTTTTAAGTTTACACTTGCTCGAATTACTGCTCTTTAACCTATCTGATAATTAATTTATGAGTAATTGAAAAGATCACAGGTTAAAATACTCTGCATGTTAAGTCTTCCACAATAGCTTTTAGTAGTTGAGGAGTTCAATAATTGTCAGGTTATTATGATTTATTTTTGCGGTATTGTGTTGTGTTGCATTAGCCAACGTTTCGGACAGCATTACAGTATCCATCATCAGGGTAGATGTGTAATTGGAGATTTTAGTGAAGTGTGTACTTACGTATGTAGGTGCAATATCGTGCATGCCTGATTACGGAGGCAAATGAAATTCAAAAAAATCCCATCAATCCCAAACCCGGCGAGAGTGTGGCAGGGCATATCATACCCACCATGTTACTTGATTCCTGTCCGGCCTTCAAACCTGTTGCTTTGAGTAGCTGGAGTTATTAAGGGGTGTGGGAGGGGATAGTGGTGTGATCGCAGTGTCGCAGCACCCTGCGCTCGAGTTATACGCTTGCAAACTGGATTCGGGTATGTGATACCCTGCCACATAGCTGGTGTATATATTTCGTGACAAAAACTAACATTACTTTTTCTGCTATTTTACCTTACTTTCATTGTTGCATTGTAGATTTTAATAGAAAATGGAAATTGACAGTGAAGAAACCCGACTTTGGTCAATGCTAGAAGAAATATTAGAAAATACTTCCGTGATTGATTTGAACTCCAGTTCCTAAGATTTTCCTAATGTTTTTTTCTATTTTTTTTAGGTTATGTAGTTACTTGTTTATTGTTCTATTACATCTTTAAGTTTTTTTTCATAAAACTTTTTTTTGAGAGTGAAAATTTTTGTTGAAAATTCAAAGTGACTTGTTTCCATTTAAGTAAAATATAAAAATGGCGCAAATGTTTTAATTCCAATACTGTAATATAGTCTGGCTATAATAAAAAAATAATAATTATAATGTTTTTTCTTAAGAATCAAGTTTTACAGTCAAATTTGTAAACGGGTATATCATACCCTGCCACATGCTTCTTGTTACATTTTTTCACCACACTCTCGCCGGGTTAATAGAGACGATGAGGCTAACCTTAATAATAGTTCTTGTAATCTGGTAATTTGGCTACACCAAAACTAAACGCTACACAGTATCACTTCTATGCATCATATCACAATCTCCGATTATCCATCTGCTCTGATGGTGGACACAGCAATGCTGGTCGACTCGTTGGCTAAAAAAGTAGGTTGCGCAACACGGTATAATACCCCAAAAATTTGGAAGGCGGGAATTGGTACCACCGCCCCGGGAACCATTTATTAGATAACCTATACCTCTACCAAAGGTCATCCCAAGTGGCTCGCTGCGTTTGGTGACTTGGCAGGGGTGCCCGGGTTCTCGGGGTGAGGTTTGTCTAGGATTTGGCGGCGGATGACCTGGACATACTAAACCCCAGATTTCAATCCACCCCTCATACCTCTTTCCTTCCCAAAATTTCTTCCCCTTCCTTTCCTTAATAGTCCAGCCAATTTAGGGTTTCGCTTCGGAATGAAACGGAATAAGCTGAAAATTTGTATAAACCTTTATTTTGGTATTCTAAATGTTGTCTCAAAAGTCTCATAAGGTCACGTGTGAGCGTCTTTAGATATTATAGATCAAAGGTAGCGAAAATCAGTTTTTTGGAAATATCTCGCTTTCTTTGCCTCAAATCGTATTCCCATTCAACATAAAAGTTGTAGAGTGTAAAATTCTTTACAAATTTTGGATTAAATAATTTTTTATATTCTTAACCATTTTTAAGATAGAGCATGAAGAATGCGGAGCGCTCAGCCATACATAGCACGAGGTCAATCGCGAATCTCAGTTAAGGCCTTTGCTCACTGAGAAACTGAAATGAAACCTCATTATTTTTTATTTTAACTTTTTATGAGTAAAACCTCAAACTGTAATATTTTAATTAAATGAAGACATTATGAGCGAAACTCAATTGAGAATCTGGAAACAGAAAAATCAGAAAAAGATGTTTACACCTCTGGGACTCGAACCCAGGAGTCCCAGAAGTGTAAATATCTTTTTCTGATTTTTCTGTTTCCAGATTCTCAATTGAGTTTCGCTCATAATGTCTTCATTTAATTGAAATGAAACCAGTTGTCAACACACCTGCACTTTTGCTTGTGTGGCAGTTGCTTTTCAGATGCCTTGCTAACAGGCTGCCATGATAGCGCTCACGAATTTCGAATTGCATTGGCAACTGGTTTCATTTCAGTTTCTCCGTGAGCAAAGGCCTTTACTAAACCCAGTTAAAAAAAAACTTTTTGATTGAAGTTTTCGCAACTATTTTGACCATCATGCTTGAGGAGTTAAAGTTAGTAATAAATATCTCTCTTTTTTCCAGTTACGAAGGAGAATTACATTGCTTCCAAATAAATTTTTCAAGCCTTGGAACATTCAGCATTCAGCAAAGATCAATCATATTTGGAGTTGCCAACGAAAGCGAAAGAAACATGTGGATTCGAAGAATTGTAGAAATGTACACCAATGTGTTCCCCCTGAAATCCATCATCAAATTAACTAGATTTGGGTGGTGCTACTTAAAGGTTAGTACTTTTCATTTTATGAGTAAGTTCATGGTATTAATTTTACAAAACATCAGAGATCAAAGTTCAGAAGTTCAGTCCTCAAACCTTTAGGTATTTTGTGGGTTAGCGGTGACTCACTGTGAATAACACTCACATTAACTTGGAACAAGGGAACCCAAATTAGTATAATCATAACCAACCAATGATTCATTGTATTCAGCATTCTGTTTGAATTCTCATAGTCTGATTAATTATTATTATTATGTTATTTTATAATAATAATATCTACTTGTATTAATGGAGCAGCATTCTGCAGACTTAGGCCATTATCAATACTTTTTAAAACAAATTATATGTTAAAACAGGGTCCTATTACAAAGTAGGCTATAGTTTTGGATAGGATATTTATTATTGGGGTGTGGTGAGTACTATATTAAAAAAAAAATCAATTAAATATACTTATTATTTTCAAAGATATGTCAGTTTAAAACAATTCCTGAAATATATTGGTTTAAAACATTTGCCTAAATTGTGTCAAGATCCATACATGCAGTTATGGGAGCTTTTGAGCGGTTTGGCCTTCCTCTGCCTGTCTCAATAGAAAGTTCGTACAATAGAAAGTTTGTACACTAATAGTTAATGTAAATTCTTACTGAGATCAGAACTATTTTTAAAATTGTTGTGCATATAATCAAATCTACACAACCAACCGGAATGTTTGTTTTAAGAATAAATGTTAATTTACTTATATACTCTTATAAAACTGCAAACACAGATTAACCCATGCACCTCCACACACTTATTTGAAAAGAAAATGAACATTACTACAAGTTTTAATTAATGAAGACAATATTAGTGAAACTCATCAAAAATCTGTAACAGAAAAATCACATCTAGGACACGAACCCAGGACCTACACCTTGCCTATGCGGAGCTCTACCAGCTAATTTGCCCCTATCGAACCGTGTCGTACTTTGATATTTAACTTTTTTTTATTTTTTTATTATTTATTAATACAAGAAAGAAAAAATTAATACAAGTTTTAGTCCCACAAAGCTGTCACACGACGGCTTGTCTGTAGGTTCTATTAATAATATACATATTTTTTAAATTATAACACATGTAATTAAAATATATATATATATATAAAATAATGTATCTCAATGTACCTACCTAAATACAAATTGTTTAGGCAGGTACGTTGAGATGTTCAAAGATACATTGAATCGTCGTTTATTATCCAACGTTTAATGTTATTGATGCAGGGTCTCTCAATATTCTCAGGTTTAAAAAACTTATTGAATTTATTAAAAATCACTGGTATTAAGTTTGAAGCGTTCTGCTTCCATACTTATTTGTTATTCTTGGAGTTATGAGGTCCTTATTTTCAGTGAATCTTGTGGTGTGATTATGCACCAGTTGCTTTTTGTATTTGCTTTCTCCCTCATTATCCATTATAATAATATACCAAAGAAGATCCTTTATTGGAAGTAGGCCCTCAGAACCAAACAGTAGTTTTAGATTACTTCTTTGTTTGTAAATATTGGGTGCTACTATTTTTTTTTATTATAGCAATTTGTTAATTTTGTATATATTTAACATAAGTAATGCTAGTGTGCCCTCAAACTTCATTTTCTTAATGCTTATTTTTATTGGCTGCTATCTTTATGTATGATTCAAGATTCAAACCCGAACTAAATGCGATCTAGATAGTGTCTTGGATAAATTTATCCATTTTTATTTAATATGCGACATCTATTGACTTTTCCTCAACATTTATTTTTAATTTAATGAGTAAAGCCTTAAATTGTAATACTTTAATTAATGAAGATAATATTAGTGAATTAGGTCCTAGATGTGACTGTATCTTTTTCTGATTTTTCTGTTTTCAGATTTTCGATTGAGATTTGCTAGTATTGTCTTTAAATAAAATACTACAATTTGAGGTTAAAAATTTAAATTAAGTTACTAAAAGTATTGCTGCTCCCATTATCATATAGACATCGGTAATGCAGTCAAAAGTTCAAATAAATTATCCTAATCAGATATTAAAAAATTCTTATATTAAATGAAATTTTTGTTTCTTCTATAAATAAAATAATGTTATGATGGGTTAAACGCAAATAAATATTGTTTTCTCCAAAATACACATTCCAGAGAAAATGTATTTTGTTCACACATCAAGTGTTTAATTTTACACCGAGCCAACTATGCTTTAAATTGAAATACATAAATTCCATTTGCATTTCACTTGAAGCAGGAACACAATAATTATTTTTAGATGTATTTTCTTTAACTTGCTTTGCTTTTGTTGTTGCCTACTATTTTTGTATATCGGCTATGACCAAACAACACAAATTGATTGTATAAAATTTGGCAAATTAAATAAAAACATGCTGGGATTTGAACCCGCGACATCTGGATTCGTAGTTGATAGTCGTACCACGGAGGTCGCCTAATGAAAAGCCGCCAATATGAAAATAGACTTTCAAATTTGAGCAAATGATAAAAACAATATACTTACAGTTTGTCAAATAAGAGTAGAAAACATAGAAGGGTGCCACTGTTGTTCAAATGGCAATACTAAAAATATAATCATGGTGGTAATCTAAAGCTGTGTAACCTACATTTTTATTAAAATTTAAAAAGGTATAAAAGTGAAAAATATTTAATTCATTCAGATCTAAGTCACCATTAATGATTCTTCCTTTCTACCTACTGTTAAATTCAAATTTATGTAAAATTAAATGAAAGCCAATCACTTTGTAAAACACAATTTAATCAAATTTGTGTCATTAAGTAGGTACCTTAAAAACAGTGCTTCTTCGATTTAATTTTTTTTTTAAGAACAAAAAATGTTTTTTTAAATGTGTATACAGTGTCCTGTATTTTCAGTGTCATCGCACATTAAAAGAATATTTGACAAGTAAATCGGTGTTGCCAGCCTACAAATTTTGTAGTTCAATTTTAAATTTTTTCTACTTTTGTTTGACAGACAATACTGAAGGATTTAGAAATATTATTACGAATTTCAGAATAATATTTCAATGTAATTTTTTTGTTTCTGATTATTTTTAAATTGCCCAATTTTGTCACACTTAGGGCCTTTGCTCATGGAGAAACCGAAACCTGGTTGGTAACTCAGTTCATGGCACAACTCAATTTATCAACCTCCTGGACAAAATCGATATTTTTCTAATCTGACATATCGCAAATTACTCATAAACTTGACAGGTCCTGAGCCACTACCATAGCAACCTGGGAACTGAAACGCGACGGCCACGGCGACCAGCACTGCTAGTCACCGCGTCGACACAGACAACTGGTCTTTAACAAGTTGCCTCTGTACGGACCGCCAATGAAATTCACAAGTTTCTTTCCCGTGGATAGCGATTGAGTCGCCAACCGGTTTTTTTTTTCAGTTTCTGAGCGAACGGCTTTACAAAGCAAATTTTTGTTCTTTGTCATTATTGTTTGGCTTTCTCCAAGTTATTTAATAGTTGCCAATGGGCTTAATTTCAGGAAGGAGTCAGCGCTTCGTGGGACGCAGCGTGGATTTTACTAAAAGAGAGAAGTCTATATTTCTACACCAGCCAAGATTTGAATGTTCAAACGCTGGATTTGCGGAAAGCACGTTGTGTTGGTATGTCCATTCACCGTTTTCTATAAAATCCATTTTGCCTTAAATGCAATGTCTTTGAATCAATGAGATTGTGAAAATAGCGAATGTGCGATAAAAATATGTGTATTTTTTCCGAAATTCTTGAAACAACCTAGCTTTAGATGACATGGCTCAGCCAAAATCAGCATTTTACTATATTGCACTGACAATATAGTAAAATGCTGATTTTGGCTGAGCCATGTCATCTAAAGCTAGGCTGTTTTACTGTATGCTGCATGTACTGACATGCAGCATACAGTAAAACAATATGTTAGGCCTCGATTACATTGAGCGCGTTTACAAGCTACTAGCTGGTAAGTTTATAAGCGGGTGAATCAGCGAGTGAGATTGTCATGTTGACACACAAAACTGTCTACTCGCTCAGTAGCGACAGTAGCAGCTAAAATAACGACTCCCGCGTCAACTAATTCTGTCGACATTTTGTAGAAAACTTGAGGTTGCAGCTAGCGCCACACGCTAGCCAGTAGCGAGAATAACGACTCCCGTGCGAACTAATTCTGACAGTTACGAAATCAGCTGTTGGTGGGCTGCCATCATGAGGCAGACGCTAGCGAGTAGCGAGCAAAGTTGACCACCTTTCTACTTTTTTCGTAGGTTGTCCACAATCTGCTATTTAGCTAGTAATACGATTATACGGAGCGAGTTTATTAACAGATAGTGTATTTCCCAGCTAGTAGCTTGTAAACTCGCTCAATGTCATCGAGGCTTAATAAACATTTTGGAATAAAATAACTAATTTCTAAAATGATATGACTTGAGATTTTCACAGCCAAAAGTATTATTGTGATTTATTTTTGGGTTATCATGTCGTGTTGCTCTCCCTCCTTCTTTAGCCAATGTTTCGAACAGCATTACAGTGTCTATCATCAAATCAGATCTTAGACATGTAATAGATTACATATGAAAGCTGTTCAAGACGTTAACTGAAAAGGGGAGGTAGCGCACCAAGGCTTAATAACCTAAAAATAAATCATGATAAATTCTTAAATTTTTTCAATTTTCTTGCAAATTGACTGTCCGATTTAACTTGATGTTCAATACTTTTCATGACTAAAGACACTTTTTTTAGAGAAAGTGGAGCGTGATGAATTAAACATAAATAAAATCAATTTCAGCCAGAGTTTGTTCAAATTATTTCAACAACTAAAAAACTCTTAACCTGGCGACCGTTAGGTTGGGTAATTTTCACCCGAAATGCTTAGATCATTTTTTTTATTCTTAACTTATTATTTATTTTTTTCGATAATACATGTACTTATTTTACCTGTTTTCTAAGTACTTATTAGGAACTAGAAATAAAAGTGTTATTTAATTAGTAGTTTAATCATTTTTATTCAAATCAACATTTTTCTTAGAGAATTCAATTCACCTAGTGTGCCGGGTGTGCGCCGGCGCACACGCCAAAATTTAAATTTATTTTTATTTTGGAATGCGATTTTAACCCTTATGTATAAAGAAAACGTATGAAGAACAAGGTCAGAATCGCATGGGGCTTTCTTTTTCTTGACGTATGAGATACTGTAAGCCACTCAGAATAATATGTATTAAATTCTCTATGGCGTCCGGGTATCATTTTTCCCGGAATTTGAGCTGTCAAATTAGTTAGCGTCGTTTTCGTGAAAAAGATCGTAAAACCTATAAATTCATCAAATAAACGCAAGTAATGTTGTTTTTATGCATATTTTATTGTTCAAGGAATGTGGTTCAGTAAATATGATATACGATAGCACAAAATATTACGTCAAAGTCAAAACTTTGCGATTTTACGTCGTTTCCTCCCTGGCATTTAAAAGGTTAAGGCACTTAATTTAATCAATTTAACGCACTTATTCATCTTGAAAAATAGTAACACCGAGCGCTAGGCGGGTAAAACTCACCTGCCGACAACTTTGACGACGTCTAACTACCTCGCTGAGCGGCGGCTGACTAAATCCTCGTTTCTTGTCGCTTCCTTGTGCAGCTACTGAGGGGCACAAAACAGTTGAGCACGGCAAACTAAAATTATCAAGCAACATAAATTGCCTCGGGTAAATTTTACTCAACCTTACTCTCGCCAGGTTAAAAAGTAAAAAAATAGCGGAAGTAACAAATCATTCTTAATTTGTTCCTTTACCGTGGAAGACAGAAATAGATCTCCTCATTCTTTATTAGAAATTGGCCAAAAAATACTTTGTTCAATAATGGTTTCACTTTGATTTTATTGTTTTATTCAGGAATGATTTATTGCATAATGTTTATCACACATTCTGTTAGCCGTGGATCGTTAATTTAATATAACATTATGTAATATTGTACTCTTTTAAAATTAACGGTCCATAGCTAGACGAATGTGATAATCATTAATCTTTTTAATAACCTCAAAAGATTTCTGAGTGTGTTTGTTATTCTATAATATATGTATGTATTTTATGTAATCGGAGGCACAGTGAAAAGGTTACTAAACAGTCAAACTTAGGGGGCAGAGTTAATTTTTCTAAAAGTAGATGGAAAGTATGCAGTTTCATAATATAGTATATGGACCCTTTTCCTAGTTGCAGTAGAGTAAGTTTATTTGAAACTATAAGACTGTGCCAAACACAGCTACAAAAGATGTGGCTTGGCATATTTCGGTATATCATTCACCGTACATTCCCGATTGGAATATATGGCGAGCGATGTGCTGAAATACACCAAGCCACATCTTTTATAGCTGTGTGTGGCACCGCTTTTATTTTGTTATTAAAATAATCTGGTAAGGTTAACAACTTGCAGTCAGTTTGTCAAATATAGATAAGATGAAGATAATGTTTTGGATGACTGAATTGCATGAGACTACAGACTTCTTTATACATTTATAAATTATTCAATTACACCTATTATTTAATTTATCAATAACTAGCGAGCATGCGTTGCAATGCCAGAATCATGGATTTTCCAAATTTGTTATCCCCTACTGCTACTATGTCTCCTTTGCAACCCCTCCCTTGTCCTTCATCCCTCCCCTGCGTGCCCCATATCCTCTCCCTCCCGTTTTCCCTTTTCGCCTTCTCCTCTCCCGCGTTCCCCTGTCCTGCGTTTTTAAACAAATTTTATATTGTTAGAGCTCACCTTTGTTATATATAGAAATCTTAGTGCTTATGCGAACATTTCCCAAATCCCAAATTTTCGTTGCAATTTTAAGAATTGTATAAAAAATAATTTCATAATGCCAGCTTACCATTATATCCACTGGAGCGATCGCGCGATAAAACATTTTTCCCTCCGATTGCTCGCTGTTTTTTTGTGACGATTTTGAAAATTTTCCGCCCACATTAAAAAAATCATACCTCCGAATTTTCATATGGAGACATAAAAACTGATTACAGTTCTACATAGCCAATGAATTTACCTATATTTTACTAATTTTCTTATATTTTTAGAATTGATAGATAAATAATTAAAAAATCTTTAACTTTATAAATGCGCAAAATTTGTGTTGTAGTGATTTGAAATCGCCGCCAGTGGCAGTTTTAAATATCTATTTTGAATATTTTCTACGTTTCTATGTTCTCTATGGCCTGTTCGATAACCACAGATGCAAAAATAAACTCAGAAAACGATTTTTTTACATGCTAATGTCTGATTAAAAGTTTACTTCGAAAATTATTTCAGAATTTTAGTGCGTGACGATGTCAAAATTGAATTCACTAAATTATACTATTTAATAAATTTAACACAAAAAACTGGCATTACATTAGGAAGATACATCAATTGCCTACAATTAACGATGAGAATAATTGCCGTGTTTGGTTTATTTGAATCATTTGATGAATTATACAGATTACCTTTTTCACAATATTAAAATCATGGTGCTTCTTTTTGAACGATTGTGATTTAGAACTAGAAATGTTTATCCTTGTTTTTATATTACGTGATAAAACAAGAAACAAGGTTTAAAATAAAACATATATCATAGATATACACATTGCCAATATTTCAGCGTGATAGTTTGAAAGTTGATGAAATCGTGTCGCCATTTGTCAATTTTCGACAAAAATGTCATTGACAAGCGACATAATGGTCAATGCACACAGGGTCTCTCATGACCACGTAAAATGATGATGATGATAAAACCGTATATATCAAACCTTTTGTAGGAGTGTCTTTTGGCAAAATAAAACCATAATTATTATTTTATTTCTAAAAGCTGGATATCGAAAAAAATGGGGAGGAAAATAATTGATGTAACAAATTAATGATTTATTTATTTATTTAAGCCCTAATAGGCTTTTACAAATTAAATTAATATTAGAGTTGCATAGTTACATTGGAAAAACAGTATATTGATTGAAACATTGTTTACACCCTTCGTCATAATAAAAATGTATTCAATTTATATTGGTTTTTCTCATAATTAAAGTAAATCAATACATAATATCATTGTGCCTCGCTCTAGAGTGATACTCTCAGTATCGCCCTGGTGAGACCACCATTCAGAATTGAACATTGCTTGAAATGACTTAGTTATGTTTAGTGACTAGATCTGAAAAAGCCTCTTTACAGAATAATTGACAAAATATAATTAACTAACTAACCATCACGCCGTTTCCCCGCAGGGGTAGGCAGAGAGGACAGACCGCCAAACAACTCGATCTTGGCACACACTCCTTGCTTCGTTCACATTCATACATCGTCTCATACATGCTCTTCTATTATTCTGACTCTTGACATCGCCCGATTCAAGTATCTGATTCACTTGGTCGTGCCATGTCTTCCTCGGGCGTCCCCGACTTCGTCTACCATTCACATTTGCGTCACATATTCTCCTCATACTCCTTTCCTCATTCATTCGCTCTACATGCCCAAACCATCTGAGCGTCCCTTTCTTAATCTTACACATAACGCTTACATCAGCCTTGCATTCTTTGCGGATCTCCACATTTATGTCTCAGGGATCTCATTTCTACAGCATTCAGTCTACTTTCATCCTTTCTCTGCCAGTTCCATGCCTCACTGCCATACATCAGGGTAGGTACCAGCACTCCATTATGGACGGCTAGCTTCGCTTCTTTTGACAGATTTTTGTTGGCGCCTACGGCGTTCAGTCCTCCATTAATGGAGTTACCGGTATTTACCCGTCTTTCGATATCTCTATCAGTCTTTCCATCTCTCGTAAACGTACTTCCCAAATATACAAACTCATCCACCTGCTCCAAGTATTCGTCATTCACAACTATGTGGCACATTGTTTTCGTACTCTCTCTTTCAAATACCATCACTTTAGACTTACTTACATTCATCATTAACTCATTCTTCATACATACTTCGTTCATCCTAGACACGAACGACTGTAGATCTTCCATACTGTTAGAAATCAGCACCGCATCATCAGCATACAACAGGCAACATACTTCCAGATCACTCAATTTCGCAAAATATAATTAAGACATAAAAATAAAACAAGTTATTATTTAATGGGTACAATAAACAGGGAAAAATGAGAATACCTGTGCATTTTTTAACACGCACATTTCAATGATCAGAATTGAAATATACGTATTAAATGTCCACCGAACCTTATCAGATAGAAGCGAAAGTCGAACCTTTGAAGACAACTTAACATGAGGTGTGAGTATGCGGAAAGAAGGGTCTTAATGTTCAAACAAAGTTAATTAAATTTATTAATTAGAATTTCACAACTAAAAAACAAGAAAAGAAAAAAATTGAAATTAAAAAAAACCCTCAGCAATTCAATACTGTAGTGTGATATGGCTTCATGCAATCATAGCATAAAGCCACATCACACACATCACACTTTGTGAGGGTCCTTTTAAAAATGTTATTTAAATTGCACCACGCACATTTCACTTTTTTCCCACTACGGACCACGAAGTGGTTGCCTTTCAGGATAGGTCGCAGAGCCTTTCCTTCAGCTATTAGGCTAATGGTCCTTACAGTCGTATCAATTCGACTACGACAGAACAGCTGGAGGAGATCCTCCGCAACCTCACTCCTGAAGTTTCGGTGCAAAATGCGTTTATTTTCCTTGTGGAGCTTTGAGCTGTACATTATATACGCATTCTGCACCGAAACATTTAGTAGTCTCCTGAAAAGTTTCTTGTACCAGACCAGGTTTCGCTGTCGTTCAATGGGGAAGCCTGCCAAAAGCTGATCTTTTCGGTCAACTCCCCCCATTAATCTGTTATAGTCAAGTACACGCTCGGGTTTGTATTTAGTGGTACCAAATTTTTGAGCTGACCCGATTTCTGCCGAATGGTAGGTAGACAACATACTTATCACGTTTTTGTCCACCCAAACCAAAATATTGATGTCCCCGCAGTTCGAGTACCCCATCTCACCTTCCCTCAGTGATTTTCAGACATTGGGCTTCAATGCAGAGGGCACAAATTCTCGGTTTAACCGCAATGTGCCCATGCAGTCCATCCCATTTCTTTTGAGGCATCGCGCTAATAATGGACTATTATAAAAATTGTCCATTATTAGCGTATACCCCTTGTTAAACAGAGGGCTGGCCAGGTCGTATACTATCTTTGCAGTGGCCCCAACTGGGCAGATATCGTGACCGCCCGAAAAGTTGGCCCGTGTCATGTCTTT
Source organism: Glyphotaelius pellucidus (assembly GCA_936435175.1). Taxonomy (NCBI): domain Eukaryota; kingdom Metazoa; phylum Arthropoda; class Insecta; order Trichoptera; family Limnephilidae; genus Glyphotaelius; species Glyphotaelius pellucidus. The sequence continues at coordinate 41,282,506 of OW386542.1, read as the reverse complement.
CGTCATGTCTTCCGTCATGTCTTCTGTCATGTCTTCCGTTATGTCATTAGAAGAAAACGATTATAATCCATGGCGGTGATTGTTTTTGAAAAGAAGTAGCCTTTTTCAACGGGAAGGGGACAAATACCTTGATGCATTAAAATTGCCAAGAATACGTACACTTCCTCTTTATTCGTGGGAGCCCGTTTATTGGTACGCGCATGGCGCTGAAATTGTTTTTTGCAATGCATTGATCTGCATACCCGTTGGTCTCTCTCGCGATTAGTTCAACGAAATCTGCGTTGAAGATTTTTAAAAAGGCATCCACAGGTTTGCCCATTTCGTCGGTATTGAAGGTTGGTCCTGGCATCTGTGTACCTGTGAAAGTCTCCCTTATACCAGTAAAACGTGAGACCTCGCTGGACCAATCGAAAGAGTAACCATCAGGCGGCAGAATCGAACACATTGCCTCACGATCTAACTGGTCTTGTCTACTAAAGTCTATGGCCGTTAGTGGAATAGGTGAAACGTTGTTAATATTATTATAAGGTATCGGTGGCATGCACAAGGCATCCTCAACGCCCTCTTGGTGGTCGACGTCGCTTGCCTCGTCGTCCACGTCGCTCGTTCTGTCCATTTCTGAAACAACAGAAAACCCAAATTAATTTTAAAGTGTCTGTATTACGATTACCTACTGCCTCTGGTAAAACGTTTCAAAATAATTAACTCTTGGTACGATCAAGTTAATCAAATACGAGGTTTGTTCAAAAAGTAACGGGAATTTTAAAATTTAAGATTGAAGATGACGAACGCCCCGGATGCCCCAGCGCATCAACAAACCGATGAAATCGTGGAAAAAATAAAAGAAATGGTTATGAACGAAAAGAGTGTGTGTGCCAAGACCAAGTTGTCTGGCGGTTCGTCCTCTCTGAGAAATGGCGTGAAGGTAAGTTAGATAGTTTAATAACTCACGTTTCCCGGTACTGACTCTTCTTGATAGAGAGCTGCCTCGTCCACGTTGCTGGTTCTGCCCATGTCTGACTCTGAAATAATAGAAAACACAAATTTACAGTAGAATTCGGATATAATGACTGCATATAACTGCCTACCGTTTTAAGCGACGATAATGTAAACTCAAGTTAGGTTTCATAGCTTTTAGTAGGAAAACGTATACGTTTAGTATGACTCCGTTTTAAGCAACCCATTTTAATGACAATTCGTCAGGTTAGAATGACATGCAGTGTTTTGTTTACAAAACCCACGCACCAATACCTCACCGCCCCGCGCCTCGCTTGTGACTAGAAAGCTCGACACAATGATTTCCGTGAAGTGAAAGTGTTTTTTCAATTGAAGAAAAAAGTGCTGTATTAAACCGTTTAGAAGACGGTGAATCCAATGAATAGTACCCTTTACACACAGAGTTCGGAGCGGGGCGTGCCCCGCGCCACTTCAGGCCGCCATGCATAAAAGTCTCACAGTGAACTGCGCTGTAAACCGTTATCTTACTTTCGGTCTTTACTTTTTTGTGCGGCGGCCTGAAGTGGCGCGGGGCACGTCCCGCTCCGAACTCTGTGTGTAAAGGGTACTTAACTTATTTAGCGAAGGAGTTCGGCGTGTCTCATTCTACAATATCCACCTGATCTTACTATCGCACAAAAATTGGCCAAAAACAAGGTCGAATTTCAGACTTTCTACGTTAGCAACTACATATTTGCTTGCATAGAATGTAGGTACATTGTATCGTTTCAGATTACAGTACATAATGTATGTTTTTTACGTGGAAAGTTTAAGTTCTACGCTTATTCCCTGCCAATATACCAACAGTGAAACTGTGCTAGGTATATTAATATTCAACCATTGGAAGTTACGCCTATCTATCCGATATTGTAAAGTTATGGATTTCACTATGCTAGAAGAGCCCCTGGTATAACATTTCAAAAAATAAACTCACTGTTCCCAAACGCAGACAATTCTTGGTAGAAAGGCACGTCCACCCACAGCACGCTGTTGTAGCCGGCCTCCGGAGAGAAGAGTTCTCCACACTGGAGTTCCCCACCCCACGATGTCCCAGGTAACGGTTCCCGAGATGCTGCCTGGAAAGGTGCAGCAGGCGGAATCGGTGCATAGGGAGCCGTTGCTTGGGTCTGTACGGGAGTGGACAGCAACGGTGGTGAAACAGGTAGTGGTAATGTTGAAGGTGTCCCTTGTGAAAAGTGACAAGCTATTCTCTTCGGAGATGGATTTCTGAAAACATTTACATAAATTATATGAATCTTTCTCATTCACGCGTGAAACATAATATTGTATCATGCATCTAGATACGATAACTTACTTTTGTTTATTTTTTCTTGGAGGTGCGGTGGGGAGCAAAATGGAAGGAAGCAGGCAGAGACCTAACGGCTTTAAAGGCCTTGGCGCGATCCTCCCTCACCAGGGTCACTGTTAAAATAAATAAAAAATATATAATGAGTTCAATATCTCCACAGCCGTAGCAAAGTACTTTCATAAAAAAACATTAAAAAATACTTACACTCCGGGCCGAGCTGCAAAAGCAGCTCTGCGTTGACGCCCACGTCCACATAGTCCGGCACCAGAAATTACTGCTTCTGCAGCTGGTACCCCACCTCTACCTCTCATTTCATATTTCACTTCCACTCTACATATTTCAAATTGAAAACACTTCATGTACTTTAATGTTAAAACTTTTTTAAATACTGCACATTAATATTATAAAATTTTAAAAAAAATTAATCCTGGATCGTGGAGTGCTCCTTTTCCCTGAACAATTACTGTTTGTGCACACATTTGGTTAAAGTAAATAAATTAATTAAGTGTTTAACGAAATAACTGTTAAAATCATTGTGTGGCGGGAGCTTTAGACGAATTTACATCATAAAAAATGTCGAATTTTTGACATAGGACATTCATAATTGGATAGCTGATATCTGGATTAATAACGAACCAATTCAAATAAAACTTATATTTATCTCTTAGTTATGAATCACTCTGATTAAATAACTGCATTTCAAAAGCGAAAGTGCAGTAATTATGGATATTATTGTAAATCAAAAACTGATGGACGTTTTCAGTTGACGCTTGTTACTAAAAACTACCACAGAAACAATATATCATGAACAAACGAATTGAAAACACATTTCAAAGATAGATAATTCATTCACGATTACACTGATATATATTTTTGCGTTAAAAACTCAAAAAATCAATTCCTAACGGCATTTTAAGTCGAGAGCAAAATACGTCAGAATGTTCAAAAGTTTTGTTGATTTTTGACAGGACGCTCTTAAAAAGCCGTGAAAACTTGCTGTTATTACTTCAAAGACAACCATAAGGTAACCGATAAGGTCATAGACTAAAAGAATATTATATTAACTATTCGAGAAATCAAACGGCTGGCCATGGAAATGTTTTAAATAATTACAATAAATGTTTTACGAGTGATAGAAAAATCGGTCGAAAAATCGACCGACATCAATCAAGGGGTAGGTACAAACGGTCGATTTTTCGACCGAATTCGCTCCAGTGGTTATACAGAAACTTTCATGGGCATGCGCACAACAAATCACCAAGGTTTCATTGTAATCGGATAAATGATATAGTAACACTTCCGAGACAAACAAATAAACATTCATTGCTATATGTTTATTTGTTTGTCTCGGATAAGATTTATTATAAATCATTAATTTATAATTGTTCAATTAAATTCATGGTCAAAAAAAACTATAACAAAGTATTATTCTTTTAAAAATCTCTGAAAGACATTTCAACTCGATTTATTGTCATTACACAATTCTGTTACAAACGCCATTCTTTCAGTTCATTTTCCACCAAATTCATTAAAAATTATTTTATTTATATATTTTTTTAATTGCCGACAACCCGAGCATTTATTGATATAAAGTGATGGTAAACATTTACAATCTAAGATTTACATTCTATTCATGTTTCAGACGCGCGTTTCTCGCTCAGTTTTGGAGGTGTGTGGAGCTCCATACTGTTTTGAAAACAAGTGTTTACCGCCGAACGACCGCCCAGAATCTCGGATAGCTAGTTTAACACTCGTTTTCCAAGCAGCTGCATCTGAAACAACTATAATACGTTTTTATTTATTTTTTGATTTTGTTGACAGTGCGAGCGTTCAAACTGAATCTTTATTACGCATCTACAATTATTATTATTTGCTATTTTGTGTCTCTCTCAATTTAATAATTTCAATATCTATATGTATATTGTAAAAATAGGTCACTTTTTTTAGTTCTGCAAGCGGCTGAAGAAAAGAAATTGGGTGGAAATGAAGGCCAACATCTGCTGCTGGACTTTCCCCACTTAACACTCTACTTACGGATGGGAGCATCCAAGGAAACAAGGGTAAATAAGGAACTATCTTAAATATATGCTAGCACGGAGGAGATTTTGTAATACGGTGAAATCCTCTTAAGGAGGAAACGAAAAAAACAAACTTCTTAAGCAGGAAAACCTTATGTGTGGGAAAAATTGCCGAATAGTCTGGAATTTTCCCAAAAATTCCAGACTATTCCCAAACATTCCAAAACATTCCAGAATGTTCTGGACTGTACTGAAAATTTCTAGAGTTCAAAACTTTCAGCCCTTATGTCTTCAAAAGCACGCCCTTCAGGTAATAATGGGAACCTGCTTCATGGATGGGGGATAGAGGGCTACCACACTATATAACTCCCTTGATCGTACCAGGACTTGTTTCTGAGTTTTAGCAGCATGCACATTGTACACTCTCTTTTATAATACATATTGATTTGCCTAAGGATTATCGCCTTTCAAAATCAATTATCGTTAATTTTCTTTATAACACAGTGTCCGGAAACTCGTCGTACAAGTGGGTAACTGGTGAATCTACATCAAATTTGGAATCAATTTTGTGGTATAACTTTTTTAGATTTATGCTTCCGTTTCGAGTAAATCAAGTCCAATGTGTAATTTTTTTAGATCAAATTTGAAAAAAATTGATCACTGGTATTATTCAGCTGTTTAATGTCTTTTAAAATGCTTGGAAGCATAAGTTTTCTTAACCGTTTGTTTGCAGAAAAAATTTTAAATGCTCAGATTGTAAAAAAGCAATTTTATGTGTTCTCTGTGTGTTGACCAGTCAGTGGCCGAGTTGACATGGCTTTTGGGTTCCATCTGCACATTTTCAATTCCCCGGTTGGCTAAGTCCTCCATCACCACATAAGCAACATTTTCCACTTACTGTGGTGGCAGACCGAACGTCATGCGCATTCTTGCTGGGACTGCCAATCGATTGGAGAGGAATCTCACCCGTTTTCCAGCGCCATACCCTTATTATTTATGCACTGGGTCCTCCTCGATTGTTAATTAAAAAAAATTAGAGCCCTTGCGAGAGCCTTGAAGGAGTAACCATCTGTTACTTATATCAGGGCAGGTAAGTGATGGATAACCTCCAATGTGGTGGCAGTAGGAGATTTTCAAATAATTCAGGTTATTTGTAACCCAGAAATGTTTGTCTTTCTTTTAAAAAAAATTTTAAAAATTGGTAGATTCACCAGTTTTTCACTTGAACTACGAATTTCCGGACACCATGTATTACTTAGATGAATCATTAAGATTGAAGATACTGGAACAATGCGCTTTCACTGGTGTGTGGTACGTGATAAGTTTACATTTTATATGATACGTTTTTGTGATATGTGATACGTTTATATTTTATATGGTATGTTTATGTGAAATGTGATACATGGTTTCACTGAACCAGGTCCAGAGGACATATTTTTTAGAGTGATTCCCAGCTTTTCGATCAACCAATCTGAGTTTGCAATCAGCTAAGCGATTTGTAAATATTTTAAAGGATAGCTCAATTCGCATTCATTGTCTTAAGTGACCCCGCCCACTTTCACAGACCTCAAATTGAAAACTTTCGATGTTAAATTAATATAAAAGAGTTCATTATTGTATTTATTATTAACACACATAATTTCTTTTCGATACTGTTATCCATAAACTAGCATTTTATATTTTTTAAACAAACATATAAAATATATTAAAAATAAAGTGTCAGCTTGACCTTTGCTGCCGTCGGTCAGTAGATGGTAGCTTTAGCACCTCTCTGTTGACTCTTTTTATAACTTTGCTTTGCTCAGTCGAGCTTAATCCACGTGTCCGGCTTTCTTAGATTGAGCGATGATTAAGCAATGCTTATGTGTTGGAAAGAACATAGTTGTGCGTTTGAGCAGTGTTGAGCCTTAGTTTCAGCTTAGCAGTTGATTAGTAGGATTGGGAACAGCGGCCGTAAATGTCCTGATTTGAGTTTTTAAGCTTACAATTTCAAATATCATTTAAAGAATGAAGTTTACCGTACATAATTTTATATTACTTTTATATGGTCCTAGGTCTGATTTCATAACCATTCGTTTGTTACGCTTGATACCATTTTTAGCTAATATTTGAAATACCACCCGATTTTGCCATTTTTTTAAGCGTTTGGTCGGTAAAGTTTTGGTTAATAATGCTTTGCCCACTGATTTCTTCTTTCACCTCCTTATGATAACTAACTCTCTCTCTACTCTAACTCTTACTTACTTGCAGATTTGGCACAGAATCCTCAAGGCCGTGGCTTGCAACAACGGGTCCTCCATACACCACCAGCAGTTGACCAAAGATGATATACCAACCATTGTAGACAAATGTATAAACTTCATTTACACGCAAGGTACATTTAGCTTACAAAATAACATTAAGAAACATAATGAGTAAGATTAAGAAAGGTACGCTCAGATGGTTTGGGCATGAAGAACGAATGAACGGAAAAAAAGGAAAGGAGTGTAAGCAGAAAAATGTGAATAGTAGAAGAAGTCTGGGACGCCTGAGGAAGTCATGGCACAACCAAGTGAATCAGATACTTGAGTCGTGTTCATATGAGATCGGGCGTATCGGGCTTGGCACTCTCAAGTGCTGAGCCCGAGCTTCTCATACTCATATGAGACAATGTATGAATGTGAATGAGGCAAGGACTGTGTTAGTTAGTTAATTATTCAGTAGAACCCCGTTAATTCGAAATTCACAGGACATCAAAAATTAAATTTTGAATTAACCAATTCCCACATAATTCTAATTTTACAAAAAATAAAATTGTTCAAAGTCGCAAAAAATTGAATTCCTTGACCGCAAATTCAAATTCGGGTAGGTTCTTCGAAATAAACTCTTAATAATATGACTTATTCCCATCTAAATCAACCCTATATTCGAAGCAAATTAATAAAAATACAATATTTTCCATAAATCAAATTTTCGTGGCCGATTACTCGCCGCCGTCACTTTAAACTCATAAAAATGTGATACATTACCGCGTAAATCAAAATTTCGTAGCCAATTTCTGACGCAGTCGGCCTTTTGAATTCAGATACTTGAAAAAGTAAACTCGATATATTGCGTTGCGGCCGGCCCTCTAAATTCAGATATTTATTCGAAGTAAATTCGTTAAAATACCGCTGATATCAAATTTTCGCAGCTTATTACCGCTGCGGCTGGCTCTTCAAATTTAGATATTCAAAGTAAATTCGTAAAATTATGATATATTTCACATAAATCGAAATTTGGAAGATGCTCTCAGTATCGCCCTGGTGTACGACCACCATTCAGAATTGAAAGTTGTTTGCTTTAGCCGTATTTGGGGAACAGATCTGAATAGCCAGAAACTTCCCCACCTTCCTCTACGCCATATTCTTCCCCTCCCCATTACTAAATATATGTAAATATTAGGGCATTATGTCTGTCTGTCTTATGTACAAAAAAAAAAATTAAATAAATTTAAAAATTATTTATATATTATAACATTACACGTTACTATTTTTATTCAGAAAATTTTACAACATACATATGACATATCATTTTACCAACTAACCATATTGCTGCATTTCAGGCAGCCTGAGCGAGGGGATTTACCGAAAGGCCGGGAGCAGTTCCGAGGTGAGCAATTTGCTCGCTGCCTTCCGGAAAGACGCTTGGGCCGTGCAGCTCTCCGCTCGCACTAATTCCGAACACGACGTCGCCAACGCTCTCAAGAGGTTCTTCCGAGACTTGCCTGAGTCGCTGCTCACACCCTCACTGCATTCTGCCCTATGTTCTGTCACTGGTAAATAATACATGTCAATTTTTACTACTTATCACTTTCGAGATAAACGGCTAGAAATGTGAATATAAATTTTTTTTGTTGAAGAAGAAGATAACACTTATAATCTAAATGAAAATATGAAAGAAAACAAGACACAGAAAAATAGAAAAAGACAATGGTCGCAACTGGGACTCGAATATAATCTTCTTCAAAGATATATTACGTTGATGGGAATAACCTTCAAAAGTTATAAAAAAGAGAGTTTTTCTCATAAAAAATTGAATATTCATTTAGGACGGGTTGTTTCAAAATATTTGACGGATTCGTCAAATATTTGAAGTTAATTTTCGCGTTCTGTGTAAGTTCTACCCAAGTTCTATGATTATTTCAGTTTTTTCAAGTCAATAGTTCCATATGAATAAATTCTGATACATTTATCCGAGACACTATTCAGGTTACAAACCAATTCTTAGAATGATTGTTCCAATGAAAAGAGTAGTTGCCTATAATATGAAAAAAAGAACTAGTTGAAGATAATATTGTTGATTCTAAATATTTGAAATATGAGATTGACAAATATGACGGTTTGACAGAAGGTGGCAATAGTGAAATTGGATAACGCGCACGTCCCGGTTAGACGAGAGGTCTGGGTTCGAGTCCCAGTTGCGACCATTGTCTTTTTCTATTTTTCTGTGTCTTGTTTTCTTTCATATTTTCATTTAGATTATAAGTGTTATCTTCTTCTTCAATGATATATTACGTTGATGGGAATAACCTTCAAAAGTTATAAAAAACAGAGTTTTTCTCATAAAAAATTGAATAAATTTTTTTCTTTAACAGGTAACCGATTTTATTGGCCTACCTGGGGCCTAGGAATCAAAAGCTTTTATGTAAATTGGCAAAATCAGTTGAATTTCAAATCAGTGTATATCGCACTTCTAGTGATTTTCTGATCAGTGGATGATGTCTTTTCACTCTGTAGTGTATATGTAGTGTTGAAAGCATTTGCATTGAAGAGTGAGACCAGAGGTTGCGGTTTGATTTCGGCACAACAATACCTACTGTCGTGTGTTAGCTGTATTTTGCTCTGCTCCCGAAATCAATTCTTTTTATTTTGTTAAAGTGAACAAACGTTCAGTGCATTTGTCCAAACTGATAAGAATTATTATTTTTTACCTGGACAGTGTTTGTTTCCCACTAGTGAATACTTAAGAAGAATATAAACACTAGAAATATTTCAATTCTCATGCCTTCAAAATTTAAAATCAAGCGTCTTATTTGCACGAGGCAAGTAGGCGAAAAAGTGGTTTTTATTTATTTTTTGCATAATTTTATAAGAATGAAAAAAGTTAGAACATACAAAACCTCAAAAATAGTCTAAGCTATAAAGAGGTATTTAAAAAAAAAGTTTCTTATATGGTTAAGTCATGCAAAAACATTTTTTTAATGGTTTACGCTTATATTTTTTGTTATGTAAATAATAATTTTATTGTAATTCCAATACACATTTATCTGTAACATATTTTTTGATGTTCACAATGCAAACCGATTGTCAAACATTAATCTAAATAGGATTTCTGTATAGCTTCATCGTAATTGACAGTTTTAGAAACAAAAACATTAACAGAATATTGCAAGTGAACCAAGTGTCAATCAAAGAGTAAAATGGGTGTGACAGTGTTTGACCTCACAAACAGAAACTAATTTTCAAAATGCAACTTCAGAAAAAAATCTGAGAAACAAAGGGCAAACGACCGGGACTAGTCTCACATTGGAGCCCCAGGATATAAATATTAAGCTCCTGCTGGAGAAAATGAAGATGAAGATGGAAAAAAAATTAGAAGTGTTTAACCACTAGAGCGACAGCCGGAATTGAAGCTTTTTTCTCGGATTGCTCGAAATTTTTTGGTGACTGTTTTGATTAATTTCCGCCCACCTTAAAAAATCATACCTCCGAATTTTAATATGAAGACATACAAACTGATCATAGTTCTATATAGCCAATAAATTTGCCTATCTTTTGTCGATTATCACATATTCGTGGGATTTATAAAAAAAATATTATAAAATCGTAAACATTTGAAACAGAAATATTCTCAGGATTTTTTAACCTAAAAGACTTTCATAGGAAGTTCAAAATTGCATTGCATTCACATTAAATATTTTCTATGAAGTTTCTTTTAAATGGACTTATTGATTATCACAATCCACAAATATCAATAACAAAACTGAATTTTGATAAGTTGTGAAGTGTTTAGTGTCGTAAATAACGAGTACACTGCCATCTGTTGAATATGAATATTAGTATCTTTCACCTACTAAAAAGGTCAAAATTGAACTGCGGGCATGTTTGAAAATATTACAAAAAAATGTTTAATGCCACTAGGGAAAACTTGCCTAAAATAGGCAGCAAAGCCATCCATGGTTTTTCAAATGGCGCTATATTGTGGCAAAAAGCACTCCAGTGGTTAAACAAGTGCAAAAGTAGCAGTTTTTCAGTTGCATTGAGTCACTAACAACTTATTTACCTCTTGCAGATCTTCCCAAAGAAGAAAAAGTAAAATCTTACCAAGATTTGATCAGAAATCTAAACCCCATCAGCCAAAATACTCTAAAGGCGTTAATGGGTCACCTGCATTTCATCTCTTCCCTGTCCGATGTAAATTGTATGAACTCAACTAATCTGGCAACAGTGTGGGGGCCAACACTCATGATGGGTCCAGTAAGTATTTCTTTAAACACTTAATTCTTAAGCCGTCGTCTCACTGGTTTGGTATCGGTAAGCAATAGACATAACCAGAAGACCCTGCTCAGAAAATTCCCACAACAAAAGCTCTTATTATTACCGTGACGATTCACGGTTACGGTACCATGAAGGCAAAAAAAGCTGCAATGCTGCAAAATATGAGATACACAATGTACGTAGGTCTGTTTCCTTCAAAGGAAAAAAGTGATCATTTTCTTGCTTCTCTCTCACACACCGTACCCGTAGACCACTGCAGTACTACTGGCCATGAAGCGACGTGACAATAATTTTTAAAGTATTGGATATAGTTACAAGGATAATATTGAAGTGTGAGTGAACTCCAAAAAATTTTTTTTAAATTCAAAAATGTCAAACGTCAATGCGCTGATGGTTTTGCTTTTGTTCTTAAACATATAATGCTGCAGCTCTTTCTTACAACAGTCGAAAATGTAACACACGGTGAACGTCTGTTTGTTATCTCATATCCCTCAAAGGAAACATATAATCATTATCATACATCTCCCTCACACATGTAAAGAAAATGAAACAGAAGGAATAAGTAGTATTTTGGAGGAAACAGGCACACATATTTTGTGTGTCTCATCTTTTGTCTTACCTTTATTTAATGTGTAAGATAGAGCTGCAGCATTATAGTGATAAGGAAGGTATGTTTATTGCCTTTTTTGCCATCACGGTACTGTAACATTTAAAATAGTATATTTGCGGCACGTTCCAGAGTGGAAGATGTCTCAGTATCGCCTTGGTGTAAGACCACCGTTCAAAATTGAAACTTTACTTGAAATGGCTTTAGCCGTGTTTGGTGACCAGATCTGAATAGCCAGGTACTTCCCACCTTCCTCTTCCCCATCTTCTTCCCCTCCCCACTACCTTCAGCCTCACAACATACCCCAATTGGGGATGCTATAATCGCATTGGCTCCAGACGGGTAAATATAGTTAACTTTACCAAAATTATTTTTTATGATTTTTTGTGTATTGTGTTATTTACATGTTATGTATTTTGTTAAGGTAGAATTTAAACATGTTTTTTTTTATTATTATTATTTCAGAAATCGTCTGATGGTTCGTGGGTTCCTAAAGAAAATGAAGTAGTATTAGAAATGATAGAACTTTATATGGACATTTACCAGCCCAGTGAAAAAGATATTGAAAAGGAATCAAAAATGTTGAGAGTTCTGAAGCAGTGCCAGCTGGTCACCAATCCAATCCAGAAGCGCTCCGGTGACCTGCATGTGTGGATTTACCTGAAGGAAAAACAAGCTGGGAACTGTATCAACGTTGTGGTTGGTATCAATATAAGTAGTATTCATATAATTAGCCTTTGGAAATATTAGTTTTATGCTTTCATCCTCTGCCCTGATGATGGACGCTGTAACGCTGTCCGTAGCGTTTGCTAAAGAAGGAGGTAGCGCAACACAGTATAACACCCCAAAAATAAATAACGAAAATTAAACCCTACTATTTTTTACCAGTATTGGCACCAAATTTATAAGTGCACACTGTTTATACTTTGTGAATGATATTATGCATGATTCGTAAAGGTATAAACTTTTTGGTTATGTGCCTTCCTAGTAGACGTCCTTGTTGGTTTTTCTATCGGACATTGTTATAACAGAGTAGCTGTTAGTTCATTGCTCGTTGGTTCACATTGGATTTCATTGGATCGTTGGATCCTTGGCTGTAACAGTCGTAATAGCAGCCCCAGTGCTTAATAGTTGGATGTCCTTGGCATTGGATTAGTTATTAATACCCTAGTGACTGACTGGTTGAAATTTAAAAATCTGACTCTGAGTACAACTCTGACGCCGCGCCATATGAAAACATCTGTGAACGTGAAGTTTGCGACTACTGCTGTACAGGACCGAATTAAAACAAGTAGCTAATAATGCCAAAAGATGGCACCACTTACGTTAACAGCTAGCATAAGGAACGTCGGCTGGCAGGCGTAAGTATTCTTGGATTTGCATTTTCATTAATCTCTGCAGTCTGGATACGGATTTGCGACTAAGCTACTGTTGAGTCGCCCGCCGCGTTGCTGCTAGTACCAAATATTATTAGGTTCATTATTTATTATTTTTGTTAGTGTTTTGTGAACGTTAGCGTTATTTACAATGTTCAATCTTCCAAAAATTTACAACCGTCAACGAAAGCGGCTGTTGGCGTTCTTTCGAATTGTCCTTAACATACATTACTAGTTCAATTTAGAGTTTATTTTTTAATCCTATTCAGTCAGTAAGAGATTAAACAGGATAGAAGGAATAAAGTCTTACCTATAAGTATTATTTGTTTCTTGCAAAGTTTACGCCGCATGTTTTTTTAAATTTTTTAGTTGTACACCTCATTTATTAAAATTCCATAACACGACACTTAATTTAGGGATGCGCAATTCAACCTATTGATTAAAACTCAAAGCCACTTTGCGAGAATAAAAACCACAAAGACGATCTAAATCTGATAACCTCAATATTTCGAATGTAGTGTGCTGTAATAATTTTCCATCTGACCGACTTAGTAGTAGGTAATATATAGAGGAAAAAGGAAGACGACAATATTCTAGGCAGGACCTTGGGATAAGGAATAAGTCCCAAAGGTGTTTATATTAAACACGTCTAATTATAATGAACAGCATGGTTCACACAGAGATGAGATGAGTATGTATGTACATATGTATATATTTGGGTTAAAATTAATAAAGTATGTGTATAATTTCAGTTGGCTCCTGGAAAAACTAGTGGGGAAGTGTGCACCGAGCTTTCAGGGAAGATGAAGCAGGAGCCGCACTTGTTACAAGTTGAAGAAGTCATATGTAATGATAGTATGTCACGCCCCCTACACCATACAGAGTTACTTTTTGATGTTGTTTTAAGGTAATTAAATTATTAGCAATATATTCAGTCATCACACTTAAATTTTTATAAAAAATAAATGTTAAACGCGAAATTGCCCTCATACTTATTTGGGGCAGTATTGAATATCCCTATTTCTGTATTATCACTCTAAGGTCTACTGGAAATGTTGAAAGTCACAGAAATTATAAAAAATATATCTATAATACGCAAACAGATGTTTAATATGTTTATATTTAGAAAACTATTTAACCCCTACAGCGCGGCTGGCTACACATGCAGTCCAGTGAAATAATGACTACCTTGAGGTGAAATGCAGTTTACAGTGTGTAGAGCTAGGTTTTAGAAGTTTTTAATGTATTTCATTACGTCAATGAAATTTCCAAAGTAAAAAATGTTGCTATTGTAGAAGTGTATCTTTTATTTCAAATATAATTTTCAATATTAAATTTGGCTTTGAGATATTTACTAAATTCAAGCTGCACAATAGGGGTTAAAATGACGTCTACATGCAGACTATACGAAACAAAATATTATCTAGAACTAGCTTTTTGCCCATTTCAAGCAACTAATCAGTTAAAACACAAAGCGATTTGACATTCAAATGTGTATGAAGTGAGTAGTGTGTGTTAAATTAAATATTTAAAGAAAAAAAAACGATGTTTGAATGTAGAAGAAGTGAGGATGTGCGCCCATAGAGGGCACAGGGGGTTGACCACTCAATTTTGTACACCTGCTCTTGGGCCAATTTGGTCGCCTGATTCCAGGCGTTCAGTACGAGCCTTTTCTCGCAAAAGGGGGCCAAGGAGCTTACTGCTCTTCATTTTATTTCCTGTCGGTAGTCGGCCCCGAGAAAACTGTAACTTATTGTTAAACAACATTTTCAAGTAGTTTCCAAACCTGACTTTTCAGCCTTTTTTTGCAAATGTCAGATTTCAAACCAAAATTGCAGCGTTGTTTTCGTGAAAAGTTATAAATACGACCGTTGATTAACATTCTAAAAAATTCCTGTGGACGATATTTTACGAAACTTTCACTGCGAGAATTGATATTTTCGAAGGAATCGCGTTGGCCGGCGGTAAAACGAAAAATAAATCTACAAACAAAAGCTAGTGCGAGACTCTTCGAGGGAAAGTGAACCTTGAAATCTTCCAAAATACTACGCGTGGAGGTCCATTTTGCTAGGCAGCGACGGGCTGAATAATTCCCCTTGAGGTGTGTGAAACTCGAGGAGCCGAGTGGTCGTTTTCGCATGCCAGACCCCATCTTAAAGTGAACCTCAAGCGAAAGTGAACCTTAAGGTGGGTCAAATGTAAAGGGCAGAGTGGTCGTTTTTCGCGTGCCAGACTCGACCTAGATTCCTATAAAATAACATGTGAAATAGACCCTATCGTATGTAAAGAATAAAAATAGATAATTGAAAATTGTAATATTGCTACTGGCCGGAGTATGACTTCACCAATTTGGGGAATGTTGTGAGATAGAATGAAGTGGGAAGGGGAACTAAACATGACTAAAGCCAGTTTAAGCAACATTTCATTTTTATTGTTTTGGTTTTAGGTGGGGTTATTGGGATGACGGCGACAGGAAGGACAACTACCTTGTTGTGAAAGAGAACCGGATCTTGCGAGAGGTGGAAGCCGTGCGAGGAAACCCTCTGCCAAATAGTCCTGTAAAGGTCAAACAGGAAATTAAATTCGCCAGCGACAAAAACAAATCCTTCAATTTGTGCAAAACTGAATTAACCGATGGCAGTCTTACTTGCTTTAAGGAGAAACCGGTGTGTACGATTTCATAATTCTATGCATATTAAAATTCTAAGACCTAAATATATTAATAAGTGTAAGCACAATAATTGGGATGTAATACAATAATCTTTTGCTAATAGCCGTTTTCTTTGTAATTTCAGACAATGGTAGTGTTGGGGAACTGGAAAATCCAAGACATCCGGTGGTATATGGGCCACGAATCTAAAAGGAATCCACACTGCAAGTGGTCCCTAACTTTTATTCCAAAGTACAACAAAGCTCTTCGGTAAGTTATCATGTCATACAGGCAGGGCTGAGCAAAATACATGCCTTGCTGTAATTAAAATACAAATTATTATTAAATTACTTTTTCGCATGTATTTAAAATACGAAATACAAAATACTTTCAAGTCGTGTATTTGAAATACAAAATACAGTATTTTAACCATTTTTTAATGTCAAATACAAAATACATATGGTTTTGGTAGAACCTTTGGTTGCAATAAATTGTCGTAAGTGCCCTTATCTAAGGGTGCGTTTCCATAGAAGCAAAGCTGAGCAGAGTGAAACTGCAAAACTGTGCAAAAATTGACCAATCATAATGCTCAGAAGACACATCTCATCTCCGCTCCACTTGTAAAGTTTTGTGGTTTTTACGGAATTTGATCATCCTTTATCCATTATCAATTAACTCACGTCTTCATGAATAAATACCGCAAAACAATGAAAATGACAATTGACAATTGCTTTGACGTACAGTGTTGCCAACTCTAAATATTAACATTTATTTCTCTGGATTCTAGCATTTTTAGTCTATGTATTAACTATGTCAGTTCATTTTTCATTATCATTATTAAGATCGCTAAATGTATTTTGAAGCTATAAGTATTTGAAATACAAATATAAGTATACAAAATACCTCAGCATCAGATAATTGAAATACCAATTACAAAATACATTTTTAGGAAGTAATTGAAATACAAATACAAAATATGTATTAGTATTTCAAATACGTATTTCAATTACAAGTAATTCAAATACTGCCCAGCCCTGCATACAGGCAAGCTATTCTTAGACCTAGTTGTTTGAATCTCCATCAAAATATATTATAATCATTGTGCTCTCTTTTCAGTTCAAAAGAAAAGCCATGGTTTGGATGCACAATAGCTGGCGCCTCAAAAGAAAACATGCTGCAACTGGTTGGAGCTCTGCTGCAAGCCGAGTTCCCTGGTGAGTTGCTGCCCACTCCGCAGCTTGTTACTCCATGACCTGAAGTTCATACTATTTGTGATTCCCTTTTAGATTTAGTTTCATTATTCAGGTTCAGAGTTTTCGAGCCACTCCACCTCGCGCTTGCCACTCGTGCCCTTGACCTTGAAAATTACGTATTTTGTTTTCATTCCATGCCAATAATGTTAGTTACCACATGTCATAATAATGTTAGCACTCTTTATGGTCATGGAAGTAGAACCGGCATTCACTGGGAATTGTGATTTATCAACTATCTGCACTGGATCCCCAGTAATTCTTCATTTAATTACCCAGGGGTGCTGGTCGATGCCCAGAGCATAAAAAATTCTTTGAATTTTTTACAATAATAGGCCACTTGCCTCACTTATTTAAATAAAAAAATTCCGGTTTAGGCAAATATTCTAAGACATTCTGTATTTTTTTATTTTTTTTATTGTATTTTTGAAACCCTGGCGATTTTTTGAAAATTTCATTCCGAAAAATCAGGCCAATTTTTACAAACTGGAAAGACGGGACATAATTTATAAAGTACCTAAAAGAAGTTCGCAGGCAATAAAGCAAGTGAATTTTATGCTACTTCCACACCAAAGCCAATCTCCAAACTCCAAAATGGCGGACATCGAACAGCTGATTTGGCGCTGTATCTTATCAGTTGCATACAATTGTGCAGGCGATGCTTCGATTTCCATAATATTGATTTCGATTCGTAAAGCTAAAAATCAATTTTAAACAATTTTTATCTGCTACAATAATATTTTTTACCACTCTCCCGTAATAATATTGCGCAGACTGATTGTGTTGAGCCGAATCGTCGAAACGTTTGCAGCTGGAAGTTTGCCCCGGTGTGGCCATGCCATTAGTGTAAAATAAAAAAAAATTGCCGGAAATAAGTGTTGCAATATATAAAAAAAAAACAGTGTGGAATTTTACAAAATTTATTGAATATTATCGGAGACGGAACATTTTCATTTACGTGACGTCACAAGCCTAAAAAACTAAAAAATAAAAAAACTATAACGTTCTAAAAAATTTTAGTAACATTTTCATAAACTTAGTAGAAAAATCTATCCACACGATTTTTTCCAAGTCATTATGAAATCCATGCAAGTGGCCTATTGATGTAATTTTTTCACTTTAAATAATGTGCAATCTTCTAGAAGTTCTACGATGCAAATAAATTTCTGATAATATATGTACATATTTATTTATAGCCTAAATGACAAATTCTTACTCAAATAATCATATCAGTGGTGCCAAATTTTAACCCATTTCATTTATAGGTTTAAGACATTTCTTACGTAATAAATACTGATGTAATAACTACACGTAACTTGATTTAATATATATTTTAGTCAAAGTAGGGAAATGACTTTTCATTCTCTGTTGGCTCTATTGTCAAATTCTCTGTTCAAGGTTCATAGGCACTATTTAAGGCTCTGTTGTCAAATTGCTTTGATGGAGCCAGAGTCAAGTTAGCCTCTCTAGTTAGTGCTGTACAGGGCCTGCAGATATTGCAGATAGTACACTGCTAACCCTGTACAAATCCCAAGTGCCAAATATCTGAAAAAACCCTGGACTCTGTGGACCGCCCATTTCTGTACAGAGTCAAGGGCTTTTTTCAGGTATTTTGGGGCTCCAGATCAGAGGTGACTGCCAAATTCAACCATGGGCCACACTTACGATTTGTATAGGGTAAGCAGTTGTGTACTATCTGCAGTATCTGCGGGCCCCGTACAGTACGCTCAGTTTCTGAGAGACTAACTTAACTCTGGCTTCGATGGAGTCTCCGGACCTGAGCTGGTCACTTAGAGTTACACCATCATGTCAATGGAACGCCTGCTCAGAAGATTGCTTCTGTTCAAGAAGACTAGTATACTGTACTAGTAGAATAGACTGCCATCTATACGTAATAGTAATACGTATATAAAGTATAATGTCTGTATTGTGATAGGTATTTGTGTGATATGTAGGGACCTGAAAACTTTGCCTTATTTTTGGCGAAATTCGAAATATTTTTTGTAGAATTTTCAGCAACAGCGGTGCTATTTTGCAACAAAATCGATGTTATTTTAAGTTTTTGGAATTTTTTAGCAAAAAAAAGTAGCTGAAATCCTTTTTTTAATTCAAATTTCAAAGTTTGTATGTACGCAGTGTTTTTTAACGTAAAGTTAGCTGCGTTCCATTTAAGACTAATCAAGCTTGTCGACACAATAGGCAAAGAAATATTTGGTATTATTTTAAATGTCAGAAAAAAATTCGCATTTTCGCAAAAAAAAATTGCATTATTGCAAAAGCAAAATATTCAGGTCTGTAGTGATTTATACAGGGTGTCAAGGAACGTACTTGACTTACTTTAACTAGTGATTCCTGGAAATTATTTGGAGTAAAAAATGTAATTGAAATTTTGGTCTCCGGTGACATTTTTGATGTATTTTTTTATTTTTTCACAAAATGGTAGGTGTTGGACAGTAGGAGGCGGGGTGAGGAGGAATTGGTCGGTTACTCGGCTGAGTGACCAGTGACGGCATGCGGAAGAGTTTTTTTTTTTTTTTGAATTTGAAAAATCATTTTGGAAAAACAAAAGTCACCGGACACCAAAATTTCATTTTTCATTTTTTACTCCAAATAATGTCAGGAATCACTGCTTAAAGTAAGTAAAGTATGTCCCTTAACACCCTGTACATGAAATAAATATATTTGAAATGTACGTAATAAATGTATATTTGAGGCGCTCAGCGGAATAGCGGCCCAACCTACAAAAATTCGTAATCAACGAAAACATCATTTGTTATTTATTTTTGTCATATCTGTGAAGCCGAATTGGCTCAATTTTAGTTTTCACTATTTCAAAGATCCTTTGAAAACAGTGAAAACTAAAATTGGGCCACGGTGGTTTGATAAATATGACAAAAATATATAACAATATGATGTTTTCGCTGATGTGGGTTGGGCCATTCTTCCGCTGAGTGCCTCATTTGAAGGCAGTTTTAATATGTGTACTTGCCTCTTTTGATTATAACTGACTAAATTCGGAGGTTGTACAATAACGCCCATCAAAGCACCAACTATGTATTATTGGCACGAGGTTAAAAAGTATTATAGTTTACTTTGATTGTGAATATCTCGTGTAAAGTTTTAACTTTCCGAAGGTGACTTCACGGGGGATGGATGAGATCAAAATTTATAAATTAGTACAAAACCGCCACACATTTGCCTTATTTTGAATGTTTTGTATTAATTATATTTACTTAGAACAAAATTAATGAAATGTATTATTGTGATTGTTGTAATTATTTTAATAAAAAGTACTTTATAGAATAATATATTATATCAACAATATTTTAAATAAATTTTATACCACTTACAAAAAAAAAATAATGTTTTATTTTCACTTTTCAGTTTCTTTTTTTATAAAAAGTGATTCAAACATTTATTATGTTTTGAAACGAGGATTAAAAATGGTTTCCATAATAATAAAATGTTAGTATATAGTGTAATGATGGTAAGGACATAATTGCAATCACGGCTCATCAGCACCACAATTTCATATAAATAAACTTAATCAAACTTAATAAATCCGACAGAAGAATTGTTTCAAAGCATTCAAGTCTACAATATACAAAAACTTTATGCAAAAAATATTTTATTTAAAATTAAAAAAAACATATCAGAATACTCCACTGTTCAACATAGATACACAACCAGGGCAATAAACCAAAATACTCTAGCTACAGCCAGTTTGAAAACATCTTTTGGACAAAGAAATATGAAATTCAATGCGACAAAACTATACAACGCTCTACCAACTCAAACAAAAAAAATAACAGAAATAAATAAATTTAAAACAAAAGTAAAAATATGGTTGAGAGAACAAAGTGAAAATGAACTATCAAACATACTGAAGACCATGTAAAGACAACTGGATACTAAATACAAATGTGGAAAAACTACAGGCCGCCTCAGAACAGGGAACCCTAGTGAGGAGGACTGTGAAAAAAAAAAAACTTTATAATACCTTAATATAATACAATTTATAAATACATTATGTACAAATTTTGCTATAGATACTAATAAAAAATAAATAAATAAAAATCAAATAGATTTAATCGCTGATAAGTCCCCGCTTCTGATGAACTCTAGCCATTTCTCTTTTTTAAACAAATATTGAGATAATAATCAATTCAGATTGATGTCAAAAAATTTTGAAATGGTTCGATTAAGTAAGCAATGATGTCTTGTCAAACAAATTATATTTAAATTAATTACAGCAAAACCCTCGAAGTTTGATTTTTTTAGTCCCTCGGCCTGATTTTTCCCATATAAGGTTTTCCTGCTTAAGAAGTTTGTCTTTTCCAGACCCTTGCAAAACTTTTTAAGAGAGTTTCAATGAATATACACATTCTATCTCATAGAAATTCTTCAAACTCGGCCGTGGTATTCAGAATTCATGGTATTTCTTAAGCCCACCATATTCCTACAATAGTACCCTTTACATGCAGAGTTCGGAGCGGGACGTGCCCCGCGCCACTTAAGACAACGGTTTACAGCGCAGCTCACTGTGAGACTTTTCTGCGCGGCGGCCTGAAGTGGCGCGGGGCACGTCCCGCTCCGAACTCTGTGTGTAAAGGGTACTAATATGATGTACAAATTCTACAGACGAAGACTTCATCAGGAATTTTAGGCTTAACAAAGCCTTAGCACGTCGGCTGGTAGTCATTTTATCAAATAATACAGAAACAACACAGTTTTCAATATATCAATATATTTTGTATATAATTAGTACACTGACGAACAAGTCTGTAATTGTATGTTAATTAGTAAAACATTATCTTTATCCATGATAAAAATAAAGCACTCACATTTATTACACTGAATAATGTAATAAGTTTTCAGTTGTACAATAATTAATGCAAGCTGAAAACAAAGAATAAGCACACTTACAAACAAGTCTGATATTTTCAATTAAATAATATTTTTGGTGCTAATTTTAAAGTAAAACATTGTACTTATCTAGGAAAAAAATAGAACACTGACATTTACTAGGCTGAATAATATCACAATTTTTATCAAATATTGCAATTATTTCAACATATTTTGAATTATAAGCTAAAGAATGACAAACAAGTCTGATATTGTCTACTAAATAACATCTTTGGTGTTAATTTTACAATTACTTAATAATAAACAATACACCAATGAAAAAATAAAATGCTAACATTCACCCCTCTGAATAATATCACAATTTTTATCAAATAACACAGAAAACATCACAGTTTTTGGTTGTACAATGATTGTAATTGAAATTATTTTAACATATTTTGTATAACAAGATAGAGATAAACAAGTCTGATAATATATAGTAAATAATGTCTTTGGAATTTTAAAGTAAATCAAAGGTATTTTTATCCATAATAAAAAAAATGTTAACTACCTATGAATAATAATAATAATATTTGGCTTATTTATAAAGCGCCATTTTTATGAAAAATCATCTCAAGGGCGCTGTACATATTAACATATAATAAAATAAAATTCATATGATAGACTTACAACTAACATTTAAAATTATAACTAGTGACTTACATCTAAGACTATGCTGAAATAATAAAAAAATGTTAACTACCTATGCTGAAAGATATCACAATTTTTATCAAATAACACAGGAAAAAATCACAGTTTTTGGTTATACAACAAATGTAATTGAAATTATTTCAACATATTTTGTATAACAAGATAGAGATAAACAAGTCTGATAATATATAGTAAATAACGTGTTTAGAATTTTAAAGTAAATCACAGGTATTTTTTATCCATAACAAAAAAATGCTGTCTACCCACGCTGAAAAATACCACAATTTTTATCAAATAACACAGATATCATAGTTTTCAGTTGTACAATAATTGTAATTGCAATTGAAATTATTTCAGCGTATCTATAAGCTAGAGAATGACAAACAAGTCTGATATTTTCTAGTAAATAGCATCTATGAAAAATCAGAAAAAGATATTGATACCTCTGGGACTCGAACCCAGGACCTCTCTCTTTCCGGGAGAAAGTGCTAACCACTGCGCCACGGTGTCGATATCCAATTCGGTCATTTTTAACTGTATCATACTTCGAGTAAGAACAACCTATACTATCTTCATTTTTCTTAACGCATATTCTATTGGCAGCTACCTTTAGGTCCTGGGTTCGAGTCCCAGGGGTGTCAATATCTTTTTCTGATTTTTCTGTTTTCAGATTTTCGATTGAGTTTCGCTTATATTGTCTTCATTTAATTAAATATTACAATTTGAGGTTTAAATCATAAAATTAAAATTAAAATTAAAATATTATAGATATTTATCAATGATAAAAATAAAATGCTAATAATAATCAGTATATTAATACGTGAAGCAAAAACTTTGTACCACTTTATACGAAAATTGCGCGGACGGAGGAGTATGAAATTTTGCACACTTATAGTTTATATAGAGAAGGAGTGCAGAATGCTTATATATTTTTAGAATTGGGCATAAAAAATGCATTAAATCAATAAAAAAAAAAAAACAGTACACATTAAATTAATTATGGTCGAATTTCGACCATTGGGCGACCACTAGTAATAATAAATACGTTAAGCAAAAACTTTGTACCCCTTTTTACGAAAATTGCGCGGACGGAGGAGTATGAAATTTTGCACACTTATAGTTTATACAGAGAAGGAGTGCAGAATGCTAATACTTTTTTAAATTATGCATAAAAAATAAATAAATAAAAAAAACATTACACATTAAATTAATTATGGTCGAATTTCGACCATTGGGCGACCACTAGTAATAATAATTGGACAATTTGTAGAGCGTCATTTTTGTGAAAAATATCCTAAAAAGGCGACTTACATTCACTACGCTGAATAATATAAGAATTTTTATCAAATAAAAAAGAAAAAATCTGTTTTCAGTTGTAGAATTGAAATATATTTTGTAATTAAAGATGAAGAAGAATAAATGAATTGACAAAAAAGGATGATTTTGGTACTAATAAAATTAAAATATTGAATTTATCCGTGGTAAAAATGAAACAATAACTTCATGTGTAATGCTGATTATTGTTACATTTTTTTCAAATAACGCGGTAATCAAAGATGTGAACAATTTTTTTTTTTTTTTTAAATCTTAAATAACATTACAATTCTTTTTCCCTCACCTTTGAACACGTTTGTGGGAATATTAACATATCACTATATAAGTTTGCCCATGCAAAAATACTCATCCCTAACCTTTGAACTCAAACGAATACAAGAATACAAGTTAACCACCACATTTAGTTTTATTTATGAAGGAACCATGGGTAATGAAAAATAATAACAATAACATATCACTATATAAGTTTGCCCATGCAAACATACTCATCCCTCACCTTTGAACTCAAACGTTTGTGGGAATATTAACATATCACTATATAAGTTTGCCCATGCAAACATACGCATCCCTAACCTTTGAACTCAAACGTTTGTGGGAATATTAACATATCACTGTATAAGTTTGCCCATGCAAACATACTCATCCCTAACCTTTGAACTCAAACGAATACAAGAATACAAGTTAACCACCACATTTAGTTTTATTTATGAAGGAACCATTGGGTAATGAAAAATAATAACAATAACATAACACTATATAAGTTTGCCCATGCAAACATACTCATCCCTAACCTTTGAACTCAAACGAATACAAGAATACAAGTTAACCACCACATTTAGTTTTATTTATGAAGGAACCATTGGGTAATGAAAAATAATAACATATCACTATATAAGTTTGCCCATGCAAACATACTCATCCCTAACCTTTGAACTCAAACGAATACAAGAATACAAGTTAACCACCACATTTAGTTTTATTTATGAAGGAACCATTGGGTAATGAAAAATAATAACAATAACATAACACTATATAAGTTTGCCCATGCAAACATACTCATCCCTAACCTTTGAACTCAAACGAATACAAGTTAACCACCACATTTAGTTTTATTTATGAAGGAACCATTGGGTAATGAAAAATAATAACAATAACATATCACTATATAAGTTTGCCCATGCAAACATACTCATCCCTAACCTTTGAACTCAAACGAATACAAGAATACAAGTTAACCACCACATTTAGTTTTATTTATGAAGGAACCATTGGGTAATGAAAAATAATAACAATAACATATCACTGTATAAGTTTGCCCATGCAAACATACTCATCCCTCACCTTTGAACTCAAACGTTTGTGGGAATATTAACATATCACTATATAAGTTTGCCTATGCAAACATACTCATCCCTAACCTTTGAACTCAAACAAATACAAGAAAACAAGTTAACCACCACATTTAGAACCATTGGGTAATGAAAAATAATAACAATAATATATCACTATATAAGTTTGCCCATGCAAACATACTCATCCCTCACCTTTGAACTCAAACGTTTGTGGGAATATTAACAGGAAAAAACGAACGAACAAATGAACAAAACGAAACAAAAAATGAACAGGTACCAGAAATTGTAACAAAAATGTATGAACAATACTAAAGATAATCAATACTAAGAAATTGTAATAAACAATACTAAAGACAAACAATACTAATAAATTGTAATAAACAAAAACATATAACAGTGTTTAAGATTTTATAAGCTCGATAAACCTTAAAATATTTTTAAAGTTGGGCGAAATCATTGTCTTGAACAAATCCTCTATATCAGTGCTGTCGTCTTCCTGCGTGAACGAGGCAAAGGCAACGTGGTGCTTGATGTCCAGGAGCCGGTCATACCGGGCCAGGCGGCTGCCTATCCCCTCCAACCACTTCTTGGGCAGATCTTTCAGCATGAGGCCCTCATCCCTCTTGGTGATGGCACACCCAAGCCAGAGGCAGTTCGCATAATCCATGACATATTTGCCCAGCATTAATTTCTGGTATTTGACGGATTCTTCAGGATGGTTTTGTATGATTTTATCATAGATCTCTCGATATCTGAAAAAGTTGTTAAATTGGTAAATGCATTTTTACAAAAACAATAAATTGCACATGATTTGGTTGCAGTGTGCATGCGGATGATTCAAACAGATCGAATTTTAATAAACAATCATCAGAGACTCGAAGAGGACTGACAACATAATACTTATCGCTGTGCAAAGAACTACATATTTTGTATTGGATTGAAATCGAGTAAAGATTTGTGCGACTTGTTTGACAGTACAAAAGGTTATGACAATGATTAGTCAGGCATCTCAGAAAAATCGAAATTTGAGTTGAGTGTGCATTATGTACATGTAAAAGTGTACCTCTATCTCTGATTACTCATAAACACCACCAAATCAATTATAATGCAGAAAAACTTGTAGTGGAATAAATAATAAATTACTAGCAGTTAAAAACCCGCTCCGCAGGCTTTTTCTGCTAGGCCTTGCAGGCGACTTTTGGTTCGGCTTCGCCCAGTTAGTGTTTGTGATGACTTTGTAAGTCCAACAGGAACTGGCTCCAAAAAAAGCCAGTTCCTCGGATCCACTGTCATCCAGTGATATTTGAAATTAGTAATGAAACCAATTTTGGTATTACTAATGCAACCAATCTATTGTGTGATTTTATTTTATATTATAAGTATAGGTGTTCACAAGTATTATAAATTGACTTAAAATTACTGTCTCAACACAGGCTAGCCTGGTGAGGCAGGTTACAAGAAACCTAAATTTATAATCATAAATATCTATTCTTCAATACTTACTGTTCTTATGTATATTGTTTTCTGTTGTTAATTTTTGTACTTATGTAACTTATAAACCATTGTAACATGTACTTTTTTTAGTTATAAATCTTGCAAATTTTCATTTAATAAATACATATATATTAGATATTATTATTATAACTCAGTCTTGGCACACACTCTTTGCCTCACTCACATTCATACATCGTCTCATACATGCTTTTCTATTATTCTGACTTTTGACAGCAAAATGTTTGATCAGAAAAACATATTTGCAAGCAACTTACTTCAATAACAGACCCACTATTCTGTCAATGGAAAACGCGTTATATGATAAGAGGATCCCATAGACCATGGTCTCGGGCATAATGCTCCACACCGGTTTCTCGCACTGCAGCTCCAGGTCGGCCATGACCTCGTAAATATCCAGAAAATAATGCTTCAATGCATCGCTGTCTGGAAATATTAAAAGTCTTATGATCCTGCCGCTGAAAGCTCTTTTATAACCTCTTATTTTGATAGGAATATTTGTTAAAGAAAAAGGAGATTACAACTAGGGCTTTCAATCCTGGAGTTATTATAAAAAAAATATTCCAAGTTTGATGAAATTTTGCACACTTGACCTTCAAAGCAAGAGGAACTGTCAAGTTAGTGGTGTTCATCAAACAATATAGGGGCAGCAAGACGTAGAACTACATTTATTAACAATCAATAATAAATCAAATAAAAATTTACCTGGTATAGTGTTGAGAGTCTTTTCACAGAGTTCACTGATAAAATACCCGAAATTAATTAAAATATCTACATCATCAAGTGGCAGGTTCAGGAACAAATACTTTCTTTTCGATGAAACCATTGTGTGCTGTAATTAACAAAAAAAAAAAAATTTATTAATATAATATCAAGTGGTTTTTTTTTTTGCAATATTAATTAAAAAATTAAAGCAGTACTTACGATATTTATGCACATTTTTTTCAACATAACGAGCAGCGCGCATCGGTACATAACATCATTCGTCAAAAATAGACCTTCGATAGGTAATAAAATGAGGTCATATAATTCATCATAATTATCAAAAGTTATCCACTGCAATAGTTCAAAAATCTGAAAAAAAAAAAAAAAACATTATTCAAATAGTAAAAGACTGAACAAGTTGTATTAATTACATACATCACACATCCCGCAGAAAAGGGTGGTAAGTCAAAAAAATAAATTCTAAAGGAGGGTGAAAACAAAATGATGATCGATGAAATAAGTGGTCCCGTCGAAAAGAGACACTAGCGACCAGAGGCGGCTCCTGACTTAGTGCATTTGTGCAATGCACTTCCAAACATCGACAAACGTCAGAAGTGTAAATTCGTTCAACCACTCACGTAGAATTCCCGCCAATTCGTTATAATATTCTTACCAATTAACACTTTCGTACCACCTAGACTCCCATGCGTACGAAAAAGCAGTGCGTGCTCTGTGTATCTTTCGTTATGCCGAGACGTGATGTCACATGAGAATAATAATAATATTTGGATGATTTGTACAGCACCGCTTTTGTTAAAAAGCACCTCAAAGGCGCTACTCAAGTGATATTTCTACTAGGACTGTCTTCAGAGGCTGGGACCGTGAAATGAGCAAGACAGGTAGAGACCCATTTCGAAAACTGACTTGTTAAGAGTAGTGAAGATATATGACACACGCGTGCATTAGCAGAAAGCCATTCTGATTTATGACAAAACCTTAAACATGCGTGATATGGTACCGAACGTTTGGAATGAATTAGCTAGGATTAACGAATTTACAACTAATTAACAATGTTATGTATTAGCGCTACCAGCGCGCCGGGGCGGTGAAATCAAGCTTTTGGTAGATCACTGATACTGATAGTGATCAGTATTAGTGATCTACCAAAAGATTGACATCATTTTAATGCTTTTCGCTAATTTTGATCTGTAAAAAACTTATTTAAAAATGAGTGGTAATAAAACGATCAACGTCGATTAATGTCGATTTTTTTCAAGAGTAACAGAATTTCATTTGAGAATATATTGTTTTTGAAAAATAATGACCCTTCAAAACCATTGCTGAATATAATATAAGTTTGTAAGGTTAAGGAAAAAAACTGTGAATATAGTTTTTAAAACAAAGTATTAAATATTCGAAAGCATCTTGGCTTTGTGAATGTGATCTTTAGAAGACATTTTTTTTTGTTTTCTAGTTTTTGCCTAGTCCCAAGTACATATAAATAACGTATTGCAATTTAGTTTGTTGTCAAGTTGATATAAAATTACAACTTAATGTTGGTTTTCACAAATCTGTGAATCAATCAATTATATTTTCCCGTATTAATGTTTCCATTTTTTGGGAGATGCACTGCTGGCAAATTTTGTCACGGGCCGCCTCTGCTAACGATATCTCACAAAGATAGAGTGATCTAACTTAAATACGATTTTTGTGGAGCATAGATAATCACTCTATTATTTTAACATTTGTACTTACAACACTTTTCTACGGGATGTGCGATATGTACAGAAAGATTTACCATACCAATAACAATAAACACCCTGTCGTTATTACGGGACTCAATGGGATAAAGGAATATGGGATAAAGCATTACCTCTTTCTTGTGGTCAATCCCGTTCCAACTGGTCATGTACTGGGCTAGGAATCGTGACACAACGGGAATGCCTTGTAGCAAACGGGCTTCTAATACAGATATTCTCTTCAGGAAGAGAGTCTTTTCAACGACGTTCAGATTCTTCTGAGGAAATCTGAGAAAATCTGCAAAGACAGGAACAATAATCAGTAGTTCAATTTATTCTAGGCCTTGTCTACGGGACTGTTGCAGAAAATATGATCCATCGGCGGCTATCACGATAACTCATGTAGGTCTCGTAGAAATCGTTGTCTCCCTTACTATCGTGGTTAGAAAAGAGAAAATACCACACTTAAAATTCGAATCTAAAAGTTAACCGCATAATAATTCAAATATACACCGTTGTAAATCCAAAGAGTCCGACCGCAATTTGAAGAAAAATTATGAAACTTTGAGAATTTTTCATTAATTATTTTTATATGAAATGACAAAACAGTGAGTTAACGATAACGTTTATAATTCATTTGCTTAATAATAATTATATTTGTTTTTTTTTTTTTTTTTCATTACATTACATATCAGCAATTTTAGTTAGAAAAAGGGTGAGCCATTTTAAAAACTTTTTTTATGTTTGCATTCATAATTTTTATATCAGTACATATATTAATAAGTGAAGCAAAAACTTTGTAGCCCTTTTAACGAAAATTGCACGGACGGAGGAGTATGAAATTTCGCACACTTATAGTTTATATAGAGAAGGAGTGCAGAATGCTTTAAATTATGCATAAAAAATACATTAAGTCAATAAAAAAAACAGTACATATTAAATTAATTATGGTTAAATTTCGACCATTGGGCGACCATTCATTTAAAAAATTATGTTTGTTTAGAACTATACAATTTGAAAGCGTATTTCATCACCTTTCCAAAACAGTTTTTAGTTTTGAGATGCATTCAGAAATTTTTATATTATATTTAATTAAAATTTAATTTGATAGTTTTATTATCAAGTTCTGCAAGTATTTTATTATGTATTTTAGTTACAGCTGTTTCGGTTTTCAAGATAATTTCCAAACTGTGGAAACAGCTGTAACCAAAAAACATAATAAAATACTTGCAGAACTTAATAAAACTATCAATTTTAATTAAATATAATATAAAAATTAAATAGAGTTCTACGAATTAAACACAAAAACAATTAATTAATTAATGCATTCAGAAATATTCAACTTTTTGTATTTTATTGCAAAATTGAAATATTTTGACTATCTGATAGATAGTCAAAATATTTCATATGTCGGGGACAGTTTGCGTTGAAAAGGTTAAGAGGTCGACCAATCAACAGATTCCCGGAATATATTTATTTAACATGATGTTAGGTGGTACTCACTGTTGTACAAGGTGTGGTAGAGGGTTTGAGACAGGCGGGCCTGCGACTGAGCGTCTGAGAACTGCAGTATGTGGAGTCCAGCATCATTCACCAGAAGCGAGAGGATGTTGGCTGGTATCTTTATGCGGTTCCCGCAATGATGGACCATCAAATTGTGGGGGCTACAAAAAAATATTGCCATTGAAAAATAAAAAAAATTGACATGGACTTTTACATTTCTTTTAGAAATTAAACGCTTCACAAATCACTTTGTACATATCACTTATTTAATCAAAATTATCAAATGAGAACAATAAACCAATGGTTTCTTCTTGAGTTTAAAATGACAATTAACCTGCATTATGTTAATAAAATAAGTGATGTATACAAAGTGATGTGTTTTCATCTAGTTATTATTTTTTTAGGGAAAAAAATTCCCCTCAGCGCCCGTCATCTTTAGGGATGCTGTGTGGAGGTTTTTTTTAGGAAAGGAAGTTCTGGGAAGGAAAAAGGTATGAGGGGTGGGTAGGAATCTGGGGGGGTCAGTATGTCCAGAAGTGAAGGACATATGAATTCATCTGCAGTAAGGCGACGTTCCGAGAGATTCCTGCTGGAGAGAATAAAATGACTCCCTCAACCAGTCTCTCACGATCTGGCCTTCCATGCAGTAGATGGGCAGAAGCATCCGCCGCCAAGAACCAAGGGACAAATGAACCCCTGTACCGAAAACGTACCGAATCATTTACGGCAGAGGTGTTAGTTATCCAATAAACGTTTCCCGGGGGGACGGCACCCAAATTGCCTCCCAAATTGTTATATGACGCCACAAAGTGAATTTGCAGATATTTTGATTATTATTAATTAGAAAAACTGATTAATAATAATCCTATAATAAAAAAATAACAAATAAATAATAATAATTATTTTTTTTAATAATAATAATAAATTATAACGGGATGTTCTGTATTAGCGCCGTCCGAGTATACATTTAGGCACAATCAGGTTGATTGACTGCCGTAATGTAGTACCATATTATGAATACGAACCAAATTCATTTTTAGAAAATGAATTTTATAAAATATATTATGATAAAACTATACCAACAGACAGAACGATTCGTCATAATAGACCCGATATAGTTTTACATGACAAAATTTAAAAAATAACTTATATCACTGATGTCGCTATTCCAAATTCCTGTAATATTCAAAAATCTGTTTCTGAAAAAATTTGAAAATATACAGATTTAGGAAATGAGATTAAAAGAATTTGGCATTCTCGGACTATAAAAATATTACCATTTGTTATTTCGACTACTGGCATTATACCTAGCCCTCTCATTCAAAATTTAGGCTTATTAGATTTGTCAAAGAATCTATACATGAAAATGCAAAAATCGGTCATATTTAATAAATGTAGGATTACGAAAGATTTTTTAAATATTTATATTGAGGGATCAGTAGGATTTATCGGTCCAGTTAGGAGTTCTATGGAGCCGAACCCTCTGGTATGAAAATATCTGGAGTCGGTGAAGTATTTTCCCATTTGGTCTCTGGTAGGTTGACATGTTGTTCTTGTATTGTTTTGTGTTTATTATACTTATACAGAGCAATTACATCGCGTGGATTGACTAGATGATCATTAGTGGAAAAGTGTGTGGAAGGGTTAAGTTTTTCCTGTGGGGAAGATTTAACCTGGACATAAAGTCTAGAGGACAAAAAAAAGTATAAAAAAATCTCTGGTCCATACCTGGTAAAATCGAGACATTTCGGACCATCCTTAATGTAAATTACTGATCCAGACTCGAGATAGTCCACGTAAGGTAAAATGTGAATGACATTTCGTTTCCCGTATTTTTTCTGAAATTTAAAAGGGAAAGCAGTTAAAAAATTCTCAAATCCAAAACTTCAATCTTATTTATCTTCTTCCTCTCCTCCTCAACAAAAATTAATT
Source organism: Glyphotaelius pellucidus (assembly GCA_936435175.1). NCBI lineage: Eukaryota > Metazoa > Arthropoda > Insecta > Trichoptera > Limnephilidae > Glyphotaelius > Glyphotaelius pellucidus. Next base: position 41,250,148 of record OW386542.1, on the reverse strand, counting down.
TTAAGATATAATAAAACTCCATCTCCGAATCACTTTAACAAATGAGACCTTTTTGGCTTGACTTAATTTAACTTTGTATATATATGAATCTGTATAAGCTGTTTGTCTCTTACAAATAAATTTAATGTTAAGTGAAAATTTACCGTTCCAAATTCTCCTGTCCACCAAGCCAGTCTGTTTTCTGACGTCTGATTCTGCTGGACATTACTGCGAATCTGAAAAATACCATTGATAATCAAAGTCAAGATGGCCAAAATTTGGCAGAGTATTATTTGTGACGCTGTGTGAAGTACTTTTCTTTTGCAGGAACCAAAGTTTTGTGTAATGTACAGGGTGTGAACCCTAGAAAGATAATTTTATTTTGACTTACGTTAAAGATAATGATACGTCTTAAAGACGTACTGAAGTTTAAAAGATATATTATCATACTTATACAGTTTAAAGGTAGTTGAGGGTTTTGTACTTCATCAAAAACCAAAATAATTATAAAAAATATATTTTAATTAAAAAAATTAACAAAATGCTGTAAACGTCTTACAAATCAACTACAAACTTTTAAGTCTTTTTTTCAATGAAAAATAATGTTTTATTTTATGTCTAAATCGTTTTTTTAATATGCTTTGGAAGTGTAAATGCTAATCAGTCTTTAAACTTAAAAATAATAACATTTTTTATGCTAAATCACATTTATTAAGTCCAAAAGTTACACAAAAGATAAGTATACGTCTTTCCAAAGTATGGTGTATGTATTTCTCCGTAATTATTGTATTTAATATGGTGATTCAGCCGCCCCACGCAAGCTCTGCTCGGCAACTGAGCTAACTGAGATAGACAGCGCGCTATGTTGCGAAATAAAAAAAGACAGCAATGCTCTATCTATGTCTCACTTACGTCGCAAAGACGTAGATTATCTTTCTAGGGTCAAGGGACATCCTTATCTTACTTCAATCGGTGATTGCTGTCATTATTTGGAGTAAAAAATGTAAATGAAATTTTAGTGACAGTTTTTATCGTTGTTTTTAATAATTTTTTTTTTAAATTTTCTTTCACATGTAGGTACTCAATAACCACGCAGCAGACTAACCGCCGACCCCCCACCATGACCAGATACGATTAACACCCAGTAAACAACAAGATGTTCGGGGATAAAGTGCACTAGCTTCAGGAAGTGATTCTACATAATGGTAGAAGTAAAAAAAATAATAAATTTTTTTCGATTCTATTTTTTTTTTCATACAAACATATTTTTCTTAATTAGAATATTTTTTTCCAAACAAACATTCCATTTAGTTTTTTAGCTGAAAACTATTCTAAAACATTGAAAATCTAAAAAAGGTTTTATCCTTTTTAACTTATACTAACATAACCTCCGGAAATTAGTGCACATTACCTGGCAGATTCCCGTTCTTTATCCTTAGTTAAGGAATATACCTATCCATTTTAGTTTGGCATAAAACTAGAGCGAGTGAGATAGCTATGTACCAATATTCCTTAGCTAAGGATAAAGAAAGAGAATCCTGTGTATTATAATGAAGGCAATTATATCCAAGTTTTTTGTGTGTTTTGAAACCACAAAGATTTAATAGTTAATGCGTACCTGAGCATGTCTCAATCTTTCCTTCAGCAGTGTTTTGGGTTTGGAGAAGGCCTCATCTATTGAGACCAAGGGAACCTCTTCAGGGACACAGTCCGGGCGGTAGGATTTGAAAAGGGCCAACAAAACCAGTAAACACTTAGATTGCTGAAAGAATTGAAGAAATTATTTTTAATTCTTCAATCTTTGCAATAAAATTTTAAATTGTCATAAAGCGTCCAAAGCGCAGTTTCCTGAGGAGACTCGGTACAATCAAAGCAAATTATTTTATTTTATGCAGGCAACAGAAAACAAATTAAATAAATTACCCTGGGGGACTTCTTCATTTCAATGAGTTTTAAAATATTCAGAGCTTTTCCCCTGGTAACATCCCGTGACCTGGTGTAACAGTAGACAAGCTTGCTGGCAGGTACTGACTGAAAAGATAGAGTAATAATAATGTTCATCAATTAATTACCCCGGAAAATAACATAGGTAAAATACATGCATGCGTATACGTATGTGTGTGTGTGTGTGTGTGTATATGTGTTTATATGGATAAATATGTATAAGTATGTTTGTGTATATGTGTTTATATGGATAAATATGTATATATTTATATGCATATGTATGAATTTATGTGTACATGTATGCATATTTATGTACCCGTCTCAGAACAGACATCGTCTAGTGAGGCGGGTTAGTTACTTTTTTTGTATCTGATAATGTTATTTCAATAAACGCCCGGGTTGCCGGCAGATAAATAAATATATCGTCATTGCATACACAACATATCCCATGTGACGTTTTTGGCCAAAATGAGTTATTTACACCATTGAATTCAGATTTTTTTTTTCTCCATTATGCATAATATATCCCGCCCCATATCAACATTTTTTCAGTTTCTTCAATAATCCAACACAAATAAATGTACACACACAAAAAAATGCCAAAGTTGCCTCTAAAATAATGCGAAATGGAGTTTTTAATGACCAATAAACCATAACTCAAAACAAAAATAGATAAAATAGCACATATCCCTACTAGATATACAGTGAAACCCTCTTAAGAAGTTTTCAAAGGGACCGGAAAAAATAAACTTCTTAAGCAGGAAAACCTTATATGTGGGAAAAATTGGGCCAATTTCGGGCCGAGGGACCGAAAAAACTTCTTCTTAAACCATGGAACTTATTAAGAGGGAACGTCTTAAGAGGGTTTCACTGTATACCCTTTGATTAAAAAAAATAATTTTTCAGTTTGGGTATTTTGGCCTAAAATCCAAGTTTAAGTTTCGTAGGCTATTCATGTTATTGTAAGGCAGATTTTTGAAATAAATACAATGAACAATTACGAAAAAGGCCGCGCAGCCGTTCCCACATTTGCTACACAAAATATCCTATGAGCAGTAAACAGTGCGCACAATAAATCCTGTATGTTCAAATGAATTACATTCAATTTAATATATAAATTTAATGTAATTCTTCGTGGCATAAAAATAAATGAAAACATAGGTCCTTAATTTTTTAATAGTTTTTTTATCTCATCATGTTCCAAAATCCAAGTAGGATATTTTGTGCTTGCAACAATGATGTATACATATATAATATGAAAATACAAACGGTGTAGTAAGATATGTATACTTACAAGCTTGTCATTATAAAGGAAGAAGAAAAAAAATTCATAATATGGTTCCAAAACATCAACGTTCAGCAGATTTAGTTCGTGTAAACCTTAAAGAAAACAAAATCATTAATTTACCAAACTTAAATAAATTGTGCAGAGCAGTCAAAACAAAGTTATTGCAGTCGGTTCACGTATGGTTTGCTTCCTTGGCAGAAGTCTCTAAATCACATAAAATCACCTTTAAAATTGTTATAACTTTAATGTTTTCCAGTCTGTGACCATATAAAGCATAAGGTAGGATGAATTTAGATTACATTATATTATATTATGATTACATTAGGTATATTATTTATAAACATGTGTTCCAAACTTCTAAAATCTGCCAGAGGTGACTATTACAAATGTTAGATTCATAACTGCAATAACGTTTGGAAAATTATTATGGAGATGACATACACTAACAATAAAAGCAGTGGTAATACCGAACTTAAAACACCAAACCAAAAATTAAATATGAAAGAAAATCCAAAGGAAATAGTTCAATTTGTGAATGACTATTTCTTCAATGTAGGTTATAATTTAGCTAAAAAAATCATTGACCCTCCTTATACTGATAAATGAGAAAAACAATACGCATAGGGGCCATCCATAAAATATCACACGTTAAGGGGGGGGGGGGGGTGTAGATAAGTGTGACAAGGGGAATGGGGGGGCATCAGCTCTGTGACGTCACATGTAAAAATCTAAATTATTAAAACGCAAAACTTAAATAAACGATAATATGTGACGTCACACTAGGGGGAGGGGGTCTCACAAATGTGACGATGTGTGACAGGGGGGGGGGGTCAAAAAATCATGAAATTCGTGTGACGTAATTTATGGATAGCCCCTTAGTAATAATGTCACCTTTAAATTAGAGACAGTTACGGCAGATGACATTAAAAGCATTATAGATTCAATGAAACCAACACTCACTTCCGGATCAGATGGCATTTCAATGAGAATAATTAAATCATCTAGAGATGAACTAATCCAACCACTACTCCACCTTGTGAACAGACGTTTCCAACACATAAAATGGATTCTGTTATACCAATCTTCTAAAGAGGCAATAAAATGGATATAAGTAACTATAGACCGATAAATATATTGAATGATCTTTCAAAAATAGTAGAGAAAATTATAAATAAAGAAGCAGCTCATTTAATATCTTATAGGAACCTCCGATGCCATCGCCAGTATTGTAAAAAGAATAAAAAATAGTCTCGATAATGGTAATAAATGTATCGGAATATTTTAGATCTATATAAAGCCTTCGATACAATTGATCACACATACCTTCTAGAAAAACTCAAAAAAGATTGGAATCCCAGGTTGTGAACTCAATCTCATTAAAAGCTATATATCAGAAAGGTCAGGATTCAAAATGTCTCAAGTCAACCAATACAAATCCAAAATAGAGTTCTTCAAGGCAGTGTCTTAGGCCCGATTTTATTCCTGATATATATTAATGATTATGTGATCTAAACTTTCATGACTCATAGGGCATATGGGCGTAGTAATAAATTTTGATATCGCGCCATCTCTCGCTCTCTATTAGAAGCTCGAATCTCGTACATTATCGGAAGCTGCTGCAATTTCGCGCGTTTATTTACGTTCCAACAATTATTCTGCAATTTTTTAATCGAAAAATCATTGTACATTGATTTCCAGAGGTGAAAAATAGTTAAAATGTGTCAAAAATTCAATTTAAGCCGCCACTATCCGAATGTCTACCGATTTCTTACATATCTCCCTTAAACATTTGAAGTTTTTAAAAAATATATGCTATTTTTGAAGATAATATCTAGATACGTTCCACGCCGATACGCAAATTATATGAAATTCCCTCGATAGAAAAAAATCGCAAAGTATGCTCCGAAAATTATTAAAAACAAGTCTATTTCTAATATTATACAAGTTATATTTATGAAAAAATTTCCAATGTTTCTTTAAATTATACGTTCCACGAGATTTTTGCTCTATTTTAAACGAGTCATGTTTTATTAAGCATTATCACAATTTTCGCTTCATATTTATCATTTAAAATATTAGCGCACTCTGTCCAACATTCGTAATTATATATCTCTCGATCTTCTTTTTGAGCCGGGATGCGCCGCCTTAATTTATCCGTCAATAAATTTGAAGTTAGTAACGTTAGATATTTCTTTACAGATGTTTTATTCAATTCATTGGTGGAACTGATCCAGTGATTCTATGTGTTATTATCGATTGTTTTTCTGAAAATAAAAGTATTTAAAGATGTATCCTTGAGTTTTTAATTTTTCTAAATTCGTTAATATTTTTCTTGCCTATTTTTTAAATAATTTATCGGGCTAATGAGTTAACGGAGAAGGTCGAGTTCAAGATAGACAAATGGCCTTGAACTTTCTAAAAAGATCGGGTTCATTTTTCCCTGGTTAAGTTGATGATAAATTGTTTGTATTTATATGGAGAAGGCCCGAAGATATCGATCTAGAGATTGGTTTATTTATGCTATCAACACTGCCGTGGCGACCAGCACAGTGTTGCCAACTTGACGGATTTCCCGTCATATCTAGCGGATTAGAGTGCCACAAAACGGGAAAATTTTGTGATTAACGGAATTTACATTATGACGGATTTCCTAGCGGATTCGAATAAAGTAACAAAATACACGATTTTGTAGGGGAAAAAAGCCTAAATTTATGGATTTTTGGTGAAATTTTTAACCGTGAAATTCTCCCCCCCCCCCCCCAGGATGGACCGAAATATGGGCGTCTGACGGAATTTTGACCGACGATCCGTCACGATCTAGCGGGAACGCAGATTCAGAGTTGGCAACACTGCCAGCAGTGCTAGTTCAGTCGCGTTGTTGACAGGTTGCCATGGTACAAACGCGACTCACAAGTTTTCAAAACTGTTAACGTTTGACAAAGTTTTGACACGTCAGCGTCAGATCGCCAAGTTTACACGTCAGATTTTACGCGGCTTACAAACTGTCAAGTTTTGATACGTCAGATCAGGAATATATCGATTTTGTAATGGAGGTTGTTTGCAATTGTGCTGTCAACTGGTTTTTTTTCAGTTTCTCCATGAGCGGAGGCCCTTGGAGTCCCCATCAGAACTCCCACAGACTACGTTTTTAAAACACTGAATTTAATGTCACTGAAACAATTTTATGCAAAAGATATTCTAATTTACGCATTCAAAAATCAGGATAACTTTACACAGACAAACTCGGGCCGATTCACAAGATCTACATTACATCATGCCTTCCACCAACCAACGAACCAACAACTAAAACGACCTTTGGGCAAAGAAATATACAATATTTCTCTATAAAATTATTTAATATAGGTATTCCCTCTTGCAATAAAAACCGTTAAAAAAATTGACGATTTCAAAAGAAGAATTAAGATATGGATTATGGACGCGGGAAAGAAGAACATAGATACAATTTTGCAACCTAATAAAGACTTATGCTTGTTTTGGGCTTTCTTTTAGACATAACTTTATAATTTTTCTCTTGTAAAATTTTAAAACAGTAAAACTTATAATGCAAACATAAAAACGTGTACAAACATAAAACGTGTATAATTTAGAACCGGGTACCCCAACAACGACACGTTCTTTCTTAAAATATTGTAAAGAAAAAACAATCAAGTGCAGTTAACACGCGGTAGAAGTGAAACTTTACCAAAACAATCTCAATGAAGAACCGAGGAGCCTTGAAAAGTGAGGTCATAATCAAATCGACCAATGAGCGCAGACCTAGCGTCATTTCCGTTTTATATCTCAACCGATAGGTGCCTTGAATGGAGTTTGGTGCTCCGCACGTGCTGAAAAGTGAGGTCATAATTAACGTGACCAGACGTCCCGTTTTCACCGGGACCATTGACCTAGTATACCCTAGACAAGCCGTCTCATAGTAAAAAACTGAAAAAACATAACCCCAAGTATCAGTAATTTCGCAATACAACTCTCCTTCGAATTCCGCCGTCTTGCATGCGAATTCTCGGCAATATAAAACTGAGCACCGACTTAATCCCATGGTGTAATTTTCGAACTAATACATCGATAGGTGATCACGTGTTGCATGCGTGGACATTTAGACAAGCTGTGTTGTATAAAAATGGTTTTCAAAGTGGGGATCGCGAGACATTCATAAATTTAATTAGACAAAAATATTTTTTTACTTTATTATGACAAGCGATTCAATTTCGGAGGCGAGTATGGGTACCGCCGCCTCGGGAACCATTTATTGGATAACCAAAGCCTCTGCCATAGGTCACTCCAAGTGGTTCGCTACGTTTGGTGACTAGGCAGGGGTGCCCGGGTTCATGGATTGAGGTTTGTCCGGGTCTTGGCGGCGGATGCGTCTGCAAATTTTTAAATTTTATTTTTCTGTTGAACGTATGGCTCGTTGTCAACCACCAAGCAGCAATTTCGTCGGAGTGTCCTGTCGAAAGCGGTGTACACTGCAAACCATACTTTAGATTTGTGTACAAAAAACTTGTACACAGTCCCGTATATGTATATATTGATCATGAGTTTTAAAATAAAAAAATCCATTCATCGTTTGCTTGAAAATAATGACGAAAAATTCACCCTTTTACCGCCCACGCACCGTGGGCTGCCCAGGTTGGTTGCTTATCATTAACACAGTGATGAGCAACCAGCATTTACCAGCATTTGCAAGCCCATTTACTGCTTTCCGGACTTTTGACTACAAAAAATATCAAAAAAATTGCACTAAAAAATATTCAAAGGCTTCTGTTCTGTTTTGCAAAATGTCTTAGCCGAAAACTATAATCTTTCTTAAAAGTTTTGAATCGGCTGCTCAAACATTAAGTTTTTTTTGTATATAGGTAATAATTAAAAAATGACAGAAATTTGTAGTTAATTAAAGCCCGTTAGTAAGCGCTCAAAAAGAAGTGGAAGGTGAGATATGTAAATACCAATGTTAGAGGGAGCGCGAAAACGATAATATTATTTAAGCGAAAATTGTGAAAATGTTTAATTAAACATGACCCGTTTAAACTATTTTAAAATAGAACCAAAATCCCGCGGGAAATGTCATAGCTTTAAAGATAAAATGAATTATGATTTTTTGCATATATATAACTTGTAATGTAACAAAAATAAAGAGCTTATAATAATTTTCGAAATATACGATTATACGATTTTCTTCTATCGGAAGAATTTCATTAAACTACCGTTTCGGCGTGGCAAATGTATAGATATTATCGTCAAAAATAACATATATTTTTTAGAAACTTAAAAACTTAAAATGTTCTAGAGAAAAATGTTGTAAAACGGTAGAAATTCGGAATGCTATGGCTTAAGATAGGTTAACTTTCGACCTTAATTGAAAAATAGTGCAGCGGTTTTTTGTTAAGATCTGCGTTTAATGTATTTTAAAGGTTTCCGTTTTATACAACCGGGTCGCGTTTTTAAAAAGTTTGAAAACCACTGCCATATCGTGCCGTCAGCCCTTCGTCTATGTGTTAGTATCGGTGTGTGGTGACGTCACAATCATTTGGGTGATTAAGTGACGTCAGAAACTTTGCTTGCCAAAAAAATAATACGTCAATATTATTACATTTATTAAAACGCTGCCTTAAAGCTATCTGTAAGGAATACTTTTTTTTGTGTATTCAGATAGCTGGCTACATTATCAAATATAAAGTCCGCGGACTGTACCTTGTACAATATTCGGAAGTAGGATATTTTTGTGTTTGAAAAAATTAACTCCGTCAGGACGGCTGGGACAGCAATTAGTTTCAGTGTGGACCGATAAAAGGTAAAACACAAAGCACTATGCGATCTAAATAGTACGAAACAATGCTCGCACTTTTTCATAAATGGGCCTTGAGCCAATTTTATTTGGTTTCTGGCGTCATTTTTAAATTCACAGGGCACGTCTAGATATACTTGGTCAAAGACCGGGACAGTTCCGTTTTCAGACAGCGTGTCCCGGTGTCCCCGAACACAGCTTCAGGATGTCAAAATGTCCCGTTTTCGAAAAGAAAAAAACTCGCAGTAGAATTTTAAAAAATTAAAAAAGGGCCCAAATAAGAATCCTGGCGGTAGAATCTAGTACTAGAAGATGAAGACAAGAACATGGGTAGTAAAATAATAAAGTATTTTCAAAACTCATTATGCATCTGACTATAGATAAAAAGATCTATCTATGGTCTTTGATCTGACGTTTATATGTAAACTTATTAGTAATTACATTTATTAGAAAAAAAAATCTTTTTAAATTTTGAACAAGGTCCAGAATTCCAATCATTCGTGCGATTGATAGCTGCAAGATGATTTGTAATCTAGCCACAAAAATAGCTATATATTAGTTGTCTAAATTTATTATTATTACCTGCTGCGTGGTGGGCCGGATCGAGAGAGACTGGTCGAGGGGGGCCTTTTGACCTTTCCAGCCGGACTTTCTCTACCCATCGCCTTGCATCGCAGTTGGAGGGATGGATTCATACGTCCGTCACTACAGATCCCTTCCCACCCCCAAACCTTTTTCCTTCCCAAAACTTCCTATCATTTCCTTCCTTAAAAAGATCCTCCACACAGAATCCCCTAAGATGACATAGGCCCTGTGGGAAATTATTTTCCTCAGGGACTCCTTTGAGGAGCTAATGTAAAAAAAAGTAATTTCCTACCTTTTTTCGGTGTCCCGGTTTGGGGGAAAAAATTAATGGTCACGTTAGTCATAATCAAATCGGCCAATGAGCGCAGACCTAGCGTCATATACGTTTTATATCTCGACCGATATGAGTCTTGCTAGTAGTTTGATGCTTCACAGGTGCTGTGTGCGTAATTTCCGTTTCACCCGAATTCCGAATCACCTCAGGGCTATAGAAGTTTCATTTAAAAAAAAATTCAAATAAAATAATTTACAATTGAATTTGATTATGACCTCACTTTCAAGGCTCCTCGATTCTTCGTTGGTTGAAATTGTTTTGGCAAAGTTTCGCTTCTACTGCGTGTTAACTGCACTCGATTTTTTTTTTTTAAATTTCGATCGGAAACTTTGGTTTCATAAAAGTGTACATTTGAATTTATTCGTGAATTATTTTTATATGAAACGACAAAAAAGTGAGATCACAAAAACTAATTAATTAATATTAATTAATTAACGACGGTAATTCATTTGTCTAATAAAATAAGGTGTTTTTAGTTTTTTTCGGTACCTGCAATTTTAGTTCAAATTTAATTTAAAAAACTCAATGTGAGCCATTTTTGAAACTTTTAAAAATTTTGATTAAAAATTATTCTATTTTAAAAAATTACATGGATATTTCTAATAAAATTTGGAAGCTTATTTCATCATCTTTCAAAAACAGTTTTTTGTTTTTGGATACGTTGACAAAATTTGTCAACGTATCCATTTATATTCAATATTCCATTTATATGGATTTTATTGCAAGCCGAGGCCTATTTTGGAATAAAAAAATTTTCATAGTACAAAAAATGCTGGTAGAGTATCTTTTTAGGTTATTAATTTAGCATATTTTCATTTTAACCACTCGTAATTTAGTTCAACGTTATCGGAATCGGATATGCTAATTTGAAATCGTAAATATTCCCGAATTTGATTTTCGCTCTGTCTGCGTCTGCCAACGCGCACGACTGCACGTGGCGACGTTGTAGCGGAATGGCGAGTGAATACTGAATACTCATTTCTAGAGAACCGTCTGAACACGCGGTGAAACGAAAATGAAACATTTGCTCGAGTAAACCTTCACCCGGGTGATGTGTGAGAATGCCCCATTTCCGATCTATGATGGAGCTGCCTAATTTGGACAAATTGAATGTGTCATAATTTTTTATAATATTTTTCTTCAGATATTTATGAATACAATCACTTGTTGTTCAGAAAAACTGTACAAAAAAACAACATCAGAAATACAAAAAAGGAAGAGGTAACTCACCATTTAACCAATTCAGGGCAGCAAACACTTTAAACGTTTTATCATTCAAGAAATGGTTGTTCAAAATCCAGTGCACCACCACCAGTACTGTTTCATCGGATACTCTTCCTTCTGGTACCATGCAACATCCCAATGCATACCAATAGCCGACAGCTGCGGAAAAAGTAAATTTTTAAGAGTTTTCAAGTTTTGATGATTGAAATACAACTTACCGATTGGGAACTTACGAATTTTAATCTGGAGCCACAAAGTGACTAACTCTTTCAGAACTTCATCCGAAAATCCTTTTCGAAGAGCACATATTTTTACATGTTCCAAAATTTCTTTAAATATAATGGACGAAAACCTAGCCCCTCCGGCCAACTGATTAATATAATCCAGGGCCCTGGTAATTTGCGCCATGGAAAAGCCGTTTGTTGAAATATCGTAAACACAATACTTTAATTCGCGCAACTTGCAAAATCAAACGAAACTTTTCTTGCTTGCTCGCTTTGACCTACTCGCCACGCGAATTATTTGATAATGAGAACGGATAATAGAAATCTTCGACTTATATACCAATGAAAGTCCATAGAAAAACTTTTGAAATCTGAGTGGTATTATCTATGGGGTTTGAAAAAAACTTTGAAACTGATGACGTAAAGTGTCAAATTCTAATAGACAAAGCTGAATTGTAGATAGGTCTGTAATTTTAATTGCCATCTCTCGCTCTCTGCATGTAACAAAAAGAGATAGCCGTATACCTACGTCACTAGGTCACTTGACCAATAGAAAAGAGGATTGGTTTATTTATAAGTTTGACGTTTGACTGTTTTATTTATGCGTTTGACAAAGTCTGAGTTTTGACTGACTACGGTTTGACTGTTTTCAGTTCGTCTGTTGCGAGAAATTAGTTATTCGCGGTTATTCGTTACTTGATTACTTAACAAACTTCTTTGAAATTCACAAGTGCGTGAATTCTTTATGTATGGACTTACAATAACATGGAATCCCGAGATCGCAAACGTCAAATAGACACCCTAAAGATCTTCAATGACTGGTAAATATATTTGTATTATTTTTATGTTAAGAATTTGATGAATGACCCCTGACAAACTGCTATGTCGGCCATGGTAAGCTTTCGAAATAACTGGACACGCTTTACGAATATTTTTTAGAAAGAATCTTTTGAATCCGTTATATACTGTAGACGCGGGGTAGAAATCTCAAAGTGGGAAGCGAAAAGTAAGGCAGGTAATAGGGACACGCTCAATATGCACATTTTATTACAAAAACATTTAACATCAGTTAGATAATAATGGGAAGTAAGTATTTCAGTTTCCGGAATTAAAATCGATTATTCACTCGGCGGCCATTGTCATTGATGTCAAAGCATTAAGGTTAGTTTTTTTCTTCTCTTATTTAATCCAAAATATTAACACGTGACCCTAAAATAGGTTCTTAGTTTGGGTTTAATTAAAAGAGGAAAAAAAACTAGCATAAAAACTTTAGTTTAATGTTATGTCAAAACATGGCATGAAGAAAAGATGTCAGATATTCTGTTTTTTTTTTATGAAATAGCTACTAAAATGCATTATTTTCCATTTCCGGAGCTGAAATACTTACTTCTTTTTATCTAACTGATACTAAGAATTTTTGAAATAAAAAATGCATGTTAAGGGTTAAGGCTATTAGGTATATATTTACCCCTATTTTTAATGGTTGTTTCTTCTATTAAATAGTTATTTCTTCTTGTAAATAGTTGTTTCTTGTAGTAGTTGTTGAAATGAAGCATAATTTCCATAACCTATGCTTAACCAGTCGAGCGAAAGACCATATAAAAACTTTTTCCTTGGATTGAATGTGATTTTTTGGTGCTCATTTTAGATATTTTCCATCCACTCAAAATCATACCTCCGAATTTTAATAGAGACACATAAACCGAATGAAGTGTTATTTAGGCAATGAATTCACCTATATTTAAATATTCACCCATATTTTTAGGATTTATAAAAAAAATTTATTAAAAAGCCATATAAACGGAAATATTCTCAGGATTTTCTAGCTGTTTTGTGTAGGAAGTTGAATTTTCATCCACATTAAATGTTTTCTATGAAGTTTCTTTTAAATGCTCTAATTCATGGTGACATATACAAACAGACCCCGCTCGATTTTGGTCTTACACGAACGATAAACGCCGCGACTGTGACAAACTTAATCACATGAATTTTAACGAAAACCATTATGATGGTTATTCTGAAATCGCAGAAGGTTTCGCAGATTATTTTCAATCAGTATTTAGCGACAAAGTTCCCAAACTTGACATTTCCCCTCTAGCTTCTTCATCATACAATGTTTCACCTGTGTAAATTCATGAAATTAACGATGACGATATTGTTGCCGTTTTTCATAAGCTAAAACCAAAATACTCCGTCGGACCAGATTGTATATCACCCATTATACTCAAAAGATACTCAATTTATTTAATTCACCCTCTAAATTACATTTTTAACCTTTCACTTCGTAATCATATCTTTCCTGAAATGTGGAAACTAATGAAAGTCACACGTATACATAAAAAAGGCAAAAAGTCGGCAATTGATAATTACAGACCTGTAGCTGTCTTACCAGCACCTGCAAAACTTTTAGAAACCGTAATTTACTCACAAATATATGTTTATTTATTATTTCTTAACACTTCAGGTAAAATGTTACAATACAATTTGTAACCTCACTAGGACAAGCCCATGTTGAGGTTAACAATTCTACAAAATAAAAAAAAATTATACCGATATTGAAAGAACAATATTGTTGTATTTCTTACTGATTGAGATTATGGGTACCTACTAAACTGCTGGCACTAGGTAGTATATTAATGTAAACATGTAGACTATATAATCAAACAAAATATACACTCGCCGAGAATCAATGGATTTCGTCCCAATCTATCATTCTCAACAAACCTTATGAATCTCACCCCCTATATTAATAAATCATTTAAAAAATTTGTACAAGTCGACGTGATTTATACAGACTTCGAAAAAGCATTTGATAAAGTCGACCATGATATTTTATTAAAAAAATGAATGAAGCTGGATTCTCTCAGGATTTTCTCGCTTTCGTAGCTAGCTACTTACACAATCGTCTTATGTAAGTTACGGATACCAGCACGGACATCACAATCTTACAGAATGTAAGTTACAGACACCAGCTTTCTCACGATCCGGGATTCCCCAGGGATCGAACCTAGGACCCCTTCTCTTTCTTTTATTCATTAATGATATAAGCAAGACCATCAACCGCTTAAAATATCTCTTCGCTGACAATATCAAACTTTTCTAAGTTATTAAAAGTCACATTGATTCCATTCTTCTGCAGAATGATCTTGATTCTCTCGTCAAATTGTTGTAATTGAATCACTTACCCTTCAGCATCCAGAAATATAGTGTTGTTACATTTACAAAATCCAAAGATACATTTCTATTCCCGTACCACATTAATAAAATTATATTAACACTCAAAAAGGAAATTCGAGATCTCGGCATAATTTTGGAAGCCAATCTCTCTTTCAAATCTCACATATCTGACATTGGCTCCCACGCCAACAAAATACATGGATTTGTTCTTTGTAATGCGAGATCATTTACTATAGTCAAACAGATACCAAGTGCACTCCCAAAATTTCAAACGGGGAAGAACATTCTTCCCCGTTTGAAATTTTGTGAGTGCACTTGGTATCTGTTTGACTATAAATTTAAAAACTACGCAATTAATTAAAATGGAACGATACACGCTTCAACAACGCTTTGCAATTATCTGAATATATAAGTAACACCTCTTATTGGAAAACCCTTTATGTTTTACGGGGTTTTCCAATAAGAGGTATTATTTTGAATAGAAATATATGAGATGTTCTCTAAATTAGTCAAAAGTTAGTAAGGGAGAAACGATTTAAATGAGAATTATATGAGTTCCCTAAATAAGTCAAAAGAGAGTAAGGGAGAAACGATTTTTATGAGAATTATATTAGTTAATACCTAAATTAGTCAAGAGATAGTAAAGGAGAAACGATTTCTATGAGAACTATGAGTTGTTCATAACACCTCTTATTGGAAAACCCTGTATGTTATGCAGGGTATTCCAATAAGAGGTGTTATTTTGAATAACCCATAACATACAGGGTTTTCTAATAAGAGGTGTTGTGAACAACTCATATAGTTCTCATAGAAATCGTTTCTTCCTTACTATCTTTTGACTAATTTATTCAACTACTGATAAAATTCTCATAGAAATCGTTTCTTTTTTTACTATCTTTGAACTAATTTAGGTAACATCTCATGTAAATCGTTGTTTCTCCCTTATTATCTTTTGACTTATTGAGGGAACAACTCATATAATTCTTTTGTCAAATGTAACAAAATAACAGCTTCAAAAAAGTCTACCGAAATTGGGTTGCTTCAAAAGTGATGTCTATCGAAACCGGGTTATTCAAAATAACACCTCTTATTGGAAAACCCTGCATAACATCAAGGATTTTCCAATAAGAGGTGTTATGAACAACTCATATAGTTCTCATAGAAATCGTTTCTTCCTTACTATCTTTTGACTAATTTATTCAACAACTGATACAATTCTAATAGAAATCGTTTCTTTTTTACTATCTTTGAACTAATTTAGGTAACATCTCATGTAAATCGTTGTTTCTCCCTTATTATCTTTTGACTTATTGAGGGAACAACTCATATACTTCTTTTGTCAAATGTAACAAAATGACAGCTTCAAAAAAGTTGTCTACCGAAATTGGGTTGCTTCAAAAGTGAAGTCTACCGAAATAGCGGGTTATTCAAAATAACACCTCTTATTGGAAAACCCTGCATAACATCAAGGATTTTCCAATAAGAGGTGTTATGAACAACTCATATAGTTCTCATAGAAATCGTTTCTTCCTTACTATCTTTTGACTAATTTATTCAACAACTGATAAAATTCTCATAGAAATCGTTTCTTTTTTACTATCTTTGAACTAATTTAGGTAACATCTCATGTAAATCGTTGTTTCTCCCTTATTATCTTTTGAATTATCGAGGGAACAACTCATATACTTTTGTCAAATGTAACAAAATGACAGCTTCAAAAAAGTTGTCTACCGAAATTGGGTTGCTTCAAAATTGAAGTCTACCGAAATAGCGGTTATTCAAAATAACACCTCTTATTGGAAAACCCTGCATAACATACAGGGTTTTCCAATAAGAGGTGTTATGAACAACTCATATAGTTCTCATAGAAATCGTTTCTTCCTTACTATCTTTTGACTAATTTATTCAACAACTACTGATAAAATTCTCATAGAAATCGTTTCTTTTTTACTATCTTTGAACTAATTTAGGTAACATCTCATGTAAATCGTTGTTTCTCCCTTATTATCTTTTGACTTATTGAGGGAACAACTCATATACTTTTATTCAAAATAACACCTCTTATTGGAAAACCCCGTATAACATAAAGGGTTTTCCAATAAGAGGTGTTACTTTTATATTCAAATAATAACCCTTTATGTTATGCAGGGTTTTCCAATAAGAGAATACAAATATATGGTTTTCCAATAAGAGGTGTTATTTTGAATAACCCGGTTTCGTCAGACATCACTTTTGAAGCAACCCAATTTCGGTAGACATCTTTTTTGAAGCTGTCATTTTCTTGCATTTGACAATCAGAAACTTCGCCATTCATAAAAATGGAACGATACACGCTTCAACAACGCGTTGCAATTATTTGAATATAAAAGCAACACCTCTTATCGGAAAACCCTTTATGTTATACGGGGTTTTCCAATAAGAGGTATTATTTTGAATAGAAATATGTATATATATATATACATGAATAGATGTGTGCACCTATAATGCATGTGTGCTTGCATGCACACATACTAAAAAAATGAAAAAAAGCTATGTACATTTTTATAATCTAATGTTAATTTACTTCTTTTCTCCTTACTATTTTCTACTTTTTATTATAATTTTTCCAATATTTAGCATCATTTATACTAGTGATTCCCAAAGTGGTCCAGGTGGACCCCAAGGGGTCCACGGGAGACTCCACGGGGGTCCACGAAGGCATGAGAGAAAAATGGGGGTCCACAAGTTGAAAGTGGGGGTCCACGAAAAAAAATCTGGTTTCCATGGTAAAGATCAAAAATGTTGGCTTGACTTTACCTATTAATAAAGGCAGATAATACACTACTAAAAAAAAATAAGGGAGAAAAAATTTTTTTGAGACTTTAAAAAAAGCATTTTGAAGCTTTGAAATTCTAATTTTCAGATTTCTGGCAAAAAATTTTTAGGCGATAAGGTTCTCGTGCAATCCTAACAGACAACGCGAAAAAATAATTTTGAAAATAAAAAAAATATTTCAGTTAGGCCGGCATATGGATCAGATAGAAAGCTTGTTTAGCATTAATTTCTTTTTTAATTCCTTTTTTTTAAACCCTCCCTTAATTTTTTTGAGTAGTGTATTTTAAGAAGGTCAGCGACTGTTACCTGTAAAAACTTGCACATTCGATATTCAGTACAGGCTTGGCTTAACCTGTCAATGTAGGCAGGTAGGCACTATCTGCCTAAATCTACTTGTATTTCGTTGAAAAATTGTCATATTGAGACCCATCCCGCCCCCTGCCTCATATCACATTACTACACCCTTCGTGACAGACCACAACTCCAGCGTTATATTCAATATTCAGTACATCGCGTGTTGAGTTTTGGGAATATGGTAGAAATGTTGCAACAGGGGGTCCACCGAAATTTTGAAAGTGGTCCACTAGAAAAAAAGTTTGGGAACCTCTGATTTATACGAAATCCATATGTTTACACTAGACTTCATATTTCATACAAAATAAATAAACTCCATTGGTCACCATGAAACAGGCAGCCGCCTAGTATGGTGATTTAATATATCTTTTTTTATGTAAGTGTCACAATAAGGAACTCCAGTGAAAAATATTATGGCTTTAAAAAAATATGTTCATATAGACCAATACACGCTGATTCTGAATATATAAGTTTTATTAAATAATATTTAACGTAAAGTTTTAAAAAAATTATTAAAAAGTCCATTTTAAAAGGCGTCATTAAAAAACCATAATATTAATTTCAATTCGTAAAGCTAAAAAAATAATAATTTCAAACAATTTTTATACCACTCTCTCTTAATAATATTGAAAAATATAATAATATAATAAATATAATATAATAGATAAATAATTCCACATAAATAACGTTTTACTTATTGAATAGTTTCATAGCTTCTTCCCTACAAAATTTCAACATCTGTTGAAAATAACTAAAACTTTTAGTCAAGATGACGTCACACTATTCACACAAGATACGGTGGTTTACAGGGGATCTTGAAAAATAAAATCTTTGACATTTATTTTAACTATTAAAACTAACTATAAAAATAAATATGCAGTTATTTAAGTTAGAAGGTCATTATTCATTTTAAAAAATAAAAAAATGGACTGGAGTTCTTTATTAGAGGAGGGTGAGGGGTTGGTCGGTTACTCGGCTGAGTGACCAGTGACAGCATGCAGAAGAAATTTTTTTTGTTTGAATTTGAAGAAAAAAAAATTGAAAAAAAAGTCATCAAAAAATAATCACTGTGGACCAAAATTTCATTTTTAATTTTTAATCCAAATAATGTCAGGAAACACTGGTTAGTAAGTCAAGTACATCCCTTAACACTCTATATAAAAAATAAATATATTTGAAATGTACATTTGAGGCGCTCAGCGGAAGAGTGGCCCAACACACAAAAATTCGTAATCAGCGAAAACATCAGTTTTAATATAAGAATAAGCGTATGGAGTGTGGCGAACCCATCGCTCAGGAAGTGGAAACACAAACCTGCAATAGCCATCCCAAGCCAAGGTGTGAGCTACCGTGCTCAGGCTGAATGACCTGGGGAACAGTGTCAAGAACGGTGCCTCCGAGAAACAAGGTCGCATCTCGGAGTATTTAGACCTTACTCCAACATTCGGGGCTCTGCTGGAGTGGACCTTCTATTTCCCTGGTCACTCGTGGGACAAAAAAAAATGGACCATTCGAAAACTAGGTGCCTTTTGGGAACCTAGGAGTGCTGAGGCCACTTCCGTGGACTTTCTTCCTGGGGCCCTTAGGAGGAACCAAGAGGAGAAGCCGTGGAGAGGAGAGCTGAGGCCACCTCCATGAACCCTTCCCTTGTGGGGCCTTCACGGAACCAAGGGGAAGGGCACGCTTCCGGCACGGGGCCTTTGGGGAACCAAGGAGGAGTGAAGTGAAGAGATGATGTCCTCTTCCCATGTGGGGCCTTCAGGGAACCATGTAGGAGTGAAGAGGAGAAATGAGGCCATCTCCGTGAACTCTTTCTTATGGGGCCTTTAGGGAACCAAGGAGGAATGAAGAGGAGAGATAAGTCCTCTTCCCTCCTGGGGCCCTCGGGGAGCCAAGGTGGAGTGGGGCTCTTCTCTTTTGGGGCCTTTAGGGAACCAAAGAGAGGTGAACTCTCCATCGTGGAGCCTTCGGGGAACTAAGGAGTGGAGAGGAGAGATGAAGCCCTCTTCCCTCGTGGGGCCTTCAGGGAACCGCGGAGGAGTGAAGAGGAGAAATGAGACCTGGGAAGACACATTGTCGAACCAGAAGACATAGCTTCATTTCCAATGGCAATCCTGGTGAACTTTGTAAAAGGGACTGGATTACTGTCAAAGGAATTTATTTATTTATTTATTAGCAAAAACAGCATTACACCAATATATTGCAAAAACGGTTGTACAAGATACATAATCATTACGTTTACAGTTAAAACATTTATTTAATAAGTGCTATTTCACGCTTAAAATCATTGCAAGAAATGTGGAAAATATCCACATTTCCTGCAAGGCAGTTAATTAACCTAGTAAGTCTTCCCAGGGGCATCACCATTGGTAAGTTAGTTCTGCACCTGGGAAGAATCAAAAAATGAGGTAAAAGGGGAGATAGCACAATGGGCCTACGGCCTAAGTGCTCACGGGAACATTATTTATGTAAACCGTCTCCGCTCTTGAAAAAAAAAAAAAATATATATATATATATATATATATTTGTACTTGCCTCTTTTGATTATAGCTGACTAAATTCGGAGGTTGTACAATAACGCCCATCAAAGCACCAACTATGTATTATTGGCACGAGGTTAAAAAGTATTATAGTTTACTTTGATTGTGAATATCTCGTGTAAAGTTTTAACTTTCCGAAGGTGACTTCATGGGAGGTTAATGAGATGAAATATTTATAAATTAGTACAAAACCGCCACACATTTGCCTTATTTTGAATGTTTTGTATTAATTATATTTACTTAGAACAAAATTAATGAAATGTATTATTGTGATTGTTGTAATTATTTTAATAAAAAGTACTTTATAGAATAATATATTATATCCACAATATTTTAAATAAATTTTATACCACTTACAAAAAAAATAATGTTGTTTTATTTTCACTTTTCACTTTCTTTTTTTATAAGAAGTGGATCTAACGTTTATTATGTTACGAAAAGAGGATTAAAAATGGTTTCCGTAATAATAAAATGTTAGTATATAGTGCAATGATGGTAAGGACATAATTGCAATCACGGCTCATCAGCACCACAATTTCATATAAATAAACTTAATCAAATCAAATAGATTTCATCGCTGATAAGTCCCCGCTTCTGATGAACTCTAGCCATTTCTCTTTTTTAAACAAATATTGAGATAATAATCAATTCAGATTGATGTCAAAAAATTTTGAAATGGTTCGATTAAGTAAGCAATGATGTCTTGTCAAACAAATTATATTTAAATTAATTACAGCAAAACCCTCGAAGTTTGATTTTTTTAGTCCCTCGGCCCGATTTTTCCCACATAAGGTTTTCCTGCTTAAGAAGTTTGTCTTTTCCAGACCCTTGCAAAACTTTTTAAGAGAGTTTCAATGAATATACACATTCTATCTCATAGAAATTCTTCAAACTCGGCCGTGGTATTCAGAATTCATGGTATTTCTTAAGCCCACCATATTCACCACTTCAGCCGCCGCGCAGAAAAGTGAAGACCGAAAGTAAGATAACGGTTTACAGCGCAGCTCACTGTGAGATTTTTCTGCGCGGCGGCCTGAAGTGGCGCGGGGCACGTCCCGCTCCGAACTCTGTGTGTAAAGGGTACTAATATGATATACAAATTGTACAGACGAAGACTTCATCAGGAATTTTCGGCTTAACAAAGCCTTAGCACGTCGGCTGGTAGTCATTTTATCAAATAATACAGAAACAACACAGTTTTCAATATATCAATATATTTTGTATATAATTAGTACACTGACGAACAAGTCTGTAATTGTATGTTAATTAGTAAAACATTATCTTTATCCATGATAAAAATAAAGCACTCACATTTATTACACTGAATAATGTAATAAGTTTTCAGTTGTACAATAATTAATGCAAGCTGAAAACAAAGAATAAGCACACTTACAAACAAGTCTGATATTTTCAATTAAATAACATTTTTGGTGTTAATTTTAAAGTAAAACATTGTACTTATCCATGATAAAAATAGAACACTGACTTTTTTTTGTATTTCTTGGGCATTAACTATGTAACAATTTCTAGACATTTTGTTTTTTTGAAGAGTTTTATTAGATGTATATTTGTTACTTATATTTAATTTTTCCGCGACCGGTTTCGATACAACCATATCATTCACGAGCAGGATTAAAACTAACTTAAAAAATTAAATGCAAGTACCAAAGATTAATTAGGTGGGAGTAGTGGAGGGATGATTTTTGGGGAGGGGGAAAGCGTTGGGAGGAGTCAATATCATACGGAAACATGGTTAATAAAGGATATTTGCAAGACGCTATTATTTTATTCATTAAATTAATTTTAGATTTAATTTTTTTGTTTATTTCGAGTGTTTCTAAAGTGCACAGATTAAAGTAAAAATTTATATTGCAATGTTTAAACTTTGTTTTTTCTTTATTGAAGCTATGGCCTGACTCTATTAAATGATTAGCAAATTCGGAGTAATTATTATTTCAATAAATAATTTCAATAATACCATGAATGATACAGTTGTATCGAAACCGGTCGCGGAAAAATTAAATTTAAGTAACAAATGTACATTTAATAAAACTCTTCAAAAAACAAAATGTCTAGAACACTGACATTTACTAGGCTGAATAATACCACAATTTTTATCAAATATTGCAATTATTTCAACATATTTTGAATTATAAGCTAAAGAATGACAAACAAGTCTGATATTGTCTACTAAATAACATCTTTGGTGTTAATTTTGCAATTACTTAATAATAAACAAATACACCAACGAAAAAATAAAATGCTAACATTCACTCCTCTGAATAATATCACAATTTTTATCAAATAACACAGAAAACATCACAGTTTTTGGTTGTACAATGATTGTAATTGAAATTATTTCAACATATTCTGTATAACAAGATAGAGATAAACAAGTCTGATAATATATAGTAAATAACGTCTTTGGAATTTTAAAGTAAATCACAGGTATTTTTATCCATAATAAAAAAAATGTTAACTACCTATGCTGAAAAATATCACAATTTTTATCAAATAACACAGAAAAAAATCACAGTTTTGGTTATACAACAAATGTAATTGAAATTATTTCAACATATTTTGTATTACAAGATAGAGATAAACAAGTTCGATAATATATAGTACATAACTCAGTCTTTAGAATTTTAAAGTAAATCAAAGGTATTTTTTATCCATAACAAAAAAATGCTGTCTACCTACGCTGAAAAATATCACAATTTTTATTAAATAACACATATATCATAGTTTTCAGTTGTACAACAATTGTAATTGCAATTGAAATTATTACAGCGTATCTATAAGCTAGAGAATGACAAACAAGTCTGATATTTTCAGACTTGTTTGTCATGATCAATATGTTAAGCAAAAACTTTGTACCCCTTATTGGAGGAGTATGAAATTTTGCACACTTATAGTTTATACAGAGAAGAAGTGCAGAATGCTAATATTTTTTTAAATTGTGCAAAAAAAAAAATAAAAAAAAAATTAAACATTAAATTAATTATGGTCGAATTTCGACCATTGGGCGACCACTAGTAATAGTAATTGGACAATTTGTAGAGCGCCGTTTTTGTGAAAAATCACCTCAAAGGCGCTTAACATTCACTACGCTGAATAATATCACAATTTTTATCAAATAACCCAGATAACATCTCAGCTTTCAGTTGTAAAATTGCAATATATTTTGTAATACTAGCTAAAGAAGAATAAATATATTGACAAAAAAGTATGATTTTGGTATTAATTAAATTAAAATATTGAATTTATCCGTGATAAAAATGAAACACTAACTTCAGGTGTAATGCTGATTATTGTTACATTTTTTTCAAATAATCAAAGGTGTGAAAATTTTTTTTTTTTTTAATCTTAAATAACATCACAATTCTTTTTTATACTGTACACAAAATGATGTTACATATTTTGAATACAAGTTAACCACCACATTTAGTTTTATTTGTGAAGGAACCATTGGGTAATGAAAAATAATAACAATAACATATCACTATATAAGTTTGCCCATGCAAACATACTCATCCCTCACCTTTGAACTCAAACATTTGTGGGAATATTAACATATAAACATTTCACTATATAAGTTTGCCCATGCAAACATACTCATCCCTCACATTTGAACTCAAACGTTTGTTCGAATATTAACAAATAAACATATCACTATATAAGTTTGCCCATCAGCCTACACGTTTTTCTTGATTTACTCAAAAGTAAGAAACTTTGGATTTGGAAGCAAGAGATTTTGGAACTCAACGATTCAGATAACATAAAAAGACATATACAGACGTATAGATATACACATACCGAGTAGATGGGCGAGACGGTAAAATGATAGGCCGAGAGAGTTGGGTAGACGAGTAAGTATTTACAAGTATTTTTTAATTTGTCACCGAGTCAGTCAGTCAGTCAGTTCAGTTGTGACGCTGCAGACTAGTGAGACAATGGATCGCAAAAAGATAATTTAATAAAGCGCTGCTAGCGACATGAGTGTGCCGAGTGGCGGGTATCCACTGAGTGCATGTTAATACCTGCCGAGTGGGCAAGCGAATCAGTGTGGGGAAGCGCGGGGGTGGGCACTCAGCCTAGTAAAGGCGGAACTCCTGCGCCACAATACACATGAATACTAGTTTGAACCACACTATAAACGTTCTTTGTTTTCCGTCTCCTGCTTTTTTCGAAACACGGCTTGAAAGATTGGTGTGAACAGGTGTGAAGTTCGCGCGGTCCGACAATTCTGCTTCCCGCTTCACCCACTTCAAAAATAATATTAATATTAATGTTGTTAATATTCGTTATTATACTATAATTTTATTATCAAATATATTTATTATATTGTATTTAGGTATCATAATATTTTAAAGTAGTGATTATTAAGCTCAATCATTGCGCATAACCTCAAAAACTTGTTCGGTTTGATTCTCCATACATGACCGCATCGCGCGGCTCTTGTAAAAATATGAACACATTTCCCCCCGCCAGCCTTCCCCCTTCGCCCGGGAGATGAATGTTTTCCGTCGCCTGTGGTAAAGCTTGAACACAGGGTTTTTGAACACGAAGTGTTCAAATTTTCAATGTTTTGGGTGCTGTTCAAGCTAATGTTTATGTGTATTGTGGCGCAGGATACGGGCCTTAAGTAGAACATGGTCCAAGTGACTGTCTCGCCCTTTAACTCGGTGATGTGTTTACACATACCGAGCACATAGCCAAGAGCACTGTCTCACCCATCTACTCGGTGCGTGTGATCCAGGCCAAAGGAATGAAATACGACATTGAATTTCCACATCAGATACAGGATAGCATACGGAACTGCTTCAACAAATATTTTGTTAACAGTTTAATAGAATTTATTTATTTAATAATGCCCTTTTTGGGGGCTTTTACACATAATAAGAAATAAACAGTATTTATTGTACATAATTGAATTGCCTCATTAACAATATTTTATATTTGTTTAAAGATAAATTGAAGAAGTACATAATAATAATACATAATATATCAGAATTTACCAATACTGAAGGAAGACATCCACTTGAGAAATGTTTGGCTAAACCCAGAAAAACTTGTGCTTAAAGAGATTGTTGAAACATATCTTTTACATTCTTAACAGCACCAAATCAAAAGAGAGTCCAGATGGAATAAGTATTACAGTTTTGAGAGATGTAATGCCAGTTATAGGACCTTATCTACTGGACGTAATAAACTAATCATTGCGAAGTCTAAAATTTTCAAACACGTGGAAAAATCTATAAAGTTGTTAATACCAGAAAATGTGAAGAATTTAGACCAATAAATATGTTATCAAAAAACGACCAGGTACCAGAAATTGTAACAAAAATGTATAACAATACTAAAGATAAGAAGTTGTAATAAACAATACTAAAGATAATGATTCTAAGAAATTGTAATAAACAATACTAAAGATAATGAATCTAAGAAATTGTAATAAACAAAACTAAAGATTAGGAATTGTAATAAAAAAATTAAAGATAAGAAATTGTAATAAACAATACTAATAAATTGTAATAAACAATACTAATAAATTGTAATAAACAATACTAATAAATTGTAATAAACAATACTAAAGATAAACAATACTAATAAATTGTAATAAACAATACTAAATATAAGAAATTGTAATAAACGATACTAAGAAATTGTATCAAACAATATTAAAGATAAACAATATGTACTAAGAAATTGTAATAAACAAAACCATATAACTAAAGTTTAAGTTTTATAAGCTCGATTAACCTTGCAATATTTTTAAAGTTGGGCAAAATCATTGTCTTGAGCAAATCCTCTATATCAGTGCTTTGGTCTTCCTTCATGAATGGGGCAAAGGCAACGTGGTGCTTGATGTCCAGGAGCTGGTCATACCGGACCAGGCGGTCGCCTATCCCCTCCAACCACTTCTTGGGAAGATCTCTCAGCATAAGACCCTCGTCCCTCTTGGTGATGGCACACCCGAGCCAGAGACAGTTCACGTAATCCATGATATATTTGCCCAGCGTAGATTTCTGGTATTTGAAGGATTCTCCAGGATGGTTTTGTATGATTTTATCATAGATATCTCGGTATCTGAAAAAGTTGTTAAATTGGTAAATGCATTTTTACAAAAACAATAAATTGCACATGATTTGGTTGCAGTGTGCATGCGGATTAGTAGAGCTGTCATTAAAATAATTAAAACTGTTTTTCTTTTTTGTAATATAAATTATAATACGGGTATTACCATTAATAAAACATATGAAGAACTAGGTGATCAAGACAATTTGTTTACAACATCAGATGCTAAAATATGTAAATATCTGACAGCCGATCCAAAAAACACTATTATGCATCAAAATACTGTACTCGAAACAATAACAAAGACTTACTACAAATTACCATAACCCATACTACTTTTGGTCAACGAATCTTCCAGATACCTTGCAACAAGACTTTACAACATTTTTAAATTAGAATAAAAAAATGTAATTCCAAAAAAATTAATGCCATGCAATGAGTGAGTGAGAGTTATAATTCTCACTCCATGTGCATCACACACCGCGCACAAAAAATAAATAAATCAACCCAAGCGATGCCAATGAACAACATGATTCATAAGATCGATGCATTACATAATATGCAATGCATATAGCAAATCGCACAAACGCACCTTAGTGAAAACCGCCACTGATACAAACATAAGTAACCATCACGCCGTTTCTCCGCAGGGGTAGGCAGAGAGGACGGAGCGCCAAACAACTCAGACTCGGCACACACTCTTTGCCTCACTCACATTCATACATCGTCTCATACATACTCTTCTATTATCCTGACTTTTGACGTGGCAAAATGTTTGATCAGAAAAATATATTTGCAAGTAACTTACTTCAGTAACAGACCCACTATTCTGTCAATGGCGAAGGCATTATACGAGAAGAGGATCCCATAGACCATGGTCTCGGGCATAATGCTCCACACCGGTTTCTCGCACTGCAGCTCCAGGTCGGCCATGACCTCGTAAATATCCAGGAAATAATGCTTCAACGCATCGCTGTCTGGAAATATTAAAAGTCTTATGATCCTGCCGCTGAGAGCTCTTTTATAACCTCTTCTTTTGATAGGAATATTGTTAAAGAAAAAGGAGATTACAACTAGGGCTTTCAATCCTGGAATTATTATAAAAATATAGGAGTTGTAACAAATGTTTTATTTTTATTTTTGTATTATATTCCAAAATATAAAATTATTTTCAAAAAAGAAAAAAAAACAAATAAGAAAAAATACATATTATCTAATATATAAAATTCATTGTTTGTCGCGGGCGGTATAGCGGTCGGCATGGATTTGAATTGTATTCCATTCTATAGTTTTAATAATAAATCAAATAAAAATTTACCTGGTATAGTGTTGAGAGTCTTTTCACAGAGTTCACTGATAAAATACCCGAAATTTTTTAAAATTTCTACATCATCAAGTGGCAGGTTCAGGAACAAATACTTTCTTTTCGATGCAACCATCGTGTGCTGTAATTAACAAAAAAATTTCATTTAAAAATATAATATCAAGTGTTTTTTTTTGCAATGTTAATTAAAAAATTAAAGCAGTACTTACGATATTTATGCACATTTTTTTCAACATAACGAGCAGCGCGCATCGGTACTTAACATCATTCGTCAAAAATAGACCTTCGATAGGTACTAAAATGAGGTCGTATAATTCATCATAATTATCGAAAGTTATCCACTGCAATAGTTCAAGAATCTGAAATTAAAAAAAAAACATTATTCAAATAGTAAAAGACTGGACAAGTTGTCTTAATTACATGCATCACACATCCCGCAGAAAAGGGTGGTAAGACAAAGAAATAAATTCTAAAGGAGGGTGAAAACCAAATGATTATTGATGAAATAAGTGGTCCCGTCGAAAAGAGACACTAGCGACCAGAGGCGGCAATGATCTGTAAAAAACTTATTTAAAAATGAGTGGTAATGAAAAGATTAACGTCGATTTTTTTCAAAAGTAACAGAATTTCATTTGAGAATAAATTGTTTTTGAAAAATAATGGCCCTCCAAAACCATTGCTGAATATAATACAAGTTTGTAAGGTTAAGGAAAAAAACTGTGAATATAGTTTTTAAAACAAAGTATTAAATATTCTAAAGCATCTTGGCTTTGCGAATGTGAGAACACATTTTTTTTGTTTTCTAATTTTTGCATAGTCCCAAGCACATATAAATAACGTTTTGCAATGTAGTTTTTTTATATACAATTACAACTTGATGTTGGTTTTCGCGAATCGGTGAATCAATCGATTATATTTGCCCGTATTAATGTTTCCATTTTTTGTGAAATGCACTGCTGGCAAATTTTGTCACGGGCCGCCTCTGCAAACGATATCTCACGGAGATAGAGTGATCTAACTTAAATACGATTTTTGTGGAGCATAGATAATCACTCTATTATTCAGAGATAAAAACAAATTTATATAAAACAGAAAATTTGGACTTAAAACACTTTTCTACAGGATGTGCGATATGTACCATACCAAAAATAACAAACACCCTGTCGTTATTACAGGACAATGGGATAAAGGGATATGGGATAAAGGGATATGGGATAAAGGTATATGGGATAAAGGAATATGGAATAAAGGTATATGGGATAAAGGGATATGGGATAAAGGGATATGGGATAAAGGGATATGGGATAAAGGGATATGGGATAAAAGGATATGGGATAAAGGGATATGGGATAAAGGGATATGGGATAAAGGGATATGGGATAAAGGGATATGGGATTAAGCATTACCTCTTTCAAGTGGTCAATCCCGTTCCAACTGCTCATGTACTGGGCTAGGAATCGTGACACAACGGGAATGCCTTGTAGCAAACGGGCTTCTAATACAGATATTCTCTTCAGGAAGAGAGTCTTTTCAACGACGCTCAGATTCTTCTGAGGAAATCTGAGAAAATCTGCAAAGACAAGAGCAATAATCAGTAGTTCAATCAATTCTAGACCTTATCTATGAGACTGTTGCAGAAAATATGATCCATCGGCGGCTATTACGATAAGCGTAATACGATCAATGAAGTTTAACCAGTCAGGTCTATTTGTTCAATTTTTGGAAAAACTTATGTAGGTCTCGTAGAAATCGTTGTGTCTCCCTTACTATCGTGGTTAGAAATATGATCAAAACAGTGTTAGAAAGAGAAAATATCACAGTATATATTAGAATCAAATATATACCTTTATGAATCCAAAGTTTTCGACCGCAATATGTAGAAAAATTACGCAACTTTGAGAATTTTTTATTCATTATTTTTATTGAAAGGACAAAAAAGTGAACATTTATAATTCTCTGATAAAATACGGTGTAGACCTGAGGGGTTAACTAAAGCACACACAATGTGCTTGTGCAAAAAGTGCTGAGGGGGGGGGATGGTTTGCGTTGAAAAGGTTAAGAGATCGAACAATCAACAGACTCCCGGAATATATTTATTTAACATGATGTTAGGTAGTACTCACTGTTGTCCAAGGTGTGGTAGAGGGTTTGAGACAGGCGGGCCTGCGACTGAGGGTCTGAGAACTGCAGTATGTGGAGTCCAGCATCATTCACCATTAGTGAGAGGATGTTGGCTGGTACCGTTATGCGGTTCCCGCAATGATGGACCATCAAATTGTGGGGGCTACAAAAAAATATTGCCATCGAAAAATAAAAAAAATTGACATGGACTTTTACATCTCGTTTAGAAATTAGACGCTCTCACAAATCACTTTGTATACATCACTTATTTAATCAAAATTATCAACTGAGAACAACAAACCAATGGTTTCTTCTTGAGTTTAAAATGACAATTAACCTGTTTTATGTTAATAAAATAAATGATGAATACAAAGTGATGTGTTTTCATCTAATTATTATTATTTTTTACATTAGCTCCACACAGGAGGCCCTGAGGAAAAAAATTCCTCTCAGGGCCTGTCATCTTTGAGGATGCTGTGTGAAGGGGTTTTTTTAGGAAAGGAAGTTCTGGGAAGGAAAAAGTTATGAGGGGTGGGTAAGAATCTGGGGGTCAGTATGTCCAGGAGTGAAGGACATAAGAATTCATCCCTTCCACTGCAGTAAGGCGACGTTCCGAGAGATTCCTGCTGGAGAGATTAAAATGTCTCCCTCAACCAGTCTCTCCCGATCCGGCCTTCCATGCAGTAGATGGGCAGAAGCATCCGCCGCCAAGAACCAAGGGACAAATGAACCAGGGCATCCCTGCAAAGTCAAACTTACCGAATCACCTACGGCAGAGGTGTTAGTTATCCAATAAACGTTTACCGGGGGGACGGCACCCAAATTGTTATATGATGCCACAAAGTGAATTTGCAATTATTTAAGAAGATATTTTGATTATTTAATTAGAAAAACTGAATAATAATAATACTATGGGTTATATTACGTCATCTATACAGATGAACAATGATAGTCTGAGACCCCAAAAAACAAAAGCAGGTATCCCTAGGCAGCGTATGAAATGGACGTACGATGTCAATACGTTCATCGTTCGTTCATATTTTTATGTAACTAAACTAGAAACAGATATGTTGTTCTATAGGAAAAAATTACATTCAATTTTCTTAGAAAATTATCCGGTTGCCCAAGTAAATGAACAAAGATTAGCAGACCAAAAACGGGCAATTTTCAAAAATAATTTAATTCCTTTAGTAACAATAGATCAGATAAAAAAGGAAATAGCAGATAGATTGCAACTGGGGAATAATTTAGAACAAATTGATACAAGTAATAATGTTATATCAGATTCATTGAATGTAAATAGTTTAGATAATATTCCAGTCGAAATGTCCATTATTCTATATTAGCGCCTTCCGAGTATACTTTTAGACACAATCAGGGTTTAAAAATAATTCATCAAAGTTTGGTAATTAAACATAAATTGATTGACTGCCGTAATGTAGTACCATATTATGAATACGAACCAAATTCGTTTTTAGAAAATGAATTTTATAAAATATATTATGATAAAACTATACTAACAGACAGAACGATTCGTCATAACAGACCCGATAAAGTTTTACATGACAAAATTAAAAAAATAACTTATATCATTGATGTCGCTATTCCAAATTCCTGTAATATTCAAAAATCTGTCTCTGAAAAAATTAGAAAATATACATATTTAGGAAATGAGATTAAAAGAATTTGGCATTCTCGGACTATAAAAATATTACCATTTGTTATTTCGGCTACTGGCATTATACCTAGCTCTCTCATTCAAATTTTAGGCTTATTAGATTTGTCAAAGAATCTTTATATAAAAATGCAAAAGTCAGTCATATTAAATACATGTAGGATTACGAAAGATTTTTAAAATATTTATATTGAGGGATCAGTAGAATTTATCGGTCCAGTTAGGAGTTCTATCAAGCCGAACCCTCTGATATGAAAATATCTGGATCAGTGAATTATTTTCCCATTTGGTCTCTGGTAGGTTGACATGTTGTTCTTGAATTGTTTTGTGTTTATTGTACTTATACAGTGCAATTGCATAGCGTGGATTGAATAGATGATCATTTTTGGAAAACTGTGGGGAAGGGTTAAGTTTTTCCTGTGGGGAAGATTTAACCCGGACATAAAGTCTAGAGGACAATTAAATAATAATAATAACTGTATAACTAATAATCTCTGGTCCATACCTGGTAAAATCGAGACATTTCGGACCATCCTTCATGTAAATTACTGATCCAGACTCGAGGTAGTCCACATAAGGTAAAATGTGAATAACATTTTGTCTCCTGAATTTTTTCTGAAATTTAAAAGGACACGCAGTTAAAAAAAATTCTCAAATCAACAGAAATCCATAACTTCAATCTTATTTATCCTCTTTTCCACCTCAACAAAAAATTAATTTTAAGATATAATAAAACTCCATTTCCGAATAACTTTAACAAATGAGACCTTTTTGGATTGACTTAATTTAACTTTGTATATATATATGAATCTCTATATTTTATGTATTAGCTGTTTGTCTCTTACAAAAAAATAAATAAATTTAATGTTAAGTGAAAATTTACCGTTCCAAATTCTCCTGTCCACCAAACCAGTCTGTTTTCTGACGTCTGATTCTGCTGGACATTACTGCGAATCTGAAAAATACCATTGATAATCAAAGTCAAGATGGCCAAAATTTGGCAGAGTATTATTTGTGACGCTGTGTGAAGTACTTTTCTTCTGCAGGAACCAAAGGTTTGTGTAATGTACAGGGTGTGAACCCTAGAAAGATAATTTTATTTTGACTTACGTTAAAGATAATGATACGTCTTAAATACGTACTGAAGTTTAAAAGATATATTATCATACTTATATAGTTTAAAGGTAGTTGAGGGTTTTGTACTTCATAGAAAACCAAAATAATTATAAAAAATATATTATAATTAAAAAAATTAACAAAATGCTGTAAACATTTAACAAATCAACTACAAACTTTAAGTCTTTTTTCAATGAAAAATAATGTTTTATTTTATGTCTAAATCGTTTTTTTTTATATGCTTTGAAAGTGTAAATGCTAATTAGTCTTTAAACTTAAAAATAATATCATTTTTTACGCTAAGTCACATTTATAAGAAGTCCGAAAGTTACACAAAAGATAATCATACGTCTTTCGAAAGTATGGTGTATGTATTTCTCCGTAATTATTGTATTTTGTGATTCAGCCGCCCCACGCAAACTGAGATAGACAGCGCGCTATGTTGCGAAATAAAAAAAGACAGAACTGCTCTATTATGTCTCACTTACGTCGCAAAGACGTAGATTATCTTTCTAGGGTCAAGGGACATCCTTATCTTACTTCAATCGGTGATTGCTGTCATTATTTGGAGTAAAAAATGTAAATAAAATTTTAGTGACAGTTTTTATCGTTGTTTTTAATAATTTTTTTTTTAAATTTTCTTTCACATGTACTCACTTACCACGCAGCAGACTAACCGCCGACCCCCCGCCATGACCAGATACGATTAACACCCAGTAAACAACAAGATGTTCGGGGATAAAGTGCACTAGCTTCAGGAAGTGATTCTACATAATGGTAGAAGTAAAAAAGATAAAAAAAATATTCGATTGCATTTTTTTTTTATACAAATATATTTTTCCAAATTAGAATAGTTTTCAGCTTTTTAGCTGAAAACTACCTTAAAACATTGAAAATCGAAAAAAAGTTTTTTAAATTAGTGCACATTACCCAGCGGATTTCCGTTCTTTATTCTTAGTTAAGGAATATACCCTCATTTTAGCTTTGGCATAAAACTAGAGCGAGTGAGATTTCTATGTACCGATTTTCCTTAGCTAAGGATAAAGAAAGATAATCCTGTGTATTATAATGAAGGCAATTATATCCAAGTTTTATATGTGTATTTTGAAACCACAAAGATTTAATTAATGCGTACCTGAGCATCTCTCAATCTTTCCATCAGCAGTGTTTGGGGTTTGGAGAAGGCCTCATCTATTGAGACCACGGGAACCTCTTCAGGGACACATTCCGGGCGGTAGGATTTGAAAAGGGCCAACAAAACCAGTAAACACTTGGATTGCTGAAAGAATTGAAAAAAATATTTTTAATTCTTCAATCTTTGCAATAAAATTTTAAATTGTCATAAAACGTCCAAAGCGCAGTTTCCTGAGAAGACTCGGTACAATCAAAGCAAATTATTTTATTTTATGCAGGCAACAGAAAACAAATTAAATAAATTACCCTGGGGGACTTCTTCTTTTCAATGAGGTTTAAAATATTCAGAGCTTTTCCCCTGGTAACATCCCGTGACCTGGTGTAACTGTAGACAAGCTTGCTAGCAGGTACGGACTGAAAAGACAGAGTAATAATAATGTTCATCAGTAAATTATCCCGGGAAATAACAACATAAGTAACATACATGCATGCGTATACTTACGGGTATGTATGTGTATGTTTGTGTATATGTGTTTATATGGATAAATATGTTTGTAAATATATGCGTATGTATGTATGGATGCATATTTAGGTACCCGTCTCAGAACAGACATCGTCTAGTGAGGCGAGTTACTTATTTTTTGTATCTGATAATGTTATTTCAATAAACGCCCGGGTTGCCGGTAAATAAATAAATATATCGTCATTGCATGCACAACATATCCTATGTAACGTTTTTGGCCAAAATGAGTTATTTACACCATTCGATTCGGATGTTTCTTCTCCATTATGCATAATATATCCCACCCCATATCCATATTTTTTTCAGTTTCTTCAATAATCCAACGTAAATAAATGTACATACACAAAAAAATGCCAAAGTTGCCTCCAAGTTAATGCGAATTGGAGTTTTTAATGACCAATAAACCATAGTTTAAATCAAAAATAGAAAACATAGCACATATCCGTACTAAATGTATACCATTTGATTAAAAAAATCATTTTTCAGTTTGATTGGGTATTTTGGCGTCAAATCCAAATTTAAGTTTCATAGGCTATACATGTTATCGTAAGGCAGATTTTAAAAATAAATGCAATGAATAATTAATTATGAAAAAGGCCGCGCAGCCGTTCCCACATTTGCTACACAAAATAGCCTATGTGCAGTAAACAGTGCGCACAATAAATCCTGTGTGCAAAATTTAATATATAAATTTAATGTAATTCTTCATGGTATAAAAATAAATACGAAACATAGGCCCTTAAATTTTAAACAGTTTTTTTATCTCGTAATGTTCCAAAATCCGAGTAGGATATTTTGTGCGTGCAATGATGATAAATATATAATATTAAAATACGAACGGTGTAGTTAGTTACGTATACTTACAAGTTTGTCATTATAGATGAAGAAGAAGAAAAAATCATAATATGGTTCCAAAACATCAACGTTCAGCAGATTTAGTTCGTGTAAACCTTAAAGAAAACAAAATCATTAATTTAACAAACTTAAATAAATTGTGCAGAGCAGTCAAAACAAAGTTATTGCATTCGATTCACATATGATTTGCTTTCTTGGCAGTAGTCTCTAAATCACATAAAATCACCTTTAAAATGGTTTTAACTTAAATGTTTTCCAGTCTGTGACCATATAAAGCACAAGGTAGGATAAATTTAGATTACATTATATTATATTATGATAATATTATATTATTTATAAACATATGTTCCAAACTTCTAAAATCTGCCAGAGGTGACTATTACAGACGTCAGATCCATAACTGTAATAACAACCCTAAACTTGTTTGGAAAATTATTAAGGAGATGACATGTAATAACAACCCTAAACTTGTTTGGAAAATTATTAAGGAGATGACATACACTAACAACAATAAAAGCAGTGGTGTTACCGAACGTGAAACACCAAACCAAAAATTAAATATGAAAGAAAATCCAAAGGAAATAATTCAATTCGTTAATGACTCTTTCTCCAATGTAGGTTCTAATTTAGCTAAAAAATAATTGACCCTCCTTATACCGATAATGATAAAAACAACACGCTTAGTAATAATGTCACCTTTAAATTAAAGACAGTTACGGCAGATGACATTAAAAGCATTATAGATTCAATGAAACTAACACTCACTTCCGGATCAGATGGCATTTCAATGAGAATAATTAAATCAACTAGAGATGAACTAATCCAACCACTACTCCACCTTGTGAACAGACGTTTCCAGTAACACTTAAAATGGATTCTGTTATACCAATCTTTAGAAGAGGCAAAAAGGCGGATATAAGTAACTATAGACCGATAAACATATTGAATAATCTTTAAAAAATAGTAAAGAAAGTTATAAATAAAGAATCAGCTCAATTAATATCTGAAAATGAAAAAAAAGTAGGAACCTCCGATGCCATCACCTGTATTGTAAAAAGAATAAAACATAGTCTCGATAATGGTAATAAATGTATCGGAATTTTTAGATTTGTATAAAGCCTTCGATACAATTGATCACACATACCTTCTAGAAAAACTCAAAAAGATTGGAATCTCAGGTTGTGAACTCAATCTCATTAAGCTACGTGTCAGAAAGATCACAGTTAGTCAGGATTCAAAATGTCTTAAGTCAACCAATACAAATCCAATGTCGAGTTCCGCAAGGCAGTGTCTTAGGCCCGATTTTATTCCCTATATATATATATATATATATTAATGATTTATGTGATCTAAACTGTCATGAATCAGTCATTAGTTTTGCAGACATGGGCGTAGCCAGGTTTTGATTTAGGGTGGGGCAAGAAATCAAAATTTAAAGTAGGTACTGAAAAAAAGTATGGCTTCTACAACATATTCCTGCTTTAGGCTCTATGAATACAAAGAATATGAACGAAAGGATGAAAAACCACTCTGTCAAGAGCTGTAAATTTGAAAACACGACTCGGTCGACAATCCCAGATTTCATGCCAGCCAGCTAGGGTGAGGCGAACGCCCTATCTTGCCCCACCGTGCCTACCCCCTTTTTGACAGTCCTTCTCTTCCATGGAAAGTCATGATCATATCAGGTCAACCAATACAAATCCAATATGGATTTCTGCAAGGCAGTGTCTTAGGCCCGATTTTATTTCTGATATAATGTATTAATGATTTATGTGATCTAAACTGTCAGGGCTCGGTCATTAGTTTTGCAGATGATACAGTCCTTCTCTTCCATGGAAAGTCATGGGAGACTATTCGAAAAAGCTGAAAAGGGATGAATTGGGTAAACCATTGGCTTGATTCAAATCCACTAACATTAAATGACGCAAAACTAAATACATTAAATTCGAAATCCACAACAAAGACAGATAACCTCAACACAAACCTAAAAATTCATAAAGACTGTTTATACGTAAACCAAGAAATTTCTTGCAACTTCCCAAAATCATCATCAGTATATCAGTATATTAATATGTGAAGCAAAAACTTTGTACCCCTTTTTACGAAAATTTTGCGGACGGATGAGTATGAAATTTCGAACATTTCTAATTTATATAGAGAAGGAGTGCAGAATGCTAATATTTTTTCTAAATTATGCATAAATACATTAAAAAAAAACATTAAAATTACGGTCGAATTTCGACCATTTGGCGACCACTAGTTTAATGAAATACAAGAAATAAAAATTGACCAAAACTTAAATTGGAACTCCCGAGTGGAAAACGTGGGCAACAAAAAAAAACTAACCTACTATTTCAAAACGATAAGAAACATTTTAGATAAAGAACACCTAATTAAAATTTATGGTAAATTATGAAAGAGCCGCCGCACGCCGCTACACTTAAAATAGGTATAAATTTAGAAAAATAAGCTACTTTTAATTACCATAAAAACCATCGGTTTCAGTCGCGATTGGTGGAAAATATTCATTGAAATTCATATTTCATAAAAACTTTGTGTGTAATTTTTCGTTTACGACTGATATTTGACATTTCATTTTGAATTCCTTCACACATCGAACATTTTCCGGGGTACCAAAATATTAAAAAAGATTGCATATCTCAAAAATCATTACAAATACGCCTAGTTTTTTTTTTTAAATACTAACGAAAATAAATAAAAGAACGTGCACGCGCTCTTCTTTTCAATAAGATATACATCCCAGGTTTTGAATGGTTTGTACGGCAAGCAAGGTTTGTCTAACGGATGTGTGTTTTTACAAAATAAAAGACAAATGAACGAAAATAAATTAGACAAATAAAACTCCAAAAAAGATCGGGCTTCTCACAGATGAAGTTAAATTTGTAGATAGTAATAAATTTTGATATCGCGCCATCTCTCGCTCTCTATTAGAAGCTCGAACCTCGTACATTATCGGAAGCTGCTGCAATTTTGCGTGTTTATTTACGTTCCAACAATTTTATCCTGCAAATTTGTAATCGAAAAATCATTGTACATTGAGTTCCAGAGGTGAAAAATGGTTGAAATGTGTCAAAAATTCAATCTATTTTCAGTAAATTTTATTTATCTGTAAATCAATTTGAAGTTAGTAAAGTTAAATATTTCTTTACAGATGATTTATTCAATTCATTGAATTAAAGTATTTAAAGATGTTTCCTTGAGTTTTAATTTTTCTAAATCATTAATATTTTTCTGCCTACGAGCATTTTTTTTTAAATAATTTATTTGGCTAATGTGTTTACGAAGGAGGTCGAGTGCAAGATAGACAAATGGCCTTAAACTTTCTAAAAAGATCGGATTCATTTTTCCGTGGTTAAGTTGATGATAAACTGTCTGTATGGAGAAGGTCCGAAGATATCGGTCTAGGGATTGTTTTTTTTTGGTGCTGTCAACACTGCCGTGGCGACTAGCGACCAGCAGTGCTGATTTTCAGTGTTGCCAACTTGACGGATTTCCCGTCATTTCTAGCGGATTGGAGTGCCCCGAAACGGGAAAATTTTGTGTTTAACGGAATTTACAGTATGACGGACCCCCCCCCCCCCAAAGTCAAAATGCTTCTGTTTTGTTCGATTTTCGATATAACTCATACGCGTCTCGGTTCCATGCCAACTGAGAATAAAGTCAACTCAACACCTCCTTGAAAAGTCATTAAAAGCTATGAAAAAATGATTTGAAATTAGCCAATAACCCCAACCTAACGTAACTTATTTAACCATTTTTTTATATATATATTTTATAAGTGAAACTTCTACAGCGGCGTTAGTGATTCAGAATTTGGATTAAACGGAAACGCGTACGCATTAGCGCCTGTGAAGCATCACACTGCGCTCATTGGCCGATTTGATTATGTCACTTGTAAGGCTGGGCGCATACATCCGATTTTTCCATCCGATTGTCTGATCAGACAACCGGAAAGCAAAATCGGATGTATGTGCCCAGCCTAAAGGCATTGGTTGAGATATAAAACGGAAATGACCCTAGGTCTGCACTCATTGGCTGCTTTGATTATGACCTCACTTTTCAAGGCTTGAGATTGTTTTGGTAAAGTTTCGCTTCTACCGTGTGTGAACTGCACTCGTAGTTTTTTTTATCACTCTAAATGACTTATCTGATATGGAAGAGTTGTCTGGTCACCACACGTCTCATAGAAATCGTTGTTTCTCCCTTACTTACAGTGGAAAATTTGATCTAAACGGTATTGGAAAGAGAAAACAACGCGCTATATATTCAATCTAATAACTAGCCACAAAATAAGTCGAATGTATACTTTTATGAAACCAAAGTTTCCGATCGAAATTGTTAAAAAAAAATTCGAGTGCAGCTAACACGCGGTAGAAGCGAAACTTTACCAAAACAATTTCAACCAACGAAGAACCAAGGAGCCTTGAAAAGTAAGGTCATAATCAAATCGACCAATGAGCGCAGACCTAGCGTCAATTCCGTTTTATATCTCGACCAATAGGAGCCTTGATAGGAGTTTGATGCTTCACAGGTGCTGTGTTCATTTCCATTTCATCCGAATGCCAAAATCACAACCGGGCTATAGAAGTTTCACCTCAAAAAATGAAACTTTGTGAATTTTTTATGAATTAATTTTTTATGAAACGACAAAAAAGCGAGGCCACAAAAACGTTTATAATTCATTTGTCTAATAAAATAAGTGTGTTTTTACTTTTTTTGGTACCTGTAACTTTAGTTAGAAAAAACGCAATGTGAACCAGTTTTGAAAATATGAAAAGTTTAGATTAAAAATTATTCTATTTAAAAAATTAGATGGTTATTTCTAATAATAAAATTTGGAAGCTTATTTCATCACCTTTCAAAAACAGTTTTTAGTTTTTGGATACGTCTACAAAATTTGTCTACTTATCCATTTATATTTAATATTCCATTTATATTGATTTTTTTGCTAGCCGAGGCCTATTTTGGAATAATTTTTTTTTCATTTTGCAAAAAATGCTGGTAGAGTATCTTTTTAGGTTATTAATTTAGCATATTTTCATTTTATGTTGTTCATGTTTATTTGCTGTTTAGAAGAACAACTATTTTCTCGTAATTTAATTCAACGTTATCGGATATGCCTATCTGAAATCGTAAATATTCCCGAATTTGATTTTCGCTCTGTCAGCGTCTGCCAACGCGCACGACTGCACGTGGCGACGTTGTAGCGGGAATGGCGAGTGAATACTGAATACTGAATACTCATTTCTAGAGAACCGTCTGAACACGCGGTGAAACGAAAATGAAACATTTGCTCGAGTAAACCTTCACCCGGGTGATGTGTGAGAATGCCCCATTTCCGATCTATGATGGAGCTGCCTAATTTGAACAAATTGAATGTGTCATAATTTTTTTAAATATTTTTCTTCAGATATTTATGAATACAATCACTTGTTGTTCAGAAAAACAACATCAGAAATACAAAAAGGGAAGAGGTAACTCACCATTTAACCAATTCAGGGCAGCAAACACTTTAAACGTGTTATCATCCAAGAAATGGTTGTTCAAAATCCAGTGCACCACCACAAGTACTGTTTCATCGGATACTCTTCGTTCTGGTACCATGCAACATCCCAATGCATTCCAATGGCCGACAGCTGCGGAAAAATTAAATTTTTTAAGAGTTTTCAAGTTTTGATGATTGAAATATAACTTACCGATTGGGAACTTACGAATTTTAATCTGGAGCCACAAAGTGACTAACTCTTTCAGAACTTCATCCGAAAATCCTTTTCGAAGAGCACATATTTGTAAATATTCAAATATATCTTTAAATTTAATGGACGAAAACGCAGCCCCTCTGGCCAACTGATTAATATAATCCAGGGCCCTGGTAATTTGCGCCATGGAAAAGCCGTTTGTTGAAATATCGTAAACACAATACTTTAATTCGCGCAACTTGCAATATCAAACGAAACTTTTCTTGCTTGCTCGCTTTGACCTACTCGCCACACGAATTATTTGATAATGAGAACGGATAATAGAAATCTTCGACTTATATACCAGTGAAAGTCCATAGAAAAACTTTTGAAATAGTGGTATTATCTATGGGGTTTGAAAAAAACTTTGAAACTGATGACGTAAAGTGTCAAATTCTAATAGACAAAGCTGAATTGTAGATAGGTCTGTAATTTTAATTGCCATCTCTCGCTCTCTACGTGTAACAAAAAGAGATAACCGTATACATACGTCACTAGGTCACTTGACCAATAGAAAAGAGGATTGGTTTATTTATTAGTTTGACGTTTGACAAAGTCTGAGTTTTGACCGACTACGGTTTGACTGTTTTCAGTTCGTCTGTTGTGAGAAATTAGTTATTCGCGGTTATCCGTTACTTGATTAATTAACAAACTTCTTTGAAATTCACAAGTGCGTGAATTCTTTGTATATTTTGATTGCAATAATGGTATGGACTTACAATAACATGGAATCCCGTGATCGCAAACGTCAAATAGACACACTAAAGATCTTCAATGACTGGTAAATATATTTGTACTATTTTTAACGTTAAGAATTTGATGAATGACACCTGACAAACTGCTATGTCGGCCATGGTAAGCTTTCGAAATAACTGGACACGCTTTACGAATATTTTTTAGAAAGAATCTTTTGAATCCGTTATATACTGTAGACGCGGGGTAGAAATCTCAAAGTGGGAAGCCAAAAGTAAGGCAATTGCACTAGTCTCGATTTCTAGTACTTTAGTATTAAACTGCTACACGTCGAGTAAGGTTGTGTCTTACCAGTAAGTAAATTGCATTTTAAAAAGCGCCAAAATGCCCTCCTGTGTGATGAGATTACACGGCAAATAGTAGTAAGAGCGAAGTAAGAAAAACGCATGTAATTGAATGCAATTATTTATGATTATCAATTATTGTAAATATTACAATTATTAATTTTCATGCTTCCCGCCCGCGGTTTTGATGCGTCATTAGAGAAAATTCAATGCGTCATTAGAGAAAATTCAAGGCCTACTAAAGTAAAGGGTCTGGACGCGCAACAGCCAAATTACAAAGTCTGTGCTGTTGCTAAGTAAAATTTACTGTTAATTATAGTTTAATGACTCTTTACTTATATGATTGGGATATAACAACATACAAATCAGCAGTAAAAAGAAATATAATAACAATCAATGCCATCAGCAAACTATTGTTGTTCATTATAGCTTGAAAATTTGACACCTCAAAATTCGACTGGTGCCCAGGCCTCCTACTTTAGTCAGCCTTGAGGCAGTATTCGACGGAACTTTTGAATTTTGAACACGAAGAATGCCGCCCGCGTTCTTTCTTTTGTTTCATCCATATGCACATATTCTTTAAATGTTTATCTTTATCATAAATTAATAACTTTTGCATTAAGAAATTATTGAAAATCGCTGAAAACAAAAGAGTGTTGGTTAATTGCCACATTATATCTTAAGTTTGTTAGACTATGGCATGTCTATTTATATAATGTCATTGTTTGAGTCACCTTAATTACTGTAAAATAATTAAGGTGAAACAAAAGGCCGTGAGCAGATTACAACGAAAGCATATTTTGAATGCGGTATTTTTCATCGGCCCGAAAGCCCGAGCTCAAATGGTTGTCTTTTTACCTAAACTAAGAACCTAATAATCTATTTTGGTAAATATTTATCTAATAGGGACACGCTTAATAATATAATAATAAAATCAATTATCTTGGCGGCCATTGTCATTGATGTCAAAGTTTTAAGGTTAGTATTTTTTCTTCTCTTATTTAATCCAAAATATTAACAAATGACCCTAAAGTAGGTTCTTAGTTGGGGTTTAATTAAATGAGAAAAAATGATAGATTGTCTTTTTTTTTTAAATAGTGCCGTATTATGGCAAAAAGCGCTCCAGTGGTTAAAATGTGCGGCGGCTTATGGAACATTTAATGTTTTTTTAAAATGTTTGTGGCATGTCCATTGTTTTTGAAAGTTTACCTTGGCCATTAATGCAATATTCATACTTAACAATTATGTAATTGCTTTATTATTACTTCTTTTTATTGTTTCTTTCTTCTCCTTCTTAGTAATATACATTTAATATGTTTTAAATTTTATTTTTTTTATTTAGTAAAATATTTACACATTTATGTACATTATTTAATAAAATGTTTTGACTGTCCAACTAGGATGATTCCCGTTTTAGGACAGTCAAATTAGGATAAGTGTGAATATATATGGACCATGATTTATACAAAAAGAGGGAAAATTGAAGAAATGAAAAGAAGAGAAAGAATAAACATAAAATTGGAAAGTTAAAAGCGTATTAACATATTACTTTAAAAAAAAGGTTTATATGTATAGGTTCTTGAAAAAAAAGGGTTTAAACATATAGTTCACTTGTGTATGCATGGCATACAACAGTTATTAAAATGATAATAATAATAAATAAAAGGAATAAAAATATTTTTACACTTAAACATAAAGGGAACTAGTGTTTGCATTTCATAAGTAATTTTGTTTATTATTATTTCTGTTTTTTCACCTGGTAACAACTAAACCTTGATTTACACATGCTGTGAACATTTTTCATTGGAGTATTAATATCTATGCTCATCCCAATGGCAATTTCATTAATGTAATAATTGTTAACCCTGTAAATGTT
This sequence comes from Glyphotaelius pellucidus, assembly GCA_936435175.1. Lineage (NCBI taxonomy): Eukaryota > Metazoa > Arthropoda > Insecta > Trichoptera > Limnephilidae > Glyphotaelius > Glyphotaelius pellucidus. The sequence goes on along the minus strand of OW386542.1, from coordinate 41,206,384 downwards.
TCAAACGATATATAAATAAGTAACTTGTTGTTTCAGTGTTGTGGAGGTCACTGAGAACAGTGAATTTGAAGTAGAATTTACTACAGGGGACAATCAGATTCGTATTGAAGTTGTGCTGGGACCTGACTTCCCCAATGAAAAACCCATCTTACGTGTCAACCCCATGGTGTCCCACCCATGGATTACACCAAACACTAGAGATATCGTTGGGGCTCCTGGTTTGCTCAACGTAAGGCCACTTTTTTTTGCTATAATATAATCATCATTATAATATATATATATATAATCATTTTAAGAGCATGAACAACACACAACTCTGCCTCGCCATAAAATCGATTGTCCAGAGTTATGGTTCAAAAGATTATCACTGCATTTACACAATTTAGAAAATCGCTTTTTGTAAGAATGTGTTGACATCCACAAAGCAACTGGGGCAAAAATATTGATGGGTCTTTTGAAGTTCAACCGCTCTTTAATGCACATTGTCAATTGGCATAAGCACATTGACAATTGATGTTAAACGCCTCCGGACTCCTTCACACCCTGATTTTGAATTGTAACACAAGAAGACTTTCTATGTATATTTTTTTCAGTTCACAACCCATTCGGATTTGGGGAGGGTGGTTCAAGCAATAATTCGAGACTTCAAGCGCACCCCACCACCCCTTGTGATGGCGGCAGCTGTGGAAGACAAGGCCACATCGGCCCAAGCTGCTGCCCCTCTTGCTCCCGCACTCTTCACAGGTGAAACAACTTTGTGGATACCCTTGCGATGTCCATCATCATTTGTAATAGTGTGATGTGTAACATTTCAAGACTATCAGATGCATATCACAAGAATGAGGATTGAGGGTTCAAGGCTCAATGAAAGCCCAACAAAGGTCAAATTTACACTTACACATATTATAGGTCTCATAGAAATCGTAGTGTCTCCCTTACTATCATAGAAATATGATCTAAATGGTATTGGAAAGAGAAAGCTGTATATTCACATCTAAAAATTAACCATAAAATATTTAAAATGTACACCTTTACGAAACCAAAGTTTCTGACCACAATTAAAAAAAAAAATTATGAATTTTTTATTAATTATTTTTACATGAAATGACAAAAAAGTAATGTGGATGATATGTTTATAATACATTTGTGTAATAAAATATGTATATGTTTTTATTTTTTTCATTACCAGTAATTTTAGTAAGAAAAAACATACTGTGAGTCATTTTTAAAACTTTTTAAAGTTGCATTAAAATTTTTGGTACACATTTAAAAAATTACACGGTTATTTCGAATTATAAAATTTTAAAGCATATATTATAATTTTTCAAAAACATTTTTTTGTTTTTGGATGCGTTCACAAATTTGACAGCCTCCGTGGTTGAGGGATAAGGCTCTTGACTTGGCAATCCAGAGGTCGAGGGATCGAATTCCGGCGAGCGCTAATAAATTTTATTGGATTAATTTGTGTTATTTCACAATTAGTTCACTTTAAATAATATATAGTATATTTGCGGCACGTTCCAGAGTGGAAGATACTCTCAGTATCGCCCTGGTGTAAGACACTTCAAACAACATTTCATGTTGTTTGAAATGGCTTTAACCGTGTTTGGTGTTTGTGACCAACATCACCACTTATTCCAATTGGGGATGCCATAGTCTTACTGGTTACTTTACTAATTAACCCTTTACAGGGTAATCAATTTTCCCAACCGACATGATTCTTTGGGACAGCCGATTTGAATAAATATAACTTCTAGAATGTCCCAAAATTATCAAAAAATTTGTATTATTTTACAATTATTTGTTCCACGACTCTATTTTTAAATTGTCACTTATTATGGCTCCAACATCTATGTATGTCAATTTTGCTAATATTTATGTAATCCCTTTTTCTGCTCTAGGTTCCTCTGTCCCCGGGTTTGACAACTTGTCATACGAAGAACTGGAGCTTATGTACAAATACCCGGAATACATGGACAAGTACATCGAAGGTTTGCCCGCATCCACAGAAATGGAAAACATTTTAAATAAGGCCATGGAAGATATTGAAATTCTTGCCAGTAAGTTCATAAAGTTTTACTCGAATTATCTGCTGTCTATATTCACACTTTATTTTGATAATTCCAATAGAGCTCGTCATTTCATTTGCGATGGTTAATTTTACCAAAACCCATATTTTTATCAAAAAACCTTATTGACAACTTTGCATATTCCTTGAAAATGATATGGTTCAAACATTTTTTGTACACAGACAAGGTCGAAAATTTGGATTTTTTGATAGGACTTCATCAAATTATATATATATATATATATATAAAAAAAATATAACTAACCCATTGAATGCAAGGTACCTCCGCCCCTTACCCCCTCACCCTTTAAAAGTGATAATTTAACTGAGATAAATTGAGCAATTTTTCAAATTCAGTCTTCTATGGAGTGAACAAACCAAACTTTTTAAGCATGAACTTCTTAAGGGGACATACCCCTTAAGAAGTTTCATGCTTAAAAAGTTTGGTTTAAAACTCATAGTCAATATATGTATACAGAAGACTATATACAAATTTTTGTACACAAATCTAAAGGATGGTTTGCTATCATAGTGCTATCTATTCTACTATCATAGTGAGAAATATAACTTCAACGGTATTGGAAAGAGAAAACCTAAAAATTAACGACACGGAATATTTAGAATATTTAAAATTTACCTTACGAACCTTTACCTTTACGAAACCAAAGTTTCCGACCGTAATTTGAAAAAATATTATGAAACTTTGTAATTCTTTATTAATTATTTTTACATGAAATGACAAAAAAGTGAGAGGATGATAATGTTTATAATACATTTGTCTAATAAAATAGATGTAATTTTTTTCATTACCAATAATTTTAGTATGAAAAATGTAAAGTGAGCCATTTTTAAAACTTTTTAAAGTTTGCATAAAAAAAATTTATTTAAAAAAAATTACACTGTTATTTCTAATAATTAAGAGGCGGAAAGCGAAGGCAAAAACGTTCGGAATGTATGGCGAGCGATATGCTGAAACAGGCCAAAACCGCATGATCTTTTCTCTTTTATAACTAAGTCTGTTGGCCCCATAAAACAAATTAGACAGGTCAAATAACGATAGTTTAATTGTCTCAATAATTAGCGGCTCTGGAAGTTTCGTTTTGCCTCCACATTCCGCCTCCTACTAATAATATAATTTAAAAGCATACTTCAAAAACAGTTTTTCATTTTCGGATACATTCACAAATATTCCATTTATTTGCATTTTATTGCAAAACTGAAATATTCCAACCTACTGACAGAATTTTTTTTTTTTTATATGAATACCTCACAAGAGTCCAACTGCTCCCGTCTAGAGCCAGTGAGACTATGGCATCCCCAATTGGGGTATGTTGTGAGGCTGAAGGTAATGGGGAGGGAAAGGAGATGGGGAAGAGGAAGGTGGGAAGTACCTAGCTATTCAGATCTGGTCACCAAACACGGCCAAAGCCATTTCAAGCAACGTTTCAATTCTGAATGGTGGTCTTACACCAGGGCGATACTGAGAGTATCTTCCACTCTGGAACATGCCGCAAATATACTATGTATTATTTTTAATTTATAAATTGTGAAATATCAAAGAATACGGATTAAGAGGGTTTCACTGTATTATCAATTTTGCTTTTTCTAAATCAATGTTAGGAGCATTATGCGTGTAACAGTTTTTTTTAAATAATAATTGTTGTATTCTATTTAATTTGCAGAAGAAAATTTGGAAAAAGATGTTGAAATTGCGAAGAAGAAAGAAGCAGTAAACCAACGCATCGAACAAGTGTCACAATTGAAAAAGAGATTTGAAGAAAAATATTTTCAACATAAGAAGTTAACCCAAGCCTATACTCCCAAAGCTATTGTGGTAAGAAACTTAATCTCGACAGTTTTTAATCCTTACTTCTTTGTCTTGTCTTGATGGTAACGCTTTGTGATAATTATAACAATAACTTTATGGGTATTTTAACAATAAATAACCCAAAGGAAACTACTTGTTCCCTGAGCGCTATTTAAACGTTTTAACAAAAGGATTTTTCCCTTGGAGATGAGCGAGATAGACCCGGAAAGCAACTTAAATTTCTCGAGGTCTCACATGACTTTATATCGGTTAGACCATCTGTAAGCCCTTGCGGTGGGGTGCACACTTAACCAATAGCATCCCTCGTCCCTAACCTGTAAGAGACAAGCGATGCGAGAAAGGGAAAGTATTCGAGATTGAACACTTATCAATACCCGCTTGAAATAATTAGATTTTCTACAATGCGATATTGAGATTTTTATATTGTTGATATCTGATAATCAGTATATTAATATGTGAAGCAAAAACTTTGTACCCTTTTTTACGAAAATTACGCGGACGGAGGAGTATGAAATTTCGCACACTTATAGTTAATATAGAGAAGGAGTGCAGAATGCTAATATTTTTTTTAAATTATGCATAAAAAAATACATTATCAATTTTTTTTAAATTACAATCATGGTCGAATTTCGACCATTGGGCGACCACTATCATACATCAATGTTTATACATCAAAAGCTTGGCGAGCCGCAGTTTGAGTTGATTTATTCTAGTCCTTTATTTAATTTTAGGAATCCCTACATAACCTGGCAACCCAAGCCGATAAAGATGCGGAGAATATTGCCAAAGAGTTTTTGGCCGGTGAAATGGATTTAGACACTTTTTTGAAAAATTACACGGAAAAGCGAAGTCTGGGACTGAAGCGCCGAATCAAAGAGGATCGCTTGGCCAATCAACTGGCGCAACTCAACCGGGCCGGGCTGTCCTCCTCTAAGTAGCCTCTACGTCTCTTCTGGCACATGTAGCCCTGTGAACAAATACCCCACACTTTGCAATGCACTATATCATGATGGATGATCAGTGTAAAAAAAACTGCAAATGTACTTTGTAAACCTTGGCCAAATAGAAGTTGTTTGTTTTTTATTCCGATAACTGGTATAGGTTTAAATCAACATAGCGAAGCAATTTGTGATAAAATCTTCAACCCGACAAATGTGAACTTTGGTAGAAGAGCAAACAAATTGATATATTCTTTTGTCAGTGTACAGATAATTCACACACACACCCATTCAAATAGAAACCAATGTTGCCACTGACATAGAACCTTTTGACAACTGCATTACATTTACCGTTCTTCTATGCTCAGAGGTAATATATACTCCTTGTTTTGCACCGCACCGGAGGTTTATATTTCTCAATTATCGCCTGTGATTTGTACGTAGTATAATATTTGGAAAATGCCAAGCGATGTTAATCTTTATTCAGCTATTAATTATATACTAATTATAATAGAATAAGTAAATGTGATACAACATATCTAGTTTGGGTGGAACACTAAATCTAAGATTCGTTGCTTAATTTTTTGATCCTAAGAGGAAAAGACTGGTAGAGTTAATGATTTCCACTGTTGAAATTATGCTCATTAACAGAATTGCAATAGGTTCCGTCCCACAAACAATAATAATAATTGGACAATTTGTAGAGCGCCGTTTTTGTTAAAAATCACCCCAAGGGCGCTGAAACAAATTACCATTATTTTGTTACCTTTGCATAAAGAGTTCTTATGAATTCTGGCACCATTTTATTTTAAATCTAAACAGCAAAAATAAATTACCTAGAAGCTATACGAAGAGCTCCAAGGCATGATTGTATTTTTATAAAAATCTTTTCTGCAAGTCCATTTAAACACGGTCACCGAGAAATTTGAATGATATATATTTTACCAAATTGTTGCTGTCACTGTCATTCCTACTAATGCTAAGTGAAGGGAATAACTGCACCTCAGGCTGATAATATATGTACCTAAATAAAATCGAGGTATTGTGTTTGTGAAATTGTGTTCCTCATTTTACTCATCCAAAAGTGGACCGATTTTTAAGATATTTTTACCAACTGTGTCAGAAGAAAATATTCTATATCTGTACGTTTTGGTTTTTTTAAAATGTCTAGTTTGTATACTGAAGGTCTGTTCAAATCAGGCAATTTTTTGAAGGTCCTGACTCAATTAAAATTACAAAAGGTACTGACAAGGTAGTGCTAGATATCTGCACTATTTTTGCACTAATGTCAAAATCCAGAGAGGAATTGGGGAATATGTTTGTATGGACAAAACGCCCCCAGTTTCCTCTTAATTAGTTTTAAAAAAAAACTTGCCTCATGATAAAATTCACGTATACCTACATGAATTTGATTTTATTTATGTATTTAAATTATTATAATTTTGTGGTTTTAAGAAAAAATAGTAGGTAAGATAATATCTCTGCATTATGGACATCAAAATAATATTTAAGAATTTAACCTGTTTGGGAACAACTTTATTTTGAAGTATGACTAAAAGTCGTTTTGTTTTATTTATTTTAATGTGTTTAATTTGTAGAGCTCCACTTAATTTTTTAAATTTTATTTATGAAGTTTTGCAAATTGTATTTTAGTTTTTATTTAGTTTTGTTAATTGATGCAGCTGCAAGTCCTGTGCAATATTATGTTGTGTCGTGTAGCAATAAAAACAATATACTATTATAAATGTAGTCGTATTTACTCATTGGTGTCTATTTCATTTTAACACAATAATTTTATTTTAGATTTGTTCAGTTGGCCAGCAGTGGTTTAAATTACTTTTATTATCAGTTGTTGAAATAAGAGACCTTGGAATTAACTTTGACACTAAATTAACTTTTTTTTTCAAGGTTTAATTTATTTATTACAAATACAAAGTAATACAATGTGACAGCAAAAAATAAAATATTATACAGAAAAAAGAAAAGTCCCAATAAACTACTTTTTAGCAGTTTGTCGATGGGTACTTTTACTTTGGAGATATAAATAAACTTATTTCACTTTATTATGCAGTTATAATTTTTGTATTAAGGCCCGTTTATAATAGGAATAAGCGATAAGAATAGGCCGGGGCCGTAATCCGTAATATTTTAGATGGTCGTTTATAATTGGAATAGGAATAAAATAGAATATGCCCATAGAAGTTACAATGCCGCTATCACTTGTCTATGTCAACTGTCAACCGGGAGATTACAGGAGATTTTCATTACTATTTATTAGATCACTTTCGTCTTCAGTGAATATAAATTTAAATTCGGTAAAGTATTTGTTAACTCCGCGTAAATATTTGTTCACAAAATTATTATTCAACTAAAGTGAATTGTAGATACCATAGAGTATTGATCGAAAATATGTAAATCTCAGCATATATCTAAGCTTTCTGTAATCCTTAACCGTAAAAGATAAAGTTGAACCATCTTTTCGGTTATGGAAAAAAATAACAGATTATTGCCATCTATTATAAACGGTTACACAGGTTTCCTATCTTCCAACTTCTACGGCCTAGGGCTTACCGAATACGGATTACAGACTATTCTTATTATAAACGGGCCTTTAGTCTAATAAAAATTATTTCTTTCGCTAAAACTGTGATTAAAATCACTACATGGTGGCCGCCATCATGTAGTGATTAGAATCACAGTTTGCCCCCTATAGGTCCTTATAATGAATCGGTGCACATGACAAGAGGTCATTGAAAGTCGGAGACAGAACCGATCCCTGTGGGACGCCGGCATTTATTGAATGTGAAGAAGAGGTGAAACCGTCAGTAACCGCCTGAATCGATCTCTCTCAAAAAGTCGACAATCCAAGTACACAAGGATGCGGGAAGTCCGTTACACGGCAGTTTGATGCCGTTTGAAGCCCTCGGTGCCAAACCCGGTCAAAGGCCTTGAAAATGTCTAGTGCAACCGTTTGGGTCTCACCAAAACGTTTGTGATGCTCGTTGCCACCCTTTTTTCTATCAGGACATAATCAATTTGGTTATGGTGTCTACCATCTGGCGATATCCAGGTCCGTTTGTATATGACTTTTCTGGAGAATTGAGTCGAGGCCACAATTAGGTTTCTTGATTCATACGTCCATTACTCCTGGACACACTGACCCCCAGATTCCTACCCACCCCTCATTCCTTCCCAGAACTTCCTCTTCTAAAAAGACCCTCCAGACCCAAAAATGACATAGGCCCTGGAGTAATTGTTTTCCTCGGGGCCTTCTGTGTGGATCTAATGTAAAAAAATAATATATGATACAGGGAAATTTAATAAAAATAAAACACAAAATATATTATTTAAATTTATTTTATTATCTTCTTGGTACAATGAAATAAATATATAAATTCATTGAAAATATAGTTTCATGTACCTTGTAATACAATAATAATATTTTAGCCTAAAATTAAATGTATAAAAAATGAATATCCCAAAAATAAACCATTAACACTATGTTACACCCCTGGAGGAATAAATTCCAACCCCCAGGTTAATCCTTTTGTTTTGCATGAAGGGCTTTAATCAGTTCTTTTCACAAAGTGACTTAAGCCCTTTATACAAAACATCGATACACAATGCCATCAGCGGAAGAAACAATGTTATGCTTTTCCTGTTAGCCGAGCTGGGGCCCTAGCATGTCAGCCATCATCGACGTGATAAAAGTCTACAATGGGTGATTAGTCCACACGAGCGAGCAAGACCATAAAATTTAACATCAACTACCATATCGTCAGCAAACTGCGCCAGTTTACTCCCTAGAAAAGCTTGTCAAAAAAATAAGAAAGTTGGTATCGAAATCAACTTTTTTGTTCTTTCAATCAGTTGATCTTTGGGAAACAATTTTTTGATATTCAGAGAAAAGATAATTGGACAAAAAACAATCAACAAATGCCTAAAATCTTAATATATAAAAATTAATGTTTTTTTTTAATTTGTCCCTTTCCTAAACCATTCATCCGATTGCAATGAAACTTTGGGGATTTGAAGTGCGCATGTCTGTGATGGTTTCTATATATATATATATATATAATAGTGAGAAAATTATGAAATTTATGTAAAAAATTTTGCAATAGGTTTTTTTTTTTTTTACATTAACTCCACATAGGAGGCCCTGAGGAAAACAATTTCCCTCAGAGCGCATGTCATCTTTGAAAATGGTATTTTTGAAGAGAGGAAGGAGTGAATATGGGTCTTGAAGAGACCCGTGTTGTAGGAGGGAGGGAACACAGAGGCTGGCAAGTCGTTCCACAACCGAGCTGTTGAACTCAAGAACGAGTCGTAGAAATGTTCTCCTAGAATCTGTTAAATAGAATCCGTTCTCTTCCATCTTCCATTGTTATTCCGGTAGAACAAGGACAGCATTCCCACCTGACGCCTGTGCTCCAAAGATTGCAATCCGTTTGTCAAGTTAGGAGAATCTGTCAATGTGCGCCCGTTTCTGAGTTTAACAGTCGAGGTTTTTCTTTTTAGGTATTTTGGGGCTCAAGACCAGAGGTGGCTGCCAAATTCAACCGTGGGGCCCACTTGCGATTTGTACAGGGTTAGCAGTTGTATACAATTAAAGTATCTGCGGGCCCTGTACAGTACGCTCAATTTCTGAGAGACTAACTTAGGGGTCATCCATAAATTACGTCATACGAATTTCATGATTTTTTGACAGCCACCCCCCTCGCCCCTGTCACACATCGTCACATTTGTGAGACCCCCTCCCCCCTAGTGTGACGTCACGTATTTTGCAATTTTACATCTAAAAATAATCATAACAGTAGTTATAAATTTTATTTTTATCAAAAGTATTTAGATTTTTACATGTGACGTCACAGAGCTGATGACCCCCTCATACATCTTGTCACACTTCTCTATAATTCATGATGTTGTTGAAAAAATAATGATTTAACTGTCATTATTACTTTGATCCTGGAAGTTTTGGTCTTATCCCAAGTAAGAAAAAAGTTACCGGAGAAAGAAAAAAAAAAAAAAAACTAGTGTCCTTTAGACCACACGACTGAAGTAAAATTTCTTTATGCTTCGTTCGCCTCGCCCGAGCACACTTTTCGTAACGCTCTCGTCACATATTCACCAGCTTATTCCCCAAGTCAAGCGTGCGTAAAGAAGTTTTACTTCAAAAAATATAGAACGTGTTTGATGTCAGTCTTAATTTCATTTACAGCAAATAGAAATTTACTACATACATAACACTTTAGACCAAATATAATTGCACATTGTTTTGACATCTAATTTACAGTGTTTTCGCCAAAGGGTAAAATTAAAAATCATACAACGTCCCAAAATTTAAATTCAATTTAAAAAATTGTACTTCATAATCAATTTGGTAATAAAATCTATTTATCTGAGGAAAATAAGTTTTAATCAATGTTTATTGAACTTTTCACCATTTATATTCCAGAAATAAGCGCCTATGTTCATTTAGTAGCACATATTTTTTAACCGAGTGATAATTTTGGTATAAATTTCTATTGACAAATTAATGAAGTTTTTGGCCCTCCTGGCCTATCTAAGCCTGTCCATTCAAAGTGCTCGAGGTATTAGACAAGTGATGAGCAACCTGCGGCCCGCGGGCCGAATGCAGCCCGTGAGCCCATTTGGTTTGACCCGTGAGCCTTTTCATACTAAATAAAATATCAAAAAATTTACAGTAAGGAATATTCATCGTTTTCAGTTCAGTTTTGCAAAAAAGGGTTTAGGAAAAATTCAGTCTTTCTTAAAAACCAGCTTTCTTTGAACCAGCAGCTCAAAATAATAAGATTTCTATATTCTTGGACAAACTTTCATAAATTTTTTTTAACTTTCGCAGCATAGTGCTTTTTTGTTGAGATCTATTTTTTTTTTACATTAATTCCACCCAGGAGGCCCTAAGAAAAATAATTTCCCTCGGGGCCTACGTCATCTTCGATTCTGTGTGGAGGGTCTGGTCGCTTAGAGTTACACCAAGCATTTCAATGGAGGGTCTGTTCGGAAGATTGCTTCCATTGAAGGAGACTAGATTTTCATTTCGATCCCTTTTAGACGTAATCAATGTTTGATGCATTTCAAAAGTTTTCTTGGCTAAATTTTTTATAACTTTCAAAAAATAAAATGATAAAAATTGATATCATTAATTAATAAACAACCAATAGGTTTGGCTGGGGACACATCTATTTTTTGCCTGCGGTTCCACCGGTTTGTTGCATTCTATAATTGTTGAATTAAAAAATTACCATTTTACAAAATACAAATAGATTTGCCACACCACAAACTGCAAATTTGACAATGTCGAGCTGAATGTATCCTAAGGCTTGCGGCCCACAAACAAATGGATAAATTGACACTCTGGCTAAAAAGGTTGATCATAAATGCATTAGACCCTTCTTCCTAAAAAGGTTGATCATAAATGCATTAGACCCTTCTTCCACAGGGATACTCAAGTATATAGTATATTCTCGACAATTCAAGTATTTTCAGGAACTATCGCCGTACATCTGTTCTTACACCGGCCTATGTTGCCGACATTTTGAAAAACCGTCGCCGACGCTAGTTGGTAACACTTGTGTTAAGATACTTTGTAACAATTTGTATATTTTCAAAATGCTAGGAAAAAAAGAGAATGACAGCTACAGCAACTGTTTGGTTGTGAGTGGGGTTTTTTTTTTTTTTCAATTATTTCTGGCTTTCACCCATCAAGGGTGTTCTAGGCCATCATTTCAAATTGTAGAAAAGGGAAAGGTAAATTTAAATATAAATGAAGAAGTAAATTTATATATTAATATTATTTAAATGTGCAAATTTCAGAAGTATATGGAAGATTGGAATCGAGTTTAGACTTAGGAGAGATGAGATGTTGAATGGAGGGGAAATAATTTTAGATAACGCTTGATAAAAGAGAGGATATTTATTTAGAGAGGGACAACCAATAGTGAAAGCATTAATCTAATGTTGATGTTTCGAGAATAATCAAAAATGATTGGTGGCGATGCGCGGGTCTCGTGTTTTCAGTAGCAACCAGTGGCGGCTCGTGACTTCTTGGTGTGCTAGAGTGCTAATATTAAAAAAAAAATGTCATTATGATGTAGGCGAAAAGAAACATTTTTTTTTGTATGAAGATTTTCAGGAAATCTGTGCGGCGTCGAAAAAAAAAAATTTTTTTTCGCCTAAAACAACATCAATAATGCCTTTTTTTAAAATTGGTTCTCTAGCACAGTGGTCCCCAACCTTTTTATTGCCACGGACTAGGTCAACCATTGATAATTTTACCGCGGCCCGCTGAGACGGGAGGGGGGGGGGGCATTGATTATTTTGATATTACACGTTATTATGTCACCTAAAATATATAACTATTACACAACACTTCAAAAATATCTCTTAAAATACAGTAAAAACAGGATTCAGATTTTGGTTAATCCTTCATTATACATTTACAAATTTATTAAAATAATTGTAAACATATTTAGCTCTCTTTGGTCGCAATAGAAGTATTTTGTTGAAAAGCGGGAATAAATTCATCAATTCAATCAAACGTGTTAGTGCCTACGTCACTTATTCTCAATAAAACAATTTCACTTGCATTTGGGCAAGCAGAATATAAGAACGATGACTCACGTCGTTGCCTCTCACTCAAACTCTTTACGTTAGACATGCAAGTGCGCAAGATGGAAACCCAGTCGCGTTTTTTTACTTCGGTAAGGTATTGTGTCGTCGGCATCTTGGCGTGAAGGGATTCTTAACTGAATAATTATTTTTTGCCAATAATTATTTAATTTTTTATTGGGAATGTTTTTTACGTAATTTTTATTTTTAAGCAGAGCCTTGGCGGCCCGCTAACATTTGATCTACCATACTGGTCCGCGGACCAGGGGTTGGGGACCACTGCTCTAGCCCACCCAAGAGTCACGAATCGCCACTGGTAGCAATGTGTAAGGACTTTGCGAGATAAGTTACACATCAGTATTGGATACATGCGTTTCCCTGTGGAAGAAGAAGTTCTCATTACCAAAAGTCAAAAGGCTGGTTAAATTTATGCGAGGAAATATGAGCATTGAAAGTGGGGGTTATTATTAACACAGAACATTCAATTGAAAACTGATTATGTTTACACTCTTATGGCTTCATTCACCTACGTTAGATAGAAATAAAAGCCCTTGCTTCAAATAGATGGATATCTTAAGGGCACCGGCACACTAGAAACTTCAGTCACGGAGACAGTTGCGGTCCAAATTTGCTTGCATAAAACTCCACACCCGCATGATGCGACACAAGTCTCTCGTCTGCAGGGACCGTAAGTTAGAAATATAAAGTTCCTTACTTCAAATATAAAGATGTGTTTTATTCCGAATTTATTTACCAGCATTCCGAAGGTCGCGGGATCAAATCCCGGCGTGGCAAATAAATTTTATTTGATTAATTTGTGTTTTTTCACAATTTATTCATTTAAAAAAATATATAGTATATTTGCGGCACGTTCCAGAGTGGAAGATACTCTCAGTATCGCCCTGGTGTAAGACCACCATTCAGAATTGAAAAGTTGCTTGAAATGGCTTTGGCCGTGTTTGGTGACCAGATCTGAATAGCCAGGTACTTCCCACCTTCCTCTTCCCCATCTCCTTTCAAGCAAGTAAAAAAAAAATAGCCTTTGAGCTAGTCACACTTGAGAGATAGATATAAACTATGTGTGAGCCTGTTACTAGCTTTAGACTACAACTATAATAAGGGGCCATCCATAAATTACGTCACGAATTTCATGACTTTTTGACCCCCCCCCCCCCCCTGTCACATTTGTGAGACCCCCTCCCCCCTAGAATTGTCACATTTGTGAGACCCCCCTCCCCCTTAAGGTGTGACATAATTTATGGATGGCCCCTAATTGTGTAATCTTATATTTACGTAGACATTTTTTAAGTGCACCTTTTGAAATAACATGCATTTGACGAATCGTAAAATGCAATATAAATATTTCTTTTTTAAATTATGAATGTTAAATGTGACCGGTTGTTTCACAGAAATTCAAATGTAGCATTAAAACGGACCTAGAATTGGCGTTTAACGGAGACCCTTCAAATGTAAAAAAAAAAACAAAATGTTGATGTTTCGGCGCCGATGACCATTTCGCACCCGAGGGATAACAAAGGCACAAGTCAAAAAAATGCATTTGCAAGTGTGCAGAAATGTTCCTGGATATCTATTCTATCTTCGATAAAAAAGGCACAATTTTAAAAAATGTTTATGTGACCTTAAAAGCGAATATGCTGTTTTTATATAATAATTTTTTACTCGAATTCAAGCAAAAATAGTGGCACAATGATCATTGTAACAATATTATAATATTAAACCTAATAAATATTAATATAATGCTTTTCAACTTTTGTGAAATAATGTATTTTTATTGGTTAAAAAAGTGATTCAATACACTCAAACGAAATATTCAAACTGCTCTCCTGAAAACAGCAGTTTTTTGAGTTGTGCCATGTTATCCCCCGGGTGCGAATTTGATGACAATGTTACATTTGAATTTCTGTGAAATAACTGAGTCTAAATGTGTGTATTTACAAAACGACATTGATAAGTTCACCGTATGAAACATCAAGTATTAAACATTAATAATAATAATATTTACACAATCATACTATTAATATTAAGCTCACAATTGGCAATAACTTTAACGTTAAATTTATGAAAAACAAATAAAGCTGGGAGTTGCTAAAAGCATCTCTGTTAGTTTCTGGTCATTTCATTTTGGTACCAGAAAATAGGCTAAAACGTCCCTTATTTGAATGCTGTCAATTACTGTCAGATACTCTCTAGATCAGCGGTTGCCAACCTTTTTGAGCCTGCATACCCCTTGACTCTTACTACAAATTTGCTGTTCCCCGTATTCTCTATTTTGTGCACTTGTAATGAAAGACGTGTTTCATTTGTAATTTGTTTTGTTCTCTCATTATTACACGAATTTAACATTCAAGTCAGACAAATACAATTAATGCAATTTTATACAGAGCGTAACACGGCTTTGGACATTTTTAACAAGTGATTCGACATGTGTGGCACAATATTGCGTACCCCCAATTAGGTTTCGCGTACCCCAAGGGGTACTTGTACCACAGGTTGAAAACTACTGCTCTAGATCATAGGTTCTCAACGTGGGCAATAGTGTGGGTGTTTGAGACTTTCAGGGGGCAGTAGGAACCAGAGAAAATTAGGGGGCGTTGAGATGGCACAGTGAGGGCGTGGGCAGGTAATAAAAAGTGGTCTAAAAAAGACAAAAGAAATATGCTAATCACATACTAATAAAGCAAAGTAAACTTTAATATTGGTTAATTTTTGTTATTGTAAGTATTATAATAATTTTGATCACGTATGTGAAAATTCACAAATTTCGGTAGTTGGAGAAGTGAATGAAAATTGAACTGAAAGATTCCATTACATTCAGATATACGTTAAATTGGATGATAAGAAAATTAATATTTTTTATTATATATGTAATCTTATGTGAATTATTATTATTATTAAGAATAGAACACTACATGAATACAAGAAGGGAGGAGGTACTTAAAATGCAAAAGAATTGCTTTTTTAATAATAATATTTGGCTTATTTACAAAGTGCCATTTTCATGAAAAATCACCTCAAGGGAGCTGAATCACCTCAAGGGAGCTGAATCACCTCAAGGGCACTGCAACTTGCTAAAGAAAAAGTATAACATATAATTTAATAAAATAATTTTACCTACCAGTAAAATTTATATTTTGTTTCCACGGGTGCCTAGAATCCTTTATGAGAAAGAGCTATCCCTTTCACCCTTTTTATTACCGTTTCGCGCGTGTTTATTCCCTACATTTGCCCTTTTTTTTCGACTTGCCACACTTTCTTTCACTACTGGCAACACTGCAGCCAAACAACAAGGCAACACTCATATGACGCCATTTTCTTTTGTAATGAAAGACGTGTTTCATTTGTAATTTTGTAATACTCATTATTAAATGAATTTAACAATCAAGTTACACAAATACAATTTTATACAATGTGTTGACTTCGGGCATTTTTAACCTGTGATTCTACATGCATGCCATGATGTTGCGTACCCTCAATTCAGCTTCGCGTACCCCAAGGGGTACCACAGGTTGAAAACCATTGCTCTAGATTGATGAAATTTTGACCTATTATATCTATTTTATATGCATTTTTTAAAATTCGCAACTGATTTTTTAATAAAATGTTATTTTTATATTTTCGGTCGTACTTTTAAGTTCACCAATAATAATAAATCACTTTATTCATCAATAAAATAAATCACTTCAAATTCATCATGACTCTGATAATCATTTATTTTAAAATTCATTATTATCGGGATGATTTTTCACAAACACGGCTTTCACAAATCATCCCAATATTATTATGGAAAATATTGATCATAAATTTATATTAATAAATAATCAAATAATCATGTTTTATAGAAATAACAAGATAAATTATTTATCAACTTACAGGAGAATCAATAAACAAGGAATTCCAGTCATTTTTTTTAATGAATGTCTTTTTTGTGGATAAAATAATTTTCAAAGCCTGCCAAAACGATCGATATCTAGGAAGGTAAGCGTGACATCACACCATCACACCCGGGAATTCTGCCAGAACCCGCTGACCAACCACGGGGCGTTTAAGTCTATTATGGTTTTAATAATTTTTAAAAGATGATTTATTAACTCTAGTTAAAATTACATATACATATAAAATAAAACTTATACATTCAGAATTGTTTGCTGGTTTATACAAATATATATATTTTTAAGTCATAACATTTTTTACTGGAGTTCCTTATAATTATTTTATGATTCACTCATATAATTTTATTATATATTTTTCACTGTGTAAACGAGTTTAAATATTAATTATTCATTATTGTGCATATTGGAATAATGCTGAAAGTAAACATTTTCTCTGATGGCACATTTAGTTTTCTATATTTTTTCGCTCATTATGTTATTGGTAGACCACTGTTTAAATTATGTTTATGAATAATGCACACCATCAATAAATTATTAAATCATTTTTAGGTTTATGTTTGGAAATATATATACGTATACTTATTATAAAAAAAAAATTATAAAGATGTATTTTTAAAAACTCATTGGAAATAATGCACACTTTAAAAAAGCCTATTTGTAGAATTACAATATAAAATTATGTTAAGTATCTCATAATGTTTTTCTGTGTACAATGTATACGGTCACACATTTCAATTTAATGTTTCGTTAATATTAAATGTTTATGTTAAAACTATTGTTGAAGTTTTATATTTTATGCGTGTATACCATAAAATCACAATAATAATTATTTTTTTTTTTTTCGTTAGCTCCACACAGAAGGCCTCGAAGAAAACAAGTTCTCTCGGGGCCTATGTCATCTTTGGGGATGCTGTAAGAGGGTTTTTTTTTTAGGGAAAGGAAGATGAGGAAGTTCTGGAAAGGAAAAAGTATGAGGGGTGTGTAATCAATGGAGGTCAGTGTGTCCAGGAGTGACGGATATACGAATTCATTATTCCCACTGCGGTGCAAGGCGATGGATCGAGATTCTGGCTGGAGAGATCAAAAGGTCTCCCTCAACTAGTCACTTCCGATCCGGCCCGCCACGCAGTAGTTGGGCAAACGCATCCGCCGCCAAGACCTAGACAAACCTCACCCCATGAACCCGGGCACCCCTGTTAAGTCACAAAACATAGCGAACCACTTGGGGTGACAAATGAATTTTCAAAAGTCTTCCCAGCTTCGGGTATTAGCCTACCAAGGGGAGGTATTAGCATACCAAGATAAATGTATCCTATTCCTATATATCTACATACTAACAAAATGTGTTCTTATCTACATACATAACTAGCCCGTAATACTAGAGTGTGCCGGCCAAAGATATTGAAATATAAGAGTTATGCTATCCGCAGTTTTTACTGGGTGGGACTGTGTTTCCTGGTGTCGCTGATAACTAATACTACTGTACACCTTAAAAATATCTGGTATACCCCAGTATCTGTCAACCGCCGTGACAGAAGGACATACTTACAGTAGCGCGATGACTTGTAACGAGTGCAATATAATTATTAACGAATGTCTTGCATTCATGCAAAATAAAGCGGACACTCTAGATGAAGTGTCGATTTCACAACTATGCACTTCCGCCTTCACCGAGGAGGAAATAAAGTCGGCGAAGAACATATTATTTTATAAGCTTCCTGATAAGCGTACACTACGTAAAGGCGACGGCAGGGTCAGCCGCGATCTTCAGGACATCATCAGGGCCCTGAAAGAGACAGATCCGGACAAATTACCGGTGTTCGTCGCAAGACAGCTGCATAAACTACCGCCCGTCAACTTTGACAGTGTCGACATCTCCCGTTTACTTAAAGACTTCAACGCCATGAAATCCGAAATTCGGCAAATTAAGAACGATCTTAGTGAATCATCGAGCACTAACACTGCTGAAATAATGCAAGAAATCTCTTCACTACGAGACCAAATGAAGGAGATGAACAAACGTAACGAGATGAAGACACCAACAAATCAACAAAACGGCGATAAACATGTGGGTAATCCAATAATTAACATTAACCCAAGACCGGCATCGTACGTAGACGCCTGCAAAACTAATGCACGCGAGTCAACTAACACTATCAGCGCCCCGGATAATACGCATACGAAGAATACACGAGCAACCACAACTACCGCCAATACGGCAAACGTCGATGTAAACAAGCAGGTGGGCCGAACGCAGGGGTCGCAATCAACGACCACCGACCAGAGCGGTTTCAAAACCGTCGTGCATAAGAAACGCATTCACAATATGAGAGGCAAAGCGCAATCTATCGTACTAAAATCTGCGGATATAATCGCATCAGTATATGTATCGAGGTTTGCGATTAATACAACAGAGAATGACGTAACTAAGTACCTAAAAGATAACGGCTTAGATGGGTTCAGAGTAGAACAAATTAAGCCTTTCCACCCAACTCCATTTAATTCATTCAAACTTGCGATTAAAGCTAACGAATTAAAGAATTACTTAGTAGAAGAACTGTGGCCAGAGGGAATTGTTTTCCGAAGATTCATAGAATCGCGCATACCTACTAAACATCAAAATGACAAGTAATAACTTAAGAATAATATCCGTGAACTGCAGATCGGTTCGCAGCTCTGAAAAATTTATTCATGATCTCTGCGAATTGAACGATATTATAGTAGTCCAAGAAACATGGTTACTTCCTACAGATATTGACTTCCTATCTCATATTCACCCCGATTTTAACAGCTTGGGAACATCTGCCGTGAACATTGCCGATGGCCCAATCCTTGGACGACCGCACGGTGGAGTGGGGATAATCTACAGACAAAACTTAAGGGTTACCGCAATCCCAATACATAACTGTCGGATCGCCGGAATTGAGGTGAGTTTGACAAGTGAAACATTAAGCATTTTTACAATCTATATGCCAACCTGTACATCTGATAACTTTGAGGAATATTCCAACTGCCTCGCTTCCCTACAAACAATAATTGACGATAAAGATTATATGAATACAATTATTATCGGAGACTTCAACGCCCATCCCGATTCACTCTTTGGAATGGAACTATTATCTTTTTGTCAAGAATTTGAATACACATGTGCAGACATCGAAATTTTACCTGTGGATTCTTACACATATATCAGTGACGCACACAGTACCACCAGGTGGTTAGACCATTGTCTAGTTACAAAAAATATTTTGAAGCAAATTGTCGGTATGAAAATACACTACGATATAGATTGGACAGATCACCGCCCTCTCGAGCTAATCTTACAAACGGGAGGGATAGCAAAAATGGAAGTATTTAATTCTGTATTGAGAGATCCAGCGTTATGGAATCCGAATAATATACGGGAAATCGGACAATATAACTCATGCTCGCAAAGCTGTCTCGTCAAAATCAGGTCAAAAAATACATTTCCTGAGGACGGTGGCAACCCTGTACGCAACAAAATAAAATACCTCTATGGGAGTATAGTAGAAGCCCTACGAAGCAGTGCCATATCTGTATTTACGAAGTGTATAACCCAAAAACATAAGCAAGTATGTGGGTGGAATGAATTTGTAGCGGACAAATACGACGAATCTAGGCAAGCGATGCACACATGGCTAATTAACGGGAGACCGCGCGAGGGTCCTGTTGCAGAGGATAGAAGAGCAAAGCGTGCTGCCTTTAAAACAGCACTTAAACAATGCCAAAAGAACTCGACTCAACTTCAGATGGATAAAATAGCAGGAGATTTAGATAATCGGGACTTCAAAAAATTTTGGAACAAGTCTAATAAACTGTTAAACTTGCGCTGTAAAATCTCGTGTAACATAAACGGAGAGACGAATCCGGAAGTAATTGCAAACATTTTTAAAGAACACTTCGCAACTACCACGCCGATTATCGATTCAAACGAAACGCATTTGACTGCTTATGATGATATCGGTCCCATCGTCACAACTAACATGATAACATCGGCTATTAGTAACATGAAATCTGGAACGTCTGCGGGGCACGACGGTTTAAGCATCGAACACGTCAAACATGCAGGGGCAGCGATTATCGAACTACTGGCAACACTGTTCACCGATATTATAAAGAGTGGCTATCTACCTAAAGACATGACAAAAACAATTATCATACCGATAATAAAATCGAAACTGACAGATATAACTCTACAGGAAAACTACAGACCAATATCCATCGCCACGGCCATCGCTAGAATATTTGAACGAGTACTCTTGGTCCAAGTCGGATCCCACATGAAAACTAAAGACAATCAGATGGGTTTCAAGAGAGAGTGCTCTACGGACTCGGCTATATATTGCGTAAAACGGACGTTGGAATACTACAAGAAGAAGAAAACAACTACCTATGCATGCTTTCTGGACCTTAGTAAGGCTTTCGACCGTGTTTCCCACCCCTTATTATGGAAAAAACTAAAGGAAAGAGGTATACCATGGAAAGTGGTAAAAATTCTTGAAACTTGGCATCGTCAACAGGAAAACCTTGTAAAGTGGAAAGATGGATTTTCAGAACCTTATTACCTGAAAAGCGGGGTCAGACAGGGAGGATGTATGTCCCCAGTACTGTTTAACATATACATGGATGAACTAACCCACAGGTTAAACAATGCTGGAGTGGGCTGCCACATAGGAGGAGAATGTGTCAACAATATGAGCTACGCAGACGATATGGTTTTGATGGCACCGTCAATAAGGGGATTACGAATCCTCCTGAAAATCTGTGAAGAATTCGCACACGAAACCAACATGATTTATAATGCAAAAAAGACAGCACTGTTGGTCATAAAACACGGGAAAGGCCCAAAAAATATTCCACCCGCCTTTTTGAACGGTGAGCTTCTGAAAATAATAGAATCTACAAAGTATCTAGGACATGTCATCAATAACAAATTAACGGATGATGAAGACATCGACAGGCAGAGGAGAGTACTTAGCATAAAATGCAATATGCTCAGCAGAAGATTTCGGCTTTGCAGCCCACGGGTAAAAAGGACGCTCTTCCTAGCCTTTTGTACCACCCTGTACACGTGCGAGCTCTGGGCAAATTTCAAAAAAAGGACCATGGAAAGGCTTTGGGTGCAATATAATAATGCATACCGTCTAATGTTCGGACTTCCCAGGTACTGTAGTGCCTCTTCAATGTTCACAGAAGGAAGAGTTCCAGGATTCGAAGCTCTATTAAGAACAAGGATTGCA
This sequence comes from Glyphotaelius pellucidus, assembly GCA_936435175.1. Taxonomy (NCBI): domain Eukaryota; kingdom Metazoa; phylum Arthropoda; class Insecta; order Trichoptera; family Limnephilidae; genus Glyphotaelius; species Glyphotaelius pellucidus. The sequence continues at coordinate 41,184,746 of OW386542.1, read as the reverse complement.
GGACTGCGGGGAAGGATAAGCCACTCCAGTAATATCCTCATCATGGAAGCCCGTCTGATTCCAGGATCGAGCATAGATGAATATTGGAGAAAAACACTGGCTCCTACAATCTGAGATCCGATGGAACAACAAGAACCTGATTAAAGACTTTACTATATTTTTTGTGAATAGTGTATCTAATGATGCTTCTCTTTTTTTATTTTTTATTTATTTTGTTAACTTTTATCTTTTTATTTAGTCATAATAACATATGTAATTATACCCTATATGGGATGTGTGGGATTGCACTCCCCTCCCCACATCCTGGAATAAAGACCTTATTATTATTATTATTATTTTAAAAAAAATCAACTACTTTCCGTATTCAAACATTCGGAAGTAATCCCTCCGATAGTCGGGCGGACACCATTGCATATCTATTGTATTTGAATATCTTTGGTGCCGGCGCTGGATGATTTGATCCTAAGTCTCACATGTAACACTTTGTTACCACAGCGCCTCACATTCCCTGTTGCAGCCACCGCTCTTCTGCTTCGCCTACTGTATACTAACTAACTTCTCCTTGTAAACTAACATAATGAAAGATAATTAATTTTTCTGTTTTTTGTTCTCGAATTTTATGAATCTGCCGTGTACCACAACGAGTGCATTACATTACCAAGCAAGCTGTACGTCAAAGATTTCTGTGCGGAGTGAATGGCGAAGTTGGGTTGGCAAAGAAAGAGAAATTCCATCAGGAATCGGGAAGTGGAATCAGTTTAGCAACCTCAACAAAAATGTTCAATTTGCTCAAAGAGAAAATTCTTCAAGAAACCAAAACCAAGATGTGTGGTCAGGAACAACAGGACATGTCACAAAAGTGAACCATTACAACTGCCAATCAACACGAACATTCTCAACATTCTCAGGAAGTAAGAGGAGACAAAATGAACCACTCCAACTGCCAATCTATCCGAACATTCTCAGGGAGTAAGAGACAAAATGAATCATTACAACTGCCAATCTATCCGAACATTCTCAGGAAGTAAGAGACAAAATGAATCATTACAACTGCCAATCAATCCGAACATTCTCAGGAAGTAAGAGACAAAATGAACCATTACAACTGCCAATCCATCCAAACATTCCCAGGAAGTAAGAGACAAAATGAACCACTACAACTGCCAATCAATCTGAACATTCTCAACAGGAAGTAAGAGGAGACAAACACTGGCGAAGAAAATATGACTTCCATAAGTTGTATTAAAATTTATCAAATAATTAAACAATTACCATAAAGTAATTGAGGATTTTGGCTTCTACAAATTGGAGGACATCATTGGAATTAACATATTTAATCATACTCAGTATAATCAAATATTTCTTATAGACCGGAGCCTTTAGACATTACATACAGAGTTTTACATGTCAGATGTACACATTGTGAATTTACATTGAGATCCTTGGCACACGAGAAAGAAACTAAATTCATTTAAATGTGTCTTTAAATTGAATCACTTTTTATCCAGTTATTATTAGTTAAACAATAAAATGTTATATTGATTTAATAAAGGCAAAGAAACCGAAGGTGGTAATTAGATCACGTTTTAAACTGATGTCTTTCAGATATCAATCTAAATTAGCCTAGAAGAAAGTCGATGGAAAAGTCATGGAACCTTCCTGGTGCAGGAGTGTTGCCATCGGCGGAGGTAGTGGGAGCAGGGGCTGGTGGCACCGGGGGGGCAATGCTGGGCCCCGAGTGACTGTCACTCCTGCTGTTGGTGCTCAGGTTCAGCACCTCTGAGGTGCTGCTGGTGACGGTGCTGCTGCTCACCCAGGCTTGGCCGCGCTGAGGGCGCGGGCTGCTCGGCGGGCACGTGATGGTCTCGGGTGCTCGGTTGCGGTTGTGCCTGTGCGTGTACATAGACGTGGGGGCCACACTGCCTCGGTTCTCCAGCTGGTAGATGATGTTCTCAGCGGCTATCTGCGCGTCCGATGTCTCCAGCGCCGAGTGTCCGTAGGGCTGATAGGGCTCCACGTGCGGAGGATACACTGGGACGTGGGCATCGAGGAAGGTGGGGTAAGTTCTATTGTCACTAGAGTTGAAGGTGACGGGAGAAGCTTGCGTTCTCTTCCCGCCACCATCTTTACTTTGTTTTCAGCTGGACTTTGGTTGTAAATCACGATTCACCATCTAGAACAAAAATGCATTTTAATAACACTGATGAATGTTTCTTTGTTTGTCTCTTGTGCGGTCATTCATCAATTGCGATAAAACTTTGGTGAATTGTTGGGCGTATGCCGGAGATGGTTTCTATATATAGCCCTGGCGTTATGAAATTATTTCCTAATCATCTGAAGATTGCGATGAATCTTTGGTGAGTTGTTGTGTATAAAAAAATTGCAAAAGGTGGCACGTGAGCTGTTTGAAAACAGAATGTACCAGGACTGAATGTATGGAAGCGGGAGGGGTACAGGGGAGGAGGGTTCGCAGGACAGGGGAACTGGGAGAGGGGAGAGGTAAGGCGGAGGGGGAACACGTGAGGGGAAGGGGACATGGGAGGGGACGGGGAGGTGGAAAGGTAACAGGATGAATGGGAAAGGAAACGCAGGGAGGAACAATTTCATATTAAGTGACATTACAACATATGCCGGGAACTTTCTATGTTTTGTTATAGTAAAAACAATAAAAATGACAGACTTACATGTTGGTGCTCCACGGGGCCAGCCCTGTTTGGGTCTCCGCGAATTGGATTTGGTCTATAAATAGAGAATAATGTTGTACTTATGTAGTACAAGAAGTTCTAATAATTAAATTTACATATTATGAAATTCAAGATCATTCCAGTAATTACACATTAAAATTTTTACTGAAGTTTAGAAATTTTATGACTTTCCTAGCGCTTTCCCAAAAACAGCACTGTACAAAATTATCCGATTCACAAAAATCTGGATTGGCAGATATCAGTTCCAGACACGGCTGTGCCCCTGCTCCAACCGACTGGTTGATATGCAAATTGTAACTCGTGGAGGGGCTTTTCTCAGTGCCCCGTCCATTACGTGTCTAGGACACCACCTTATAAACATTTTCCTTAAAATTGCATTATTTAAAACTTGAAATATAATTTAATAATACTTTTTATTCTACTCCAACAAAGGAAGTTTCTAGATCCCACCCTGTACTTTTATGCACATCACTTCTTACAGTACTTTGATTCATGAAATAAGTTATGGTTGAAACTTGCCTCATTGGGTTGCCGTTGTTGTCTCGCTGTCCTCTGGGCATGTCCATGGGAACTGCTACTGTAAAAATATTGATTTTCAAAGTTAACAAAGTAAACAATGTGTATATTACAGAAATGTCTACCGTAAATCAGTCTACAAACCCTCCACATTCGCTGGGGTAACGCTCCGGCTACTGCTTGCGAATGTGGAATTCGCAGGTGTTTCCACTAGAAGAATGGGAAAAATCGGATAAGTCGCGGTGAGACTACACATTATATAGTATATATATATATATAAGGAAATGTTGTATTAATTGAACATAAATTATGTAAATAGATTGAATAAATTTAATATTTAGTTTGAATAATGTGAAAAGTAGGACTGTAAAAGATAAAGACATACTATGGAAATGAAAATATGCATTATGTAAATCAATGACCCAGGTGCGGCGGGAGTCCTTTTAATAAATACATCAAGAAGTTTGTGTCTCACAAAAACAAAATGTTTTGGTTAGCATATTTATTAAGCTGCCTTTACACGGATAAGTTTTTTCCCGTAAGTCATTCACGTAAGCGTCTTATGGCCAAATTATCAATGTCAATGACGCCAAAAGTCACTTACCATAATTTATAGCACATTACAGAAGTTGTTGAATGGAAATAAAGTTTTCTGCTTCCAAAAACCGAAGAAGTTATCATTTATCGGGTGGAAAAAAAGCTTTCTGAAAACGAGCATCCTTCTTGTTTATTTTGTTTATTAAGACATACACTGTATATTATTATACAGGTCATATGGTATATTCAATGTAAATTTAAAAAAATACAATGTTTTCCGCGTAAATCATATTTTCACGGCAGATTACCGTTGCGGTCGTTCATTTAAACTCGTAAAAATGTGATGATTTCCGCTAAAATGAAATTTCGCGGCCGATTTCTGTTTTAGCCAGCCCTTTAAATTCAGATACTCAAAGTAAATTTGTAAAAATATGATATATTTCCACATAAAAAAAAATTTTGCGGTCGATAATCGTCGCAGCCGGCCTTTCATATTCTAAGTATTGTGGAGTGTTGACACCCGACCATCGAGGGGACGAGAGGTGGGGAGAGACAATGCGCGGCCGGCCACTCCGTGACAGTCCGCGCAACTATTAACAACTCTATTAATTGTCAATTAGTAATCTTTGTAATCAATAAATCCAAGTGAGTGCCAATCTTCTTTTTAATTGAAACAGAACCCTATTCATTGCATTTAATATTATGAGAGTTGGAAACAACTCCCATAAATTTGGTGACCCCGATAAAAACACGCGAAATTAAAATCACTCGCCATCGATTATTATTTGACAGCGTACCTACATCCTGAAATTAATATTATATTCGCGTAATCGAAACCCGGACAGACAAGAAGCCGAGCCTAGCTGAATAAAAATTTGCCTCTAGAAAAGAGCATTTCGTGTTCTCGAGCGCCGGTATTTTAATAGACGGAATAACAAGTTTCGCTTTTCGATATCGCTGTCAATTAGTAATATTAGATGGAGTAATATTAGTTCCGATGCAACTAAATATTACTCCATCGTAAGCTGCCTGGACAGTGAAACGCTAACCATGGTTAGTGACATCGTCTTGAACCCACCCACAAGGGATATGTATGCAACGTTAAGATCGGCATTAGTGACTAGGTTTACAGTCCGAACGGAAAAAAACTACCAAGCTCATATACGGTCTTCAGCTTGGAGATAATACACCGTCCCAGCTGTTACGTCAGATGAAAGAACTGGCAGGACCCACCATCATCAACACGGAACTCTTCAGGACGCTGTGGTTACAACGGCTGCCCAACAACATGCAAGCTACACTGATGGTATCGGCTGATCAGGACTTGGACAAGCTGGCAGAAATCGCCGATAAAATGGCAGACGTCTATAGCAACAATGAAGTATGCCACGTAAGAAGGTTTTCCTAGTTCATCCGGTTCAACTAAAATAAGTGATGGAGAATTATTGGAAATTAATAAACAGAGGCGAACAAGGTCACCATCGCGTAACAGATATCAAACAAAAAAAGCTTACGAACGATGCTGGTATCATTACAAGTTCGGAAAACTTGCAAAAAAGTGCATCGCACCCTGTGATTGGCCGCCGACGACAAAGAGGGCGGAAAACTAAAGAAGCTCTGTGTCGATGCAACTTACATAGAGCAAATTGGAAAAAGGTTGCACATCTGGGACCGGCAAAACAATATAAACTTTTTGATAGATTCCGGGGCGGAAGTATCTGTAATTCCCAACAAATTCAAAACACCGCGAACATTTGAACAACACGAGCCAAATGTGGCACTCTACGCGGCAAATGGTACTCCTATCAGGACGCACGGATTACGCCGAATGATGGTTAACTTCGGATTGCGTCGAACATTTCCATGGACATTTGTCATAGCTGAGGTTGAGCGTGCAATTTTGGGGGCAGATTTTTTAGAAAATTTTAATCTTCTTGTGGACCTTCGGAAAGAGAGACTCATTGACGCAACGACGGGGCTAACTTCAACGGGACAGCGCATTCACTATGCAAGTACTGGTGTATCTACGGTTAACAATACAAGCAAATACCACCAATGTCTACAACGATACCCTGCAATTACACGACCTTTCAATCGAGAAGTAGAAGTGAAACACTCTGTGGCCCACTGTATTGAAACAACTGGACCGCCCACTTCAGCTAAAGCCAGAAGAATGACACCACAAATGCTAGAGGTAGCAAAGAAGGAATTCGCTCTTGTGGTACAGCAAGGAATTTGTAGACCATCGAAAAACTGTTGGGCAAGCCCTTTACATATGGTACAAAAATCGGACGGCAGTTGGAGACCTTGCGGAGACTATCGCAGGCTCAATTCTCAGACGATTCCAGACCGTTACCCGATTCCTCAACTGAACGATTTCGCTCACAAGATGTCTAAAGCCAACATTTTTAGCACTATAGATTTGGTTCGTGCATACCACCAAATTCCCATTAGTGTAAGCGACATTCCAAAGACCGCCATCATAACACCATTTGGTCTCTTTGAGTTCACACAGCTACAGTTTGGGCTTTGTAACGCGGCACAGACGTTTCAACGCGTTATAAACCAAGTACTGAATGGCTTGGAATTTTGTTTTGCATATATCGATGACATAATGATTGCATCCGAGGACGAAAACAAACACATGGAACATCTCGAAATGGTCTTCAAACGTCTTGAGGAACACGGTTTGATCATTAACGCCGAGAAAAGCATGTTTGGTCAATCCAGTATTAAATTCCTTGGCTACCAAATTTCAAATGAGGGAACGACCCCACTTTCTGACAAAGTGGAGATCATCAAAGATTTCCCAAGACCAAAAACAGCAAAGGACTTGCGCAGATACTTGGGAATGCTAAATTACTACCGAAAGTTCATTCCAAAGGCTGTGGAGGCCCAACGATTGTTGTACGCCGTAATCGCCAACACAAATAAAGCGGACAAGCAACCAATCCAATGGACAGAGGAGCTCATTTGGGCATTCGACCAGACCAAAGTTGATTTGGCTAATGCTACACTTCTCACACATCCAGAAATATCATCAGACCTCGCAATTATGGTGGACGCATCAAATTTTGCAGTAGGCGCAGCTCTCCAACAACGAACAGAAAAACAAAGGAAATGGAAACCGCTCGGATTTTTTTCGCGAAAACTTAACAACGCACAAAAAAATTACAGTAGTTATGATAGAGAACTCACAGCCATTTACGAAGCAATTAAGTACTTCCGAGGACAAGTTGAGGGTAGAGAAGTGACCATATATACCGATCATAAACCTTTATGCTTTGCGTTCACCAAAAAAAAACAGACAATGATTCGCCAAGGCAAAGACGACAGTTAGATTTTATTGCGCAGTTTACAACAAAAATAGTCTACACCCCCGGAAAAGAAAATCAGGTGGCCGATGCATTATCAAGGATTGAAGAAATACAAATTCCATCGCCAATCAATTATGAAGAGGTGGCATTAGACCAAAACAACGACCCAGAACTCATCGCAATCATGAACACCGAGACTTCTCTGCGTTTGGAAAGTGTCCAGATTCCCGGAAGTCCTACAACTCTTTGGTGCGACACGTCCACTGGGGCTGCCAGACCATTTATACCAAAGGCTTGGAGACACCGTATACTTGATAACTTGCACAGTATTTGTCACCCCGGCATTGGAGCTACCTACAAAACACTTAAGCAAAGATTTGTTTGGCCTAAGATGCAAAGAGACGTAAAAGAGTTTGTAACCACGTGCATATCATGCCAAAAGGCCAAGGTAAATAGGCATACCCACAGTCCTATTGGAACACTACCGTTGCCCAAGGAGAGGTTTAGAAATATCCATATTGATATTGTTGGACCCTTGCCTCCATCACGTGGCAACAACTACCTATTGACCATTATAGATCGTTTCACTAGATGGCCAGAAGCGATTCCTATTAAAGATATCATGGCAGAGACAGTTGCTCTTGCTCTCATGGAGAACTGGATAGCTAGGTTTGGAGTGCCCGATACAATAACGTCGGATCAAGGACGACAATTTGAAAGCAAACTCTTCGAAGACCTCATGAAATTGTGCAGTGTAAAACACTTAACACAATGTGATCGGGCAGTTTTTGGCCGCGTACTAGTGCTGCGAACGGGTGATTTTTCGCGTAATTTCGCGCTAACGTAGACCTCTAGAAAAATTGCGATAACTTCAAAAATATTTGTTTGATTTCAATAATTCTTTTTGCAAATTATTTATTTTATTTTATTATATTTAGAAATGTATTCTTCATCGTTAAACTAGTGCAGAATTTCACATAAAGCAGGAAAGTTTTGAAAAAAAAAAAAAATTTTTTTACATAACATCCTTTATTTTACAAATTATACACAAAAAATATTTCTAAATGTAAAATTACCTAAATGTATTTTTACCTGCATAGCTACAACCCTACAGACGCTATATAGCGAAAACTCAAGTATATTGGAACCCGTATTTTAACGTGACCCGCGCTCCACTAACAATCTATCAAAAACGTATAAATACGTGATCCGCTCTCTAGCATTAATTTGCTAAAAACGTATCAATACGTGATCCGATTACAATGTGTTAAGAACAACTGCGTACCACCCGCAAGCAAACGGCTTAGTAGAGCGATGGCATAGGACACTCAAAGGGGCTCTAAAAGCAACCTCAACAAACAGTTGGTCAGAGAGACTTCCATTGATTCTTTTGGGCCTCAGATCTTGCGTTCGGCAGGATGCGAAAACATCACCCGCGGAAATGACATACGGAACTCCACTTAAGCTCCCGGGAGATTTTTTTACTGAGACAAAATCAACAGATCCAGAGACGTTTGCTAGAAAGGTCACCGATATGTTAAAAGATATTAAACCTGTACCAGCTACAAACCATAACCATGACAAACCTTTCGTACACGGTTTGTTGAGGACATGCACTCATGTTTTCATCCGAACAGACTCGGTAAAAGCTCCCTTGCAGACACCATATGAAGGACCCTTCAAAGTATTGATGAGGGACTCTAAGAAAATGTTGGTGGAAATACGCGGCCATCAAAAGTACATAAGCATTGATAGGCTCAAACCTGCCTTTCTCCCAACGGATTTAGAGGATAAACAAATCCACACTACTAAACCCTCAACACCAATAAAAGAGAAAACTCCAGAAAGAACTACACGATCGGGGAGACGAGTTAGATTTCCTGAAAGATGGGCATACTAAGCACGATATATCTTCTAATCCTTATTCCATACCACACCAAACCTTCATTCCATACCAACATCTGTCTCTCCTTTATTTACCTCTACCTCCCCAGTCCAATATTTCATCCACCTGCTAAGGATTCATACAGAGCTACCAAGGAAGGACGATCATCATTCTAGGAGGGGAGGCATGTGGAGTGTTGACACCCGACCATCGAGGGGACGAGAGGTGGGGAGAGACGATGCGCGGCCGGCCACTCCGTGACAGTCCGCGCAACTATTAACAACTCTATTAATTGTCAATTAGTAATCTTTGTAATCAATAAATCCAAGTGAGTGCCAATCTTCTTTTTAATTGAAACAGAACCCTATTCATTGCATTTAATATTATGAGAGTTGGAAACAACTCCCATAGTATATTTGTAAAAATATGTTATATTTCTGCATAAATCCAAATGTTTGAAGGAAATTCATAAAAACACTGACAATTTCCACATAAATCGAAATTTTGTGACCAAATCATGTCACGGCCGGCCTTCTAAATTCAGATACCTATTTGATAAAATACGCTATATTATACGAAATAAATCTAAATTTTGCGGCCGACTCCCGTCGCAGCCGGCCATTCTTATTCAGATATTCGAAGCAAATTCGTAAAAATACGATATTTCAGTGTAAATCGATTCAGATTTACAAAATAATAATATGAATTGGGACGATGTTAACCACGTAAATCGACATTTTACGGCGTTTTACCGCCACGGCCGTCGGTCAGATTCAGATTTATGAAATCATATGATTTTTTTTGCAAAAATCAATGTTTTTTGAATTACCAAACAAATTTTCGTGTGTGGGCAAAAATAAACTTTGAATTACGAATTTCGAATTAAAAAAATCATTTTATATGAAAAAATTTTTTTTTGTGAAAAATTTCGAATTACGCGTTTTTATGAATTGTCGGGGTTCGAATTAACGGGGATTAATTAAAGGAGTTCTACCATACATAACGATTTCTATGAGATCTATATGAGTTGTTCTGAAAACCGAATAAACTAGTCTGAGGGGTTAAATACATTGCAGAAGTGAAACAATGAAGGACTTGTAGCTAAAGTAAGTGAGTTCTCAGAGGAGATATTAAAAAAAAATTATTAATGTGTGGGTTCATCAAAATACAGCAAAAAATTATGGTTAATTTGGTTATTGATTAATGTGTAATATTCACCAATACAAATTGTGGCATTGTCTATCCTTTATTTGAAAATATCGTTGAATACATCATATTGAAAATGACTGGCTTACTATACAAATAGATTATTGTCAATTATTTGTAGAAAGTAGTGTTCAGTACAATACCCAAGTAGAACTAGTTAATTGGTACTGGATAATATACATATACAGAGAATTCAAGTATCACCCAGTTGACTTACCGTTAAGTGGTATGGCGAGTCGAGCGTTGACGGCGAGCAAATGGTCTCTGCGCTGTGACAAGTTGCCAATATAGTCCTGGAGGCGAACATTTTCCGTTCGCAGCTGATGCAGGCATGATAGCAGAGAAGCAACTAAAAAAAAAAAGAGTTAGATCATAAAGAAGGTAATAATGAAATGTGAAAAAAAAAACCAATCAGGATGTCCCTCAAAAGGACGGAGTAGTACTATTGTAAAATAGTAGTACGAGTATTATTGGTGGAGAGAAATGCGATTAATGACACCGAGGTCAAACATCAAAAAAGTAACCGGAGACAAACATTTCATTTACATTTTTTTACTCCAAATAATGTCAGGAAACGTAAAGTAACGGGGGGGAGTCTGGTCCATCCGATCCAAAAAATCGGCTTTTTTTGTTGCCTAAAAATCTTCCTACACATGTGCAGAATATATTCCCAAAGTTATAGCATCAAATTTGACCGTGATATATAGTTAGGAGCGGTGCGCGCCAAGCAGATAGAATGGAAAACAGGGCGGGCCAGTTGCAAGTGAAAACTTTAAACGCATTTTTCTCAAAACCACGTTTTTCAAGTTGGCTGGAGTCGTTGCTAATCAAATTTTCACTTCATTCAGAGTTTAAATAATTCCTTGTCATCTTTGGGGTTGCTGTGTGGAGGGTCTTTTTAGGAAAGGAAATTCTGGGAAATAATAGGGTATTAGGAGTGGGTAGGAATCTGGGGGTCAGTGTGTCCAGAAGTGACAGTCGTATGAATCCATCCCTTCCACTGCGGTGCAAGGCGATGTTCCGAGAGAGTACGGCTGGAGAAATCAAAGGGATTCGGTCTGCCATGCAGCTGGTGGGCAGAGGCATCTGCCGCCAAGACCCGCACAAACCTCACCCCAAAACCGGGCGCCCCTGCTAAGTCACCAAACGTAGCATGGTTGAGTGACCTATGGCAGAGGTATTGCTTAACCAATAAATGGTTTCGAGGGCGGTGGTACCCATATCCGCCTTCCAAATTGTAAAGATTCATGAAAAGATTAGGGACTTACTGTCGAAGTGCTGTGCCTGCTCCATGAGGAATTGAGAGCCCTGCTCCCATTGGCGCTCCAGCAGCTGGTCCAGGCTCTGCGGGTTGCCCCCCAGGCCGAGGGGGGCAGCGCCCACAGCCTCCACGGGGGCCACAGCGCAGTGCGCCGCCATGGAGCTGCTGGACGGGCCCCCCAGGGCTCCCAGAGCACCCAGGGCCCCCAGGCCTGATAAACCGGAGGGTCCTGGACCGCTCTGAGGTGCCGCAAGGTTCCGGGAAGACTGCGATCAGAAATGAAAATTTTACATGTAAATTCTAATCCCAATAAATTCTTTTATAATTACATATATAATTAAACAACAACAAAGTGAAAAATTCAATGTATTATTTGAACTTATTTAACACTCAGTTTAGATCTGTCATCCCGTTAGGTTGGTAAGGGTAAGGAATGGACGTAAACCGAAGACTCTGTTGAAAAAAGTAAGGTTCGCTACGGATTGTTGTACAGACTTTCCTGTGCAGGGTCTTTGGTTTAACAAGTCAAGTGCCAAGGAAGAAACAATGTAAAATCGCGATGTTTTCACTTAATATTTTGTGCTATCGTGTATTACATTTACTGAAAAACATTCCTTGAACAATAAACTATGCATAAAAACAACATTACTTGCGTTTATTTGATGAATTTATATGTTTTACGATCTTTTTCACGAGAACGACTCGAGAATGACACTAGCAATCTGACAGCTTAAATGCCGGGAAAAATCTCCGCTTTTTCTCCGAAATTATTCCGCTTCCCTAGGTGTGTTCACGGTATTTTATACCTTCAGAACAAGAATGCCCCAAGCGATTCTGACCTTGTTCTTCATACGTTTTCTTTATACATAAGGGTTAAAATCGCATGCCAAAATTAAAATTTTTTGAACATTTTGGCTTGTCCACCAGCGCACAACCGGCAACCTACTGGAAGTCGATTCCTTGCTGTTTTTTATAACCTTACCGGCCCAATAACAGGCTTGTATAAATAATGAAAACTGAATGATTCTTTCAATGTAAAAAAGAATGTATATCTTACATGAACAGATAAACAATCTTTGTGTCTGGATTTTAGGAATTGAAAGGCCTATATAAATTGGCATTTTTAGTAATTTTTCAAATTGCTGCAGAACACAACTGTGGGGATTTAATGTTGGGTGACAAACATTGTGCTTTCAATGGTAGTTGCGACTCACCGTGGCCCGGTTGATGAGGGGCGGGGGCACCAGGGGCGAGGGGGCGCGGAACACGGAGTGCGCCACGAGCTCTGCGTTCAGGTGCTCCGACAGGCGCGCGGCAGCCGCACTCTCGGGGTTCAGCTCGTTGCCCAGCATGTGGGGGGCGCGGGCCATCCTGCATAACAATACACACCATTACCATCATCTTAAGTGTACTGTGCAAGTACTAAGAATTGCTTGTGCAGTGATGGAGGACTCCACTAGAAGATTGAACCCTTGATGCCTTGGTGGAAACCTGACGCACTCGGCTCTAATCGGTCACATTATATACATAACTCCATTGTAAGTAATTACTATTAGTGCATGTACATCATTACTACTATGTACATCATTAATAAGAAAGGTGGAAAGGTTACAACCTTACAGTACGCCTACATTCCGCTTTACTCGAGTTTCAATGCCCTATTTTCGATTGAACATTCAAAGCTCCGCAGCTCATGATGGAAAGAATGTTTCAAGCTAAAATTAGTTGCGTCATTAATTGTTTTTGTGTTTAATTTGTAGAACTCCATTTAATTTTTAAAAAAATTGATAAATTTATCTTATTTTAGTTCTACAAGTATTTTAGTTTTATTTTTGTGACAGCTGTTTCGGCTTACAAGACCATTTTCAAACAGTGGTTAAACCACTTTGAGACAACTTATTAATATGATTCTAAATTTCAGTTTTTGAAGGTGTCTAAATTGATTAATTACTGGTTAAATCAATTTGCTGAGAAAATAATTGAGACAAATACCCCATTATGTGGGGTACATCGAAATCTGTTTTCCCCGCACCAATGTTAATGTGTTCTTAATTGTTTAGGTTTTGTAAACATACTAAGAAGTGGGGAATAAATAATTTTCCTTACTTTATTAATTAGTGTTACATTAGGGTCATTTGTTTGCTTATTGATTTCTAATTGTTCAAGTAAATTTAATCTAAGACCCTTTCTATATGTAATGGTTTAGACTTGTTGTTAGGTGGAACGTGATCATTCATGAGATATTCTGCGAATTTTGAAGAAGTGTTTTTATTATTATGTAGTATATTAAGTATATTAAGGTGGGTCATTTAACAAAAAAAGTGATTTAATATTTAAAAAAAAACATTTTTTTTTTTTTTTTACCTAACCATATTTTTTGTAATCTTCGATAGCAAATGTAATATATTTTGACAAAATCATTTACAAAAAGTCCCAAAATTGAGTCTCGCAAAATAATACCGAAATTTGAGAGTAAGAAGGATTTTGATGGTATTTGAATACACCGCATTGAGGTAATTTGAATTAATCCGAATGTATTTTTTAATAAATAAATTTAAATGTTCCCTCTTTTTTGGTTTTATTAAAAAATAGTTTTTTTTAATGGTATATCTAACATTTTTTTAAGATTTAACAACGGTGGGTTATTCTCTATTATGTGAAATTTCAAAGTTAAAGACAAATCAAAACAAGATATTTTTTTTCCCCATACAGTCGTGACCCACTCTAGTGTATATAGTTGCATCGCCTAAAAAGCTGTGCAAATTTCATGATGCCAAGTATCGGTGTCGTCCACGTTGATTGCAGTTATTATAGGCATGTAAATATATACAATTTAATTACTATACTGAGTGCGAGAGAACTACAGATCGTTTGCATGAATATAACATGAATCTAAGATGACCTAAAGTAAGGACACTTGTTTAATGGTTATTATCTAGTCACTCCACGCTCAATTGTTATTAAGTGCAGTCAATTGAGGTCATCCAGATAAACTCCCCCAAATTGATGACGGCTGAAATACTATGTTCGCTGCTTGGGATCAACCACACGCTGAAGTGTGCTGGGAAGGTTACAGCCGGAAAGATAAGTATTAAAAGCGACAAATAATTTCAAATAAAATAAATTACAAAATTTGGAAATTGGTTATGATAAATTATTCCCAATGAGAAACTCATTCTGAGAAGGACAAATTTATTAAATTTTTTTAATATGAATACTGCACAAGAGTTCCAACTGATCCCGTCTGGAGCCAGTGAGACTATGGCTTTGTCAATTGGGGTATGCGTGAGGCTGAAGGTAGCGGGGAGGGGAAGGAGATTGGGAAGAGGAAGTTGAGGAAGTACTAGTGGCTATTTAGATCTGGTCACCAAACACAGCTAAAGCTATTTCAAGTAACGTTTCAATTCTGAATGGTGGTCTTCTTACATCAGGGCGATACTGAGAGAATCTTCCACTCTGGAACATGCCGCAAATATACTATATATTATTTTTTATATTAATTAATCGTGAAATAACACAAATTAATCAAATAAAATTTAGAGCCCCTGAGGAATAAAAATTCCTCAAGGGCTATGTTGGGGATACTGTGTGGAGGATCTTTTTATGGAAAGGTAGGAGAGGTAGGGGGTGGTTAGGAATCGGGGTAAATCTGTTTGTCAATTTGGGAATTTGTTCAGGAGTGATGTAAGTAACATTAGCTCAGTCATTAGCTCCCAAGCTAATGGTCGAGAGAGTCCGGTCTCCCTCAACCAGACTCTCCCGATCCGGCCCGCCATTCAATAGGTGGGCAGAAGCCTCCGCCTCCAAGATCTAGACAAACCTCACCCCATGAAATCAGCACCCCTAAGTCACCGAACATAGCGAACACTTGGGGCGGCCTAAGGCAGGGCGGCAGTACCCATACCTGCTTCTCAAATTGACTGTCATCTACATATCTACAAATCAAGTATAGAGCAGAGGGACTGAACTAGTCATTAATTAACCGATATATTTGACCTGTTAGTAGCTCTAAGGTCCAAGGCATCGGATTCCCATCCCAGCGATGCGGGTTCAAACTTCTTTGAGTCCTTATTTATTATTGCACAAGCAAAATTTACAGCTTTAAAATATAGAAGAGAGAGAATTCGTAACCGAGGAATGTAACGTTTGACTATAAAAAGTATTTTCATAGATAGTAACGGTTACAGTAGTCTCCTGTGATGGTATGCAAGAAAATATGTAATAAAGATAGTTGTATATTTACTTTTCAATTGCAGATTTAATGTTCCTGGCAGTGCGTGCATCTGTAACAAAGATAGACATAAGTAATTTGTAAATCATTTACAAATTACGTAAAACAACAACAAAAAAGTAATAGAATGTTCATGCTAACACCTAAAACCTACACTAACTACAGAAAATCAATCTGTCAAAGTCAAAATAAACCTGGGGAACCGGGTGGAGAATAATATTGCTCCTGAGACTCGGGTCGCGTATCGGTTCGTGGCGGCGGATCTTTCTTCTTTTTATGTGGGACCATAGTGTTTATGGATCCTGAAAATAATTGAAGCTATTGAATCATTGATGTATCAAACAGATAAAATATTAATCACACTCAGTTATAACATCCTGTGGGCAAGTAATAATAGTTTGTTACCAGCCAGGCAATAACTAAGTATGTACATACTACTTGTTGCCACTGACTAGTAGTGTGCGGTGAGTGTGTATGTGTATAGCACCAGTGGATAACGACTCACCTCCGCCACCCGTCGGCGCTGGGGGACCGCGCTTCCTGTTGCGCGGCTCGTCAGGCGACATGTTGGGTCGCTCCATGCCCATGCCGGATTGGTGGGCACGCATGCTGTCCGGGGTCTCCATCCTGTAGATAATATCATTTATTTAACCCTTAATTAACAAAAGCACAAACAGCTAAAATAAAATTAAACTATGTTTGAAAGTGATAATAATGGACAAGCAGAAAATGTGATTAATAAAATTTTGGCAGATTACACTTCAGGAAACACTCAAAATGTTACGAGTTAATATAGTACATAACTACAAATATTATTACGGATATTGTTACGTGTATTATTACGAGTTAATATAGTAACTACAAACATTATTAAGAATATTATTACGAGTTAATATAGTAACTACAAATATTATTACGAGTTAATATAGTAATTAAAAATATTATTACGGATATTATTACTATGGATATTATTATGAGTATTAATACTACGGATAAAAAGGAGACTCATTGAGTCCTCTTTGGTTTTGAGTATGAGTATTATTACCACGTATTATTATGACAAACTCAACAATTTGTCAGATTGTTTAATGAACCTAAATTTCTTTCCGAACGAGTTATCAAAGTGGAGTCCAACCTTCCACACAAGAATGCAAATTCAGAAGTTCAAGTGAATTATTGTTTCTTATGGTTTTATAATTTTATACTGCTGAAAATTTTATAACCGCTAATATTTTTAATTAGAATAATAATTTAATTAAATAAGAAATATGTTTGTCTTTAAACAAAAACTTCTGTAACTTAGACGGTTCTATCATGAAGAGAAAAGGAAAGAAGTGTAAGGAGAATATGTGAAAGTGAACGGTAGAAGAAGTCAGGGATGCTCGGGGAAAACATGGTAAGTGACATCAAGTGACGCAGCTACTTTTGTCAGGCCATATCAAAAGTCGGAATAACAGAAGAGTATGTCCTCTCTACCTACCCCTGCAGGAAAATGGCATGATAGTTAGTTGGTTAGATTAGGTTAGGTAAGATACATCGTACACACTTTGCGATAAGAATGAATTTGCAAAAAATATGTAAGCAAATAAGAAATTGTAAGCTTTGTAAGGTCATTCCATAAAAATTGTCCAATCCCAAAGAATTTGCAATTTCGCACTGTTTCTTTCGGCATGAATCAAAATGGGCGGCATTCTGCGAGTTTGGAATTGAGAATTAAACCTAACGCCGTCCGCATAAAGACAATTTTTTATCAGTTATGCCCCGCGGCACGCCTGCAGTGGCGAATAGACATCCCTAGACTCTGTGTCGCTTGGTTCTGTGAAATCTATTTCAAATTTCCGTTTTATTGTGGAAGTTTGTAAATATAATAAAAATAACACTATTTATTCTACAGAGTCTTTATAATTGTTACAAATTTTTATTATAATGTAGGATCTGTGACATTTTTTTTGACCAAACTTCAAACTAGTCAAGAAAAACATATTCTAATAAAAAATAAAACAAAAGAACCTATAAAAATTTTCCAATATTTGAATTACCTGAACAGCAGCCGACCAGTAGATAGAGGGCTGAGTGGCTACCAGCCAGAGAGCCAGAGCCCACAGACCCCCTCCCAGTGACAAAGTCACAATACCAGAAGGGCTGCTATCTCCATGATAATATGCTCATAAATATTATTACATATTGTCTACATTAATGGTTGAGAAACAATCATGTTAAATGAAAAGGCACTCTTCTTCCGGATCTCGTTTATGTTCTTCCGTGGTTCTTGCAAGTGGTATATTATTGTCGTTTACCTCGGTCTTTGGCTGGTTGAAAACTCCATCTTCTATAATATATGCTGATTTCAGACGATCTATGGATATTGACTTGTCTTTATCCTTTATTTTTAGTACATAATCTATCTCTTTTCTCTTCATTACTGGATACGGTCCCTCGTAAGGTGGTTGAAGGATTGTCTTTACTGTGTCTGTTCGTGCAAAACGTGAGTTGCAGTAGCTAACTCTTTAATCTACTCTACTTTTGCCACTAATCTTCTCATAAATGTAATGTGAACAGAAATGGAAGGTAGCAAGAGTAAAATTACGCAATGTCCAGTGTTTTAAATATAGTGTCCTATGCGTGTAAAGTTGTATCTTCTAGAAGCATAAACTTGTGTGTTTAAATAAAAGTGTGTTTATCGGAAATGACATGCTTGGAAGTATGCCTTCTGTTATCTGTTTGTAAATAATAAAATTAGATAGAGCCTAAGAACTCTTAATAAATTGTACAACGCCCTTGAGATGATTTTTTTCCAAAAATGGCGCTCTACGAATTATCCAATTATTATTTGCAAGTGATTATAGTTACCTCATCCGGGTTGGGCCCATAACCTCCTCGATGGTCAAGTCCTCAGTCTGCATGTTCATGGTGTGCTTCAGTGTCCAGTTGCTGGTGGAGGGGCCGGGAGATTGCGGTGGAATAAACATCACGTCAGGAACAGGATTCTGAAATAACAAAGGACTTGACAAAAATGCACAAAATTAAAATACCATTGATTGAGATTGGTGTACAATATTCAAACAAAAATATTTGACTGCAACGCCTTTCCAGGCATTCAAGTAGAACCGGAGTAAAAGGTAGAACTCCCCTTCACGCCTAAAGTGTCTTAATAAGAATGTATAAATGAACTGCTTACTGCGGTTTTAAGCCAATAATTTAGTTAACAATTTAGCTTTCTGTTGAAAATGTTACTGTCTCTACCAGTAGCAAAATAATTGGTGGTTAATTTAGAAATAAATATATAAGCTTGAATTTACCTCAAAATTGCAGCTCTCCCGGAAATAATCAGTCACAGAATAGTGATGATAAAGTTTATCATAAAACTTAATTAGTTAAACGAACTTTCCACATAATATTCGGATTTACATAAACAAATATACATTTTTAGACACTAAAATATTTTGTCCCCTTACATACACATTCACGTTACCGTGCGTTGATGTTGTACAGGGTGACCACGCATTATATTGGTGTGACCAGAAAGGTATCAATCATGTTGGCTTCATCCACAATTTCGCTTGCAATATCGCAACTCAGAATGTAATTGTTTTTTTCTCGCAAGAAAAATTGTACAGTAAATACATTTTTTTGGGTTTATTTTAAAGAAATAATTCAAAGAAGTCAATTTCTCAGCTGTCTTTCAGTTTCCAATTTCGCATTACATATTATTAATAAAAAAATGTGTTCATTTATTTCTAATAAAATCGAATCCTCAATTTCTGAAAGAACACCTGGATCCTCTCACCTGTCCACCATATAATCATCATTGTCATTCAGAGAAGAATTTGAATCAATGTCTAACCACCGGAGCGACCATGCGAAATAAATAAATTTGCCTCGATTGCTAGAGATTTCCAGAAGATCTTTTTTTTATTTTTCGCCAACATTAAAAAAATCATACCTTCGAATTTTAACATGGAGATATAAAAACTTATTATAGCGCTATATAGCCAATGCATTAACCTGTATTTTACCGTTTATCTCATATTTGTAGGATTTATAAAAAAAAATATTAAAAAATTGTTAAGTTTACAACCGTGCAAATTCTGCATATTTATTACTTTGAAACTCCGTGAGAGGTACTTATTCGAGTCAACATAGGATATTTTCGATTTCTTTATGTTGTCTGCGGTGTACTTGATAATGAAAGGTGCCTATCTATGGAAAATGGACTTAATTTTAATCGTAAACAGCTGATCAGAAATTCTGCGAGAAAAAATATTTCAAAAATTTATTTTTAACATTGTGCTAAAATAGTCTACGAAGTTCGGATTTGCGACATCTACATCCTCTTGTGGTCGATTGACAGCTTCCTAACTGGTGATCCTTCCATAATATGCCCAGAAAATAATGAAATAATCACATCAGTGATGGATGGTCCATCATCATTGGCAAAGCATTAATCTTTAACGTGTTTAGAGACAATTGAAACGTTACAGTTTAACCTCGAAATTTCGTTCCTTTAAAAAGAAGACAGGTTTGTAGGTGACATGTAATATACTGACATATAATGCATTGTGTACCTGATGACCGGCGAGTTGGATAACTGGCCCTTGAGGCAGGGGTACGGACACCACGATGGAAGCTGGCGGCTCGTCAGCCCTTCCCTGAGCAATGTTTGGGTATTTTTGGCTCATGTTCTGCAACAAGAGTAAAATAAGTATTAGCAAAATTAAAGATTGCCGGATTTGAACCGAGTGAAACGCGTTTGTATCCAGTGCACGCGGCGCAGGAATGGAGGTAACATAATACTATACCATAATAGTACTGCAGCTAGAGAATACTAAGAACAATGCGTCATGGACACTACTGCAGATTGTCAGGTGATACCAATGACAAAAATAATAAACATGTTCTAAAAAGATGAAAATAATATTATTGTTGCACTTGGTTTGCCGGACACTAAAATATATTACGTAAAAATATTTTTTCCTATTAGCGCCATCAGTTACTTTTAGCGGATATCTGTTCTGGAAATAGGTTCACCGTGATTGATTTAATAACGTTAACCTTTTTACGACAATGTCGTTAAAGAATTAGCAATACCAGTGGACGGGCATATTTTTTGCGATTTATAAATCTCATTTTAATTGAATATAGTCACTTAAAATATTCAAAGACGTAGATGTAATTAAAACAGTTCAAAGATAAAAAATCAAATCTATCAATCAAACATTTCGTTATCTAAACAATTATAATAACGTAATATAATATTCCCATAAAAAAACCTCAGTGACAGCTATTATAAGTCACGTGATCCGAGCCGCATCTTAACGAATAAGGAATGTGCGCAGAAGACAGATTTATTGCTCCGATATTGACATTTGGTTACAATTACTGAGTTCAAACATCGGCGCCATGATCCAACGTTGCTACGCACATGCTGTAGGTTCTCATAAAGCGCGTGAGAGTTTAAATTAGTTGCGCAATTTTAGGAATATTTACATGGATCGCGTGTTTGCTTATTATAAGAATTTATCATGTGTAGCTGATAAATTGACAGATATCGCAAAGAAGAATATATGGACATAGTATTTGTACGATTTTCGTCTCAATCGAGTATGAATTACCGGGATATTAAGGTACAAAATTCGGCTTAACGCTGTGTCGTGTATAGATGACGCTCGTCTTTTAGGCATGCGATCGGTTGGCATGTACACATGAAGCTCATCTCAAATAGGTTTAAGTTTCATTAGCTATTCTTTAATACTGTATAAATTAATTCCGCTATAACCACTGGAGCGCTGGGCTTCCACAAAGTGAATAGACAGCTTTCACACTTGAACACCAGGCGCCCGCATTTCAAAATTAATTAGAAAATGTATATTTGAACCTTCCCGAGGCTCAAAGTTTTGTGAGTTGCTAGCTAAAATAATGCTTTCACCGATAATAGATAGCAGTGAAACATTTGCAATGAAAGTAGAAACCAAGAAGAAATACGAAGTGTGGCTAATAAACAGTGAGATTGACGCTGGAAAACATTTTATTTTGATTTCATACTTATTTACTCATTATCACCATCCCTCCTCTATCCCTACAACGCTCTATACAAATCTTCCACTGTTCTTCTGTCAGCTCTTTCAGCACCCGTGCCGCTTTCTCTTTCACAGTTTCAACGACTCAAATCTTGTTTCTTTTAATGCAGAATTCACCTTAGGAAACAGATAGAGTCGCACGGCATAAGATCCGGCGAATAAGGCAGTATAAAGTATCAGTACAAACATTTTTGCGAGCTTCTTGTTGTTTAAATGTGAGAATTTTAGGCAGGGTTTTGGCACACACTTTTTGCATGTTAAAATTGCTATGTATAATTTGTCTTATGCATTTTTCGTCAATTCCTAGTTTCAGCAATCGCACAAATACTTAACCGATGGTCAGATCGAACCAGATTACCGATTTTTTCAATATTGTCATCCGTTTTTGAAGTGAAAGGGCGACTCGGCCATCTTGAAAACACTTAAGCAACCAAAAACGATTCCATGTCAACTGAGTATAAAGTCAACTCGACACTTCTTAGAAAAGTCATTAAAAGCTATGAAATTTTTTTTTTTAAATAACCCATAACCCTAACCTAACCTATTAAACAATCTTAATGACTTTTCTGAGGTGGTTCTGAGTTGGTTTCATTCTGAGTTGATAAACATTCATTGCCATATACTTCTTTCAATAAATTATAAGTTTCAGTAGCAGTTTTTCCAAGTTTAATGTGAAATTTCACAACAATTCCTTGCTCTATTTGCTACACTTGAAAAAAACAATTCTAATGCAAACAAAAGCTACAGCTACATGGATTTATTTACAGAAACGACGAGTACTTGTGTTTTTGTGGATTTACTGATGTTTTTTTTGAGAAGGCAAACTCTCTCTAAAACAGCTGTCGATTTACTGATGTTTGACGCATGTGTAATTCTTCTGTATCAGTGCAAGTCTCATTATTTAATATACATCTCATATACCAACAGTTCTATTTATTTTTTCATGGCGATCATGACATCGCCTTGGAAAATCCCGTGGATGTCATTATTTTAGGCGAATTCTATTGTGTATTATAAATCAACATATTTATTATTGAATTTTCTGCTTACTTGAAGTTATTTCAAAATCCTGTAATTAAAAATAAGATTCAAAAGTAAAGTTTAAGAAAATTTATGTTTTTGCAGCGGCGTCCATTTTATTTTTTATACTTAGATGTAATATTGTGTGCGGTTTTTAATATTAATTCAGTTAGAGTGATTCAAAACAAAGAAATAGATATAACTTTTATAATTCTAGGAAAAATTTTGGTCTGAATGATTACGATTCAAAAATGATTTGTCAAGTGAAAAACAAAAATTTTTGGCAATTTTATATTGTAGAATTTTAGTAATGTGTAATGTTAATGTATAAAAGTACAATTTTAAATGATTTCTGATAACAATCACACAAATTCCGCGTGTTTGGGAATTTAATGATTTTAATTTATTTTTTTAATAAAACCTACAAACCCTAGATAAATGACGAAATATAGGTAAATTCATTGGCTTTAAAGAACAGTTGACAGTTTATCTCTTTTCGTATCAATATTCGGAGGTGTGAATTTTTGAATGAGCGTTGGCAACTCCAAAACGAAACATACGAAAATCTTCAGCGCTCATTTTTTTGTAAATATCTTGGCATTCTGGGGGTTAAGGTAGTTAAAATGTGCTACATATTTATCTTATTAGTTAAGATTTTGTGTAACAATTAAGAGTAACCTTCAGTTGAGCTTAAGTTTGCCTGTGGTGAAATTTGAAAGTATGTACTACTAGATGACGTGACTAATGTATTGTACCTAGATTTGGACACAATTTATGTTCTCATCTACACCAATAAATAACGTGCAGAAATTATAAATGATAACTTACTTGGACGTGAGTGTTGGATGTCTGCGGGTGAATTGGTATCATCTCTAAGCTGGAAGATGCGCTCGACATACTGAAAGTACATTTATATTAATAAAATTATTGAAAATAAGATTAACAAATTCCCATGAAAACAGATTAATACAAATTTATTAAATGTATTGTAGCATAGAATTTAATGAGAAAAGTTAGGTACTTAAGAATAGAATACAACTTTCACAGAACGTGAAAATTAACTGAAAAAATTTGATTTGACAACCGTTTTTTTTTTTTTTTTTAATTTGAATAATTCATCAAATTTAAAAGTTAACAATCAAGTTGAATGAAAGTCCTATTCAAGCTCTGTTATTATCTGTGTTCTGTGAAACATCCGGCCCATAATTAAATAATAACATAACTTGAATAGAATGTGAATTTTAATTTTAAAATTTGATGAATTGTTCAAATTTCAGGGTTAATTTTCAAGTTTTGTGAAAGTTCTATGCAAATTCTAATATTATTTCAGTTGTGATACAACTTGCCTTGATGATAAAATAGAAGAACATAAATATAACTTTGATAGAATTTGAAAATTATCTTTGAAATTTGGTGAATAATTGTACAAATTTCAAAGTTAAAATTAAAGTTTTGCAAAAGTCCAGTTACTATTTCATCATGGGCTTGTTGTTTTGATTTAAAAAAATCTTGAAAAGAGCTTTCACAAATTTTTAACATTAGCTTTGAAATTTGATGAATTGTTCAAATTGTGTAAAACAACCAATCCTAACTTTATCTTTGTTGTAACTATGATTCACTTGAAACTCAACAGTAAGAACATGACTAAAGCCAAAAAAAAAATGGGTGCAGTTCACATGCAATAGAAGTGATACCTTCAGAAAACTGAAGTAGACAAGAGTGGGGAGGCTATGAAGCCCCGCACAAAGAGGAGACCGATTATTTTATCTCATTCTCTTGCAGGCTAAATCCTAAAGATTAATGTGTTTGTCTTTTTTAAGTGTCGCTTTTTCGTTTCGAGTTTCAAATCACAACGGTGCTAAAGAAGTTTTCATTTCAATAAAAATCTTGGGCAAAAGATTTGTTTCTGAGGTAAAATGTTATACTTATTCTCTTTGTTATTCGTCATTAAAATGCTAGGCTGTCATTGATATTGAGGTGATGGGAGATTTTTGAGGCGTTGAAAGTGGGACGTGGTGCAAAAAAGGTTGAATACTATGGTACTATGTCAAACTTTAATGCTGCCCTGAATTTGATATGATCCGTTCTCGCGCAGTTATATGATCTTATAATGGCCCTAAGTGAAAGAGAAGGTTGCGTAAAACAGAGAAAGGCATCGGCGGGACGGCATGCCCCTTTTCTGACCTTCCTCTGTTGCAACGATTTCTGTGTCAAAGTCAGGTCACATTAAAGTTTGGCGTGTGCTATACTAGACTAGAATGATGCTAAACCAAATTGACAGGAGATGAGTTCATCAGAAGTAATTATGGAGGGGTTTGTTTGAGTATACCTGTACAAGTTCTCCTCGGGGGCTTGTGCCAGCGAGGAGGCAATATTGGAACCGGATGCAGAGTAGTGCGCGGAATGAGCCTGCGAGGACTGAAGAGAAGACAGGTTCGGCTCCATCTGGATGTTCAGTCCTCCGCTGGACGAGGCCTTCGGAGGAGGTGGCGGCGGTGGGGCCAAGTCCATCTTCATCTGACAAATTTAAAGTTGTGTGTAACACATTTTTAACAGTTTTTTTTTTTTATATAACATAAAATTATATTCCATAAAACTACGTGTACATATGTATTTTGGTTATTTAACCCCTCAGGGAACAGCTCATATAGGTCTCAAGGAAATCGTTGTGTCTCCCTTACTATCATGATGAGAAATATGATCTAAAAGGTGTTAAAAATATAAAACATTTGCTTTACATTTTACAATTGAATCTAAAAGTTAACCACAGAAGAATTAAAATGTACACATCTTTATGTATTAAAATCTCGCATCACGTTGTTTGTTCGAGATAAACTCCGAAAATACTTAACCGATTTTGATGAAATTTGGCTTTCCGCATGTAATTTGGTCCAACTTAAAAGATAGGATAGTTTGACAGTCGATTATTGACCTCAATATTTATTATTGCGAATTAAATGTTTGTTATAGAATAATGCTTTGTAATTATTTATAAGTTCCATAAGTTTCTAACAGATGGCGATGTGAGTTAATTTATCGATACAACACTTGGTTATCTGGGTAACGACCCAGTAGATGGCGTTGTGTTTATGAGCCACAGCAACGCGTGGCCGAGTCAGCTAGTACGAGTATATGTTTCTGAAGGTAATTTGACAAAAATTTATGAAACTTTGTGAATTTTTTGTTAGAACAAAAAAGTGAGGTGAAAATAACGTTTATTAACATTTTTTGTCTGATAAAATATGTGTGTTTTTAGTTTTTTTCAATATCAGTAATTTTAGTTAGAAAAAAAAGGTGAGTTATTTTTAATTTTTTTTTATGTTTGCATTAAAAATTTTAACATTTCAAAAATTATTGTTTATTTCTAATAATAAAATTTGAAGGCAGCTTTTACTTGAAAACACCATACTGTGCCTTCTGACAGAATATGCTGAGGGGTTAAGTATTTAAAACGGATAAAAATTTGATTTCATATTCGAGAGATTTTTAGCTCGGACAAACCTAAGTAAGAACTACGCAAAATAACAAAATTTGAATGTTTCACTTATTATACGGCTGTTATTTGTTGGTATTATTGATTGCATGATCGCCAGTGAAATATGAAACATTCTCTTGAATTTTTGATATGGAAGATAATTTAAACAGTAGAGTTCGATGGATAACCAAAGAGATGTTTTGCTGTCGTAAGGACATGGATGGGACAAATGCGTTTTGAGATCAAATGGACTTAATTACCAATTAACCAAATTTCATCTGGGCACGTACGGTAAAATGTAGGAATTAATTAGTGTGTAACTATTTGTTGCACACCATTTTTTTATCGTTTGATTAGCTAACCCCTCAGGCCTAGACCATATTGTCAGCGGGTCAGAATTTCCTGCTGTGTAATAAAATCAATATTTCGAAGGTACAATCTTATAAGAATATACTGTAAAATTTTTGTAATGGTATTGATGATATGTTCTGCAGTACATTTAGCAGGTCAGCGCAGAAGCAGGTGAAAGGGCCGGGCAAAACTTCAAACTCATTTATTTCAAAACAGCTTTACGAAAAAAAAAAATTTTTTCAATATTTCGTAAGCATAATCCTTTAAAAATATATATTGAAAAATTTTTGCAAAGGTATTGACGATATTTAAAGTTCTACAGCCCATTTAGCAGGTCAGCGCAGAAACAGGTAAAAGGGCCGGGCGAAACTTCAAACTCATTTATTTAAAAACTACTTTTTTCTGCGTGGTGTGAGGCAAAAAAA
Source organism: Glyphotaelius pellucidus (assembly GCA_936435175.1). NCBI lineage: Eukaryota > Metazoa > Arthropoda > Insecta > Trichoptera > Limnephilidae > Glyphotaelius > Glyphotaelius pellucidus. The sequence continues at coordinate 41,157,740 of OW386542.1, read as the reverse complement.
AAAAACTACTCAGCCGATTCGTCTCAAATTTTACCATTTTATTCTGTACACCAGTACCTATCGTAGGAACTAGAACAAAGTTTTTACGTTGAATACTTCTATTTTTTTTCATTAAAAATATAATGAAAAAACAGTCTGTTTTCTGTATTTAAATTTCAACAACGCGCCATTTTGTCAATTTTTTTTATTTATTTTTTATTCTAGTTCCTGCGATAACTACACTCATACTGATCATAAATATTTTTTTGTTTTTGTTTACGGATAAGTGAAAGAGCCAAAACTGGTCACACCACCAAGGTCCGTATTTATGAGGAGGGTAACTTCAGCGCAGTTCCTTAACTACTTAGAATTTAATTTTTTTTTTTTAAAAAGAATATTTTTGTGTACTATTAAAGTCATTTAATATATCTATAAAGTTTAAATGGCATTGTTCACTGTTTTCATTTTAAAAAAAAATTCTAAAAACTCGTCGAAAATATGGGGGCTAGACCACCGGGTCCCGTTAATATATTTTTTATGCATAATTTAAAAAAAATATATTAGCATTCTGCATTCCTTCTCTATATAAACTATAAGTGTGCGAAATTTCATACTCCTCTGTCAGCTCAATTTTCGTAAAAAGGCGTACAAAAGTTTTTGCTTCACGTATTAATATACTGATAAATTATTAAAAATAACCATGAATTTTAAAATTTTTAAACTTAAAAAGTTTTAAAAATACTTACGTTTTTTCTAACTAAAATTACTAGTAACGAAAAATAATAAAAACACACAAATATTTTATTAGAAAAATATATTTTGAACATTACCGTCACTTCACTTTTTTGTCTTTTCGTGTGAAAAATTAATAAAAAAATTTTAAAGTCGTTAATAAAAAATTTGCAATAATTTTTTTTCAAATTGCAGTTGGAAACATTGGCTTCATAAAGGTGTACATTTTCATTCCTTTGTGGTTAACTTTTAGACTTGAATATATAAGGTGGCGTTTTATCTTTGGAATACCGTTTAGATCATATTTCTCACTATGATAGTAAGGGAGACGCAACAATTTCTACGAGACCTATTCGAATTGTTCTTAAAAGTGAACAAATTAAAACTGGGGTATTTGGCAGGTTATTGGGTGGTGTATTTATCTCTATTTTGATCTTTCCTCTGCCTCCATATTTTGTCGCCAAATGAAATAACAGTCACGTCGCCAACAGTCATGGCCACGAAAAAATACAAATTTGACACTAATGAAACTTAACTGTTACTATATGTTCAAGTCTCAAGTCTCAAACATAAAATACTTATTTTCTGTTTGTACCTTCTTAGGCCTGTCGTCTCTAGCGGGCTCTTGACTTCGTTCGACAACCGGCGCACGAGCTTCGCGTGACGCCGTGATAACGCCGGTAGAGCTTGACTGGAACAAAATATTTATTCTAATATTGTTTCAGCAACAATCAAATAATAATACATTCTACTGGATTTAAAGTATGGACGTTCTAGTCGCATCGAAATGAAGGGAGCGTGGGTAGACTACAAAACACTTTTTTTATCAATGTGAAGGATGAGTTTAACTTTAATCTGTCCAAAAAAGTCAGTGTATCCCCTTAAACAATCTATATTTAAGAGCCATCAACCAGCGGCGAAGAATTTAAATTTCGTCGAACGATGATCTTACGATCATACCCTTGCAACTGTACAGGGCGGTTCCGAAAGATTAATTATTCTCCATACCAGCATTTTAACATAATAAATCAATATCGATTTTATTTCATTAAAAATTTACTTTAATAAATACCTATATTCAAAAATGCTCAAACTAGCGATGATAAAACTATTAAAATTAAGTACTTTTTGTAATTATTTTTTGATCACAAGTATTTAGAATTTTTCAATAATGTCTAAGCAAAATAAGAATGCAATTTTTTTTTAAATATAATAGTTTGTAAGACCGTAAATAAATAAACAAACTGAAGTATTTTCATCATAAAACACGGGCGCTGATCTTATTTTAATGATTTTATTTGAACTTAAATTAAAATTCTGAAAAGTGGCTTTTCCAAATAATTTATTGATTTGTTTTACTGCATGATTATAATATTATGATTTAAAATGTATGTTGTAAATACAAAATTTTGTTTCAAAATTTAACTAATCTGCCAACGACCTACAGTAAAACCTTAATATACTAAAAATAAAAAAAATTCTCAAAATTTACTAGATAAAAGAACAGTCTTTCGAAATCAATTTATAATTTTTTTGTGGAAAGGAGTCAATTCGTCTAAAATTTGATTTAAAAATGACATATTTCCAGTTTTGTCTGGTTATTCCCTCAAGGCGTCAACTATTTGCTGACAAATTTGTTCTTAAATGTTTAAATTCTAAATGTCATCAGGTTATTCCCAGAATCTCGTTCAAAGACTCAACACATTCATCTACAAACAGAGCTTGAACTAAACCTCTTCCTGCCGTCTGTAAAAATTTTCACTCTCTCTCTCAGAGCTTCAAATTATTCAAAATGATCTTCTTCCTTTGTACAAATTAAAATTAAATATCATCATGTCATCTTATCCCCAATAATTTTAGAAGGGATTGGCATCCTTAAGTCATTCCAATCTCCTTGTCTGTACTGTCAATAATATGTTCATTGACATTATAGTGAAACCCTCTTAAAAGGTTGCGTGCCGTTGGCGCGCCGGTGCGCGCCCTATAGCCGAATAAAAAATAAAAAATAAAACTTTTTGATACGCGATTTTAAACCTTATGTATAAAGAAAATGTATGAAGAACAACGTCAGAATCGCTTGGGGCATTCTTGTTCTTGACGTAACAGATATAAGGAACACACCTAGCCACTCAAATAATTGTCTTTGGACATTTTTATGACTTTGGAAATGGGCATTTCTGCCGCGATTCGAGCTGTCAAACTTTGAGCGTCGCGTGTCATAAAAAGATCGATAAACCTATCAATTTGTCTAATAAACGCAAGTAAAGTTGTTTGTAAGCATAGTTTGTTGTTCAAGGAACGTATTTTGGTAAATATTATATACCAAAGCATAAAATTAACCCACAAAATTTACGTCAAAAGTCAAAACATCGCGAAATTTTCGAGTTTCATCCGTAAACACCGAGGCGTTCAACCGGTTAAGAAGTTTCGTGGCTTAAGAAGTTTGGTTTTTCGGTCCCTCGGCCCAAAATTTGCCCAATTTTTAACACATATAAGGTTTTCCTGCTTAAGAAGCTTGTTTTTTCCGGTCCCTTGGAAAACTTCTTAAGAGGGTTTCACTGTATTTCATCTAAATGGCCCAACTTTTCTCTTTTATTTACTGATGGCTCCAAATCTTCAGCTGAAATACTACCGAATGTTTTAGTAGTTGTCCAGCAGCTACTCTATTTGTTAGCGCTCCGCAAGGCGTAAATGGGTACTACTTTACGGATGACCCTCGTATAATGTTTTCAACCAATTTTCCCATGGGTAATCATGCATTTGTTGCACGATGTCCATGCAAATGATGACCATGGTAACCAAAGATTGGAAATATCAATTTACCGGGATATATGCCGATACAATTATGACATGAATGTACCACCCCAGCCAGAAGCACTCCTGACCCAGTACACCAACAAGGTTCAATACCAGTACAACAGGGGGCATTGATTTGTTAGGACTTGGAACACACGCTCTGAGGATGGAGAGGAGATTGTAGTTTACATGGCAACTTAATAAGATAACATTGGAATTTAGGATGTGCAGGAATAAAGGAATTGATCAATTATTATGTTTCTTTGTGTCTTCTTTTTTCTTGCCTCTTGTGTATTTTCTCGGTTCTTTTTGCTTTTTCTGGTTCTCCTTTATTCTTCTTGCTTTTTTTGGTTCTCCTTTATTCTTCTTGCTTCTTCTTGACTCTCCTACAGTTTGTTTGTACAGTCTCCTACAGTAGTTTCTTCCTACATCTTATTGCTTCATCCTGCCTTTTCTTGGGCTTTCTCTGCTCTTCTTCTTGTCTCTCTTTCCCTTTATTGCTACTTCCTTGCTCTTTTTGTCACATATTGCTTCTTTTTGGCTCTTCTTGACTTTCTTATCTTTTCTTGATTCTTCTTGCTTCTTCTGGTTTCCTTCTTGACTCTTGCTTCTTCTTGACTCTCCTAGACACTACCTGCATCTTCTCGCGTAATCTTGCTTCTCCTAGCAATTCCTTGCTTCTTCTTGTCACTTCTTGGCTCTTTTTGTCACTTCTTGGCTCTTCTTATCTCTTCTTGTCTCTTTTTGACTCTTTCTGCCTATTATTACTCTTATCGGCTCTCATCTTCTTGACTTTTTTAATCTTCTCCTGAATCTTCCCGCTTAATCCTGCCCTCTTTTTATCTCTTCTTGCTTCTTAATGACTATTTTTTTCCCTTTCTGGCACCTTCTTTGCTCTTTTGGCTTATTTTTGTCTCTTCTTGCTTCTCCTAGCTCCCTCCTACTTCTTGCCTCCTCTTCTTTCTTCTAGCTCCCTATCGCTTTTTCATGCCTCTTCCTGACTCTTCTAGCTTCTAATTTTATATTTCATTGCCTCTTCTATTTGTTTTATCTTCTTTTCTTTTACCTTTTCAAGCGTCTCTTCTTGCCTCTTCTTGATTCTTGTCGTCCCTTCCTGCCTGTTCTTGCTTAATTTCTTTTCTGCTTATTTTTGCCTATTTTGCTTCTTCATATCTCCTCATCCTTCTCCTTTTGCGTGGTTCTTGCTCTTTTTGCTTCTTCTTGAATATTTAAATTGCATATATTAGTGAATACATAAATCTGTGTAAGAATAAAGGACTATCCACCAAATTAAAAAAAATTATAACTGAAAAATAAAAACTGACTGAAAATAAACATGTGATCAATTATGATAAAAAATTAATAAAATAAAATTGAGAAGATCCTTTCTCAGACTTTTTTTCCCTTACATTTGGCCAGACATTTGGCCAGAGGAGCAGTTAGAAAAATAAATACATGGGGTTAAAGAAAGACGTCACCCGCAAAGGACAAGTAAATATTGTAATACATTGAATCTAGCAGCTTTATTTGTCAAACAAGTGTACACGTTTGATAGAACATAAAGTAAGCAAGGCTGGCAGTCAACCCTGAAGTTTAGTGATTTATGGAACTCTCTAGAGCAGCGGTTGTTAACCTTTTTGAGCCAGCGTACCCCTTGACTCTTACTACAAATTTGTTGTGCCCCGTACCCTCTACACGTGTAATGAAAGACATGTTACATTTGTAAATTTTTAATACTCCCATTATTACATGAATTTACCAATCGAGTTCCACAAATAACTTTTTAAATCACTAATAAATTTAAAAAGGTTGAGCTGAGTTTTAAAAACATTTGTGCACAATAGGGGTTTAAAACCGCTGCTCTAGAGGAGGAAGACTTAATTTGGATATTTGAAATGGATCAATGGAAGTTTAGTGATTTATGGAACTCTCTAGAGCAGCGGTTGTTAACCTTTTTGAGCCAGCGTACCCCTTGACTCTTACTACAAATTTGTTGTGCCCCGTACCCTCTACACGTGTAATGAAAGACATGTTACATTTGTAAATTTTTAATACTCCCATTATTACATGAATTTACCAATCGAGTTCCACAAATAACTTTTTAAATCACTAATAAATTTAAAAAGGTTGAGCTGAGTTTTAAAAACATTTGTGCACAATAGGGGTTTAAAACCGCTGCTCTAGAGGAGGAAGACTTAATTTGGATATTTGAAATGGATCAATGGAAGTTTAGTGATTTATGGAACTCTCTAGAGCAGCGGTTGTTAACCTTTTTGAGCCAGCGTACCCCTTGACTCTTACTACAAATTTGTTGTGCCCCGTACCCTCTACACGTGTAATGAAAGACATGTTACATTTGTAAATTTTTAATACTCCCATTATTACATGAATTTACCAATCGAGTTCCACAAATAACTTTTTAAATCACTAATAAATTTAAAAAGGTTGAGCTGAGTTTTAAAAACATTTGTGCACAATAGGGGTTTAAAACCGCTGCTCTAGAGGAGGAAGACTTAATTTGGATATTTGAAATGGATCAATGGAAAGTGGAGTGTCAGGAAAATATGGATGTCACATTGGTTAATTTAAGAAAAATTGGGGATCCCCAAAGAATACATGGTACAATCAAGTGAAACAAACACTCGAGTCGGGTCATGTCAAGAGACAGGACAACAAAGACTGTTCGATGCATGATTATGAAGGAGTGTGTGCCAAGAAAGAGTTATGTAGTGGTTCATCTGCTCTTTTTACACCTGTAGGAAAATGTTGTGATGTTACACTTCCTCCACAGGAATATGCAAGAATCCTGTATTCATATTGTGTTCTCGGGTCGTAAATAACTTGTCACGCACAATCAGCGATGTGCGTCGCCTCCAATCATTGTTGAATTCTCAAAACTACAAAACTATTATGCTTTACCGATCAGCTATCATCATATATCATGCTTTACAGATGCTGTAGCCAACATTTCTATATTGTGTCATTCTTTGTTGACTGTTCTGTTCCTAGCTTCGATCTAAAGCATGCACATTGTTATAAAATGTCCGACACAAGTGACGTCATGATTAAAGTATTAAGTAGACTGGCATCGCCCACAAGTTTACAAAATGTCAGCAACTTGTGCCTGTGTACAAATCTCCAGGCAGAAGTATGACAATAGTCACCAGATACTTGAATTGTCGAGAATCAGTTACTAGCAAGGCCTTAGAGTTGGTTTACCTTCTGAGGGCGCGTGGAGGGAATGGGTGCAGTGTAGCTGCTGGTGCTAGCAGCAGCCGCAGCGGCGCTGACTGCTTTCCTCTTTTTGGTCTGCTTGGCAGCATCTGGCCCGAGGCCAAACACGCTATCGCTCTGCGTTATCACCGTCTCCGTGAAGTTCGAGTTGGTGAACTTCATGGCGCCTATCTGCTCCAGCAGGGCCGTTGTGATGATTGTTGTACTGAATAAACAAAAATTTGTATTACAAAAACAGCATCGATCATTGGGATGTTTCAAACTCCATCACATTTGATGACCATCAAATCGATACAATCAGCGCTATTATGAATTTTTGATATTTGAGCCACCAAACATCCCAAAAGTTTGAAGTTCTTCGATCTTAACAAGCGCTTGCGCATTTTAAAATAAAATGCTTTATAAAGTATAGAGCAAGACAAAAAAAGCCCAAAATTGGTCCCCAAGGAAAATGCACTGTCTCACAAATTGATTCCTCGTGCCTGGCGACTTTAGCTAAGAGGGAAGAAGTTTTCGTAGAATCAGTATGTCATTGCGATCGTTGAGCATTTTGTGAAATTTGACAAAACTTAATTGATAATGGTTCATTGTTGTCCAGAATTTCTAAATTTTTTTGCTTATTAATTTATTTATCCAAATAAAGTTTATTTATGTGCGATTTTTTGATGCCTGTCTCACGTGGATATACCTGTATCGAGACAGACGTAGCGGTACATAAATATGTATAAACATAATTTCAATAAAATCAAAAAGAAAGGTACTTGGAATAGTGGGTAAATCCCAAGAGTGTGATCTTACAAATGTAGGAAGAGATGGAGTAAAGTAGTACTTGACAAGATCCTATTATTTTATTTTTTTAAGTGCAATTAATTTTGCAGATGTTTAAAATAGTGTAACGTCTACTTGCATTCCATTTCTTTATTTTGTGTTTGAATTGGTCATTGATTCTGTTTGTCTAGTCGTAGCTGGTAGTGTATTGTACAATTTGCACGGTATGTATTTAAAATGTCTTTGTCCAAAGGTTTTTTCGTCCCTTTGGTTTTCATTGCTACGTAATCAAATAACTTTAGTTCTTCCTCTCAAATGGACTAAAGCAGATTCGGCAAACTCATTTTTAAGCAAAACATGTTTTAGGTTAAAATATTTGCTTGTAGCATCTATATTTTTAACTCCAAATATGCTAGGAAATAGTTGGTTAAAATGTTCAGGGTTGGTGCTGTTACATATTCAAAGTAAAATTACCCAGTTGTGGTGGTGGAGAGAGGAAGTTCGTTGATAATCACGACAGGGTCCTGGTGCAGTTTGTTGACGGGAGCTGCGGGTGCTGGGCCTTTCGGCGTGGTGTGTGGACTAACTGTAAACAATATTAAAATATATGCTTTAGTTTGATGCAAGCTTCTATTGTATGAGAGAAGAAAACTCCAAGCAAATTTTCATTTATGTTGTCCCTGTACTTTGATACTAAGTGAGATTCAAACCCATAGTCTGTAGTCAACTGTCGGTAAAGTCAACTGTCTCCCATTTTTCGTGGCTGGTGTTTTGGCTCGTATACACTTGCGAGCCCAAACTGTTATAGAAAGCCATTATAGGATGATGTGAGCAGTGCAGTTTGCGACTATAAGAAAGGTGTTTTGCGTGAAAAATTATTGATGCATTAGTTGCTGTTACAATTAACCAGTCAGTTCTATTTGTTCGGTTTTCGGAACAAATCAGGTAGGTCTCATAAAAATCGTTGTACCTTCCCTTACTATCGTGGTTAGAAATATGATCTTAACAGTGTTAGAAAGAGAAAACACAACACTTTATATTCAAATTTAAAAGTTAACCGCAAAATAATCAAAACAACACAACAAACATCTTTATGAATAAAAAGTTTCAGATTGCAATAATAATAAAAAAAATAATGAAAATTTGGGAATTTTCATTTATTATTTTTACATGAACTTGACAACTTGACAATAACTAAATTAATAAATTTTTCTTTTAAAATATGTATGTGTTTTTATTTTTTTTCCTTATCAATAATTTTAGTTAGAAAAAACGTAAGGTGAGCCATTTATAAAACTTTTTTTTTGCAGAAAGGAGAAAACACAGGTACCAACAATCATTTCACAGGCATGGTCAGCCTTTTAATTTTTTGTGAATGCCGCTGAACAGGAGTCCCGATTGCCTAGTGTGTATGAGACTATGACATCTCCAATTGGACATGAAGTAGGTTGAAGGGAGTGGGGAAGGAGATGAGTAAGAGCAAGGTTGTGAAGCTTTCACCAGGGCGATACTGAGAATATGTACCACTCTGCAACAGTCCTAAAGCAGGTCAACAGTAAAAAAATAACTTTCAACTAACCAATTGTTTATAATAATAAATTATATTTAATTTTCATTGTATTAAGTGTACAGAAAAGCAAAGAATGTTTGACATACGATGGCAGTTCCTCAATGGTCGTTGGATATGTACATTATATAGGTCAAACTATATTTTATTACCGCGCTTTTTCCTATTAAAATGCTACAAAATAAAGGTCCTGGAAGTTAGTCAGTTGCGTGCAAAATGCAAACTTTTTATATTTCCAAAATTATATGTTTATTTTGAATTATAAAATTTGAAGCGTATTTCATCACCATTTAAAAATAGTTTTCGGATACATTCAGAAATATTCCTATTTAATGGTATAATGACCCTCTGACAAAATATTGTCGAGGCTTGAAGGGTTAATAAAAATGTCACTAGGCGCTCAAGATGAATTACAAGAAAAAAGAATTATCTTGTAGTAAGTGAAGGGCTGCAGTGCGATTCTATATCAAGGACTAGTAAAGAATGTAGAGAGATGCTGACCTGCAGGTGTGGTGATGGTGACGGGAACTCCCTCACCACCGGGAGCCGGTGATGCATTGGGGCCAGTGCCGGGTCCAGGGCCGGGACTGGGGCTGGGTCCGGATCCAGCGCCGGACCCAGGAACAGGACTGGGCCCAGATGACCCGGAACCCGATCCCTTGCGCAGGTTGTCTCCCGGAGAGGGGGACTTCTTGCGCGCCGCTTTCTCACTTTTGCCTACGAAACATACATTAATACCACAGCAACCTACATTGTCCAATCCACAATGCAAACAATAATTGAAAAGTTCATGTTCCTATATATATATAAATGATGTTAATAACCTTGGCTGGTGGAGGGTTTTGGTTGGATAGCCTTGCCGGCGTGGGGGGACTGTTTGGAATAAGCCGCACTAGAAGAGGAGGGAGTCTCCGAGCCTGATGCTGAAATGTCACACAATAATTATCTTATTGTAACGGTACTACGACGTAAGGAATTACGACATTCACACACGGGATTTACACATAAACACTGAAATTGGTTCTATGGTAAGTACCTCGGCTTGTTGAAGGAGTGGAATGAGGAATAGCTTTGCTTCCGTGGGGTGACGGTTTGGAATAAGTCGCACTAGTGGAGGGCGTTTCCGAACTGGATGCTGAAATATTACACAATAATTGTATTGCAAATATACCGTTTCGGGACATGGTGGTGGGGAAGTGTTAGTAAACCGTCCGAGTAAAATAGCCTAGATTACCTGACTGTGATTTGGCAGTCACGAGTCTTGCGTTGGCAGAGCTCGCTCGGGCCACCTCCCCGGATGCACTCTGAGTCGACGCTTTCCGGCCAGGGGTCTGCAAGCACACAATACAATCAGTAAACTAGTAATAAGCAAAGCCGAACGGTATTCAAACATTAACGTACAACTGATGTACCGTATATCAGTACATATGTATGGTAGGAATAGGACAAGGTGATGAAAGTGAACGACCAAAGAAAGTTAGAGAAGAAACAAAGTGGAATACAATACACAGATTTTAGTACATACCTAGTACTACTTAGTAAAAGGGTTATTATTTAGACCTTCTCCCGACCCCTGTGAGGATGTGATGTGATTAGTGATGGGAGTGACTGTCTACTAGTTCTTACACACACAATACAGGCACACAAATGACAACAAGAATGAAAGCTAACCTGACACCGATTAAAGCAAATGACCTCGCCACATGGTTTTACATACCGAAGCCTTGGCGGATCCTTTGGAGGTAGTGGCCTGTGGCGATACGGTAGCGACAGCCGCCTCGGGGGCGGAGGGCCCCGCCGCTCCTGCCGGGGACGTGTCTAAATCTTTTTCAGGGCTAGAGTCACTCGAGGGACTGTCTTGCGAGACGGGTTTATAGGGCGGAATGGTCTTCACATTCCCGCCCTTCTTCTGGAATATGAAAATATCTTATAAAGCCGATGCTTCGTGCACTTGCAACCTTCCCAACACAAGTCAATACAACCCGGTACACCGGTCAATACAACACACACGCCAAGCATACCACTCTACCCACCACTGCACGCTGAAACAAATACTAAGGCTTTTTAAGTAAAGATTATTCATTACAAATCCAATAGGTAAAGGTAAGAATGCCCAACTAATTACAAATCACTAATTTAATCATAACAATCATCGGACAGGGGTTGTGGAAGAATGAACTGGCGGCAATCCTTCAAATTCATTCGGGTCAAATACTACAGGTCCTGGACTCCTCACTTGCTCACTATTCACTACTCACAACTCACCAGCTTGCCGTAGTGGTGGCGGCAATACCCACAGTACTTGACGTTGTCCAGGTAGTTGCCCGCCTCCTCGCACAGCAGACCTAGGCTCTGCGCGCACGTCACGTGGAACTGCTGCTTGCACCCTGCAAACAAACAAACAAACATCACAAATCATGTTCACAAACGTTAAACACCTGAAGAAGCAATTTCCAACAAAAACCCTAATAAACCAAGAATCTCACAAGCTAGGGCTTTTCATGCATCCCTTGAGAATAATCTGTGTGTAATTATCTACTTTATTATCTTCCGAAAACAGTAAGAAATGCTCCTGTGAGTAACTTATCAAAATCTTACGTAAGCCATTTTACTGATGAGTGTAAAGCTAGCCTAAGAGCTTCCTAACAAAACAAAAATTTTAACAGTTCAAAATCAACATTCAGCTCGACCACAGCTTCTTGATAAAATTAGGATGAGATTTATTAACTCTAAGAAATGTATCTAAATGCACCTTTTGTACTTAACCGGTGGCTTGCCGATATATGCGCCGGCGCGCGCCATATAGCCGAATATAATTTTTAAAAAAAACTTTTTGATATGCGATTTTAAACCTTATGTATAAAGAAAATGTATGAAGGACAAGGTCAGAATCGCTTGGGGAATTCTTGTTCTTGACTTAACAGATATAAGAAACACACCTAGCCACTCAAATAATTATTTTTGAATATTGAATTTCTGTGACTTCGCAAATGTCATTTCTCCCGTGATTTGAGCTGTCAAACTTTGAGCATCGCGGATCATGAAAAGATCGATAAACCTATCAATTTGTCAAATAAACGCAAGTAATGTTGTTATTAGGCGTGGTTTATTGTTCAAGGAACGTGTTTCGGTAAATATTATATACGATAGCATAAAATAAACCCACAAAATATTACGTCAAAGTCAAAACATCGTTAAATTTACCCGTTTGCTCCAAGGCATTCAAGGGGTTAATATTTATTTTAACAATTATACATTTTTGGAATTTGAATTAGTATCCAAACGTCAAGGAAATACAGATAAAGGAATATAGAGTGATAAATACCAGTTTTGTTGCACTGCATGCAAGCACCGGCGTTGGCGCGGTTGACTTTACCCATCTCATGGCAAATGTAGCATGTCTGAAAATAATATAGAAAACACATAAAATCCCTGTACAAATGAATTTTTAAATGGGGTATTTCCACATTTTTTTTTTAATATTGAAAAAAATTAAGCAAAAAATTACGATGATAACGGAATTTTTATTTTATTTTTATGAAGACGACTTAACTTTCTATAACGTTTTAAAATACGCGTTTTTAAAATGCCCCCAAAACGCAGTTTTTGCCCCCGTTCACTCTGTGACGTCACAGGCGCCTCTCATCATGCGATCGCCGCCCGTAGGTGACTGTAGTGAGTCCGTAAGTTGTACTTGGTGTTATTTATTGACTTCCAGTGTGCTCAAATTATATCTTTATATTTATCCTATACTTTCCCACTTGCAAAAATAAATACTACAAGAAAAACCCAAAATAAGATGTTTAAACGACCCTTTCCAAGGCAACAAAAAATGTCGACCGTGTACAAATGTTGGGCGTGCGTTTAATATGTTTGACACCAGCGCCGAAGGGTTCAATGAAGCTAGGTCCTCGGAGCATCTTCTATTGAAATACCGGTAAAACAAGGACACCATTCCCTTCTGAAACCTGCGCGCTAAACATTGCAATCCGTTTGTTAGAGAGGGAAATCTATCGAACGGACCGCCCGTTTATGCTTTCTGAATTTTCAAGTATTTTGGGACTCTAGACCAAAGGTGGCTACCAAATTCAACAGGTGGACTTGTGATTTGTACAGGGTCAGCAGTTGTGTACTATCTGCAGCATATATTGGCCCTATAGTACAGTAAGAAGAAGAAGGTGCCTTTTTTTTCAGATTTAAATTTTAAACTACAAAAAAAACCTTTCGTTATTGACTATTTAAATTCATAATTTTAACGAGGAAACACCTTTGTCTACAGTCGTAAGATGGATATCTACACAATAATGACAGACTCCGTGGTCGAGGGGTAAGGCTCTCGACTAGTAATATGTATATATGTATTTATATAATACACAATATAAATTTTATAATAAACGTTTAAAAAATATATTTTTTTATTTATTTTAAACCAAAACAAACATTTCTGACTTACGAATGATCTGACAATATGTGAAAATATCCTACTACCACCACACAGGAAACAGGATAATGTTGCTTGTGTCGTGATGGAGAACCCAAATGCGATGCCAAATCAGCCACTGACCGGTCTTTGAATAAGTTGTTTTGCATTTCACATTTACAATTTATTCGTTTAAAATAATATGTACTATATTTGCGGCACATTCCAGAGTGGACGATACTTTCAGTATCGCCCTGGTGTAAGACCACCTTTCCGAATTGAAACGTTGTTTCAAAGGCTTTAGCCATGGTTAATGACCAGACCTGAATAGTCATGTACTTCACCACCTTCCTCTACCGCATCTTCTTTCCTCCCTACTACCTTCAATCTCACAAAATATCCCAAATGGGATGCCATAGTCTCACTGGCTCCAGATGTTTGGGAGCAGTTGGGACTTTTGTGCGGTATTCACTTAAAATATGGAAATTTACTTGTAGAATGGCCAAAGTTTTAAACGTCATTTTATGACAGGGAAGTTATGTGACGAACTGACACTTGCTGTTTGGTTCCAATTTAATTTTAGAGGGGCCGGAATTAACTCTATTTTGTCAAAATATTGAAACCAGTATATAACGTTTTTTACGAGTTTGTGTAAACAAAATGTTTTCATTACCATATCGTCTTAGAATCCCAAAATTTAGGGCTTAGAAAATTACTGTTTCTCAGTGAAGCGTCTATTTTACGCAAGTTGTCGGATTACGCCGTTAAAAATACTACTGTCGTCATTACAACTAGACAATATTATATAAAACTGTAGAAACAAAACACAATCATCTTAAATATGAAATAAAACCTTACATTACCCCGAACAAGTCGAGAATGTTTAGATTTTTTATAGTAACACGGTGACAAACCTCGGAACGGCGACTCTTGTGACGTCATGATTCGTACAAGTAGTCATGGGCCGTTTACGTTTCGTTCCGTTTACGCGCATTTTGAAATCAGTAATTATGAATGAAAATATTAAAATTAAACATTTTTAATGCGATAATCATGATCAGAAAAATAATCTTTAAATCTTCCACATGTTTTTAGCGGTATACCTGGTTTGTGAAAATACCCCATTCTTTCATTTTAAATTTTATTATGTTTAAGCAGTTAAGTTAAAAATGCTATGTATTCTGCTGTTTTGTAATCTTACTTTAAATAAAATATTTGATTAAATGCAATTTCTTTTGCAAATTCATTCTTTAACAAAATACAATTTCAGTTTCTTAATTTTTTATTGTTTTTTTTTTTTATTGTACTAGGTCTAAAATCTATTTCAATATAAAAATCTCATTTATAAATTTAATGTTGTTTATTTGTGTTGTTTTTTAAAGAGGGCAATTAGTCGGCCTCAGTGGTCCCGACATAAGACTCTCGACTCACAATCCGAAGGTCTCGGCTCGACTCGACTCACGCGGGTTCGAACCCGGCGTGCGCAAATAAATTTTATTGGATTAATTTGTGGTATTTCACAATTAATTAATTAAAAATAATATATATATATATATATAGTACATTTGCGGTACGTTACTCTCAGTATCGCCCTGGTGTAAGACCACCATTCAGAATTGAAACGTTGCTTGAAATGGCTTTAGCCGTGTTTGGTGACCAGATCTCAATAGCCAGGTATTTCCCCACCTACCTCTTCTCCATCTCCTTCCCCTCCCCATTGCCTTCAGCCTCACAACATATCCCAATTGGGGATGCCGTAGTCTCACTGGCTCCATACGGGAGCAGTTGACATTCCCGGGTTACGAATAACCCAACAATGTTTGAAAATCTCCTACTACCATCATACAAAGCGGAAAATGTTGCTCGTGTAGAGATGGAGGACTCAGCCAGCCGAGGAATCAAACACGCGACGCCCAGGTGGGATCCAAACGCGATACCCACTCAACCACTGACCGGTCAATATGACCTCACTGACATTAACTCCACACAGGAGGCTCCACTCCAGACTAGAGGAGGCTGCCAAATTCAACCGTGGGGCCCTTGTGATTAGTACAGGGTTAGCAGTTGTGTACTAAAGTATCTGATGGCCCTGTACAGTACGTCCAGTTTCTGAGAGGTTAACTTAACTCTGGCTTCGATGGGGCCCCCGTACCTGAGCTGGTCACTTATAGTTACACCAAGCACATCAATGGAGGGCCAGTTCGAAAGATTGCTTCCGTTGAAGGAAACTTTCCTAAAAGATAGAATTAAATTGATGAAATGTCAACTGATAGTTTTTATCAGGCCATTTTACATGCCTCCGAAGCTGCAATGTTCTTCCCATTTTCTTATTAGGGTCAGGGACACTTTGGGAAGGGGAATCCAAGCTAACAACAGGTTTATATTCATAAATAATAATTACTCTGTTAAATCTCTCAGCAGGGATCAGCTGGAGGATGATGGGTTCCATGGAGGTTACGTTTCCGAAGCGTACTTCGGGAATGTAGAGCGCGCACACCACGTGCGCCCAGCCACCGCTGTCGGAGCGCTTCAGCGCGCCCGTTCGTGAGGGACATAGCTCGCATCTCTGAAAAATTTAATCATTCAATGAGATAAGGAAGGAATAACATTTTAAAAAATAAAGTCAAACAATCCTGGAATACGAAACAACCTGAAACTTAGATCAATCTTCAATCTCCAGGCTGCAGCCTTCGTGGAACCGCACTCGTATCAGTCACTTTCATCAATAAAAGCTGTGTACGTTGCTATGATAGAAGACTTAGCTTGCAGAGGATCGAACCTGCGATGCCTGAATGCGAATCAGAAGCTTAGAACTACTATGCCACAAACCAGACAAAGGACCTTGAATATATCTTTAGGAATGTTGTTTCTCTTGATATCACTATAGTAGGGTTGTATTCTTCAAAGTGATGAGGTGTGTACTCATCTGAGAGCTGCAACTAACTAACTAACCATCACGGCGTTTCTCCGCAGGGGTAGGCAGAGGACGAACCGCCAAACAACTCAGTCTTGGCACACACTCTTTGCTTCACTCACATTCATACATCGTCTCATACATACTCTTCTATTATTCTGACTTTTGACATGGCCCAACTAAGTATCTGGTTCACTTGATCGCGCCATGTCTTCCTCGGGCGTCCCCGATTTCTTCTACCATTCACATTTGCATCATATATTCTTCTTACACTACTTCTTCGTTCATTCGCTCTACATGACCAAACCATCTGAGGGTCCCTTTCTTAATCTTACTCATTATGCTTACATCAGCCTTACATTCTTTGCGGATCTCAACATTTCTCACATGATCATACACGGTTTTACCACACATACGCCTCGGGGATCTCATTTCAACAGCATTCATTTTACTTTCATCCTTCCTCTCCCGGTTCCATGCCTCACTGCCATACATCAGGATAGGTACCAGGACTCCATTGTAGACTGCTAGCTTCGCTAGAGAGAGCTGCAACAATTACCAAAAAACATTATGTGTACTCATAGTGGGCTCGCAACAAAGTGAAACTTGGCATGCTCTACGCCGGCTTTCCTTATCGATTACAGTGGTGTGGACATCGCGCACACACTAGAGCTTGATTACTGTATCTCCAATGGCTACAGATACAGCTCGCAGACAAGTAAGTGGCTCAAGGAACCGTCAGATTGGGACAATATTAAGTTTATGTCTGGGGTTAATGCCAGAAATACCTTTCAGTTTTGGTAACTTGATTCAAAAAGTTCTCTCTAAATAATCCTTATTTTAATGCTATGAAAATCTAGGTGCTAATAATGAATTTGTGGCCTATCTAATGCAGAAATCAAAGTATTGTTTACGCCAACATTGATACACAATCTTCATTCCTGAGCGATTCACAAATTTGATTTTGGAACTTCTAGTACTGAGCCCCATAATACACAAATAGTAAATGACCTCCATGGCCGAGTGGTTTAATATTTGGGTCTGCACCCAACTAAAGGTCAGGGGTACCTACTAAACCTAATTTTAGGGTAGTAGATAATCTCCACATCGCCCTGATGAGCGAAATTTTGGAAATGAAACATTTGCAATGTGATAGATTTAGCTGTGTCAGAACCTTCCACTGCCTCATTTTCTTCGACATAACAATATTCTGGGGAGTGGTGAGTCGTGACACTTCTGCAGAATCACAGAAAAAAAAATATATATTAAAACAAAAAGGTATTTACCACTTTCGCTTGCCTGTCGGGGCTCTCACACTTTCTACAAAACCAGGGTCCGGTCGGGACAGTAACTATGCCATAACAGGCTGAAATGAGAAAATGAAATCCAGTAACACAAAAAAATAAACATTGAGCAAATTTATATACAGATGGCGGGTTGTTTCCAAATTCAACAGATTAAAAAAAATCCTGGGTTGATCCATCATTTTACATGATTAAGTACTTTTAAACAGAGAGTAGAAAAAGCAATAGAGATGGATCCTGTTGGCATAGACCGTAGATACATAAATTGTCTCAAATTGCCTCGCGACACAGAAATGGAGATGATTAATCTGAAATGTGGTCAACAAAATTTTTACATCTATGGACTAAGATGACGGTTTGTTGATCAAATTACATCATTGGAGGTCCGTGATCAGGTCAATCACAAACACGATCGCCCCAGGATGAACTATTTACTTGATTAACCATTTTACGTAAAAGATTACGAAAAAAGGGTTTAAAAATGGTTTGAACCATATAGTTTAAATTTTCAGTGAACAGTATAAGAAGAACAATGAATTTCAATCATAGACATCCAAATTGATAAGACTTGCCTAAGATAAAATCTGGGTGTCATTTCAATGAGCTGGAAGCAAAGCATGAGACAATATTTTAGGAACCAGGAGGGTGTTGAATGGAGAGTTTTGAATAAACTACAACATCAGTCATAAGTTGACCCCCGAAGAGCGCACATTGAAATAACCAGACCCTACGCAGAAAAGTAAAGTTCGCTAAAGTGAGGCAACAACTTGCAGTTCATTGTGGGACTTTTCTGTGCAGGATGATTTTTAACCGAACTGCCTGGCAAAGCCAGGCTAAAAGTGAGTGAGGTGGATAAATCATAATACATTTGTAAAAGTGTCTAATTAATAGTGTAACAAAATATTAAATTTTAGAAATAATCCCAAACTTTTGTTTACCCGTTTTGGGATTTGTAGTTAAGTTTTTTTACGCAGCAAACAATTTGTGCGCCATTGTAAAAGGACTTAATTCGGAGACTAAACAGTGATTATTACAATGCGAGTTACCTATATGAATATACTGTCAGATTTATTTACTAACAAATCACGGTAAGGAGACGGCCACGTCGCCTTCCCACACCACGTAACTTGGGTTGTTCCCCTTGGCTGTTCTAACAAATTGAATGTATCTGAGGTTTGGGGTTTTCCTCTCTATTCTCTATCTTTTATTGCGCAAAAGATGAACAATTAATCTGTAGAACGTGGAATAGGCGAAATAAACTGCGAGAAAGTTACCTTGATGAGTTCTGGTCAAATATCGATAAAAAAACAAAGCGATTCTTTTCTGTTTACCAGATAATATATCTTATAATTCATGTATTATTACATTCTAATAATATCGTTAGAAGTTTTTCCAGGATAGCTAACTAACTAAAAAAAAGGATTAAAAAATCTCCCATTTTGGAAATACTATATTGTCAAAAAATATATTCATACAAATATAAACTGATTTTATTATTTCTACACAAACCTGAATACATACCCAACAAGAAAAAACACACAGAAATATTGACCTTTATAAACATAGATATTTCACCATTAACAGCTGCCGAAAGTCACCCGCAAATTTCATAGAAAATTCTTTTAAAATCATTCAGAGTGGCTACAATAATCAAATAAAACATAGATACCAGATTGATATTGGGGCAAACGATCTGACCTTATCCTTTAAATAATTTATTTATGCATAAGGATTAAAATCACATTTAAAAAAAAAGCAAAGATATTTTTTAGCTGCCAAAAGTCACCCGCAAATTTTATAGAAAATTCTTTTTAAATCATTCAGAGTAGCTACAATAATCAAATAGAACGTAGGTCCCAGATTGATATTGGCGCAAGCGATTCTGACCTTGTCCTTCATACAATTTCTTTATACGTAAGGGTTAAAACCGCATTTAAAAAAAAAGCAAAGATTTTTTTTTTTTTTATATGGAAAAAGAACTAGTTGAAGATAATATTAATGATTCTAAATATTTGAAATATGAGATTGACAAATATGACGGTTTGACAGAAGGTGGCAATAGCGAAATTGGAAAACGAGCACGTCCCGGTTAGACGAGAGGTCTGGGTTCGAGTCCCAGTTGCGACCATTGTTTTTTTCTGTTTTTCTGTGACTTGTTTTCTTTCATATTTTCATTTAGATTATAAGTGTTATCTTCTTCTTCAATGATATATTTTTTTGTGCCCGCTGGCAGGCGAACCACAGATGATAGGTTTATGATCATGGTAATGGGCATTAAAAGATACAGACTTGGGCGCATGTGTGTGAAAGAGAAACGTAGAAGAGTAATCAGTGTCAAGGGAATGCATTAAAGGGAAATATTATTTCAACGCAATTGTGCATGAAAATGATGCACTGGGATTAATTGGGTAGAGGGTGACACATAATTTTTTTTTAAATGGTACATCAATCGCAATCAGTTTCATATTAACAGCAAAATTAAGATTTTAATTCATAAATCAGAAAAGAAACGCTTTAGGACGCTGGAGGAAGGATTAAAAACAAAATCACAATGTTACATGTGTACAAATTATTATCAGCAAAAGAGCGCACTCTCAGCTATCGGATATTTCTACCAGTAAAAGAGCGCACTCTCAGCTATCGGATATTTCTATCAGTAAAAGAGCACACTCTCAGCTATCGGATATTTCTACCAGTAAAAGAGCGCACTCTCAGCTATCGGATATTTCTATCAGTAAAAGAGCACACTCTCAGCTATCGGATATTTCTACCAGTAAAAGAGCGCACTCTCAGCTATTGGATATTTCTATCAGTAAAAGTGCGCCTTCTCAGCTATCGAATATTTCTATCAATAAAAGAGCGCACTCTCAGCTACCGCATATTTCTATCAGTAAAAGAGTGCACTCTCAGCTATCGGATATTTCCAACAGTAAAAGAGTGCACTCTAAGCTATCAGATATTTCTATCAGTTCTTAAAAGAGCACACTCTCATCTATCGGATATTTCTATCAGTATGGTGAAGGTAGACTGAACAAAACACTAATAAATCTTTTTTTTTCATTAAAAATTTTAATTACCCATTTAGTAGAGAAATAATCCAATTGGGGAGGTAGTCTATTTACTAATACATATTTAAAAATAATAAAGTTATAACATACTGCTTATAATAGTAGGCATGGTTACAAAATAAATTACAGTATTTAATGTTTCCATCATTTGTGTTAGTAGTGCTTGCTTTGGTCAGTCTTTGTCTTGTGTTATTGTTTTGCAAATAAATCACCAATACAAGTGAAAAAAAATTATTAAAACTTTAGTCAGTGACTTCAGTTGTAAAGAAATATAATATTCTGTTAACATTTGGGATACAATACAGGCGTAAGGAGAGGATAAATTCGGGGAACAGTAAGGCTCATCGCACACAGATATATTTACAAGCTATGTGACGGCAATGAACCACAAGTCGCCAATTGATATGCCAGTTTCACGGCGCTACCCGAATTAAACTGCACTTGCACATTCAAGTAACTCTAGCGATGAAGATGATGTTCTTCTTTATTTTCATTGTTAAAATAAAAAACGTTTTAATAGAAGATTTTAGGTTCGCTTATCCTTTCAAAATAATTTTCGGACACCATTCTGTCAAACTAGTGCAGTAGATGTGGCAAGCACTATCAATAGTATGCGACATTAAACCCTTAGCGCATTCGTACATGGAGCTACTTTCAAGCGATTCGAGTTTCATGCGCATAGCATACACGCCGCTCGTGAGTACCCGCCATACTATTTTGCTGGTGTTCGCGATGCTACGCGCATTGGGTATAAAATTGCGCTTAGTTGTTGCGTTGTGTATGAACCCTAGTAAAATAGTATGGTGGAAATTCACAAGTGATGCACGCAAAACTCGAGTCCCTTGTGAACCTCTCCTTATATTACATATTCATGGGCCTATGAGGTATACATAGGTAAATAAGAACATAGCATAATAATCATTTAATAATAAATGAAATAGCAAAAGAGAAAGAAACAGACATTTGGCAGTAAGAAATTAAAAGTAAAGGGGTAGAGTGTAATCACCTTGATGAACAGCCACAGTGCAGCTGGCGCCGTCGCAGTAGACGAGCGGATTGTCGGGCCAACCCCGCTCGTCTGAACAGACGCAACATCCGCCGACCATCTCCTTCATTTTATTAGATCTCCCATGACATACCAGGCTTGCAAACAAAACACCAAAACACTTGTTAGTTTCATCACAACCTCCAAATTAATACTTCATTTTACTATTGTATACTTTCAGATGATTTCCAAATGCAATACAAAAGCTTCAGTGTGTGGCCACATGTGCAATTCTCTCTCACACCTCTGCACAGGGTCAGTGTGTGCGAACTCAGTGCATATTGCGCAGGACAAATAAATCAAAAGGTAATACCGAAGTGTTATATGCAAACATAAGTGTATAGACAAAAGTGCAATATGGCGAAAACTTCCGACTATAAATCCAAGTATGACAAAGGCCGAATGCGCAATACTGCCATTACTCCGATTGATTCAATGAAAATATGATTTTATCCAAATAGCAATAAAAACACCAGCGACAAAGCGGGCGGCAATATGCCTACGAGCCACCTGATCTATCTGTGGCAAGAGAGAAGAGCCTAGCACGGCAGCACTGCACGACACTGATAAGTAATAACACAGATTTACAATGGAACGATGAAAGAGAAATGACGAATGAGATTGATCCGCTAAAAGCATTTGGTAGACGAAGAATATGTAGAAGCAAGAAGTCATTGAAAGTCGAAAATGAAACTACCGTATGTCATTTTTAGCTCAAAATGGATGAAGATGAACGGGGTGACTTGATAAAAAGTTGTGTATCACAAGTATTTACCGATAAACGAGTCAACGACCATCCAAATATCAATAAATCAAATTCTTTAGCATCTCTCGCTCATAGTCATTTAGTTTACAATCGGCAAAACTCTCACCTTTCGTCGCAAATAAAAACAAATTATCAATGAAGAATCAACTGTAATTTACGAGGAAGATCAAATAGAACCGAAATATAAAAGATGGGGGTTTGTTTTTAATCTAAATTCGGCCAAAATGCGTTTAGAATGAACAATAAAAAAAATTCACTTCACAACGAAAATTTTCACACTGCTAGACGCACAAGACGCCTGTTTATTCCCAAACCATAGAAATATAATTCTGTAATTCTTTTGGTTAGTGTTGGAACGTTTGTCCGGCCTTTTTGAGTTTTCGGGGCTTGTTGTATTTTTTCTACCACTGAAGTATTTACGGTCCTAATGTATAAGTATAAATTATTATAATAAATAAGGAGTATTTGCGAATGGTTTGTTATCTGGAGAAAAATTTTGCCAATCATTCGCAATAAACCGATCTCAGATTCTTTAATTTGATTCATAATCTTAGTCCTAAAAAAAAGAACCCACGAACTATCAATAAAAATACGATTTTGATTATATTTATTAGATAAGAGATTGACAACAACTAAAGGCCAACTAGAATACATGCCTGGGCCCGTGACCGCCAAGTCAGTGCCGCTGCTAAGTAATTTTCAAGATTTTCTGTTTATTTAATATGCCCAGGCGTAGCCGTGCCTACCTTAGGAGGGAGGAGAGGGAAAAAAATTGTAAGGGTATTAACATATTTATGTTCACGTTCAAATGTAGATACCTACGTATCTATCATGTCTCACATCAGTAAAAATGGTTTTTTGAAACAATCAAAATTCTGTCTATTTATCTTATAATATTAACAAGTATCTGAGTCCAGAATGTTAGTTCCAGGGTAGATTGTTTACCCCAAGCATGTCAAACCAAACACTCAAAGAGAGCGGGCCAAATAATCAGGATCATGGTGGACATAGTATAAAAACACGGTGTATGGCTGGTGCGATTGCCTCGCAACGGTGCAGTTGCCTCACGGGTCAGAAAGGAGCGTGGTGTCATATATGCTCATTTGATGGACTATGTTCTCCAATGAATTGCTTGCCCCAAAACCAACAGCAAAGTAATTTTCACAATGGTTCTTATAGCTGGTTATCTTGCGATGTTTGTGTGGAGACTTGCGCTCGCTAGGCGCTCGAATAGTTAGGAGTAGACCATAGGCACTTGTGTATAATTTACATTTTTCATAGCGATACACGGGGATAACGCGAGGTTGTTGAAACCAAATAATGAAGGTACTATTTGTTAACGGTGATAATAATCATCAATTTATGAGCACGCGTTAAGCGCGGTACGGCTTACATGAGCGTGGAGTAGTTACTTCGAACTGGCGAAGGCTGGCACTAGCTGGCGAGTGGCCGGTTGCAAGCATCGTGCAGATCCAACCTCAATGGTCGAATCCCAGCTCCGGCATTGGCGGAAGCAGAACAAAGTCATCAAAATCGTTAATGGCGTTATGGAATACGTGAGTTTATTTAAGCCTCCACTACCCGAATTTCTACCGATTTCTTTCATATCTCCCTTGAACATTTGAAGTTTGCTCTTAAAAAAATATATGTTATTTTTGAAGATAATATCTATACAACCCCCACGCCCAAACGCAAATTATGAAATTCCCTCGATAGAAGAAAATCGCAAAGTATGCTCCGAAAAATTTTATTTTCAAACCTGTCTCTATTATTTAACAAGTTATATGTATGAAAAAATTCACAGTGTTTCTTTGGACGTTGTTTTAGACAAAGACAAACACGTACATCTATAATCTATAGGATTTAGCCTGCGAGAGAATGAGATAGAATAATCGGTCTCATCTTTGGGCGGTACTTTGTAAATAATCGGTCTCCTCTTTGCGCGTAGTAGCCTTGTGGCCTACCCACTCTTGCCTACTTTAGTTTTCTGAAGGTTTCACTTTTACCGCATATGAATGCACACATGTATTTTTTTCATTTTCATTTCGGGAACAAGCCCGTAATTCAGTGATATCTTTCAACCGGTTCGGTGGTTGGAGCGAACCGGTGGTTAAAATAATTTATTTATTTGACGAATGACGAATGCGAATCAATAACATTATTTTGACAAAAGTTAACTCTTAAAAATGTTGTAAAAATATCCTCTTTAAAAAACTAGTGATAATGGTACGGACAGACATGCTCATTAGTAGCATGCTACTTGATTCGCGGGTGGAAGGGGAAATGAGCATGCTCATTTATGAGCATGTGCGTCAGTACCATTAGGCCGTTAGTAACGCACCGCTCCTTTACATGGTGATTGCTTTCATAAAGGTTCTGTTAAACGAGCAACTTTTAACGGCAATTCTTGCAGGCAAGATATTGCCGTCAAGATTGACTATTAATTCTTGTCGACGAGTTGTTGCCATGTTCTACCGGTGAGTTTACTCAGTTTTCGATACTACGACAATATTGTCGGGCCAATTCCATTTCTTTCTTGCTCTGCAACATAAAAAAATATGTGCTTCTCTGTCCGCCATCCATCGGCTACCAAAACTGTCATAATTTCGAAGCCGATTTGATATTAAAAAATGTTATCGCGATTTTGCCTCCAAGTTTACACAAGTTTGGCGAAGTTTTCGCAGTTTTGTGCGTTTTACGTGATTTGAATTTGTCTTGTACGTTACGGCTATCATGACGAGACACGGCAATATTGACGACTTGACGGGCAAGACAATATTTACAACAATTGGTAATTTGTCTTGCTCGTTAACCAGCACATTAACATATTTCCCACGAGGAGGCGGGAAGATAAGATAAGGCGACAACGAGATAAGGCTTGAAGTGCTGAAGGTGAAGTACATTCGACAAGTTTTGGTTTTAATTTTGTCTGTTGTCATTGACAGTTACACTAACTTAAAGTGTTAATACGGTTTTATTTTACAATAATATTATGCTGCAAAGTGAAGCAAATGCCACGAGCTAGACTAAACTAAACTCATATATGGCTGATAAAAGTTACTGTAAAGTCGTGAGTTGTATAACATGGTAATCTTTGTTGTTGTGGCTAAGTGATGTTTATTTTATTTTTATTTGTCCATGTGTAATGTTGTTTTAAGGCTTGCGATCGCGTTTCGTTGTATATATACTTATTATATAGATACGCATGTTCGTAATAAATAATAAATAATAAATAATAAATAATAAATAATAAATAATAAATAATAAATAATAAATAATAAATAATAAATAATAAATAATAAATAATAAATAATAAATAATAAATAATAAATAATAAATAACAAATAATAAATAATAAATAATAAATAATAAATAATAAATAATAAATAATAAATAATAAATAATAAATAATAAATAACAAATAATAAATAATAAATAATAAATAATAAATAATAAATAATACATAATAAATAATTAAAAATAAATTAAAAATAATAAATTATAAATTTTTATCCTGCTGCGGATTTTTCTCTTTAGCTCTAGGTACTTCTAACCAGATTCGTATTCGAACAGATACGTTTGTCCCGGGCTGCGAACCCCACGCAGAAGCTGTTCCGCGCTGCACGCTGCGCAGATACACAGTTTATCGATTAACCCCTACTCCCGCCGCCTGCATGTGTCCAGTACAATGTATAGGAGACCGTAGGGGTGTGTGGCGCTCTGTTCACCCCTTGCACGAGCCTCCGCGAGGGGGACAGGGAGCCGCGCAGGCGCTCTCAACGCCGATCGATCAATTTTCCCTACTTGTTCTAATGTTTACATTTTTCAGATGGGAGTTCATAAAAGTGTCGAGCGAAAAGTGCCTTTGGCGGAGGTGGGAATCATGTTTTAAATAACAACGAAATTCAGAATGTGCTGTACGTCTAATTCCCAAATGGTACGTACATAAACATAATATTTTCAATATCTTGCATTTTTAGCAATACTTTTAGCAAACTTTAATACAAAAATGCCGTTTAAATCATGCGGTGTAAAAATATATTTTAGACAGGCAGGTATTAGGTACCTACCCACCTATTTTACTGTCATTTTTTTATTTTATTTTGCCAATATTACATATTACACGATGTTCGATGGGAGCCACATTAAAGCGATTGTATTTTTTAATATTTTGGAAGGCTCAATTTATATCAAATTAGTAAATAAGTAGGTACTTTAATTTGCATTACTACTCATTATTGTGATTCATTTTTGAGAGAGAGTATTGCGACACGTGCTGATTCTGTCATACGCGTTACGCCCTTTTTGATCATTTAATATTTTACATTTATTTATAATAATTATTATTTATAACCCCTCCACACAATAATATTATCAAATGCAAATGGATGTTTTTTTTTTAAATTTTCAATGATGATAAATCATATTATCTTCATAATTTTATTATATGCTTAATTACCTGCCTTACTTGATGTAACCTAATCTGTGCTGGGTGACAGGAATGTATAATAAATAAATACAAATTATAACAATTCATTTTTAATTCATTTGGGAGGCGGGTATTGGTACCGTCAAAATTTAATGGATAACCAACACCTCTGCCATGGAACAGTTCACGGTGGCCGGGTTCACGGGGTGTGGTTTGTCCGGATCTTGGCGGCGGATGCGTTTGACCACCAACTACGAGACAGACTGGATCGGGAGAAATTAGTTGAGGGAGATCTTTCGACCTCTCCGGCAGGGCTCGGTACATCATCTTGCACCGAAGTGGGAGGGATAGATTTATTCACTCCTGGACACACTGACTGATTCCAACCCTCAAAGCTTACTCTCCTTCCTTTCCTAAAAAGTCCCTTCGCACAGAATCCCCAAAGACGACGTAGGCCCTGAGGCAAATTATTTTTCTCAGAGCCTCCTATATAATATAATGTAAGAAAAAAATCCTAAAATTTAAAAAATACTAAAATTTCTAACTTTTTGTTTCGCTTATATTATTCTATAATCTGTAATTTAATTTGATGTTTATTTTTACAATATACCTTATTTTTTCTTTAATTAATTTTGGTTATTGACTGTTGGCGTGTGGACACTTTTTTCCTCTTTAATTTTCTTAGTATTTGTTGTAAGTACTTATGAGTATTGAGTTCATTCGTTATGTTTCCATCTTAATCTTTTTATTGTTTGCTATAAATAGTGTTAATATGGATAAATTGAATTGCATACCCTTTTCATGTAACTGAGAATTAAACCATTATCATTTTTACGTAAATTTTAATGCACTGATTAAGATTTATTTTTCTTTAAAGACCTAAGGGCATAAATAAATAAACAAATAAAATAAAATTAATATTTAAAAGTCTCATAACTTTTAAATGGTGGTTTTATTCATAATTTTTTTTATGATTTTTATGTTTCAATTATATTATGCTTTACCTCCGTATGCGAAAACATCAGATTCTATAAAAGATTTGTATGAAAACATGAAATTCTATAAAATATTATATTACTTTTCGAATCAAATAATTATAAATAAGTGTACCCTTTTACGTGCGACTGGCTAAGGCTCCGGTGATTTGTGCATACTTTACGTAGAGTTCACAAAATATGCGGTAGTAACTTTCAACCTAATTATCCAACTGTCGAGTTTTTCAGCCACCTCTTGCCGGAGATCCAACAGTCCTTAAAAAGCCTCTTGACTCTTTGCAAAACAAATAATCTTTCTGACATATTACACATCTGAACTAAAATCTTTGGAGAACACTCGACCGGTGGAACTGTGTCTGTTTTAATGGTATTTCGAAGAAATACACCAGTCAGAGGAGAAGAAGCAGTTTGTCTTGGAATATCTGGCCAACTTTTGCGTCCTTTTCTCCTACAGCTTTTTCCACTACTTGCCCATCGCGATTAGAACTTAATCTTAATATATAAAAATGAATGTTTCTTTGTTTGTACCTTATGCGGAACCTAAACCATTCATCCGATTGCGATGAAACTTTGGTGATATGATGAACGCATACCGGCAAAGGTTTCTACATACAGTGGTGATAGCTGTAGCGTTATAAAATAATTTTCTACACCATTCATCCGATTGCGATGAAACTTAGTGAGTTGTTATGCGCACAACCGCGAATGTTTCTATATATAATTGTGAACTCTGGCGTTATAAAATTTGAATAAAATTTTTACAATAAGTGGCGAGCGAGTTATTTGAAAAATGTATGTATTCTATATAGTTTAGCGGCAGGGCGGGAAGGAGGGAGGGAGAGGGGGGGTAATTCGGGAGGGGAAGGGGACGCGGGAAGAGGGAAGCTGTGACTGAGGGATGGGAAAAGAGGGAGGGTCAGAGGGAGGGATTGCAAAGGAAACATTGTAACGGTAGGGGAAAGCAGGGCTAAATTTGGAAAATCCATGCTTCTCACACTTATGAAGCACGGATTTGTATGTGGCCGGCTCAAGGGTCAGAAATCTTTTGATTTAGAGATTTCGGCATATTGCTCGCCGTACATTCCCAATGGGAATATATGGCGAGCGATATGCTGAAATAGGCCAAGCCATATATTTTATAGCTGTGTGTGGCACCGGTGTTATTCGTGTACGCACTAGACGGAAAAACAAAAAAATATTGTTTTTCCAAAAGGACTTCAATGAACAAATTAAAACACAAATACTTTCTTTGAGTGGCATTGCAACGCATGCCGGGTACTGTTATAATACAATACAATACAAATTCCTAGAATTTTTTAGAATGCCTATAAATTAGCTCCTATTTCGGTGATGATTGCGAAATCTAAAAATGTTTGCATCACAGAAAAATTTAACTGTGTGCTAATTGGTTGTTGGCTGGCTGTTGTTTTACTATGCGAAGTTTGCACAAGGGTGCTAGAACAGCAAATTAATATTTAGGTATTCCGTTCTTCATTGCGTTTAATAATGTTTTACCGACTGGTTGTGTTTGAGGTGAATCATTTTCATATTTTGTAATTATTTTTTGCTAACCAGTTTCATGAGATACTATGGCGAGACCGAATAGCGTAAGTTTTTGAGAAAATTTCCTTAAATTTCCAATCTTTGTATTAGGTAGGTATTATGTAGGTTTTAGTTGTGAAGAGAAAAAGCCAATCTCTCGGCAAGGGAACCGGAAAATGTAGGGGTTTTTCGCCGCTCTTATCGCGTCGTTATCGTGCTCTTCGTCCCGTGACGGTTTTGTATGCCCTAGCGGCTAGCCTAAGGACCATCACCGTGCAAGGATTTATTAGATGCGCTGCAAAATACTTTTGTTTCAAATAACAACGGTGGGAAACAATAGTTTCAAGTTTACCTTGATGGAAAAATATGATGTTTGACTTATTTTTGAAGTAAAACTTCTTTACGCACGCTTGACTTGGGGAGTAAGGTGGTGAACGCTTGACGAAAGCGTTACGAAAAGTGTCGGGCGAGGCGAACGGAAGTTGAGAGGGAGATATAAGTTAATAAGTGAAGAGAGAAAGAGAGAGAGTTACGTTTCGTATATTACTGTAGGGGCAAGAGAGAGAGAGGTGACATTTTGAGAGCACACATTTTCTTTCTGTCTTTCTCTCACAGCCATTCCGTTTCGTATATCTAAGACACAGTGCAGGCCTATTGTCTGTATCACACTGTAGGAGCAAGAGAGAGCAGTGCGCGCGCAGTTTTACCTCAGTCGTGTGGTCTAAACCGCACTCATTTTTTTATTGCGTAAAGGTTATTTCAAAACTCCATAGCTCATTGCTTATCATAGTGACCCGACAGTTGATCCGCCGAGTTGATCGTCGTCCTTATTTGCGGAGACGATTTACGAATAGTTTCCATTTACCCATTTACGTGAGACTGGCTCAGGCTCTGGTGACTTATGCATACTTTGGGTAGATTCATAAAATACGCAGTAGTAACTTTCAAGTAACTAAGTATCCAACTACTGTCTTTTTTATCCAACTGAGTTTTGTAGCCACCTCTTGTCAATATCCAACAATCCTTAAAAAGCCTCTGAGCCCGTGAGCACTTAGGCCGTAGGTCCATTGTGCTATCTCGCATTTTAAGTCAATCCTTTAACAATAACCCAGTCTCTTAAATA
The DNA here is from genome assembly GCA_936435175.1 of Glyphotaelius pellucidus. Classification (NCBI taxonomy): domain Eukaryota; kingdom Metazoa; phylum Arthropoda; class Insecta; order Trichoptera; family Limnephilidae; genus Glyphotaelius; species Glyphotaelius pellucidus. The sequence continues at coordinate 41,127,058 of OW386542.1, read as the reverse complement.
AAGTTCACCAGGGTTGTCATTGAATATGTAGCTATGTGTTCTGGTTCTACAGTGTGTCTCCTGGGGGCAGAGCATTGTCACCATAGGTGAATTGGAGCCTCTTCATCCTCTTCACATTTTCTGCATCTACTGGTGTTTTCTACTCCCAATAGCTGCATGTGTCTCCTGAGATGGCAGTGCCCCGTTAGTAGTCCTACAATTTCCCTTAGCGAGTTTCTGTCCATATCGAGTAGTTTCCTGGTCCATCTAGGGTCTGGCCCATTTATGAGTGTACTTTGGATTGCTTCATTCCGGTGCCTTCTCCCATTCCTTAAAGTGCTGGGATTTACCACTCCTACCCTCGGATCCCCTTTCGCCCCTTTCCTTGCTAGTTTGTCAACCCGCTCGTTGCCCTCAATACCCTTATATCCTGCACCTTATCAGGTTTATTTTATAGATGGTAGCGAGTTTTGTAAGAATAGTCCGACATTCCATCACCAGTCTGATGAAGCATCGATTATTTTCCAGGCTCTTTAGGACTGCCTGACTATCAGAACATATTATGCTTATGTTCTTATTCCTGTACCCAATACATATATTCTCCTGTGCGGAGGCCTGGGAGGTTTCCATCTCAGCTCGAAACACTGTGCAGTGTGTTCTTAGAGGTATACTGAGTTCCCTCTTGGATCCCTGCAGGCTAGAGGTCGGCAGTTTGTCAAGTGAGAAGAGCCAATTTGTCAAAGAAACTGGATAACAAATAAATCAGATAGCCATATTTTTGTACTTATGCGCTGGTGTACACAGTATATAGAGAACAAGATGCGTTTGATGCAATGAAAATATGTTTAATACTTTTGTTATTTGGCGGTACATCCTCTCTGCACATCCCTTCGAGGTCACTTAGTTGTATTGTGTGCAATAAACCGACTGCACATTGTATATAAGAACGTCGTGGGGCCAATTGTCGGCGGATCAACTGTCATGGAACCGTTGACCATTGCTCATTCAGTTTATTGTTAGTTTATTTCTTTTCTTTATTGCAATATGTTAAGCTTCCACTAATTACTAATACAATGAAATATTATTTGTCTTTTTTCTTTAGGTTGAATGCGTTGACTTGTGATAAATTGCGGTTACACTGACGTTATAATTGCCTAAATATTATTTCCTTTGCGTCACAGGTGAACAACTTCGTCAAAAATGCATTCGAGTCATACCTACGAGTACATACATCAATATCTCGAATAAATCCAGCTATTTGCTTAATTCATTATTTTGTGCTAAAAATTATGTGATTGCTTTATTATTGTGTTATTATGTCTTCCTTTTTTTCTTCTCTGTCTCTGTATCATATACTTACTGTTGGTGCCTAGCATTCCTCCTTGCACCTTTTCCTCAAATTATGATTCCTACCCACAAATTACTTTTTTTTCCTTATGCCGACTAGATATAGTCATGTCATAGTATTTAGTTGAAAATTACAAACCGTCCTGTCAACACATGTGTTGAATACGGAGCCTTTGTTTGACTGTGTCGAAATATAAGTGTCCATCGTGAGCTTGCGAGTTCAATGGTGAATGTGAGAACCAGCGGAATAAGACAAGCGAAGGAAGAAAAACAGGGTAAGTCGGTATTCCTGATTATCCTCGATTTCTTCCGCCTTGCGAGTATCTTTTTTTTGTCCCCAGCACTTACTATGTTGTATATTTTATTTTGATTTGATTGACAGACTATAAGAAGGAAGAGTCTTCGTAGATGACGCAAGGGAGATCGGGGAAAATTGTACCACGGGTCAGTAGTACCAAAGCGAATAACTCGCTTAATTATTTTACGGTTTTTCAGACTCCCCTCCAGACTATCCAAGCCAATGAACCATTTAGTTATTATAGGACCGATGTAGGACGTTTGGGACTTTATTATATAATTTATAAAGATAATATTGTAATTTCGGTCCCAGATTTGTACATTATATGCTTTTTGATACTTTGCTGTGTTGCTCTTTGGGACTATGAGATCCTTTCTGATGTGACTTCTTGCAATATATTTGTGGTCAATTTTTTTGAGATTTTCTAGGTTTTTATGATAATTACCATTTTTTTTAACATTATTTACATTAGCTCCACACAGGAGGCCCTGAGGAAAATAATTTCCCTCAAGGCCTATGTCATCTAAGGGGATGCTGTGTGGAGGGTATTTTTTAAGGAAAGGAAGAAGACGAAGTTCTGGGATGAGGAGTGGGTAGGAATCTGGGTCAGTGAGTCCAACGGACGTATGAATCCATCCCTTCAACTGCGGTGCAAGACGATGGATCGAGGAATTCTGGCTGGAGAGGTGAAAAAACCTCGTCAACCAGTCTCTCTCGATCCGGCCCGCCACGCAGCAGGTGGGCAGATACATCGGCCGCCAAGACCTTGACAAACCTCACCCCATGAACCCGGGCACGCGTGCTAAGTCACCTAATTTAGAATATCAAATTCTTTGAAGAGCTCACCGCCAGAGAACCAGAATAAAACTTCTGTAATTCAGGTACTATATAATTGTTTTTTTGGTTGTTCTAGGAGTGCGCGCGCCAGTTGGAATGGGAGCTGTCGCTTAATAGCAGCGAGCTGATCTCGCACGGCTGGTACCGCGGCTCCATGGAGCGCGCCGAGGCCGAGGGGGCGCTGGGCCGCGAGGGGGCCTTCCTCGTGCGCGACTCCGCCTCGCAGCCGGGTCACTACGTGCTCAGCTGCCGGCACGCGGGGCAGTTCCTGCACTTCGTCATCAACAGGGTGCGCCCTTTACTATCCATCCCTATTTCATTGTTATACCCAGGGCAGTCTTAAGCCGAGAGCTCTTAAGTTTCGAGCCTCCCTCATTTTTGAAAGCCAAAACACATAGGAATACAACAAAAACACTGTTCCTCGTGAGCCGCGTGACCTTATGGTAAAAACGGAACTGATTATATCTATATTATGTGGTATATTGATATATATACGGTGATTATATTATGATATGTGAGCTTGGGGCATATAAATACCCCAAAACTCTCTGATCGTAATACTCAAAAATATGATTGTGAATTTACCTTGCGCGGACAACATATTACGAAAAATAGCAATCTGACAAAATCTCAAAGGAAAAAACAGAAACACTAACCTTAATTGTTAATCTCTGCAACGTGGGAGGCCTCCCAGTAATTTCAATCCACTTAATTAAAATTCCGTACAATTTTTGTGATTTTGAAATATGCACAAGTCAGTTGTTAACTTTACGCAACTAAAGGAGAAAGCACAATGAATTGCAAGACATTAAAAACACAAGATTATGTGACAGTTATAACACTGGTCACAATAACACTTTCAAATAAAAACATTTCAAACTGCATTATTTCTTCAAACGGACAAGAGCGTAAGCGCCATCTCTGATTCATTTGGCCGAGCAAGATGATTTAGCAGTTTTTTTGAACAATACATTTCAGTGTCTCTTGTAATCCAAAGGGACTGCCAAAATCACCACTTTTGCAATATAAATTATTTTTTCGAACAAACATAAACAACAACAAAAACATATTACAATGCCTAACCATTGATCTGAAAATCAGCCACAAAGATGTTGGTTTTTGTCATACGCAGGAGTTGACCAACCTTTCATAAAGCTGAATAATCTTAGCTAAGGATGGATTCTTTCGCAGAAATTCAAATGTAACATTGTCATCTAACAAAAACTCTACTGAAGTTCGACCCCAAGTCTTACATTACTCTCGTAAAAATTATGATTTTTACACTAATGCTACTTTTGGCAGATTTTTTTTATTGATTCCTACAAAGACCATAGTTTTTTTTACTAAAAATTCATCAGTCCTACTGGAAATCAAATTTTCAGGCCGTTCGGTGCCATAGAGCCCGAGAAAAAGCCTATCGAAGTTTAGCCCCAAGTCCACCACACCCGTAAAAATTATGATTTTTTCACAAATGCTACTTTGGGCAGATTTTTTGACTGATTCCTTTAAGGGGGGGGGGGGGGGTAAGGTTTTAAAGGCGAAAAAAAGGCATATTTTCATGATATTTTTTTTGGAGATATGAATAATGTTGGCTTATTTCTTTTAAATAACCTTATAGTATGACATCTGAAGTATCTTTGAAATTTTTTTTAATTAAAAATATTCATAAATAAGTCCGTGAGAGCGAATCTCCGGAGGCGCTTCGAAAAAAAGGTGTTTCGCGGTGAACATCATAACTCGTTAACAAATCATTCGAAAGAAAAAAATTGAAATGGGCACATAAAGTGACATGTTTTTCCAATTAGTGACGAAGCGATTTTTTTTTTGCAGCATGTTGAAGTCAAAAATGCGATTTTTGCTAAAATTTTCGGTGAATTTGTTATTATAAAATGGAAAAAAATTATAAAAATTAAAAAATACTCTCCGTCACTACCTGTTGATTTATGTGTAAAAATAGTGTGCAAAATTTCAAAATGATCGATCAAGTAGATTTTGAGTAATAATGTTCACGGACAAAAAAACATTATTTGCCAGAAAATCAATTTAAAGTTTTGTTATACTCGAAATATACTTGAATAGAGCAAGAGGGCCGGTAGCTTGAAATGCTGTATCTTCGTTAGTTTTGCTCCGATTTATCTGAAATTTTGGCACAATACTCTCGACATATTGTACATTTAGAAAAAAAATAATTTGAAAAATGAGTTTTAAAACCTTACCCCCCCCCCCCCTCCCCCTTAAATACCAAAGTTAGTAGGAGTTCATAATCTCAGGTGGTTCGGTGCCATAGGGCTTGAGAAAATTACTTTTGCAGTTCGACCCCAAGTCTTACAAAACACCCGTAAAATGGTTGAATTTGACAGTTGAAAGGTCCCCGTTCCATGCTGAATCTGTCTGGTTCAACAATTCAGCCGTTTTCCAGCAAATCACCATTCTGCCTTATATCCCACTCTTAACAATCGCTTCATCGTTTCCAGGTGGTGATTCAGCCCGACACCGTATACGAAAGATTCCAGTACCAATTTGAAGATGAAGCCTACGATACCGTGGCAGACCTCGTTACTTCGTATGTGGGTTCTGGAAAACCAATATCCATGGCATCCGGAGCTCGGATCCAAATACCTTCCAACAGAAAGGTGCCCCTACTATGCTGCACTTTCAACCACGGTAAAAACCCAGAACTCGGAAACAACCAGCACAGAAAACAGTTCAGTTCTCTGGAAAGGAATAGAGATACAAAGAATTTCCCAAGACCCATGCGTCGCAGCGATTCAAGTTCCACCACCGAGGCTGGCCCACCGCATAACTTCTACCAGTCCGAACAATCGCACCTGGACCCAGGGAGGCGACCGATATCTCTTTCGCCCGATGGACCTGCACATGTCAAGCATGACGGAGCCGATAGCGATGAAGATAACGAGAACTGTAATAGGAAGAAGATCGGGAAGAGTCGAGAGGGATGGGAGGCTTGGGAAGGAGTGCGCGACAGTCCACCTGCCAAGCCAGCTCGAGTGCAGGCTCCGGGCTATCAGGCCTCCGGGTCCGACTCCGGCAATGGTTCAGGCGACTCGCATAGCTCCAGCGCCGGGGACGCCCCACCCCCAACCAGGAACCTCCCAAAGCCGTACAAGCGCAACGTCGACCTCCAACATGCTCAAGAAGTTCTCATGAAAACCAAAGAAATCATCGAATATAAACAGACGTCGTTGTTCGACGTGGACAAGTTTCAGACAGTTCTATTCTCTTCGTTCAATAACAAGCCTTTAGAATCGGATACTTTGCAGACCATCAAATCACTGCTCAGGGCGTCGGGCCCGCGGATATTGGCCAATCATTTGACGACAATTGATTTGAAACTTCTATTCGGAGAACACAATGGTCCAGAAAACAGCACGAATCCCTTGGACACGGTGACTGGTCTAGAATTGTGTCTGTTGCCGCATGGTCTACGCATGAGATCAGACTTGATAGAAAGGTATTGTTTTTATATTCCTCTATTATTAGAAGTTATGACCCTACATCTGTACAGAGACACTCACGTGCCTTGAATAATATGGATAAACCCAGAGAGCGCTTTATAATTACCTTGATGATTCACGGTTACGGTACTGTGACGGCAAAAAAATGCAATAAACGTACATTCCTTATCGCTGTAACGCTTCAGCTCTCTTTTACACATCAAATATTGGTGAGACAAAAGACGAGACACACAAAATACGTGTGACTTCTCCAAAGTACTACCTTTTCCATGCGTTTCATTTTATTTATTCGTGTGAGGGAGATGTATGATAATTATTGTATATTTCTTTTTGTGGGGGTGCAGATATAAGTTCACCGTGTGTCTCATTTTCGACTGTTGTTATTTAATGTGTAAGGGGCCATCCGTAAATTACGTCACATGAGTTTCATAATTTTTTTACTCCCCCCCCCCGTTCCTGTCACACATCGTCACATTTGTGAGACCCCTTCCCTCTAGTGTGACGTCACATATGTTGCAATTTTACATCTAAAAATAATCCAAACAGCAGTTCAATTTTTTACGGCACAGCTAGTATTAAATATTGTAGTGAGACGTCAAGGGTGTGTGAGAGAGATACAAAAAAATTATCACTTTTTTAAACCTACGTACATTGTGTATCTCATCTTTTGAAAGAACTGCAGCATTACAGCGATAAGGAACGTATGTTTTGCCTTTTTGCCGTCACGTCTTTTACCTTAATCGTGAATCGTCGCGGTAATTTTAAAAGCGTTCAGGGGTGGGTAAGAATTAATAATGAATTTGCTTCCAGGACGGAGTGCATTAAGTTTGTGATAGCGGTGACCATACTGACTTGTCAGAGCGACCTGGAGAGATCTGATGTGCTCAATGATTGGATCCAACTGGCCATCGAGGTGAAGACAGCGCTGGGAAACCTGTACGCGTTCGGCGCCATAATGCTGGGCCTTTGCATGCCTCAGGTAACTGTTCAATTAGATAACTCTTGCTATACTCTGTTCAATTAGGTAACTCTTGCTATGCCCTGTCCAATTAGGTATTTCTTCCTATGTCCTGTTCAATTAGGTAACTCTTTCCATGCCCTGTTCAACGGCTGCGCATTTTCTTTTCCAATTGTCCACAATTGGAAGGGAAAATGCTACAGAAATTGCATTGTTTTGTTTTATTTTGTGAAATTCAGGCACATATATCACAAAATGTTTTTCGATTATTAACTAAAGAACTTAATTTGCTACATTACATAACGAAATTTTATCCGAAAATGGATTCATTAGTAGGAGATTTTGGCATTTGTATTTTAGTATTTTTTAAAACCCTATGAAAGTATTTTTTAAAACCCTGATAATTTTTTTTCCAGACTTACAAAAAGACTTATTAAAAAATACTCGATTATTTCCAAGGCCAAGTGGTGTTCTACTCACAGTATTTAATTGAAGCATCTATAATATTTCTAAGCGATCAAATTTTCAAACCAAAAAAAATGTTTTGCATTATTTCGCATGACTTCACCTAAACTGATAACAGTGATAACCATAAAAGAGTACAGTTGGATGTATGTTTTGTGCATGTGAGAGGTTAGTCCCATAAATTGAGTGATTATTTGATGTTTCAGATCGAATGCCTGGAGACAATGTGGCTCACCCTCCGACAGCGGCACACGGACGCGGCCTTCACGTTCGAGGCCAAACTGCGGCCTTGCTTCAAGAGCATGAACGACTGCATCGACCCCGCGCCGCCCAACACCACCATCCCGCACATACTGCCCACCATCACCCTCCTTCTAAATAACGGTACTAATTTTTCCATCCCATTTTATTAGAAAAGTGACGTAAGGCAAGAGGAAGCATATCTCCAGTTTTCACATCATCTTATAGGTACAGTGTACACTAATGAACTAATTCAAACAAATACAGGTTGCCATACAAGGAGATTTAATAGAGGTTGTCATACAATAATACTTATTACGCAGATGACACGGTTCTTCTAGCACCGCCACAACCCACTACAAAAGTAAACTAAAGATACTACTCTAAATATGTGAAGATTTCGCAAAAAATCATATCCTTCCATGTAAAACGTCCAAATCAATCATTACGGTTTTCAAATGTAAAAACAAACTCTTGCAAACATCCTCAGTGTGGCTAGACCAGTGGTTTCCAAAGTGGTCCGTATGGACCCCCAGGGGTCCCCAGGATCATTCAGGGGGTCCGTGGAAAATTAAAATTGAGTTGGGGGTCCCTGAACATCAGAGGGTCCGCGCAAGGTTTAATATAAAATTTAAAAAAATTGTGACACATTTTTATTCATTCATGTTAAGGGAGGGGAGGGGGTAAGGTTTTAAAACTTGTTTGCATTTTTTTCAATGTACAACACGACAGATTGTGTCAAAATTTCAAGAAAATCGGAGCAAAACTAACGAAGATACAGCGTTTCAAGCGACCGGCCCTCTTGTTCGATTCGATATTTCGAGTATAAAAAAACTCGATATCGATATAAAAATTACAACATTTTTGAAGTTCGTGAACATTAGTTTCGTCCATAAATAAAAATAAATAGTTTCGTCCATAAATATAAACAAACTCAAATCTTTCAACGAAGGCTGACAAATACGATATTGGATTGAGTCACCGATACAAAATTGGATTTGTTAGCCTTTCTTTCCTTTCTTTCATTGGCAACGAATCTGTCTGCTGAGTTTCAGCTCGATCGGATGTCGGGAAATGGGTTAATTTCCACTTCCAAATTTGCATTCAATAAAACAAAATCCAAATTCAAGTAGACGTTTTAAATGGGAAGATGGCTGCACATGATAACACAAATATTTGAATGGAAATCTGAAGAGAAGATAATCTACGCGTTTTCAGAAATATATTCTGATGGAGAAAATGGTTATAACTAAAAATTGATTATTTATTATTAAAGTGAAAATTTTTTAGCACCGTTGTGATTTGAAACTTGATGAAACGAAAAATAGCGACACTAAGTAGAGACAAACACATAAGATTTAGCTCGCGATATAGAATGAGACAGCATAATAGGTCTCCACTTTGTGCGGTGCTTCGTAGCCTATCGGTATACTCATTGTGTAGCGCTTTTTAGCCTCCCGACTTTTGTCTAATTTAGTTTTCTGAAGGTTTCACTTCTACCGCGTGTGAATTGCGCACTCTGTTTTCTTTTGTTTCAAAAAGGTTCTACATACAGGAAAATTAGACATAAATTGGACAGCAAAGAGCATATTTGATTTCAATAACAATTAATTGTAAAACAACAATATTGGCATCTTGCTAATCTTGATTTTTTGCTTTCTTGTCTTTTTTATGCTTTCTTGTTTTTGGCTATCTTGCTTCTTTGCGGGCGTTTAAACATCTCCTGCAGATTCCACATTATAACCTTTCCTAAGGATTACTCTTTCTCAGATTGTAACGCTTCTTGATTGGTTTTTGTGTCGGTTGAGGCCTGTTCGTTGGTGAGGCTTGAAAAACTCTGTACGCTCGTCCAATCGACCAGATCTCACCCTCATCAGGTATTTTCCTACTTTGCACAATGTTTGACATTATAAAACACGTGTAGCAAAAAGAAATTCTCAAATAAACACGATTCTAAAAAAATAAAAATAAATATATTGCCTAAAATGGTCGAAAATGCGTCAGCAAAAGAAATACAATCGACTTACACGGTGGCTACTCTATCTTTTCTGTCGGATTATTAGTAAGTGAGACATTTTGGATAATTTGTATAGAGCCGTTTTTTTTTTGTGAAAAATCACTTCAAGGCGTTGTACAAATATAATTTTGCTTTACTAGATTTACGGAAACCAAAATTCTAGGTATTTCATTCGATTAAAAATGAAGAAACACATTTTAAAAGAGGGACTAGACTTTAACTAGACGACCGGAAATATGTCATATGTATATAATGGAGTGGAAGAGAGATAGATGCGTCACAGGCCGAACGCTTAGGCTGAACGCTTTTTCCGCGCTCTCGCTTGCACGTTCGGCTCAGGCGGAACGTGACGATGAGTCATGCTTTTTCGTCAGTGCAGCCGGCGTTCATCGATTTATAAGACGTCATCACGTCAAAAAAATTTACATTCTTATTTTGCTTGTTACTTATTTTAATTGTTTTATCATCACGAGTTTGAGCATTTCTTAATGTGGGTATTTAATAGCAAATTTGGAATGAAATAAAATCGATATTGAGTAAATGCTGGTATGCAGAATAATTAATCTTTCTTATCGGAACCGCCCTGTACCGTTGCAAGGGTACAATCGCAAGATCATCGTTCGACGAAATTTAAATTCTCGGCCGCTGGTTAATGGCTCTTATTCTGCATCCAGAACTTTTTAAAGCGCCCTTGAGGTGATTTTCTCACAAAAATGGCGCTATAGAAATCATCCAAAAGCTATTATTTATTATTATTAAAATAGTTTTTTTGAGTTATGCTACAAACGTAACATATTTTTCAACGATTCATATCAGGTTTGGACTTAAATGTAGATGAAATACTGCCGTAGGCACATAGTTAGTTAAGATTGTCCTGTGCAATCAGGATAGTGTTCAATTTGCACATACCTGCACACATCAGTTGCGGCAACAACTAGTCTGCCTGCCAGAGTTTCAGCTTGATCGGACATCGGTAAAAGGGTTCATTTCTACTTCCAAGATTTGCATTCACGCAACTTAGATAGGTAGGTATATAATATATCATATATCTCTGTAAACCCACCGCTGCCATAATGCTTGTAAACGATGACCAAAACTTTTATTATTTATTCTTTCAGAAAAATGTTTGTCGAACAACGTTCCCGAGATCGACATGGCCCTCAACACGGTCGACTTCGGGCTGTCCGTGGTGGCATCGCACCTCGAGATGGCGCGGAAGTTCCCCGAGCAGATCCAGCTGTACCGGCGCAACGCGCGCACCGTGGTGCAGGAGATGAGCTCTCTCGGCCCTGTTTACGACCCGATGCTGCTCGAACTGTTCCAGACTGAGTTTCACATTCGCTTCCTGTGGGGCGCGAGGGGCGCGCAGATCTCGTTCGGGGAGCGCCACAGCCGACTCTCTCAGGTGCTTAGCGCCATGTCTCAAAAGTATCCATCGGCGGCAGCTAAATAAAGACTTTACTGTGTGCTACGCCGCTGAGTTTCGTTGTAAGCTTTACCTCTTTCTCCATTTCGATGCACTTGTAGGAACCCGTGTTAGCCGTGTTAGACGTGTTAGCCGTGTTAGAATAGTCCGTGTTTAGCAATGTCGTTAACTTCTAATTGTTGCCGAGATTGCTGATCGAAAGACAATAATTTATTGTCAAAAGTAGTTTTAGTTATGACTAGTATCCGGCTGGCGGTGGCAAAACCATTGGGAATGTAATGTGAGCGATATGCTGAAATATGCCAAGCCAAATGATCTTTTATAGCTAAGTCTGTTGGCCCCGTAAAACAAATTTGACCGGTTAAATAACGATAATTTAATTGTTTTGCCTTTAATAACGAGTGGCTCTGGAATTTTTGCCACCGCCAGCCAGATTCTAGTTAGGGGGCATACGTTAATTACGTGAGCTGAAAATGGGGGGGAAGGGTCCAGTAAAATCTCATCAGATCTCATTTAAACTGAAGGGGGTCAATAAAAATCTAACGTCAACTAAAAGAAGGAATAGTTTTCCAAGTGTTGCTGCGACTTAAGTCTCTCGTCTACGGGCGCCCTTAGAATCGACATTTAACAGCGGCCTTTCAATTGTGAAAAAAAAAACATGGCGCTGAAAGGCATTTGATGATTTTATTTTTTACATTAGCTCCACACATGAGGTCCTGAGGAAAATAATTCCCCTCAGGGCCTATGTCATCTTTGGGGATGCTGTGTGGAGGGTCTTTTGAGGAAAGGAAGGAGATGAAGTTCTGGAAAGGAAAAAGGTATGAGAGGTTATTAGGAATATGGGGGTCAGTGTCTCTAGGAGTGACGGATGTATGAATCCATCTCGCTTACTGCGGTGCAAGGCAGTGTTCCAAGAGAGTCCTGCTGGAGAGGTCAAATTTCCCCAAACCAGCCGCCCGTAGATGCATTCACCCCCAATATCCGTACACAACTCACCACATGAACCCGTGCACCACTACTAAGTCACCAAACTTAGCGGAACACTTGGGATGACCAATGGCAGAGGTGTTGGTTATCCAATAAATGGTTCCCGGGGCGGCGATACCCCGGCGGGCCCGCCTCCCAAATTTAGTTCCACTTATCAACCGTTTTTTTAATCGTTGGAAATCTGCAGTCACGCTCGGGAACAACGACAAGTTATCGACACTATCGGTAAATCGTTCATCAATTGACCGTGCTGAATTTCCTGAAAGGGACATTACAAGAAAAGGGTTACGAGGTCGGAGAATTCTGTTGTTATGTTTGTGTGTCCTCTCCCCTTTTGTGGTTTAGGAGAAAGAAGAAGAGCCTGCAACGGAGCTACAGTTTGTCAAATAAGAGTAGAAAACATAGGAGGGCACCACTGTTGTTCAAATGGCAATACAAAAAATATAATCACTGTGATAATCTAAAGCTGCGTAAGCTACATTTTTTTTAAAAAGTAAAACGGCATTTAAGTCAAAAAAAATTTTTTTCATTGAAATAATGCAATGAAAAAATATTAAATATTAAATATACCCACTGATCTCAAAATTGGATTGGTATATTATTATTTTAACATAATGAAGAATAAAGATATCGTAATAAAATATAAAACACACTTTAGAAATTGCTCACATTTATTTAATATCAACTTAAGTACCTAGCGTTGCCCGGCCTTTAGATCATGTCTCTAATTTTAGATCTGAATATATTTAACTCATTCAGATCTAAAATTAGTGTAACTAAACTCACCATTAGTGATTCTTCCTTTCTACCTACTGTTAAATTCAAATTTATGTTAAAAAATTAAATGAAAGCAAATCACTTTGTAAAACGTAATTTAATCAAATTTATGTCATTAAGTAGGTACTTTAACAGCAGTGCTTCTTCGATTTTAATTTTTTTTAAGAACAAAAAATGTGTTTTTGAATGTGTATACAGTGTTCTGTATTTTCAGTGTCATTGCGCTTTAAAAGAATATTTGACAGATAGATAAGGTGTTGCCAGCCTACAAATTTTGTAGTTCCATTTATATATTTTCTGCTCTTATTTGACAGACAATATGTTTCGTGTGATTAGGAAATCTTGTGTTCTTCTAGTTGGCTTTTCATTTGGCATAACATAGAAATGACCTGGCCCAAGTTTTGACTGTATCTCAGAATTATTTACTGAAAGTCTTATACTTATAATTAATTTACCTGTAATATTTATATAAAATAAATATCAAAACGATTTTTATCAATCTCTTTCTTCTTTCTATTCAATTCTCCTTTGTTACTGTAATTTCAATGTACCACTCCGACCAGGAGTAGGTACTTCCGGAGCGACCGATGGGTGCCTACACCCAAGCCATAAACAGGCACAACACAAGTAGGAATAAGTATTCAATAAGTAAGTTGTACAAAGGAGTTCAACAAGCAGATTCGCATTTGGGCTCAGGCTTACAGTATACGTTTCAGCAATTATTGTCACAATACTACTCAAAACATGATTCCAGTGCAGCTCAAGTACTAAAAACATACCGGTGGCGGTGGTGTAAAATATAAATTAATATAAAAATAGTTAATTTTCTGCAATTGTAAATGTAATTTAATGTTTTCTTTCTGCCATTATAAGCGTACGTAAGTTTGTTATTATTATTTTAAAAATAAAAAGTACACAACTATCACATATATAAAAGAAGTAAGTAGGTATTACTAAAGTGGTTACAGAGCAGTGTGTATTGAATTTATTACTGTTAACAATCTGAAACATTTAAGGATTGTTGCGTAATATCTGCATACATATAGGCTTTTTAAAGAGGCGATGTTTTTATAAAAAAATATGTTAACAGAGCATGTCTCATTCCCCACACGATATAATCTCTGAAGACAAGAGTTGAACATAAAATTAGTGCGAGAAGCAACTATATTAAATGGAGCACGAAGTCTGGTGTTGTATTTATTGGGTACTTCCCCCCCCCTTCCTCAGAATCGAACCACCCTTCTCTGAATGAACAAATCAATTTTTAAAAATGCATCTTTCGAGCGATATTCAATTAATATCATGAACTGCTTACTGCTTACTGCTTTACTACTTAATGGTTTAAAGCCAATGAATCCACCTACTTCCACCGTTTATCCCGTATGTTTAGGTCCAAAAAAAAATTTTTAAAATTGTTCTATTTAACTTTTTTTTTGAATCGAGTGCAACTCACACGCGGCAGAAGTGAAACCTTCACCCACACAATCTCAACCAATAGGAGCCTTGAAAAGTGAGTTTATAATCAAAGCGGCCAAAGCGCACAAAGTTTTCATTCTATCTTGTTCTCTCTTGTTTGTCTCTTTTTAGTGTCGCTAAATTGTCGTTTGTCGCTCGTATCCGTTTCATAGAGTTTCAAATCACAACGGTAATAAAGAAGTTTCACTTAAAAAAATCCAACTTTCCAAATTTGTGATTGCTGGTTTTTTGTGCGTGAAATGAATTTAGGTGTTATTTTTTAAAATTGGAACTTATTGTTCAGGCAATCGATAAAATATGATCCTGCCTATTATCAGAAAATTATTTTATTTTTATTAATCAGTAATCCTGTATTTGAAGTACTGTAAACCGTGGGTACTTTGAAAAACTTTTTTGCTACTTTTCACTTTTCACAAAAAAATAAATATCTTTAATAGCATTATTGAAATTTAGTGGTAAGGTAATAAGAATCGTAAATAATATTTTTTGTGGATTTAAGTGTACTTATCAATTTCATAAATTAATCAGGCGTTTTTAAAAAGTGATGCAAAGTAGGTCCTATTAGGGGGCGACTTTGCATCACAATTATGTTTTCGTAATCTCTCATTGGATATCGCACATTGGAATTTAAAAAAAAAATTATAATTGTTTTTATTTATTGCCAGGGCAATCCCGATAAGTTAACAGAACTCATTTCAGGACAGAAGGAACATATAATTCGTGGATGGGAGGAAATAACAATTTTATGTAGGAATTTAGATATAAAAAATATACATTTCACATACAATTCAGACGAAAAATAAAAGACAGGTTAAGTAGAACAAACAACAATAGAAAACAATTAAAGAAAAAAGGAACAAGGTTATATAAATATGGATGATAACAACTAAATGGAAAAGAAAAGAAGAGAAAATGAAATAAGGTAGAATTGAACATTACAAGAAAATTACATAGTTTCATCCTTAAACGTACTTAAAAAATATTATTTTAAAGCATTACTCTGATTTTTTATTTTATTTTGCTGGATTCCATTTAATTCCTTAAGATATTTTGGGGATCCCATAGTCATTATAAAAGAAAATTTATGGTTTTAATGAAATGCATAGGAATTTTAAATATCGATTTATTTAATGGAAAATTTTGTTTATGAAAGAGAAAAATAGCTATTTGCCACTTGCCACAAGTTGTGATGGTTGCAGTGGCGTAGCGTGCCTTAGAGGGGCCTTGTGTCAAAATTAGTTGGGGGCCCAAATGAAGATTAAAGATTTCATACAAAAGGAACAAAAGCCCAGGGGCCCCGTATCATTAGGCGTAGCTACCTCGATACGGCTGATACGGCAGTAGCTACGCCCCTGGATAATATTGAACTAATAAAATAAAATAATAACAAAAAAATTAACATGAAAACAAAACTGTAATTAATTGTTACCGCTACCAATATTTTGTAATTCTGGGATCATGAAATATTATTTTTAATAGAAAAAAATGTCATCGGACAGCAAAAAGATATGTACATTTTTTACTCCAAATATGCTCAAGAATCGCTGATTAAAATCCGTCGGGTTCGTCCCGTTACACCCTGTATATTCATTTTCACATTGCAATTTAACGCAACAGACAATTTTACTCACCTCAAAGTTATTCACCCAGTCGAAGATCCAAACCAATTATTTTCACCCGAAAATATTGAAAAATGGCCCTCCTCACTTAACCTTTGATACCTCAATAGTAGAATTGGATTCTGGTTCAAGGAGCATTAAAGGAGAGTAGTTGGCGACATATACCGAATGTTAAAGGAGTTAAACCGTTTACCATAGCAACGACCACAGATGGGTTAAAAATATTTTTTTACGTAAAGTTCCCCTGTAAGATGCAAAATAACCCCGGTTTACGGTATGTATATATTTTTTTGGACAGATTTCGTAATTAATCGAGTTTACTAAGAGTGAAAGTAAAATTTCTGATTTTGCTCTCTAATCTGTGAACAAAAAAATAAAATTAAGTGGTAGAGATAAAAGACGATATTTGTTTTATCGTCAAAATAATAATAATTTTTGGATAATTTCTATAGCGCCATTTTTGTGAGAAAATCACCTCAAGGGCGCTTTACAAATTCATTTATACATTCAACCTATTTATATTACAAGTGTCTTATAACTAAGATTGATAACTAAGGACTTACAACTACTAAGACTTATATAACTGGTGACTTAAATCATGCAAATATTTTAGAAGTATTCAGCCTCACAAATCCTACAATTTATTAAAACATCTTGTGATTTTTCACGGAACTGCGTTATTATAATGTAATTTTACAAAAATTAAATCGTTTTCACATTTAATTCCAATTTGATAAAATAAAAATTATTATACGGTTGATTGCAGTAAAACCCCATAAGTTAGAGCACAAGCGGTTCATTAAAAAAAAAAGAAATCTTGGGTAAGAAATAATAGAACATTTTTATTTTTTCAGTGTGGCAATGTTATTGCGCTGGCAGCACTGGTAAAATTGAAAATGATAACCAATATGGCCGAATTCGCGTTGTACCGTAGTGTTAATTATTGATGATGTACATTATAAATAACATCACATAAACCATGTAAGTACGAAATGCCAATATTTCGTGAATTTGTATCATCGAATTGCTCCCTGTCATGTTATTTGAGGCCAATTGCTGTCATTTCTTTAATGATTCAATAGTAATACATTTGTTTGTGCTGCAGATAAAATATACATTTAGAAATTGTTTATGTCAAAACAAAAATCCGGGATTTTGTGATTCAGCGCTGTTTTTGGGAATATTACATGAAAGCTGACACTGTCCACAGTATTGTAATAGTTGCTCGGACTATCGCAGTGTAGCTCTCATATTATTGTCTATTGCAGATCGCAAATTCCGAGTACACATTCGTATTCAGTATGGACGATAAGTTATTTTGATATCCCATCCGGAACTTGTATTGACTCGGCGATTGGACACGAGATTTGATCAGATTTCGTTGTGGTTAATTTAAATTATCAATCTGAGAAACAATAGATTAAAATCTGCTTGTTTTCCCATAGATATTCTGTCAAATGTTGTTGTTGAAAATCCTAATCTAGAAACTTAATAAATTTGAGCTATGGTGGAATAACATATTGCGTAGGTATTTAGTTTTTATTCGCAAGTGCAATTTGTTAATTTTGATCATTCACTGTTGTTTTTCTTAGTTAATGTAACCGAAGTTTTGTTGCCAAATGAGTTTTCTCTCATAACATAAAATATCTAACCCAGAGTCTGGGTAAGTTGTTCAAATTATCTGAAATATGTTGGTTTTTCAAAACGTTGTGATTATTGAGTAATGAATCAAAATGTTTTATTTTTTCAAGCTTCTGTTGAAATTGTTAACCTGATTGAAGCATATATTTGAGCTTTTCAGCCCCATAGTATTTTTCATTGGTAAATATTTCGACTTGATTCATAATTTCGTGTTTGATAATATTATTTATTAAAATGTTTGGATGCACCTCTTGCACCATTTTCCAAATAGTAGTCCATTAACTCTTGAATAACAGGAATAATTCTGAACAATCTGTTAAGCAAATGAGCAAACTTTCTCCAGGTTCATGGAGTTGACATTTAGAAAACATTGAGTTTTGCAGATGAAAAGTGCAATGTTATTGATTTTTATATCTTTATATAACTTTCTCTTTAAGTGATTAAAACAATTTTCTGATGAAATAATCATTGTACAACTGCATCAGGGGCCACATGTTTAAATTTTGTTAACATTCAGACGTATTTATATTTTCCTAAACTTGTTTTAAATACTTTATTACTGCATGTCTCTACCAATCTATCCACTAAGCATGAGAAGATTTTGCCACTCTTAAATTTTTCTAAATTAAATGCATTTTATTGTGTGACTACTGCCAAACATAATGGTTGATTTTTCAATAAAAAATCTTCCTGAATTCAAGTGTTTTTTATAGTTTTAAATTGAAGTTAAATTGTATTACAATGTCTGTTGAATGTCGCCTTTATAACTTGGAGTTCTTCCAATTTTCTTACTGCAGTCTTATTAAGAGCTCCTTCAATACCTCCAATCGCTAACATATTAGTATCTGCAATATTATTGTATAAACTGTAGCATAAATATTTGAAGAATGAAAAATTAATATATTCAGAAATATGCTGGGACCCTGTAAACAGTTTCTTGTTAAAGATAATTATGTTAAGATTCCCAAACTATGTGAGTTGCACATTATTATTTGGCGTGTTTTTATGGCTTGCGGCAACATGATTGTAACCTTAAGATCTAAATGACACGTGGCCGAATGCAGCTTTGACAAGAGCCCGTTGCCAAAAGATCGTGTTAAAATGTTATTAGCTTCACATGTTACCGAGGCAACTATGTAAATGACCCATGTCTGCTGTACCTATTTAGCGATGTGCCTGTATTTCATTGTATGAACAGATTCCCAAACCAATCTTGTAAATAATCAAACATTATCAAAACAATCAGCACTTGTTTATAAATTTAGCTTTAAGACATGATTTAAGATAATTGTATTATCTAACTAGAGTATGTTGAGTTTTGATTATTTTATAATTCCATAAATTCAGTATTGTACTAGCTTTAATTCATCTATAATGAAACAGTGCCAAATTCTTTCCCTAGTCACTAATGCTTTCTTCGTTTGCATCCTTCACGTGAAAGTAACGAAATTTGTAAATGTCTTAGGATTTTTAAGTATTATCTTTATCTAGAAATATTTTAAATAATTTATCAAAATGTCAATTTTATGCTCACAATTGAATAATTAATCATTACGGAATACTCAATGCATACATGTTTAAATTTTTTTTAAAAGAGTATTCAATCTTTGAGAACACTTGCTTTCTTATCCACGAGCTATAATTATAGTGATTGCAGTCTACCGGAGGTAAATTAGGGTGTTTCTTGGCATTTTACAAGTTGCAAAATCGATGTGTTTGCTAATGGTCAATTCGGCATGCCATCTGCAGGCCCATTAAACCTCTCCACACCGCACTCACGAATGTCAACAATAACACCGCGTGGCACCTTCCCAACTGCGGACCCTCGCATTGCAAATATGCAGCGCACCGGCCACTCGGCCGTATTGACTCTAATTGTTAGTTTGGATTTGATTGCCTTTGCCGGCCACTGTAAGTATTAGTGGTCACATTCCGTCCCGCACTTGGAGCCGTTCAGGTATTTTTATAGGGATCGATTGTACTTTAGCTCCGTTTGAAACCTTCATAGCAAATGTATAACTTGGTGCTTGGTATTTGATAGCTATTGATGTCTGCATTGTAATCGGACACATTCCATCAGGTACTCCAAGCAATGCAGGTAGATATTTATAGCCGCCAATGCATTTGATGCAATTTGATTTCTGCCTACGGCTTTGATTATTGTTTCTTGTGATTTGGCTGTCGTCGCTGAATACAGTGTCTATGATTCAGTCCACATTTTTTGATCATCAATAGTAGTGAAGAGTTCTGCAAAACATGATTTCAATTTCGAGTATCTTCCCAACTTCATCAGTTATAGTTTTAGATGTGCGTGCCACAGTTCGCTTGCACTAGCCTCTCTTTTTTGCATTAGCTTTTTGATTCTATCCCCCCCCTGGTCTATCAATACTACATGCTTATATTATCTGTGTAAACTTAACATCCTTGCGTATTAATTCAGATTTATGTAATATCGATATTCTGTAGTGTATACAAATCTAATCATAAAACAAGCGTCTGCAGTATTTGGCATCCATCATTCAATGTAATTGTGCATCAAAGAAAGAAAACAATACTAGTTCTTTCAGCGTATTAATAAAATCTGTTTGATATTTAACTTTTTTCTCAAGCGGCTCAATAATAATACAAAATTATAGACAAGGTTAAATAATATTTTTTTAATTTATTTATACCACACTTCATCAAATGCATTATTTATCCTTGTTTCTATTTTTAACCTACGTTTGGATACAAAACTTTAAAAGTTGTCATTTTCATTCATTCTTGCGTCTACGCAACGTGGTTATTTCATTTGCCGTTCATCGCCAAGCAGTTTGGGTTGTGCATTAAGGAAGCTCCAGCCATCTTTGCTTCTTCGGTTCCGTGCTCTGTTGCTGTCACATTTGCTGCACCTATTTTTACTTAATTTGGTAAGGGTGACAATTTTTACCGTTTTCATTAAGGTGGTGGATCCACTCAATTACAAAGAAAATATTACCCTACCAATTAGTTTCATTCCCTTTACCAATTAGTTTATTTTGGGCATTATTTGAATGAATTTACCCTGTCTTTGTGTGTGTCAATCATCTTTCTAGTAGCAGAAATGTTATATACTGTCTACTTACCGTTTCTGGTCACCTTGTCAACCAGTTAATCTGTTAATCATTTATCAGCTCTGACATTTAGCTTTTATGATGTTTACTACAAATTTGGATTCTTTTTCTTATCTTTTTTTGTGCCTTTAATTCGTTTGATGTTGTCGACCCAGCATTTTTGCGGCCTTTCTAATGATCCCCTTTTTGGTAACAAATTAAGCTATTTATCAGTCTATTGGTTATCAGCTGAGACACTAAGCTTTTATGATGTCTGTGACGCCGTCTTATCATAAATGTATCAATATTTCATATTGGCGTAACTAATTTTCAAAGTTTCATCAAACATAACAATATAATTTACTAACAAGGTTAGTCAAATTTATTAGGTATTCTTACCCACAGCCATAATTAGCATTTCAACGGGAATCAATCTCGCACTTTTGAATCGAATCAAGTGCTGAGACGCTTGATGACGTATGTAACATGTCTGGAATAATGATTCTATTTAATCTTATTTCACAATGTTGTTTTCCTGTGTTTTTGATAACCTCAACCTTTTATCGTGACGCAATGATGCAGTCTGGTAGAAGTAGCGTGCTTCTATTGATTGAAACAGTCTTGAATGCACTTGACCCATATTTTGCTTACCTGAGCATAATTCTGCTGCTCACTCGACGGCCTCTTCTACTACTCTTCATCAACTTCCGCCGAACAATTCTAAACTGAACGTTGGTTTACAGAACAGACAAGCTTGTAACTGTAATAAGCTAATGTTATTTTTCTAATTTAACATTTGAGTAGTATCAATGTTTGTAATAATTGAGTTAGCCAATTATTATTTTGTCTACTAAACATGGAGCAACTGTTTAAAGAGAAACGCCGAGCATCCGTGTGTAGACTGCATCGTTCAACTTAATCTAGCAAACATTTATCTTCCAAGAAATTAAGTATAAATAAACTCAATCAACGTATCAGAGCAACTTGATAAATGGGATATTTTCACTGTTCGCACTGCTGTCAAGTGATGAATCGTTATTGTATTCTTAAAATAAATGTGCGTGCAAATGTTTACAATGTGTCGACAGATCCAGAGTTGTGACACCTTTCTGGGTCCCTCTTGGGATCTTTAACCTTTCCTGTGATCCCTCCACCTTCCTAACCTTCCCTGAGAGAAGCAGTAAATAAAGTTGTTTGAGTGTCGACAACGAGCCCGTGCCACCAAACCCAAGCTGAGTTGTGCTTCATCATCTCCTATCAGTATCCAGCCTAAAGGTCAGCCATGGCTGTGGACGTGACTAGTTGGTAAGCAATAATTCCCTATTTTCTGATCATATTTACAAATGTCTCTTATTGTGAAATTCTCTAGCCACTACATCGAATTATGTTTACATTTCCTGACCGATCAGATAACCTTAATTATTGACTCAAAGTCACTTCAAATTTGCTTTTAATGTACAATGTGGATATTGTATATATTTTCTTAACTAGTGGAAACGTTTACAAATATTTAATTAATTTTAATGACAATGGTTAGGTACTTATGTACTTTCTCAGGTCACGGGCCTATTTTTACGATTGCCAAAATAATTCAGCGTTCCGATAAAAATCTAAATAAATGGAGTAAATACATCTGAAAACTAAAAGTTGTTTTATAAAGGTGATAAAATATTCTTTCAAGTTTATAATTCGAAATAAACATAAATTTTGAAGGCAAACTTAAAAAAGTTTTTATCAATAAACTTTATTTTTTTCCAATTAAAATTACTAATAACAGAAAAAAAAATAAAAACGCACACATATTATATTAGGCAAATGTATTATAAACATTACCGTTAATTCTTTTTTTTGTCATTTTATTTAAAAATAATTAATAAAAAATTCCTTAATAAAAAGTTTCATAATTTATTTTTCAAATTGCGGAGGGAAACTTTAAATTCATAAAGGTGTACATTTAAATAATTCTATGGTTAATTTTTAAATTTGAATTTAAATATGAATTTTCTCTGTGTAGCACCGTTTACATCAGTGATTCCCAAAGTGATCCAGGTGGACCCCCAGGGGTCCACGGGAGACCCGACGGGGGTCCACGTAGGCGCACTGAAGAAATGGGGGTTCACAAATTGTAAGATGTCCACGAACTGGTTTCGATTGAGACGACCCCCCGTCTCACATCCCATTACGCCCCCTCCAAAACAGAGTGACAGGCATACAGTGCAGGTTGTTGTACCGGTTATGCATGAGATCTTAAAACGCCCAGCTAGGACAGGAGGGGGGGGGGGGGGGGCGAAATGTGATATGGGTGTACTGTACTGGGATGGGAACATACCCATATTACGCCCCCTCCGTCGTGGCAAATACAATCTCGAATACTGGTCCATTTTACCCCGTTTGGAAAAGTCGTAGATCCGGTACTGCTCCGTTGTGACAGACCACACCTCGCCAATCAATATTCAGTACAACGGGTGTCGAGTTTTGGGAACATGGTAGAAATGTAGCAGGGGGTCCACCGTGAGCAGTAAAATTTTGAAAGTGGTCTACGAGAAAAAAGTTTAGGAAACTCTGGTTTAGATCATATTTCTAACCATTATATTATAGTAAGGAAGACACAACGACTTCTATGAGACCTATATGAGTTGTTCCAAAAACCGAACAATTTATCCCGCGGATTGGAATTTATTTTCTTCGAAATACAAATACAATTAACTAATTACTCGCCATTTTCCGGAACTGTAGGCAGAGAGGATGGCAGATGGACAGCTACATGCCTCTGTCTGGTCACACGCTCCTCGCTTACTCGTGCATATTTTAACTCTTGACCAACTAAATAATATTTATAGCTTAAAATATTCAAGTGGTCGCATTAACTAGTAAAATTTCCACGGCACGTAAAAAAAATAATATTTGCTATTTTTTTCTTTATAAAAATTAACCCTTTGAATCACAAGAGACCATATTTGTCCCAACTCAAGTAGGTCTCATATAAATCGTTGTATCTCCCTTACTGTCATGGTGAGAAAAATGATCTAAACGGTGTTAGAAAGAGAAAACTTCACGCTTTATATTCAAATTAGAAATTAACCTAGAAAAATTTAAATGTACACCTCTGTGAAACCAAGTTTCGGATCGCAATTTGAAAAAAAAATATTAAACTATTTTTAAAACTATTTTTACATGGAATGACTAAAAAGTGACGTGACGATAACGTTTATAATTCATTTGTCTAATAAAATCTGTATGTGCTTTTATTTTTTTCGTTATCAGTAATTTTAGTTAAAAAAAACGTTAGATGAGCCATTTAAACTTTTTATGTTGCATTTCTGTTTGGAAAAATTTAATTGAAATAACTTTGTTGTTACAAACAATAAATTTGTTTGTTTCGCTTAACACAAGCATCTTCAAGGTATAAAATTAAATTGTTTAGAAAAACTGTTTAAACTGTTTTTAAATTAAACCCATTCTTAAGGTGTGTTAAGCGAAACCGGTCGGTATTAAAAAAATTAAATAAATAAATCGTGGTTACAAACAAAGTTATTGTTTTATTCAAGTTAATGTAACAGTTCCTGTGTGGAGTTAATGTAAAAAAAAAATTGTCGAACCACAAAGTGACTGCTTTCTACCAAAAAAAAAAAAAAATTCTATTTCTAAATTTTTATTTCAAAGAATAACGTTTTTAAACGTATTTCTTCACCTTTCAAAAATAATTTTTAGTTTTCAGGTACGTTCAGAAATATTCCATTTACCGGGCTGTCCGTAAAATACGATCTCCCTGGTGCTGATGTCGCGAGGAACAATTTTACGCGAGTTCCGGCAAAAAAGGCGCAAATGGTGCAGAGAATTTCAAAGCGTACCGGTAGGCCTTATGTTTCAGACGAAACAATTTCCAAAGTGAAAAAAGCAATGATTGCAGATCGACGGGTGAAGGTTCAGGAGCTCTCTGACACGATCCCTGATGTCACTAATATCCACTTTTGACAAGGTTTTGATAGAACATTTGGGAGACCACAAGGTCTGCCCAAGGTGGGTCCCAAAATGCCCACAAACCACAGCGGGTGGAAACAGACCGCGAATTCCTTGAGTGCTACGACATCGATGGCCAAGAATTCTTGGACTATTTGGACTTGGACACTCAATTGTGACTGGGGACAAGACCTGGGAACACTACACGACAACAAGGAACAATCCCGTCAGTGGTGTCATTTAGAATCGCTGAAGCAAAGTTTAAAAATGAATTACAGAGCCCAACTCACACCTGGCGGGTGCGGTGATTGGAAGCGCCATCGCGAACGGCTGCCACGCCCAGACTAAGCGTCACAGAGGGTGCAGCATGGTGGGGATTCGGCAAGGGGAAACCAGGCTACATGCCAGTGTTGCCGGATCGCGCATAAAATCGTTCCTCGCGACCAAAGAACCTTGGAGACCTTATTTTACGGATAGCACTCGTATTTGGATTTTATTCAAAGCGAAATGTTTCTACTAGCGAAATGATTTTTGGAGAGACCAAAACCGTAGAATTATTTTGTTAAAAAGTAGGTTAAAGGTGAGGTTAAATAACGTTTTCACCAGGAAAAATTTCCACTGGGTGCTTGTGTAATTTCAGTTGATAGCGAAATTAGTATTTTCGCTTCCATTTTTCCGATAATGCTCTGTTATTATTCCCTGTAAAGTTAAGTAAAGTACCAGTGTACTTGGACTCTCTTCATTAATAGGCAAACCAGAGGGCGTTCTGTTGCAGTATTAACTATGCGTTAGCATTTCACTTTAATCGTTTCCCATTTGTATGATTTGCGAACGGTGGCATTGCGACTATGCATAGTCAACCTATTCCCATCGATATATATATATATTAACCCCTCAGGCTAATTTGTTCGCTTTTCGGAACAACTCATGTCTCATAGAAATCATTGTTTCCCTTACTAAAGTAATTTATACGTAGTGAGAAATATGAACTAAACAGTATTAGAAAGAAAAAAATACGAGTGTGCTTTAGACCACACGACTGAAGTAAAACTTCTATGAGAGGAAGAGAGAAAGAAAATGTGCGCGCGCACTGCTCTCTCTTGCTCCTACAGTGTGATACAGACAACAGGCCTGCACTGTGTCTTAGATATACGAAACGTAACTGACTACGAGAGAAAGAAAATGTGTGCTCGCACCTCTCTCTCTTTCCCCTACAGTAATAAACGAAACGTAACTCTCTCTCTTTCTATCTTCACTTATTAACTTATATCTCCCTCTCAACTTCCGTTCGCCTCGCCCGTCACTTTTCGTAATGCTCTCGTCACGCATTCACCAGCTTACTCCCAGAGTCAAGCGTGCGTAAAGGAGTTTTACTTCAAAAAGCAACACCCTTTATATTCGAATCTGAAAAAGAAGTAAAACTAAATTGGAATTTATTATACCTTAAAACGTTCCTTTATGAAACCAAAGTTTCATATCGCAATTTGAAAAAAAAGAGTGTGCAATCCGCACGCGGCAGAAGTGAAACCTTCAGAAATCTAAATTCGATAAGAGTGGGGAGGCTACGAAGCACCGCACAAAGAGGAGACCGATTATACTATCTCGCAAGCTAAATCCTACAGATGTATGTGTTTGTCTCTTTTTAGTGTCTATTTTTCGTTTCATTGAGTTTTAAATCACAACGGTGCTAAAGAAGTTTTACTTTAAAAAAATTAAAACTTTGGGAATTTCTTGTTAATTATTTTTATTATGAAACGGCGTACACGTGAAGTGACAGTAACGTTTGTAATATATTTGTCTAAAAAAACATGCGTGCCTTTTTTTTTTCGTTATTAGTAATTTTGGTTAAAAAACGTAATTTGAAACATTTTTATAACTTTTTTATGTTTTCATACGTAAATTTTAACATTTCACAAATTATATGTTTATATCGAATATTATATAAAATTTAAAAGCGTATTTTACCACCTTTCAAAATCAGTTTTTAGATTTCGGATACGTTCGGAAATATTCCATTTATTTGGATTTTATTGCAAAGCGGAAATATTTTGACCTTCTGACAAAATATGGCCGAGGCCCGAGGAGTCAACAATGGATTAGCCCTCTCGTACCTAATTCCAATCTAAAAATAACACCACCCAAGACTAATTTCGTAATATAACTTCCAATCGAATTCACCTAAAACCTAACTTGCAGTAAACGCGAAAACCGCAAAGATCAATAATTTTGTAAAAAAGTTTTGTCATTTTTGTCTATGAGATACAAATATTTTTAAGAATATTTATGTACCTGATTAAATTGTTTATCTCTCGGGCTTCGGACCTATTTTGTAGGAAGGTCAAAATATTTCCGCTTTGCAATAAAATCCAATTAATGGAAAATTTCTGAACACATCCGAAAACCAAAAACTGTTATTGAAAGGAAATGAAAAATGCTTTAAAATTTAAGAATTCGAATAAATATATAATTTTTGAAATATACAAATTTTGAGTGCAAATAAAGTTTTAAAAATTGCTCACATTCCTTTTTTCTAACTAAAAATTACTGATAACGAAAAAATTAAAAATACACATATGTTTTATTAGGCAAATGTATTTATAAACGTTATCGTCAACTCACTTTTATATCATATTTGTAAAAAGCATTAACTTTGTGGCTCGCCATAATTTACAATAAAAACACATACATTTGTTGTAGACCACTTTTATTTTATTACACTCTACCGGTTTCGGAAGCGCCCTTCCTTCGCCAGGAGAATATTGTAACAATATTCTTCTGACGAAGGAAGGGCGCTTACAATATTCTCCTGACGATGGAAGGGCGCTTCCGAAACCGGTAGAGTGTAATAAAATAAAAGTGGTCTACAACATTTTTGTGTGTTTTTTTGTTCAATTTATATCGTTTTATGTAAAAATAACTAGTAAAAAATTCCAAAGTTTCATAATTGTTTTCAAATTGCGGCCGGAAACTTTGGTTTCATAAAGGTGTACATTTTAATTATTTGCGTTTAATTTTTAGATTTGTATATAAAGCGTGGTGTTTTTTCTTTCTAACACTATTTAGATAATATTTCTAACCATCATAGTAAGACAGACACAACGATTTCTATGAGACCTAAATGTGTTGTTACGAGAAACGAACAAATTAGCCTGAGGAGTTAAGGTTCACACGCCCTGTCTCGATCATACTTGGTCGATGCCTATTCCCCAATTATTTTTATTATTTCTAGGAAATGGAATAACAATAGCAACATTTTATATTGCTTGATGAGCTCATTCTGATTCCGTACATGGAAAACTCAGAACACAGATTAGTATTTTGCACAAAAAACATGGTGATATTCGAAATCTAGCCCTGGTGGAAGAACACCAATCAGAATTAAAATGTTTCTAGATAAATTTTACTACTCCATCGAAGCCAGAGAAAAGTTAGCCTTTCAAAAACTGGTTGTACTGTACAGGGCCCGCAGATACTGCAGATAGTACACAACTGCTAACCCTGTACAAATCACAAGTGCGCCCCACGGTTGAATTTGGCAGCCACCTCTGGTCTGTAGCTCCTAAATACCTGAAAAATACCCTCGACTCTGTGCAGGAACGGGCGGTCCGTTTAATAGATTCTACCAATCTTATCAGACGTATTGCAATCTTTAGACCACAGGCGTCGGGTGGGAACTACCGGTATTTCAATGGAAGATGCTCCGAGGAACTAGCGTCATTGATCCCTTCGGCACCGGTGCATAGTCGGGAAACATGCCAAACGCGTGCCCAACATATGTACACGGTTGACATTTGTCACATGAGAACGGGTCGCATCTTCGACTTGTGTTCAACTGCTGGGCTGTGGAACGATTTGCCGGCCTCTGTGTTTCCTCCTTCCTACAATATGGGTCTCTTCAAGACCAATGTTCATTCCTTCCTCTCCTCAAAAAGTTGAGGTCGAAATTTACCAATCCAAAATTAGAAATGTTGTTTTTTTTAGAATAACGCGTGTTCGGAGTTTTCAACGAGCGCCATATAACGTGTCCTGAATAATCCGTGTGTGGAATTATCTGTGCTCGGAGTTTTGGAGGGTGCGGAATCGTGGTGGTGAATTATCATGGTCGGAATAGTAACCGAACCCTCTAAAATTGTTTTTCTTTTAAGAGTTGCTTCTTTTCGTCACTCCCCTTGGCCATATCCAGCTTCGGAAAGACGATAACGTACAAAGACGTTAGGTTTCTAGATTTGACAAATGTATTTTTTTTTTACTAAAGAAATTCTGTTCGTAATACTATGTATTTTTAATCAGGTCCGCCAACAAAAGGCTCTACACGGCGTTTCGGAAACATCTTCGCCTCGCCGATGCCGATTACATCGCCAGCCTGAAGTGTCCCCCAGACAATGTAAGTGATTTTTATTACGTTCTGTATTTCTTATTGTGGTCATAATATTGGGAAATAAGTGTGTCATGCATTGAGGCTGATAAATATTTGGAACAATTCAATGTGAGTGTGATTGTATTATGTATAACTTATAAGTGTACAGGTATTTTGTATGGAGGAGTGAGTACAGTACTCTCCGATAAAAAAAATGTTAAAGGAAGCGATTCTAGCAGTCCACAATGTGGTTTTGATACTCTGATGTATAACAGTGAGGCAAAGAACTAGCAGATGAATAAATGAGACCCCTGGGGTGTATCTGGGTTTAGAACCACGTAGGATGCAAGAGGGGCACGCTTGAAAATAGCGAAATAATGGAAAGTTTGGGAAATATACTCGTGGAGTGAATTAACAGAGAAAAGAGTATCCAGAGTTTTTTTGAAGCGAAAGTCAATGAAAAAAATGCTGGGGATGCTCTAGGGCAGGAGTCGGAATTTGCGGCTCTTTGCGTAGGCGTCTTCGGTTCTTCAGACATCAATTGCAATTTCACCTCTACTCAACCAGCCTTATGAGATGGAGCCGCCGAACGATGATTTTTTTTGCATTCCGAACACAAAACTGGTTTTAATTTAATAAGAAATCTATGCGCGAGTCTGTTTATAGAAACATTTAAACATGCAGAAGTGTGATATTACAGTAAGAATGTAGATAACACAAAGCAAATCGTAATTATCGTTCCACCACATTTTACCGCAGTACGATTACAATCCCCCCCTGTTATAATATGACAAGCCTGGATATCACCAGTATTACACGGATTGTCTGTAATTTTATTAGAGGAATGTGCTTCTTTTTTCTTTGTGAAACCAAATTACAGTCTACATGGGTGGTAAATCTGTGATTTCTACTATCTATGATTTCTAAGCGAATTTAGAAATATCGATTACGGCAGCTTGTTTCATGAACCTCGGCGTCTAAAAATGGAACTATTCTGCGGAAAGACTTGAGTTTGTTTAATTTTTGAAGTGAAAACTTATTTAACACCATTGTGATTTGAAACTCAAATGAAACTGAAACGAGCGACATTAAAAAGAGGCAATCACATACGTCTATAGGTGTAGTCTGCGAGAGAATGAGATAGCAATAAAATATTGATTTATTTCACGGGTACTCGGTTCTAATATAATGCGATAAATTCACGGTCCTACACAAATCTCCTTTGGTCTAGTGGTATAAAGCTCCCAGCGAATCTCAGCGGCCAAGGATCGTAGTCTCCCCGTTAATATAAAAAAGTCGTAATCTCCCCAGTCTTGTCTATTTTAGTTTTCTGAAGGTTTCACTTCTACCGCGTGTGAATTGCACACTCTGGATTTTTTTTAGTACCTACGCCTTATCTTCATAGGGCCTACTTTTGTTATCACACATTCTTTCCCAACGGTAACTGGGAGGCAAAATTTAACCAGACGAGTTGATGAATATTCATCGATAAAATAAGCCCCTGTTGTTTTCTTTGGTTTCTATGGTTAAATACATGCCAGCTACATATTAAGCCCACTTAAATTTGAGCGAGGAATGTCGTAAATAGGGAGGATACGTGACTGTTATACCGGGCCTTTATTTTGAAAGGCCGATTCGAAAGAAATACTGAAGTTTTCCGCTAAACGCCTTAGCAAAACAGAAACCGTTGAATACTCTATACCGCAATTTTTGATATTTTATTTAGCCAAGTGGACTCGCGGTCCGCTTGTTGCTTATCTCTGACAATCATTTGAGTCCATGCCAAGAGTCTGACTAACAAAATATATATGTAAACGAAGCAAAAGTATGCGGAAGTGTGGGCCAATAGTCCATCTTTTCTATCTACCCCTGCGCGGGATCGTAAGGTAGTTTCAGACAACCCCGTAGGAAGGAAGGCGAAACATCTGTCACGTGTGTTAATAATTACATGGCCGAACTTGTTTTTTTAATGACATTTTTTATTTATTGATACGATGTACTTTCAAACATTGTGATAATGTGGGCCTCTTTGGGTGCTTTGCCTGTGCTGAGGCCCTCTTTTTACAATTTAATAAAAACTAATATGAAATAATAAATCGAAAAAAAATCGAGTGCATTTCACACCGGTAGAAGCGAAACTTCACCAAAATAATCTCAACCAATAGGAGCCTTGAAAAGTGAGCTCGTAATCAAAGCGGCCAATTGGCGCAGCTTGACGCTTCGTAGGTACTATAATGCCTCATTTCTGTTTCATACGAGTTTCAAATCACAACGGAGCTAAAGAAGTTTTCACTTAAAAAAAAAGGTTAGGTTACCGGTAGGGGCCATCCATAAATTACGTCACACCTTAAGGGGGGGAGTAGAGAAGTGTGGCAAGGGGTATGGGGGGGTCCAAAAGTCATGAAATTCTAGGAGGGAGGGGGTCTCACAAATGTGACAAAGGGGAAGGGGTCAAAAAATCATGAAATTCGTGTGACGTAATTTATGGATGGCCCCTAAATGTATATAAATGAGTTAGTAGACGTATTTTGTGAGCTCCGGGGAACCTGTGCTGAGGTGTTCACATGTTTTAGATAAAGTGTTAATCTACCGTCATAAGTAAAAAAAAAACAGCATCGTCCTTGAGATTCTCAAGGAGGATAATACCAAGAAGGAAAGTAGGATGTATCGAATGAAAAATTGTTGAATTAATGAAGAAACTGTTTTTTATAAATTATACAATATTATTGAAAATGTAAACGAAACCTTAAAATTAAAATTGTATGAAATCTACACTTTTATACGTTAAACACAATTAGTCTTTATTGGGGTGGGAACAATCATCTTACAAGTAGTTCACAGTTCAATAATCGTAAAACAGTACAAACTATAACAGTAGCTTTATGGGTATTCTAACCGTAAATAACCAAAAGGAAACTAATTGTTTCCTAACCGCTCTTAACCTTATACCAAAAGGATTTACGAGTGTCTTTTCTCTCTGAAGACCTGAGGTATACGCGGGCCACCCCGGCAGGCAGAACTTCCCAACTTAAGACGACAATAAACCCTAAAATATATTCAGAAACTTAATGACGTAAGTAAAGGAGCTGTGTACACAAATTGCGACTCGCGACCCGCGTATTGGACTGACCTACTGTCGAATTTGCTCTATCAAAGAAAAGAAGAAGACAAATAATGTGGGAATCTTAACGACGTAGGTGAATAAAGCGTGTAAACAAGTATACGCCCGCGGCACGGCGTATTAGACGAACGTACGGTCGAATTCGCCATAGCGGGTCTGGAGATTCGACCTTTCGTGTTACAACGCGTTACAAATATTTAAGATGTTTCTTTATGAATCCCTCCCGAAGTTATTAATTCATCGTCTAGAAAAATAAAATCTGGTGCTCACCGCTAACTTTGTAGTTGAAAAACTTGTTATAAATTTTTAAAATAGTTGTACGTAAAATATATTAATTGTAAGGTATTGTTTTTATTAATTTTAAATATAAAGAACTTACATCCCCAAGGGTCTGTTGAAATAAAAAAGTTATTTTAGTTACGAATTCGCCGGAAATGATTAAAATGTGAGTTTTGAGCAAACGAAAATTATTAGGGTTGTGTACCGCCTTAAGCAGTCTCACATGCATTTATATCGGTCCGCTGCCCTAGCGGCGGGGGTAAGAGACAAGCGATGCGAGAAAGGGAGAGTATTCGCAATTGGAACACTTATCGATATAAAATATACGCTAAATAAAAAGATTTGCTACAAAATGGAATTCTACGAATATTTTTTGAATACACTGTAGTATTCCTCATCTGGGTACGTGTGTAGTGTACCTTTTGTTACACCGGTTGCTTCCGAAAATACCTTTCAATTTGAAGAAATGTTCAGATTTGTCCGGATGACCGATTTAAATATTCAGAGATCTTTTTTGTTATTTTCGCTTCTGTTTGGCCAACATAAATATGTAAATACATACCTCATAATATTATACCAAGTCTTCACATTCGGACTCCCATCTAATTCACGAATAGGCTCTTGCTTCGGAGGGTTTTTCGTTGAATGTTAAGTTGAAAGTTTTAAACTTTAAGTCCCGAAAAAACCATCGAATCGCCATAAATCAGTGGTAAGGCAAAAGATGAAAATTAAGAAAGCACACGTAATGAAACGAGCAATTGAAAATTTGTAGAATTTTAATATATTTATTAGTTCCACACAGGAAGCTTTGTGGAAAAAAAATACTACCTCAGGGCCTAGGGTCATCTTTGGGGATGCTGTGTGGAGAGTATTTTTAGGAAAAGGAAGGAGAGGAAGTTTGAGAAGGAAAAGGGATGAGGAGTGGGTAGGAATCTGGGGGTCAACATGTCCAGGAGTGACGGACGTATGAATCGATCCCTCCCACTGCGGTGCAAGGTGATGGGCCGAGAGAGTCCGACTGGAGGGGTTTGGGCAATTCAAACTCGACCGGTCTCTCCCTATCCGGCTCGCCACGCAGTAATCGGGAAAAGGATCCGCCGCCAAGACCTAGACAAACCCCATGAGCACCCCTGCTAAGTCATCAAACGTAGCCGTCACCGGTGACGGTTACCTATGGTGATCTATGCGGGAGTTATCCAGTAAATGGATCACCTACCTGCAAGGTTACATTTATTTATTTATTTAAGGAACATAAACAGTCTTAGTAATATAATATATATAAGAGGATGATAAAAAAACAGACAAATTATTAATGTTCACAGATAGGTATTTAGAAACAAGACCAACTGAATGTAAACCAGAATATTTAAGAAAAATGAAAAAAAAAAAACAGAACTTTGCAGCAATTTAAAAAAAAAAATAATAATACAAATCTAAATTCAACAAATGATAAACCAATATACAACAATAAAATAGGTGTGATTATAACTGTAACAGACTGCAAATTAGGTATTTGGTTTGGAAAGGGTAAGGGGAGGAGAGGGATAACGGAAAGTTGCCACGCAAGTAGTATAAAAATATTAGATACAATTAATTTAATCGTCATGAATATATGTTATTCGTACCTAGAATGTTATACAATGAAGTTCTGTAACGACGATTATGTCTACTATATCGACATATGCAGGAGTTACAAGGGCCTTGTATCTTTCTGGTGAGGAAAACTACATACGAAACTTACAAAAATACAGAAGATTGAGATTTGAAAGGTTTGCGAAAAGGCTAAGAAGAAGAATTCTACACTACATACGAAGATTTGTATAATATAGGAAGATTACATATATGAAAACGTAACAAAACAAAATCTGGTTAGTTAATTTAACAACTTTTAATGAGAATCCTCGAAACTCTAACCATACCAACGCTTATGAAATTTAGGATTTATTAGGCGACACACGTTGTTGCGACAAAGGTGTGAAGTTATTGTGTACAGTTCAGTAGATAACAGGCGATGTCTACATAATATCGCGTTCA
This sequence comes from Glyphotaelius pellucidus, assembly GCA_936435175.1. Lineage (NCBI taxonomy): Eukaryota > Metazoa > Arthropoda > Insecta > Trichoptera > Limnephilidae > Glyphotaelius > Glyphotaelius pellucidus. The sequence goes on along the minus strand of OW386542.1, from coordinate 41,092,693 downwards.
AAGCCCTTTTTCGTGTACAAATATTATTTTTCAAATTTTGACCTGCTTTATTATTGTTTCCGTGTTTTGTTCCTGGTTATGTCTTATAACTCATTATCAATCAACACTTGTCCAAAAAAGGTTACTTTGGTGATTTACCTTCTGCCAACACATCATGCTAGTCTCCCAAAATATCAAATCAACAGATTACAATCCGTGTTGAACGCTGCGGCAAGACTTATTACCGGCGTATCTAAATATTCCCAGAACATCTCAGAAATCTTCACTGGCTCAAATGTCCTGAAAGAATCCAGCTTAAGCTCTGCTGGATGATATTTAAGTCCATTAACGGGAGTGGCTCCGGCTTACTTATCGGAAATGTGTATTCCAGAAAATTCCAATCCTCGACAGTCAACCCTCAGGTCAGCAGCAACATCAGCTATCGGAAGGTTGAAGGAACCAAAGCGCACACCAGATACTAAATTCGGTGAGCGTGCTTTCGGAGTGTCAGGACCTAAAGCCTGTCACACGAGTTAAGAATGATGACAGATTCAGCGGAATTTAGAGCTAAACTTAAAACTCATCTTTTCAGATAGTCGTATCTATAAGTTAAAAAAACCCCTCACCTTCGCCTTCACGGCCCGCGACATTGTAAATAACTAATTGTGAAAAAATACAAGCAAATTCTTATTTTAAGTTTTGTAAAGGTCATTTCACGAAAATCTCCAGTCCCAAAGAGTTCTAAATTCTCTAGTCTTTCAAAATAAATATTAACTCAACTTTGGCATTAATCTTCTTATAAATGTAAAAGCAACAGTGATGAGGGTAGCAAAGGTTAAGTCATGCAATGTTCAGTGTTTTCAATATAATGTCCTTCACTTGCAAAGTCGTATCTTCCCCAAGAATAAACTTTCTAAAAAAGTGTGTTTATCGGAAGTGACCTGCCAGATAAGTATTCTGCATTTATTTGTAAATAATGATGGATCTTAAGAATTCATAATAAATTGTGAGGTGATTGTTCACAAACGGCGCTCTACAAATTGTCCAATTATTATTATTATTATCAAAACATCTGAAGGATCTGATAATAGATCCTTAAGATTTTTTGTTAATTTACCTATCTGCAGATGTTTTGACCCCCCTTCCCTATTTTGCGGTATAAAATTGACCCGTGTGACAAAATTTCAAAGTGTTCTTTCTTTAACCTCTCTATATTTTTGTCTAAATAATCGTCTGTTACACCCTGTACCATGTCGGGACTGTGCAACACCATGTTTGATTTTTTAGTACGCCTTATCTTCATAAGTCTACTTTTTGTTATCACACATTCTTACTCAATTTCCTAGGCATAATTCAACTGGACGAGTTGATGAATATTCATCAATACAAATAAGCCCCCGTTGTTTTATTTGATTTCTATGGTTAAATATAATGGGTTGCTGTCATCCATCAAGTTTTGTTTGACGTGCATCAGTATTCAACATATAACGATGAAAACAGTACGATGATGTACGTACGACCTAATGCAATTATTAATTATGGCATCATAAAGTTAGGCGTATTTTTTAGAGAAAGAAGGGCGTATTTTTTAATCTATTATTTGGATACAAAATTGTTGCCATAACAGTCCACAAAATTTCAATTGGCTTAGACCAAGATGAGGTATTTTCGATTAGCTTTTGACCTAAGGCGTCAAAGCCATCAAGATTATGAAACTGAAGAATGCAGTGATGACTTTCCGTATCTTGCGTGCACGTTTACAACCGTATATCTTTAAGCATTCAGCAATGAAGCCCTGGGCGTTAGATGAATGCTTGTTTTTATTAATTGCGCCATGTTTGAAACTGTTAAATTTTTGAGATCACGCCACCAAGGGTAATAAATCCTTTATTTGTCAACCGCAGCCAGGCGAAGATTATGACTCTAACTTGAAAGCAAGAGAATCTTTCGACTGAAGATCGAATCCTATTTGCACTTTAGCTTTAAAATTGTTCCTTTTAACTTAAGTGACGCCCAAGTGGAGTGAGGAAGAAGACATGGCGGAAAGAAGTGAATACAATAATTGAGTCTAGTCAAGTCAAAAGACTGAATTACGGAAGAGTATGTATCTGAAAATGGATGGTTGAAAATAGGGATGTTCCCTAAGGAGGGAGATTTGTTTGCGTGGTTTGAATATTGCGTAATTGATGTCTGGCAATTACGCAATTTCCAATATTTACTATAGCTAAATCAAGCCTCGATTTGGGAAGTGTTCTGCTCGTTTGCTTTATTTTGTCTAATCATATAATATTATGAGATTATTACAAACTAGCTATTATTAGCTCTAATTAATGCGTATTTATGATTAAAATTAATGATCCCGTAAACACTAATCGCATCCGGTATACACCGGTTTGTCAGTTGTAATGCTGATAGAACTATAGTGCGATTAAAACAAAAGCTTGGGGCTTATTTTGAGGATGGTGAAATATTTTAATTAAGACCTGTGCCATGCACAGCTATGAAAGATGTGGCTTGGCTTATTTCGACATATCGCTTGCCGTACATTCCCAATTGGAATATATGGCGAGTGACGCTCAAGCCACATCTTTTATAGCTTATGTGGCACCGCTTTGATGAATCCCTAAATCAGGTTAGTAAGAAACAATGCAGAGTATAACTCAATAATCTAGGCTCCATTTTATAAGATTCACTAACTAAAAATTGAGGGAATCAGCATAAGTTTCTGAGATTTATTATTTATAAATTAGGAATTCCAATCAACGATCTTAATTATATTTTTTTAATGAACTTACTAAACTTAACAGACTTGTCATCAAGGCTTACAATGAGCGATTTTATTATAGCCTGTTTGTAACTATACTCGTATTCCGTTGATTATTATTTGCAATTGAACACATCTACTACTTCCGAGAAAGAATTTCCAACTGCATGCAATCTTCATTCAAACAATTCATGTTTAGGAAATTGAATATCATCCTGAAGGTTCTCACTGGTTCTTTGAGACAGCCACAGACGCATAAACGAGAGTTTAATAGCCCCAGACACCCTAGAACTTCAGTAATGATACTACTAAATAATTGCTAGTCAAATCGGATCGTGGTTGGAAGTTTTCCGTTGATCCCGCTGCGGAGAACCAATGCTGTGTGTGAAAAGTGTCAGCAAAGTACCAGTGCTTCTAGCGGTAGATGCAAACACATCTTATTAGTCAAGTCATTAAAAGTTTCATACATCAACTTGGAGGGCGGGTATGGCTACCGCCGCCCTGGGATCCATTTATTAGATAACCAACACCTCTCCTACAGTTGGGGACTTAGCAGGAATGAGATTTGGTCTAGGTCTAAGTCTTGGCGGCGAATGATTTTGCACACCTTTTGCGTGGCGGGCCGAATCGGGAGAGACTGGTTGAGGGAAACCTAACCTGAATCTCCAGCCGGAATCGCCATCGCCTTGCACCGCAGTGGGATGGATGGATTCATACGTTCGTCACTCCTAGACACCCATTGACCCCCAGATTCCTAACCACCCCTAATATATTTTTCCATCCTGTCCACACAGCATCCCCAAAGCTGACATCCGATGGAAGTTTGTTTCCTCGAGGCCTCCGATGTGGAGCTACTTTCGTCCGAACTCCTCTGTTTTCTTTTTAAAACTTTGACACATCTTTCTCAAATCATTTTAATAGATTTTAAACTGTTTGCCGATTTGTATTGGAAATTTATGAAACGATTCACTTTTTTGTATTTCCTTTAAATTGGCGTGCTGCGGAGTTTTCGCGCACCGCTGCTGTTATATTATACTAATAAAATTAGCGAACTTGCTTGAATAAATATCCATCATATAAATAATTATGTTTGAACAAGTTCGGCCGCCGTCTTAAGTTTTGTATAAGACCTTTCAACCGTACAGGCGGTACTGAAAGGATACGAATAGAATAAAAAACTGTTTATTAAAACCAATATTACAATTATATTACAGGATCGGCTGCCATCTTGTGTTTTAGACCTGTTGGGTTTTGAGTCTTTGCCGTTGCGGGCGATTCCTGCAAGAAATATTTTCACAAACAGAAAGTCATTTGTAACGATGCCGAGAGAATGACAATTTTCTGTCATCTTTTTGAATATGAAGACTTAAACAAATTCATACATAGAGTTTACGAAACAGTAGATATAAGGGTTATTTTATTCATAAAATGAACTCGTATTTAATGAGTATGCAAAAATCTATTTTGTCTAAAGTTACAACATACTATCCAAAAGGTACAATAACCCCTGTCCAAGGGTACAACACACCTCTGAACAAAAAATTTCCAATAAATCAAAAACTGTTGAAGATAAGTAAAAATGTACAAGAATGTGTAAAATATGCCTTTGACCAATTCATAAGATTTGAAAAAATAAACCATTGCCGTGGTCCAATTTAAATAAAAAAAATACTGAATTAAAAAAAATACAAAATTGTCACCTACATGTGGCATATAGATTATTAAAAACATCGAAAAAATGTGTTTTTTGTAATAAAATTTTAAAATGATTTTCGACATATTTGTGTTTCTACGTAAATCTGTCATTTGTTTTTTTTTTTTTTTTTTTTATATTTCATTATATTAACAAAGAAGGTAGGGTGGTTAGGTCTGAAGTTTGGCTTCTACTCCCCTGCCCATACGCCTTTTACGAAACAGTATTAAGCAATGACGTTCTGAAACCACTCAAGCTGGAGGATCATCTGCGAAGGTCGTGCTGGAGGATCATCACAGGTAAAGATTTGAAATACTTTCAAATACTGAAGGAAAAACTTCGGAAGAGACCTACAGTCAACAGTATGTTCGCTTCAACTTCCAAAAGGTACGACGATCTTCTGCGAGCGTCTTACAATATTTCGCTACTCATAGCAAAATCAGAAAGGAAAGTACACATCGGGTTACATCTAATTTTAATGACATTTCATCCTTCAACAGACTTTGAAACTAAGGACGGGTTGTTTCAAAATATTTGACGGATTCGTCAAATATTTGAAGTTTATTTTCACGTTCTGTGTAAGTTCTACTCAAGTTCTATGATTATTTCAGTTTTATGAAGCAACTGGCCTATAATGTTGTAAAAACAGAACTTAAATAAAACTTACACAGAACGTGGAAATTAACTTCAAATATTTGATGGATCCTTCAAATTTTTTGAAACAACCCGTCCTAAGTTTGGTGATGTATATGTCTACGGAAATACGACAGTAGATTATCGATCCGTATGATGACATTTAAGAAACGGAAGAACGTTTAACGTGTTGATTTCGTCGCGTGGATCTTCCTACCCCTTACATCGCTACTAGAATAGCGATCGGCTGCAGATGTGCGTAGACAGTTTTCACAGACTAAAGGAACGTGCGAGTCGCAGTTGACTTCAGTTGGATTCAAGCAGGCACGAGGAGAGGATATGATTCACGAATCCCGAGGTTTACCACAATGGCGGAAACATCGTTTACGTAAATCCTTCAACTTTATTTTATTAGTTTCTAAAATATGGCTTACCGTTAACTTCTTTGTATTAGATTACTTGTTCATTATGTTGAAACGTTCTGGCGCCCGTAATAGTTTAATGTATCTCCAATAGAATTATTTAATTCTAGAAGTTTACTTCATGCTTCTAGCCCGCCCTGACTATTTAATAATTACAAAAATAGTCAATCTAATTATTTAATTACCGTGTACAACCTTAGTTTTAATAAACTTTTATGCTCTTTTATAGTATGAGTTTCATTTCACATAATGGTTGACTTCTTTATTTCATGCCCATCCTTTACAATAATCTTTTACATATCTATTTTACTTATCCATCTCATTATTATAGGCTACAAACTGATAGGATTAATCACGAAGGAAGAACTTCAGGTATAGATTAGAAAAGGGCCATCGGCAATTTTGGCTTCAGAGAACTATCGCGAGAATGTTTCTGATAGATTTTCCATCATCATACCCAGTGGAAAGTGGTTTCTGCGCATTTGCCAATTTCCCTACAAAAAAGAAACAGATTGGAAATCACCCGCCGAGGAGAGTTAAGGTTAAACCTGGCTAAATTGAAGTCAAACTATGTATGAACTCCTTATTGAAACTTGGATATTGACGGTAATATAATATATTTTGCTTTTGATTACACTGTTACCATATTTACAAATAAAACATCAATTGAGAAAGCAAATTGTGAACTAAACAAAATTAAAAAATGGTTAGACTCTAATCTCCCCACATTAAATGTTCAAAAACAATTATATATACTTTTTCAATCCTTAAATTAACTCTCCCAGAAAACCTTCCTAAACTAATTCACACTTGCCCCCAAAATCTAGACACTCCCCATTATTTCTTATTAACAGTTGTTCATGCGCAATTCTTAAACTATCAAACGAAATAAAGTACCTAGTTGTCATTACAGATAACAAATTACGCTGGGAGGCGATACCCAAATTAGCTGCATAACAAAGAGACTCCGTAAGTCTTAATTTCTTCGTTTAGTTTCTTAATCTCTTCGATCAATCCTTGATACAAAAACTCTAAGAAGTGTTTATTTTGCTCTATTCCAATCTTTATCAATGTACGGCATTATAGAATGGGGAGGTTGTGCAGCATCCATTCTCTACCCTCCAGTGACCATTCAAAAACTTTTGCTAAGGATCATCTTCAAATGTTCCCCCTCTTATCCATCAGAGCCACTTTTCAGTGTTTTTTAGTGTTTTGAAGAAACCCAAATTCGCCAACTGTTTATTAAAATAGCTCTCATTCACACATGGAAAAATGGTCTGATAAATTCCTCACAAAAATATATATACAAACACGCTACTCAACGCATGGAAAATGCATAATCCCTAAAACAAAAACCACCTTTTCACATTGTGTTTGTAATATAATTTGTAAAATAATTTTTTTAAATGTTTATAATTTATTCACAAATAATTCCCCAAGTTACCTCTAAAATCAAGAAACACTAAAAACTTTAATAGCCTAAATCTTATAATTTAAAGCAAAAATAAATAAAGTAGCTCACATCCGTACTATATATTTGATATACCTTTTGGTTAAAAAAATAATTTTTCAGTTTGGTTGCGTATTTTGATCTCAAATCCAAATTTAAGATTTGTATGAAACTGGCCGAAATGGACCGCGTATACGTTCCTCTTAAGGACGTGCAGCTGCACTAGTAAGTATATCTTTAGATGTATGCATAATTTCGCATAGCGTCTTTTAGATATGTAGGTACGTAAGAAAGCATTCCCGTAAAACCAATGGTTATTGATTTGGTAATTTCAGAGAACAACAATAAAAGTGTACGAATGAATGAATTTTGGGTTTGTTCCAGGAAAATCTAAAGTAATAGTCATACCAAACCAATCGCCTGTGCCAATACTAGCCAGTAAAATTTGTATCGTTTCGATATAAACCCGCTTTCTTTTGAAAGCAGTAATTGTCGGATTTAACGACCAAAGAGTTAGTTTAAATTCTTACGTTCCTTGGTTTCGAAATAGATAGAATTGAAAAATAACATTGTTATTTACACTGAAGAGACACAACGATAGAAATTTCTTGCGGGCGTGCCAGACGTAAGATCAATTTTGGGAGGCGGGTATGGGTACCACCTTCCGGGAACCATTCACAGGATAACCGACTTATCTGCCATAGGTCACTCCAATGCATTTGCCCACGGGCCGGATCGGAAGATAAGGGTTGAGGTAGACCTAATTTGGACCTCTCCTGCCGTACTCTCTCGAACCATCGTCTTGCACTGCAGTGGGAGGGATGGATTCATACGCTCGTCACCCACTTTAAACTCACATTCCTATTTTATTTGAGATAAATTCAATTTGATTAATTTGTGTTATTTGACAAGCAATTCTTTTAAAATAATATATGGTATATTTGCGGCACGATCCAGAATGAAATATACTCTCAGTATCGCCCTGGTATCGCCCACCATTCAGATTTGAAACTTGAAATGACTTTTGGTGACTTGATCTGAATAGCCAGGTACTACCCCCACCTTCCTCTTCCCCAACTCCTTCCACTCCCCACTACCTTCAACCTCATTTTATACCCCAATTGGGGATGACATAGTCTCACTGGCTGCAGACGGGAGCAGTTGGGACTTTTTTGAGGTGTTCACATTAAAAAATTATGAATTTCAGTTTTCTTGATTGAATAAATGAAGTGGAAATTAACCCACTTCTCGACATCCGATCGTGCTGAAACCTGGCAGATAGACTCGTTTTCGATGGATGGCAATGCATTCTGTCGATTTTTGGTGGCAATCACGCGCACACGCTAGAACATTTCTTTTTATTGTCTGAAATTCGATGACATTACAACACTCCTCCCTCTGGGAGTACGACATCTTTTAGGATGCTTTGTGGAAGTTTTTTTTTTAAGAAAATGTAGTTTTGAAATGGAAAATGGTATGAAGGGTGAGTAGGAATTTTGGGGGCAATGTTTCCAGTACGGACGAATGAATTCGCCCCTCCCATTGCGATGCAAGGCGATGGGTCGAGAGAGTCTGGCTGGAAAGGATGAGGAGTCTTCTTCAACCGGCCTCCTCAGTAATAAATTGAAGTGGAAATAAGTTTTATGTTTGTTTAATGAGACATGTTTTATTAAACATTTTCGCTTAAATATTATCGTTTCAATATTAGCGCTCTCTCTCTAACGTTCGTTTTTACATATCTCTCCATCCTCTTATTTTTGAGGGGGCACACCGCGACAAGTTTCCAAAAATACGTGTTATTTTTGAAGATAATATTTAAACATTTGTAGAGCCGAAAGGTAACTTATATGAAATTCCCTCGATAGAAAAAAAACGCAATGTATGCTCCGAAAATTACTAACAATAAAAACTTTGTTTTGTTATTTATCATGTTATGGGTAAAAAAAATTCACGGTGTATCTTTAAATGCAACACAAGCATTTGTCGAGAGATTTTTGCTCTATTTTAAACGAGTCGTGTTTTATTAAACATTTTCACAATTTTCGCTGAATTATTGCTGTTTTTAATATTAGCGCGCTTTCTCTAACATTCGTATTTACCAAAAGTATTTACATATCTCCCCTTCTTCTTTTTGAAGGCTTACTACCGGGCCTTAAGCCCCGGCTATTCGAATTTCGACCGATTTCTTACACACCTCCCCTTAAACATTTGAAGTTTTTAAGCACTTAAAAAAATGTTATTTTTGAAGATAATATCTAGATACGCTCCACGCCGAAACGCAAATTATATGAAATTCCCTCGATAGAAAAAAATCGCTAAGTATGCTCCGAAAATTATTTAAAACAATTCTATTTCTATTATTTTACAAGTTATATTTGTGAAAAAATTCACAATGTTTCTTTAAAAGATACTTTCCACGAGATTTTTGCTCTATTTTAAACGAGTCATGTTTTATTAAGCTTTTTCGTAATTTTCGCTTCAATTCTATCACTTAAAATATTAGCGCGCTCTGTCCAACATTCGTAATTACATATCTCGCCATCTTCTTCTTTTTCAGCCGAAAAGCGCCGCCTTAAGTAACAAACGTACGTACATGTAATATAAAATTCTTAAAAACAAAATGGAAAATATTTCTTGAACATGTAATAAATTTTTTTTAGCCCTAAATCTAAATTCTAAATCATATTCTTTGTATATATCCTTTGTTCATTATCCAGTGGTCATTTGATTAAATAAAACCAGTAAGGAGTGAACCATCAAGAAAGCTGTACAACGCAACAAAATGATTTTTGACACTTGAAACAGTCTTCGTGAAACATATTACGAGCAGCTAGATGAAAAAAAAAATACTGTTTTAATTATGTTTGGTTCAACAATACATTCTTGCCGAAAAAAAACATTTCCACTGAACAGAGAATCGCTAGAAGTGTGATATATAATACTATAATGACTGATAATACCTATATTATGATATTCGACTCACATTCCCCACAGTCCAATTTAATCTTTTGTGAGAAAGAATTTTGTAATAAGAGGCGGGTGTGCCGCGGCAACCGCCGCCCCGTTAACCATTTATTGGTTAAGCAAAACCTCTGCCATAGGTCAACGTTTGGTGACTCAGCAGGGTGCCCGGGTTTGCAGAGTGAGGTTTTTTGGGTCTGTCTGGCGGCAGATGAACTGGACACACTGAATCCCAGATCCTACCCAACCCTCATACCTTTTTTCTTCCCAGAACTTCCTCTCCTTCCTTTCCTTAAAATACCTTTCACACGGCATCCTCAAAGTTGACATTGGCCCTGAGGGAACCTATTTTTCACTGGGCCTCCTGTGAGGAACTATGTCAAAAAAAGATATATTTTTTATGTTACACCTTTTGGGAGCGCCCCTATCTGTACGGTATATAAACAGGGAAACTATACCCCCACCCAGTTGGGCAGTGTTGTGATGCCGGTTAAGGTAGGAACTGTAGGAAGGGATTTATTAATCGGAGTCCTGAAAAAGCCCGAATTGCACGAAGTAGGAAAAAAAATGCGAGAAGCTCATTCCACATGTGAGCCGATTATCAACTTATTGTGAACGGGTGTTCCGGTCGTATCCTTCGAGTTTCTCGTACTTGCACCGATGCTGGCTCCTTAGAGCACGCCCCATTGAAATACACGGAAAACATACTTAGCATCTGTACATTGGTATGACAATCAGGCGGATTGTCAATCAGGTAGACCGCCCTTCTTTAATAATACACAATATCAAGTAGGTTTTTTGGGACCCAGCCCAGAGGTGGTTCCCGGTTACAGGGTTAGCAGCTGGTCACTATTAAAGTATCTGCCGCACCTGCACAAGACGCCCAGTTTCTTGGAAGCACTCGGGCTTCTGTGGACCTCCGATATAAATGAATACCTCTGTTGTTTATTCGATATAATATAACATGTAGTTGTTGGGTTAAAGTTGTACCTTTTGTACTTATATTTTTGGGAAATAAATGTTTTTTTTTAAATTTTGATACTTGAAAACGTTTTAATTTTTGAAGTAAAAGTTCTTCAGCATTGCTTTAGCTTGTGATTTGAAACTCAATGAAACGGAAATGACACTAAAAAGAGACAAATACATACATCTATAGGATTTAGCCTGCGAGAGAAAGGGCTATAAAAAAACCTTACCGCATTGGTCGGTTTTGAGATCATTTTTCAAGGCTCCTATTAGTTGATATTGTGTGGGCTTCTACCGCGTGTGAACTCGATTTTTTATTGGTGCGGTGCTCCGTAGCCTCCCCCCTCTTATCTACTTTAGCTTTCTGAAGGTTTCACTTCTACCGTGCGTTAATTGCACACTCTGTTTTGAAGTGAAACTTCTTTAGCGCCGTTAATGACTTGTTAATTTGGGTGAAACGGAAATGCGTCACAATTCAGTTCTACGCAAATACTCGGTTCTAATACAATTTTGCGCCTCGGCGCGTGCCTACCATAGCGTGGTGGGCGAGGTGCCTGACAAGTCTCAGCGGCCAGAAAGATAGAGGGTTCGAATCCTACGAAATCCAAAAAAAAACATTTATTTATTTTGTGAAATCAATATCCAACTTAAAAAAAACTACTTATAAAAAACAAGCAAAAAAAGAAAGCGACTTTCTAGTTTCACTTCTACCGCGTGTGAATTGCACACTCTGTTTTTTTAAGTTTTATCAATTTCACCCCAAGCACGGGAAAATTTACCTTACTTAGGGCACGTGAGACACGCCCGCAGCACACTTTTTTCTGTTTGTCTCTACTGTGATTTCCAAGCATAAAACTCATAAAGATCAGATTAATGACCTCCTGTGTTAAATAATATTGTAGTTACGCACCAGAAAAACAGAAGCTTTCTAGAAATCCAAGGCCATTGTTATCATTATTTCTGTGTTAATCGGTATGTTTACTTAAAAATTATTATACGGCTTACGTTTACACCTACAAATGTTTGTTTTAAATACATCTCTTTTAAAAAGATATGTACTTGTGTTTTGACATTTGTGGACATTCTTTAACCCTTTTGTCGCGAACGCCGAAGCTGTTAAATTAGGTCGGATGTAGTACAGAAATAGACAAACCATTGGCGTAATATATCGATCATGAATATTTGAAATGATGTAAAAGATGAACAATTCAAAAATGAGTTAAATATGTCTCCGTTTCCTTTCTCTGTTTTTTTTTAAGTGAAACTTCTTTAGCCCCGTTGTAATTTGAAATTCGGATGAAACGTAAATGACGCACTGCAGTACCTACGAAGTGTCAAACTGCGCTCATTGGCCACTTTGATAATGACCTCACTTTTAAAGGTTCTTATTGTTTGAGAATGTGTGGGTTTCAAGGTTTCACTTCAAACGCGTGTGAATTGCATTCGATTTTTTTCTCTTTCGGTCTGCGTCGCCGAAATAGTTCTATAAAAATAATTGTGTACAAATTGACTTTTTTAAATGAATAGTCCCAACCGCTTCCTTCTGGAGCCAGTGAGACTGGCATCCCCAATTGGGGTATATTGCGAGGCTGACGGCAGTGGGGAGGGGAAGGAGATGGGGAAGAGGAAGGTGGGGAAGTACCCGGCTATTCAGATCTGGTCATCAAACACGGCTAAAGCCATTGCAAGCAACGTTTCAATTCTGGATTCAGAATTACAATTTTAAGTTATGTGAAAATCTATTATTGGATTTTATGTGTGTTAATAATTTTGCTATTATAAATGTAAATAATCTGTTGATTTTCCCTAATAAATAAAATAATTTAAAATAAAAATCTCTCGAAACATCAGTTCACCGCAGTGGTAGGGTTAGTTTCGTACGTCTGTTATTCCTGGACACATTGACACCAAGATTCCTCCCCACCCCTTATACCTTTTTCCTTCCCAGAACTTCCTCTCCTTCCTTTTATCCTCCTAAAAGAGCCCCCACACAGCTTCCCTAATGATAATTTCCCCGAGGGAAATTACTTTCCCCAGGGGCTCCTGAAAGGAGCTAACGTAAAAAAACCTTATTCCGTTTTTCGTTTTATTGTGGGCACTCCAAACATAATTGAGCGCATTTCGTTAGTCTATAAAATCGTTTGTACGTTCCGTTTCAAGATGGTGACCGTTTTAATTTTCGATTCATTTTTCAAATGTGAAATCGTCGCGTTTATTTGGACTTCTTATTCGCATTTTGTTATTGTTATGGTACCTACTCAAAGAAAGTTTGATAAAATGATTATCGTTGAGATAAGTCCCTTTTTCTTTGGACAAATTGTTTAATTCCTTATTTGATGTATAAAATAATGTTATGGTGTAATCAAGTAGGTTGGCATTTAAAAACCTTATGATTCCAGAGGAAATTTTGGTTTTGATTCATTAAATAAAATTAAATTACAAACATACTTTTTTGGACAAGATATGATTTTAAATTTTAACGGCCAAAAGTGTAATCTTCGTTATTTGTTTTTGGGGTGTTATGCCGTGTTGTGCTACCTCCTTCTTTAGCCAACGTTTCGGACAGCGTTACAGTGTCCATCATCAGGGCATGTAATTGTGACACAATTGGGACACAATTACAAATCTGCCCTGACGATGGGGACTGTAACGCTGTCCGAAACGTTGGCTAAAGAAGGAGGAAGCGAAACACGGCGTAACACCCAAAAAATAAATAATGCTAAAGCGAGATCTACTGCTCACCTAACAACTAGTGTTTACTCATACTGATGCGCATAGTTAAATAGAATATTGAAAAGTATTTATTTATTTTCATGTGAACATTTCTTGAAATACGTCAATTCACTACCATATCCGGGGATTAGACGTCATGTTTGGCGACAATCTCGGAATATTGGGTATTTCTAAGAAAATTCGGCGTAAACTGAATAACTTCTTTGCATTCAAGGAAAAATATTACAAATAAAAATATGTACCTATTCGTAATATGAAATGGCAGACATTTCCAAGGCAGAAAAATTAACTTGTCAGCTGGGATAAGTAATTTTTCACTTTTCTGTTGGTGGAAATACAATGACAAAACATCTATTTACGGTAAAATCTACTTGAACTAGTCCCAGGAAGAGATCGAATGTACCATATCGACGGTTATCCTCCTAAAAACTGTTCATAAAAATCTTCCTTCTCACACTTCTTGTATGAAAACGATAAAAAAAACAGAAGATAAGGGGCCATCCATAAATTAATTACGTCACACGAATTTCTTGAATTTTTGACCCCCCCCCCCCCTCCCCCCGACCCTGTCACATCTGTGAGACCACCTTCCCCTAATGTGACGTCGCATATTTTGCAATTTTACATCTAAAAATAATCAAAATTCAGATTTTTACATGTGACGTCACAGAGCTGATGACTCCCCCATACCCATTGTCACACTTCTCTACTCCCCCCCCCCTGAAGGTGTGACGTAATTTATGAATTTGTTGGGCAAAATTTTTTTTTTTTTACATTACTGAGCTTAGATGGGCCACTCGGGGGGGGGGAGTAACCGTTAATTTTACCGGTAATTCAGAGTCCGGCTGGAGAGGTCAAAAGGTCTCCCTCAACCAGCCTCTCGAACTGGCCTGCTATGCAGTAAGGTGAAGTAAAGTTACCCACCTGCTAGGTGGGCAAAATTAAATATGATAATGCTTTCCATGCCAAAAAAATTGAAAAACTTTTTTTGGTCAAGACCTAGACAAACCTCACCCCATGAATCCGGGCACTCCTGTCAATCATTAAACGTAGCGAACCACTTGGGATGGCAGGGATGTTGGTTATCCAATAAATGGTTGCCAGAGCGGCGGTACTTAAAGCGAAATAAAATAAAATATTTGTATTAATACAAAACCTTTGCGTTTTTTATGGAACCTTGTATGAGCACTACAACTCAACACTACTTCTTACACTTACCAGACTGTTTTACGTTGATTATAATCATTTATCATTTAATATCATCGACATTCCTCAAGGCTCGAAGAATCACCGAAGTCCGTACTGATAAAATTACAAAAATGTTAAAACTTGACAGATTTGTCACTGAAACTACTCGGTTTCGATTAGCCATTGATTAAGCGGCCGAATAAACAAAAAATAATATTGCGAGCATTTAATAACGATATACCAGCCCCTAAAGCAGTAGTTCAAGCAAGCAAGCGTCATTTTAACAAATTATTTTTGAACCGTGCTAAAAATGAAACTCGATACGGTGTCATCGTCTGATGTTTGGTCATTAGACGTGTTGTTTATCTATCATCCTACTAGCTTTTCATCTTTTGCATTGTACCAATTGATGTCCAGATTTCCATAGGTACTATTAACAAAAATTAAAATTTCGCAGAAATAGAGTACATACTATGTAATTGGATTGGGGGTTGTTCGGATAATAACAAAATATATCGTGTACGTCTATGTCTCAATCAACGGCCGTCTTTTTCAACGCTTGCTAGAGTAAAGTAATGGTAAAAGAATTGCTGGAGTTAAATTTCTACTAACGCGTTTTTCAATTAATTTAACATTTTTATTTTACGTCACTTTTAACCTTTTTTACTTTCCGAAAACAGATAGTTACTGTAGCTAGACTTAATCCGCCATTTTGGCGTATTTGACAGTTCTGTTAAAGGTGAGGTACGAAATTGCATGCTTCAACATTATGTGATTAATATTATAGAAGATGATAGTGACCATGAAATCCTCATCCAAAATGTCTTGCAGCGAAAACCAAAAGCATTTCGACCCCGTGTTAATAGTATGAATATTTGGGACGATCCCGAATTTTTGGCGCGGTATCGCATGTCGAAAGATCTCGTAAAATTTGTGACACATCAAAGTCTACTACTGGAAGGTAAATGATATTTTTTCCGAGTGATATCGTGAATGCTATAATAGGTCATTTATTTTTAAATATTCTCACAAATTTATTTTTTTAGGAACAATAGGTCTGATCCTACGACGACGCGAAACAAAATAGCACGGGATATTTTGACAGTTATTGTGTTTTTCAAATTTCATTTTCGTTGTGGCCGCACCAAAAAATAGTGCGGTGCTTTTTTCACATAATTTCGAGGAATATTTAAGATTTTGCTTTTTAGACTGGCCACACTAATAACTATCACTTTAGTAAAAGTACATTTGAAACAGTGCGTGATCGTGCTATAACATCCTTGTTGCTTTAACTGACGGTTATACTTTAAATTTATCTCACTATTTAGCATTCCGTTGAAATCAGTTGACCCTTAATTAATGCTATTTTTTATTGTTTTTTGATCTGAAGGTTCTATCGAAGAAACTATACACAATTCACCAAGCAAAATGATCGTCTTTTTTTGGTAGCTAGTCACACATTCTCTCCAACAACAGAAGATTTTATGGGAGAGCTTTCTGTTTGTTGCTCGTACCAGAACATAGCGGTTCTTAGCGCTGTAGTGAAAACCCTTTCATGCCTTGGTTGGTTGAGTTGCTCTGCTTTCCCGTTGTCTTCATTCGCCAGTCACTGTGTATTGTTGTTGCACTTGGGAAATACACGTTTTCAGCAGCGGTTTGAAGCCCGGGATCTTTTATAAACCCCGATGACGTTTTCATAAAATTGAAAGAAAACATGATTTCCACATGGCAGAATCATTGGGTTGAATCTAGTAAAACAAAAGGGTATAAGTTTTTCACAATACAGCCAACGATTCCTTCAAAACCGTGGTTTTCTAGACTCTCTTTAATCAAATTCTTTACATCCTCCATTTGCCGCATGCGGATAGGGCATTGCTGCCACAATGTTCAACTGACAAAAATTCATGTTAAGAATTCTGCGATGTGTGTCGTCTTGGTGAAGAGGACCTCAAACATATTTTTTTCAGTTGTCCTTTAAATAATTCATACAAAAATTTCATCCCTCACCTAATCAGTTCAGACATATTGCCCCCCTACAACATTGCATGTCTGTTATCTTATGTAAATAAACGCGTTTATAAAGTCTTGGTTAATTTCCTGAATATTAACAGCATCAATTTGTAACTGTAAGTTTAGTTTCATGTATTTATTTAATTTTTTATCCATATAAATTATATCAACATATTTATTAATTTCCTGTTGCTTCCACTTGTTAAATGTAATTAAAATCATCTCGTATTGTAAGAATTTAGCGTATTATTATTATTTATTTATTTAAGGAACATAAACAGTCATAGTAATATAATAAACATGAGAGGATGATAAAAAACAGACCAATTATAAATGTTCACAGATAGGTATTTAGAAACAAGTTTAACTAAAAGTAAACTAGAATATTTAAGAAAAATGAAGAAAAAAAACCAGAACCAAGCAGCAATTAAATAATAATAGTACAAATTGGAATTCAACAAATGATAAACCAATACACAACAATAAAATAAGTGTGATTATAACTGAAATAGACTGCAAAATAGGTATTTGGTTTGGGAAGGGTAAGGGGAAGAGAGGTATAAGGGAAAGTTAAGGGAAAGTTGCCACGCAAGTAATAAAAAAATATTAGATACATTTAATTGAATGGTCATGAAAATGAGTTATTCGCACCTAGAATGTTATACATTGAAGTTCTGTAGCGACAGTAACTAGCAGTAAATACGTCAGCACGTGTGTCTATATTTGCAAATTTGTTGTTATAGTAGTTACATGTCCTTTGCATAAATTCATTTTGATTGGAATTGGTGTTGCATCTATCAATATAGAAAAGGGTATTTTGTCTACTATATCGAATCGACGTGTGGAAATTTATTTTGTTCAGCAATCCGGGCAGTCAACTTTTGAGTTGATAATTTTGTACAGGAGCATCTGATCAGCGACAAGCCTCCTGTTGAGTAGTTTCGTGATTCGAAAATGTTTCTCGAATTATTATTTGTATAGTGTTATTATATAATGTAGATAGGTTCTTGTTATTGAAACTAAATTTGTAAATATTATTGAAGAAGAAGATAACACTTATAATCTAAATGAAAATATGAAAGAAAACAAGACACAGAAAAAAAGAAAAAAAACAATGGTCGCAAATGGGACTCGAACCCAGACCTCTCGTCTAACCGGGACGTGCAGTTTTTTTTTCTGTTTTTTTTTCTGTTTTTCTGTGACTTGTTTTCTTTCATATTTTCATTTAGATTATCTTCTTCTTCAATGATATATTACGTTGATGGGAATAACCTTCAAAAGTTATAAAAAAAGGAGAGTTTTTTTTCATAAAAAATTGTAAATATTAACCCAAAATTACACTCACAAAATTACACTCATAAAATCATTCACTTGACACTGGCCAGAACACTCCATTGGGGTGAAAAGCCATGAAAAAAATATTATTTTTTTCTAACCACACTTATGCACCCCATTGGTGTGGTTGCATAATCGTGGAATCGAATAAGTCCGTGGAAAATTAAAATTGAGTTGGGGGTCCCTGAACAACGTCAGGGGGTCCTTCAACTGATGATTCGCTTAATTGAAATTTGGATTATCGGCTTCCCTTTATATTTGATATGGGGTTTGAAGTACTTGTTACCTACGCCACTTCACTGATTGTTATAGATTTAAAACAAATGCGTATGTTTAACGTACTTGACTTACTTTAACCGGTGATTGCTGACATTATTTGAAATAAAAAATTTAAATGAAAATATATAAAACAGTAGTTATTGGATATTTAAAGGCGAATAGAGGGGTTGGTCGGTTATTCGTGACCAGTGACGATATATGGAAGTTATTTTATATACTCGGTATGAACCGTCTACGGGTCAGAAGGGATGTGCTCATTATAACACATTTCTTCAGCTATTATGGAGAGCATTAGTTTCTATGTTCCCGATGGTTATCTCCGTCACCGACAGCATAGACTGTTTTATCTCCCGGCTTGCAGAACTAACTTGCCAATGGTTATGCCAGTCGGGAGAGCAGTCTTGTTGTTAAATAGAATCACTTTGAATATCGACATGTTTAGCATTAATGAAGCACAATTTAGACAATAAGCTTTATTGCTGTTAGTCTGTTTGTGCTTCATTGATTTTTAAATTATTCATTGATGTTTATATTGTATAATTTGTTTGAATTGTTCATATTATTTAAATTGCTTAAATATGCTTTAATATTTTCTCTATTTTAAAAACGATTTGAAATTTTAATTTTGTAATGTTTTTGAAGTGAAAAAATTGAATTGAATTTAATTTTTTGTTTGATATTGAAGAAAAAAATTTGGCCGAAATAAACAACCAAAAAGTTACCGGAGATCAAAATTTCATTGACATTTTTTACTCCAGAAAATGTTGAGAACCATTGGTAAAAGTAAGTCAAGTACGTCCCCCCCCACCAATACCTTCCATGTCCACCATCCAGTATGGTAGTATGGATTTACCTCTCCATCGCCCGGGGTTCACCCCTGTGTCGTGTGGGTACAACACTACTCCCGCTTTCACATTCATACTCTTCTCCCCTTCCTCCCTGGCTTGAGTCACTTCCTCGAGTCCACCGCTACCGGCCACTGCTAGCCACTTCTCAGCTGCAATGGTCGCACGGCCATGGTCGGTTGTTTGCCTTCCCGGGGCAGCAGAACACGACCTCGCAATCAACGCTGCTTTAAATCCAGCCGTGCCATTGCGACATTTCACAGTTCTTGCATAAGTAATTACGAGTTTAATATTGTCACACTATGGTTGCTGTGTGTCGCATGTTAATGTTGACAATGCAAACCGCAATCTCGCTTTCAGCCGGCCGTGTTTACGAGCGTCGGCCGCTCGATAATGCGGCGCGGCGCGGCGTGCCGCATGTCTACTTATCAAACGCCGGGATAAACCTGTTTCACTTTTGATTGGCTAAATTAGTGTGCATATATTAGCCATTAGCGGCCTAACGCTCACCGGCGCTAATGCGATATACGTCACCCGAAATAGCGTTTGATAATATGTAGGTATATCTTAAAAATAATATGCTGCATAATGCTTCTGTAGGTCGGTTGGTTACCGTAGTTACCCGATTATACGCTGCAATGATAAAATATGTATATTTATTTTATTTTTTTATCTTTTTAACTCTATTGTAATTAATAATTTGCGCTACGCCTATCGCGCTAGAAACTCCCGTGTTGAGAGCAGGCGCATTTTATAACGCAAGCAGTTGATAACAAAAATACAAATAACACAATGTATTCTTCTGCAAAAACAACTAACTTATTTTGTGGCACCATTTTAATTAAAACTTTTAACCACGTTTATTATTAAAAAATACTTTTAACTACGGGTATGTTTTTAGGTTTCCACGGCCAAAAGTATTTTTGTTATTTATTTTTTGAGGTGTTATGCCGTGTTTCGCTACCTCCTTCTTTAGCCAACGTTTCGGACAGCGTTACAGTGTCCATCATCAGGGCTCATCTGCCCTGATGATGGACACTGTAACGCTGTCCGAAACGTTGGCTAAAGAAGGAGGTAGTGAAACCCGGCATAACACCCCAAAAATAAATAACAAAAATACTTTTAACTACGTTTATTATTTAAAAAACCAATAAGTTTCGTAAGGAATGCTTACTTCAGGGTTTACTTAAAACTTTTAAGTAAGCATTGCTTACGAAACGTGTTGATTTTTTAAACAATTAACGTGGCTAATACCAAATTTTCTATTAATTTTGAACAAAATATTAAATTTAAAACAACAAACAATCATCGTACCATTGGAAATGTATACTTAGAAGTGGAGGCCAAAGATATTGAAGTATAAGGAGATGGGCTATTGCCAGTTTTACTGTGTGGGGCTGTGCTTCCTGGTGAAGCCGATATTTTTAACCAATTCTACTGCACACCTTCAAAAAATCAACTAAATGAACGAAATCTTTCCGTATTCAAACCATGTTAACCAACTCTACCGCACACCTTCGAAAAATCAACTAAATTCCGTATTCAGACTATTCCCATTCGCTGACAGTCTCATGTGACAGTGACATATAGCATATCTCCTTATATTTCAATATCTTTGGTGGAGACACAGTTTATAATAAAAATATTAATAACAACACAATATTACCTTTAAAATAAAAGACAATACCATTATAAATGCATACATACTTATAAATTTGTTTTGATAAAATCTTTGATGTTAGATCTGTCTTGGCTGATGATCCAAGACATGATGTCTGATTCATATTAAAAGTAAGATGTGTTCTGTCTAATGGCCAGTTCTGTCTAAGTGCATTGTATAAGCTTTACCGCAAAGTATTTCTTTGGCCAAAAGTTGTTTTAGCTAATGTCTATGCCGAAAGAGATGATACCCTTTGGATCTAGTATATCGAGCAGTGGACATTTTCAAATGCAGTTCTGTGTTCGAACAGATATGGTAGGATGCTTTCTTTACACGGGAAAGGACGATTATTCATTTTTTTGTTATTTTCATTTGTAACACAAGCGTAATTATATATATGTATTAGGGCATTTTCGCCAAAGTTTGTCTTTTTTATAATTTCCATTTCGTTACTATTACGTTTTATTTTGAGTTTTCACTAATATCATTTAGGGAGGAGGATATGGGTACCGTCGCCCCGGGAACCATTTATCGGATAACCCAACACCTCCGTCATAGGTCCCCCCAATAGGGTCACCCCGCCTCTGTCATAGGTTAGCCTCGTTGGCGACTTATCAGGGGTGCTCGGGTTCATGGGGGGTGGTTTGTTCAGCTGTTGGTGCCGATGCACCTGCTCACGTGCTGCGTGGCGGGCCGGATCGAGAGAGACTGGTTGAGAGAGGTCTTTTTTTATATGAAATACCGCACAAGAGTCCCAACTGCTCCCGTCTGGAGCCAGTGAGACTATGGCATCCCCAATTGGGGTATGTTGTGAGGCTGAAGGTAGTGGGGAGGCGAAGGAGATAGGGAAGAGGAAGGTGGGGAAGTACCTGGCTATTCAGATCTGGTCACTAAACACGGCTAAAGCCATTTCAAGCAACGTTCCAATTCTGAATGGTGGGGTTACACCAGGGCGATACTGATAGTATCTTCCACTCTGGAACGTGCCGCAAATATACTATATATTATTTTAAATGAATAAATTGTGAAATAACACAAATTAATCAATAAAATTTATTTGCGCACGCCGGGTTCGAACCCGCGACCTTCGGATTGTGAGTCGAGAGTCTTGCCTCGGGACCACGGAGGCCGTCGTTTGATCTCTCCAGGAAGTATCCCTCGACGCATCGCCTTGCACCGCAGTTGGAGGGATGGATTCGTGCGTCCGTCACTCCTGGACATACTAACCCCCAGATTCCTACCCAACCCTTATATCTACTTCGTTCCCAGAACTATCTATCCTTCCTTTACATGAAAAAACCCTCCACACAGCGTTCCCTAAGATGACATAGGCCCCGAGGGGAATTATTTTCTTCAAGGTCTCCTGTATGGAACTAATGTAAAATAAAAATCTACAACAATATTATGTGCTCTTCATCGACCAGAATGCTAATAGAAGGTAAATACATATGTGGATTCTTCATTGGAAGTCTTTGCCACGGGAGGAAACTCGAAAATTTCGCGATGTTTTGACTTTGACGTAATATTTTGCGGATTTATTTTATGGTATCGTATATAATATTTACCGAAACACGTTCCCTGAACAATAAACTATGCTTACAAATAATATTACTTGCGTTTATTTGACAAATTGATAGTTTTATCGATCTTTTCATGACATGCGACGCTCAAAGTTTGACAGCTCAAATCGCGGCAGAAATGTCATTTCGAAAGTCATAGATATGTGCAAAGATGATTATTTGAGAGGCCAGGTGTGTTCCTTATATCTGTTACGTCAAGAACAAGAATGCCCCAAGCGATTCTGACCTTGTCCTTCATACATTTTCTTTATACATAAGGTTTAAAATCCATCTCAATTTTTTTTTCTTTTATGGCGCGTCCTGGGCGCGCAATCGGCAAACCAGAGGTCACCATATAAACCTTTTTGATAGGGCAATTTAGTTAGTATTTAGTTTAATTGTTCGTAATATGTAAAATATGTATGTGGTCACATAACGGAACTAACGAAATAAGAACTAATAAATAAAAACTACCCGAAAAGTTACTTAAAATTTATCAAAAACTACATTTCACAAAAAATATATTATATGAGCTATGACACCACAAAATTAAAATTAATTTCGAAATTAATGTGTAAATGGGACACTTTTTTTTGATCCGAATTATTAATTAAAAATATATAATTTTCCTATATTTTATAATGTATAACTATGTACAATGTGTACATTCTAATGAGCGCTTTTATTATTACCGTGACGATCCACGATTACGGTACCGTGACGGCACAAAAAAGTAGAAAACGTACGTTCTTTATCCTAATAATGCTGCAGACCTATTCTAATTGTGTTTGTTTCCTCTAAAGTACTAGTTATTTTCCTTTGGAGGAAACAGATATATTTTATAGGGGGAAGAGGGGGGGGGGGGGGGTGCGGAAGAAAAAGCTGCAGCTTTATATTTTTAAGAACAAAAGCAAAACCATCGACGCATTGACTGACGTTTGACGTTTTTGAATTTTTGGAATTCGCTTCACACTTCACATTATAACTAAATTTCATACTTTAAAAATTATCGTCGTAGCTAATAATATTGTACGGTCTACGGAGACGTCCCGGTGCGGTGTGTGAGCAAGAAAATTATGACTTTTTCCTTTAGAGGAAATAGACCTACGTACATTGTACTCATCTTTTGAAAGCGCTGCAGCATTATTGTAATAAAGAACGTATGTTTATTGCCTTTTTTGTGCCGTCACGGTACCGTAGTCTTGGATTGTAACGGTAATAATAAAAGTGCTCAATAAAGCGTGGTACGTATCAAAATTGCAATGTACAAACTTTGGCGAAAATGCCCGTCAAGTTTGATTGGAAGTTATTTCCCCAGATCCTGCTGGGGGTGCGGTCTGCAATTTATCGGTATTGTACTATTGCAACAATTTTTTTTCGGTGTTCTTCAGCAAAGTGAGATAGGGAACGTGCTAGAATCACCGTCCATCAGCCTTAGGGATGTCGAAAGTGAAAAAAATATCGATATATTGATGTATCGATATTTATTAAAATATCAATATCGACGTCGATATTTCGAGGAAAATAGTCGATATGTCGGTCAATTTTCAAAAGATTTTGCGTTTTTAAAATAATAGTGTATTCAGCTCAATTTCATCAATAGTAATTTGTTTACACAATGTATATTATTTTAATGTACAAAAATCGCAATAAAAATGAAGATATTTTTGTCAGTATTCCTTTTTATTAGGCAATAATTACAAAAATATCATGGCGGAAAATAGCATACATTTCTATGTACCTGTACATATGAGATGGTATTGGTGATCACAAATACTAATGCAAATACAAGATTTGTAAGCTAACCCGCCAGATGTCATGACCCAATACAGTTATTTTTTCGTTCAGGAGTACGGTTTTGGATTCTAGTGCCTTGAGTTAAATTTAAAAAAATATATCGTTTTTGATACAATTTTCGATATTGGATATTTTGGATCAAAATATATCGGCTAAAAATATCAATGTATCGAATTAAAAATATCGATACCTCGATATATCGATACTATTTCAACAAGCCTAATCAACCTTGCTGATGACTGCCGCTTCATTATTTGTCCGCTGTCGCGGAAGACAGTGCAGTTTTTCTTCGTTTAACGGAGACACCGAGTGGCCGTTCGCACACGCGAATATCCTATTAAGTCAGGTAATGGTTTCGTGATGTGGCTTTGATGGCGGTATCAAAATACGTAACAGAGGTTAAGCGTAAAATGAAATTATCAAAATCGTTGACAAAGTTATTTAGGTATGTTTTTTACTTGAAAATATCTGGTAATGAAAGGGTACGAAAGAAATTAACGGGTTTTATGTGCTGTAATAATAAAGCCTCAAATGTAGGCACACGCACAACTGATTTATTACGCGCGCCCTTTGTATTTGATAAGTGCTTATTCAATAACTGGTTTGCGTAATCCGTTCCTTCCTTTCGGTGCCGAATACCGCCGGTGCCGGTGCCGGTGCCGGCGGTGAACATCTCAATCGATCATAGTTTCAGGGTTGCGAATGGTATTCCGTACTGGTCGGGTAGGTGGTAATTTTATGATAAATATTTGATTGGATTATGAAAAGTTCGCGATCTGTCCGTTGCCGAGTGGGTGGGTTATTATTCCCTCGGTTGGCCCGTGCACCACACGGCCAAGGCAATAATCGATCTTGCTGACTTTAAATGTTGTCAAAGAATAATGCTAGTTTTATTTTTTTTATAAAATGCTGCTTGTAGAGCGAACACATCTTGGCCTAAACTCTAATATATTAAATTATTTTTACAACTAGCGGTATAAAGAAAATGCACAATTATTTTACGATAAACACAATAATTAGTCCTTATATGGAATAAGTACAATCAATTTGCAAATATATATTTATCGTCATCATCAGTATATTAATACGTGAAGCAAAACCCCTTTGTACCCCTTTTTAAGAAAATTGCGCGGACGGAGGATTATGAAATTTCGCACACTTATAGTTTATATAGAGAAGGAGTGCAGGACGCTAATATTTTTTTTAAATTATGCATAAAAATACATAAAAATTTAAATTAATTATGGTCGAATTTCGACCGCTGGGCGACCACTAGTATGTTTTTGACAAAAAACAGGAAATAACATGAAATTTAAGAAACAAAATATAGGTAACATAAAATATAAGAGTTCACACAAAGTAGGTAACATAGAATTTAAGTTAAGAAAAAATAGAGATAAAGATTGTTTATGAAGTAGCAAGAAATAGTTGGCACATACGTTCTTTGAAGTTTGACAAATTTAATTTATTTCAAATACATCCATATTGTTAAAATATTTGTTACCAAGACCATGTAAACGCTGTATTGGAGAATGCAAACTATAGTTGGAATGAGATGTATGTATATAAAATGTTAATATTTGTCTAGTCGTTCGTGTAGGTACATGAAGATTTATTAATTGCAGGAGTTCAAGTATGATACAGTTCAATAATAGTAAAACAGCACAAAACTATAACAATAACTTTATTGATACTTTAACAATAAATAACCCAAAGAAAACTAATTGTTTTCTCAACCGCTCGTTAGACCTTTTAACAAAAGGGTTACGAGTATTACGAGTATTCACTCTGGGTTAGCTGAAAGAATTTCAGTCCTGCCAGAGGTTTTTCCTTGAAGATGCGCGGGTAGGACCGGGAGGCAACTTAACTTTTTCGAGTTACCACATGACCTTATATTCATCTGTATGACTGAGCGGTTGGGTGCACAATCTAACCAATTACATCTAATTTAATATTTTAGAATATTTGTATAATGCATCTGTAGAAAATGTTCTATTTCTATTATACGTAACTTTGATAATATGATTTTGATTTTTTTTTGTGAATTGACATTTTAAATAAGTAAAAAGTATTTTCTTTCATTTATACACTTTTGAGTTATTTGTAAAAGTTTTATAAATGCATCAAGCGAGCCACCCCATCCTATTATTCCGTACATGAGTGAAGATTGCACCAGAGAAAAAAAAACCACATTCAGTATGTCAATATTGAGTACTTCTATAAACGTCATTGCCACCTCACTTTTTTGTCTTTTCATATGAAAATAATAAATAAAAAAAAGTTTCAATTTATTTTTTCAAACTGCGGTTCAAAACTTTGGTTTCATAAAGGTGGACATTTTACTTTTTTGGTGGTTATTTTTTAGATTAGACTATAAAGCGTGGTGTTTTGCCTTTCTAACACCGTTTAAAACATATTTCTCACTCTGCTAGTAAGTGAATTCAGCGATTTATATAAGAATGTGAGCTGGGACAAATATTGTCTCCTGCCATTCAAGAGGTTAACTATATTGTCGAGACGTGCAGTCAATGCATGGTAATACGTGACCATTATAAAATGTTTCACTACACAAGGTGAATCGCTGTTGGATGGTCCTTCGTCCTCCAGATACATAGTTCGCGTGCCCCGGATCGCTGCACCGCGCTGCAGTCACCTGCAATGAACACCGTGAGATTTCCGAGCAAACTGCTTGAGCCGTGTCCACCGTCCGCAACAACCTTCGCTAGCCAATTCCACTTATCCGCAGACCTTTTGGACTACCAACATAAACAACAAAATAATGTATAGGTACTATTTCTCTCTCTCTCTCTCTCTTTAACTTTGAGAACCAGAACTAATTGGATACTGTGAAAGCAACCGATTTATTGAAAATCTTCCGAGAATTAATTATTATACAAAGTCGTGTTCAAGTTTTGTTACAAAGCGAGGAGTAGATGCCTGCTAACGTTTTATAATAATTTCCGTTTTGTTGGTAAAAGATTTCTCGGTATATCCGTCGGCATTATCGTGGGGTTGTTCGCAAAGCTTTAAACATGGTACGGGTATGTACCTAGTTATATTATTCTCTCTGAAATCAGATTTACTGAAAACATTCTCAAGCAATTATATTACAAAATTGTTTTGTCTGTATCCGTGATCCTACGTACATACCTAAATTTAATATTGAAACTATGTTTGGACAGAAATAAAAGGTTTGTGCTATGACTGGGTATTGAACTAAGAAACCTTTAGCTTGTAAAACTTATATGGATGATACAAAATATATTTTATGAAAATTATTAATAATTCTTACAGCTATCCAAATACTATCGAAATTATAAATTTCAGGAGTATTTGGTGTGCATTGTTAATTTTTTCCAATTCATTTTCCATTTTAGGGTTTAATTTTTATTATTTACTAGCTTTTCCCCGCGGCTTCGCTCGCATGTTATTAGGGGAAATTACTGTATTGCGCTTATCAATTATCCCCCCTCCCCCTCCCCTCCCAAATTCCATACATTCATTCCCGGTACATTCAGTTTTCAAACAGCTCGCTTGCCACCTAATTTTTATAACGCTAGAGCTCAAAGAAAAAAAGAATTACCCAATTTGATGCAGTCGTTTGAAATTTATGCGCGTACAAACATTTTGGAGATTTATTTTTTTTAAATATGTGGAATCTTGTATATATATAATGCAAAATAACACTATTTATTATACAGTCTTTATAATCGTTACGAATTATATTTTTAATGTAGGAACTCTCATCTGACATTTTTTCCAAAACATAAGCTTGTCAAAAAAAACGGATTCTAATATTTGAATTTCCTGGAGCACTAGCCGACCAGTAGGTAGAGGGCTGAGTATCTTCCAGCATAGAGCCCACAAATTTGTCAACATCGTTTCCATGGCATCGATTTGTTTTCTGACGTTAGCAATAACTTGTTAGCGACTGAAATCATATGATAAATTTAATATGTTGATATTTATAATTTCATAACGCCAGAGCTTACCATTATATACAGCCTATAGTACTCGCATATAATTTAGCTTTCTATTGGTGAAAGAATTTTTAAAATCGTTTTATTGTTTTATGCGTGAAAGCGTAACAAACAAACACACAGTTTCGCATTTATAATATTAATATAGATTTATGAATATAATTTTCTGAAGAAATGTGTTTTAAGTTTCGACCTGAATTCTGTTCATAAATATGGTTTCAATATATAAATATCATCGTGATTCGTTTGCATTACAAAATTTAGCTCTTTAAACACTGTAAAGTATTTATGACTTCAATATTCACGTAGGGGCAGACAATTCTCCGCCACTCCATTTTACGGTGAGTTGCTCTTACCAACATTTAACATTTGACAGTCAGTAACCTAATTACTGTGACACTGTCTTTTTCAGCAAGTACACAGTTGACGGGACAAGTTTACCTTGTTAATCCTCGGTCAAAAACAAACGTAACGTTTTGGGTCACACTCCCCGTTGTCTGTCAACACGGATTAAAATATGGCATCATGATTTCATTCATTTGATACCCGCCGCAACGTAAACATAACATATATATTGAAACGGATTTTCATTTCAAATAGATAAGGCAATACCGCAACTAGATTGCTGTATATCAACAGAGCTAATAGAAAAGTTTTGCATCTTCACTGTATATCTATATGGATCTTCCAGTTATTAGTCAGACATCTCCGAAAAATCAAAATTTGAGTTGAGTATGTAGTTATACAGGGTGCGGCAGCATTACTTTTCGTCCCGCTTCAATACCCAGATAAACCTCGACCCATCAATCCGGTCTCCCCTGCTAAGTCACCAAACTTAGCGAACCACTATGGCAGGGGTGTTGGTTATCCAATAAATGATTCCCGGGGCGGTGGTAACCTTACCCGCCTCCCAAATTGTGGTTAGTTAGTTATTTATTATCCTTGTTAACATGACACCCTGTATAGCTTTAAAATTAACATCCTCTCTACATGAAAATCTAGTCTTCTTCAACGGAAGCAATCTTCCGAACAGACCCTCCATTGATATGTTTCCTCCCTCCCACAACGTGGATCTCTTCAAGACCAATGTTCATTCCTTCGTCTCCTCAAAAAGACCCTCCACACAGCATCCCAGATGACATAGGCCCTGAGGGAAATTATTTTCCTCAAGGCCTCCTGTGTGGAGTTAATGTAAAAAAAATGCCTGAGAAAAATAAACTTTTCACTTGATAAACTCGCATCTACCTTTATTTCTTTTTAGTCATAAAATTACGATAACCTTTCAACGTACGTCGGTCGGTAGGTGCCATTTTATCGCAGAGAAAAGTGTAATTATGGCAAGAAATTATAACACATAATTGCCCGCCTTACCTTAAAACGTCGATGTTATTTTTTGGGATATATTTTTGGGATGTATATTTTTTTAGCAGTTTAATTTTTTTTAATGGTGTTAATTTGAAAAAAATAATGCGCGTGGAGCGTCCGATTATGCATTATTTAAACTTTTTTTTAATATGGGTAGGTTTTTATTTTGACTGCAATACAAACACATGGCCTTGTAAATAAAGAGAAACTGAAAAAAATTGCCTCGACTACATTCATAATAGATAACTCCCATTTGGCCCCCCACAGTTGCCCCCCGGCATACTTATATAAAGTTTGCTGTCGGTTTAAGGAAAATACGGTACATCAAATATAACTAAGGGGTACGCAGTGAGGACACACTGTCCAATAAGGAAAGCATGAAATATATTTTCATTCAAATGCATCAAGGATAAAACTACTCGTCTATATATTTTTACACCAGCGTAAAAGTACAAAAAACGACACTGTAAATAAATTCGTTTGAAATCCATACCAACTTATTTTAACCCCTTGAATGGCAGGATACCATATTTGTCCAGCTCACATTCGTCTTATATAAATCGCTGAAACTCCCTCACTATCAAAATGAGAAATATGTTCTAAACGGTATTAGAATGGCAAAATACCAAGCTTTATAGTCAAATCTATAAAATAACCACCAAAAAAGTAAAATGTACACCTTTATGAAACCAAAGTTTAGAATCGCAATTTGAAAAAAAAAATGAAACTTTGAGAATTTTTTATTAATTATTTTCATATGAAAAGACAAAAAAGGTGATGTTACAATAACGTTCATGATACATTTTTCTAATAAAATATGTATCTGTTTTTTTTATTTTTTTCGTTATCAGTAGTATCCGGCTGGCGGTGGCAAAACCACTGCGAATGTATGGAGAGCGATATGCTGAAATAGGCCAAGCCAAATGATCTTTTATAGCTAAGTCCGTTGGCCCCATAAAACAAATTTGACCGGTTAAATAAAGATAATTTAATTGCTTTGCCTGCGGCTCTGGAATTTCCGTTTTGCCACCGCTAGCCGGTTACTAGTTATCAGTGATTTTAGTTAAAAAAAACGTGAGGTGAGCCATTTTTAAAACTGTTTTTTGTTTGTACAATTTTTACATTTAAAAAATTATATGTTTATTTTGAATTATAAATTTTGAAATCGTATTTCGTCACCTTTTAGTTTTGGAATATGTTCAGAAATATTTGCATTTTATTGTAAAGCGGAAATATTTTGACCATCTGAAAAATACGCCAAATTTCTGAAGAGTTTTTTACTGTTACTGAAAAGTATATTTTGAAGAAGCTTTTTGGTTTGATGGTAAAAACTTTTTTACTCGGGGTTTCTTGTTTTTACTATATTATGTGAATTCAAGCTCGGAGAATCAAAATAATTATTAAAAAGGCATTCCAGGCAAGTATTTTCATTTAACAAAATTGTAGGCTAGAAGGAATAATTCAAATTGAAGAATATTTTTTCCACGTCATATGCGATACGATATTCAGGCAAAAAGAAGTAATAATAGTGTGTTTTATCGCCATCCCGTATTCGTAATAATGATATTGGAAAGTTGTTTACATTGGCGTGCTTTCATGCGGCAGGTAGGTTCAGTCGGCTGTCATGAAATAAGCGGGGCATTGATAGGAATCGATATGATGATTCCCCAGGTTGGTCGGTCGGGGGCCCCGCCGGCCGGAGCAGCCCGGAGCGACCGAGCCCGAGAGCGGGAGGGGTCGCGCCGTGTAAATAATGAGCGGGAAAGATGGCGGTAAGATCTGAGCAGGAGGGCCTGCGCACGCGGGGGAGGGGCCCCGCCTGCCAATATTGATCTAAACCCCGTAGCTGGCCGCGTGTACCGAGACTCGCTAGTCGACCCCTATCCCTCCCTGCCGCCGACTTGCATTCGGGTACACTCTTCCATTTCCAACCAACCCGCTGCGACGTACTCGTGAGTGTGACGCCCTGGGCTGGCTGTGTGTTCAATTGTCGCGGACATTTCAACCAACCCACCCGGAACATTGCTCCCGCCGATACTGTTCTTGTATCCTCCATCCATCCAACCCATGGCCCATCGATTTATTCATGGATAAAAGTGATCTTTCGGTGCTGTGAATTAATGTTACACTAACGAATTTACCGCACAAGTGATCTAGTTCTACTTGAACAATTACAGGTAAGAGGCAATAAAGCATTTCATCCGCAGGTGAGTATTACAAATACCGAAGGGAGCCTTCATTTGCTCGTGTTTATAATTGTTTACTCGGGGCTCCTGGCAACCGCATCTCCAACATTGATCGGTTTTCATTAATATATTGTTACGAGCGTTGATTAATCATCCAACGCACTCCATGTACGTCACCGGTTACCCGTCACCCGTCACCCGTCACCGTTCACAGCGTCAATTCGCCCGACTTCCCGGCGAGTCTCACTCGCAATCACTTCTACTTGTTGTTCAAAAGCCTTATGCGCTGGCTAAACAAAATAAATAGTGTGCTCGAATAAATTAAAGACGATTCAGACATGTGTCGGAAGCCAACAAGTAAAAGTATTCTCCCTTTTGCTCGCGAAGGAGGGAGCCCCCCTGGCCCCCTAGCCTCCTGGCGGCAGGCCTCCGACTGACGTATCATTCTTGCGCCCCCCTTCCACAGCTATCCAGGATCGAGAAACATATGCTTTTGACAGTTGGCTCATTCGATCCCCCAAAAACGCGCAATCCCCGGGCGGTGACTTACTACATACGTCCTCCGCTATGTACGACCCTATACGAACACTAACTGCTAGTACAGCCCGTTCTTCTTGAATGTCGGTGAAGCGGATTCACGCCAAATGGCCATTCTGCTGGCGATCCTATTACCTTCACTCACTATTTGTGTCAAACACGAACACTCAATTTATATTTCTGAAAAAGTATCCTTTTGCATGACATTAGCGCTCGCCTATACTGAAGGAAAAACGGAACTATTTTATTTCGCAATCACAATTACAATCGCCTATCATAATTTGTGTAAAGCATTACCCATTAATATGTGTTTTTGGGTGCGATACAACTACAATATTTGCTTAAATAGCGTGCGCTGGACACTGTAGATACACCCCAACGATTATGTTTATTACCAAATAGCGTTTTTTAAATGAAATAAAATCGTTTGTATACTCTGTGGCACTTGTCTCTTAGCGCCGAAAATTACAATTTACAAATAGTCTTTTTCTGATATTCAATTGAAGAATTGTTCCGCCTTCACGGTGACTTGGTGACGTCCGAAAAACCTTTTAGCTCCAACGCCGCCAGCCGTCTTCAGCCTTTACAACAAAGAAATACTTTGACCATGATAAAACACTTTTGTTGTTCGTTTTGCCAGCTCATTTGCATAGTAACACGCCTACGTTTTTCTATGTTAGTTGAGATTAAAATAATTGTTTCAAGCCTCACATTTTTGTTTTTTAATGTTATAAAACCTATTTACTTATTATCGCATATTGTTAACAAAACCGGAAAGTCTGCTGCGTGTTAATGATTCGTAATGCAAAATGAACAACAATGTACCGAAAGATAAATAACAATTTTAATAGGATAACAAATCCAAGCGTTTGGATGGGAATCGAACCCATTCCCCTTTCTCAAAGGGTATGTACTTCAGCGCCGTAAGATGTGGTCGCAGGCGTCTAGCTGGTGGTACGGCGCTGAAATCACCCCATAAAATCCCCATAACCATCTTACAAATTAATCCAATGATTTCAGAGCCTCTTCTACAAAGTGTACAAAGCCCATCGATAAAAGGCAAATCAATTCCTTGCTATTATTATTCACCCCTTTCAGGTTCTTAATCAATTTTAGATGAATCTAGCGCATACCCAATAAAGATTGATTGACTAGAGAGAACCTCACGAAACAAAGGAACATTCTAGAACAATAATTGTATAATTTGCAAGATGAAGTGTGCGAGCCGGTGTGGGCGCAGGTAGCCTGTACCTACCGCTACTACCTGCTCCATACTTGAATACGTGCTTCCACAAAAGTGTTTAGAATTCTGCGTGTTGTGGGTTGTCGGGTATTTTGGCTAAAGTAACATTAAAATCGATAAATTTTGGTTGACCTCTTTAGCATTGGTAGTTCCCGAGCTCCATCTACCAAGGAAAGCCACCGGTTCGTAGATGTAGCAACAAGGCGAGTAAATAAATGCTGCGTTGAATCCTTTCCACGTTTCGGCGGCTTTCGGCGCTATCGTGCGATTACCGATAGATAGCTGGCCCCGGGCTGGCAATGTCTTATATTTATGTCTACGTGCTTCGTGTCTTTCTAAACTTATTTTATTACTTCACAACTAGTATTTCTTTATATTGTAAGATTACTGTAATATTCATGTAATTAACTTTGTTTTAACGGAAAATGTTAATCGAAATCGGAAAGTATTGTACTTGCATACATCAGAGATTTTCACTGTACAATAGGTTACAGGCCAATCATTTTAACCCCTATTGCGCGGCTGGCTACATATGCAGTCCAGTGAAATAATGACTACCTTGAGGTGCACTGCAGTTTGCAGTGTGTAGAGCTAGGTTTTACAAGTTTTTAATTTCATTACCGTCAATGAAATTTCCAGTGTAAAAAATGTTGCTATTGTAGAATTTGACTTTTATTTCAATATAATTTTCAAAATTATATTTGGCTTTGAGATATTTACTAAATTTAAGCCGCACTACAGGGGTTAAAAAGCGCTCGTTTGAATGTATTTGTGCACCGATATTGGTTCAAAATGGAACACTCGCCCGCGGTCCCCTCTTACCCCGCAGTAGTTGCGATATATACCTTTATGATAAATATAGTAACATTATTTCTTTTATTGTTTTTCATTTACTCACAAATAATTGCCCAAGTTGCCACTAAAATCATGAAATACTAAAATCTTTAAAGGCCTTTCTTTATCTTATAATTTAAAGCAAAAATGAATAAAGTAGCTCACATCCGTATTAGATATTTAATACAACTTTTGATTACAAAAATAATTTTTCATTTTGGTTGGGTATTTTGATCTCAAATCCGCAATTAAGATTTGTAGGAAACGGGCCAAAATGGACCGCGCATACGTTCCTCTTAATGAGATGACGTAAGTACCATGCAAGATGGTGTCGCTTCACTATAGTCGGTTTCTCAATGAGGATCGTGACCCCCACTCCGATCGGACAAGGCTCCTTCGTTCCTCGTGGTTCTGCATCATGTGGAGAGCCAAGGATACTGACGCGACATACCGGACACCAGTAATACTTGGTCAGTGCCGCACAATTCCAGTTGGTGATCGTCCTCTGCTTTGTCTGCCACCAACTTTGCCAGGGCATGAGTTTCTCCGTTTCTTCAGTTTGGCGAGCAACGTCTCTTGTAGCAATTAGCGTTGTAACAATTTTAATATAGTTGAAATCCTGTTATTATTGTGGATGCCTAGCTCTTCCAGAATGGACCATTTGTGCGTCTGGCTGTTCATGGAATCCTGAGCAATTTTCTCCAGCACCACGTTTGAAGGACGTCTTTCCGCTTCCTTTCGCTGATCTAAGTGTCCAAGTTTTCACACCATATGAAAATATGGGGAAAATCAGCGCCAGGAAGAGTATTTAAAAAAATACGAGTATGCTTTAGACCACACGACTGAAGTAAAACTTCTATGAGAGGAAGAGAGAAAGAAAAAGTGCGCGCGCACAGCTCTCTCTTGCTCCTACAGTGTGATACAGACAATAGGCCTGCACTGTGTCTTAGATATACGAAACGTAAATGACTATGAGAGAAAGAGAGAAAGAAAATGTGTGCTCGCACCTCTCTCTCTTGCCCATACAGTAATATACGAAACGTAACTCTCTCTCTTTCTATCTTTACTAACTTATATCTCCCTCTCAACTTCCGTTGGCCTCGCCCGACACTTTTCGTAACGCTCTCGTCACGCATTCACCAACATATTCCCCAAGTCAAGCGTGCCTAAAGAAGTTTTACTTCAAAAATATAAAATTTACAACAATTACAATAAAATAACTTGATTTGATTACCATTTTATTATATATCTTTAATAAATAAATATCCCATATTTTGACGAATGTACAAGAATCGGAGTTTGCTTTCCAGCATAAAAACCTCTGACTTTCTTCCCTCCGCTAACTCTGTTGACCGTGGTGGGAGGTTTTTTGCAACTCCGCCGGATGAACCCCCTCCCACACGCGGTGTGAGCCTCCCCACTGCATTAATTGCACACGCCATGTACATTACGCAATGTAAGCAATGTTGCTACCTGCCTACGAATTCAATTAAGTTACAAATCCTTTTATACCCTACGTTTACTCACGGCAGGGATTCTCAATTCTGTTAGAGCGCCGCGCGGTATCGTATAAAAGCTGGCGCTGCGCAACTGACTAATTGCGCCAAGTGCTGCTCGACTTTCCGATTACTGAAGTAACGCGTAAAGGAGTAGCTCCTATACTATGGTATGCAGGTAACGACTTCACCAGTTGTGATAAGAGTGATCATTAGCCCGCGTCTTGCACACTTGTTACGCGATGTTTACGGGCTTATTGATGGCGCATTTCATAACAGTTTCATTCCATTGTTTGTTGGCCGCGCGGACCTGTTACGGCGAACAACAGCCTAATAATGCAAACAGCTCCCCTGGGTGCACCTCTAAAAAAACATGCTTTTGCTTTTAGGGAGAATTCCGCGTGGGCTCATTCCAATTGTTACCCAGCTTGGCTGCAAATATGTTAAAAGCACTGGGAAAATAATTTAAATACCAACCCGTGATGATACCTTTGTATTTTTAAATTACGTATTTTATAACGCGTTTAGAATGAACGAAAAATGTTTCCAACAATTTTAATATTGGGTCTCTTTGAAAGCATTATAATAATCTCTACCGCATCGTAAATTTTCTTTTGTTATGGAAAGCTAAAACACAATAAAGAATACGAAAGTTCAAAAGGTTTTCTGAAAACGTGTAAATATTTCAATAAAGTCGCTGTTAACGTGAAAAATAAAACCTCATTATAGATAATTGTAATGAAACCCATTGAAAGGGTTTCAATGATTTTCTTCATTACTATCGGTATCCAGGGAAGGTCCAATACACATGCGTATGAAATAAATTTAAGAGAAAAAATGGAGGAAAGTTATGTATTTTAATAATAAAATTTCTAATTCCTTAACAAAGAATGTACCGAATGAAATAATTCCTGTATTTTATGCAAATAACAAATTTAAAAATTACTTTATTAATTGTTTTTGTGTTTAATTCGTAGAACTCCATTTATTTATTTTTTATTTTTATATTTAATTAAAATTAAATTTGATAGTTTTATTATAAGTTCTGCAAGTATTTTATTATGTATTTTAGTATTTTAAAACCGAAACAGCTGTAACTAAAATACGTAATAAAATACTTGCAGAACTTAATAATAAAACTATCAAATTTAAGTTTAATTAAATTTAAAAATTACGTTTTAAATAATAAGGATAGAGATTCAAAAATGAAAAATCTGGAATCTATAAATTAAAGTGTAATGATTGTGGATAATTTAAATTGGTAAAACTGCGAGAAACTTTGAAATAAGGATTAAAGAATATATGATTTTTTTTTTTTTAAAGAAAGACAAACATTCCCGGTTTATGAATAACCCAACAATTGTTGAAAATCTCCTACTACCACCACAGAAAGCCGAAAATGTTGCTTGTGTTGTGATGGAGGACTTAGCCAGCCGAGGAATCGAACACGGGACGCCCGGGTGGAACCCAAACGCGATGCCCACTCAACCACTGAAATATTTAAACAATAACAGGTTTTCGGAATTCGCCAATCATTTGTTGGAGACTAGTCACACTTTTGACTTCAATTGTGGAATCGAATTGCTGCATTGTAATTTTAATGGCATTCAGTTGGATAAATTAGAAATATTAGAGATTAGAAAGAACGTGAATGCGAATTTGAATATTATTAATAACCAAAAATTGATTTTAAATGACCCAATATTAAACCTTTGTTCCCTTTGTAAATTGTTCCGTATTGCCCCTCTTCCCTCTACCCATTCTTACCTTTCCATTGACTATGTCTATTATTTGTAATTAGTTAGTAAACCCTGAAGAAGTGAGCATAGCTCACGAAACATGTTGGTTTTGTAAACAATACAAGTGGTGAAAACAAAGTATTTTATTAATTTTTCATGAAATATATTTATTCAATTACCATTCAACCCTCTAATGGGCGAGTTAATTAAAAAGGGGAAAGAATTTTTAATTAAACTTATGGTTTGTTATCACGTACCATTATACCTTGGGAAACACCTGTGAAACCACATTCAGATCATTTACCTTTGAATGTTATTGAATGTTATATTTATCTCTTGTGACATATTTTCCTAAGAACGGCCACGTTCATTATTAAACGAGCGACGTAATAACAGATATGTGTAAGGGAAAATGGGAAAGAGGTGATCGATATGACAGCGAATAAATATATGAATATTGTCCGGCGAGCGGCGAGGCGCATTGTTTGCTCCGCGAATACAATTCTACTAATATGTTGTCCGATTGCGCAACACGAATATGTCTGCATCGTTTAGACTAGATAACATTGTTTTTGCCAATCGATCCGAGACTTCTGGCTACATGCCCTGTCCATCTGCAACGTGCAGCGGTATTGTGTTGTTCGGAAAACGTGCAGCGTACCTGTTTGCATATCGAGCAGTGAGCGCTGTCTCCGGTCTCCACACCACACCAGGCCTCTACCATTGTGGAATTTGTGATATGAAAGCTACAATGATGTTTTTGAAGTGAAAACTTCTTTTGCACCGTTGTGATTTGAAACTCGATGAAAAAAGAGACAAACACACACATCTGTAGGATTTAGCCTGCGAGAGAATGAGATGTCCTCTTTGTGCAGTGCTTCGTAGAATAAAATGTAAAATATTTCTTAAACTTGGTAACAACATTGTAATAAATAAAGCCTACAATTATCCTACTCCTGATACTCTGCATTCGTCTCATTTTCTCGAAGTTTAGTTTTCTGAAGGTTTCAATTCTATCGCGTTTGAACTGCTCACTGTATTTTTTTTTTTGAAAAATGATTAATTTTTTTAATTTTCTACTATTGAATAGGCAATATATCTTGCTTTAAACGCCTCCAGCCACAAATACAATTATGTATAATTTATAAGGAAAAGCGGTAAGAAAGTTCAGGGTTACTCAACCTGCCCCACGAGTGAGATAAGTAACAACGTTATGGGGCATGTTGAGCAATAGAAAGAATAAATCCAATATTGTTACGAAAACTGCCTAAGTTCATCTTTTTTAGATTAGTTCCACACAGGAGGTCCTGTGGAAGAAAATCCCTCAGAGCCCTGTGTGTTGGGTCTTTTTAGGGAAAGGAAGGAGGAAGTTCTGGGAAGGAAAGGGTATGAGAGGTGGGGAGGCATCTGGGGAACAATGTGTCCCTACATACGTGAAGGGTGGATCAAAATTGAATTGGACTTTTTTGTGTTTTATAGTGGACAGTGGACACATCGAGTTTGTGGTCGTGGTTTTTTTTTACGAAAGTGGGCAATGATTAGTTTCAAGTAGATTCACGAACAAGTGTAACGGCAATTCTACTCGGTTAATATTATATAACTCATACATACTAAAATGCGTCGAAATCTATAAAACTTGTGATTAAAAAAATAATTAGAAAGGCAAAGCAAGTATGAAATAAAGAACCAGAAACAACGACGGTTCAGAAAGTAGAAAAAAAAATAATTTAATGCAGAAAGCTACAAGTAATAAAACATTTTAATAGCTGCAAGATCAAGGGATAATAATATTGATAAATGTCGCTTAAAATGTATGAAATTGAATTATAACATCCTTATCGAAATTAAAAATGCAGTCTCTATCATACATAAACTCATGGCACAAAACCGTGTTGAATACATGTTAACTAGTGGATAATTAGTGACTGATAGAGAACTGCCGGCTTCGTCTGAATGAGAGACGCCAAGTGTGAGGAATTCTCGACACATTTGAGAGGAATTAAATTCAAAGCTGAACAACAGACTGCTGGCGAAGAATAATTATTCGTAATGTCTATCTATATTTTATACCAACACATTTATAATTTTTAGTGTGAAGTTAAGGGGGTATTCTGGTCTTGGAAAAAAAATCTTCATATTTCGATAGTTTAAACATTCAAGAATATCTCTTTAAAAGGATTTTTCAAAATTTGGATTATTTTAAAAGTTAGAGCCATATAGGTTCGACCGGTTTAGACGGAATCTAACTAGAATCTAAATAGAGCAAAACTTTAAACGCGTGTTTCTCAAAACTACTTTTTTCGAGACAGTTGACACGATATCTCAAATTATACTTGACCAATTTACTTGAAAATTGGTGTGAATCTTCTCTATACATTATTCTATCGCATGAACCAAAACTGTAAAAAAATTTCAATTTTGACTATTTTAAAAAATTCGGAAAAGTAAAAAAACTGATAAAAAAAATTATTTTTAATTCTGACAGCCGTCATTTTGCAAAAAAAAATTTTTTACTTGTCCGAGCATTTCTTTGGATTAAGATTTTTTTTTAGATTACTAGGAGGGTTGCAATCGTGTCAACCAGGGCGCGCCATTTTTTGAGACCCCGCACTTCAACACCTAACTGTAACTTTTTGAATTTTTTCTTTTGATTTTTTTTTGTGTTTAATATATATTTGGTAAAATAATGGCTTGTAAAATTTTTTTTTATTGCACCTGAAAAAATACCTACAATTCATGCTTCTTTTATTCTCTACTTGAATTGAATTAACTTCCTATGAATATAACAATAGTTTCTATGTATGTATAACGCGACAGGCGCCAATGCCTGCGTGGGGAGTTTGCAGCCCTTCGGAAAGCACAGTCGATTCAAACTGTTGAAATATATATGCATCAAATATTATAACATGGCGTGCTCTGTCCGTATGGTATCTATTGCGCCTTGTCGGGGGGGCAGTACGTCCGGCGTCCGTCAGACTCGCTCGGTATGAATCAGGGAGTTTTAATACCAAACTCATCTCCCCCGCGATAACTCAAGCTATTGGACCTGAAATGCGATTCTTTGTCCAGCCGGTGCCAGCGGTGGATGTTTTAAAAGCGAAGTAGGCGATGCGTATCCGGGGTGCGGTCAGACGATTGTAGCCAAATATCTAAGGTCAGAATTCATATCGAAATGGAGGTAAATAATGAATAACATAGAATGTCTAATACGACGAGTGGTGTAATACAACTCCGTGTAGGCTTTGTCGGAGGACATGAACGTCAATGTATTATTATTCATTGAAAGTGGAATAATTTATATTGTACAGATACCTACTCTGCCGCGTTGTCAGAAATGTAATGGACACAGGAAGATGCGCTTCTGCCTGCAGGCTGTCGCTGTGGAAATGCGATTGGTATCGAAATGGATCGAAGACGGCCGACTAACTTATTAGCTTACTTCTCATCTTCTCTGTTTTGATCTTATTAATGTTTCTTCTCTTTTTCTGTGCATGGTTTCGTTAGTATTAAAAACCTTACTTAATTTACTTATCAACTCCTTAAACTGCCGCAATAAACTTAGCAAAATCAACGTCACATTACCCAAGCAGAACTTATTTATTTAATTAAAAAAATCTTCATTTTTACGGTTTTCGGCCATTGAAACTTTAATTTCTCGACGTAGCCAACTAAATGCGTCGAAAATGCCCAATTGACCAGTGAAACAATTGGGCAACGTCGATGTAAAGAAAATAATTAAAAAAAAACAGCAAAGTATATAC
Organism: Glyphotaelius pellucidus; assembly: GCA_936435175.1. NCBI lineage: Eukaryota > Metazoa > Arthropoda > Insecta > Trichoptera > Limnephilidae > Glyphotaelius > Glyphotaelius pellucidus. The sequence goes on along the minus strand of OW386542.1, from coordinate 41,051,278 downwards.
ATATTATGAAGGGAAGTTCTTACACTATTTGCATGGAGAGCAAGTGAAGCTGTAACTGGAGAAGGTTGGGGGCTTGTCCTAGCGCGTACCAACATGTTGAATAAAGCAACCCCCTAGAATTACCCTTTCTTGAAGCATTTCTTTTGTAGTTCTGTGAACAGTACACTACGCATCCACAAAAATATGTTTTTTTTCCGTTTTCCGTGTCCCATTTTAGTCCATTAACAACTTAGTGTAAATCTCACGAGAGCTGGAGGGGTCCCACCAAATCTCACTTAATCTCACTGAGGAGGAAGGGGGGAGTCTAAATTGAAAAAAAAAAGCTCACGTAATTAATTAACACGCTCATTAATGTATACCCCCTTTGATAATACTATAATAGCTGTCACGTTCAATAAATAATTACAAAGCAGAACTTTTTTATAAATAAACTGTTTTTGTAAATTAAATAACAATATATTTGAATGTATAAAAGAAATTAAAATGGTGATCTACAGAAAAAACTTAAAAACAAAAAAATCATAGGTTTTGTTATAATTCATTTATAATATTGCTTATTGCTCGCCGAAGAGCTGAAATATCGTTTTTGCTATAAATTAATGCCAGTCGAAGATCTGAAAGCTGGTTCTTGCTTTCATTTATTGTATGCCGAAGAACTGAAAGTTGATTTTTGCTATGAATTTTCTTGTATTACATAAGAGTCGTCGAAGAGCCGAAAGATGATTTTACTGTAAACGGTCGCTTGTCGAAGAACTGAAAGATGATTTTACTGTAAACGGTTGCTTGTCGAAGAACTGAAAGATGATTTTACTGTAAACGGTTGCTTGTCGAAGAACTGAAAGATGATTTCACTGTAAATGGTTGCTTGTCGAAGAACTGAAAGATGATTTTACTGTAAATGGTTGCTTGTCGAAGAACTGAAAGATGATTTCACTGTAAATGGTTGCTTATCGAAGAACTGAAAGACGATTTTTGCTATGCATGTTCTTTTTGTATTACATATGGTTCGTCGAAGGGCCGAAAGATGATTTTACTGCAAATGGTTGCTTGTTGAAGAGGCGAAAAATGGTTTTGCTGCAAATTAGTGTTATCTCTCTCGTTCAGTTGCGCATGTCGCTTCAAGTGGCGCACGTTATAAACCTATGATAGCTACGTTGTAACCTATCTCTCTTTCTCATTACTACATCTACCAGAAAGAGAGGTTTCAACGGAGCTCTCATCGGAAAGACCTAAGCTCTTATTGTGTGGAATCAATTATTGGATACCGATCATGAAATGAAATGAGATTAAATTCCGTAAAACTATAATGGGATTCCATTTGGTCTGAACATCGTGACGATATTGTAGTATTCATGAATTAATTAAAAACAAGCCAATATACCTGCAGATGTGTACAAAGTGCATATCTCTAGACTACCTTACGTGTAATGCAATTTACGGGGTGTAACACATTGTATATTTTGTATAACCAACCTACTTTATCCAGCGATTTCTGGACGCTTTCCAGTCTATTGATAAAACCCTATGTCAACACGATATTGACTAAATTCGTCATCTACGGTCAGTTGGCGTTATTTGCGCTCTATCTAGCACGGTCAACATACGATTCCGACAGTCGTTTGACAAAAGTCGCTAATTTTAGCGCGACCTCCTCAGATAAGCTGTCAATATACATTAATTTTTTAATAATGTTGTTCGTTATGCAAAATAATTGGCTTATGGAAGTGAACTAAGGAGACTCTTAGTATTGAAAGAAATCTTATGCGCGATCTGTAGACTTAATTAATTCATCTAAGACGCGATCAATTAATTCCGTTCCAGCTTGGCGAAACGGTAATGGTTCCAATATGACTAAAGATTTCATTAACTAATTAACTCCCGTTTAGTGTTAAAAAGTACATTAAGTTAGTATTTCAATTCGAAATTGTTAATTTATTTGTAGATACGTTTAGGAATGTAAATCCATGGACAGATCCGCCAGTGTCGCCAGCATTTATCGATTTATTATTCATTCCCTAACAACATCGGTTCGGCTGTCACCAGTGCAACCTTGCTCGGAATATCGATGTAAAATCGTCGGAAGTAACACCTATCAATCCGATATTGTAAAGTTACCGATTTCTTCTGCCCCCCTGAGCTTATGTAGGGTCAAAACGAGAAAAAAATATAGTGCTATCTATTCTTCGTCTTCTTTACGAGCCTCCTGGCGTTCCGCTTTGGACACAGGCTTTTCTCAGATTTGTCAATATTTGATCTTTATCGGCTCTCACGCATTCGCCGTCCCTCTTCAAGTCAAGTTCTCTTCGAATCGCCAGCCCATCTTATCTGTGCTTCTCTGTCCTAAGCAATTTGTATCACAAGACTGAATATTGCCGGGTGTAACGTTAAACGTCAAACTTTAATGCCGACCTGAACTTGATACATGACTTGACAATGACCGTAAGAGAAAGAAGCGTAAAACTTTCGTGCGACAGATAAAAGCATCGGCGGGGATGCAAGAGGTGCCCGGGTTCATGGGGTGAGATTTGTCAAGGTCTTGACGGCCAATGTGCCGGCCATTGAGATAGACTGGTTGAGGAGGTCTTTTGACCTCTCCAACCAGAATCCCTCGTCACATCGCCTTGCACTTGTTGGAGGGATCGAATCGTACGTCCGGACACTAGATTCCTACCCGTCTCTCATACCTATTTTCTTCCCAAAACTTCCCCATCTTCCTTTCTTTAAAAAAAACTTCCACACGCATCCCCTAAGATCCTGTGTGGAGATAATGTAAAAAAATGCCGCTTTTCTCACCTTAAACTCGCTTATTGCGACGGTTTCTGTATCAACGCCAGAAAGGCTATTATTCCATAAAATTTGTGATAAGAGATCGTTCTCCCGCGAGAAGTGCTGTCAGATTTGTGTGATTTTCTAAAGCTGTTAAATGAATAAATAATCATACACACTTGCAGGAATTCGTGTCAGCTCACAGCTGAAATTTTGACATCGGCCGATAGAAAAAGCACATAACAGCCGTGCAAAATCTCACAAATCTAGGTCGGTATTAAAGTTTGGCGTTTACTCTGATATGAAATGCAGCGGGCACTCGCTTGCTTGCACCCCACCGCACCGCCTCGTCGCACAGTGAAATAAGATCATGTCTAATTTGTGCCCCTCGCCATAATAAGCCCTAATCTCCCGTCCGCGCCCCCTGTCCGTGTCCCCTACGGACACCCATTATAAATTGTATCCAAGTTAAACATTCGTGAGACTTACTGGCCTTACTGCGACTGCAAGATCATTAGTTCCAGACCCAGAGTTCGCTTGTTCGAAACCCAACGTGGGCCTTGCAATTTAAGGCGAATCTTAACGTGAAATCACTATTTTAGATTCAACTACCAATCGGTTTACATCAGTGGTTCTCAACGCGGGCAATAACGCCCCCTTTTGGGCGTTTGAGACCTTCAGGGGGGCGGTAGAAGACCCAGGCGTTGAGATGGCCCAGGGGGGCGTTGGCAGGTAAAAAATATGGTCTAAAAAGATAAACAAAACACACTAATCACGTACTAATAAAGCAAAGTAAACTTTAATATTGTTTAATTTTTGTTATTGTGTGTTTTGTAATCATTTTTATCACGTGTGCGAAAATTTACGCATTTCGATAGTTCGGGAAGTCGATGAAAATTGAACTGAAAGATTCTATCACATTCAGACCTACATTAAAATGGATAAATATGAAATTTTTTATTTTTTGATTGGAATTAAAAAAGTTAAAATTTCCGTTTTCACGTGAAATGTCTCATATATAAATACAGGTGAAGTTAATAATAGAATTGTTTGTAGCTATTATATTATAACGTTTTAATTGTTCTCGTTGAAACCATCTTCTTCTCAGATATAGGATAGGAGTCATAATTACACGTTTAAATATAATCGTGGCAATAGCTGTTTCAGATTCGCGACAGTATGTAAAAAAATTGACTTTCGGGAAACCCATCCTGTCCCATTACCTCATCCTATCCCCTCCCCCTCCCCGTTGTGGTAAGTGTAATATCGCGACAATAGCTGTTTCAGATTCACAACGACAGATGGTATGTAAAAGCAGTTGGGGGGCGCTAGAAAAAAAATATCCTCAAAGGGGGCGGTGGGCAAAAAAGATTGAGAATCTATGGTTTACATTATAATATTTATGAATACCAAAAAGTATACTTTGAATATGGAACTTTTCTCAGTGTTTCGCTTGAGTAAAATTAAAACAAAATTGTCAGTTACTTTATTTATTTATTAATTTTCAGGAAATCTACGGGAAGTTTACATTTTTTCAGTTTGTACATGTTTTATATAGCCAAAATAAAACCAATTATAGATTTCCTTCTTGTAACTTCACCTCTAATAAGACAGCATTTTTTTTATTTTTCCCAGAGTCTCAACCTCTCCCGTCTGGATCCAGTGATACTATGGCATCCCTTATTGGGGTATGCCGTGAGGCTGAAGGTAGTGGGGAAGTAAAGGAGATGGGAAATAGGAAGGTGGGGAAGTACCTGGCTATTCATATCTGGTCACCAAACACGGCTTAAGACATTTCAAGCAACGTTTCAATTCTGAATGGTGGTCTCACACCAGGGCGATACTGAGAGTATCTTCCACTCTGGAACGTGCCGCAAATATACTATATATATATTATTTTAATGAATTAATTGTGAAATAACACAAATTAATCAAATAAAATTAATTTGGCCCGCGACATTCGGATTTATTTGGCCGGGATAAATGAATTAATTGTGAAACAACACAAATTAATCAAATAAAATTAATTTGGCCGGGATTCGATCCCGCAACCTTCGGATTTGTTTGGCCGGGATAAATGAATTAATTGTGAAATAACACAATAAACGAATAATTACAAAACAAAAAAATTATCAATACATTGGTAGCCATAGAGATAGGTTGTTTATAAAAAATATAAGCGTACTAGTATACAGGGTGTTAAGGTACTTGACTTATTTAACCAGTGATTCCTGACATTATTTGGAGTAAAAAATGTAAATAAAATTTTGGTCTCCGGTGACATTTTTGATGTTTTTTTTTATGTATAAAGAAGGCACACTAATTTTCAAGTAAATTGGTTTAGTAGAAATCGAGATATCCTGTCAACCGCCTCGAAAAAAGTGGTTTGGAGAAAAATGGGTTTAAAATTTTGTTCTACTTAGATTTTGGTTAGATTCCGTCTAAACCGCGATATCAAAATGGTTATAACTTTTAAAATTATGCGAATTTCGAAAAATCCCTTTAAGGAGATATTTTTGAATATTTAAACTTTGGAAATATGAAGAATACCCCCTTAACAGTTTTAGAGCGTTCTTTCGGTGCTCCGAGTGCGTTCGCCGAAATTTAGCAGAATCTTTGTTTGAAATAAACGCCACAAGCGCACCCGAATATTTGCCTAGAGTATTCCTTCGTGTTTCATCCATCCATCCATCCCCGATTTGGGTTTGTTTTAAGGGTGGAAGGAATAGGGAGGGGAAGGAGATTGGGAAGAGGAAGTTGCAAAGTACCCGGCTATTTGGATCTGGTCACCGAGCACAATCATTTCCAGCAATGGTGGTCTTCAACGAGGCTATACCGGGAGTATACCACTCAGGAACGTGCCGCAAATATAATGTAATAATAATATGATTATGAACGTGTTCAATTGAGAATGCTATCAGACATACCATACAAAACCACACATTAAACATGCAACATCCTTCAATGCAACATTAACTCTAAACAAACCACAATCATAAACCGTTCTTCATACATTTTAACACTTATTTATTTATTTATTTGAGACACAAACAGGATATTTACAGAGCATTATTTTGGTTAATGTATAACAAATTAAGATACAAATATAAATATCCCTAGACTAATGTGTCTACAGTAATAACATTAGCGTATTCACAGACACATGAAAAACAATGTAAGTATTTTTTTACATAATTTAGAAACTTAAATAGAAAATTTGAAATACATGATAGCTACATAATATTTAAAGTGTGTTTATTAAAAATAATAAAACAACATTTTAGTTGCACAAATCATGGAGATATTTCTTAAAACAAGTAAAATTATTCACAAAAATATCTATTATAGAGTGTGATTTAGTGAGATCGTTGTAAGATCGTGACATTCTAGATATGGGATTAAAGTATCCCGTATTATTGTTAAAAATTTCGGTCCAAAATATGTCAAATTTTCTGGTAGATTTGGGCCTGGCGTATAAATTGATTTCATTGATTAAGTTACTATCTACTAGGTTGTTAACAATTTTATAAAACATTAATAGGTCATTTATATTACGTCTTTTAACTAGACTCTCTAAATTGAAATGTGTAAGTCTTTGTTCGTACCCGTCTAGAAGATGGTAGACACCTGACCGGTAAGACAAAAACCGTGTAAATTTCCTTTGGACTGATTCAAGTCTAGATACCTGTGAAATATAGTGTGGATTCCAGACTGTTGACCCGTACTCAAGAACACTACGGATTAATGAATTAAAGAGAATTATTACTTATACAACGAATTCGATTTATTCAACTCAGCACCTCACATGCACAAACCTAAAATCAGTAAATATCATTATTAAAATACATTTTACTGTACACATGCTAGATTCATCCCCTTACTCTCCCTACCACCGTCCCACCCCCCAATAGTTGACTCCCCGGCATATTTGTGTACAATATGCAGTCGATTTATGGAAAATATGGTATACCTACTGAAAAAATACAAGTAAGTGTCCCCGAAAGGGTTTGCAGAGGGAATATAATTATTTTTAATTCAACTGAATCAAAGATATAACTACTGTGTATACCAGCGTATAAGTTCAAAAAAAAACACTGTAAATATATTCTTTTGATATCCATACCAACTTATTTTTAAATTTATTTTTGAAATCGGTTTTGTGATTTGAAAAAAATATAATTTTATGATAATTATTAGCGAGTTCCCGGCATGCGTTGCTATGCCACTTAAGAACGAAATTGTTTCTCCCTGCGTGTCCTTTCCCATTCGTCCCGCTTCCCTTTTCCACCTCCTCTTCCTCTCCCGCGTTCTCTCCACCTCACGCGTTCCACTCCGCCTCCCTCTCCCGCCAACCCTCCTTCCCGCAACCCCCTCCCCCCCATTCAGATTTTCAAACAGCTTGCGTGCCACCTATTGCAATTTTTTCACAAATTTTCTATCAAATTTGGTACCTAACAAAGGTACCTATTTAAAATAAATGTAAATTTTAATAAGCTTCAAAGTATTCGATTTTGGTTAGTACCATAGGTGAGAATAAATTAATTAATTTAAACATTTTCGAAAATTGAATTTTAATTTAACAATCGATGGTTTGCAAAATGTCATTCTCAAATTGTGACAGTTTTGTAAGAGTTTTTGTAATCATTAAAAAAACTTTTCAGATGTATTGTCATGTGTTTATAATAATCCAGAAACCTAAGAAAGAAGGTATTTTGATACCACAATCATCCACATAAAATCCCCAACGTTTCATCGCAATCGGATGAACTGTTAGCAACGCATAATTTCATGATGCCAGAACTCACTATGGTGTATAGTAAGAATCGCGGGCATCGCCAAAGTTTCATCGCAATCAGATGAATGGTAGGTTATTAAATGTGATATAATTTTTTATCGACACTTCACCTTGCACCGCAGTGGGAGGGTATTAATTCACAAACTTTTAGCATTATTGATCTTGATGTTAAACATGTCGTTATTCGAAGTGATTCTATTTAAAAACAAGACAGCTCTCTCCAGGAATTGTGGATTTAATTAATTAATCTCTAGCCAAGTTTAAAAAAAACACTTAGAAGTTGCTGACGATCTCTCGTACCTCTGGCGCTCCGCGGAAAGTATTGATTTTTTATCGGCGGAATTTCTCCGCGTAAAAATACAAAACAAAGTTGTAACGTCTGTTTGAAGATCCGGGAGATATGCGACACGGCGCGGCTAATCGTGTAGTTGACAAGTTTGCCGTTGACATTTACGTCGGCCCGGACTCAAATCCCGCCGTAATAACGCGATACGCCTCGGGCGTCGCCGGGCCGCCCGCCGGTGACGTCACGCACCCGATTGTAAAATGCGCAATTAACTTGTAAAATAAGCCTAGACCGCCCGGCACAAACGTCTCTACACTAACACAATACAATATAATACATTTTACAGCGGCCGACATTTGGGTTAATTTACTAAATTTTAACAAAATAGATTTATTACGTACTAGCTTTTTTGCCGGAAGCTTCGCTCGCATGGTATTAGGGATAAATTACTGTAGCGCTTGCACTTATCAATTATCCCCCCCCCCTTCCCGCAATCCATACATTCATTCTCGGTACATTCAGTTTTCAAAAAGCTCGCGTGCCACCTAAATTTCATAATGCCGAAGCTCATCAGTAGTAAAAAAAAGAATTATCACGCATAGGTACCAACATTTCGAAGATTAATTTTTAATAAAATAAAATACTTTTTTGTTTAAAACCACGAGATTTATTAATTTATGAACCGACCGGTTTCGCTTTAATCAAGCATCTTCAGGGTACAAATTAATACTGTAATATTCAGTATTACAAATTAATACTGAATATTACAGTATTAATTTGTACCCTGAAGATGCTTGATTAAAGCGAAACCGGTCGGTTCATAAATTAATAAATCTCGTGGTTTTAAACAAAAAAAGTATTTTATTTAATATGTCAAACCACAAAGTGAGTGCTTTCTACAATAAGATTAATTTTTATTTACGAAGTTAGATAGATATTAATTACGACGCCTGAAATAAAAAAAATATATATATATCAACATCGTTTCCTCGGCAACGATTTGTTTTCTGACGTTAGCAACATCTCGCTTTTGTTAGCGAAAGAAAACGTATAAGAAATATAATATATTAATTTTTATAATTTCATAAAGCCAGAGCTTAACATCATATACAGCCTATAGTCTTCGCATATAATTTAGCTTTCCATTGGTGAAAGAATTTTTAAAATCGTTTTATTGTTTTATGCGTGAAAGCGTAACAAACAAACTCGAGCAGTTTCGCATTTATAATATTAGTATAGATTTTGGACGTTTATTTTAATAAATGAATCCAGCGTAGGAGTGCCATTTTGTACCACGCTTTTTTGTAATTATCGCCGGAAAATAGTGAAATTAGTATCGTTATTGTGCCTGCCTCTCTTAAACTTTTTGTAATTCTGAATCCACGAAAAACCCCTTTGCTACTTGCGAATCGTAGTAACTTCGGTACATCCGCTGACCTTCACTTTCTTTCTCCCAAATGAAACATCGTAACTTTGGTTGGACAGGGTTCTAAATTCACTTTACCTTGTTCTGAGATATGAGAGGTCAAAGTTTACAAAGACGATTTCGAGTTGGGGCTGGATCTTGTGTAAACTACTTTAGTTTAAATTAAAGGGAAATATTTAAATAGGAAGCGTACTTACCGTTTTAGAACATTCCTAAATCTGCAGGTAAAACCATATCCAACCAGCTTGGGCATTAATAGGGTAGCGTCTGCATGATTGAATTTTAGAACCCAGTTTCAAGTGCATGTTTACGCCACGCCGTACGCGTCGTGCCACAAATAACACCCGTGTATGTGGAATTTCAAACAAAGCGTTACCGTTGTAATTCGGTTTCAAATCCAAGAATTCGACACAAGATGTCGCCACTTTCGTCAGCAGGTCGGATGGGAACGTGTCCCCCCTAGGTACAACTGCTACGAATTTGTAGTATTTCTCCAATATAGAAAAATTGATGGTTGACATAGTTGTATCGAGCGGCAATATATTACTTATAACGTCATTGTCTGTCTCGGTTACTTTGTACTAGTGACTATCACTCGATGACAGTGGATCCGAGGAACAGGCTATTCTTGAAACCAGCTCCTATTGGATTTATAAAATGGTCACCAACACTAACTGGGCGAAGCCGAATCAAAAGCCGCCCGCAGGGCCTAGCAGCAAAAAATCTGCAGAGCGGGTTTTTAACTGCTGGTAATAATGAATTGCACAACTTTCTTACTACATTTCCCTCATGTCATTCGAAGATAGGGTGACGTTCTAATAAAAAAATATATTTTAAAATATGTTAAACTGAAATATTTTAATACAAGATAGAATCTCAAAATCAGAAATTGTTAAATAAATTGCGAGAATTCGTCTTTGCAAACTTTGACATCATAAGGTAGATTTAGGACGGGTTGTTTAAAAAAATTTGATGAGTTCATCAAATATTTGAAGTTAATTTTCAGGTTCTGGGTAAGTTCTTTTCGAGTTCTGTTTTTTTATCATCATAGGCCAGCTGCTTCACAAAACTGAAATCATCACAGAACTTGAATAGAACTTACACAGAACCTGAAAATTAACGTCAAATATTTGACGAATTCGTCAAATTTTTTGAAACAACCCATCCTTAGACTTTAGACCAAACGAGCAAAGTTCATTCTAATTTTCTCTTGCAAATTATTTTGGTGTAAATTTAGTAGAATCCTCGTTCGTCTGAAATAAACGTCACAAGTGCACTCAAATAGTTGCCTAGAGCATTCCTTCGTGTTCGGACGCGATCGCTCCTTGAGTCGGTCTTTTCAAAGTGTTCTTGACTTGTTTGTACTAATATGGATTGGATTAATGAAAAATTTCTACTAATGATGGAAGCATACCAAAATTTAACGTGTCTGTTTGATGCAACTTATGGAAATTATAAAAATAAGTCTCTTCTTTTTTTTCTTTTTCGATAATTGGGTAAGAACGATGAATGCAGCAATTGAAATCTCTCACTATCGGACGTGGTGTAGTGAACACTATCACTGATTGTTGAAGAATGAGCAATGAGCTCGGCTGATATAAGAGCATCTGCAAGAATTCTAGTTTTTGTTGTTCTGGTTCTTGTTCGTTCTGTGGAAATAGAACATGGATGGCTCTGAAAATTATTTTGGTTATAGATGTGAGTAAAAGAAAGGTTTTGCATTCCTGTCAAATGCCAGGGAGGAAACTGCGAAAATTTCGCACAACATTACTTTGACGTAATATTTTGTGGATTTATTTCGTGCTGTCGTCTATTATATTTACTGAAACACATTCCTTGAACAATAAACTATCCATAAAAACAACATTACTTGCGTTTATTTGATAAATTGATAGGGTTTTAGATGTTTTTCGCTATCTACCACGCTCCGACGCCATAGATAATTTAATACAAATTATTCCGAGTGGCTAGGCGTATTTCGGGTACCTGTTATGTCAAGAAGGAGAATGGCCCAAGCGATTCTGACATTGTCCTTCATACAGTTTATTTGTACATAAGGGTTAAAATCGCATTTAAAAATAAAAATACTTGAAAATTTTTGCGTGTGCGCCGGCGCACACCCAGCCATTTACAGTTAAGTCAAAGGATATTTTTGAAAAAAAAAAGTCAGTTAGAACCTTGTCCAACCGAGATGACGACATGCAACAGAAAAATAAGTTACTGCGGACCTCTCTTCTTTCTTCTTTTAATTCTGAATATTGGCTTCACCGCGCTCCATACTGCAATTTGACATCCTTCTTTTTTCGATTAGACCGAGGCAAGAGAACCATTTGCACGAACCATTTAAATAAATACAGTTATTATAAAAATACTTTCGGCGAAGTTTTTTTCCCAAACTTGCTTACCAATTCACTGTGTATTGGATTTAGAAGCATTTTCGTATTGTGTGTAGACCCGGCGAATTAATCTGTTGAAAAGTCGACGAATCTCGGCCGTATTCCGAAGAGGCTTTCAAAGTTGGGCGATTAATAATAATAACCAACAACGAAAGGATAATCCTCGATTACTAAGTCGTGGCTTAGCCGTTTGTTCGGCGCGCAATATCGGGCGAAGTTTTGCTTGATTTTCGAACCGGAAAATAATAATGGATGGCGCCCTACCCGGACTTTATTGCGGCCCAACATGAACGCCGTCATAATTTCGTTTGACAAATTTCGCCCTGGAGTTGTAAAAATAGTGTTGCCGGTATTTCGACATCGACTTATTACTAATGATATTACGAAAGTGTACAGCATTAGGTGTAATTAATATTATTGATTGAAAACGGGTATTTTCGTTCGAGGCATTGTGTGAATCTCGGCCCACGAAGGTTGGACCGGATTTGCGCTTGGTTGTCGGCACGGAAATAGTCGGAGTTCTGAAGAGACGGAAATAATTGAATTTGTAAAGAAGGTTAACTGTGATGTATACCTTCAAAACAAGAAGCCAGTCTATGTTTGTTATTTTCGGTAAAGCTATTAGCTAACCCGATCATAAGAATGTTTTTTTTTTTACTTGTTCTGGATATAAATGGTGTATGTAATTTAATATTTATTTTTGAAGAAGAAGATTATTATAATAAAACCTAAAATATGAAAAAGAACAAGTCATAGAAAAAAATATAGAGTTTGCAATTCACACGCGGTAGAAGTGAAACCTTCAGAAAACTAAAGTAGATAAGAGTGAAGTGGCTACGAAGTACGCTCAAAGATGAGACCGATTATTCTACCTCTTTCTCTCGCAGGCTGAATCCTATAAATGTATTTATGTCTCTTTTTAGTGTCGCTTTTTCATTTCTTCGAGTTTAAAACCACAACGGTACTAAAGAAGTTTTCACTTCAATAAAAAAAAAATGGTTGTCTGTAAAGTCGGTTTACGGACGATAATTTTACGTGATAACGTCATATAATAACGATGGAGTGGAAGAGAGATAAATGCGTCGCAAGCCGAACGCTTGTTCCGCGCTCTCGCTTGCACGCTCGGCTCAGGCAGAACGTGACAATGAGTCATGCTTTTTCGTGAGTACAACTGGCGTTCATCGATGTATAAGACGTTATCACGTCCAAAATTTGGTTGTCTGTAAAGTCGGTTCACGGACGATAATTTTACATGATAGTTAAATTAGATAGTTAAATAGTTAAATTAGATAGAACCTAGGAATTAATAATAAGCTGTACAGCGCCCTTGAGGTGATTTTTCACAAAAACGGCGCTCTACAAATTATCCAATTATTATTATTATTATTATGATAACGTGATAACGATGGAATGGAAGAGAGATAGATGCATCACAAGCCGAACGCTTGTTCCGCGCTCTCGTTTGCACGCTCGGCTCAGGCGAAACATGACAATGAGTCCTGCTTTTTCGTGAGTGCAGCCGGCGTTCATCGATTTATAAGACGTCATCACGTCAAAAAGTAACGGTCGCAACTCGGACTCGAAACCAGGATTTCTTGTCTTACCGGGACACGCGCCTTAACTAACTAGGCCATTGGTACCAATTATTTTTAAATCATTTTTGTCGATCTCGTATTTCAAATTCCGAATTAGCAATATTATCTTCGACTAATCTTTCCCGTTCCCAGTTTCGACCGATACCTTTTTATTTTTCTGTGTCTTGTTCTTTTTCATATATTAGTATTCTCTTCTTCTTCAATGGTGTATTACAACGATGGGTATAACCTTCCAAAGTTATTAAAACAAGTTATTTCAATAAAAAAATATATATTTATTGATTTCTCTTCTGACATAACAGGGCATGAGATTTGATACGATCATGAGAACAGAATCTATTGAAAGAATGCGATCCTTAATCGTAATATTATATTTTACGATGCACTATATATTCGCTTTAGTGGCTGTAAAAGAGCGGTGAAAAAAGTAAAAATAAAATAAGGCAGTAACTTGAAAGGCCGGCGTAGGTAGTTGGGTAAGATTGGGAGCGTGCTGCCTCGCTAAAGTGACGCCGAGGGGGGCTGGGGTGGCGGATGCTAACGGGAGATAATGTATGAGGTCAACTTCAACATAATATATATTTGCTAAGGATGGAGGCTCTGAATAAGACTCTAATTTTAGATTCATCCTTTGAAATAATTGTCCCTTTGTCCTTTGCCCCGAAAGAGAGGGAGCGCTCTTACCGATTTGTGGTGACCTTTTATCTTAACCCTTGAAGTTCCGCTTTGCATTCTAATACCCTTGCACTTGCTGAAATGGGTCAATACAGCTGAGGTGTATAAAATGCGGACGGTGCGGTGGCATGAATAATTTAAAATGTTGTGCACCGCAAGGTAGTCTTTCCGCATCAACATCATGCATCACTGTTTTTCTCGTTATGAATAGTTTCCTCGGCTACACAGTTGGCAATTGGCCTCCCGGCGTAGTACTTATATACAATGTGCAGTCGGTTTAGAGAAAATACGGTATTCCCAATTACACCAAATATAACTATAACCTCGATGTACCGCCGAATGACAAAAGTATAAAACATATTTTCATTCAAATGCTTCAAGGAAAAATCTGCGTCCCTATATACAGTGTATACCAGCGCATAAATACAAAAAAAAAATCAAAGTGTGCAATTCACACGCGTTAGAAGTGAAACATTCAGAAAACTAAAATAGACGAGAGTGGGAGCATCGCACAAAGAGGAGACCGATTATACTATCTCATTCCCTCACATTCTATAGATGTATGTGTTTGTCTCTTTTTAGTATCGCTATTTTCCGTTTCATCGAATTTCAAATCACAACGGTGATAAAGAAGTTTTCACTTTAAAAGTTGACACTGTGTATAAACTATTTTGATTTTCATGTCAATTTATTAATTAAGGGAATATTTGAAGTTGATTTTACATTTGAATGTGTTAATTAATGCACAAAAAATTATAATTCTTAAGTTACGTAAAAGATTTTAAGGGTGGTGAAAGAATTTGGGACCTTACTTTTTTTTAGTTAAATAAAGATTCCTATTTTTTTTAACGATTTAAAGTTAATAATTTGCAGTTTGGTGACTAGATCTGAATAGCCCGGTAACGCCTGACATTTCACGAAAATTACAGTTCGGACGTTGAGAGAAAAGGTGATGATATAATTTTATAGTTAATATCATTTCGGGGGGTCAACTATCGGCGAATGTCGGGTCACCAGTTTCCTATAATAAAAGGTTTGATGTTTGCAGGTAGGGTGTTGTGCCCGTGCTGTAATTGTGGCCGGGCAATGCCACATCGATTTGCAGAATCCGTGATGTTTATTTTCCTCGGTTGTGAGGCACGAGTCTCAATCACTGGCCGATCATGGGCGTGTTGGGACCATTAACACGCTAGCCAAGTTCGCCGCCGCCCGCGCCGAGGGTGCGGATTGCGGATTGTGGATTGGAGGCCGTCGCGACTCCCGTCGGCGTTTCCAATTTGTCGCGCCGACTAATGCTTTCCGCGTTGAATTCCGAATCGAATCTTTTCTAATTTAGCACCACCTTTTAAAAATTGTATATGATGTACTTCACGGTGATTAATATATCTCAATAACAGGTACGCCTCATACGTCATTGCACATGTCTGGCTATGTCGTAGGTGGCTTGAAAACAAGCTTCTATTGCGTCCGAGTAGTTAACATATAAAAATTAATGTTTCTTATGTTGTTTGTCCTAAAACATTCATCCGATTGCGATGAAACTTTGGTAATTTGATGTGCACGTGCCCACGATGGTTTATATAATTATGAAAGTGAGCTCTGGAGTTATGATTTTTTTTTGCTGTACTATTCATCCGATTACAATGAAACTTTGGTGAGTTGTTGGGCGCACGCCCGCGTGACGTGTATTTCATGCAGTTAGCGGCAGGGAGGGAAGGCGGTATCGGAAGGGGAATCAGGGAGGGGAACGAAGGAGAGGGGAAGGTGAAAAGTGAACTGAGGAGGCGAACGCGAGAGGGGGGAAGTTCGCAAGCGGAAGCGGAATAGGGGACGGTAGAAGCCGGGGAAGGTGCGGAGGGAATGCAGGAGAGGAAGGGGTAGCGGAAGGTGAAGCGGAAGTTACGAATGGGAAAGGACACGCAAAGAGAAACAATTTCTTTATTTAAATGGCATTACAATGCATGCCGAGAACTTGCTAGTTCGTAAATAAAAATAACAAACTCGCTATTTGAGATTATGTAAGGAAATACGTAAGTAGGTACTGTGAAATGCTAACAAAAATATGAAGATTTTTCTCCCCTCCTTTATTTAATCTTGATGACGGTTTGACAAACCCTTGTCAAGCTTTTCATTTGAAATTATTTCGTCATGCGAATCCAATAATCGATATTCGCCACTTGTCCCGCGTTCAAAAAAATAACACCGGTAGAGAATTAAAACCAACATATTTTTTCATAAAAAGAATATTGGTTCTCCTGGAAAAGTCTGATGTAATGCAGAAGGTATAAAGTAGCGAAGCGAAGGTAAATAGTAAGTTCTTCCAGCAGAGCGGCATTGGTCGACGCTGTTCAATTATAGTCCAAAGTTTCCCTCAGGAAATCAAGCAAGAATCCGAGCGATTGTAATGTATGTTCAGTGAATGTGAAAGTATTCATGAGAGTCCCGCGAACATGCGATTTGTATGCAAGAGTTGAAATATTAACTGATTCTCAGTTCGTGTGGAGGCAGCACTCGCTGTTCATTTCCGTGGGAACTCGCTGTGCACTGTATAATGTGTTATTTGTCCTTATCCTTGCAGACTGTTGATAAACCATGGGTTGTTTCGGGAGCAAGGACAAGTTGACCAAGGAGGATATGGATTTTCTTAAATCGCACACGAGATATGATGAAACTACCATCAAAGAGTGGTACAAAGGGTTTAAGGTGCGAGTATAACTTTCACTATTATTCTTATCTATGATTCTTTTATTTTTCTATCCAATTGTATTAATGAAAGGTTCATTCAAGGCAACTCTTATCTAGTCCATAAAACAATACCACGCCTTCTGATGGATTGTGATACTCCAATTTTACTGCTGTTATGTAAACATTATACTGGACAATGACTATCATATTATTATTTCATTTTATACAGCCATACAATTATTTCTGCAATATTCATTCATTTGATTCTCCCATCTTCCTTGCCAAGAAGCACACACATTCAGAGAATCACATACGAACAAATTTATGTTGGTCAATGTTTTTTTTTGGCTCCTCCTTAGAGCTTCTCTTACTTTTTGTACCTTTTTATATTTAAAACCCTAATACTATTTATTATTTTTTCAGATATCTTATAGCTTATACATTTTACTATTTTACATCTTTTATTTTTTACTTTATAATTATACTTGTGCTTTATACTTATACCTTATACTTAACTTTATACTTATACTTTATACATATACTTTATACTTGTACTTATAATTTATATTTATTCTTATATATTATACTTATACTTTATAATTATACTTTATTCTTATATATTATACTTATACTTTATATACTTTATAATTATACTTTATAATTATACTTTATACTTATATTTTATAATTATACTTTATACGTATACTTTATACTTATACTTTATACTTATACTTTATACTTATACTTTATACTTATACTTTATACTTATACTTCATACTGACACTATACTTAAACTTTGTACATCTTACTTTTCACTTACTACTTATTATCACTTCTTTCTTTTTACCTTTTTTTAGATCTATCTTTCATCTTTACATTTATACTGTTACATTATGCATGTTGTACTATTTATATATTAATAAAACATGGTGTACTGTGTATGTGGAAATAAATAAATATTTTTTTAAATTTGTTAATCTAGAATCTCCGACTTTTAATCCACCAGGAAGAGTTTCAGTGTCGGTGTTTATGTAACCTAATTCAAAAACGTTTTTTATTATTTTCGTTTCCAGCAAGACTGTCCAAATGGAAGATTGACTCCAGCTAAATTCGTCGATATGTACAAAATGTTTTTCCCATCCGGTAACGCAGAAGAATTTTGTGACCATGTTTTCCGGACATTCGACATGGACAAAAATGGATACATCGACTTTAAAGTGAGTGAAGTTACATAATGAAACCATTTTCTTAAACCCCTCACCGCTAGACTTGCAACTTGTGCCTTCAAAGATTTACATTCAACGATATTTGTAATTTATTTATTTATTTGAATATATTAATTATTAATTCATTATTATTTGAATATATTAACTATTAACTAATTATTATTTTAATATATTAATTATTAATATATTCAAATTTGAATGTATTAATAATTAATTAATATTTATTTGAATATATTAATAATTAAATTATATTTTTATTACACTGTTTAAATCCATATAAAATATTTACTTTACATTGATAACATTAAGTTGTTATTCTACACAATTTCTTTTCTAGCTGTGAGAGGGTTAAAGCGAATGACATTTTTATACTTTTTGTGTGTTCATCCAATGCGATTGTTAAATATTACTACTGTCTCTGTTATTTTTATGCTATTTATATCGTCAATGATAAGCGAGCGATTTTATTGATGTTGAAATGTGCGTTTAGGGATGTTATTGTCGTAATTCATTTGTCTGGCATTTCATTTCATGATGAAAATTCTTAACATGGAAAAGATACGTGAATAATCATTGTGTTTTCTTCACTGCGGTAACTTAACACATTAGAAAATTTTATTATAATTTAATAAAGCTTTTGTTTATGATAATATATAAATTTTAAATTTTACAACAATTTTTTTAAAAGACTTACTACAATTTGGTGAGCCTTTGTACTCTCTTTTATTTCTGTCTTTTGCCTGTGTCAGACGCTACATAACATGCATATCACTCTCCATGCATTCCCATTGGGGGTAAATGACTAGCGATATGCTGAAATAGGCCAAGCCCAAAAATATATATTATGTATAACAGAATTATACATTATATATATTTTGACCAGTCAGTGATTGAGTGGGCATCACGTTTGGGTCCCACCTGGGCGTCCCGTGTTCGATACCTCGGCTGGCTAAGTCCTCCATCACAACACAAGCAACATTTTCGGCTTTCTCTGATGGTAGTAGGAGATTTTCCAACAGTAGTGGGTTATTCGTAACCCGGGAATGTTTGTCTTTCTTATAAAAAAAAAAAAAAAATACGTATTTGGCTGTACGAGTAGTCGGACAGTATCTTTAAATCTGCTGGACAGTATCTTTAATAAAGCTGGAAAGCAAAAATGCAGCTGGAAAGGAAGAGTTGCTGAAGCGCTGTACGAAAATGACATTTGAGCCATTTTTCCCTTCCAGCTTCGATATTATTGAGATCGTTAAAAAAAATTTTAGAGAAAAATAAAATAAATATTTTCTTCTTAAGCATATTGACACAATAATGGACCTAATTAGACCTACATTTTCTCAGAAATATTGTTTTGTTTAGCATTCAAATCACTTTCTGCATGATTATAAACATATTTAATTATCGTATTCATATTAAATACATTGGTAAATGATTTGCATTGTGGACACGCCACAACATGAGATTAAACGTAGTTTGCGTTGCATTAAAGGTTTGCGTTTATCTTGTGACTTACATTAACAAATTATTATTATTATTATTCTATGGATTTCTTGAAAACTCACATTCATCTACACTTGAGTTTTTTCATGAGCTATGTCTTGAATATTAAATTTAATACACTCCGAAGATGGGGTGGTTCTTAATGAAACCGAGTTTATGTGTAATGATTGTTTTTTTTGTTTTTATATATTTTGATAGATTTTTTTTATTTTATTATTATTAATCCCTTAACCTAATTTATTCGGTTTTCGGAATAACTCATGTAGGTCTCATAGAAAAAGTTGTGTCTCCCTTACTATCATGGTTACAAATAAGATCTAAAGCTATTAAAAAGAAAAAACACCACAGTTTACGTTCAAATCTAAAAGTAAACCACAAAATAATTAAAATGTACACCTTTATGAAACCAAATTTTCCAATCGCAATTTCAAAAAAGTTTATGAAACTTTGCGAATTTTTTATTATTTATTTTTACATGAAAATTTAAACTTTTTTATGTTGAAAAAGTTATATGTATATTTCGATTATTAAAATTTGAAAGCATATTTCATCACATTCTAGATATTCCATTTATTTGGATTTTATTGCAAAGCTTAAATATTTTGACCTCTCGACAAAATAGGCCCGAGGGGTTAAGGTTTGTCCCCAATGCTTCGCTAACATCACATGCATTGTTACACATGTAAAATATTGCAATAACTTAATGTGTTTTTAACAACTAATTATCACGCCATTTCCTGCAGTAGTAGGCACCGACAAACAACACAGTCTTGTCAAACATTCATTCCGTTTTTAGTAATTATTAATTAAATAATCCAAACACTCACAGATGTGTCTCTTAAAATGAAGTCAAAGGTGAGCCAGAAATAACCCATGCTATCGATTGGTTTAATAATATCAAAAGGCCTTTAATACATCCGACGCGTGTCCCTGGTGAAAGGGTGCGAAATAAGCAATGATCAATTGGAAGGGATTTTGGGATCCTATTTCCATCTCCCCTTTTCCCCTCCTCCCCTCCTCCCACCCACCCGGATCACTTGATGTTACTTGGGTGTATGAAAGTCTTCTGGCAAATGCACACTACGTTTGTATATTCAATTTCATTTCCTAAATTCATTGATCTGTAATAATAACAGTGAAGATAAATCCATTTCATGAATATTCAATATAACATTGTCCATTAAATTCTGAGAGAACTATTTCTGTACAGGCTCACATTCTGCTTGTAATTCAACAATCAGTTTGGTGTTTGTTCTTGGATTCCTTTAGTAACGCAAATTTATATATTAAGCACAATTAATTCATTTTGAAATCTAATTGACTTATTTTCTGCTCTTTTAATATTAGCCAACTAGACTTAGTTTTACCCCTCAGACCAATTGAAACTGGGAACAGCTGACGTAGATCTCATAGAAATCGTTGTTTCTCCCTCGTGAATGCGAAATGGGAGAATCATATAATTTAAGTACATTTTATCGTTATACTTAACCACTTGAATGCCGTACTTGTCTAATGTTTGTACAGGGTGTAACAGCATGTGCCCGAAATAATTGCCAATAATGCTCCAGCAATTCCCGAGCATATTTGGAGTGAAAAATGTGGATGTCATGTTGCCGTCTGATGATTTTTTCAATTAAAACAATAAAAATATTTTTCCATCGTAGTAGTAGAGTAGTCGACTACAGCCCAGCGGGTCACGTAAAAAGCACTCCCTCTCATTCCAGCAGCACGGAAACACACGAAATAGTGTGTTCGAAAAAAATAAATGAGTAAATGAAAGCAAAATGACATCTGCTTTTTGTACTCCAAATATGATTAGGAATCGTTGCTTCAAATCATTTGGGTATAGAATATATAGACATTTATATATACTAGCAGTTCAACCTTTTTATTGTAGTATTTTGATCCTTAAAAAATTCTCACAATATTCTAAAATATATTTTATTTGCTTGGTAATGAAATAATATGTCTTAATATTATTCTTTTGTGTCATTTTGTCACCTGCAAACATATTTATTTTATCTGTGAAAAAGTGAGTTGCTGTTGTTGAAGCGTCATCGACCTATTGTAATTAAATTATATAATGTAATATTACTGCATTTATTTAGAGGAAAACATCATTTTATTTTATTTTCATTGTTAACAGATACTTATCTTTGTATTTCTATATTTAATATAAAAGGAGTGAAAAAAAGTAGCTATTCTGGGAAAATAATTTATTTTATGTATATACAATTTTGATAAATACATAAACACATTATCTGGTTTTGGCAGAACCATTTATAAAAACATCATTTTGCAAAACAACACAGAGTAATTACGAAATTATTGTCAGCTAGTACACGGCGCGCAAAATGTCATTTTCCCACCGGTACAAGGGGTTTTGTTTGTATTTGGCAGGAGCTTGGCACCCCAGCAGTTAATCAAGTACCAGAACTAATTCCCTGACAAATCGTGCAGAGAAAGAAATGATGAATGTTCTTTGATCTTTATTTAAAACCACTCGTTTGGTGCGAATTTCTTACTTTTGAACACTGCTCATTTTGCCTGAAAGTGTAAATGTGAAAAATAATTATTGGATAACAACAAAGGTTGGATAATTTGTAGAGCGCCGTTTTTGTGGAAAATCACATGAAGGGTGCCATACAATTAATTATGAATTCTTAGGCTCTATCTAATTTTATTTTTTACTAATAAATACAGAAAACATCTTACCTGGCAGGTCACTTCCGATGAACACATTTTAATTAGAAAGTTTATGCTTGGAGAAGCCACGGTTTTGCATGGGTAGGACATTATATTTAAAACACTGGACATTGAATGATTTTATATTTGCTACCCCCATCACTGTTAGTATTAACATTTATGAGAAGATTAGTGGCAAAAGTAGAGTTGATATTTATATTGAAAGACTGGAGAATTTAGGACTCTTTAGGGCTGGCGAATTTTTATAAAATGACCTTCGCAAAAGCTTACAAATAAGATTTTTTTAACATTTTTACAATTAGTTATTTACAATGTTGCGAGCAGTGAAGTTGGAAGTGAAAGATTTTTGACTTTATGATATAACTGTCTAACATTTCGATTGTAACTGAGGATTATATTCATGTTAAATAAAATTAGTGTACAATTGTTATTACAATTTCAATGCGACCAAAAATCTTTTGGATTGTGGAAGATGGAACGAATGTCATGTTTTATTTTACAGGCGGATAATTTATAACAAATCTTTTGGATTGTGGAAGATGGAACGAATGTCATGTTTTATTTTACAGGCGGATAATTTATAACAAATCTTTTGGATTGTGGAAGATGGAACGAATGTCATGTTTTATTTTACAGGCGGATAATTTATAACAAATCTTTGCGGAGTAGTTGTGCATTTTCTTCAATCGTTTGTTATTCAAATTTCTTGTAACATTTTGACATTGATTCAGTAAATAAGTAGATGTCACTGGCTTTTAGCAAATTGTTGATGAAAATTGTGAATCTTAAGAAATTTAACATATTCTGTAGCGTGTTATTAATTTTAGGAATTCTTGCTGGCTATTGATGTAACGTCTAGTGGCACTCCCGAGGAGAAGTTGAAATGGGCGTTCAGGATGTACGACGTGGATGGCAACGGTGTCATCGACATCCAAGAGATGACCAAGATCGTCCAGGTTAGTAGTGAATTCATCTTTTTTACATTAGCTCCAGGAGGCCCCGAGGATAATAATTTCTTTCAGGGCCTATGTCATCTTAAGGGATGCTGTGTGGGGGGTCTTTGTAAGGAAAGGGAGGAGAGAAAGTATGAGGGGTGGGTGGGAATCTGGAGGTCAGTGTGTCAGTGGATGTATGAATCCATCCCTCCAACTGCGGGTCGAGAGCAGAAGGTGGGCAGAACCCGGGCATCTGTTACCAAACGTACCAAATGTAGTGAATCACTTATCGTAATATAATAACAGATGATAATATATAAGATGCGAGGCAGGATGGAGACTGACACTTGTGCCTTGGTTGGTCCGCAGGCTATATACGACATGTTGGGCGCCTGCTCCAGTAACCGCCCGGCGGACTCGGCGGAGGAGCGCGCCAAGAACATCTTCGCCAAGATGGACGAGAACAATGACGGCCAGCTCACGCAGGAGGAGTTCTTGAAGGGGTGTCTTCAGGACGAGGAGCTCTCCAAGATGCTGGCGCCCTAGTGCTTCTCTCTCCCGTCCTCCAAACCCATTACTTTCAATCTCTTTTGTTTCTTCCTATTTCCATGATTTTCGCAAAACTAAAGCTCAGCACATTAATTTTAAATTAGCTTTAGACAACTTGTACTAAACAAATATGGGTTTTTACTTTGTATACATTTTCTACATTTGTATCACACTGGAACGCACATTCGGTTGATCAAACCTGGTGATTTATAAACGTTAAGGCAAACAATAATCCATTTGTGAACGGGACCGTATTCCGATCCGATCAATGTAGCTCCGCCAACAAACTTATACATATTATTTGGTACAAATAAGTTATTTACTTTATGTCCATTAAATGACCAATTATTTGTATAATGGAACCATCTTATAAAAGCATGATCTATATTTTTATTCTTAACCTTGATAACTATTTATTACTATCTAGTCATTCTAAGCATTCCTCACCTATGTTAATTGCATTTGGCATGTTGACCACAGTTGACAAATCTAATATATCTCGCAATGGCGAGGTGCGACGTAACTGCTTCGCAAAGTGCACATTCTGAGAGCAGTGTGCAGTGCAGACACGTGTCAGGCGGACACGTGGCAAGGAGGAGTCAGTCACAACCCACCCGAGCGGGGTTTAAGCGCGCACACTTATCGTGTTAATCTGTATTAATATCCTCTCTCCTTTGCACTCTGTTAGACTTAATATTATGATATCTGCTTTGATCAGTTAGAAATTACATTATCTTAATCACTATATTTAAGAGTCAATTTATAACTATTTATGTGGAGTACTAATGGAAAAGAGAAATTAAGAGATACGATTGTGTGTATGTTGATTATTTAGGTGCTCCGATGTGAACATTAACTTCGTGAATATGTACAGTCAGTGGGGATGGACATTCCCATTTAGAGACTTGATATTGTAGGATGACCACAGGCACTCTATGAATGATAAGACAATCAGGTAGTCATAGAAGAGAAGCGAATGAATGTTTTGTAAAATTAATGTTTTTTAATCATCAAAGAGTCAACCAAGTTCTTATGGAAAGCGGGACGGAGAGATGTTTATTTTGGAGTTCATGTACATAACATTGCATGCTTGACCATACCATGCCATGCGTCGGTTCATCAGCGGTGCGCAGAATTAAAGTGAAATAGCTCTTTTGAAAGATGGCGCTTGGGTGAGGATTGCCTACGGTGTGTGTACCAACCTCACGAAGGCTGGCGGCATTTAGATTTAAGTAGATGGAAACACTAATGCTACTTGCACCAGCCAGAAGTCTTACCAACCCGAGGAAGCAATCCCGCATCAGTTCTGTTCTCGTTGAACAAACCGTTAAAAACAAAATGCTTACTCTAGAACCCCTCTGATAAATGTTAGTCTTTAAAATGACATTTTGTTATATACTTTAAGGTGTGCCGGTGGCTAGGCCTAGACATCTTCAATTTGTCTGAAGTTTTCATAAGATTGTAGTGGAATAGGAAATCCCCGTAATAATATTAAATTTGGAGCACATACATTTACTATGTCCAACTAACAGAACCATAGAGCAGTAAGGATAGATGTGTTTTTTTAATCCACCTTAGATTAAATAAGAGTAAGCGATGTTATTACTCACACATTACGTTGAGCATTTTGGCCTTTGTAAACTACTCCAGTACAGGGTATCCATAAAATGCCTACCTTTGGTGTGCTTCTCCATTGCGTGACTCCGAGTGCACATCTTGAATAATTTCACTTTACTACGCCTGTATATAATCTTTTACTTTTAAAGGTAGACATTTTATGGTCAACCTCTAATGATAACTATTCTTTAGCTTCATTCAAGTATTCACTTAAATATTAGAATCTAATTATTGTATTTACTTCATTGTCGATGTCTGTACAATTATGTAACTTGTCTCTTCTCTTCTTTTGGATCTCTCCTATATCCAAATATTTATGATTTGAATGCAGGGTGTCATACAATTATTATTATTGTGGTTAAGCACATAATATTATGTAGGTAAATTTACATTAAAACCTTAATATTATGTAAAATGATGTGTACTTTCATCAAATAGTCATTGTTTTGTTCCGAAATGAACATATCTTGAATGTATAAGTAAGAATGGAATCGTTACCATCTCTGATTACAAGTGCGCAAGTTGTGCGCATCACTTAGTCCAAGAATCTCTTCATCTGATGACAGACTCCGCCTGTTCATCATTTAAAACATTCATTAGTTTGTAAGCAAATATATGCAGCTTTTAGAATCTTACTGAATATATTTTTGTAACATTTAAAGAGAATTACATTGTCAATTTACACTTCACATAGTGATCATTGTAGAATTACAGGGATCAAAGCTTGGGGACTTTCTTTTGAATAAAGTAGAAGTAAATTAATGTGTAGTCTTTGCCCATACGGTTGAAGCAGCAGCGCATTCGCCAGATTCCTGGACTGATATTATGTGCAGTTGAATTGAAGGTATTAGTATACTAAAGGTCACCAATATTTTTGAAATAGTTATTTTACAAAGTGTAATAAATTATGAAGTGGGGTTATTTGAAACAATCCTAAACATACATATCCTTGTGGGTTTTAAGACTGGCCTTAAAATATCATCTATTGATAATAAAATCTTTTTGTACATTTATATCAACAACAGCGCAGCCTGATCACTTGTTGGTAGTCCAATCATTATGTAATACAATTAGTTTCGATACCTCCCGGTTCCACAACTTTTCTTTTATATGTACTTTGCTAGTACTGAAATTTACTAGAATCAACTAAATCATTCTCCTTTCGACATCAGATAAAAAGGTTCTTGGATTATGTGATATTAGGAAACTTTATGGTTTTGTGATTGATGAATGAGATAGGGCACTCTATAGCCATAATCACATCTCTCGGTGATGAGGTACGAATATAAGAGTCATTGTATGCAATGGTCCTTCTCTTTGAAGTATTACGTTGACTGTACACTTCCTGTGTCAATGAGTATAGAAGTCATTGTATGCAATGGTCCTCCTTTTTATGGTATTACGTTGACTGTACACTTCCGTGTTAATGAGTATAGGAGTCATTGTATGCAATGGTCCTCCTCTTTATGGTTTTACGTTGATTGTACACTTCCGTGTTAATGAGTATAGGAGTCATTGTATGCAATGGTCCTCCTCTTTGTGGCATTACGTTGACTGTACACTTCCGTGTTAACGAGTATAGGAGTCATTGTATGCAATGGTCCTCCTCTTTATGGTATTTCGTTGACTGTACACTTCCTGTATTAATGAATACAGAAGTCATTGTATGCAATGGTCCTCCTCTTTATGGTATTACATTGACTGTACACTTCCGTGTTAACGAATACAGGAGTCATTGTATGCAATACTCCTCCACCTACAATCGTGTATGTTGACAAAGTACAAGTTTACGTACCAACAAACAGGCCGGTCAAGGGTTTAAAACAAGTATAATGATGGATGCTTTCCTCTACCAGTATTTATAACGATGGTACTTTTGATAAATCACGTATTTATATCCATAGCTTATAATTAATACATATATGTATACCTACAACAGGCGGCACCTAAATATATTTTGTACAATAATTATTGCATCATCTTTATCTTTGAGATTTATTTCTGACAGTATATTTTTGTACTTAATGCACCCTGAGCTATCAACTATTCATATTATTGCTGTGAAGATCTTTATTCATACTTTGGTGCGTTGTAATCCTTTCATGGAATTGTAATGCAACCATTTAGCCTTCAACTTATAACATATAACAAATCACCCGCCTTGTATTCAACGATGTAGTTAATATTATTGTGATATTTACAGGACATCAGAGGTTTATTTCACTTTACTTCACACCTCTCTCGTGGGTGGAATTCTAGTCGAGCATTCAAATGTCAAACATTCCACCATTGTGCTAATGGATGTAATTAGTATCAGAATAATACGTGTTTAGTTTTGCCTTCTATTCATACTATTATAGTCTTACTTCTACAGCTCAGATCCTACAAACCTTGCACAATAAATGTCTTTGGTTCAGTTACCATATTAGCCCACAACAGCCTGATTCAACTCAATTAAATATTCCTGTTTCCAATCGGGTTATTTTTACAAATATCCTCGAAAATACGACAATATTTGATTCTTTTCGCACCTTTGAATAACATTCCTTTATATACTAATGGCTAATGTGGTAACATTAATTTTATAAAAATCTTTAATGATGTTTTTCTCAGTGCATATTATACACACTTGCATTAGCTTGTAACCATTTTGTTTAAATTATCAACAATATCATTATTCTACTCGTGTTCAATTTTGTATTGTTTTCAATCAAGAATTCTTTTATAAATAATATATCAAGTCAAACATATTAAGTATTATCAGAATACAATAACTCTAAATAATTAGAATCTTAAAATACAAATTGGCTTTTACCAATGTTTGTTTGTTCTTAATGAGGTGAAATAAATTTACACAAAGTGTATTCTGTACCACAATGCATCATTAAGTGGTTTGACAAATGAAAGAACAAGTGCAATGTAGTTAGCTGAGTTACGCATTTGTTCTACATCTATCTTGCATTGCCCGTGTAACATGTGAAGTGAATATGTATTAATGTGGTAGATTTGAAACTGTCGGTTGGGGAGGTGGGAGGTGGGAGGGGCGTTGAGACTCCTCTTCTTTGGTTCTGATCATTTGGGGGAACCGATTTACACAGCCAAGAGGTTCATCCTCTCATTCCAGTGAATATTATTAGTCGTTGCTTGTAGGCGTTTGTCCCCCCAGCTCCTTAGCCTCCGAGTGTAATTACCTGAAATTGTATTTACAAAATGAAACACTCACTTCATACGAACCACTCACTTATTGATATATATACGTCGCCTACTGGTTTGCTCCAACCAAAGATTATAATATAAAAATATAAATATGAATAAATCAGTGGATATTTCGTACAACTTGTCGTCAACCCACAAAGTGATTGAATTGTAAGTGGTTAAGAATAATGATTAGTAGCCGCAGCATAACTTAATACATTTTGACATTTAAATCAGAACACAAATATTTTATTAGTATTTATTATGTGATTTACTTCAAATAAACATATCTACAATGAGCATCACTTATTTTCTTGAAATGTATTAGTGTGTGTCCATATCATGTCCTTTCACATTATAAATAATCATTATTTTATCATTCGAGGGCTAGTTTGGTATTTAATATGACAAATGTATGCAAACCTACTATAAATTTAAACTATTCACATTTCACAATGCTTTTATATACTAAGGTTTTTACAATAATATTATAACTATAAAAATGTGTGTCAACAGCTTTATAATATATTTGTTTCTATTTGTATGTTTTATTGAGCAGCCGTCAAATCAGATATTCCCTTCACATTTAGGTGTTTCATATTAAATAAAGTTCTCTAAGAACCTCATAAAATAGTTTTACATTTGACATAACATTTCATGTGAACATATTCATATAATATTCCTTAACACATTCAACAAGGTGAGTCTATTAGTTTAGTTTTCAACATGCGGCGAGTGAACGCAACCAATTCTCATGAACTTGTCTCATTTCAGGATAGAAGCTCTTCTTGCTTGAATACATAAAGTTCTATTCTGCTCAAGCGTATCTAAGTAACGTGTGAGATTACATCATATTATAATGGGGAAGCAAAACAGCAAACTCAAGCCCGAAGTCCTCGAAGACCTTAAACAAAACACTGAATTCTCAGGTATGCATACCTCGTATATATTTTTAAAGTTTAGACATGCGTAATATTTAACATTTTGCTGTGCGTCATGGGTTGTGTTGTGTATGTGCGACTTTACTTCTGTCTTCTAATGTATCTTACTCTATGGGCTATAATTACAATTAGGATAAAACTCATCAAGTTGCTTGCGTACAATACATTCCAACTTTACTAGTCACTTAATTGCGAGTCACTTAATTGTAAAATCACAAAATGTTACATTCTTTTAGATGCTGAGATTCAAGAATGGTATAAAGGCTTCCTAAAGGACTGCCCCAGCGGTCATCTCTCTGTGGAGGAGTTTAAGAAAATCTATGGTAACTTTTTCCCGTATGGGGATGCAAGCAAGGTACGTGTAACAGAAGAACATAGAAGTCATAAATAAGTAAAAGGTAGTTACATAGTAGAGATTAATGTTGTGTCTTTGGTAGTTTGCAGAGCACGTGTTTAGAACATTTGATGCCAATGGAGATGGAACAATAGATTTCCGAGAGTTCCTATGCGCGCTGAGCGTCACCTCCCGAGGTAAGCTAGAGCAGAAGCTGAAGTGGGCTTTCTCCATGTATGACCTGGACGGAAATGGCTACATATCTCGACAGGAGATGCTAGAGATAGTCACTGTAAGTAGTACCATCTTCACCTGTATCATGTACAACTATCTCTGTTCAGTTTATCTTTGCTGCTATTCCAATGTGTGTTGGTTTCCCTTTGCAGGCTATATACAAGATGGTGGGGTCTGTGATGAAGATGCCGGAAGACGAGTCCACTCCTGAGAAGCGGACGGACAAGATCTTCCGGCAGATGGACCGCAACAAGGACGGCAAGCTGTCACTGGAGGAGTTCATCGAGGGTGCCAAGAGCGACCCGTCCATCGTGCGCCTCTTGCAATGTGACCCTCAAGCGCAGTAATGGAACTGACCAGACATTTGAACCTTTCACCAATTCCTATTTAAACCTCATAATACTTTAGAAAGGATCTATATCTCCTTTTATTTATACTCTACAATTATATTATTATTCTTCTCTCCGGATGGTTACTCTACTTTTATGTGTCATTTCCAATTTGTTACTTTTTGCATTTACAAACTGTGTGCTTCGTCGTATTTAATGTAGGATCCCTTTACATCTCAATTCCCAAGCAAGCTATCCATCCGCCACTTACTAACCAATTTACACACAACAGACTAAAATGTTTGTATTCACCGCATTATTCCAACATTTCTTGTCTATCTGCATCTAATTCTAAGTACATAATATTCCTACTCTATCTTCTGTCCAACGAGACAAAATAGCAAGTATTTTTATCATAATCGGTCGTTTATTGCCTAAAATATATATGCATATACACGGCTCTATTTGCTACAACTCCTTCAAGCAGAAGGCTTTTGAGCTTTTCGAGTTCACAGTTCGTATCATTATCTAAATCGCAAAAGCATTGCATTATAGTTTTTGAGGAAAATCAACTTTGCTGATCTTTTAGTTTCAGTCTTCAGGTACATTGATTATGCCATTATTCCGTAATGCTCCTTCCGGATTATTAGCAACTTATTACTAAAATGTTGGAGTAAATTTCTTGACAGCCTTTTTCTTCCAAGAGGTAATTAATCCTATTCTGTTTTAATACTTCCATTATTCAAATACACTTTGGTTTTCACACAAGAACCTCATCCAAAATCTCACACTGAATGGACTTAACCGAAACATATGAAATAAATAAATATTATTACTTTTCTCCTATCAGAACTAGTCTAGGCTAGTGGAATGTTGAAAAAATTTAGATAAAGTTGAAATTTTTAAATAATAACGATTTTTGTCGTTTGGGGATACTGTGACCTTGTAAGGTTCTAGTCAAATGTATTACAAAATTGTTATTTTCATATGCTTAATGATTATTATATTTTATTATATATATTTTTACGTAAAAATTATTTTTTTGGAATGCTTACTGTAATGTGGGGTGACACTGTTGGGTTTAAAAAAAATTCCTCAAGGCCTTTGTCATCTTTGGGGATGTTGTGTGGGGGTTCTGTTTAGGGAAATGAAGAAGAAGAAGATCTGGGAAGGAAAAAGGTATGAGGGGTGGGTAGGAATGGACATATGAATCCATCCCTCCCACTGCAGTACAAAGCGATGGGTCGAGAGAGTTCTAGGTTGGGTCTCCCTCAACTACTGTCAGTAGGTGAGCAAATGCATACGCCGCCAAAACCTAGACAAAGCCGGGCACCCCTCCAACCCCCCCCCCCCCCCAAATTACAGTTTGAAATTGAATGTATTGTTATCTAATGTAATTTTGGTTTCTATTATAATAATATCTAAAATTGGTATCCAGCAAGATATAAAATAATATCGTACAATTCATACTAATGTGGCTTCGATGTTTGGTGACTTAGCAGGGCTGTCCGGGTTCATGGGGTGAGGTTTGTCCTGGCGGCGGATGCGTCTGTCCACCGGCAGGCCGGATCGGGGGAGAATGGTTGAGGGAGTCCCTTTGACTTCTCCAGCCGGACACTCTCTCGGAACATCGCCTTGCACCGCCGTGGGAGGGATGGATTGATACGTCCGTCACTCCTAGACACGCTGACCCCCAGATCCCTACACCTAATACCCTTTTCCTTCCCAGAACTTTCTCTCCTTACTTTCCTAAAAAGACCCTCCACACAGCATCCCCAAAGACTGTGTGAAGCTAATGTAAAAAAAAAAAAAACAAGCGGGAAACTGGTGAACCTACATCACATAGATAACCCAAAAAAGCTCAGACCATTTTGATTTTTATTAAACTTTTTCTTTTGCTGCAACTGAAGGACTAAAAAAACTTTTGAAGCCACGGCTATGCTTCGAGACATTTTAAGACATTAAACTGCTAATATTATTAGTGACTGATTTTTTTAAAATTTGACCTATGCAGTTACAACTTTGGACTTGATTTACTTAACTCGTCAGGTCTATTTGTTCTTAACCCCTCAGGTCTATTTGTTCAGTTTTCAGAACAACTTATAAATGTCTCATAGAAATCGTTCTATCTCCCTTACTACCATGGTTGGAAATATAATCTAAACAGTATTTGAAAGAGAAAATACCATGCTTTATTCAAACCTAAAAGTTAACCTCTATGAATCCAAATTTTCTGACCGCAATTTGAAAAAAAATTGTGAAATTTTAAGTATTTTTTACTAATTATTTTTACATGAAACGACAAAAAAGTGAGTTTACACGATAATGCATCTAATACATTTGCCTAATAAATTATGCATATTTTATTGAGAAAAAACAAAGGTGAACCATTTTTAAAACTTTTTTACATGCAAAATTTTTGTATTTCAAAAATTATGTTTTTTCTAATTATAAAATTTGAAAGCCTATTTCATCACCTTTCCAAGGCAGTTTTTAGTTTCCAGATACATTCAGAAATATTACATTTATTTGGATTTTATTGCAAAATGGAAATATTTTAACCCTCTGACAAAAATACGGTCGAGCAAAAGCTCAAATCAACAAAGTTGTACCACAAAAACGACTTCAAGTGTGATGTAGATTCACCCTTTTTCTGCTTGTACTAAGGATTTCCAGACACCATGTATAATATATGCCAAGAGCACCTTCACTCTTTCTTTATAAAAATCATGGTGATCTTGATATACGGATTTAGATTTAGTATCTGTTAGTGCAAAATGGTGATTAACCTCTGTTTATGCTGTTTGCATAACACAGAGTGCATTGGATAGTTTTGGTGGTAGTTTGCATAACACAGAGTGCATTGGATAGTTTTGGTGGTAGTTTGCATAACACAGAGTGCATTGGATAGTTTTGGTGGTAGTTTGCATAACACAGAGTGCATTGGATAGTTTTGGTGGTAGTTTGCATAACACAGAGTGCATTGGATAGTTTTGGTGGTAGTTTGCATAACACAGAGTGCATTGGATAGTTTTGGTGGTAGTTTGCATAACATGTCTTCCACATCCTTTGCCTCTTTTGAGCAGCTGAGCGCCCCCCTGTCTTCCAAGGTCACCCGCTAGCGCCCACCCCTCACCAAAGGAATCCCTGACATTAATGATCTACCTACTAACATTGACTTTGTAATACATATGTGGCTGTAATACATACATCTGATGGGGAGAGATATCCAACAAGTCCAACTAGCAAAAGTATATCAAACATAGAAGAATTAATTAAATTACCATCTTGGAAGGGAGACTGTTTGACAGTTGAACCGCCGATTTTTTCTCTCTCGAACCTTTGAAAATTTATTAGATAGAAATCATTTTATTGAAAACTGAACAATTTCCTTTTTTTTTAACAACTAGAATTATTACATCCGATTATCCGAGGTCTCTGAAATTTGGATGAATAAATATTGAACTTTGACGAAATCTTTTGTTGGAGTTGTTTATTATGTAAAACTCCATAAAATGTTTATTATAGTTAAGCTGAAGCTCCTTGCTTTTTTTTAACAATATCTACTGTATTTTGAATCTCTGATCAAAACCTAATCTTAAGGGATATGAGAAATCTTCTTGGCTTTCCTTCATGAATATCCTTTACTCGTTGACCCTCTGAGTAATAGCACTATGTGTGTATATGTATAGAAAGGAACATGTGCTTCTACAGCAGTGTAAATGCATGTTAAATTTCGGAGGTCAATGTTCCAGAGCTGCTTTAAAAAAAAACCTGTTTATTATCATCACAATGTCAGCTCCTCAAACTCTATTTTCAATAAGCGTTTAATAAAATTCTAAAATCTTTTTTCTTGTACTTGGTACTATTGCTTTTCTATATAAAGTAATGTTAAGAATGTTTAATCTATAAAGATACCTATGTATGTTTAATATTAATCTCTTCAACTGGATAAAATATACGTTCTTCTTCACTGAGTGTTTACATTTCACGATGGTTATTGCAGGGCAGCTACTGAACAAACACATTGTCGCCTTCCGATTACTGTAATTTTAAGATGGCAACTTCACAATGTTCTAAAATAAGCTTTTGGATGTAACTTGTTCTTATGAATCCTTTGTGACAGTTTTTGGCGGGAAGAATTGCACCTAACCTCAAATATTATTTAAAATTTAAATTTTTTACGATTCTACATGATTTTACGATACTCTCACTTTTTTATTTATCAAACATTATGTTTTACCGAGCACATTTTGAATTTTTTCTTGCGGTGCTGGACTCTTAGAACGCATTCATTGCTTAGTCTGCTCACCAATTTGGGAATATACATCCGCATTGGAAGTATGTATTTGGGAAGCACTATGAACCTACACACTTGCTGGTTACATCAATCAAGAATGGCCTTTGACACGCGGTTGATAGTGAATAGATAATAATGTTATTAAATAGTAATATTGCATTATACCTATCACATTATTTGACAGCACCGCAGAAACATTACCTTAGTTATTTTATTATACAGGGTGTTAAGGGACGTACTTGACTTACTTTAATCAGTGATTCCTGACATTGTTTGGAATAAAAAATGCAAAATAAATTTTGGTCTCCAGTGACATTTTTGATGTTTTTTTTGACGTAATAACATCTAATAAATCGATGAACGCCGGCTGCACTCACGAAAAAACATGACTCATGTCACGTTCCGCCTGAGTCAAGCGTGCAAGCAAGAGCGCGGAACAAGCGTTCCGCTTGTGACGTATCTATCTCCCTTCCACTCCATTGTTATTACAGTGAAACCCTCTTAAGAAGTTTTCCAAGGGACCTGATAAAACAAATAAAAGCAGGAATATAAATTAAGCACGAAAACCTTATATGTGGGAAAAATTGGGCAAATTTTGGACAGAGGGACTGAAAAAACCAAACTTCTTAAGCCACAAAACTTTTTAAGAGGGAACTTCTTAAGAGGGTTTCACTGTATATGACGTTATC
The DNA here is from genome assembly GCA_936435175.1 of Glyphotaelius pellucidus. Taxonomy (NCBI): domain Eukaryota; kingdom Metazoa; phylum Arthropoda; class Insecta; order Trichoptera; family Limnephilidae; genus Glyphotaelius; species Glyphotaelius pellucidus. The sequence goes on along the minus strand of OW386542.1, from coordinate 41,016,102 downwards.
ACGTAAAATTATCGTCCGTAAACCGACTTTACAGACAACCAATTTTTTTTTTTACAAAAACTAAAATTGTTGTTGGACAGTTGGGGATGAAGTAAGAGGTTGCGCAGTTACTCGGCTGAGTGACTAGTGACGACAGCGGAAGAATTTTTTTTTTGTTTTTTAGAAGAAAAAGAAAAGGTTTTCGAAAAAGTCACCGAAAACCAAAATTTAATTGACATTTTTTTACTCCAAATAATGTCAGGAATCACCGGTTAAAGTAAGTCAAGTATGTCCCTTAATTTAATCCCTGTATTTATTTTTAAAATTTGTAATAATATGTGTAATTCAAATGAACATAAATAATATTTAATATTTGGCTGATTTATGCACTTAGCGCCGTTTTTATGAAAAATCTCCTCAAGGGCGCTGTGCGTAATACATAATAAACGTTTTGTAAAATATAATGTAATCAAATTATAGATAATATCTAATTTGTAAAAGCTTTTTATGCTTCACGGGATTTTTTTATTGAGAGAGGTTTTTTTGTTGTAATTTATATTATTAACTTAAGGACAAAATACAATTTATGGATCTTTTCAATTGTTAGTTTTTAATTACTTCAAAATGTTTCTCATTTCTAGGATTAATTTAAATAGCAAACTCCCGTCTGTCCCAACTCGGTCTAAAGGCTAGCAATACTGTCAGGACCAAATATCTGTTTACGATATACATAATAACATGTACGTATATAATATGTATTGTTGAGTGTTCCTTGGAGAATAACAACAACCTTGCTGAATAATTCAGTTTTAAACTACGAATCTAGATTTCAAAAACAGTTGTAATATTTGGAAATAATTTTTTCCAAATCCAGCAACTCATTGGTTGTCTGTAACATAGTTGGGAGTTTGCTGGACTAATATGTCACGTAAATACCTATTTATTCATAATTTTTATTCCTTTTACCCGTTGTTAATACTTAAAAGAGATATTTTTGTAAAATAATCTCCAGAAAATATTATCTCAATTGGTACGTAGAATATTTAATTTAATTATTATCATTATATTTTTACGTTCACTGTAAGTAACATCACATCACAGACACTTTCTCCAAGCTGACTTTACTTGATATAATTAATTATTATCGCTTTATGATTAAATTTCGCACAAAAATTTTAACATCCGCGTGTAATAATTATTGCTATATTATTTTATTTTCATTTTAAAAAAATTATAGTTAGATAAAAAAAATCACAAAATTAAAATTTCTCCAGATAAATTCCGATATCTGTGGTGAATCTTTGAAACACAAGTATGGGATCTTAACCAATTATGATAATTTCACATCTCTTGTTAATTTTAGTACTTTATTTTACATTAGTTTATTGTTGATAAGTTTGTTGATTCTAAGTAAATTCTGTAAAGTGACTGATAGACACATGCTCATACAAATGCCTAAAACAACATCACCAACTACTACTAACTGTCAAGACCTGTTTTAATTCAGATTTAAATATGTATTTTTAAAGTTGACGAAGAATAGTTTTGTTTTAACTTGATTTTGTCGGGTAAGCTGATAGGTCTGCACAAATATTAACTTCTGCACTGTTCATTCTTATCACTTGTTAAGAGATTATAAAATGGACTAAATGGACATTGATTACCGTCTTATACTTGTAAACTATCACATAAATATTATATACTAGTAGAATATCATTGTACGCCTTTAAACTGTCAAGTACATTCCGTTCATAATTATAACAACATCACTAGAGTCACCTTCATTCAATGGAGCGATTCCCTTTTAACTTCCAATTGACACTGTATTATCCATAACAATATTTTTGGAACAGTCTTATGAAGATTTCACATAATTATGAACGGTTATGCATACAAGAATATGTACTTTACTATGTGTAAGTCATAAATGTATGTCAATTCTTATTTAAAAAGATTGGCAAAATCCAATATTGTATCTTTGTTCTATATATTTATTTAAAATTCAATAAATGATATCTACGATGAACTATTCTTTAATTATTTTATTCCACCCATAACGCACCATGAGTATTTTAGTATATAGACCGTTTTTTAGTTAATAATGTAATTTTATGCAGCATTTTTTGTTTTAACATATTAACTCAAAAACCACCTGGAATGCTTTGTAATTGATTTACTTCACTAAAGTATTTTAAGAAGTTGACTGCTTTACTGTATTATTTTGATATAATACTGTAATGCATCAATGATTTGATATATTAAAGTATTAAACTAAAAATAAACTCATACTAGTGCAATCACCTTAGGGATTTCACCTCGGAATGAAATGGAATAAGCTGAAAATTTAGGCATTCTAAATGTTGTCTCAAAGGTGTGAGCGTCCTTAGATATTTAAGGTCAAGAGTGCAGAGCGTTCAGCCATACATTCCATAGCACAAGGTCAACTGTGAATCCCAGTGCCTGACCTTGCGCTATGACATGTACAGCTGAGCACTCCGCACTCATCACGCTCTATCTTAAAAATGGTTAAGCGCGTAAAACACTTATTTTAGATAAAATTTGTAAAGAATCTTATACTCTACAACTTTTATAATTAATGCAAATACTTTTTGAGGCAAAGGATGCAAGATTTCCAAAAAATTAATTTTCGCGACCTTTGACCTTGAATATCTAAGGACGCTCACAAGTGACCTTATGAGACTTTTGAGACAACATCTAAAATGCCAAAATATAGGTTTATACAAATTCTTATTAGCTTATTCCGTTTCATTCCGAGGTTGACCCCTTTTTTTAGCAAATGACGTAATATACGAAGTATGCACTTACGGCAACATAGTACTACAAAATCGAATATTTTTAATTATAATTATTTCCAAAATCATTAATGTCGTAACCTGAAATTTAAAAATAAATTTAATTCTGTAGTAAGCAAAAGGAAATAAAGAATTACAAAAATTATATATCGCAGGGATTTGAAAAAGAGTTTCATAAAGAAATTCAAAACTTTAAACTGTGATATCTCAAAACTATACTTTTTGACAAAAAGTACTCATGGTGCGATAATGTCACCATCGGTACCACAACCCATGGGAAGCCCTGACCACCTCTAAAAGTCACCAATTCAAGTTGTTTTGTGATAGTGGCACCTTACATGGCTATTCGTATTGGCATATTTGGCATAGTTATATGGCATGGATAGTGTTTTCTATGTAACTATGCCAAGTACACCAATTCAAATAGGCACGTAAGGTGCCACTACGAGATTTGCCACACACAACTTTAAATTGCCCGAATTTTTGTGGAATGAAAGGAGGTTTGTCTTTTAATTGGGTATTCCGATCTGTTCACGTCGGATGAATGCTTACATCGAACAGACGATAACCAAAGAAAATTGTATGTTCTCCGCTTCTTATTTTCAAGAAACCTGATCAATATAATTCCTTAAAATAATTCAGGGATTTACCAAAAACTCGAAAAATTTCAAAACACTGGTAATAAAATGCAATTGACCTAAATAGTATTCACGTCATTATAAAACAATTGGACAACCGCCGTGGTCGAGGGGTAAGGCTCTTGACTCATAATCCGAAAGTCGCGGGATAGAATCCCGGCGTGCGCAAATAAATTTTATTTTATTGATTTGTGTTATTTCACAATTAATTCATTTAAAATAATATATTATAGTATATTAAGATACTACGTTCCAGAGTGGAAGATACTCTCGGCATTGCCCTTGTGTAAGACCACCATTCAGAATTGAAACGTTGCTTGAAATGGCTTTAGCCGTGTTTGGTGACCAGATCTGAACAGCCAGGAACTTCCCCACCTTCCTATCATCCATCTCCTCCCCCTCCCCACTAACTTCAGCCTCACAACATATCCCAATTGGGGATGCCATAGCTTCATTGGCTCTAGGCGGAAGCAACTGAGACTCTTGTGAGGTAACCACATTAAAAAAAAAAACAATTTGAACAAAACTGCCGTCGTCCTGCCCCACAGGATAAAGAATTTCTATTACCGCTATTAGTTTTCTAATTAAATCGGTTTTTACCAAAATCATTAATAAATAATTTATCAAAAAATCATACCAATCAAACCTAACCTAACCACAAATTGATAATGGCCTTAACCGCCGAAACAGCTGTCACAATAACTTGATAACTCATAAAAAATAAAATCTTTTCATTTCTAAAAAAGATAAAGTACAAGGGCTGTTCTGTAACTATGTACCACTCAATTAGAGCACACCGCTTCGGGCGCCGACTTGCCATGGCGCTAAGGAGCCAAAGCGCCAATTATTTCCTAATACAGAGCCATGGAAGTTTTTACTAGCGCTATTCTGCTCAGGGCCGGCCCTGGAGCCCAGGTCTCATTTTGAAAAGATTACCTATCCAAGCATTTTAGAAAAAATACCTATCCGTCTTCGAAAACATGTATTTTTTTAAAGAGAGACGAACATAACCGGGGTACGAAAATAACCTGACAATATTTGATTTGGACATTTGGTTGCAGATTGAACTCAACTGCAACTTCTTCAAAATTTGATAAATAATAAGTATGTTTTTAATAAATCTGAAAAAAAACGGGATATACACTTTAGAATGTAACGATTGTGACGCACAGTATGTAGGTATGACTACTAGAAATTTCAAAACTAGAATCAGGGAACATGAACTTTGTTTAGGAAATAATAATTACTCCGAATTTGCTAATCATTTAATAGAGTCAGGCCATACATAGCTTCAATAAAGAAATAAACAAAGTTTAAACATTGCAATCTAAATTCATATTTTAATTTGTGCGCTTTAGAAACCCTAGAAATAAACAAAAAAATTAAATCGAAAATTAATTTAGTTAATAAAATAACAGCGCCTTGAAAATCACCTTAACTATGTTTCCGTGTAATGTTGACTCCTCCCACTCCTCCATCCCCCAAAATCATCCCTCCCACTACCCCCACCTAATTAAATCTAACTCATTTTGGTACTTGCATAGAATTTTTAAGTCAGTTTTAAGTCTGCTAGTGAATGACACGGTTGTGCCGAAACCGGTCGCAGAAAATTTAAAATTTAATTAACAAATGTATATTGTTAATTAAAACTCTTTAAAAACAAAAGGTTTTTTTTAATAACTCTTTTCATTAATTTCAAAAAGGATTTTGGTTAATTAGGATTATTAATCTTTGGTTGCTGCCTATATAAAGCTGATAATACAAATATTGAATTGCCTTCAGTTGTTGAGATGGTGGCGGTTACGCTGTTTTGCCCATCACCCTGTCAGATTTTTTCCCTAGTAAATGTCGCGTACCTACGCTGTTTGGAGTACCTACATAATTATTTTTGAAATATTTATCACGCAATCATGAAAGGTAAACAAATAACTAAATAAAATGGTTCCATGACAGTCGATCCTAAAGTAGACAAAATACAATGATTTGCAAGTAAGTATGCAAAGAGGATATACGGCCGTATAATCAAAGTCGATGTACTTGTTTATCTGCAGGCATCTTGATTGAAAATCCGCTGTAAAAATATTTTACTAACAATAATTTCGACCCTCCGAAGGTGCATGCGGTAATAACAAAATACGACATACTTATACGTGCAGTCGCCTTAGCAAAAAACCGCTACACAACATTTTTAATCTGAATACAACACCAGAGGCCCAGCTTCTACCAACCGTCTGGAGCCAGGGAGACTACGGCCTCACCAATGCGTTGTATTTTCAGTGTCATTGCACTTTAAAATAATATTTGACCGATAAATTGGTGTTGCCACCCTACAAATTTTGTAGTTCCATTTTTTACGCTTATTTGACGGACAATAAATTACATTATGTTTATAAATTTGTAATTCGCTTGGTAGCAGTATAAAGCATTTTATTTTCTAATGTCTTTTATTATATAATGTTATACCTCACCTTTGCCACGTGTAATACCCATTTATGTTATTTTGTTTTCTAAACGTCACTGTTTTCGACACCTGTGTGCACTAAATAGGTAAGTACAGACAAAGTTAAAAAATGTAAAAGTCCAAAAGGACGTTGATGATTAATAAAAAATAAATAAAAGCTTCAAATCCTTAGACTCAGCTCTAAAAGTTTTAAAGGAAAAATCGAAATGATGTTCTCTTGGTGTACATAGATTCGTCAGTTTCATAGTTTCACTTTCTGCTCATAAGTTGGATAGAGGTCAAGTCTTCACAGTGGAACATATTAGGTACATACATATATAAATAAATAAATAAAAAATTATATTCAGTTTCACATTTTTATTAGAATTAAATTTTCAGAAATTTCGGAAAGACAGTGACTCAACAAGTGTTTGTTTGTCTTTGATTCAATGAAGAGATGATACAGTTTGTTGAATGTGTGTTTGTTTGTTGTGAAAATGTCGGCGTGGGAGGATGGTGGGTCCATGAGGGCGGCATGCGGAATGGGGGGCGCGCATTCAACTTAACCCAATCCTGTAAATTTCAAATAAAATATTCAAATTTCATGACACAATAATATTATTTTCGTTATTATTTTAATGATTAGTTAATTAATATAAGCTTAATACTTATGATTTTATTAATCAGGTATTTATTAATAGTAATTAATTATTATACTTAAGTCTTTTTTTCTGGCATACACAGTGTCTGAATAATCCAAAACATCAAAAATTATGACTAATCCTGTCGATGAATCTATCAACTGGCATTTTAAATACGTGATATTTTTGTTGTTGTTGTTGAGAGAAATTATTTATAACAATAATTATTATCATCAATTTGTATTTTATAGACTAAAAAAGTTGCGGCTTCAGTTACTGGTGGAGTCGACACTGTGTATGACAATTTGGAATAAGCACGCAAAGCATGTTCCTGAAACATCCCATCACTATTGGATCGTCTCACTCCAAATGCAGCTCTGAGTATTGAGTGGAGGAGTCCAGAACCTTGAAGTGGTCGAAGGAAGAATGACCTTAGCCGATCTGTTCTTTGATGTTGAAGGCTTTTGGCGTACATACCGCCCGCCAAAAGTCATCGATGTGGAAGCACTTTGTAATAGTAAGCGTGATGTTTGTTAGCAGAAAGCGCGAATCTTGTTGTTTCCACATCGTTGCCAACAATCTAAATATATGTTCTATATAATTCCGTTAAAACTTCTGCGATAGAAAGATAGTTTGCAACGGAGCTCTCGGTAGTCGGCCGGTCAGCTCCCGGGGATCGCGGTAGGGCTGGGCTGTAAGGGAGGAGGCGTGTGGGGGAATGATTAGACGATGACGTTGACAACTCCGAATCCTAACGAAGAGTACTTCCTGCTGATCAGTGACTTGCTGTGGTAGCGGTGGAAGCGTGCGCCCGCGCTGATGTGCGCCAGCAGGCGCCTGTCCTCGCCCGAGGCCCGGTCGGCCAGCGAGCGATGGGGCCGGCTGACGTAGGTGCGCAGCGCGCGCTCGCCCCAGGTCTGCGCGCGCGGCACCTCGGCCGCCGAGCCGCTGTTGCGCCGGTCCAGGAAGTCGATCACGTCGTCGTAGTAGTTGTGGCGGTAGTCATACAGGTAGTTGTACTGAAGAAACTTTGGCCTGGAACGGGACATTTATTAGATTCTGAACAGGAATTTCATAATACGCAAGAGAGATTATTAGCATGTAACAAAACGCGAAACGAACCACGAATTATGGGCGCGAAACGCCACTTCGTTCCTTTTCCATAATTCGTGGTTCGTTACGCGTTTTGTTATATCTGCGTGTTTAAACAGCCTTAGATAGGTTTTATTGCAAACAATTTAAGAGGTAACCCGACTAGCGTTTTGTTCGTATAAACTTATTCCCCTATTTCCCCTCCGATTTTTAGTGCAATTTTAAAAAAATATTATAGATATCAACCACTTTTTACAATTTGGGAGGCGGGAATGAGTACCGCCGCCTCGAGAACTTTATTTGATAACCAACACCTCTGCCATAGGTAACCCCAAGTGGTTCGCTACGTTTGGTGACTTAGCAAGGGTGCCCGGGTTCATGGGGTGAGTTTTGTCTAGGTCTTGGAGGTGGATGACCAGGACACACTGAACCCCAGATTCCTACCCATCTCTTATACCATTTTCCTTCCCAGGACTCTCCTCTCCTTCCTTTCCTTAAAAAACCCTCCACACAGCATCCCCAAAGATGACGTAGGCCCCGAGGGAAATTATTTTCCTCAAGGCCCCTGTGTGGAGCTCACGTAAAAAAAACTGACATTAAGTTACTTCTTATACAAGTTAAGACTCTCCAAACATCCTTAAATATGCATAGTTTAAATGCCATCAATCCACAATTATATAATATTTTCTTCTAAAACAATCGATGAAAATTTCCTAAATATCGATTAAGTTTTGGATAAGAAAACAGGGGAACACAAAACATCGATTTTATTTAGGCATAATCAACCTGAGGCGCAGTTGTCCCTTTCGCTCAGTATTCGAGAGGGTGTAACAGCGGCAGTGACGTATTTGTGAAATACCTATTATTCCTATCTAATTTAAATACCTAGCTTAAGTTTTTATCTTAAACTCATTTCAACTAATACATTTTGTTTGGTACACCTGAAACTAATAATAAAATCACAAATTCCGTTCAATGGCGAAGGATCTTTAATATTTCCAACTTTTCCTCACTAGTACAAAAAAAAATTGACTACCCACACCCACATTAAACCCGCGTTCTATACCGATAATAGCTTAGGTAAATTACTAAAAAACACTAAAGATGGAGATCAGCTCATTCTTAAGGACACAAGAGTTAAAATTCTTCACCGTAACAATAAAGGCAAAAAATTAAGATAACTTAGAAGCTTTTTTTTTTTTTTTTTTCACTCATCTGCCCTGATGATGGACACTGTAACGCTGTCCGAAACGTTGGCTAAAGAAGGAGGTAGCGAAACACGGCATAACACCCCAAAAACAATAACAAAAATACTTTTTGGCCGTGAAAACCTAAAAACATACCTAACTTAGAAGCATTCGAAATTAGAAAATCAATGTATATGTATCTACATCTTTACTAATATTATAAATGCGAAACTACGTATGTTTGTATGTAACGCTTTTACGCTTAAAACAATAAAACGATTTTAAAAATTCTTTCATCAATAGAAAACTAAATTTTATGCGAGTACTATAGGCTGTATATAATGGTAAGCTCTGAAATTATAAATATTAATATATTACTTTTGTCATACGTTTTCTGTCCCTAAGGAAAGCGAGTTATTGATAAGCAAAACAAATCGTTGCCGTGGAAAACAAATCGTTGCCGTGGAAACGACGTTGATATATTTGCGGGAAATTTTATAGGGAGAAAAAATGTCTTTATTAAATGGCATAGCCATGATGGCCTCCGTGGTCCCGAGGCAAGACTCTCGACTCACAATCCGAAGGTCGCGGGTTCGAACCCGGCATGCGCAAATAAATTTTATTTGATTAATTTGTGTTATTTCACAATTTATTCATTTAAAAATAATAAATAATATTTTTGCGGCACGTTCCAGAGTGGAAGATACTATCAGTATCGCCCTGGTGTAAGACCACCATTCAGAATTGAAACGTTGCTTGAAATGGCTTTAGCCGTGTTTAGTGACCAGATCTGAATAGACAGGTACTTCCCCACCTTCCTCTCCCCTATCTCCTTCCCCTCCCCACTACCTTCAGCCTCACAACATTCCCCAATTGGGGATTCTCACTGGCTCCAGACGGGAGCAGTTGGGGCTATTGTCACAACAAAACAAAAAAAAAAAAAAAAAATTGAAAAGCATGTCGGGTACCAGCTAGTAAATAATAAATCTATTATTTTGAATAACCAAATTAATTTATCATTTAGTTCTTTTCATTCTTCTTCTCTTCTTCTATTCATTCTTTTCATTCTAGACATATTTCCAATTAATCGCTTATTTCTTCCCGAAAATTCCTTAATTACCCCTTCCCCTTTGTTCGCCTCCCACTCAAACACTTAAAATGTAAGTACAAGTTTGTCAATATTCTATATCGTAGGTTAGTTCTAATATTCTCCTGACAAAGGAAGGGTGCTTCCAAAACCGGTAGAGTGCGAATAAAATAAAATTAAAGTGGTCTATAATAAATTTATATGTTTTTATAGCAAATAATAATTCAACTGTCGTTTTTGATCGCACCTTTTTTGTAAGATTATTTTGCTGAATAAAAAAAAAGGTATTTTTATAAAATTCATGCCATCTGAGTTACAAGTGATTTTCCAGCTTTTACAGCTAGTTGAATCCTTGAAACAAGTTCGAGGAACAATAGTTTTCCAAGGACCACCGGCCAACGATCACTGCTTTAACCCAAAAAATGTTTGTGTTGAAACACAACACTAATCAGTAAGAACTAACACAAAAACATGGTTCGAGGTCTAGGTGAATACTGTTGACGTATAATAATATTAGATAGTATATAATAATATTAGTCTGTCAATATTAAGAGTAGAAAATATTAAAAATGGATCTACAATTTTTTTAGGCTAGCAATACCATTTTAACTGTCAAATATTATTTTAAAGCGCAATGACACTGAAAATAAAGAACACTGGAAATCACATTTAAAAAACATTTTTTTTGTAATTAAAGAAAAAAAATCGAAGATACGAACTTAATATAAATTTGATCAAATGGTATTTCAGAAAGTGACTTGCTTTAATTTAACTTAACATAAATTTGAATTTGACAGTAGGTAGAAAGGAAGAATCACCAATGGTGAGTTTAGTTACACTACTTTTAGATCTGAATGAGTTAATTATATTCAGATCTAAAATTAGAGACATGATGAACGCTAGGTATTTGAGCTAATATTCAATAAATGTGAGAAATTTCTAAAGTGTGCTTTATATTTTACTAGATTTTCCCCGCGGCTTCGCTCGCATGGTATTACGGGAAATTACTGTAGCGCTTGCACTTCTCAATTATCTCCCCCCCCCACCCCACCCCCATCCCCTCCCGCATTCCATATATTTATTCATTCCCATACATTCAGTTTTCAAACATCTCGCCTATCACCTAAATTTCATAATGCTATAGCTCAAAGAAAAAAAGAATTACTTATCCTATTTTGTTCATTCGTTTGGATTTATGCGCTTACAAACATTTCGGATGTTTATTTTTATTTAAATATTTGGAAATTCTTTAATATAATAAAAAAATACTCTATTTATCATTCAGTCTTTATAATCGTTACGAATTATATTTTTAATGTAGGAACTCTCATCTGACATTTATTCCAAGCTTGTCCAAAAAAAAAAAAAAAAACAAATTCTAATATTTGAATTTTCTACAGTAGTAGCTGACCATTAGACTGATTACCTACCAGCATAGAGCCCAAAAATATATCAACATTGTTTCCATGGAAAAGATTTTTTTCTGACGTTAGCAAAAACTCACTTTTGTTAGCGACAGAAAACGTATAACAAATATAATATGTTAATATTTATAATTTCATAACGCCAGAGCTTACCATCACATACAACCTGTAGTCTGCGCATATAATTTAGCTTTATATTGGTGAAAGAATTATTAAAGTCTTTATATTGTGTTATGCGTGAAAAGGTAATAAACAAACTCGAGCAGTTTCGCATTTATAACATTTTAATTTTTTATAAAAATGTAGGTTTACATTACCGCCATGAATTATATTTTTAGTATTGCCATTTGAACAACAGTGGCGCCCTACTATGTTGTCTACTCTTATTTGACAAACTGTATCTAAATATTATGTTCCCATCAAAATAACACTGACACATAAAAACCAATTTAAAAAAAAAAAAGCCGTTTTCAATTTTTTAATCAAAATGGGCAAAGTTTTAGTTTTATCTCTTTGTTTTTTGGAGAAATTGCCTACAGAGAAGTATGTAAAATAATGATAATGTTGGTAAAATTTTAAATACTTTTCGTATCATACATACCGGACCCAGTGTTTGAAGATGAGTTTCTCTTTATTTAGGCCTTCCTTGGCGGGTTCGGCCGGAGCTGTCATTAAAAATATTACAAAAATTATTATTACTATTATTAATAATATAAACTTTATTTAAAAAAAATCCTCACACATTCTCATAAAACTTGATTGTAAAACAAGAGGTAAGTAGCACACAAAATAGTCAGAGTCCGGGAATAAAATAGATACTGAATAACGTACCTAGTGTATTTATATTCTCCAAGGGACTTAGTATTCAAAAGACTCGAAAGTTTCGTCAAGTTTAGAAGTTTTACTTTTTGCATTATTTTATTTTATTTATTTTGAGTACAAATAAATGAAATTTTCCTACCATCTACTGCCTCGGGAGCTGCTTCTGGAGCCGCCGCTGGTTCATCTGCCATTGTTTAAATCTGCAAACAAGAGAAAAATCTGTTTAAAGATAGATACACCAAAGAAGTTCAAATATGACAACGCAATCGAAGAAACAATAAGACGAGCCGAGGATGTTCAGAGATGAAGTGAAAAACATGAAGATGCCAAAGAAACCAACTTAGGAAAGTTGAGATCAAAGATATACGAGAGACGGCAAAATGGCTTAAAGGTCGTGTGAAATGTTATTAATGTATGTATAATATATTTTTTCAATATTTAGTTGTACATGGTAAAACGCTGAAGAAAGGCGCCATTAAAGGAAAGTGATCAAACCATTAAAGAAAGACAGCAAGGATCGCAAAATATCATATCATGGATGATTGTACATCAAGAAATACAGAAGTCAGCGCATAATAATCAAAATGAGTAAGCGAGAAAACAAGTCACAACAAGAAAATTCGCAAATTTTTAGCAATTTTTATGAAAAGTATTTTTTAGATTCTGAAGTATTGAGATTTGAGGTAAATTTCTCCCTTGGGGAGTTAAGATAGTTAAAAACACCACGATTCAAAAACGATAGTCAATCAGACGAACATTTTACTATGACGATTTCAAAGTCAAGTAGGAAGGTACTGCAACTTTTGATTTTGATTTTAACGAATGCGAAGAGTAGAGAATATAATTGTTTTTGTTATTACCTATGTTAGCTGTAGAATAAAAACAATAATTATTACGACGACAGCAGGACCACCGCTGGTCGACCGTTTCTCAGCGAAGGCGACTACGACACTGAAGTTTCTGAAGTAGCCAGGTAGGTCCACTTGTACTTAAACCCGACCAAGTGTTTGGAAACCATCCAAATTATGGGATTCATCAGACAATATGTTCCAAAGAACAATAAAAAACGGACTTCTGGCAATCAATTTAATTTTAAGAAGAATTTTTTTCTAAGCGGCACTTTTAAATTTTCCACTCAGGCTGAGAGTTCCAACACATTTTAAAGTGAGATTATAAAATTTATTGCCTGATTCATGCGCTCGGATTTAAACCAGTTGGCGAGGAAAAAAGTGCAATGGCTCTGAGTAATAAATTTAATTAAGTTTCTAAATCTAAAACGTTTACACTTCTAAAAATGTGTTACTATTTTTTAACAAAATAATATTTACTTCGAAATCTTGCGGAGTATGTTCACGGTTTTTACATATTTGTGAAATTTTGTATTACTACAGGGTAAGAGAAATTACAAAGCACGTACAAGCTGGTGTATTTATTTAAAATTAAGGAATTTAAAAAATCTAAAACCACGACGACGTATTACACACTCCACATTCTTGGTAGAGGTTTCAAAATACGAGAACTGAGACTATTTCCAGAAAATCACAACGAAGAACTTGAAAGGTTTGTTAAGTCAAAAATTGGTATGAATTACTTGTTTTGTTTCTGCAAATGTCTAAAAATCTTTGGTATTTAAAAAAGATCAAGACACCAAATAATTCTTTAGTTTGTTAAGATAATAAAAATATAGTTAAAGATGACCACAGCATAATTTTGAGTGATAATAAATAATTATATGAAATTTAATATAAATTAAAACTTTTTTTTTCAATTCTTTTGACTTTCACCCTTCTTTCTTAGAAGAAATGAGATGTTGAAAATATGAGCAGCAATTTCAGAAAAGAGGATATTTGTTTAGAGACCAACCAAAAGAGATGCAACCTAAAATTTCCACTTCCAGTCCACAGTAATTAACCATAATAAACCATAAAGACAAATTTTTTACAAAATAACGTCAATTTTATACAAAATTTGAAAGATTAAAAAAAACGATTGTTTGATTTTTTATGGGTATTATTATGACTAGTTAAAAGTACATTCTATAATTAATTATGTCTTTAACACTATTCTTATCTAACATTGTTTGTGTTATTGTGACATTATTACGTTATTGAAATTGCCATTGGGATGTACATAGATATTAACATTTCATTTAAAAATGTTCACAATAAGCGTAAATCAAGGTTTAGTTGTTACTAGGTGGAGGGAGATGCTACTAGTGAAATATCAGAAATAATAATAAGCAAAATAAAATATAAAACAGAGATTGAACAGAGAAGCAAGAAAGAAAGAAAATAAATATTAATAAAGCAATTATATAAGTTTTAGTTAAAATACTTCTATTTGCCATGACGTCATATTAGCTTACAACTAATAATATTAGCATATGTTTTTTAAAACTTACGAGACTGTTTACAAAGATGTCTACATCGTCACATTCTATAACATTAAACAATCTACACATTCGAGACAATGGATTGAAATAGGCAATGTTGTTATTAAATAACTCATGATGAAAATTTTAATTTTATTTTCTCCTATGTGAATATTACTTACACAATGAGTAGTTTCAAGACTGTTGTGAGTAAGTTTATATAAACTATTAAGTCAGTAGATTGTATTATTTTTCTAATGTAAGAAAATTAAAATAAATTAGTATTTTTTTTAAATATTTTGTTTTTACTTAATCCATAGACAAATAACGTGTATCTCTTGATTTGTTTGAAAAGACTTACACATCATTATAATCTATTTACTACATAACCATTGTAGCTTACGAAATACATCAGCAACTTATGGAAATCACTCACTATTCATGCAATACTTTACTTTAATTTTACTTGAATATTTTTTTTTTTTTTACTTTAATTCAGGTTATTATTGTAATCACTATTATTATTGTAAGCACACGTTATTTTAAGAGTTCGTAGGTAGTTAATATTTACCTAGAAACCTTTACAAGTAGATATTTATGCAAACAGTCTCACATATTTCAAAAGGCAAATTAACAATCTTCTACCATGATATATCGTGGAAAACAATTATGTTATTGCTCTATTATCATTTTATTTTTATTAACTTTCTTTTCTTTCTATGCATTTATGTTTTATATTTGACACTACTATGTTTTATATTTTCTTTTTTAGTAACAACTAAACACTGATTACGCATGCTGTGAACATTTATAATTGGAGTTTTAATACCTATGTACAACACAATAGCAAATTTATAACTATAATCATTGTTAACACTCTGTAAATGTTTCAAACAATAAATAAATAAGAAAATATGTTATTTAAAAAAAATCGATATTCAATTTTGTAGAATAGACATGTTTATAAATTTTAACATTATATAAAACACTCCCCTTGCCTTCATTAGATTGAAGCGCACGCAATGTGTCACAGACAAGATAATATTTACACGCTCAGGATATAAAAATGTGTGTATTATGAATAATGAGTGCAACAGCAAATATTAATGAATAAATCAACGCGATTTGATAGCGAACCGAAAGCGCGGCGATGCGTTGGTGCGGTTCTGATGCGGCTCACCTGTGCGTGCGAGCGGGTGCGGGTAGTAAGTTGGTTGGTGCGGGTTGGTTGGTTGGTTGGTTTGGTGTGCGGAGCGCGGTAGTGCGATATGTACTAGCGACCACTGAACGAACTCGACTGGTTTATTTAGGCGAGCTTCTTCACTTTTCGCGTAGACAATGGCCGGGAGTTGCGCCACCGGGCGACAATGTATCGGCTAGCTCGCCCCACATCCGCGGCTGCCAGAGGGGGCATTCCCGAGCGATCATAAATAGATCGTAAATCTATCGAACAATCTAATCTAATCTAATCTATCATTCTCTTGCATCGCTCCGGTGTTCTCATCGGCATGGGAGATCGGCACTTCAATGTCAACTTTTGTAGGTCGGCTTTTTTCAAATACACTTTTTAATAGGCGCTGTTGTTTACCCTCAAACTGGGCCCGGTTGTGCGTGGCTTCATTAGATCCGCCAACCTTGCAATCCTGCCATACCCGCGGACTAATTGTTACTAATTCGATCCAATCTGATACTTGAACAAGGCCCAAAAATATTAAATTAATTATGGCAATATTTTCAGACGATCTTCAATAAAAATGCTCCAAACTATAAAAAATGGTACAAAATGTGCAACTGACGAGTAACCAATTCACAGTTCACAATTTGGGAGGCGAGAATGGGTACCGCCACCCCGGAAACCTTTTTGGATAACCAACATCTCTGCTATAGGTCACCCCAAGTGTTTCGCTACGTTTGGTGATTTATCAGGGGTGCCCGGGTTCATGGGGGTAAGGTTTGTCTAGTTCTTGGAGGCGGATGACCAGGACACACTGAACCCCAGATTCCTACCCACCTCTTAAACCCCTTTCCTTCTCAGAACTCTCCTCTCCTCCTTTTCTTAAAAAATCCTCCACACAGCATCCCCAAAGATGTGATTGGCCCTGAGGGAAATCATTTTCCTCAGGGCCTCCTGTATGGAGCTCATGTAAAAAAAAAAACCTTCAAATTTCGGGCGTATTTTAACAGTAGGTAAAAATATTTCTGGTTTGTAATAAAATCCATATTTGCGAACATACACGAAAACTAAAAACTGTTATTGAAAGGTGGTAAAATCCGCGTCCAACTTGTATTATTAGAAATAACTATGTACGTTTTTTAAATAAAATTTTTTATGCAATTTTAAAAAGTTTTAAAAATGGCTCACCTTATGATTTTTCTAACTAAAATTTCTGATAACGAAAAATAATTAAAACACACACTTATTTTATTAGACAATTGAATTTAAAAAAAAAAATATTTAAATAAATATACATACACCTGAAATATATTCTCGAACAATTTCATTATCAGGTTTCAATCAGATCAAACACGAATCATTAAAAATTAACATGCAACACTGATCAGAAACTGCACAAACATTTATACGTATATAATATATAACCTTTACGAGAGTGTGACCATGACCACTCGTGTGTAAAGGGAAAAAAATTAATAATTAAAAATTATGATTTATACATTTATGTACAAACTAAATCAGATATCCAAAAAAAAAAAAATATAAACATTTATAAAACAAAAATAAAAATATTTTAAAAAATGTTGTTAATTGTTGTTAATTTGTTATTAATATGATTTTAAGTGGCTAAACTATTGAAGACATTACTATTCAATTTATTTTTAAATTTATTATAGTTCGGTTCCAATCTCAGCTCTCTTTCCAGTTTATTAAACCACACCACTCCATTGTACGCGTATTTATAAACGTTATTGTCATCTCTTTTTTCTGTCGTTTCATATAAAAATAATTCTTAAAAAAATCACGCGATCGGAAATTTTGGTTTTATAAAGGTGTACATTTTAGTTATTTTGTGGTTAACTTTTAGATTTGAATATAAAGCGTGTTGTTTTTCTTATCCAATAACGTTTAGATCATACTTCTCATCTTGATAGTAAGGTAGACGCAACTATTTCTACATTTCATTTCCGTTTCATATCTCAACCAATAGGAGCCTTGAAAAGTGAGATCATAATCAAAGCGGCCAATTCGGTTTGACGTTTCGTAGGTACTGTAATGCGTCATTTCCGAATCCGAATTTAAAACACATCAGTGCTAAAGAAGTTTCAATTCAATAAGAAAATAAAGCTAAAACAATAGTAATATATACAACAATGCATTACTTAAATCTTTGTCGGTTTCGAATATCGTAGTCAATTAAGATACTCTTATTTATTTATTCATTTTGTAAGAAACAAACAGCTTTTACATAATATACAGTGATATTATTATATATTATTTATTATTTATTCATTTGTAAGAAACAAACAGCTTTTACATAATATACAGTGATACAAGTGAATTGAAGTCAAGCCACAGAACTTTCTTATGCTAAAGTTAATTGGAAATGAAGTTTTAATATCTTAAAATTAATTTTGGGTTATAGGAAGGGAAGAGGAAGAGGAATATAGGAAAAGGATAGGAGATGCTTCCGATACATTCCATACTGTCGTATATAATGATCGATCTTACGCGTTACTTCGTATCGATATTTCTTTAGATTATTACTAAAAATGTAAATGCTGTGAAATCTTGTGCACACACACGAAGAATTGGGGATTTTTTTCTAATATTTGTTTTACATGAGGGCAAATAAAATAATTCGGATTGTCGGGATGATCTTGACGGAATATGAACATTTATTAAGTTGGTAAGCTCTGGTGAGTCCAGGCCATTGTTTAAAATTTAAAACAATAGGATTTGATCAAAAATTAGACATTGGGTTATTTATTTATTTATTAACGCCCTTTTTGGGGGCTTTTACATATTTTACGAATAATAACGTATATACAGTATTTATTGTACATAATTGAATAGCCTCAGCAACAATGTTTAATATTTGTTTAAAGATACATTGAAGATGTCCACTGACTTGGTATAGTTATTTCCTTCCATTAGTATTCTGGACAAAGAGGAATACATATGGTAGTTAGTTCCAGAATTTCTGCACTGAAATAAATCCTGACTTCTGGTATATTACGTTGTGGTATCCGGAAGCTTATCGGTTCAAGCAATACCGGCCTATCAATTAATTCGTTTATAATTTTATATAAAAATACCAAGTCAGTGACAATTCTTCTGTCTGACAATTTGGACATATTCATATCATTTAACAGAGTGTTCAACATAATTGCTGGAATACCCATTTTGAAATTTAGAAAACGTAAGAATTTGTTTTGTTATTTATTATTTTAACTTTATGAGTAAAACCTCAAACTGTAATATTTAATTAAATGAAGACATTATGAGCGAAACTCAATCGAAAATCTGGAAACAGAAAAATCAGAAAAAGATATTGGCACCTCTGGGACTCGAACCCAGGACCTCCCTACTTTCCGGGTTGGGGCTCTTATATATCCCAACCCGGAAAGTAGGGAGGTCCTGGGTTCGAGCCCAGAGGTGCCAATATCTTTTTCTGATTTTTCTGTTTCCAGATTTTCGATTGAGTTCGCTCATAATGTCTTCATTTAATTAAAAATTTGTTTTGTATTCTTTCAACAGCAGTATTATAATATCGATTCCAGACGGAGAATTGTACTCCAGCTGACTTCTAACATAAGCAAAATATAAGATTTTAATAATTTTATATTGTTAAAATTTCTGGTTAGCCTAGTTATAAATCCCAACATTTTTAAGCTTTTATTACAGATTTCTGTTATGTGGTTAACAAATGAAAGATTTGATTGAAAAGTTATGCCTAGGTCTTGAATTTGTTTTAATGTCTCAAGAGCATTGTTATCAATGTTGTAATTAAAGATCACTGGATTTTTTATTCGAGAAAATATAACTTTTTGACATTTGGAGATGTTTAAGTGAAGTCTATTATCATTACACCAAATTAACAATTTGTTATATTTATACTGAACTATATACTATATAAGTACTATATCTAAATACCGAACCCAATTATTATCAATTAGGTACCCTTCGTCCTCGCTTTTCCAACATTTATGTATCATTAACAAAGTTGGCACGAACTTCATTTTTAAGTGGCCGTAACACCGTTTCGGCCAGCAAATTTTCAGGCATATCTTTTTTAAGTTTCGAGAAAAACTTTAGCTTATGTTCAATAAAACTTCCTAAATTACGGTATTTTTCTGACGGACGGCGTGATGTTACCTAAGAGTCTCCGATAATACCAAACGATATCAGTAAAGTGTGTAAAATATCGGTAACTGAAAAAGCGGCTTCCTTTTTACTTACGATCAATTATGAATTCTCAAGCCATTTTGCTTTGCCAAAACGTCTGGACGGAGTTTATCTATCACACGACACGTCTATTTCAAAAATTTGGCAAAATAATGTATCTGCGTCAAACATCACACCTGACACTACAATATTAGTTTTACTTGGCCAAGCTATTGTTAACAGCGCGTCGTCTCCAGGGCCGAGTCAGGAAATAGGAAAACAATCACCTACACTAAAATGTGCGCCTTTATAATTATGTACCACTAGCGATTACCCGTCATGCGTTGCTATGCCATTTAATAAAGATTTTTTATCCCTGTGTGTCCTTTCCCACTCCCCCCCCCCTTCCCCCTCCCCACTCTTGCGAATCCCCCTCCTTCCTCTCAGGTTCCCCTTCCTCTTCTTACATTCCATACATTCATTCCCGGTACATTCAGTTTTCAAACAGCTCGCGAGCCACCTGTTGCAATTTTTAAATTGATGAACGCCAGCTACACTCACGAAAAAGCATGACTCATTGTGACGTTCCGCCTGAGCCGAGCGAGCAAGCGAGAGCGCGGAAGAAGCGTTCGGCTTATGACGCATCTATCTCTCTTCCACTCCATCGTTATTGTATGAAGTTTTCACGTAAAATTATTGTCCGTAAACCGACTTTACAGACAATCAATTTTTTTTACACAAATTTCATAATGCCAGAGCTCACCGGTATATATAGAAACCTTCGCTGGCAGGCACACTTCAAATCCTCAAAATTTCATTGCAATCGGATGAACTGTTAGCAACGCATAATTTCATGATGCCAGAACTCACTATTGTATATGGTGAGAATCGCGGGCACGCACACATCAAATTTCCAAAGTTACATCGCAATCGGATGAATGGTTTAGCAACGCGTAGCATACATACATATACACATAGACAGAAGCAAACATATTTTCATTTTTGTATACATAGATGACGATCCACGGTTACGATACAGTGACGGAAAAAAAGGCAATAAACCTACGTTATAATGCTGCAGCTCTTTCTAGCACATTAAAGAATGGTGAGATAAACAAAATACATGTGACTGATTCCTCCATAGCACTACTTTTTTGGGACGGGAATTGCGTTTCATTTTCTTTATACATAGAGGCAGATGTACGATAAAGATTGTACGTTTCGTTTGGGGAAGTGCAGACATACTTTCACCGTTTGTCTCATTTTCAACTGTTGTTATTTTGTGTTTAAGAAAGAGTTGCAGTATTTTATACGTTTAAGAACAAAAGTAACACCATCAGCGAGTTGACATTTGACATTTTTTAATTTTTAGAATTCACTCACACTCCAATATTATCCTTTTTTTTTACATGACACAAGAGTCCCAACTGCTCCCGTCTGGACACAGTGAGACTATGGCATTCCCAATTGGGGTATGTTGTGAGGCTGAAGGTAGAGGGGAGAGTAAGGAGATGGGGAAGAGAAAGGTGGGGAGGTACCTGGCTATTCAGATTCTGGTCACCAAACACGGCTGAAGCCATTTCAAGCAACGTTTCTATTCTGAATGGTGGTCTTACACCAGGGCGATACTGAGAGTATCTTCCACTCTGGAACGTGCCGCAAATATACTATATATTATTTTAAATAAATAAATTGTGAAATAATATAAATTAATAAATAAAATTTATTTTCCCACGGCATGATTCGATCCCGCGGCCTTCTGAATGCGAGTCAAGAGCCTTACCCCCCGATCACGCCGGCCGTAACTGTATTGCAACTATATTCCATACTTTCAAAATTATCGTCACGGCAAGTAGTATTTTAGGATCTACGGAGACGTCACGGTGCGGTGTGTGAGAGAGATACAAGAAAATTACGACTTTTTTTCCTTTGGAGGGAACAGACCTACGTACTTTGTGTGTTACATCGTATGAAAGAGCTGCAGCATTGTGATAAGGAACGTATGTTTATTGCTTTTCTTATGCCGTGACGGTACCGTAACCGTGAATCTTCACGGTAATTATAAAATTTTACGGTAATTATAAAATTTTACCATAAACGAATTCTCTCTGGATCTCAGAGGGGAAATTGTAGCAAGGGGGGGAGGAGGCCTAAAATGCCTATTGGGGGTGACAAACACGAGCTGTGTTTGTCACCTATTTCGAATGACAACCCACGTGACAGAATTAACGTACGACATAAAAGTTGTAGGAGACAAGTTCTTGAGATTTTTAAAAATATTTTATTAAACATCATTAAAAATAATAATCGATCTTACTTGATAGGTTATACCTTTTGGAGTTTATACTTCATAATTTATATAAATTTTTATAAATAGTTTTATATTTTATGTCGTCATATATTTTTTTTTGTAACATTTTAGAATACACGCAAGTCGAGGTGGCAGAACACAACTGTGATTTGTATGAAATACACTTCTATCACGAGGAGTTACAACTCTGTTACGTAATTTTTACTACAAAAATATAAACACATATTTTTTTAAAACGCACACAGTCGTTACGTCTTTAGTACAGTAGCTTTTAAAGTAATTATAAAATAATATTGGTAATTCTGTTGAATTTTTCTCCACTAAATGGTGGAGACAACTTTATGTAGGTTAAAAAGAAGAACGACCCAAGTACTAATTTTTAGTACTGAAATTTGAAGATTTTATGACGCTACGTAATTTTCATTGGAATGTGGAACTGGGTGTTTACAGTGGGTGTTTTGGACTTCCACTAGAAGACAAGTCGTATAGATCAACAACAATGGAAAATTTATTTATTTATTGTAGTGAGTCACTACCTGATTCATTCAATAAATTTTCCACTACTAGAGATAACTGTTATATAATGCACATAATGTTATACAATTTTAGAGCAATCCTGATAATCACAGACAAGAGCAATTATTATTGGCAAAGACCTCGTTTAAAGTAATACGATATTATTGTGCGACTCCCATAATATGAATCTCGCATTTTTTTATGTGAATACCGCACAAGAGTCCCAACTGTTCCCGCCAACCGCTTGGAGCCAGTGAGACTCTGGCATCTTTAATTGGGGTGTGTTGTGAGGCTGAAGGAAGTGGGGAGGGGAAGAAGATGGGGAGAGGAAGATGAGGAAGTACTCGGGGCTATTCAGATCTAGTCACCAAACACGGAAAAAAGCATTTCAATTCTGAATGCTGATCTTACAGGGCGATGCTGAGAGTATCTACCACTCTAACGTGTGGAAATTGTGAAATAGCACTATAAATAAAATTTACTTGCGCACGCCGGAATTTGAACCCGCGACCTTCGGATCCCTAGTCGAGAGTCTTACCCCTCGACCACGTAGGCCGTCATCCACCGTGCTACCACCCAGCGGGTTTCCGGAAACTCATTGTTAAAAATTAAAAATAAATAAATAAATTTGGGAGGGATCTGTTTCTAAATATTTGTTAAGACATAAAACTTGAAAAGAGTTCTTCGCGGATGATCTGGTTTGTGTTCATTTATTATCCAAACACCTAATATAATATTTGATAAGTTGAACCCAGTGACAAACTCAAGCGAACAATTTAAAAAATACTAGCGAGTAACCTGCATGCGTTGCAATGCAACTCAAAGAAATGAATTGTTTCTCCCTGTGTGCCCTTTCTCATGTTTCCCACCCCATTCCTGCCCCCATTCCCCTCCCGCGTTCTATTCCCCCTTCCTCTTTCTTTCTCTTCCGCGACACACATTTTTCAAACAACTCGCGCGTCACCTATTGAAATTTTTTATACAAATTTCACAACGCCAGAGCTCACCAGCATATATAGATATCTTCACGGGCGTGCGCACAACAAATCACCAAAGTTTTAACACAATCGGATGAATAGTACAGGAAATAATTTAATAATGTCAGAGCTCACTATTATATATAGAAACCATCGCGGGCAAGCGCACATCAAATCCCCAAAGTTTCATCGCAATCCGATGAATGGTTTAAGAACGCATAAGGGACAAGTAAAGAAACGTTAATTTTTATTTATTAAGATTTCTTAACCAAACTACAAATCTCCATAGAATCTTCGTATAAATTAGTAAGTAATGCGGAAAGTGAGACACCTAATGATTTCGATTCTAAATCTGCCTAGCACCAGTACAAGATATTACTATGTATTCGTAATTATACTATAAATATTGGTACGCCAACCAAAGTTTGTATTTCATAGCGTAAATAATATTGGATTCATACCAATCCCCTGACAAGCTCTGCAACATCTGTCAACTCTGTCACAACCAGATTATATTCTAATTAATTATTTGTTTCTTCGTAATATAAGATAATACCTACATAACTTCCCGTTCCCACATCGTGCGTTCAGCTGCTGTCTTCTGAATTTTCAATATTCTAAATAAATATGACTAAATATGTCTAAATATCTATACCTATTATTATAAATGCGAAACTCCGTGTGTTTGTTTGTTACGCTTTCACGCATAAAAATATGAAATGATTTTTAAAATTCTTTCACCAATAGAAAGCTACAATATGTGCGAGTAATATAGGCTGTGTATAATGGTAAGCTCTGGCGTTATGAAATTATAAATATTAATATTATATTTGTTATACATTTTCTGTCGCTAACAAAAAAGTTATTGCAAACGTCAGAAAACAAATCGTTGCCATGGAAACGACTTTCATATATTTGTGGGCTCTTTGTTGGTAGGCACTCAGCCCCCTACCTACTGGTCGGCTGTTGCTCCAGAAAAAAATCAAATATAAGAATATGTTTTGTTTTTTTTTGGAAAAGCTTATGTTTTGGAATAAATGTCAGATGAGAGTTTGTACATTAAAAATATAATTCATAAAGATTATAGAGCCTGTGTAATAAATAGTATTATTTTTTATTATATTTACAAAATTCAACATATTTAAATAAAAATGAAGGTAAATATTTACCTATTGAGGACACGCTCAAATAAATATACGAAATGTTTGTACGCGCATAAATTCCGAACGACTGCACAAAATTGAATAATTATTTTTTTTCTTTGAGCTCTAGTATTATGAAATTTAGGTGGCACGCGAACTGTTTGAAAAATGAATGTACCGGGAATTAATGTATGGAATGCGGGAGGGGGTGGAGGGAGGGGGATAATTGATAAGAGTGCAAGTGCTACAGTAATTTCCCCTAATACCATGCGAGCGAAGCCGCGGGGAAAAGCTAGTAATAATCTATTTGCTTTCTTCTTAAAAATGTTTATTTTTTTATTTTTTATTTAAATGATAATGGATGTATATTGAGGTAGAACCCGCAGACAAGCAGCAATGTGGCAGCTTCGCGGGACTACCTATTTAATTGCCAATTCTATTTGTATTATGTTAAGTACGTTCTTGTTAGAAATAATAAAAAAAAATATAAATTGCAAAAATATAAATTGCAAAAATGTAACAAATGAAGGCAAAATACAATCTAGGAGGAGAAACAGTATTAGAGAAAGAGAGACCGGTTGGAGGATGGCGAGGACTTTCATGGTGGTATTGTAGAACGGGTGTTGGATGAGTTAAAATTAAAGATCAAAATAAAAGAAATATATTGCAGTAGTAGCCGTGCTTTTGAAGCGAAAACTTCTTTAGCCCCGTTGTAATTTGAAACTCGATGAAACACAATGAAAAAGCGATACTAAAAAGAGATAAACACATAGATCTATAGGATTAGCCTGCGAGAGAATAATAAATTTTTTCACAGCTAGGTTGGTTGGTATCTAAATTGAAGAGTTATATTGGGTATACACTAAACAATCGTATTTCAAACTTTTAGATAAAATAATAATAAAAAAAAAAACAGATTAAAGATTTCAAAAAAAGAATTAGCAAAACAATCAGCAATTTCGGTGCGAGCTCTGAAAATGTAAGCGATAACTTACATTTGTCAATTGTGTCGTGGATTTATGTGTTGGGTCGCGGTAATTTCCCCGGCTCTTGGCAACGGGCGGGCCTGCGAGGGCTGACGGGGCGGTGCCTGTCCCGCGGGCCGGCAGCCGAGTCCGGTCCCCGCGACCGCGTCCTTGAGGCCCGGGACTGTCGCGTTGCGGGGCGAGGCACGCGGAAGCGGTGATAATTTCCCCGAAGTTCGCCTAATGTCTGAAACATAACAAAAGCGAAAAAAGCTGACATTCAAATTATTCATATTCCCGACAAAGCGTCTAAGGGTACCACATTAAAGAAAATTCAACTCGATATTATTTGTTTTGTGTTTGAAGAATTTAGTGTTTACATGATTTGACGTGTATGAATTACACTGTTTAGGGCTGTCGAGCTTTATTAAATAAATTAAAATATTTGAAAGTTTGTCCGTCTGCAGCAGCACATTTCACAAAACAAATATTATAGTGCAATTCATCTATATTAGGCACAATTTTTGACGTGATAACGTCTAATAAATCTATGAACGCCGGCTGCACTCACGAAAAAGCATGACTCATTGTCACGTTCCGCCTGAGCCGAGCGTGCAAGCGAGAACAAGCGTTCGGTCTAAGCGTTCGGCTTGTGACGCATCTATCTATCTTTCACTCCATCGTTTTTATATGACGTAACTTATTTTAATAAAAAATAATTAATACTTATTTTTATTTTTTCACTTAAACTGAAGAAAGAAAGAAAGAAAAAACAAATTAATAAATCATAATAAAGCAATTACATATTTTTTTATTGAAATAAAACAATTACTTATTTGTAACCACGATTTACTTTTTAATTTTTTTAATACCGACCGATTTCGCTTAACACAAGCATCTTCACCTGAGGATGCTTGTCGGTCGGTATTAAAAAAAACGAAACCGATCGATATTAAAAATTTTAATAATTAAATCGTAGTTACAAACAAAGTAATTGTTTTATTTCAGATAATTTGTTTTATTTCAGATAATTTCTTGGTTTTTTATCCAGATTATGATATGTTTTTGTGAATGTTTGTAGATGTATTTGCAGTTGTACGTCAAACCACAAAGTGACCGCTTTCTAACAGTTTACATAATTTTTGGTTCAAATACTTATGATTGCAAGGACGTCATATTAGCGGCTAATAAAATTAGCACATTTTTTTAATAAGTGACAATTTATAGCTGTTTATGAAAAAAAAAATAATAATAAAAGTGGTTAAATAATATTTTAAGTAAGTGTTGGTTAATTTTTAATTAATATTTTTGTTTTATATTACGCCGTCTGTAGGTACACCTACGTAAGTTTTAAATCAATTAGCAAACTATTTTTAAAGTAGGTACGGCATTGACCTAGTATACCCTAGACAAGCCCTCTCATAGTAAAAATCTGAAAAAACATAACCCCAAGTATCAGTAATTTCGCAATACAACTCTCCTTCGAATTCCGCCGTCTTGCATGCGAATTCTCGGCAGTATAAAACTGAGCACCGACTTAATCCCATGGTGTAACTTTCGAACTAATACATCGATAGGTGATCACGTGCTGCATGCGTGGACATTTAGACAAGCTGTGTTGTATAGAAATGGTTTTCAAAGTGGGGATCGCGAGACATTCATAAATTTAAGTAGACAAAAATATTTTTTTACTTTATTATGACAAGCGATTCAATTTCGGAGGCGAGTATGGGTACCGCCGCCTCGGGAACCATTTATTGGATAACCAACGTATCTGCCATAGGTCACTCCAAGTGGTTCGCTACGTTTGGTGACTAGGCAGGGGTGCCCGGGTTCATGGATTGAGGTTTGTCCGGGTCTTGGCGGCGGATGCGTCTGAAAATTTTTAAATTTTATTTTTCTGATGAACGTATGGCTCGTTGTCAACCACCAAGCAGCAATTTCGTCGGAGTGTCCTGTCGAAAGCGGTGTACACTGCAAACCATTCTTTAGATTCGTGTACAAAAACTTGTACACAGTCCCGTATATGTATATATTGATCACGAGTTTTAAAAATAAAAAAAATCCATTCATCGTTTTCTTGAAAATAATTACGAAAAATTCACCCTTTTATCGCCCACGTACCGTGGGCTGCCCAGGTTGGTCGCTTATCATTAACACAGTGATGAGCAACCAGCAGCCCGCAAGCCCTTTTACTGCTTTCCGGACTTTTGACTACAAAAAATATCAAAAAAATTGCGCTAAAAAATATTCAAAGGCTTCTGTTCTGTTTTGCAAAATGTCTTAGCCGAAAACTATAATCTTTCTTAAAAGTTTTGAATCAGCTGCTCAATCATTAAGTTTTTTTTGTGTATAGGTAATAATCAAAAAATGACAGAAATTCGTAGTTAATTAAAGCCCGTTAGTAAGCGCTCAAAAAGAAGAGGAAGGTGAGATATGTAAATACGAATGTTAGAGGGAGCGCGAAAACGATAATATTTAAGCGAAAATTGTGAAAATGTTTAATAAAACATGATTCGTTTAAACTATTTTAAAATAGAACCTTAAATCTCGCGGGAAATGTCATAGCTTTAAAGAAAAAAATGAATTATGATTTTTTTCATATATATAACTTGTGATGTAACAAAAATAAAGTGCTTATAATAATTTTCGAAATATACGATAATACGATTTTCTTCTATCGGAAGAATTTCATTCAATTACCGTTTCGGCGTGGCAAATTTATAGATATTATCGTCAAAAACAACATATATTTTTTTAGAAACTTAAAAACTTAAAGTGTTTTAGAGAAATATGTTGTAAAACGGTAGAAATTCGGAATGCTATGGCTTAAGATAGGTTAACTTTCGACCTTAATTGAAGAATAGTGCAGCGGTTTTTTGTTAAGATCTGCGTTTAATGTATTTTAAAGGTTTCCGTTTTATACAAACCGGGTCGCGTTTTTAAAAAGTTTAAAAACCACTGCCATATCGTGATGCTAGCCCTTCGTCTATGTGTTAGTATCGGTGTGTGGTGACGTCACAAGCATTTGGGTGATTAAGTGACGTCAGAAACTTTGCTTGCCAAAAAAATAATACGTCAATATTATTACATTTATTAAAACGCTGTCTTAAAGCTATCGGTAAGGCATATTTTTTTTTATGTATTCAGGTAGCTGGTTACATTATCGAAAATAAAGTCCGCGGACTGTACCTTGTACAATATTCGGAAGTAGGATATTTTTGTGTTTGAAAAAATTAATTCCGTCAGGACGGCTGGGACAGCAATTAGTTTCAGTGTGGACCGATAAAAGGTAAAACACAAACCACTACGCGATCCAAATAGTACGAAACAATGCTCGCACTTTTTCATAAATGGACCTTGAGCCAGTTTTATTTGGTTTCTGGCGTCATTTTTAATTTCACAGGGCATGTCTTGATATACTTGGTCGAAGAGGTACGGTCAACAAAATTTATAAAATAAAATTGCCTCGTTCGTGAATATTTCGAATTATTCAATTATTTTTATTACAAGTCGTTAAAATGTAGGTTCCCAGGTAAGTATGTATTACGTACAAGCATTTTTACTCGCGGCTTCGCTCGCATGGTATTAGGGGGAAATAACTGTAGCGCATACTCTTATTAATTATCCCACCACCCCCACCCTCTCCCCTCACCGCCCTCCCCCACCCCTTATGTATTCCATACATTCATTCTCGGTACATTCAGTTTTTAAACAGCTCGTTTTTCATAATGCCAGAGCTCACCAATGGTAAAAAAATGAATTATTCAATTTGGTGCAGTTATGCGCGTATCAACATTTCGTAGATTCATTTTTATATGGATAGATAGATATAAACTACGGCGCCTTAAATAAAAATATATCAACATTGTTTCCACGGCAACGATTTGTTTTCTGACATTAGCAATAACTCGCTTTTGTTAGCGATAGAAAACGTATAATAAATATAATATATTAATATTCATAATTTTATAACGCCAGAGCTTACTATTATATACAGTCTATAGTCCTCGCATATAATGTAGATTTCAATTGGTGAAAGAATTTTAAAAATCTTTTTATTGTTTAATGCGTGAAAGCGTAACAAACAAACTCGAGCAGTTTCGCATTTATAATATTAGTATAGATATAGATGTACATTGTACATATATTATTTCAAAAATTTGTCCGAGAAGTTTTCCAGAATTTTCATGCGGTCAATATAATATTTGGACTGAATTTGTAAATAATTTTTATTAAATGTGTTTGTATCAGAAAAAGTAATTAAATCAGTATAAAACTATTTGTTACTGATTTTCCTCAATTTAATGGAGGTTTCCTAGTTGATAATTAGATTGAAGCTCGGAGAAGGACGTTTAAAGCAAAACCAACCAATAATTGAATTGCATTGCGAAGCCTTATTTAATCAATATTCCTATGAAAGAAAACTTTATTTATAATATAACGATCATGACTTCGCAAATGGTATGAAACCTAAATATGTTACGTGGTTAAATTATTCATCATACAAAATGTATACTTTAACATACTGTTAGCGCCAACGGCGTTCAGTCCTCCATTAATGGAGTTACCGGCATTTAATCTTCTTTCAATATCTCTATCAGTCTTCCCATCTCTCTTAAAAATACTTCCCAAAACACAAACTCTTCCACCTGCTACAAGTATTCATCATTCACAACTAAATTGCACATTGTTTTTTTTTTTTTTTTAAATAAAGCATACAACGAAGTTGCATTGCCATGAGTTATCAAAACTCATTAAGGGATCGCCAATTGGTACATTTGAAAAGATAAACCCAACCCAATCCAATATGCAGACACAATAAATGAAGAAAAATTTTACAAAACATTTACAGAAGCAACATACAGACACAAACATATGAAGAATCACTTTACAAATATTTCACAGAAACATGTCTTATAAGATTTTATGAATAATATTATAACCACTCATTTGATTTATGTACTGTTGGTGTCACAAAGTTAAAATAAAGTATCCTCCATGATGGACTATAGAAATGCATAAAAAACAAATCAGGAAAAATACAATAAAAGGCACATGCTCAAAAATACACAGACCTAATACAAGATGTTTACATAAAAAATTACATGAAAGATTTAAAAAAGGATATAAACTGCGCCCATGAACAGAGTTTGTACCTACTTATAACTAACTTACTTATAACTCCAAATAACATTTAAAAAAATAGGATTTCAATATATCGTTTCGAGATTTGTTAGAGGCATATACCTGTCTTAATTCTTCAGGCAATTTGTTATAGTTGGTGTAGGCAATGTATTCTAATGATTTCAGTCCGAACTTTGTTGAGTGTATTTTTGATATATGTAGTTTGTTGTGTTGTCGTGTATTATATTGGTGAACGTCGTTGTTATAGTTCAGTTTTATATTTGTGTGGGTGTTGCACTGAATAATATTTAAGATGGTGTTTGTTATCTCAAAGCTAGGCACAATCTTAAATGGTAATACAAGTGCGTGACGGTAAATATCTTTAACATGTGTATCCCAAGGCAAGCCGTTTTGCGTACTCTCTTTCAAATACCATTACTTTAGAATTACTTACGTTCATCATTAACTCATTCTTCATACATACTTCGTTCATTCTAGACACGAGCTACTGTAGATCTTCCATACTGTTAGAAATCAGCACCGCATCATCAGCATACAACAGGCAACATACTTCCAGATCACCCAATTTCGCGCCCAATCCCTTCTATTTCAATTTTTGCATACAATTATCCATGTATAGATTGAATAACCACGGTGACATTACGCAGCCTTGCTTAACACCTTTTGTGATGTCAAACCACCCCGTAAAATCGCCGTTCACTAATACATGCAACGCTTCCCTCATACAGAGACGCAATTGCGAATTGAGAATGATAGAAGAGCATGTATGAGACGATGTATGAATGTGAATGAGGCAAGGAGCGTGTGCCAAGATCGAGTTGTTTGGCGGTCCGTCCTCTCTACCTACCCCTGCGGGGTAACGCGATTAACAAAAGGCGTTATCGCCCAAAAAAATAACGGTAATATAGACACTAACTAACCACCCCGTTTTTTTGGTCGCATTTTATGGCTAGAACACTCATGTAGAGTGAAAAGCCGTTCTGGGAAAAGAGAGAAAAATTACAAAATTACTTAGTTGAACGTTGCGTTGGGGTGGATTATGAAAATAGAGTGTGATATGCGATGTTTCTTCCATTAAGATTTGATTAATGTGGAATTAACGTAAACAAAGCATGCGTTTTTAAAATTTTGCTACTCTAATGAAGATATTAAACAGAGCATCAGATTTAGTGATTAAGTTGTAAAGAAGTTTGCAAGCAATTCATTCTTTCAGAATCATTCTGTATTCACGTTACTGACCGACTGACTGACTGACTGACTGACTGACTGACTGACTGACTGACTGACTACTAATGTAAATATTAAATATTTTAAAAACTAATCGTTTTCGTAACTAATCGTATCTCTGTGCCTATAATTTATAAATTTTATAGAAGAAAGTTATATCTGATAATTAATAATGCAAGTTTTTCGTTTTGTTTGTGTAGTAGGTAAACATTCAATAATTTAAGTGTTTTTAAAACATTTACTCTGTCTTCATTTTGGGTGGCGGATATGGGTACAGCCGCCCCGGGAACCATTTATTGGATAACCAACATCCTAAGCAATTCGCTACATTTGGTGACTTAGCAAGGGTGCCCTTTTTCGTGGGGTAAGGTTTGACCAGGCCTTGGCAGCCAATGCATCTGCCCACTAAAAGCTGGATCGAGAGACTGGTTACCCTCTTGAAGTTGGAGGGATGGATTCATGTGTCTGATAGATATTATCTTCAAAAATAACAACGAATGTACAACATGTCGAGAGTATTGTGTCGAAACTTCAAGTAAATCGGAGCAAAACTAACAGCGTTTCAAGCGAGCGGCTCTCATGCTCGATTCGAGTATATTTCGAGTATAAAAAACTTTAAATCGATTTTCTCGCAAAGAAAATTTTTTAAATTCGTGAACATCATAACTATAAATCTACTTAACCGATCCTTTTGAAAATTTGTACACTATTTCTACACATGAATGAATAGCTACTCAAAGAAAGTTTTTTTTACCATTTATTCCATTTAATAATAACAAATTAACCGACATTTTAAAAAAACAAAAAAAAAACGAAAAAAACTCCCTCTACCTAGGAAAATATATCACCTTTTAACCGCATTTCAATTTTTGTTGTTTCAAAATGATCTGGGAACGAGTTCACCGCATTACAACTTTTTTCGGGGCGCCTTCGGAGATTTGCTCTCATGGACTTATTTATTGGTATTTTTATTTGAAATTTTTTTCAAAGATACTTCAGATGTTATACTATATTGTGTATATGAAATAAATAAACCAACACTATTCATATCTCCAAAAAAAATCATGAAATATGCCTTTTTTTCGCCTATAAAACCTTACCCCACCCCTTAAAGTAATCAAGAGAAAAATGATATATTTTTACCTATTTAAAAAACTTTGATTAAATTGTGAAACTTGACATAATTTTTTAATTGTTTTTTTTTACTAACAAGTTGAAAGTAATAATTGACACAATTCTGTAGGAGCCCTGTTCATTTCAAATTTTCATTGTCTTCAATAAATGAAGCTTCCTTCTAATTAGGCGTGCATCTCAACTAGCAATCGACTGTGAATTGTCTAAGTAAATATTACCGCTGCGAAAATTAAATGTCTACACAAAAGCGTGCATGAACCTTGTGCCTCATTAATTAGACGTCAATCCGTAGGGTGGAAAATAACATTACACGTCCGCTGTACGTGGCTCGTGAGCTCACGTGGCTGAGTGTAAGACTTCGGCTTGATGTTGTTCCTTTCAATTCTTTCTTTTTGCACGCTATGAACAGATCCAAGTTTTGATTAAAATGAACGCTTGTATTATTATCGTGACGATCCACGATTACGGTACCGCGATGGCGCAAAAAAGCATAAAACCTACGTTATTTATCCTAACTCTGCAGTTCTTTCTTACACATTAAATAATGGTGAGAAAAAAGATGAGACACACAATAAATATTAATGTGTGTATCCTTTGGAGGAAACAGATATATATTATTAAAGCTCACCTACAGCGCGTGTGAGGGAGATGTATGATAATGATCGTACTTATATTTCCTTTGGTGCAGACATGCAATAACCGTTTGTCTCATTTTCGACTATTGTTGAAGTGAAAACTTCTTTAACACCGTTGTGATATGAAATTCGATGAAACTCTTGAAAAATAGCGACAATAAAAAGAGACAAACACATAACATTCATAGGATTTAGCCTGAGAGAGAATGAGATAGTATAATCGGTCTCCTCTTTGTGTGGTGCTTCGTAGCATCCCCACTTTTGTCTACTTTAATTTTCTGAAAGATTCACTTTTACCGCGTGTGAATTGCACACTCTGATTTTTTGAAACGGAAAGGACAATAAAAAGAGATAAACACGTACATCTATAGGATTTAGCCTGCGAGAGAATGAGATAGAATGAAACCTTACCGCATTGGCCGCTTTGATTTTGCGCTTCTATTGTTTGAGATTGTGTGGGCGAAGGTTTCATTTCTACAGCGTGTGAACTTCATTCAATTTTTTATTTATTTAGTGTGTACGAAAGAGCTGCAGCATTATACATTTAAGAACAAAATCCAAACCATCCGCGCATTGACGTTTGACATTTTTGAATTTTTGAAATTCACTCACAGTTCAATATTATCCTTTTAAATATATTCCATACTTTCAAAATTATCGTCACGCTAGTAGTATTGTAGGGGTTTATGGAGACGCCAAGGTCTCGCCACGGTGTGTGAGAGAGATGCAATAAAATAATTACTTTTTTTTCCTTTGGAGGAAACAGATCTACGTACATTGTGTATCTCATCTTTTGAAAGAGTTGCAGCATTGTTGTTATAAGGAATGTATGTGTATTGCCTCTTTTATGCCGTCACGGTACCGTAATCGTGAATCGTAACAGCTGTAATAAAAGCGCTCATTGTGTAGAAACAGGTAACAGTGCCATGGCTTCCTTGTTGACGGCGTGATTTTCTAGAACAAAAAGTTTGGCTTTGAATGTTGACACCCGAAAGAAACTTTTTAAATGAAAAATGCGGTCTGTTTTTGTAAAAAGGGAACACATTTTTTTATTCCATCTCTTCGATTATAGATAAAACTACAAAAAAAAATCTGTTGTTGTCTTTGCTGGCGAGTACTGCATAATAAATATATTTTTTTAATTATACACACAATTAAAACAATATTTATTTTTGAAAAAAATAAACTTCTTAAGCTTATAGCAATACCATTATGTAAGAAATAAATTGTTTCTCTCAACATATCATTTCGCGTGCGTCCCCGTTCCCCTCCTGCTTCCCCTTCCTTCTCACGTTCCCCTTTCACCTTCCCCGCCTTACCCCTTCCTCGTCCCTCCTTCCACTTTCTTCGTTACCCTCCTCCTCCTGCCCTCCCTCTCTGCCGCTTAAATATTTGAAATAATCACATTTAATAACGCCAAATCTTACCATTATATAGTGTAGAAACACTCTTCTGCTAAAATGCAATGTTCTGTAAAATTTTTGAATCAATCCATCGATTACTTTCCGAGATTTGCGGATACAAACATGCGGGACCTAAATTTTTATATCTCTATATTATAAAATCTATAGACGAAAATCAATAAATCATGCTACGAAGTTGACTGAAATTAATCATGAATCATACAGCGATACCTTGTGTTTATGTCGTAACCAGTCATCGCATGTCTCTGGATAGTCGCGAGGTATTGATATATCGCGAGATATTGTATGATTGTCTGCTAACTGCACTCTACATATATTGAATAACAATTATTTAAGTACATAATATAATACCTATTCCCAGATCAATATATCATATTCGTACATACAGTTTAGTGACATTTTATGGACGGATTCCATATTCATATAATTCAATTCCATACTGTGCCAAGTATTCGCACCTGACCATTGGGATCAATAAATCGAAAACATATTGGTATTCAATTTTACATACATAAGCACACATATTCACCTCAGTGTAAAAAATTGTTATCTCTGCCAAGATATTTACCTGACTGAATAAATTATTAAGGGGACAGGCTTCGTGTGCAAACAATGTTTTCAACTTTTGCCTTTCTTATATTATTTAATAACACATGAGATATTAAGAAAATCTAACGTACACACTTTATTTTCCTTTTCCCACTTTGATTTGTATCCAAATCTACAGTTTTATTCCGAAATTGTTGAAACTTTGTACAATTGACGTTCAAAACAAGATGAAGAACACTGTCTACATTGAATATGAGGGTTCCATGATAATTGGTCCGGCAACAATTGATCCTGCGACAATTGGCCCGCCCACAGTTGATCCTTCCGACAGTTGGTCCAGCCAATTTAACACCTCTGCCATAGGTCACCACAAGTGGTTCGCTACGTTTAGTGACTTAGCAGGGGTGCCCGGGTTCATGGGGTGAGGTTTGTCCTGATCTTGGCGGTGGTTGTGTCGGCCCACCTGCATGGCAGGCCGGATCGGGAGAGACTGGTTGATTGAGATATAGTGATCTCTCAAGCAGAACTCTTTTGGAACATCGCCTTGCATTGCAGTAGGGGGGACAGATTCATACGTTCATTACTCCTTTTTTTTATATGAAATACCGCACAAGAGTCCCAAGTGCTCCCCTCTGGAGCCAGTGAGACTATGGCATCCCCAATTGGGGTATGTTGTGTGGCTGAAGGTAGTGGGGAGGGGAAGGAGATAGGGAAGAGGAAGGTGGGGAAGTACCTGGCTATTCAGATCTGGTCACTAAACACGGCTAATGCCATTTCGAGCAACGTTTCAATTCTGAATGGTGATCTTACACCAGGGCGATACTGATAGTATCATCCACTCTGGAACGTGCCGCAAATATACTATATATTATTTTAAATTAATAAATTGTGAAATAACACAAATTAATCAAATAAAATTTTTTTGCGCACGCCGGAACCCGCGACCTTCGGATTGTGAGTCCAGAGTCTTACCTCGGGACCACGGAGGCATTGACCCACAGATTTCTACCCATCCCTCATACCTTTTTTATTTTATTTATTTATATATATATATATACTTACATTTCAAAATGATGCTTTGTCTATTCAACTGGGAAGGTTTCCCGTTTCAGGACAGCCAAATTGCACATTAGTTCATAATATTCTTAACAAAGGAATGGTGTCGTGCCAGATATCAAAAGAATGAGATTCTATCAAGAAAACTTTTGAGACATTCATAGTTAAATTCGGGACGAAGGAATGGTTTCTTTGTGTCCTTGAAAGTATCGCAAGTATGTGATTCTTTCAATGTCATTTTGGAGAACATTAATGATTGCACTCAGAACAAAAGAATGGTTTCTTTCGAGAGTTCACAAGAATGAGATTCTTTCAAGGTCATTTTGGAGAACATTAATGATTGCATTCAGATTAAAGGAATGGTTTCTTTCGAGAGATCGCAAGGATGAGATTCTTTCAATGTCATTTTGGAGAACATTAATAATCTTATAATTAAAATTATAGTATATTACCATAATTTATAAAAATTTACTAAGTACTAGAAATTTTACATTTATAAACCAAAATATATGACACTGACACATGAATTCCCAACGTATGACTATTTAATTGATTTAGAGAATATCCCAGTTAAAATAGATTTATTTTTAGGCAAATTTGAAAAGGCAACATTAAAAACTCAGACTTTGAAAGGGCTAGTCATTTTTTACAAGAATCAAACAACAGAGCAAAAGAATCTTAAATTTAGATTTAAATATTAACAATAACTGAAATCAAGCTATTAGGAACACAAAAAAACATTTTTAATTAAATAAAAAGAAACTATGAAATCTTTATTCCTTGTGTCAAAAAAATAGCCTCTGGGATAAATATTTATATTAGTACATATTCTTTTCCTCATGTTATTTATTTTATCCATGGTACAACATTTTTTTTCTTATGTATTACGTAATAACTTTTTGATGGAAGATAACAAAAAAATAAAATAATAATTAAAAAATATATTATACGAGAATAGCGTTATAATTTTATTACTAATAAAATAAGTACTTAAAATTTTTTACACATTAACATAAAGTTTTTAGTACATATTAGGTATGTGAATTTGTGTTAGCATATGTTCGACCTCGATTCTCTCTATGTCCAGAAGCCAATTGTTAACCCATTTACGCAGAGTGCTTGCACTTTTCGATTTCCATTTATTCTTCCTTTCATTTAAAAGACCCTCCACATAGCATCCCCAAAGATGGCGTAGGCCCTGAGGGAAAATATTTTTCTCAAGGCCTCCTGTGTAAAGCTGTTGTAAAAAAATGTAAGAGATGTGAGTTTGAATTTTGATATAATAAAAAACCCGTTTGAAAAAAGAGTTTGAATTTTGATATAATAAAAAACCCGTTAAACTATCTACCAGAGAACTGCTCTCTTACAGTTTTGCATTTAATAATAATAAAATGCATTATTGCCAAGAATTCTCACCTGACTTGAAACACTGACCGACAGAATTCAACGATGTGCATTTATTTGTGACCGACATTGCTCATTCTTTTGTAATCGGTTGCGAACAGACGAATTTATTATTAATACACCCACCCAAATACTGCTGTCAAATCAGTCCAACAGCCAAATAGCAGGGCTTAAGTGTTGCGACTTATCTGTTTATAATTGGCAGTAATCTATACCTGGGGGCCTAGTCTCTATCTTTCACAGCGTCCGTACGGCAGGTTTAGCTACGTCACAAACGCATATTAACCCTCCTCCTATCGTGCTAAAACTTCCTCGCGCTTCAGTACCGTACACTCAGTAAATATGTATATGTGTTGTTATTGTTTAATCCAACATATAAATGTATTGCGGAGGAATACCTAAAATATGAACTCTATTTTTAGTATATTTACAGTAATTATAGACCGTTTCCGCTTAGTTGACAGCACCCGCTACTGAAGGTTAAACCACAAACGTGCTGGTTTGTTAAACCGAAAGATAGAGAGTAGGCCCCCTGATACGTTTTAGCGCTCGGTGACGGCTGACGGCTGACGGCTGACGGATGACGGGTGACGGCTAATGCGCCAGCCTAAACCAATAGTATATATTGCACTCATTCATTGAGCCACCGCTTCGCTACGAGATGTCGGTGGGTAGAACGTTAGAAGTTCAGCAAACGAACCAAGATTCTTAATTTAAAAGAATTGAAACTCAGTTCTGAACAGATGAAGGCCTATCTCGATTTATGATCCTGGTCACCTCTGCTGGTTCAAGGGATGAAGGTGGTTTAAGGGATTATATACACATAGAATTTTCAAAAAATCGATTTTTTTAATTTCATTTTCTAATGAACATATACTTAAGTACACACACAGAAAATTTCAAGTCAATTCGGCGATTATTTTCGAAGTTACACGCATATTTGTAAAGACGTGTCAGAGCATTTGAAAGTAGGAGGCAAACTTTAAACGCGTTTTTCTCAAAACGGGGTTTTTAAAGTCGGTGACCAAGATGTCTCGGAAACGGCTGAACCGATCAGTCTCAAATTTTAGCATAAGTTTTTTAAGTATATTTTTTAGTTATTAATTGAAGGTCGGTTCTCACCGAAAAATATATTTTTTTATAAACAATTTAAGGCCAAAATTTTGGTTAAAAATCGGTTTTTTTGAGAGCCCGCCATTTTGTCAAAAAAAATTGTTTTGCTTCGTTCTTCGATTAATTCGAAGATTATACATTATTTTAACGAAATCCACTTGGTTTTTTCATTTTAAATGATCCAGTCTAGAGATATGATGGTCACCGCAAGATGCCTTTTTTGAGAGGAGCTTCTGCAGATCAGCTATAGCAGCTTTCAAAATTATTATTTTTACAAGTATAAACATGTTTGAATAGAGTTAAAAGTTACCAAATTGTGTATACAAATTTTTTCTTTAATAAATTTAAAGGTGTTCTCAGAAAAATATCGTGAAAAATCCCTTTTTTTGGACCTCCTAACTGAAAGGGATCCCTTGAAAGGGAGATACGGTAATACGAATGTTAAAGAGAGTGCGCTAATATTAAACAAAAATTGTAAAAATGTTCAGTAAATTACGACGTTTAAAATAGAGCAAAAATCTCTCAGTTTGAAATTTAAAGAAACAATGTGAATATCTTCATACCCATAACATGTTAAAAAACAGAGCAAAATGTGTTTTTATAAATTTTTGGAACTTATTTAGCTATTTTTTCTGTCGAAGCAATTTCATGTAATTACCGTTTCAGTTCAAAAAATGTACAGATATTATCTTAAAAAATAACAAACACATTTTTAAGAATTTAATAACAAAGTGTTCAAGGAAAAAATGCTAAATCGGAAGAAATTCGGAATTCCGATTCTTAATTGTTTCAGGTAAGTTCACTTCTTGTAGTTTCATTTTATTAAATTTTATTCATATTATCAGCATTGTGGCTATTGTTACTACTTATAATATATACTATTATTATTTTTTGTTTATGTGAATACCGCACAAGAGTCCCAACTGCTCCCAAACGCCTGGAACCAGTGAGACTACGGCATCCCCAATTGTTTATTCAGATCTAGTCCCCAAACACGGCTAAAGCCATTTCAAGCAATTTCAATTCGTGGGCGATACTGCGAGTATCTTCCACTCTGGAACGTGCCACAAGTATAGCTTATATTATTTTATGTGATTAATTTTGTTAAAAAACACTAACCAATCAAATAAAATTTACTTGGGCACTCCGGGATTTGAACCCGCAATCTCCGTGGTCGAGGGCCTTGCCCGTCGACCACAGAGGTAGTTTTGTTTGCAGCAATTTCCTGTTTTTCAATAAATTTGTTAAAGTATTTTTTTTAAGGGGGGCCTGAGGAAAAACATTTCCCTCAGGGCCTACGTCATCTTTGGGGATGCTGTGTGGATGGTGTTTTTAGCTAAATGAAGGAGAGAAAGTTCTGGAAGGAAAAGGATATACCTAGATCTCTCCGTAAATTCGGCAGGATGAATTCATACGTCAATCCCTCCTAGACACATTGACCTCCAGTTTCCTACCCACCCCACATAGGTCTCCCTCAACCGATCTCTCCCGATCCGGTTCTCCAGACAGTAGGTGGGCAGACACATTCGTCGCCAATATCTAGATAAACCTCACCCTCAATCCTGGTCACTAAGTCACCATACGTAGCGAACCATGCGGGGTGACCTATGGCAGGGGTGTGGATTATCCAATAAATGGTAGCCGTACCCGCCTCCCAAATTGTAAGTGAGTAGGGGAAAAAATAAAATAAAATAAATAAATAATAAAAAAGAAAAACAAGGGTGAAACTGTGGATGTATCATTGACCTTATTCAAGGGATTTGATTGAAAAATGTCAAAAAATATCTATTGGCTAGATCAACGATTCCCAAAGTGGTCCCACGGGGGTCCATGTAGGCGCGATAAAGAAATGGGGGTTCACAAGTGGGGGTCCACGATCTGGTTTCGATTAAGACTTATCCCGTGCCCCTTATCCATATCTCATCCCATCCCCCGACTCATATCCCATTACGCCCCCTCCATAACAGAGCGACAGGCGTACAGCGCACGTTGTTGTACAGGTTATGCATGAGATCTTAAAACGCCCAGCTAGGCAAGGGGGTGTGGGGGGCGTAATGGGATATGGGTGTACTGTACTGGGATGGGAACATACCCCCCCCCCCCCTCCCCCGTCCCATATCCCATTACGTCCCCTCCGTCGTGGCAAATATAATCTCGAATACTGGTCCATTTTGCCACCATTTGAAAAAGTCGTATTGGGAATATGGTAGCAATGTACCAGCAGGGGTCCACCGTGACTAGTAAAAATTTTAAAGTGGTCTACGAGTAAAAAAAGTTTGGGAACCTCTGGGCTAGATGGTATAATTGCGGAGAGTGACAAATATCTGGCAATACCTCCTAAAAAAACGAAATAACCCAAAAAACTGACGAAAAATATTAAAAAATAATATTATTAAATAAATTGAATTATAATAATATGTACAAATAATATTAAATAAATTGAATTGTATTAATATGTGTAATGGTGAATCATTAGAATGTAAATATGATCAAAAACATGATCTGAATCGCACAAAATGCAATGTTGCCAGTTCTTTCGCAGCACAGTCAAAGACATTTTATAATTAGTAATAATTCGAAATAGATCTCTATAGTCTTAATTAAATAAATAGTTAAGTCAGTTATAAACAGCGTCTATGTAAATTGAATGTATTTATGTAGAAAGCAGCCAGTTAATGTTGGAAAAAATTAGATACCATTGTCATCCGATAGAGTAAGCTAGGTAAACTAAAACCAACCAAGCCGCTTTCATACAAACATTCAGAGTAATCGACTTCCAAGATATTTGTTGATTGCGAAAATTCCATTTAAAAATGTGCAGAAAGCGCCCACGGCACTCAAAACACTTTTAAGGCCCGGTAGCAAGCGCTCAAAAAGGAGAAGAAGGGGAGATATGTAAATACGAATCTTAGAGGGAGCGCGCTAATATCAAAAACGATAATATTTATGCGACGATAGTGAAAATGTTTAATAAAGCACGACTCGTTTAAAATAGAGCAAAAATCTCGCAGTAAATGTCAAATAGCATTAAAGAAACATTGTAATTTTTTCATTCTTTATTAAACTTTATTACTTTTCTTATACTTTATTTATACTGGGTTTTATAGATGTTTGCACTTAAGTGACAATAATCCAGTTATAAAAACTCAGTTATTACGCAATTACAAAAATCTACAATTAAATACAGATACGTACAATTAGAAAAACAAAAACATTACAAATAAAAATACAGAACTATATACAAGCTCAGTCAAGTAACACATTACAATGAGTGGAAAGAGACATAAGAAATACGCGAGGAATACATAGAGAGACAATTGATTCGTGTTTTTCAACAGCGCCAGAACTTTTTTTTTTAATCCGTACAAATTATCGACTTCACACTCTATCTTGTTATACAGTCGACACATCTGGGTCAGAGGGCTAAAGAAGGCGATATTATTTTTAAATTTATTCATGTGAAAAATGTTATGGCTTCTTAAACGATGGGAATTGAGGACATTTATTTCAATACTGCTAAAACACAATGTAGTATCAAGATGGCCGTGAATTATTTCATGTAAACATATTAGATCAGTCTTCTAATTTCGACCGATTTCTTACATATTTCCCTTAAACATTTGAAGTTTTTAAGCTCTTGAAAAAATATATGTTATTTTCGAAGATAATATCTAGATACGTTCCACGCCGAAACGCAAATTATATGAAATTCCCTCG
Organism: Glyphotaelius pellucidus; assembly: GCA_936435175.1. Lineage (NCBI taxonomy): Eukaryota > Metazoa > Arthropoda > Insecta > Trichoptera > Limnephilidae > Glyphotaelius > Glyphotaelius pellucidus. The sequence goes on along the minus strand of OW386542.1, from coordinate 40,972,949 downwards.
ATAGAAAAAAATCGCAAAGTATGCTTCGAAAATTATTTAAGTCTATTTCTATTATTTTACAAGTTATATTGGTGAAAAAATTAACAATGTTTCTTTAAATAGATACGTTCCACGAGATTTTTGCTCTATTTTAAACGAGTCATGTTTTATTAAGCTTTTTCGCCATTTTCGCTGCGATTTTATCACTTAAAATATTAGTGCGCTTTGTCCAGTATTCGTAATTTAATATTCGTAATCCACACAGCATCCCCAAAGATGACATAGGTCCTGAGAGAAATTATTTTCCTCAGAGCCTCCTGCGTGGAGCTCACTTAAAAAAAAAGACAAAAGTGCTTTTATCTCAGTTGGAGTTATTTGTTGCTGGCTGCTTTCAGCATAACTACGTTCAATTGACGTACACGTCGTCGTATTGATTTCTGGCACACTTAAATAGATGTTACAATATAGGTGTCTACGTATTATGAAAAAGCCGATGAAGTCACATTCACCGTCTACTTGGCAAGATGTCCTATTGTACTCCTGCAATATTCTTAAAAACTTATCGTAGTAAATACGAATGAACACCTACATATAGGTAATATCAGTATGTAATAATATCAACGGTCCCACAGAACAATGTCGGCTTATTTTATTTTCCTTTGATGATTTTTAAGTATGGATTTTCGGAATTTTGAATGAAATGAAACTATTTTTTTTTTTTTAAGTGAAACTTCTTTAGCCCCGTTGTGATTTGAAATTCGAATGAAACGGAAATGACTCATTGCAGTACCTACGAAACTTTAAACTGCAATCATTGGCCGCTTTGATAATGACCTCACTATTCAAGACTCTTATTGGTTGAGATATGAAACGGAAATGACGCATTGCACTACCTATGAAGCGTCAAACTGAGCTCATTGGCCGCTTTGATTATGACCTCTCTTTTCAAGGCTCCTATTGGTTGAGAATGTGCGGGCGAAAGTTTCCCTTCAACCGCCTGTGAACTGCAACTGTAGTTCTTTTAACATCGGCTCCACACAGGAGGCTCTGAGGAAAATAATTCCCCTCTTTAATAAATCATCTTTGGGGATGCTGTGTGGAGGGTTCTTCCTTTCTAGGAAAGGACGAAGAGGTAGTTCTGGAAAGAAAAAATATACGAGGGGTGGATAGGAATCTGGGGGTCAGGGGTGACGTATGTATCCATCCCTCACATTGCGGTGCATATTCTGAAAGAATCCTGTTGGAGAGGTCAAAAGATATCCCTCAACCAGTCTCTCCTAATCCGGCCCGCCACGCAGTTGTTGTTCAGACGCATCCGCCGCCAAGATGTGGACAAACCTTACTCCATGAATTCGGGCACCCCTGCTAAGTCACCAAACATACCGAACCATCTGGGGTGACCTATGGCGGAGGTATTGTAAATAATTATATTTGTATTGTTATCCAGTAAATTGTAAAATAATTACACCAATTTTATTATGATGAAATCTTAATTAAAATCAGTTACTTTTTCAGTTTAATGGGTATTTTCTTTTCTGAGTTGAAAAAGATATTTAAAACATGATGTATACAAGCAATGCATTTGTGTGAGTACTATGTTCGTCTCAATTCTGCGATATCTATAACCTACGTCTCATAGCATCACTGATAATATTGGCATGCAAAAATCCTTCTAGCAGAACGCAGACGAACAGCTGCGAAAATACTAATTCTCTAACCAAGTCGAGAAAATGCCCAGCCAATATATTGGTCGGTGCGTTGCTATCCGTGCAGTGGTAATCAATTGTTTTTGATTTTCTTTTGTAATGTAAGCGTTGGACGACCACAACAAAGCGTTCTAAATATAAGTCTTCGTAATTTATTGTAGTGAGACTTCTTTAGCACCGTTGTGATTTGAAACTCTAAAAAACTCCGGACACGACACTAAAAAGAGACAAACATATACATCTACGGGATTTAGCCTGTGAGGGAATGAGATAGAATGAAACTTCACCTACGAATAGTACCTAGGAAGCGTCGCGCTGGTCGCATTGGCTGCTTTGATTATGAGCTCACTTTTCAAGGCTCCTATTGGTTGGGATTGTGTGAGAAAGCTTTTACACACACCATTCGTCGATATTGAGGAAAGTAATATGCGAATAATAACAAAAATAAAATATTTTTATTTTTTGGTAGAAAGCAGTAACTTTGTGGTTTGACATATTTGGTAGAAAGCAGTAACTTTGTGGTTTGACATATTTGGTAGAAAGCAGTAACTTTGTGGTTTGACATATTATAAATCGAAAAAACAAAATAATTTTGTTTGTAACCACGATTTATTTAATTTTTCTACTACCGACCGGTTTCGCTTTACATAAGCATCTTCTACAAAAATTAAACTGAAACTGTTTAATTTTTGTACCCTGAATAAAAATATAATAATCGTGTTTACAAACAAAATTATTATGTTATTTCAATTTACAAATGTTATTAGGTCGATGGTTGAGTAGGCATCGCATTTGGGTCCCACCCAGACTTCGCGGGCTCGATTCCTCAGCTAGCTAAGTCCTCCATCACGTCATAAACAACAAAAAGTAGATTTTCAGGTTATTCGTAACTCTGGAATGTTTGTCTTTAATTTTAAAATGTATTTATTATTATTATTATTTACACTTCTCTGTGTTTTACATATAAACTGTCCGGTACATTAGTATGACATTTTAAATTATCCTACTAGTGACCTAGAAAACATTGACATTTTGTTTATTTCACTACAAGCTTTTCTGCATTATTATTGACTAGCTTTTCCCCGCGGCTTTGCTCGCATGGTGTTACGGGAAATTACTGTAGCGCTTGCACTTATCAATTATCTCCCTTCCCCCCACCCCCACCCCTCCCGCATTCCATACATTCATTCCCTTACATTCAGTTTTCAAACATCTCACCTGCCACCTAAATTTCATAATGCTATAGCTCAAAGAAAAAAAGAATTATCCAATTTTGTTCATTCATTCGGAATTTATGCGCTTACAAACATTTCTGATGTTTATTTTTATTTAAATATTTGGAAGTTTGTAAATAAAATAAAATTATACTCTTTATTATTTATTCAGTCTTTATAATCGTTACGAATTGCATTTTGTAATGTAGGAACTCTCGTCTGACATTTATTCCAAAACAGAAGCTTGTCCAAAAAAAAACAAAACATATTCTAATATTTGAATTTTCTGGAGCAGTAGCCGACCAGGGGGCTGAGTACATACCAGCTTAGAGCCCACAAATATATCAACATCGTTTCCATGGAAACGATTTTTTTCTGACGTTAGCAAAAACCCACTTTTAGTCGTTAGCGATAGAAAACGTATAACAAATATAAAATATTAATATTTATAATTTCTTAACGCCAGAACTTACCATCATATACAGCCTACAGTCTTCGCATATAATTTAGGTTTCTATTGATGAAAGAATTTTTAAAGTCTTTTTATTGGTTAATGCGTGAAAGCGTAGCAAACAAACTCGAGCAGTTCCGCATTTATAATTAGTATGGATGGATATGGATGGATAGTATGGATAGTATGGATGGATTGGGTGGTATTATGAGTAATTAGATATTGTACCAGATAAAGCGTACACTTTACGGAGATGTCTGACTGATCAAATGGACGGTCACAAAGAACAATGTCGGACGTGCGATTTTGTAGTTTTTCAGTAAAGATGTTTAAAGTTTCGTTTCTGCTTTTTTAGGCCTTCCGCTTAAGCCGCCGCTAACCGAAGTTCTACCGATTTCTTACATATCTCCCTTAAACATTTGAAGTTTTTAAACTCTTCTTTCTTTCTATACATTCCCCACGCCGAAACGCAAATTATATGAAATTCCCTCGCTAGAAAAAAATCGCAGAGTACGCTCCGAAAATTTTTATTTTCACGTCTGTCTCTATTATTAAACATATGTATGAAAAAATTCACAGTGTTCCTTTGAAAGTTGTTTTAGACAACCCCCACGAGATTTTTGATCTATTTTAAACGAGTCGTGTTTTATTAAACATTTTCACGATTTTCGCTTCAATTTTATCGTTTAAATTTTAGCGTGCTCTCTTCAACATTCGTAATTACATATCTCTCCATCTTCTTCTTTTCGAGTGAAGTTACGTCGCCTTAAGAAGAAACTGTTAAAAAACAGTTCTTGACGCAATTACAATCAACCTCCTAAACAAAATCGATATTTTTCTGATTTGACATGTCAAAACATGACAAAACTTGACAGTTCGTGAGCCGATGACCATGGTAATCTGTTAACAATACAACTGAAATGCGACTGCCGCGGCGACCAGCAGTACAGGTTTTTCAGTTGCATTGTTGACAGGTTGCCATGGTAGCGGCTCACGAACTGTCAAGTTTTGACATGTCAGATCAGAAAAATATCAATTTTGGGAGGTTGATTGCAATTGCGTCGAGAACTCTTTTTTTTCAGTTTCTCCATGAACGAAGGCCCTTAATGTTTTTGATAAAAAATTTGTAAATTTCACTTCATTTCATCCGAAATTCTGAAAATTCAGACTTTAAATCAACAAAAAGAAATTAAAATAAGCCAACAAAATGATTTTCAATTTTCAGCAAATCCGACATTGTTCTTCGGGGCCGTCGAATAATACATTATCATAAGTTTGTGGTTCAGGAGTACAATATAATATAATGTTATATTCACCGCACACAGTAGTAATGTTATATTTTGCATTAGTCAGAAGTACACCAGAATATGCCTCGCCAATTTGGAACCCGCAGTACAAAGTATAGACCGATAGCACAGAACAAATTCAAAATAAATTTATAAAATATCAAATCTTCAAATTCAACAATAACTTCGAATGCGCATTTCAGATTTTGCAACAAAGACGAGCAATAGCTGATTTGACATTTATACACACAATTTTAAATAATAACACGCCATACAGAACTATTCCACACGCTTAATTACAAGACAAACGCAGTAATTATTTGGCCAATTAATCATGCTCTTCAATAATATTTGTCCAAATTCTAACATCGACATTTTCTTCGATTCCCTACCCAAATTTAAAAAGAGCATCATGTCAATAATATAAATTGTTCAATGCACATACATACACACACACGTAAATACACATACACACACACTCACACACACACATCCTACCCACTACACACACACACACACCCACTACACACACCACGAGGTAATTATTTAACAAACATAGACACTACAAAGAGACATATCATAGGTACCCATCATGAAAAATACTTGATAATTGTAAATTGTTTTCACCATTGTAACTAATGTACTGTTTGTTTCCGTTTATAAATAAATAAAAAAATAACCAAACTCTTTGTCACATAAGTACCTACCTCTGTCTGGTTGAAACAATCTGAAAAAACTACTTCTGAAAAAAAAACTTACTAAAATATGCATACATTATGTAGAAAACTGTTCTTAAAAACATCTCTATCTCTTATTTTCTTTTGTGTTAATTACTCAAGTAGAAGTCAGGAGATGAGTGATGCGAAGCGCAAACTCTCAAAACATTTCTAAAAAATTCATTTTCTTCACAGATGAACAAGAATACTGAAGAGTGACTTGGCAACTGTAAATAACAAAGAAAAACTTTTTTCACAATACGATAAATAGCTCTCTCAAAGAATGCTTTCTCGCTAGATGAAAATATTTCGTATCGTCCTGTTGCGACATTCAAAGAGGTCTTTGTGTTATATGTACATTGTTCGTCCAGTTGATTAGTCAGACATCTCCAAATACTAAGTTTTCAGTTTACGAGGAAAGCAAAACTAGAATGATTACCGTAAATCAAATCGTTATTTGACCGGTCTAATTTGTTTAATGGGGCCAACAGACTTAGCTATAATAGATAAAAGATCATTTGGTTTTGGCCTATTTCAGCATACCGCTCGCCATACATTCCCAACGTTTTTGCCAGTCGCCTACTAGTAATGTCCTTTCCGTCCAATAATGTCAATAACGTCCCCGTTCCCTTCACCTTCCCCGCCTTCCTCCTCCCTCACCTCTTCTCTCTCCGCGAACCCCACCTTCCCCCTGCCTTTCCTCCCTGCCGCTAAATATATGAAATACACACATTTTCATTTTATACAAATTTCATAACGCCAGATATACAGCCTACATTACTAAAAAAATAAAAATAAAACATTTTGTCTAAAAAATAAAAAATAAAAATTCGGGGTGGACCACCCTTAACTTTTAGGGGTATAAAAATAGATGTTGGCCGATTCTCAGACCTACTCAATAAGCACACAAAATTTCATCAAAATCGGTCCAGCCGTTTCGGAGGAGTATGTTAACTAACACCGTGACACGAGAATTTTATATATTAGATACTATATTAATATATCGATAGTTGGATCGGTCATTGGGACCACAGTGCGGCGCGGCGTTGAGGGTAGCTGAGAACAAATCACGTGTAAACCAATAATAATTAAGTACGTATGTCACTTGTTTATTCATTTTCAATTAAGCGTTAATTTAGCATGATTAGATCATTGCGCAACGTGCAAATGCGCCATTACATACGATTACATATAACTTGGTACGTCACACGTGTTACCATCAGGGTTGCCAATGCTACTGTTTATTTATTAATTTTGAACGCCCTTTCACATCATTAGTATTTGATACGTAGTTTACATTAAAAAAAATCGAGTGCAGTTCACACGCGGTGGAAGTGAAACTTTCATCAACATATTCTCAACCAATAGGAGCCTTGAAAAGTGAGGTCATAATCAAAGCGGCCAATGAGCGCAGTTTGACGCTTCGTAGGTACTGCAATGCGTCTTTTCCATTCCATCCAAAGTTCAAACCACAACGGGGCTAAAGAAGTTTCACTTCAAAAATCTTATATATAAAAATCAATTTTTGTTTATTTTTTATTATTTTTGTTGGGTTGTTATGCCGTGTTGCGCTACCTCCTTCTTTAGCCAACGTATCGGACAGCATTACAGCGTCCATCATCAGGGCAGATGATTATGGACACCGTAACGCTGTCCGAAACGTTGGCTAAAGAAGGAGGTAGCGCAACACGGCATAACACCCCAAAAATAAATAACAAAAATACTTTAATTTTGACCGTGAAAACCTAAAATCATTTTGTTTGTTTGTTTGTTTGTTCGTATGTTATGCGCTACTTTACCGTTGTATTGATTTTTTGTGCGCACGCCCGTGAAGGTTATAGGCTATATATACGGCCTCCGTGGTCCCGAGGTAAGACTCTCGACTCACAATCCGAAGATCGCGGGTTCGAACCCGGCGTGCGCAAATAAATTTTATTTGATTAATTTGTGTTATTTCACAATTTATTCTTATAAAATAATATATAGTATATTTGCGGCATGTTCCTGAATGGAAGATACTATCAGTATCGCCCCGGTGTAAGACCACCATTCAGAATTGAAATGTTGCTTGAAATGGCTTTAGCCGTGTTTAGTGACCAGATCTGAATAGCCAGGTACTTCTCTACCTTCCTCTTCCCTATCTCCTTCCCCTCCCTACTACCTTCAGCCTCACAACATACCTCGATTGGGGATGCCATAGTCTCACTGGCTCCAGGCGGGAGCAGTTGGGACGCTTGTGCGGTATTTCATGTAGAAAATATATTTATATATATCGAAATATAGAAATCGTCTTTGCAAACTTTGACAACTCATATCTCAGAACAAGATAACCCACTGGAGCGATTTTTGCCATACATTGGCGCCATTTTAAATGTCTCCGATTGCTTTTCGGATAAAAAAGGCAATTACCTCCTAGATTTAAAAAAAATATATTTGTAGCTCCCACGTTTGTTATTTTGGACTTAAAACGAAACTATTGAAATGCTTTATCTATTATGACAATAGATGTCGCAAATCCGAACTTCTTAGACTATTTTATAGCGATGTTAAAAATATATTTTTTAAATATTTATTCACGCAGAATTTCTGATCAGCTGTTTACGGTTAAAATTAAGTCCTTTTTCCATAAATACGCACCTTTCATTATCAAGTTTACCACAGGCCATATACAGAAATCAAAAATATTCTATGTTGACTCGAATAAGAACCTACCTCTCACGGCAGTTTCAAAGTAACAAACACGCAGGATTCGCTCGGTTATAAACTTTACGATTTTGAGCTCCACATGAGGCCTTGAGGAAAATAATCTGTCTCAGGGCCGTGTGGAGGGTTTCTTTAAGGAAAGGAAATGGAGGAGAATTCTGGGAAGGAAAAGGGTTTAAGGGGTGGGTAGGAATCTGGGGTTCAGTGTGTCCTGGTCATCCGCCTCAAAGACCTAGACAAACCTCACCCCATGAACCCGAGCACCCCTGCTAAATCACCAAACGTAGCGAACCACTTGGGGTGACCTATGGCAGAGGTGTTGGTTATCCAATAAAGGTTCCCGGGCGGTTCCGGGGCGGGGTACCCATTCCCGCCTCCCAAATAAATCCTACAAATATGAGATAAACGGTAAAATACAGGTTAAATCATTGGCTAATAATATTTTTTTATATCTCCGTGTAAAATTCGAAGGTATAATTTTTTTTAATGTTGGCGAAAAAATTTTAAAATGATCTTCTGAAAATCTCGAGCAAACGGTGAAAAAAGTTTTAAAATGCGCTGTCGCTCCAGTGGGTATAGTGAAGTAAGAACCCTATCCAAATGGGATGACGCATTGGATCCATGATTAAAAAACAACACAGTTGACAAAATGGTCTCTCTAATTATGGTGACGACATGCCCGCTCGATTCCACGCAGCCGAAGCTAATGAGAGCTCGTTAATCTTCCGGAAAATACTGACTTAATTTAATATGCAGTGCACCAGATTTATGGGAGGTTTTATCACATTAATAATATTGTATTAGGTCCTGGCGCAGACCAGTGAAAATTACAGGACAGTCTGAATTCTAGACAAATCAGTTTCAATTTTGAAAATAGCAATCAAAATAATTTTCAAAAATTTGCGTAATAAGTTACTTTATCGTTTGTCTAAATTCTTCAATCAGTTTCAATTTTGAAAATAACACTTCTTAATTTTGAGGCAAATTTGACTTAAAAGGGGAAATAGGTGTAGTCTTCAAAAATTTCTTTTTTTTCTTTCATAAATCGATGGTAGAACTATTCAAAAATATATTCTGAAAATTCAAAACCAAAATACCACGCCATTTAAAAGTTATAAGCATTTGAATGAGTGTCCCTCGGTCGAACTACTACTACTTTGCTGCCACTCTTATTTACAAACGCGTTTTTCTCAAAACTACTTTTTTTGAATTCGTGATACCTGCTCCTACAGTTTTTGATCAATCGTTATCAAACTGAGCACATAGTTTCTTTATATAAATGCGCTCTATTTGAGCCTGAATCCTAAACAGTACATTTTTTTATTGTAAAAAAACATTCAAAATAATTAAAAAATCGTACAAAATTTTCACATTCCTCAAAAAAATAGTAATTTTCGATTTTTTTGAGGAGTGAGGTTCAAATAGAAGAAACACTTCTAAAAAAAGAAAATTTTCTTGAAAAATTAATTTTGAATGTAAATTGTGACCTCCAGGAGTTACACAAATTGCCCAGCCGGATGGCGACTTACAATGCGCGGTAGGTGGTGTCTCCGTTATTTTTTGAGGGAAATATTTGAAAATTTTAGAATATACTTTTGAATGTATGTGTAAAATGACCCTAAAGTTTAAATAAAATATAATATATTCCTTCAAAAAATTTATGAAAATCACTAAAAATACGCCGTCCTACACCTACTTCTCCCCTTCGTTGAATCAGATTCACGCAGGATTAAAATTCACAGCACAGACAATATTATATTAACAAGCGCACACGCAGACCCGTGAAAAACCACGGGTTTTATAAAGCTGTTAGAGTTTATTTGCCTTACATTGCCTTTCAAAACAAATATTGCCAATTTTCTTAATAAAAATATATATAAATTTACCTTCCAAATGAACACCGTCAGTAAACTTAAAAATTTAAACAAAAGAAATACATTCTCAATTATGCACAGAATTAATAATCAGTTAAAAAAATATACATATATTTTTGAAATATACTATCGCCTGTCACACAATCATCAGTTCCAATTTTGAAACATCCAAAACCAATCTTTCAACTGAAATTAATTTAGCTCAATAGATTTTGTTGTTTAATTGTTTTTGAAAGGTAAGTTGATTCGTAACCCTTTTGGTATTAGTGTTGGAGAGGTAGCCGAAGAAGTTCAAAAAGAGTTCATTCTTGTACCTTGTGGTCCCTGTGAGAAAAAATGATTATCTGGTCGAAAAAAGGTCGGGAACCACTGTTCTAGAACGACCGCTCAATGTTGACGGGTTGTTGCAGATTACTTGTTTTTGTGGACCTTGCAGCACGATTTACCCACTACCATTCATCGGTGATCCGGAGCGCAGAAATAACGCACGGTGGTAAACTTAATGAATAACAATATATCTTTTTATGGAACTGCTAACGACATCTAGCGAAAATATATGAAAACAGAATACACAAAAGTTTTTCATAAAGTTAATCTGTTAAAAACTCAGATGGCGCTAGTAGTTTAAAAGATAGCGTTTATAATATATTACTTACTACTTTGGAGGGGATTAAATTTGCTCCTGATTTTTTAAATAAATAAATATTTTACTGTTCGGTTTCATGTTTTCCTAATACTATTTTCTTCCAGAAACGACGGCTCGCTCAAGCCTTTCCGCGCAGCGATGACGAACGGACGGGCGTATTTGTGCTCAATGGAAAGTACATCTCCTTGATCTCTTGTTATCCGGGTAGTTTGGTCTGTTACTTTGAACATCAGCATCGGTTCATATGTTTGGGAAGGAGATCCGCCCGGAGACGCCCCCGCCCGTCAGGCATCATCAGAGAATATCGTTACTCCTCCGATTCTTGCAACCCTGGCAACTATTTCCCGTTGGAACCACGGTTTGCCCGATGTGGCACTGGGGCACGTGAGCTGGGGGGTCCGTGTGATCTTAGTTGAGCAAGATATGTTATGTTACTCAACCATTTCATGTTTCCCTAATCCATTTTTCGTCGTGCGTTCTGGCTCGGCAGTGTCGTCGGCTTAACTGCGCATGAACATCGGCGGGGCGATTAACCATTGTTGTAGACATGACAAGATTCACATAGTAGTTCTGACCAGCTCAACATTCCTGGCATATATTTTTTATTTATTTAGTTAAAAGAAATATGTTAACAAATACACCAGTTAGTGGGATAATCCTTTCTTTCAGTTATTGTATTTGCTGCTCAAACTACATTCTAGTGGCTTTTCCTCTTACCGTCTTTGCTGAAGAAGGCAAAGGCTGGAATGATGCAAGTCCCCACACTTATGAAAACTACGATAGTATTATGAAATAAAAATGATTACTTATGAAATTTGGTCAGTTTGATATCCAAGGTCTATGTATTTAAAATATTGTTTATGCCTAAAATAGAGAATTTGAAAACAGTGATATTATGAATACTTGTTATTATTGAAAATAATAATTCATTTCGGCGTTTCAAGAGTTCAAATCCATTTTTATTATTTCTTTTAATAAATAATTAAATAAATTATTGATAAATATTTGAATTTTTCTTACTTAGTTATTATGTTGTTATTTTTAATATTTTATTATTTACTTGCATGATTTCATATAATTGAGCATGAATCTCCTCACCACACACTAGAGCCTTGTTTTTTTATGGTAAGGAAATGCTACTTTTATATTCCCGCATAACATTAAAAATATACACATTGTAAAAAATAAACAGATTTTAAATAAAAAAATAAAATAAAATCTTTTTATTAAAATGTGGTTATTTTATATATTTATCAAAGGTGCTATCAAATATTTGTAACTCGATTAGCCACGATATCGATAGAGCAAGATTTTGTTGAGATAGATAAAAACTCGAGGCTACTTTTTGCAATCTTAGCAATAACGTTCCGAAAGCATCATGGTGATACTTATTTTAATTTATCCCTCGCCGATTACTAGTAAAAAGATTAATGTGTGGTTATTGTTATTTTGTTCTGGACGCATACGTTCTAAATTATCGTTACATTCGTATCTAGTGACTTCTGTATCAGTGGTTTCAAGCATTTTCCAAAGTTCACCTCGCTCGCTTCATGCTAGCCTAATACATTTTCGTCGTCAAATGTCGGTTCGAGATGAGTCGCTCGGCTCAACTCGGCCAGTCCGTGCACGCCCAAAGGCCGCGCGCTGCCTGAGCGCATGTGAATAATTTACTCAACCGTTTCATGATCTCCTGGTACTCTTTACTTTGGGTTGAATACAATTCCGCCAGTAGCGCCAGCGCTCCTCCGCTCATGCAAACTTCCTGGATTATTACAACTATTTTTATGTTAGTTCATCCTTTAAAATTATTTCTCATTCGCCCCCCCATATTGATGTTAAGAACGCGACAAAAAACTGCAAACTTACCACGGTACTAAGTGGATGATTCTTCGTTTTATCATTAAATTTCTGTATTTACCGTAAAGATTTCCTTTCGGTGGCGGATCGATTTTCGTACTTCTATCATCTATCATCAATCATCAGGTATACTTCTATATTCTTGACATCGTGATTCTGGATTTTCTAAAGCATATTCGTTATATTATTTTCCTGAAAGATACTGAACAAAAGATTGGTACAGTTAAAACAATTATGTTGTTGGAAACAATTGTTGTTGAAAACAATTATGATCAAATTTTATTATACGATGATAGTGTACTTCTACTGTAAGTATAACGTATTGTGTATTCCGTGTTTGGGACCCATCAGGAGAGTGTACAAATTATAACAAAAATCTAAAAATTGTGTGGTTTTACTCATTTCACTTTCTTCCAACTTTCAAGAGCAAGAGTTTTTGGTTTTAAAGTTTTATTTAAAGTACGCACAAAACTCTTTCAGCAATGACTTACAGGATTGACAGGAATTACTTTTGCGCATGCATAATTATACATATTACACACCCACAAGCCTTTGAATAGATAATCTTTAGAAATACAATCTATACCGAACTGACGTCGTCAATATTACATTTGTTCTTTCGACCCCTTAGACCCTAGAACAGGTCAAATAAACCTGCTCAAAAAGTGTAATATATGTTAGATCAATTTCAGAAGATGTAAGGAATAATTTAGCTTTCGAGGCACTCGTCACTTACAAACGAATATATCGGTGAATCTCTTCAGTCTACAAAATTTAAAAAATGACCATTTTCAGCAACACTAATATTTTTTTCTGAAAAGCGTGAAACGCAAGAAAATATTGATTTACAGTATTTTTACACTACTTTATGGACTTTCACATGTGCTGTTATAACTAAAACATCACACTTGATTCTGGAAAAAATTTGGCCTTTAGGTTTAGGTTTTTGGTTATGTTTTTTTATGATTTCGGGGTCACTAAAGAGCGTTAAAGAATTATCACCTCGCAACTACGATCCACGAATGAAAAAGAATGAAACGACCAATTTCAATTAGCCGATCAAAGCATTCTAAATGTTTGGCAGAGCTTTCGAAAAACTTTGTTCACATATTGGCATTAGTTACCTGTTGGAACTAGGAACTTGCCGCTTAGAATTACAATGAAGTTGTCACCTGCCATAACTGGAATAGTTTTCTATATTGCGATTCAAGTACGATCTTGCTATGCGCTTTACCTATAAGTTCGTACTTGTTGAACCTGTCTATTCGTTAGAGTGAATCATCGATAAAATGAACGTAATGCAGCTACCGAATATTTTTCTTGCATTCACTACAAATAAACCAATGCTTCAATTTCTATTAGATGTGTGATTGCGAAGACAAAATAACTCTTTTCTATTTTTTTATGATATAAAATAAAGTATTCTGTATTTCTGGTTATATCTTTCGCTGATGATCTAATACTATTCATGGAAATGCAAACTTTAGAAGACTGCATTCGACTCCAATCGAATATTGATAAAGTAATTGATTGGAGTAAACGGAATCGATAGATATAGATAGAGTTATAGAAATATTGATAGAGTTCATGTTTTTTAATGTTTCATTCTATCTTAATAATAATATACCTTGTCCAAAACAAACAACATATTCCAATTCAACCAAAAACCATAACAAAAACCAGGTCCTCAACAAATAAAATACTGAACATACCGATAACCCACACCACACATGGACTAAACACTTTCAGTATTATGCAACCAAACTTTTTAATTGCATGCCCATTACTTTGAAACAAATACTATCTGCAAATACATCTACAAACATTCATAAAAAACATATCACTGACTGGATTAAAAATCAAGATATTAACTTTATACAAAACATTATTATTCCCAACCAAACATAACAAAACTTTAAAAAGTATAAAATTAAATAAACCTAAAAATTAAGTAGTTTTTCAAGTATCCAACAACTATACATACACTTACAATTTATATATGTGTGTACATATATGTATGTGTATGTGAATGTGTATGCGTATGTATACGTATGTATATATATATATTTATATGCATGTGTGCAGGTACATGTATTTATATGGATGTGTATGTATATGTATGTTTATATATATATATGTATATTTTTTTTTTTATATTCCTCTAATATATTTAAATACTTTTTTTTTTCTCTTCTAAATAACCAATGTTCAATAACTATTAAAATTTGAAAAAAAAAATACATATAAAACTTTCTATTACAACACATAAATACTTGTCATACATAAACATAAATAAACACGTAAACACCTCAGCACAGGTTTTCCTAGAGAGGTGTTCACGAAACATACAACAATACCTATCCACAGTTTCACCTTCACAAACCTACCTTACACCCAACATAATAAAATTACAATATATATTATGTAAAAATGTTTTTCAAAATTGATCTATAGGTAAATACTGTAATGCATAGAAATATATAAATAAATAAATAAATCTTTCACTAGGGTTTGTCATTCTTGGTTTTATCGGTATTCTATGAACTCCCAAAGTAAAACGGGTCTCCACTTTGAAGGATCTTGGTATCCTGTTTGATTTCATGCTCATATTGAAATGTCCTGTATAATTTAATTGAGAAAGCTGGGTTTCGTCCTATGCACTGAGACACACGGGCAATATGAAATTTCAGAGAAACACGAGTTCTCAACATAAGAGAGTGGGTCGATGTTTTGGACCCCTCACCAAGTGAAGTGTTCCCTCACGGTGGAGAGGGGTTCAGAAGAAAATTCTAAGATTTCTCTATCTGCTCTGAGGGAGTTCTGACTCCTATCCGTGACTATACCCAACTGACTTTCTCTTGGGTACGCTCGGATTGAACCATTTACAGGTCAGAAGAGATGTGCATATCGCTTCAAATTTCTTCTTACTGATTCGTGTTTTTTAAACTCGGCTTTCACAGCAGAGCACTAATTTCTATGTTCCCAACAATGGTTATCTCTGTTCCTGACAGAAGAGACAGTTTTATCTCACGGCTTAAAAACCTGGCTACGCCCATATTCCCCAGCAAAAACCAACTGATGGATGAGTGCTGTACACCGGGACCTTCTCATATACAGACGCCTTATTTTCCTTATTTATATTTTTTTTAAACTATTTCATACTTACCTATCTAAAAATATGTGCTGACATTGCAATCGATGCGGTTTTGATGGAATCGGCGAGAGCTGGTAAAAAAATCAGATTCTCTTTCAAACTCTGTTTAGTTCGTGGATGGATTAGGGCCTTGCATCATGAAATCAGGCCGTCAGCAATAACACTCCTTATGTAGGATTGCGATAGGGTTGAAATTCCCGCTTAATACGAAGTGAAGATGTTTGAAGATAATTTTCTAAAGAAATTAATTTGCCACAACAGAAAAGGGAGTTCGTAGGAGATTTTGAACTTTAAAGTAGTTTTTAAGGCCTTACGCTATATTTTTTTCTGGGCTAATAAAAAAATACTATTATAAAAATTACCTTACTTGTTCTACTCGCTGTATTTAATGAAAGCATGTAAAGCTAAGCGATCAAATTTTCAAACCAAAACCACCTGATTTTGCAGTAAGTACTTTGTAGTGCTTTGCTTAATCTTTAACTCGAATGAAGTATGCCCTACTTTATTAAACTTTACATGTATTATTATTTAAAAGAATATATTTGTAACAAGAGAGTTTTATTTTTTATGATACAAAAATGGATATTACTTTATTTGTTTAACAACACAGTAATACCGATAACATAATTGTAATTATATACATATTGCACAAAAGACAAGGAACAATAACAACACAGTAATACCGATAACATAATTGTAATTATATACATATTGCACAAAAGACAAGGAACAATAACAACAAACAATAAAATGCATAATTAAATACCTAATTTTTATTCCTCGGGCTTTGGACACAGTGATACCAGCATTTAATCTAACAATAGCAGTAAAATAACAGAGAGCTTGCCGACTTGTCAATTTTAACGTAAATTAAAACACTTTTTGTGGAAATTTTGTAATAGAAAACCTTTTAACACATAATTTCTAAAATACCTAGTAAATGAAGAATGAAAGGGGAAAACATACCCTCGAGTGATGCCAGTACACTATTACACGAAACTTCTTAGACATGGTGTGCAGGGATGTATGTATGTGCGAAATGATTTTGTAAAAAAAAGAAATGGTGACGACATATTCCTTAAAAAATGCGCATCTTAGAAGTTTAAACAGTATAACGAGGTCAATTCTCAATCAAACGCTGTCGTAAATATATCAACGAGTATAAAATACATAGATTGCAATATACGAGACACGAGTATCTACCATTGACTACGACATGTTGGAATACAAGCGAATGTATCCTGTGAAGATGGGCGTCTGAAAACAGTATTTCCTCCATTAGATCGATATGAGTACCGCCAAATTATGTTCCCTATTCCAGTAAATTGCCTACGCCTACGTATTGAGATTAACGGCCGTTGTTTCCAATCCTACTGATCCGAAAGCCGTTGAGCCGAAATTTTGGCTCAATACTCCTCAAATGCACAAATGCGCTCTTCCCAACTATCCGACCAACAGGCGAATCGAGCGTTACTGAACAAATCACTTAGCTGATCGGAGACTCAGATTGATCATTCGAAAAGTTGGGAACAACGACCGTTAGTGTGTTAATAAGAGGGATTGGCGGTACTGTAGTTGAGGTAAGTGTGTAATTAGTAGGTTAGCTTGTCATTTTCGTTCTCAGCAATGATAGAACGCAGGTGAGCAGAGCGACGGTCGCGTTCGGCCTGGCGTTGTTGCATCAGCGTGGTTTCCTCTTCGAGGTCGGAGAGGCGGGCGCGCGACTGGCGTGCGCGCACGGCGGCGTTCCCGTCCTCGATCGCGGACCAACGGGTCATGCCCTCGCGGTCCTCCTTGCTCAGGGTGCTGGTGGAGGCAACGCGCAGCGTGCGGCGCGTCTCGGAGCGCTCGTTGCGATCCACGCCGGCGCTCTCGAGGATCTTGTCGGCCAAGCCCAGCCGGGAACGGGTCTGCAGACCGGCTACGGATGAATCCATGTCCATCTCGTCTGCGAAGCGGGAGGTCTTCTTGTTGGCGCGCAGGCGGCGCAGGGATGCTGATACCTGAGACAATAATGAACAATATTTAATAACCTCTATAACTTTAACCCAATTATGATTTAAACGCCCCGGAGACGATCAAAATCCGTATTTTATTTGATTTTTATTTTATTTTATTTGGGATACCAACAGTATAATATGGAAATGAAGCATGATAACATATAGGTTACATTGATGCTATTGATAATTATTAATTGATTGTTTACTGGGGCAATTGAAGCGATTGACAATTATTGATACTATCCATTGACGGAGCAATTACGTATATATGCATATATATTTTTAATTACTATTTTGATTGAGCGCGTAGACGCCAAACCCACAGCACAAAAGTCATTGCCCGTTTCGCTGTGTGATTGACAATAGTTCGTTCGATTGCTATATCTATAGGAGATTCAGTTTTATTGAGATTTGTGGTACCTATTATTACATTATATGGAAAGAAATTTTAAAAGATTATCACTTAATTCGCACATTTTAGACACATTTTTTCGCAGACGTCAACAAAGCAACTGGGGCGACAATATTGAAGTTCCGTCATTAGCTCTTCAATGCAAATTGTGAATGAGTTAAACCCATGGACAATAATATTATTATTAACATTGATCGTCTGCGGACCCCTTTACACGATAATAGTGTGTTGTGGTATCCATTTGTTCAAAGTAAGGCCAATTTTATCTTACTTCGGGTGAAACATTTTCAAATTTAGACATTATTTCTTAAACACTGGTCCAAGGGCCTCAATTAATTAATTTAAGAAATCAATTTTTTTTCGAAACGGTCAACATGTTTTTGATTCGTGTCCACTTTAATGTCTTTTCTAATAATAGGTTATTTAGGTTTTTCTATTTGCAAGCGTGCTGTGGGTATGTTTTTGATAAATGTTGATATATTTTACTACAATGTATATACTTTGCTGTTGAAACGTTAAACGACGTGAGATAATTAATGTATTTTATTTAGTAGTGTTAATTTTAAGACAAATGACAAACATAAACGAAAATATAAACAATGGCGTAGAAATAATAAAAAAATCGAGTGCAGTTCACGTGCAACAATCTCAACCAATGGGAGCCTTAAAAAGTGAGATCATAATCTAAGCGACCAATGCGCGAGTTTGACGTTTCATAGGTATTGTAATGCATCATTTCCGTTTCATATCTCAACCAATGGGAGCCTTGAAAAGTGAGATCATATTCGAAGCGACCAATGAGCGCAGTTTGACGTTTTATAGGTACTGTAATGCGTCATTTCCGTTTCATACGAGTTTCAAATAACAACGGTGCTAAAAAAGGTTCACTTTAAAAAATCAGCATTAAAAATAAATTTTTAATAATAATATTTAAATGATAAATTTAATGATCACTATTAAATCCACAGAATATTTTTTAATGATACCTTTATAGCCAGTGACTTAGAAAATAATAATGCAATTATTAACGTTCTAACAAATAAAATAAGTCGAAATAGAGCTCTGCAGTTTAATCAATAAATTAGACCATTTGTTCCACTTGACCAAATAAACATTACTAAGATATTTTCAGCCATATTAAAAAAGGTCCTGAATATTTTATTCAATTGATAATCGACCGTTTAAATGAAAATCTAACTAATTAGAAACTCACAAAAACAGTTCATGGAAAGATATATTTATTGGTTATACAGCCAAGGGAATTGTCTATCTGTTGTATATAAAGGGTGTTTTTTTAAGAGGTTTGGTTTTAAAACTGGCACCATTGTTTCTACAGACTGTCAATTTGACAGTTGACAGTTGATTTGTAGTTAGTACGTTTTGCCATTTCACTATGACTGGCAACAAAACGGGCGATTGCAAATTGTGCAAATTTATCTTGAAAATCATGGTTCGGTTCGCCAAACTTATCGTGCCCTACGTACATTTTACTGTCGACACAATCATCCATCCGAGCAAGTTATTCGGAAGATCATGGATCGTCTACACACCACGTACACTCTAGTGGATAATACGCATCCACAAAGACGACAAAGAAGAAGTTATTGCTGCTGTGAAAAATTGCAGTATTTTAAGCTTCAAACATGAAAAAAAATGAATAAAAACCCGTACCCCAAATATTTACTTTCAAAACGTCAAGAAATTTCGGACAAATCAAAATTAAAAAAGCCACAGTCCTTTTATATAAAGAATTTGCAACAAAACCATCACTCCACTTTTTTCCGTTTATACAATTAAAAATTATCGAGTGAACTGCACTCGCGCGGTATAATCAAAAGAATCTCAACCAATAGGAGCCTTGAAAAGTGAAATCATAATAAAAGCGGCCAATGAGTGCAGTTTGACGCTTCGTAGGTACAGTAAGTAAGGTTTAATTCTATCTCATTCTCTCGCAGGCTAAATCCTATAGATGTATGTGTTTGTCATCCGAATTTCAAATCTCAACGGATCCAAAGAAGTTTCACTTCAAAAAATATAATAATAATTCACCAAGAACAACTGAAAAAATCCGACATTTTGTATTCATTTTTGCACAATTTAAACGTTGATTTCTTGAATTTGTATTTACTATACACGCGTAAAGCGTTTATATTAGTAAATAAAATTACTTTCATGGAAGTTTTATTAAACTCACTCGGTAAAATGATTCAGAAACAACCTATGTTTAACTGTCAACAAAACTAAAATAACAACAAGACATTATTTAAAGACTTAAAACTGTCGAAAATAACACAAATATTAGTAATTATGTTGAATTATACTAATACAATAGTGAATTATTGGTCGTTGAAATGGAAATTATACACAAATACATTATATGATCGTGCGTAAAATATCACGTGTCCAAACGCTCCGCGCGTGCGCAGATCTATCGAAATTCAACGTTGCCAACATAATTATGATTTTTTTTTTATTAATAACATTCCAAAAAATAAAATGTACAGTCTTTATACAACGTGTAACAAAAATACCGTTTAACATTCTGTTTAAGTAGGGCTGTTTATGTTTATATTTGGCGAACGATAAATAATAATAATTCAAAATATTCCGTAAACGGCGAACAAGAGTACATAGTACACAATTGGGATATCATGTTGAAGTTTATATTATTTAGGTACTATTTATTAGGAAGTTGTAGCAATAATACGGTACATAATTTGCGAGGTTCATAGAAAGAAATCAAGATTAATAGTTCATGGATATCAATAATTGAATATTAAATATTATTATTGAATTCATAATTGTATATACACAAGTTAAGTCATTATTACGTTCCGATAATTTTAATAGCTTTATTAAATCTAATACGAATATTCTCTCGCAAAAACCATTCTAAAATACATTTAATGCCAGTCGTAAACACCTAATAAACCGACAAAAACGTTTTTGTCGAATATTTCGACTATCAAAAAATTGGGCTTGAAAAAATTCAACAATGAAAACTAACATTGATAATTAAAGCGGCTTGCATTTTAATTATTTTAATTTTTATTTGTTTTATTTTTATATTATTACTAGCTGAAGTCCCCGGCGATGCCCGGGCTTCACATAGAGTTTTCGAAATCAAATGTAAATAGACCTTCCTCTTGTTTTGAAGATCACACCACATACAGACATTCTCCTTTATATATTATATATTTCAACCAATTTACACAAAATCTTGACAAATTGTGAACCTAAACCTTCCTCATGAAACACTCTATCTATTGGTGAAAATCGCATGAAAATCCGTTCAGTAGTTTTTGAGTTTATCGCGAACAGACAGATAGACAGACGCGGCGGAGGACTTAATCTCTACATATTGTTTTATAATATGTAGAGATTAAGCTTCATTATTATTTCTTTTCTTTCTTTCTTTCTTTCTTTCTTTTTTCTCGTTCTCTGCAGTATACTTGCCATGTCTTATTTTGCTTATTATTATTTCTGTTATTTCACGATTAAACCTTGATTTACACATGTTGTGAACATTTTAAATGGGAGTGTTAATATCTATGCACTATGGCAACTTCATTGGTGTAATAAATGTTAACACTATGTAAATGTTTCAAACAATAAATTAAAAAAACCGTGACTTGAAGTTTTACTTAAAATTTAGCTATTATTGGCAAAATAAATGTAGAATTTACAAAAACTTTCAATCTTTCGTCAGTGTATCCTAAATTAAAAACATGCCATTGATCTCCTATTGATATTAACAATTATTATCGTGCCACAGGCATCATTTCTTTCCCATTATTTAATATTTTATTAGTACACAAACTTCACGCTTTAATTAATTATACCCCTATGTTATATCGTAGATTCAGTATTTGGGCATTTGCCACTTCGCCGACCTCCTCGAATAGTTTCATACGAAAATCCCACCTTCTTTCCGGAATGGAAATTCATACCAAACTCCTACCCACTCGCGATTTCCATTTGGGAATGATTCACTGTACACAACCCAGTGCGTCAGCAGGAATATCCGACCACATCTAAATTCGTGTTTATTTTACAACTTTTTTAGATACATAATGTTCTAAATTGGGGGAGCGCAGATCTATCACTCACGTCTATCATCTGTGAATCTAATGGATGCAAATGATTCAGACAAGATGCGATTATCTCTTTGGGATCGGTTGCA
Source organism: Glyphotaelius pellucidus (assembly GCA_936435175.1). Classification (NCBI taxonomy): domain Eukaryota; kingdom Metazoa; phylum Arthropoda; class Insecta; order Trichoptera; family Limnephilidae; genus Glyphotaelius; species Glyphotaelius pellucidus. The sequence continues at coordinate 40,950,768 of OW386542.1, read as the reverse complement.
CATAATTAATAATTATGTATACCTACTTTCTAATTTTACAAACAGATTTTGCCTGTATGATGTATTTTAGGCATAAAAGTATTATGAAGGAAATTCTTTATAGAATAAGTGCGTGTTGAAATCACGCTCTCTCCTTCAAAATAAATGGGTAAAGTTTATGATTTTAAAGGTTCTTGGTGATAATCAAAGAACAATTTAGTGAGCGAGCCTCATTGAGAAGTTTAAAACATCGGGAAATTCTTTTTTCTGTTTATTTTAGTCTCTTAAATATCATTATGTTTACAATACACATACCTTCAAAAATTAAATAATATTTTACTTAATTGAAGAAAAGATAACACTAATAATATAAACGAAAATACGAAAGAGAACAAAACACAGAACAATAAAAAGACAACAGTTGCAACTCGAACCTACTCTCGTCTTACTGTTACAAACGCCTTACCAATTCGGCCACTGCCACCTCATATTCGAACGTCATATTTGTCAATCTCATAATTGAAATTTTAGAATTAACGATATTATCTTCGACTATTTTTTTTCTCCATTTTATTGGCAACTACCTTTTTAACGGAAATAAGTGGCGGCCGGCGTAGTCCAGCGGTAAGGCTCTTGACTCGCAATCCAAAGGTCGCGGGATCGAATCCCGACGAGCAAATAAATTTTATTTGATTAATTTGTGTTATTTCACAATTTATTCATTTAAAATAATATACAGTTTACTTGCGGCACGTTCTAGAGTGAAAGATACTATCAGTATCGCACTGGTGTAAGACCACCATTCAGAATTGAAACGTTGCTTGAAATGGCTTTAGCCATGTTTGGTGACCAGATCTGAATAGCCAGATACTTCCCCATCTTCCTCTTCCTTATCTCCTTCCCTATCTCCCTTCCCTCCTTACCACCTTCAGCCTCACAACATATCCCAATTGGGAACGCCATAGTTTCACTGGCTCCAGACGGGAGCAGTTGCGACTCTTATGCGGTATTCATATAAAAAAAGTGTTCTAAGAACTGGTTTGTAACCTAAATAGTGTCTCGGATAAATGTATCAGATTTCATGGAATCCCCATTGACCCATGGAAATAAACTTCAATAGTGATAAAAAGAGAGTTGTTCTAATAAAAATTGAATATTTTACTTTGTCATTTGAACATGCAAGATGTATTATAATTAGGTTGTTCTTCGATTTTATCATCTTTACATGCTCTTTACAGTATTTATTGTACAGCATTTTTGGTAAAAGTCATTCAGTATCTCCGACAGAGGGACTCATCAGGAAAGCAGAAGTCGGCAGTCGGTAGTCCGTCGCCTAAATGATCCGCGGTCTCGATATAAATCTGATAAACGATCTCTGTTAAGCGCGGTGATTAGCCAACACCGACCTAACCCTATCGCGTTTCGTTTTCGATTCCTGTCAATCTATTTCCATCCCGACTTTGAAATTTTCTCGCTTCAACTTCTCACTTCTAAGCTACCGAAATATATTCGCCGATGTACCATGTGCTGTGCAGGACAAGAATAATTTATCCGTTCGAAATATCAAGTCCGGGCAGATCTCAGACAGGCCTAGATCTGCGCTCGTTACCGTCACCGGCGCCGCTTGAAGCTGCTTTAGTTACGAGCTCTAATGGATTTAGTTTTTTTTCGGTTGTCACAATATTTTTGTTTTCAGCGTCATCTAACTACGAATACCAAAACGGATCTAATTTACGTTAAAACCGTTGGAATCTCAATGAAAATACACACATATAACACGTTACATGCACAAAATATTAAAAAAAATACAAAAAGTTCGCTTTAAAATTGAAATCAAGTTGTGATTTTTTTTTTATCGTAAAAGAATAATTTTTTAAACTAATTGCTCAATGTGGTCGATTTTTATATGAAAATCGTTCTATGTATATCTATGTACGAAATGTACGAATGTGATGAATGTTTTTTTTATTTGAAAATCATTCTATGTACGAATTTGTTCAATGTATTCATTTGAAAATCATTCTATGTTTAAGTTTACTCAATGTCTTTATTTGAAAATCATTCTATTTTCGAGTTTGTTCAATGTATTTATTTGAAAATCGTTCTTTGCGCGAATTTGCTCAATGAGTTTATTTGAAAATCTATGTACGGTATTGCTCAATGAGTTTATTTGAAAATCATTCCGTGTACGAATTTGTTCAATGTATTTATTTCAAAATCATTCCATATACGAGTTTATTCAATGTATTTATTTTAAAATCGTCCTATGTATGATTTTGATTTGATTTTGTTTGAAAATCATTCTATGTACGATTTTGCTAAATGCGGTCGATATTTTTCGATTCATCAGTTTATGTACGACAAGTATGTATGAAATGAGTGAGCGAACGTCACACAGTTTTCATTTTACTTACAACAAAATCATATAACGGAGTTTGCTTGAGTTCTACAGCAGTTTTTATTAATTTACTGCGGCTCCCCGAGAGAGCGGCGCGACGCCATGAGACGCCGCGACCAATGAACACGGGCGCCGCCATACGTTCCTTGATTCTTGAGAGCAGTACCCAGATATCGAAAAGCTGATAAAACAATATTATTTCATTATAATATTAGATGTTTTGACACCTATTGTAATAATTTATTTTGCCTTCAGGAGCGCCACTCATTTCAGGAGAGAACTCAAAATTTTTGGAGACCCACACTGTAATAGAGATTTTGGACTGGTGTCAAAATTTTTATGTATACGCGCTTTTATAATTACCGTAACGATTCACAGTTACGGTACCGTAACGGCATAAAAAGACGATTAACGTATGTTCCTTATCACAATAATGCTGCAGTTCTTTCAAAAGATGAGATACACAATGTACGTAGGTCTGTTTCCTCCAAAGGAAAAAAGTCACAATTTTCTTGCATCTCTCTCACATCCGTAAACTTCTGCTTTAGCCGTGACGATAATTTTTAAAATATGAAATACAAGGATACCTAATAGTGAAATGAGAGTGAATTCCAAATATTTAAAAGTCGCACTGATGGTTTTTTTTAATTATTGGAGCGCTTTTTGCCACAATATGGCACAATTTAAAATACCTCGGATTGCTTTGCTGCCAATTTTGGCAAATTTTCCCTTATTTGTAAGTAATTAAGTAGAAGTTTACGATTTCATATTTTTTTGATAACGGCTTATAAATCGATGAACGCCGGCCGCATTCACGAAAAAGAATGACTCATTGTCACGTTGTCACGTTCCGCCTGAGCCAAGCGACTGCGCGGAACAAGCGTTCGGCATAAGCGTTCGGCGAGAGCGCGGAACAAGCGATAGAGAGGCACGGTCGGCCTAAGCGTTCGGCTTAAGCGTTTGGCTCGTGACGTGACAACCATTTTTTTTTTATAAATCGTACGAATATGTAATAATTGATAAAAGATAGGTGAATTCATTGGCCATACAGATCTCTTTTCAGTTTTTTTGTCTCCATATTAAAATTTGGAGGTACGATTTTTTTTAATTTGTGCGAAAAATATTCAAAATGATCACCAAAAAATGTCAAACAATCGGGGAAAAAAGTTTTAAATTGCCCTGACGCTCCAGTGGTTAAGCATATAATGCTGCATTTATTTCTTACACACTAAATAACAACAGTTAAAAATTATACAAACGGTGAACGTATGTCTGCTTCCCCAAAGGAAACATACAATCATTATCATATATCTCCCTCACAGATATAAAGAAAATGAAATGCCGTCGCCGTGGTCGAGCCGTAATAAGATATATCTGTTTCCTCCAAAAGAAATAATTAGTACTTTAGAAGAAAAAGACACACGTATTTTGTGTATCTCATCTTTTGTCTCGCCATTATTTAATGTGTAAGAAAGATCTGCAGCATTATAACGACAAAGAACATATGTTTGTTGCCTTGTTTTGCCGTCACCGTACCGTAACCGTGAATCGTTACGATAATTATAAAAGCACACATTGGGGTCAAAACTGAACTTGGTAAAATTATTTTATGATAGATAACGGAGAAAAATTGGGAAAAGTCGGAAGAAAAGTTCTAATAGCTAAAAATATTTATTTTCTATTGTAATTGTTTTTTTAAGGTGTATTTTTAACTTTTGATATTATCCTGTTCACTGAAGAGACAAACTGGTAGAAGTGTCTGTGCTCAATTATTGCTTCTCAATTTGGGGGACGGGTTTGGGTACCGCCGCCACATGAACCATTTATTGGATTAGCAACATGTCACCCCAAGTGATTCGCGTTTGGTGCCCGTATTCATAGGAATGTCTATTCGGTCACAATTCATAGATGCATTCTAGGTCTTGTCGGCGGGTGCATTTGCTCGCTTACTGCGTGGGGGGCAAGACACCTTTCGACCTCTCCAGCCTGGAGAAGGAATGAATGGATTCACAAGTCCTGTACACACTGACCCCCAGATTCCTACCCACTCCCCATTCCTTTTTCCTTCCCAGAACTTAATCTTCTTTCTTTGTCTAAAAAAACCCTCCAAACAGCATCCCCAAAGATGAAATAGGCCCCGAGGGAAATTGTTTTCCGCTGTGTTGTTCTAATCTGTGTGGAGCTAATAATGTTTAAAAAAAAACAGAATTGATCAATAATATCCTGAATCTTTCTTGAACATGTAATTTATGGTTCCATGCCAACTGAGAATAAAGTCAACACACCACTTCCTTGAAAAATCATTAAAAGCTATGAAAAAAAATATTTTAAATTAGCCGGTAACCCTAACCTAACATAACCTATTTAACCAATTTTTTATATATATTTTTTTATCACTCTAAATGACTTATCTGAAATGGTTCTGAGTTGGTTCCAACTCAGAACCATTTCCATTGGTCTGTCTGGAGGTATTATGTAAATTGGCGATGACCATTTTCTTTCAACTTATTATTTTAAGAAATTTTGTTAAAAAGGGTTTTTAGGTTTATGTTAACCATATATAAGTTTTTTACCTCGTCATCGAAGTCATGTTCGGCCTCCTCGAGCGCGGCGCTCAGAGGGCGGCCGCGGTGGGCGCGTCCTCCCCGAGAGTCGAACAGCGTCTCCTCGGAGATGGTCTTCTCGGCGCGGCGGCGTGCGGAGTTCAGATCATCCTCGGCGAACGCCCTTGAGTACCTGGACATAAGTGCAATAAAAACAGATGATTAGATAAAGATAAAAAATAATAAAGTTTTATTCGCACCGAATGCTACATTCTACATCACGGATGGGACTGAGATGCCAAGATACGCTTACTTGCTTACACTAAGACGATTACCGAATGCTGTGCGAAACTGTTCTAGGTTGTCCTTCTTATACTTAATAATTGCTATGGGTGCTATCTCACTCGGGAAACACTCTAAAAAATTGTATTTTGAAGTGAAATTTCTGTAGCACGGCTGTGATTTGGATTTCGGATGAAACGGAAATGACGATTACTGCACCTGCGACGCATCAACTGCGCTCATCGGCCGCTTTGATAATGATGTCACTTTTAAAGGCTCTCCTATTGGTTGCGGTATGAAACGGAAATTACGCGAGGTCTGCGCTCATTGGTCGCTTTGATTATGACCTCACTTTTCAAGTATTGGTTGAGATTGTTTTGGTAAAGTTTCGCTTCTACCGCGTGTAAACTACATTCGATTTTTATAATAATAAATAATTTGCTTTACGTACGAGGAAAATTTTATTCCTTGGCTTTTACCAGAGTTTGTTGTGTAATGGAAACATTTTCTCATCATATACGAGGGCATTTTGACGCTTTTTTAATGCAGTTTACTTGCTGGTTTAATGCAATTTACATCCTCACTCGACGCGTGGCAGTTTAGTATTAAAACTACGAAATCGTGTACAATACAATTGCCTTGATTTTGGCTTACCACTTCGAGATTTCTATCACGCGTATATTATTATAATGTCAATGTATATAATAGGTGTAATTTAATTGATTGATAAAGGTAGGATTGGGAATTGGATCCCAGCACGCAAAAATACTACCTCTTACAATAGAATAGACATAGAATTTCTATTATTGTAAGATTTAACCTTTAAACGCACGAAGCCAATATATGTATTGTATTAGCAATGTACAGTGACAAACTCAATAATCAATACGTAAATTTGTGAACATATTAGATTGGTGGATATCGGCTTGGGAATTGGATCACAGCACGCAAAGTGATCAGACTGCTCATTTATTTATGTTTCACACAAATAATGCCACTTCACTGTCTTACAGTAATAGATGCAAGTATGTCTGTTATTATAAAAAGGAAATTTTAGCTGTCCGAAGCCAATGTTGTAGCAAAGGACTATGACAATCACAATAGTAAATCAGTATATTTGTCATCATCATCATCTCCATCCCCTTATCCTATTCGGGTCGGGGACCCATTGCATCGAAAGGGCTCCTCCATACGTCCCTGTCTTGAGCTGACTGTTCGGCTTTCGTCCATGGCAGTCCCATTCTCTCCTAACACAGTTTCCTCGAGTTTTCCTGGAGTTGTCTCGCCCAGCTGTGTCTGGGGCGGTCCACTGGACGTCTACCGTCTGGAATCGCACATAGTATCTTCCTCGGAATTCGGTCATGAGGCATTCTTAGTACATGCCCAAGCCACCTCAGTTGCGATTTTTCTACGAAGAGTGGCAGTGATTTAATGTTTAGATCTCGGATCGTAGAGTTTCTTACATGATCCCATTTCGTAACCCCTGCCATTCCTCTCAAGTACCCCATTTCGGCAGCTTGGACTCTAGAGCACGTTCGTAAGTAAGCGTCGGGCGATATACCGTTTTGAACACTGCCACCTTTGTGTTGATACTGAGCTCGGCTTGCCTTATCACTGAACTGAAGAGAGGACGCAACACACCGCTTGCCGCACTAATTTTTCGATCAATTTCTCCGTCTTGCCGTCCATCACTGGAGAATTCAACCCCGAGGTATTTGAACCTGTCCACCTGTTTCAACTGAGTCCCATTGGTGAGTATGTTGCATTGAGTTTGGGCCTTCCCATAATTATAACCTCTGTTTTTGAGGTACTCATCTTCATTCCCGTCGCCGTGCACTCTTCGTTGAATCGATTGATCCACTCTTGTAGTCTGGTCCAGTGTTGTCGTTAATCTCGCGATGTCGTCAGCAAATAGTAGAGAGCTGATATTTGTGTACACATATATTTAGTAGATTGGTGATTGGATCACAGTACAAAAAGTGATCACGCTACTCATATAAGTTTTACACAAATTATATTACTTAACTGTCTTACAGTAATAGGCACTGGTATTTCTGTTATTATAAAAAGGAAAATTTAACTATCCGAAGCCAATATTACAGCAAAGGACATGATAATCCCAAAATTCAATCAACTGGTATCTTGTGCAGCTGTCACAAACAGAACAGAGCTTATTTAGTTAAAGCCAATTGACGAAAAGTTTTGATTATTAATTGTTGCGTCTCACTTAACCAATATTGAGTATATTCTTTTAACCCGTCAAGTCCCGGTTTGAATTGTTTGTTACACACAAATTGGGGATTTTTCGACCACCATACTAGGCACATGCCTGTGTTGTGGTAGTCGATTTTCGTATACAGTACATTAACAGACGCAATATAAAGAAATGTGCAAGAAAATAAAAAAATAAATTAAAAATATATACATATTAAATAAAATAATATTAAAGAAATTTAAAGAATACAAATGAATATAAAAGAATGTAAATGACTAAAGAGTATGGAAACAATAAATGACTATAGACTATAAAAGAGTATGGAAGAATATTGTAGAATTTAAAAATAATATGAAAAGAATAGAACATTTGGTAAAGAGCATTTTATAGTTCATATTTATAGTTGACGAAATTTATTATTTCTCTATCCAAAAGATGTAATCATACTAGGAATAACCAGAATATTTTGACTTATTGTCCTGGTTGAGTATTTATGTTGAGCAGTGGAGTATTAACATATTTTTGTACATTGAATCAAGATGAGGTGTGATGGATGGTGATGGATGATGCGATGAGGGGTGCTTTGCTTACCTCTCCTCAATCTGGCGGGCTGCGGGCGCAGGATCCTCGGGCTCGGGGCGTCCCTTGCGGTCGAGCTTGTCGATGGCGGACTTGTAGTAGCTCTCGCCCATATTGTAGTTGCAGTCATAGACGCGCGTGCGCCGGCCCCTCACTCCCGATCTGCTAGACATGATGCTGCGCACAAACAAAACACTCATTATCATCCCATTTATATATATATATATACACATATACAACTTTACATATTCACAGGTAACAGCATTAAACACGTATATTTTAAGGGGTTTTGGATAAATGGATAAGATGAGTGGGGTAAAGCATGCAAGAATGTTGCCACAAATCCGACATTGAAGATGTGCACTCTAATGCTCTATTTACAATTATTAAACCGGAACGTCGTTCCGGCTTATATGTGAAATTTCGGATAACTTTAAGGGGTTTCGGATGAATGGGGTAATGCATGGAAGAGTAATGCGATTGCAGAGCCGACATTGAAATTGCGTACTCTAGTGCTCTATTTAAAATTAATAAACAGGAACGTGGTTCCGGTTTTGTAAAATTTCGCGCTGCTGTCTCCCGTCATGGATTAAGTCGATCTTCCCTTTAAGATTTACAACAAATCGCCAAATGAATTATTAAGAAATATTGAGTTAAGTCGGCATGAAAACAAACTAGAAGTGATGAGGCTAATTACTATGACAGCAAGGTTTCCGATTCGGTAAGGTTTTATTGAGAATTATGTGTAAATTATATTTGTGAAATATGTATATCGTAGATTGTATAAATACAAAAAAAAATCGTTAAGTGAAAAGAAAAACAATTTCAATTCATTATTCATTTATAACCGTTGAAAATCTTCAGAAGCAAAACGTGTCTTTCGGGTAATACTGGCATTTTCACAGTTAATAAATTCGTAAGGTGAAAATAAATATTGTCAAGGTTTTAAATATTATTCAAGCGTTTTATAGACCTAGAACTAAAACGTGGTTTAACAAATCTTTCATATTCAATAGTGACCTTCAATAGTTCGTCATGCCTTCCTGATTACGCATATTGTTTTTGAATGGAAAACAAACTTGATTATGGGTATGTTGTGAAAATCTCAAATCGAACAGCAAGTCTAACTTTCTCACTTAAATTAACTATTTACATCTTAAATTGATTGTTTAACCATTAGATGCGAAGGAATTTATCTTAGAGCTTTAATGCTTTTGCTTGCTGTATGATATGTAATGTTGATCTTCTGTTGCATCTGAGTGCATTAAAAACAGGACCAAGGTGGTCAGCCCTACCGCCCGATCAGTACACGGTTTAGGTTATACAAGCATTAGATTGTAAATTAAGCGCCCGTTTCTTGGTTGGGGAAAAAAACGCATAATCCCGGTTGAGAATGAATGGAAACCCTCAAGAAATGACAAAACATTTCAGGGAGGCCTTTGTTCAAAGGCTGATGAAGAAGAATCTTAAAACAAATGTAAAAGTAACAAAAATAATGCAATACAAATGAGATATATATGAACATTCGCATGATACAGCAAAAAAGTAAACAATAAATACCAAGAAAAGTTTCTGAAATAAAGAAGAGCAATATCAGTTGATAAAATACATTATTAAAAACAGAAATTGCAAACACCAAGCAACCATCTTGAAAGAGATGAAATAATTGCTAAAACTGGACGCTGGAAGTGTGGAGCGTCAACAACGCAGGCCTTTCAATAAATTACCGCAAAACAATCGCTGAGGCGCGTGAAATAGGTCACAAAATGAAAGAATTATTCTGAGATGTGCGACGCAGCAAGCGAGAGTAGGAAACTGCTCCACTTGATATAGATCCCTGGGCGGCCGCTGAAAGGTCATAACAGGAGCTATTCTCGTAACGGTTAAATTTATCGCTTTCCTTAACATTCTCGGCAGCATCAGGTGGCTGACGGGCCTACCGAGCAACCTTCACAGGGTGTCATCCGTCATGCTCGGGCATTCCGACATCGCAAGGACTGACCATTGACTTCTATCTTCTACATCCTTGAGATAATATGGTCGCGAAAAACCGAAATGTTAATTAACATTTAAAAAAAAAGGAAAATAAAATTTACACAAATATTTAGATTGTCGGGTTGATGTGTGTGTTTAAAATATTTTAATGTTGTGGTACAGACGAAAGCTATTTACTTGCGAGCTTTGGACTTCCACAAATAGTTTGGGCAACCGCCGCGGGACGGTTTATCGAAGTCCCGATATTACATTACCGGAAGCATTTTTTTATGGATCGTTCAGAGAGCTTCAGTATCATGTTTACATTGTTGTGTAAAAATCGATTGGGCACAGATATGACGATTGTGGTGCGGTCATGCAAACATTAATATTCTAGGGCTGGGATTCTAAATGTATTAACATTAAAATGAATGGGTTTAACACCTTGCAACGAGCACTTTTTCATGGATGTTAAAGGTTTAGGTTTTCAAATCTATTTTTCCACGGCGGAATCACTCCGTATTTGGTGATGAAACGGAGATAACGTCACAAACAAAATTCCTAGTTATATTTACACCAAACCACTTGTAAAAATCGCGCCGCAACATGTGTTTGATTGATTATCCATTTATGGCACACGGAAAGTAAGAGTGGCAGAGAAGCCGGAGGTCGATGCGGATCCGATTATGTTACTTCCTCTAACAATAGACAAGGGGTGTGGAGGTGCAAAAGGCTGCGAAAGGCTCGAGAAGGGTGACCGGGCGGCGGGATGCAGGGTGCAGGTGGGAGACAGGGTGGCAGGGAGCAAGGAGCTATCAGGAGACAGGAGCACGGCAGGAGCTCACCTGATGATAGAGTGATGCGGTCGTGATGCGCGCGGGAGGAGTACTGAGCGCCCGCAGCGCGTTGGACCAGGAACGTATAAATACTCCTGCCCACGCTCGGTTCTTGGCTGCCGTCTAACTCTGCATCTTCTCTCCTCGTACTATTGTTCTTCACTTTAGCGTCGCTCCACTTCATAAATCTGCAATAAACCTTTTTGCCTCAGACACCGCAGAGACGATAAACACACATTAAATACTACGGGTATTTTAAAAGTGAATTGTGGGAAAGCCATTCGCAAAGAGTAATAAATAATCAAACGTTGCAAAAAACTGCTTTTTGATTCATAAAAGACTGGAGCAAAATACTTAGAGAAAATCCTTTCACAATAGGTATTTTACCGAACTATTGCTTTCACTGTCGCACTTACTCCCTTGAACACTGAGCTAAAGGGACAACTGTACCTCAGGCCGATAATACCTAAATAAAATCATCAAAATCGAGGTTTTGAATTCTCCATTTTCTCCTCCAAAACTGGACCGATTTTAAAGTTTTTTTTTATTAACTCCTGACAAGAAAATACATAATGTCTACACGTTTTGCTTTTTTTAAAAATACACTGTATAGTTTGTATACTGGTGATGTTTGTTGATGACTTTCAAACCAATTATAAAGATTTTTGGGGGTATTCCCCCCTTTTTTCTAATTCCACCAATTTTCTATTTATTTTTTTAACTTTATGAGTATAACCTCAAATTGCTATATTAGCGAAACTCCATCGAAAATCTGCAAAAAGAAAAAAGATATTTGTTCCTCTGCGACTCAAACCCAGGACCTTTCGCTTTCGCGTTGAGAAAATGAGGATAATGTGGATAATTCTTAGCCGAAGTATGATACAGTTAAAAATAACCGAATCGGATATCGACACACTGGCGCAGTTTTTTTGCTCGGAAAGCGAAAGGTCCTTGGTTCGAGTCCCAGAGGTGCAAATATCTTTTTTATGATTTTTCTGTTTCCAGATTTTCGATTGAGTCTCGCTAATATTGTCTTATTTAATTAGATTTTTGAAGGGCTCTAACTCCTACAAAAAAAGCAAAACATACCAACACGCATTGGTCGAAATCCATATTATATTTTTAAAAAATTGGTTGTCTGTAAAGTCAGTTTACGGACATTCATTTTAATTTGTCATAAGAAAACTTTACAAAAAAATTTACAGTCACAAGCCGAACGCTTAGGCCGATAGTGCCTCTCTATCGCTTGTTCCGCGCTCTCGCCGAACGCTTAGGCCGATCGTTCCTCTCTATCGCTTGTTCCGCAATCTCGTTTGCACGCTCGGCTCAGGCGGAACGTGACAATGAGTCATACTTTTTCGTGAGTGCTGCCGGCGTTCATCGATTTATAAGACGTGATCACGTCAAAATATTTGCAGTAGTGTCAAAATCAGAGAATAAGTTGGGGATTACGTTTGTATGGACAAAAAGCCGCCCGGTTTCCCCCTAAGCATCTACTTGAATAATCTTTACAATCAAAGAGAACACAAAAAAGATAAAATCAAGATTAAATATAATATTTTTCAAAGCCCTGAATAAGGAAGGGACCTTGCTCAACAGAATAATAATCGGAATAAAGGTGAAATATCGTTAATTATTCAAATGCAACTCATTATTGAACGGTAGTATCTAGGAGAAGGTTGCAGCAAAATTTTCACGCGCTATGATTTCATAAATATTTATTTTACAGTATCTTTGGGTAATTATAATGATCTCTAATTTGAATGATTTATTTACAAGAACGCAACTAAGTTTCAGTTGAGATTTTATGTTTACCTACCTAGATAAGTACTTCCGTAAAGCTGAGAACGGAAATTTGGGTCAGTTCCCACTTTTTGAGTAGGAGATGAAGCATTACTTAAATAGATTCTTGACGATAAGTAGGTCTGTGAGAAAAATATTATTTTGTCAGATTTTTATCAATCCAGTCTAATGTGGGACCACCGCGATATATGAATGACCACAAGATTACAAAAGCAGATAAACTTGGTTATTAAAATACCCTTAGAATAGCATATCTGTCATTGACGGAATCCCTAATTAGGTATGGAATAACTACATGGGGACATTCAGCAAAAACAAAACTTCTTTCAGTGGACAATGTACAATGTTCCTTGGTAAAATTATTACCCAACAAAGACATGATGTACCAAAATCAACTGTTTAAATTTATTATCTGTTCGTGCTATATTGTGGCTTAAAAATGCCAGTCAGTATGCATCTCAATATGAATATAATAAAATAGTGGTACATGTCAATACAAGACTAATTGCAAACGATGAGCAATTCCCAGATTCCTAAATAAATACGGTCAAAAAACTGTAGGATACCTTGTTTCAATAATTTACAACGTGTTACTCAATTCGATAAAAAGCTGTGATTTGGTTTTCAGTAGGAAATATATGCTAAAAAAATGGTTTAATAAAATAACTTTTTTTATTAATCTCTGTATTTCTGCTTTTCGTTTTAATGTTTCTCCATTCTTATATTTTTTTCTTTCCTTAATTTTCTCTGTTCTTTATTTTTTACATGTTATTAACAATATTTTTCTCCAAAATGTATGTAAAAATATATGTATGTGTATAATATTCAATTCAACGCATTTAATGCAAAATATTCAATTTAACAATGTGAATATTTTGTGTACCTGTTTCAATTTTTAAAAAGTAAATGTTCGGGCTCTTTTGCCCGTTGACAAACTGATGTCAATCGGTTTAACGGGACTTAAAATAAAAATAAAATCGAGTGCAGTTCACACGCGGTAGAAGTCAAACCTTCATCCACACAATCTCAACCAAATGGAGCCTTGAAAAGTGGGATCATAATCAAAGCGACCAATGACAGAACGCGACGCTTCGTAGGTACTGTACGCAGGTACGGTTCATCTCATTCACCCGCAGGCTAAATCCTATATATATGTATGTATTTGTCTCTTTTTATTGTCGATTGATTCCGTTTCGTCGAGTTTCAAATCACAACGGTGCTAAAGAAGTTTTCACTTTAAAAAAATGTGAAAAATGTAAATAAATAGTAAAATAATTAATTTGTAAAATATTTATAATTTATATGAAATAGTTATAGCTACATATAGTAGACAGTCTTGAAAACAAGTGCGAGGCAAGTAAAGGTAAAGATTTTCAAGACTGTCTACTAAATGAAGCTATAATTATTTATGTGAAATAGTTATAGCTACATTTTTTTATGAAATAGTTATAGCTACATCTAGCAGCCAGACCTGAAAATCCAGGAACCCCTTCACTTATGCCTCACACTTATTCCGTAAAAGTACTCAATAGTCCAGTAATTTTAAACATCTGATTTATTTTTATTTTAACTTAATGAGTAAAACTTCAAATTTTAATATTTAATCACCAAAGACAATTTAATCGATCGAAAAAAATACGACCGCGTAAAGGAATTGATCCTTGTCGGGGCTCTGGAAAATTAAACCTTCGGATTCCAAATTGGCAAACACCGAAAAAATGTAAAAAAAATCTGTTTTTTTTGTAACGATCCGGAGTTCGACCGAGATTGAAAACTTTCTTGAAGTGAAAATTCTTTAGCACCGTTCGTGAAATTTATCGGAAAAATCAGAGAGAAATCTATGCTTTTGTCGTGTAGTATTTAATTTATTCATGGTCATAGTTAATTTCTTCATTTTATAATATATCCCGTTCCTCAGTTAGTCAAAAGTACGGCACAAGTGACCCAGCTGCTCCGTTTATTAGCCAGTATGGTGTCCCATTGGGTATGTTGTGAGGCTGAAGGTAATGGGGAGAGGAAGGAGATAAGGGTGAGGAAACACGGGTAAAGTCAATTCAAAGAACGTTTCATTTCTGAATGGAGGTCTTTACTAGGGCAAAACTTAGAGCATGTCATGTGCTTACAGATAGTTAAGAGACTTACCTGATTTACTTTAACCAGTGATTTCCAATTAAATTTTGGTCTCCGGTGACATTTTTCATGTTTTTTTTTAAACTGGTAATTAATTAATTGCACAACCGCCGTGACATTTTTCATGTTTTTTTTTAACTGGTAACCAATTAATTGCACAACCGCCCACCCCGGCCCTAATTGCACAATACCCACAGATTTAAAAAAAAAAATTGTTGAAAAAAAAACAGTCACCGGATACCAAAAGGACATTTGCATTATTGACTCCAAATAACCACAAAAATCACTTAGAGGTAGATGTCCTAATGGTCCACTATTCGAATTTCGACCGATTTTACATATCTCCCTTAAACATTTGAAGTTTTTAAGCTCTTAAAAAAATATATGTTATTTTTGAAGATAATATCTGGATACGTTCCACGCCGAAACGCAAATTATATGAAATTCCCTCGATAGAAAAAAATCGCAAAGTATGCTCCGAAAATTATTTAAAACAAGTCTATTTCTATTATTTTACAAGTTATATTTGTGAAAAAATTCACAATGTTTGTTTAAATGATACTTAAGATATGTTCCACGAGATTTTTGCTCTATTTTAAACGAGTCATGTTTTATTAAGCTTTTTCGCCATTTTCGCTGCGATTTCATCACTTAAAATATTAGCGCGCTCTGTCCAACATTCGTAATTACACATCTCTCCATCTTCTTCTTTTTCAGCCGAATAGGGTAATAAATCAGGTAGATGTATTAACACATTGTATATTATTTTTAATTAATGAATTGTTAAACATTAAAAACTTTTTTTTTAAATTTGCGCACGGAACGGAAGGTGTTTTGTATTGTTTATCCTTTGATGGAGTATATTTGCGTGTGGCATATTCTGCAACAGTTTGTTTTAGGAATTGAAGATCGTCTGTTTCGATTCCCACCGCAGCCCACAATTTATTAACAACTAGCTGGTTTCCGGCATGCTTTACAATGCCATATTCAAAGAAATAAATTGTTTCTCCCTGCATTCAATTTTTTAATCAAATTTTCATTTTTCATATATTACATAAATATACATTTTTGTATATTATAAGGACAATCAATCAAATTTATAAAAAAGTAAACTGAATGCTGTAGAAATGAAATCCCTGAGGCGTATGTGTGGTAAAACCATGTATGATCGTGTGAGAAATGTGGAGATCCGCAAAGAATGTAAGGCTGATGTAAGCATAATGAGTAAGATTAAGAAAGGGACCCTCAGATGGTTTGGGCATGTAGAACGAATGAACGAAGAAAGTAGTGTAAGAAGAATATATGACGCAAATGTGAATGGTAGAAGAAGTCGGGGACGCCCGAGGAAGACATGGCACGATCAAGTGAATCAGATACTTGAGTCGGGCCATGTCAAAAGCCAGAATGAATGAAGCAAAGAGTGTGTGCCAGGACCGAGTTGTTTGGCGGTCCGTCCTCTCTGCCTACCCCTGCGGGGAAACGGCGTGATGGTTAGTTAGTTAGTTAGTTAGTTACATAGGTACCTATATAAAATATCTGTAATTCTTGATTCGATTCAAATTATTATGTAAGTAGGTACTTCAAATGAATTCATTAATTCAAAGAGTTTTGAAAATTGAATTTTGATTTAACAATTAGCAAAATGTCTTTCTGAAATTTTTGACAGTTTTGCAAGAATTTTTGTGATGATTAAAAAACTTTTCGGGTGTATTGTCATTTGTAATAATCCAGAAAGCTTCACAGGGTTTTAAATAGGGTAATTTGAAAGTTTCAAACATTCCCTATGCTTAATATAGCAATACATAGACATCTCTCTGATCCCCAAGCATGATTTGATTTTTATATATATCCAACAATCTACATTTGTTAAAAAAGTAATTATTCAGTTCGGTTTTGGCTTCCATCCAAATTTAAGTTTAAGGTCCCATTTGAAATATTATTTTGTTTATTTGTGTGTCTTTATATCTCATCTCTGTACAGTGTGTTAAGGGACGTAATTGATTTACTTTAACCAGCGATTCCTGACATTATTTGGAGTAAACAATGTAAATGAAATTTTGGTCTCAACTCAACTCTACCAATAGAGCCAAATCCCGATTGTGTTAGACCAAAGATATTGAAATATAAGGAGATGGACTATCGGCAGTTTTTACTGGGTGGGACTGTGCTTCCTGATGTCGCCGTTATTTTTAACCAATACTACTGCACACCTTCGAAAAATCAACTAAATTTCGTATTCAAACTAGCACCGTTAGATCATAATCCGCTGATAGTAGGGCGGACATCATAGCATATCTCCTTACATTTCAATATCTTTGTGTAAGACCGACATTTTTTGCCTACATTAACTGCTGTATAGTCATCGAAATGCGTAAGGAACCGCGTGTGTGTATGTGCATGATTGCTACCAATCGTAAATATAATGCATTGCCATCGAGAAAGATTCTATCTGCGCGGTTTAGATTCAATCGGATGTCGGGAAGTGGGTTAAAGTCCACTCCCAAGATTCCACTTCTTTCATCCAATTATTCAACCAATAAAAAAGTGTAATTCAAATAGATGCATTTAAATATAATATAAAGACTTGTAACTTTCATTTACCCTCCTTAATAAATTTTAATTGATCGATTTGGGTTGTTTAATAATGAATTAATTAAAAATAATATATAGTATATTGCGGCACATTCGAAAGATACTCTCAGTATCAGCCTGATGTAAGACCACCAATCAGAATTGAAACGTTGCTTGAAATGGCTTTAGCCGTGTTGGGGACCAGCTCTGCACAGCCAGTTTTCCATTCCCAGCCTTCCTCTTCTCCATCTCCTTCCCCTCCCCACTATCTTCAGCCTCGCATCATACCCCAATTGGGGATGCCATAGTATCACTGGCTAGCAGTAAGCAATAGAGAACTCCAGTCAATTTTTTTTTTTTTTTATGAATAATGACCTTCTAACTTAAATAAATGCATATTTATTTTTATTTTTATAGTTAGTTTTAATAGTTAAAATAAATGTCAAAGTTTTAATTTTTCACGATCCCCCGAAAACCACCGTGACGTCATCTGCCCCTGTGACGTCATCTTCCCAAAAGTTTTAGTTATTTTCAACAGATGTTGTCATTTTGTATGGAAGAAGTGATGAAACTATTCAATAAGTAAAACGTTATTTAGGTGTAATTATTTATTTATTATATTATATTTATTAAATTATTACATTTTTCAATATTATTACGGAGATTGGTATAAAAATTGTTTGAAATTATTATTTTTTTAGCTTTACGAATCGAAATCAATATTAAGGAAACCGAAGCATGAATTTTGTAGGGAACCGGAATCAGCTGTTCGACGTCCGCCATTTTGAATTTCAGCATTGGAGCGTTTTTTGGAAGCGGTGACGTCACGCCTCACAAATTCCATAATACCATCTTGACAGGGTGTTTTAATGAACTGTTTCTTAAATAATACTTGCACGTTTAGTTTGTGAATAACAAGCGTCCACTACTGTAGGAGCACATTAAAAAATTAGAATCGCAATGAAGAAAAAAAAAGGACTTTTTAATATTTTTTTAAAACTCTAGGTTAAATATTATTTAATAAACTTATATATTCAGAATCAGCGTTTATTGGTCTATATGAACATATTTTTTCAAAGCCATAATATTTTTCACTGAAGTTCCTTATTGGGACTATACGGTATTGACATAAAAAGGCGACTAAGTAAATAAGTAACAACGTATTTTTTGTTTTTTTTTTGTCACGAACAGGAACGGTGAGACAGGTAGTTTTGGAATCGGATCATCGTTCCTGTTAGCTCCGGTCGGCTTCGAGCACTGACAATAATATGTATAAATAGGGCACGTGAATGCGTTCTGACCTGTTTTATTTAACAGTGCGCAAGAGGAAGTACAACGCTTCGAGCGCGGTTCGAATTCCTCAGGTCCACTTACCTCTGATGCTACTGCTACTGCTGTTCAGCGTCATTATTACTAATACATACATGTACTGCGGTTATATAATTGTCTGTTCCAGCTCGACAGATTGGCATTTCATCTGTCTGTAGATTAGTTTGTACTATGACTAGATACGAGTAGTTGACTTTTCCGTTTAGTTTTGCGTTTTCCAAAAATCTGCTCTGTCTTCGTCCACTTCCACTTTATTAAACAAATAAGCCTTACTTTGACTTAATGGCTAACTTTGACTAGGGCCAGTAGTTGGTTAACTTTGACTAGATAGTTGACCATTTTGCGTTTTCGAAAATCTACTCTACTAATCTAATCTACTAAAAAAACAAGACTTACTTTCATTAAATGGCTTATTTTGACTACATAGTTTGTTTTTTTTTTACAGTTGTTACCACACAGGAGTCCCAACTGTTCCCGTCTGGAGCCAGTGAGACTATGGCATCCCCAATCGGGGTATGTTGTAAGGCTGAAGGTAGTGGGTAGGGGAAGAAAGTGGGAAGAGGAAGATCGAGAAGTACCTGGCTATTCAGATCTGATCACCAAACACGGCTAAAGCCATTTTTTTATAATTGTTTAAAAGAATGACAAACATTCCCGGGTTACGAATAACCCAACAATGTTTGAAAATCTCCTACTACCACGAAAGCCGAAAATGTTGCTTGTGTTGTGATGGAGGACTTGGCCGACCACTGACCAGACGAACCGACTGCCATTTCAAGCAACTTTTCAATTCTGAATGGTGGTCTTACACCAGGGCGATACTGAGAATATCTTCCACTCTGGAACGTGCCGCAAACATACTATTTATTATTTTTAATTAATTAATTGTGAAATAACACAAATTAATCAAATAAAATTTATTTGCGCGTGCCGGGTTCGAACCCGCGACCTCCGGATTGTGAGTCAAGAGTCTTACCCCTGGACTATGGAGGCCGTCGAACATGGAGGTAGTTGAATGATTTGGGTGATCGAAAATCTGCCGCGTCCACAAGCAAGCCTTAATTTGAATAGATGGCTAACTTTGACTGGTTCATTAAAAAATATTTTTTTAAATGTGAATGCGTCGTGTATATTTGGACTTTTTTATTCGCATTTTTTCAATATTATAAATTGCTCTAAGAAAGTTTGGATAAAGGATTTTCATTGAGAAAGTGATGTTTCTTTTGACAATTTCTCTATTTGAAATTTAAAAAAAATTACAAGTGTGCATCGATCGGTTGTTTATCAATTGTATAAAATTTACACCATGTTCATTAGTAAAAAAATGGTACACAGTACAGTTTAATTTATTATAATGTTTTTATTTTATAACCATGTGTCAATTAATTTGTTCACCATCTTGTACACCAACATTGTGGGGTGAAATTTTCTCATGTTTATTGATGGTAGTTTGATTTTTGTTGGACTTTAACGACAATGGCCCGTTTATTACCTCATTAAAACAATTTCGAACAATTTTCCGTAAGCAACAGAACTGCCACTTCTGAAATTCGCAAACAGCTTTGAATGGAGACTTAATATGTAACAATTTTGTAGGGTTATTTTCTCGACAAAATACACTAGCTTTCTTACCCGGCGTTGCCCATGTTATCTGTCCAGTCTACTGAAAGACTGGAAAAAATTACAAATTTTGATAAAATGTTTTGCTCTGTTTGTAAAGATATTTTATAAACACTTGTTTGTCTTCGTAATCTTTTACACAACTTAGAAATATAGTAAATCGTCAAATAGAATATACGTACACTCGAAATATTAACAATTTTTTTGTTATAAAATTTTTCAAAACAATGAAGCACATTTTGGTGTTAATCTAATCTCAAAAGCTGATGCATATGTCAACATGTCATGTCAATGCATATGTCGATGCATATGTCAACATGTCATGTCAATGCATATGTCGATGCATATGTCAATATGACATGTCAACAAAGAATACAAGTTGCGTTGTCCTACAAATTCTGAACCGAAAAACTTTGATTAAAAATTCATTACGCCCGAGTTTTTGGTTGATTCGCGGTTTTTTGTCTTTTTAAGGGCCAGTTATTTCACAAAATTTGAAGAATTCATCAAATTTCAATATTAAGAGAGAACCGGGCGGCGTTTTGTCCTTACAAAGGTATTCCCCAATTTCCTCTCTGAATTTTGACACTACTGCAAATATTTTTTAATATAACATAGATATCGATCAGTAGCGTGTTGGTACGTTTTGCTTTTGTTGATAAGTTACTTCTTATAGAAGTAAGGACCCTCCAAAAATCGTTAAAATTGTCTGGTTTGAACGCCTTCAACAGACGGTCAGTATACAAGCTAGACAGTGTTTTAAAAAAAGCGAAACTTACAGACTTACAGAGTATTTTTTTACTTATACAGTTAGTAAAAAAAATCTTTAAGATCGATCCTGTTTTGGAGGAGAAAAATGGGAAATACAAAACCTTGATTCTGATGATTTTATTTACGTATTATTAACCTGAAGTGCTGTTGTCACTTTCGCTCAGTATTCGTGGCATGTTAGCGACAGTGACAGCAATATGGTGATGAGGTATATTGCTAAAATACCTCATCACCATCATCATCTTCTTCCTCTTATCCTATTCGGGTCGGGGATCCACTGCATCGACAAGGTGCCTCCATACGTCCCTGTCTTGCGCTGATTGTGCGGCCTCCTTCCACGGCAGTCCTATCCTCTCCTCACACAATTTCTGGAGTTGTCTCGCCAACTGTGTCTGGGGCGGCCCACTGGACGCCTACCCTCTGAAACCGCATTCAGTATTTTCTTCGGAATTCGGTCATCAGACATTCTCAGTACATGCCCAAGCCACCCCAGTTGCGATTTTTCTATGAAGAGTAACAGTGGTTCAATGTTTAGATCGTAGAGTTTCTTATTTGATCCCATTTCATAACTCCTGCCACTCCTCTCAAGTACCTCATTTCGGCAGCTTGTACTCTAGAGCGTGTTCGTTCATTTAGCATCCATATCTGGTGACCGTAAGTGAGCGTCGGGTGGTGTACCTTTTTGAACACTGCCATCTTTGTCTTGATACTAAGCTCGGCTTTCTTTATCACTGAGCTGTAGAGAGGACGCAACACGCCGCACTAATTCTTCGAGCAATTTCTCCGTCTTGCCGTCCATCGCTGGAGAATGGTAAAATACCTATTATTCAAATTTATCGGCGACCTGATTTCCTCTTAAGATTCCCCCGCGGTGGCGAAGAAGGGCTCTGAGAGAGTGCACAAGTCCCTCGAAGAACATTTCCGTAGCGCTGCAGTATTTCAGTCGGAATAGTTGGCCGTAAGCATTGTTGCAAGCGACTTTTGGCTTGTGCCATTGGGATGCAGTGTAATCTACCCACAGTTTACAGCGATTTGCAGAATGCTTTCAATAATATCCTTTTGGCTTTTGTAGTACAAAAGTGAAAAGGCCTTGACAGGATACTGACAGTCTGTCTTTTTAAATCGATGTTTTACAGATCGTCTGTGATAATATGTACTTGATAAGTGTGTTGTACAGTGATGTTTAGTTAGCTGGATTAAATCAAACCTATTCGATCTGTTATGAAAACAAGCCTATTGAATGTAATAATCTCGTTTGTTTGACAGCGCTGTAGCACAATTTAAGTGATAGGACTGGTATATTAGGCTTGCTTGAAAAGTCGAGCTTAGCACAGCTTGGAACATAATCCGTACGTAGGTCGAAAGCCTAAATTTAACAAAGGAATGTGTTTCTTTTTTCTTTGAAAAACAAATGTACCGTCTACATGAGTGGTATACCTATTCTCTACTGCCATCTTCATCGGGACGTCTATTTAGGCGGGTTTAATTTACGAGTTAATTTTTGATAAAGTTCCCCACTTCTGTCAGAATGGCGCTATATGCGAGTAGTTATTTTGCTTGGAGTCGTGTTATTAATTAAATTAACCAATGAAAAGCCAGCCAGAACTCACTATTGTATATAGTAAGAATTGCGGGCATGCGCACATCAAATCCGCAAAGTTTCATCGCAATCGGATGAATGGTTTAGCAACGCGTAGCATACATACATACATACATACATAGACAAAAGCAAACTTATTTTGATTTTTATATATACAGATTTCCCTCCGAAATTTACGTAAATTGCTTAATTTAAAAGTATGGACAAATATATCCATCGAACGGTGAGGAATGACGATATTATTAATTGATAATCAATCTAAAATAGTCTGATAAGGGATTTTAAAAGTTTCAACGTCAGGACAATCTCAACTGTTACTTAATAATGCAATGACTACCAAAACAGAAATCTCTAATAAGGGCTTAAAAATGTTGAATTTATCTTTAAACAAACATAAAATATTGTTATTGAGGCAGTTCAGTTATGTACAATAAATACTGTATATTTCTAACTAAGCTGTATATGTAAAAGCCACGAAAAAGGGCGTTTATTAATAAATAAACGTTAATCGTTCTAAGCTATCTAAATCTGTATTGGACAAATACTAATTAAAATTGGTGTACTAAACCCGCCTAAAAATAAACTGCCGAGTTTTGAAATTTTTGTCTTGGCCGTTTTTGAAATAACATAACATCGCCATTTCCCTGCGCATACAGACGTCTCGGTGAAGATGACAATAGAGAGCATATATATATCACTCATGTAGACTTGTTTTTCAAAGATAAAAGAAACACGTTCCTCCATTAAATTCATAGATACGGATTATGTTCCAAGTTGTGCTAAGCTCGAAATTACAACCAAGCCCAGCTTATAACCAACTGATATACCGGGCCATTGGCTGATGTACCCGGCCATAGTGACCGGGCGGCGGCGGGCCCTATGATTAATGTCTAATAACGAAGGATGAGTAATCCCAGATGCCGTGTATTTTCAGTCATTCATTTCCCCGCGGGCCTTGCCAATCGCCAGACGAACACACTTGGGCATAGTTGGCATAGCGCGCATACAGCGGATGCCAGCGCAGCCAACCAACCCCTAGCACGCCAGGAACCAATAACTCTAATAAGTGAGCGTGGTTCGTAATGTTGCATGCCGGAGAATTGTTTGGATTAACTACTCGTACGTGAAAGGACCATATTGCGTAAAAATTTTGCGTAGCTTCTGAGGAGCGATTCTGGATTTTTTATCTGCCATCCGGTTGACCTGGAATTGCAGCACTACTTTCGAATAATCTTTGCAACGAATTGGTTTACATTATGAATACCAAAAAATATGTTTTGAATAGTTTGAAACTTTAACCATCGTTTCGCTTGAATAGAATTAAAATAAACGGTTAATTTACCTTATAAAAAAATAAAAGCTTCAACTACTAAAAAATATATTTCATCACTGAAAATGTGTGAACGAATATAGCGAGTATACATTTTTATTAAATGTAATTTTATGGCTTAGAATCTTTTGTAAAATTTTCCCTTGATCAACTTTTATTCTTTCAAGACTCCATTTGCCAAACGATTTGTATGCCTATTAGCTATGTTCGTAGTCGTCATAAGTCGTGTGTTATAAGTCACATCAACAAAGAACAATTTTTTTTCTTGTGTATTCCTCTTAACGAAAATTTTACGGTTTACGTCAATTCCTTGGCGCTGTGTAGAGGCGGAATCTCCTTCCTGTTCATTCAGCCATCTTTAGAGATTTCATTATTTCATAAATTTATTGCACCTCCATTGAGGTGTGTAGAAGCAAAGGCAGCAATCTCCACTTTTGTTTTTTTGAAAAAAAAGTCAAAAAACACATTGATATCTTTGCTTTTGATACGTATTTTCAAACTCTGATTTTGATGGGAGAAAGCTGAGTTTGTAACTAACCGGATTTGCAAATTGAATTTAGTTTCTCAATTCGAATCACTATGAAACTGCATTTAAAATTTTTTTCCGATATTTTGGAGATCGCTGCCTTTGCTTTTACACACCTTAATTGTATAAACTTTTATATAAAACTTTATTGGGATTAACTTATTGAAGCGCATTTTGTCACAATATGGCACTATTTAAAATACCATGGATTGCTTTGCTGCCAATTTTGACAAATTTTCCCTTATTTGTAAGTATTTACGTAGAAGTTTACGATTTTATAATATATTTTTTTTTATAAATCTTACGAATATGTGATAATCGAAAAAAGATAGGAGAATTCATTGGCTATATAGAACTATAATCAGTTTATATGTGTTCATATTAAAATTCGAGGTATGATTTTTTTAATGTGGGCGGAAAATATTCAAAACGATTACCAAAAAATCTCGAACAATCGGAGAAAAAAGTTTTAAATTGCGCTGTAGCTCCAGTGATGTAATAATTATTATAGTTCTCGCGGCTCAGCACGTTGTGCGGACGTCGTGTGGACGCACCCGTTGAAGAAGCCAATAACAACAACTCTCAATTTAATTATGAAAGAATTAAAGACACAGAAAATAAATAAATAAAAATATGGTCGCAACTGCCACTCAGACCCAGTTCTATTAGTATTATCGGGGCTGGTGACACTACCAAGACCTATAAATATTCGTGAAGAACTTTACAATCACACCAAAAGCAGTAAAAAAAAATGGAAATAGTTGAAGATAATGTTAGATAATGTTCCTTGCGGCACTTTTACTACTGCCCTTGTGAAAGGCACTTTTCCGCCTTCTTCTTCGTATCATTTATCTTCCCGCTGTCTTCAGTCTTACGTCGTACTAGCATTGGGGATGCCATAGCCTCACCGGCTCCAGGTGGTTGGGAGCAGTTGGGACATTATTCACAAACAAAGAACGTGTAAGAATTTGCATTTTTGCTTGGTATGCCATCTATGTTAGAGTCTATCTATGGAGTGGTATACCATCAAGTTAAGAAGTCACTTAAGAAATAGATCGAAAATATTTTTTATTTATTTATTTTATTTATTCATACACGCCTTGAAGGCTTTTACAGAATCACATTATTAAAGTTACACATGTTATTCAGGAGTATAATTGTAAGCATGAAGTATATAACATTATAAACTGTACTTTAAGAATACAAACAGGTTTAATATGTACATAGGTATGTAGTTTCGTTATCATTAAAATTGTACAAAGGAGTTAAAAAGTTTACGTAGTGTAATAATGGTAAAACAGAAGAGTTTCCAAAATGTGTGTGTGTTCCCAAAGCACTCTTTTTTAAATACTTCTCGATCCCTCCTACGTAAACCATCATATTTTCAAAATTCCCATTTGTTGAGGAGAACAGTTGTAGCTTATTTTGTTCAAAATATTTTCTTTTTAGATTTAAGATATGTATTTGAAATGTATGATAAAAAAAAACACGTTTTTTTATGTGTTGATTTTTTTTTCACTTTGTAAAGATGGACATGGACACACTGGTATTTATAGCTTACACTCAAAGCACGGCATCCTAAGGGTTAGAGTATTGGTTTACAATAATTCAATTTTGAAACGTACATTGATCAAGTCTTGTCAAGCAAAAATTCATACAATTCTCTTTTATAGATACTTACCTAAAATCATTCGTTGCATCCAATGAACAGATGGTCCAAATAAGTTTTATTTACCTATAGATCTATATCTGAAACATCGGAAAATCAATTCACATACTTTTATTGAATGTTGTAAACTATTGGAACAAGGTATTTTGGAGTTCATTGACCGTATTTATTTCGGTATCTGGGAATTACAAGTCCATCATTTGCAGTAAGTCTTGTATTATGAAC
The DNA here is from genome assembly GCA_936435175.1 of Glyphotaelius pellucidus. Taxonomy (NCBI): domain Eukaryota; kingdom Metazoa; phylum Arthropoda; class Insecta; order Trichoptera; family Limnephilidae; genus Glyphotaelius; species Glyphotaelius pellucidus. The sequence continues at coordinate 40,924,388 of OW386542.1, read as the reverse complement.
ACGTAGCACTATTTTATTTTATTCAGATTGGGATAAATGCTGACTCGCAATTTTAAGTCACAACGAACAGGTAATAATTTTGAAGTGAAAACTTCTTTAGCACCGTTGTGATTTGAAACTCGGTGAAACCGAAGCGAGCGACACTAAAAAGGGACAAACACATACATCTGTAGGATTAAGCCTGCGAGATAATGAGATAGTAATAAAATATTTATTTAATTTACGGGTACTCAATTTCAATACAATACGATAAATCCAGTCCCGCGCAAGCCTCCTTTAGTGTTGTGGTAAAAAGCGCCTGACGAATCTCTCCGAAGAGGAAAACACAAATACTAATAAGATGACCAAATGTATGGGAAAATGTGCACTTTAATTCGATGACAAAATTATGAAAAACATCATTCTTCACCCTTCACATAGTCTCCCCACTCTTGTCTACTTTAGTTTTGTGAAGGTTTCACTTATACCGCGTGTGAATTGCACACTCTGATTTTTTCAAGTCACGTCATTATTAAAAGAGAATAACCAGACGAAACCGGAAATACGTAATTTTTTAAATCAAATTCTAGACTCTTTTCTACAAACAATATAAATTAATGTCGAAAGATTAGTATTTTTCTAGTAAATTTATGTTTGAAATTTTGAATTTTTTTATTTTATTATTATTATATCGTTGGTTGTTGGCAGATTTGTTAAATTTTCAAACAAAATGTTGTATTATATAACAGACATTTCAAATCATATAATCATATTTTTGTTATTTATTTTTGGGGTGTTACGCCGTGTTGCGCTACCTCCTTCTTTAGCCAACGTTTAGGACAGTGTTACAGTCCATCATAAGGGCAGAACTGATCAATAAATAAGTCTTCTCAACGTTTCCTAACCGCAGTTTGAAAATGGCCTTGAACAATAATATAAAAATTAAAATACTTGCAGAACTATATTATTATATTTGATTTGCATTAACTTAAAAAAATAAGTTTTTATTGGTTCAATATTATGTGATGTACATTCTCCAGTTTTCCACTTGTATTACTATTTTTGGACACTGAAAATATTTTGAAGTACCTACTTATCTACATATTTGTGTACGTGTGTACTTTCTTGAGGCCGTTTTATTCCATTTGCTGATATTTTATCTATTAATATTATGTTTAGCAATAACATTGTAATAATTATATCATCGACCGATTATATCCATCATAAATCAGTTTTGATGGCCGCTGAGAACTTGTTTCTCTCCCAACGACAAAGTCACATCAACAAATATGATTGATGGGTAATTACTTCGAGTAAATTTTTGGCGTGATTGCGCAGATAGGTACTCGAAAATATATGAAATATTTCGATAATTTGTTCATTTTGTTTTGGCACACTAATATAAACTAGCAGTTAAAAACCCGTTCCGCAGGTTTTGCTGCAAGGCCCTACGGGCGGCTTTTGGTTCGGCTTCGTCCAGTTAGTGTTGGTGACCATTTTATAAATGCGAGGAGGAACTGGCTCCAAAATTAGCTCGTTCCTAGGATCGACTGTCATTCGGTGATAGATAGTCACCGGGTCAGGCAATGACGTCATATGTAATAGTATATAGCCGCTTGATCCTATTATTCGCAAGTAAGTTTTACCGGCAATCTTTCCATATTCGAAGAGATACTTAAGATTAATAAATTGGTGCCAGGGACACGTCCCCATGTCCCCCTATTAACGGAAGTGGCGACATTTTTTGACGAATTCTTGAATTCGAAACCGAATTACAATGGTAGCTTTATTTGAAATTTCATGTTGATTTGACAATTTGATTAATTTGGGTTATTGGACAATTAATTGATTTAAAAATAATGTTCAGTATATTTACGGCACGTTCCAGAGTGGAAGATACTCTCAGTATCGCCCTGGTCTCAGATCACCATTCAGAATTGAAACGTTGCTTGAAACGGCTTTAGCCGTGTTTGGTGACCAGCTCTGCAGTCAGGTTTCCATTGCCAGCCTTCCTCTTCCTCATCTCCTTCCCTCTCTCTGTTTTTGTTCTAGTGACAACCCTAAAACAAAAAGTAGTAGATCCATATTGAATCAAGCTTCACATCACTATTCAAAGTTTTCCATTGAAGTACATAAAAAGACTTATTTTGTAGAAACAGTTTTCACCCGCCAAATCGCCTATGTGTCGTTAGACATTGTTATTTTTTTATTAAATATTATTGTATGAAATGGTAGAAAAGTGAAGTGACAAAATTGTTTATTATACATTTATATCACAGAATAAGTGGTTTTTTTTTACATCATCAGTGATTTTAGAACCGTTTTCGCATAAAAACGTCACGTAAGTCATTTTTATAATATTTTTTTGTTTGCATTCTGAATTTTAATATTTATTTGTAATGTAACCATTTGAAAGCTTATTTGCCTTGGTTCAGAAATGTTTCATTTATAGAACTTTAATTGCGAAGCGGAAATAACACAAAGGTTTTATAAATCTGACAATTCGTTTAGGACAAAAAACTTGCATAATCGCAAAATACTTAAGTGGTTAAAAAATCCACACGCATCCCTAAATATGACAAAGGCCCAGAAGGAAATTATTTTATCAGGGCCTCGTGTGTACAGCTAATAAAAAAACAATTTGTTATAACAAAGGATGTTCGGAAATCCTTGGAGATAAGCGTAATTGCAGCCCGTAAAAATAATTAGCCACAAACTAAGAAGCAGAATGGACAATGGCTTAAGAGGAACGTATGCGCGGCCCATTTCGGCCAGTTTCATACAAATCTTAAATTTGGATTTGAGATCAAAATACCCAACCAAACTGAATAATTATTTTTGTAATCAAAAGGTATATCAAATACCTAGTAACGATGTGAGCTACTTTATTTATTTTTGCTTTAAATTATAAGATATAGGCTATTAAAGATTTGATTTATGATTTTAGAGGCAACTTGGGCAATTATTTGTGAGTAAATGAAAAACAATAAAAAAAATAATTTGGTTAAAGTCGGTTTTCGGACGATAATTTTACGGGAAACCGTCATTTAATAACGATGGAGTGGAAGAGAGATAGATGTGTCACAAGCCGAACGCTTGTTCCACGCTCTGGCTTGCACGCTCGGCTCAGACGGAACGTGACAACGTGACAATGAGTCATACTTTTTCGTGAGAGCTGCCGGCGTTCATCGATTTATAAGACGTTATCACGTCAATAATTTTACCATACTTATCATAGAAATATAATGAAATATAAAATAAAAAATGAAAATTAAGAAAAAAAATCATTTTGATCGGTGTAAATTTAAAATACAAATTACCTATTTACGGCGGAACAAAAATTTGTCGTTTATACATTAAAATAACTATCCAAAATGCATTTTTAACGATGTTTAATTTTTCATTGTTTTTGTAAAATAAAAGAGTAAAATTATTTTTTTAATATTTTTCATTTACTCACAAATAATTGCCCAAGATGCCTCTAAAATTTAATTTAATGGCCTGTATCTTATAATTTAAAGCAAAAATAAATAAAGTAGCTCACATCCGTACTAGATATTTGATATATCTTTTGATTATGAAAATATTTTTTCAGTTTGGTTGGGTATTTTGATCTCAAATCCAAATTTAAGATTTGTATGAAACTAGCCGAAACGGGTCGCGCATAAGTTCCTTTTAACCTACCTACGTTAATTATACAGAATTTTTTTCAGTATTAAATATTTGATCCTATTGGAGTAATCAGTAATCTGTAGATAAGTGTAATGATATAATTACACCCATGTTTTAGAAACTTCTCTGCTTCCCACGATATACAATACCATATAATACTAGGTGACCCAGAATGAAATATCGAGTAGGCATAATGAATCATTAATGAACTATTGGTAATTAAACGATTTCCGATAATAATTATAAACACGCCATGCAAATTCATTATGCATTGAAACCTTTGTTAATGTATTGCGCATAATCCTATAGGTATGGGTAGCTACTAACTACCACAACACTAAACCAGCGGTCGGCAATTAGTTTTGGCGACGGGCCGTATGTCACTCGTGCGCGTGCGTGCCTGCTCAATCAGTGCGCTTGTGACTGCCCGCCTGATCGCCTGTCATCATCATGCTTCGTGCCAGCAACATCTTATAGGGCAAAGGTTCCCAACCTGAATCCCAATCTGGTCCCAAAGGTTCCCAATCAGAAGTTTTTTTTTTCATGGAAATGGCCATGGCGGGCCGACAATTGCCAATCACTGCACTAAACTCTTTTTAAAAATATAACGGAAAATTTCGAATTATTTTTAATAAATATATATATATATCCAAATATTAAGGGACGTACTTGACTTGCTTTAATCAATGATTCCTGACAGAATAATAATAATATTTGGATGATTTGTATAGCGCCGTTTTGTGAAAAAAAAATTAAATTAAATTTTGGTCTCCGGTGACATTTTGATTTTTTTTTTTTTTACTAAAAACCTTTAAAAAATTCAGCAGTTATTGGACAGTTAGGGGCGGGGTGTGGGGTTAGTTGGTAATCAAATAACTCCGAAAAATCGAATTTTTGACGCTTCGTAGGTACTGCAATGCGTCATTTCCGTTTCATCCGAATTTCAAATCACAAAGAGGCTAAAGGAGTTTCACTTAAAAAAATCGAGTGCAGTTCACACGCGCTAGAAGTGAAACTTGATCCACCCACACAATATCAACCAATGGGAGCCTTGAAAAGTGAGCTCATAATCAAAGGTACTCTATGCAGGTAAGGTTTCATTCTATCTCATTCTCTCGCAGACAAAATCCTTTAGATGTATGTCTTTGTCTCTTTTTAATATAGTTTCTGTTTCGTCGAGTTTCAAATCACAACGGTGCTAAAGAAGTTTCACTTAAAATAACAGCAAGTAATGGATAGTTAGGGGCGGGTGAGGGATTTGAGGGTTGAGTTTGAGAATTTTTTTTGTTTAATATTGAAAAAAAAAAGGCTTCTAACCAGTCACCGGAAACCAATATTTAATTTATTTGTTGAAGAAAAAAAAAACGGACACCAAAAAGAGACAGAGACAAAAACATTCATCTACAGGATTTAGCCTGCGAGAGAAAACTAATCGGTGCCCTCTTTGCGCGGTGCTTTGTAGAATAAAACGTTAAATAATTTTTGGTAACATTATTGTAATAAATAAACCCTACAATTATCCTAAAACTGATATTCTTATTGTCTCATTCTCTCCAAATTTTGTTTTCTGAAGGTTTCACTTCTACCGCATGTGAGCTGCACATTATTTTAGGAACTACTGAAGTCAAGTACGTCCCTTAACACCCTATATGTAACTTTTGAATTTAAAGAGAAAAAAAATAACAACATTACAAAACATAATAGACAGGTATCTAAGTATAACATAAAATAAAAATAAATAATAAGAAATTCCTAGAAATGTGATCTTTTATCGATTTGAAACCAAACTAACACCCCACGACTCCCATCCCTACATAGGCCAAACTAATGTATATTCAAAAAATAAATTCGATATTTAATCGACATTTAATCGATATTTGATCGAATTTACTTCGAGAGTTTGAGTATCACAAGGCAGTCTATCGCTTCAGTAGAATACATTATTTATGAATAAGTTAGTATCTGATTAGAACACCTGCATTTCATTTTGTATAATTTTCATTCAAAAATGATAAATCATTATGACTATACTATAAGGTACCTTTTAGAAGACGCAAGTGACTTGTAAGTTGAATGCAGGTACAGTATGTCAAATAAGAGTAGAAAACATAGGAGGGCGCCATTGTTGTTCAAATGGCAATACTAAACATACAACTCATGGTGTTAACGTAAAACTGTGTAAACATTTCTATAAAAAAATAAAAAGGCATAAAAGTGAAAAAAAAATTTTTTTTGCAATAAACCCACTGATCTCAAAATTAGAATTGCATGTAGTTATATCATTATTATGCCTTTGCAATTTTGTGTTAACATAATGAAGAATAACGATATTGTAATAAAATATTAAGCACACTTTAGAAATTGCTCACATTTATTTAAAACCAGCTTAAGTACCTAGCGTTGCCCGGCCTTTAAATCATGTCACTCATTTTAGATCTGAATATATTTAATTCATTCAGATCTAAAAGTAGTGTAACTAAACTCACCATTAGTGATTCATCCTTTCTATCTACTGATAAATTCAAATTTATGTTAAATTAAATGAAAGCAAATTACTTTGCAACACACCATTTAATCAAATTTGTCATAAAATAGATACCTTAACGACAGTGCTTCTTCGATTTACTTTTTTTTTTTCTTTAAGAACAAAACAATGTTTTTGTTAAAATAATATTTGACAGTTAAATTGGTGTTGTCAGCCTACAAATTTTGTAGTTTCATTTTTAATATTTTCTACTCTTATTTGGCAGACTATATGTGAAGTAGTGATGACGAGATAATAACTTTAGCGATGCTTCAATAAAAAATGACCATCCTCTCTGGGAAGAGGACATCTGTTCAAAAAATTAATAAATGTTTTAAGTTTGAATACTTTTTACTATGTAATTTTAATATCTTTACGATGTTTTATTAATATTATGTATGCTACATACAGATTATCCACATTCCAGTGTAAGCGCAGAAAAGTAAATACCGAAAGTTAGATAACGGTTTACAGCGCAGTTCACTGTGAGACTTTTTTGAGAGGCTGTCCAACTGAAGTGACGCTTATTATACATATAGAAATGGAGAAACATTTACTAAAATATTAATTTGAAAAACATTTATGATATTAGCGATAAAATTTTAACGATTTTGGGTTTTTGAGTGTCCTGTAATCAAATAATATTATTTATACGTCTTATCTGTATTTTTAGAGCTTACCTCCTTTCGCTGATAACATATCACGTCTAATTTGTGATGAATTAGTTAACAGAACTGATATCAGGTTAGGTGCAGATGGAAATAGATCGGAAACTTAAAATCATAAAAAATTACCTATCTACAAAAAAGTACAATAGTAACCAATTAGTTTTACATAAATTATTGTATCATATTTAATTGATTGATTCCTTCCTTACCAGTGAACTACAAATAACAAACGCATGCAATGTTTACACAACAAACCCAACGAAGCAAAACAAAATTTTTGCAACCACTCGTCAAGTTATAATTTATTATGATCAGTTTAACAAATTGATTTTGAACACACCTCATGTTGCTTTTATTCAATCGTTTGTGTTTTCTTTACAAATCTAAACGTCTTGTTGATTTATTTTTATATTTGAGCTCTCACCCGGAATAATGTTTTGTCCTTTAAAAGTAATATGTAAAACTATATATATATATATATCAGTTATAATGATCAGTTTAACAAATTGCTTTTTAACAAACCTCATGTTGCTTTAATTTAATCATTTCTGTTTTCTTTACAAATCTAAACGTCTTCTCGATTTATTTGTATATTTGAGCCCTTACCCGGAATAATGTTGTATCCTATAAAATTAATATGTAAAACTATCAGTGTTGAGTTTTTTGATGGAATAATGATGGGCATATTAAGAGGAACGTATGCGCGGCCCATTTCGGCCAGTTTCATACAAATCTTAAATTTGAATTTGAGATCAAAATACTCAACCAAACTGAAAAATTATTTTTGTAATCAAAAGATATATCAATTATCTAGTACGGATGTGAGCTACTTTAATTGTTTTTGCTTTAAATAATAAGATAAAGGCCATTAAAGATTTTAGTGTTTCATGATTTTAGATGCAACTTGGGCAATTATTTGTGAGTAAATAAAAAACATTAAAAAAATAATTTTACTCTGTTTATTTTACAAATGCAATGAAAAATAAAATAAAAAATTAAACATCGTTAAAAATGCATTTTTGGCTAGTAATTTTAATGTATAAACGACAAATTTTTGTTCCGCCGTAAGTAGGTAATTTGTATTTTAAATTTACACAATTTACGCCGTAAGTAGGTAATTTGTATTTTAAATTTAAATTTACACCAAATGATTTTTTTTTTCTTAATTTTTATTTCATTATATTTTTATGATTTAAAATAGAAAAATTACTTTTTATTGTTTTTCATTTACTCCCAAATAATTGCTGAAGTTGTCTCTAAAATCATGAAACATTAAAATCTTTAATGGCCTCTATCTTATAATTTAAAGCAAAAATAAATAAAGTAGCTCATTTCCGTACTAGATATTTGATATACCTTTTTATTACAAACATAATTTTTCAGTTTGGTTGGGTATTTTGATCTCAAATCCAAATTTAAGATTTGTATGAAACGGGCCGAATAGGGCCGAAAAGGGCCGCGCAAACGTTCCACTTAATATGCATATTTGAAAAGTTGGGAATATGGTAATTATTATTTTTTAATGCTTGTGGCAGCATTTTAAAGTTTGTGGAGGTATGTTGTATATTGTCATTTACCAAAATGACGGAGCATGGTTTAATTCATGTGAATAAATGGAGAAAACGAGCGTCTTATGGTTTCAACTAGAAAAACTTCAAAGCCAAAAAGCTAAAGAATGCAGGAAAGTAGTGTTTGTCCAGAAAAAATATTATAAGGCTGCATTTTAGCGTTGGAACAGTTTTGTAGAATAATGTTGTAAGTTGATTTCAAAACAATTTCTCATTTCAGGTAAATGGCTTCATTTATTCATATTTTTTTTTACTTTTTAAGCTCAAATACATCAATGACATGTGTACATTTTTAAGGCACGAAGAGTAAAAAATACATTTTAAGGAATAACCAATTGAAATTTTTATATACAACATTTTTCCACTAATTCGGCATAAATTCTAGTAATAAATTCTTTTAATTACCTTTCTTCACTTTTCACTTAAAACTTGTTTATTGAATTTTAAATATTAAATGGTTTGAAACATAACTAGTTTCGTTTTTTCATTTTTCTCGGAACAAGATTTTTGTTGGATACAGCATTTTTCCGGGCAAGGGCTCACTTATGAAATACTTAAAAAAACAGTTGTTAAAAAATATTTTTTGTTTGTTACGTAGACCTCTGAATTGTCTGAATGTAATACCTCACTGGGGTCTACATAATATTTAATATTATTAATTATATTGTTCTTCTACGGTGATTTGATCCTTTAATATAAAGAAAATAAAGAGTAGATCTAATATAAGGTGAATAAAGAGTGGATCTAATATAAATTAAATAAAGAGTATAAAGAGTGAAAAAGTGAATAAAGAGTAGATCTAATGATATAAAGTGAATAAAGAGTGAATCTAATAGAAAGTAAACAAAGAGTAGATCTAATATGAAGTAAATAAAGAGTAAATCTAATATAGAGTAAGTAAATAAAGAGTAGATTTAATATAAAGTAAATAAAAAGTGAGAGAGTAGATTTTATAATAATTATGTCATTTGCGTTGCCTTTATATTATTTAAATTGAGGAAAATTAAGGGCATGTCGTTGTTAATGGGAAAAATGATAAAATAATATTTTGGTAACATTATTTATTACTTTATTATATTTTTTTACAAATTAATATAAAACTTACAAAGTTCATATTATTTATACATAGTAAATAGTGGTGTACTAAAATAGACTGGCGTAATTTAATAGAACCCTGCAACCAAAATATCAAATGTTAGAATAATGTAAAAAAGTACATGATCTGTTTCCGATTTTCCTTTTTACAAAAAATATAATTATAATATAAAATATTGTGCAATGCGATAAGCAAAACTAAACAGATTGCAATCAAAACGTAAAAAAAATATTAAAAACAGTGAATGTAGTGAGATTAAAGGTTGGCGTGGTGACGCTTGTACTGAGAGAGGCCGGCGTTGATCCTGCTTCCCATGTCGGCGTTGACGTGAGTGAAGTTCTTGACGGCCCTTTCCTGGATGAAGGCGGCAGCTCCCCGGAGGTGATCCACGATGTTGTCCACGAGTCGCTTCTTCTCTTGTTCGTTGAGCACGTCCCGCCAGAAGATGGCCGGCTGCTCGTAGTTGTCCTCCGTGGTGCCGCTGTCGTAGCGGTCGATGTCTCCGGAGATGGGCACGGGCGGGCTCAATTGCACGGCGCGCGCGCTCTCCTTGGGCCCGCTGAACGAGTTGGGGAAGTAGTTGGGCGCGCCCTGCTGGTTGTCGGTGACGTTCATCGGCCCGTCGCGCTGGTAGTTCTTGGTGGTCACGCGGTACGGGCAGTTGACCGGCAGCTGCAGGTAGTTGGCTCCCAGGCGGTGACGGTGAGTGTCGGAGTATGAGAACAGGCGGCCCTGCAGCATCTTGTCGGGAGAAGCATCAATACCCGGGATCAAGTGGGCGGGGCTGAACGCTATCTGCTCTACTTCCGCGAAGTAGTTCTTGGGATTCCTGTCCAGCACCAGGCGACCGACGGGGATCAAAGGATATTCCTTGTGAGACCATACTTTGGTGACATCGAACGGGTTAAACTTGAAGGACTCCGCTTCGGCATAGGACATCACCTGGATGTAAAAGGTCCAGCTGGGGAAGTCCTTGTTCTCGATGGCGTTGTAAAGATCCCTAATGCCGTAGTCCGGATCGGTGGAGGCCAGCTCTGCGGCGTAGTCTGTGGGAAGATTCTTGATTTTCTGGTCAGTCTTGTAGTGGAACTTGACGTAATGAGAAACTCCCTTGGCGTTGATCATTTTGAAGGTGTGGGAGCCGTATCCGTTCATGTGCCTGTAGCCGTCGGGAATGCCGCGATCGGAGAACAGAATCATGACCTGGTGCAGCGACTCGGGACGCAGGGAAAGGAAGTCCCAGAACATGTCGGGGTCCTTGAGATGGGTCGCGGGGTTGCGCTTTTGGGTGTGGATGAAGCTAGGGAACAGGGTCGGGTCGCGGATGAAGAATATGGGGGTGTTATTTCCGACCAGATCCCAAACGCCGTCCTCGGTGTAGAACTTTACGGCGAATCCTCGGGGGTCGCGCACTGTGTCAGCGGAGCCGCTCTCTCCTCCCACGGTGGAGAACCTCACGGCGATCGGGGTCCTCTTGCCGAGGGTGTCGAACACCTTAGCGGCGGTGTACTGGCTGATGTCGTGGGTGACCTCGAAGTACCCGAAGGCGCCGGCCCCCTTGGCGTGCACCACCCTCTCGGGGATGCGCTCCCTGTCGAAGTGGGACATATCGTCGAGGAAGGTCACATCCTGCAGCAGAGCGGGGCCTCGCGGGCCTACTGTCTGGATGGCTGTCTTCACTCCTACGGGGGATCCGTTGCCGTTGGTGATAACGCCTGCATTTCCCTGAAACCAGACAAATACTTCAATTATTATTACGAAACTTATACAATGTGATTAGAAAAAACAAAGAATACAATCGTAACCTTTTATAATCGGAGTTTATAAAATTCCATTGCGTAATGTAATGCGTGACGCGTTGTTACGCAATAAAGGGCAATAAGGCGGTCATCACAATGGTCATGATTGCCGCTAAACATTCGTAAAATTGCTGAGTTAATAAGGTAACTAGTCCAGTCATAATTAATGTAGGTATGCCAAGTTAAGTACCACTCAGATATTAAAAATTTCGCTCAGAAAACTTATTAAAATAACTTATAGCTACATATATTTCTTACAAAGAATTTTTTTTAAATAATGCTGTAGATATATTTTTGCAAGCAATGTTTTGTGTATATATTTTTGGTATTACTGTGTTTGCTTGATGTACTGGGAGTCTGAAAGGAGTGGGGAGGCAAAGGAGATAGAGTCGTTGAGGAAGGTTGGGTAGTACCTGAATATTCAGATCTGGTAACTAAACGATAAAATAATTTTCACAAATAAAATAAACATAAAAAAAACCTTACAAATCAAGCTAATAACATCAAGTCACTTGGCAAATAAGTTTGAATCGATTACAAACAATAGACTATGGTGGTCCGACATTTGGCCGCTCGAAATTATAATTATAATGTGCAATTTTTTCCAATGTCAAACCTAAAATCGACTCAAAAAATACATTTAATAAAAAGTATTTGAAACGAATTTATTTAGTGTAAATTTTTTGTACTTATTCGCTGGTGTGCACAATATTTATCGAAAGTAGTTTTATCCTTGATGCATTTCAATGAAAATATGCTTTATATTTTTTGTTATTCGGCGGTAGATCCTCTCTGCGCACCTCTTCGGGGTTACTTAGTTATATTTTGTGCAAGTAAGTGTACCGTATTTTCCTAAATCGACTGTATATTGTATGTTATTATGCTAACTATTGTGGATTCAACTGTCATGGAACCACAGACTACTGTTACTACCGTTAACACCATTATCAATACGCCACATGGTAATTGGCTAAAATTTTACGAATAAATGAGTCGTTCAATTTCTATATCCGCTGCATCAACTTTCGTTGATATGGCGAAAACAGCAGAAATTGTCACATCTCTAGCGTAAATAAATAATTGCTTTTCCATTTCTTTAATAATGAATTAATATAATTTCGAAAAGTGTTTTTTTATGTATGTCCAGCATAATTTGAGTAATTTCGATAAATAAAATGGATGTAGCGGATTTTGATTCTCACTTTGTGATTTACTCACGCTTTTGAAACCCATCTGACTTGATGCGCGAGTTTCTAAACCCGCCATCTTGGCAAATAACTGCTCGGGATTGGTTAAATTCCGATATAGCGGGTTTTGTTAGTAACTTCTTGAATGATATAGCGGGTTTTGTTTCTCACTCGCAGTATTAACAAGGTTTTTGGTCGTGATAAGGGAGGTTTTGATACTTTTTAGGTTCCTCTTGTTCCTCGCAAAAATGTGAACAAGATGTCATACTCAGATCAATTTGTCAAAAAATCGGATACAGCGGGTATCCAAATTCTAGGACTCAAATGGTTCCCTACGAGATCGGTCAATTTCGTATTTGGAAAGTCCAGTTTGATTGCGAGTATATCTGACGTATATAAGTAATAAAACGAGGTTATAAACACTAAACACAAATGCACAGTGACAGTTGTTCTAACTGCTTTCACTCTGCATTGTGGATCCTAACAATAAATAACTACTGGACTTAACAGCTTTAGACAGCGTGGTAATGAAATGTATTGTAGTTTGAAAGTTTTAACCCCTCAGGCTAATGTTTTCGGTTTTATAGAACGAGTCACGTACGTCTCATAAACGTCGTATTTCCCTATTGTAATGGTTAGAAATATGATCTCAACGGTGTTAGAAAGAAAAAAACACCACGCTTTATAATTCAAATTTAAAAAATAACAGGAAAATAATTTAAATGTAGACCTTTATAAACGCAAAGTTTCCGGCCGCAATTTGAAAAAAATGACAGACTTTGAGAATTTTTTAATAATTATTTTTAAACGAAACAACGTAAAGTGAGGTCATTTTTTGACCAGTGGGTGGGCATCGCGTTTGGATTTCACTCGGGCTTCCAGTGTTCGATTCCTCGACTGGCTAAGTCCTCCATCTTAACACAATCAATATTTTCGGCTTTCTATGGTGGTAGTAGGAGATTGTTGGGTTATTCGTAACCCGGGAATGTTTGTTTTTCTTTAAAAAAAAAAAAAAAATCGATAACGTTTATAATACACTAGCGAGTACCCGGCACGCGTTGCTGTGCCACTTATTAAAGAAATTTTTTATCCCTGAGTGTCCTTTCCCATTCGTTCCGTTCTCCTTCCACCACCCCTTCCTCTCCGCACTCCCCTCCTCCTCTTTCCCCGTCCCCTCCCCCCTCCCAAGTTCCACTCCCCCCTCCCAGATTCGCCTACCGCCCTCCCGCGAATCCCCCTCCCGGGTTTCCCTCCTCCCTCCTGAGTTCCCCCCTCCCGCATTCCATACATTCATTCCCGATACATTCAGTTTTCAAACAGCTCGCATGCCACCTATCGAAAAAAATTTATACAAATTTCATAATGCCAGAGCTCACCAGTATATGTAGAAATCATCGCTGGCAGGCACACATCGAATCCCCAAAGTTTCATCGCAATCGGATGAACTGATAGCAACGCATAATTTCATGATGCCAGAACTCACTATTGTATGTAGAAAGAATGCGCACATCAAATCCCCAAAGTTTCGAATGTTTTAGCAACGCATAGCATACATACATATATTCATAGACAGAAGCAAACATATTTTCATTTGCCTAATAAAATATGTATGCGTTTTTTTTCGTTACCAATAATTTTTGTTAGAAAAAATGTAAGGTGAGCCATTTTTAAAACTATTTTATGTTTGATTCAAAATGTTTATACTTCAAAAATTATATGTTTAATTCGAATTATAAAATTTTAATGCGTACTTTACCTTTCAAAAACAGTTTTTAGTTTTAGGATACGTTCAGAAATACTCCATTTATTTGGATTTTATACGATTCAAAACCGATTGACCTATCGACAAAATAGGCTCGAGGCCTGGATGTTTAAGGATACACTGACTAGATAAACAGATAGAAGTGTATTCTGGGCGTGTCTGAATGCCCTAAGTATGTTAAATCTTTTATTACTTCTGGATATAATTATTTCTTCAACATTATAATCAATTTCAATGGCCTGGGAGTTGAAAAGCCTATTCAAAAGTAAATTTGTGACATCGGTTTTCTTTCGAATTTGTATACATTCCATATAGCTACCTGAACGAATTAAATTCATCAGATAAACCTGGATAAACCAGACAAAGCCACACATTACTCTCTCTCAATGTAGGGTTGCCATCCGTCCGGGTTTCCCCGGATTTGTCCTAGTTTAGAGGGCGTCCGGGGAGCGTCCGGGCGGGGCTTCATTTGTAGTCAGGGTTTAAAAATTTAAAACTGATTATTAAATCAATTTGTAACAAACTGTAATAAGATTTTGTTTTGTTAGGTACATTTAAAATGATGACTAAATTTAATTTTAAGGTTTGAAAATAAGTAAAAAGGTGATTTATGACATTTTCAACTGTTTTTTAGTACACTGACTATGTTTAAAAAATCTTGTTGACATGTCCGGGTTTTGGGCTTTAAAATCCGGGGTTTTCACGCGTCTTGTCCTGGTTGCCAAATTTTAGAGATGGCAACCCTATCTCTCTCATCCAAACAAAACACATTCAAACGATAGTATTTCCAGGGCGAAACTGAAAGTATCTACCATTCTGGAACGTGCCGCAAATATACAATATATTATATGCATTATTTTCAATGAATAATTTGTTATTAATAATATTTAGTTATTCTAATTTTATTCAATTTAATCTTAGTTCATATTCTTCATGCATTCAAAATGCAAAAATGTTAAATTTATTCTGCTATTTTTGGCGCTGATGTGAAGTAATGATGACGCGTACGTGATTATATAACGCATAATTACGTTTATGCATCCGAGGAGCAAAACAAAACATCAGTGAACTTGGGAGTTGTAAATAATAAGTAATAAAAATAACCTTATCTTCTGTCGTACGATTCGTGGAGGTAACAGAAATTGGACATTTTTTTATCAAATGCGAAGTCTATAATTAACATAAAACAAGTGTGGCCTTTGACACTGTTGACTGAAATCACAATGACCGATAGTACAAAAAGCGATAATAATGCTGGTTGCCCTGCTTGCCACAATACACAAACACTTGGAATACATTATGCAGATTAAAACGTTCCCTGAAACTGATTCGATACAAGTTTCGCTTGATTTTTGTTATAAATTTATTTCCCATCGGTTTAAAAGCCAACCTTACGGCATTTTCCCTCAATGTATAATTTTTTGTTATATTATTTTTACTATTTCTTCACAATAAGATTTTAATGCCAACCTTTTGGCATTAAAAAACAATAGAAACCTCAAATCTGCATGACAATAATATAATGAGTGAACAAACAAACCTGCGAGAGAATGAAATAGACGAATCGGTCTCCTCTTTGTTAGTTTTTTGAAGGTTTCACTTCTACCGTCTGTGAACTGCACATTTTTTTTTAAATTTTATATTTCATTTATCTATATATATAAAAATCAAAATATGTTTGTTTCTGGGTTTGTATGTATGTGCGATGCGTTGCTAAACCATTCATCCGATTGCGATGAAACTTTGGGGATTTGATGTGCGCATTCCCGCGATGGTTTCTATATACAATAGTGAGTTCTGGCGTCATGAAATTATGCATTGCTAACCGCTCATCCGATTGCGATGAAACTTTGGGGATTAGATGTGCGCATGCCTGCGATGGTTTCTATGTACAAATATATATATTATAAAAATCAAGTTAATGAGTGAGTGAGCGTGTAAGTGAGCGAGTGTGTGAGTGAGTGAGTATTGAATGATTGAGTAGGTGAGTGAGTGTGTGAGTGAGTGAGTGAATGAGTGACCTAATACAACGCGAGCGAAGCCGCGGGTAAGGCTAGTATTTCATATATTTTTATTATGAATACAGTAAAATATTTTTTTTTATGTTTTAAGTTGCCGCTAAAATCATGAAACATTAAAATCGTTAATGGCCTGTAAAGGCCTATAATGGCCTATAAAAATAAATAAAGTAGCTTATACAAATACTAGATATTTGATATACCTTTTGATTACAAAAATAATTTTTCAGTTTGGTTGGGTATTTTGATCTGAAATCCATAATTAAGATTTGTATGAAACGGGCCGCGCAAACCTTCCTCTTAAGACGACGATTTGTATGGTATTTCGTATCAAAGTTGAATTCCCTCACAATGTCACCGCGCCTCTGATTGCATTGTGGGAACGATTTATAAAATAGATTTCATTTCAAAGCAAGACTGGTTTGTGTTGCATACCACACAATGTTGTTATATTTCACTCTTCCAGTCCAATTTATAATGATCAAACATTTATATTTATTTACATCTAATGGTCAGAAGGCTCATTGTAACACTTATCTTCAGCCTGATTAGTTTCTATGTTCCCGATGGTTATTTCCGTCCCGACATCATAGGCTGTTTTATCTCCCGGCTGCAGAACTAACTTGCCTATGGTCATGCCAGTCGGGAGAGCAGTCTTGTTGTTAAATAGAATCACTTCGAATATCGATACGTTTAACATCAATGAAGCACAATTTAGACGGCAAGCTTTGTTGCCGTTAAGACGTGTTCACATTAGGCGAGTATTTTAGTCGAGTGGAGAGTATAAAAGTAACCAAACCCGTCCGAACACCATTATTTTAGTAGAATGGGTTAGTCATCTCTTTAGTAGATTCAATCCATTTCGTTCTATTTTTCGGGCGAGTAGGGACCTCCACCACGCGTCCCTGCGTACTAACCTGGGCGAATCCGCCGTTTTAGCGGAGTTCTTTTGTAAACGCGCGAAAATATTGTAGCATTGAAGCGAAAATTCTACTCTAAAATTATTTATTTATGCTGCTATTAAACTCTTTTCGTGTCCATAGTTTATTTATTTTCATCTTACTAATTTATTCTTCCACCTCTAAAATTTCACCTCTTCTAAACATTACAATATGCTTAATTAGCGTATTTACTTTGCTTTATAGCAGTCAAGAAGCAAGTGGGTTGTTTTTCTTTTTAACCTACATAACTTTTCCCACTCTGTCATATTTCCACCACTGTCACATTTTATTTTTACTAAAAATGAATTCTTTCTAGATCTCAAGAGGGGAAATTGTAGCAAGGGGGGAAGGAGGCCTGAAATGCCTATTGGGCCTGGGGAGCTGCGTGTATACATATTTCGAATGACAACCCACGTGACAGAATTGTCGTACGACATAAAAATTGTAGAAGATAAGTTTTTGAGATTTTTAAAAATATTTTATTAAACATCATTAAAAATAATAATCGCTGTTACTTTATAGGTTATACCTTTTGGAGTTTAAAAATTGTTTTATATTTTATGTCGTCATATAATTATTTTTTAACATTATAGAATGTACGCAAGTCGAGGTGGCAGAAGACAACTGTGATTTGTATTATGAAATACACTTCTATCACGAGGAGTTGCAACTCTGTCACGTAATTTTTACTACAAAAATATAAACACATATTTTTTAAAACGCACACAGTCGTTACGTTTTTAGTACAGTAGATTTTAAAGTAATTATAAAATAATAATATTGGTAATTCTGTTGAATTTTTCTCCACGAACTGGTGGAGACAACTTTATGTAGGTTAAAAAGAAGAACGACCCAAGTATACTCGCTATTTTACTTACTACTTGCTCAATGGGAACAAGCTTTTATTATAAATCTGCTTATATTACCTCTTTTTTAAAAACGCTCTGATAAGTTAATGTTGTAATGTTTTCAAAATGAATTGAATTGAATTTATGAATGAGAAAATGGTCTTTTACACCAATCGGAAAAAATCATCAAAATGATTAGGTAAATCATTTCTAGCTAAATGAATAGTAAAATAACATAAAACTATACGGTCGGCGCATTGAGCGATAGTCAGAAAGAAGGTTGTTGACTTTTTCATTTCATATATGGACACTAACGGTCTGGCGTTGCGTTTTGATTGCCAAGTTTGATGAACGTCTCAAAAATGGCAATAAAACTGTCGTAAGGTTTTAAGGTGGCAGGTCCACACACCGGTTCTAAAGTCAGTAGTCGGGGGTTCAAAACCCGACAAAGTATATATATATAAAATTATTCCACTTTTTTGGCTTTATACTTGTATCAATTTAGAAACAGTATCTACAGGTGTATTTACACCTTATTGTAGTCTGGAAGATACTCTCAGAATTGATATAAAAACTATTCCATAAATATTTATTTAGTCGATGCCTTCGGAACTTCTTTGAAGGAAGGAAAACTGAAATAGAAAAATAGAAGGAAAACTGCTTTGCTGACAACAGCGTATATTCTTCTAAACATTAAAATCTGCATTCCAGATATTACACAAAAATTTGAGTTTTATGTTCTCGACAACTTCACAAGAGCGCGCAGGCCCAGAACAGCTCGGAAAAGTGATGTTGTTACTAAATTATCTGTTCTCTGACCTAGATATTTTTCAAGTGAATATTCAATAATTTAAAAATATTTTTATTACTTAACAAAATATAACTTATGCTTTTTATCGGTTGTGTTTACAGAAAATGTGCAAGGATCTTAAACAGATAGTTGTCAAACTATCTGATTAACAACTGTTTGTTAGTGTTTGTGGCAACTAACTATTTAAATAATATAATTTAAGCATAAATTATATTATTTAAGCAGTTAGTGAAAAAAATGTAGTCAAAAGTTTATGGTTTCTTTAAAAGCGACTTTCAGTCAAGTGAGGAAAGCTTATACCACATTTTGTTTGTAATAGTCCCACTGTCTCCGGACAGTTAGAACTCTTGGGTATTCACATAAAATTTACTGTCCCACTCCCGTCACTAAAATGTACGCAATTTATTTTACAAAATTCACATAGAAGGTTTTAATGCATGTTTTTATCTTGTTGACATGCAAATGGTGCTAGCAATCTCATTATGTTTTGATTTCTAAAAATATCTTCTTATTTGTTGATAAAACTGAATAAATAAGCTAGGTTGCTACATAATAGTATCATTTGCCGTAGAATATTTTAGTAAAAAGACGAGTAGGTATTTTAGAGACGATTGGAATGCGCAATATGATTGCACCGGCTCGATGGTCGTGGAATAAGCAGTGATATTGTATTCCTCGTCTAACTGCTATATGCGGCGGACATTTACATTTTCATGGGCGTGGATGGGATGCACTTCGTAAACAACTGGTGACCCCAAACTTCGAGCGGCAAACGTGAATACAGGTTTCTTCCACTTTAAAAACAACTCTCAAAACCTACCCGTATACCTGCACTGAATACCAAGATGGAAGCCGTTCTTATTTATGCAATCATAAAACATACTACTAATACCAGACATTAATTGCGTGCGTTAGTTAGTTCTGCTTCTGCGTGAAATCTGGTGTGTTCCATTTAATTTGTAGTCCGGTCAATATAAACATTTCAAATAGCACAAATTCCGATAGAGCTGAAATTTGGTAAAGACCTTGAGTACACCATTATAAATAAAATATCGAAAATCCCCATCGATCACATGTCCGCTAAAAAAGTTATTCGACCCCTATTTTTCTAGCTAATTTGACCGGATTAATGAGTGTCATTTTCAAAATTGGAATCAGTTGTGTAAAAACCACCAACCTTTAATTTAATGAATTACTAAATGGTTCCCGGCATGCATTGCAATGCCATATTAAAAGAAACGAATTGTTTCTCCGCGTGTCCTTTCCCGTGCGTCCCCTCCCGCATCCCCTTCCTCTCTTGCGTTCCCCTTTACCTTCCTTCCGCTCTCCGATCCCGCCAACTCCCTTCCGCCTTCCATATATTCAGTCCCAGTACATTCATTTTTTAAGCAGCTCGCGTGCCCCTATTATAATTTTTTTATTCAAATTCTCATTTTTCATATATTACAAATATTAATTTTTGAATATTATAAGAACAATCAATCAAATTTGGTACCTAACAGGTACCCATTTAAAATATCTATAATTCTTGACTCGATTCAAATTATTAGGCGAGTACTTCAAATAATTTCATAATTGAAAGAGTTTCGAAAATTGAATTTTGATTTAACAATCTATGGTTTGCAAAATGTAATTCACAAATTGGGACATTTTTGGCAGTTTTCTCAGAGTTTTGTAATTATTAAAAAAACTTTTCAGATTATTTTCATGTGGTTGTAATAATCCAGAAACCTTTGCGAGGATGGAAAGAAGGTATTTTGAAAATTTCAAACATTTCCTATGCTTAATATAGCAATACATAGACATTTCCGAACTCATATACTCCCAAGCAAGCGTATGTTGATTTATATATATATATATAGATTATTTCGAAAATTGTAACTGATTTGTCAATAGTCAAGAATTCAGACTACCCGGTGATTTTTCACGTGTCAGCGCTAATTTATTATGTCATTCTTATTCTCTAATAAACTTCGATAATATATGGGTCGTTCTTCTTTTTAACCTACATAAAGTTGTCTCCACCAGTTAGTGGAGAAAAATCCAACAGAATTACCAATATTATTATTTTATAATTACTTTAAAATCTACTGTACTAAAGACGTAACGACTGTGAGCGTTTAAAAAAAAAAGTGTTTATATTTTTGTATTAAAAATTACGTTACAGAGTTGTAACTCCTCGTGATACTAGTATGAAACCTTGACTTGCGTATATTCTATAACGTTACAAAAAAATTACATGACGACATAAAATATAAAACTATTTTTAAACTCCGAACGGCATAATCTGTTAAGTAACAGCGATTATTATTTTTAGTGATGTTTAATAAAATATTTCAAAAAATTTCAAAAACTTGTCTCCTACAACTTTTATGTCGTACGTTAATTCTGTCACGTGGGTTGTCATTAGAAATTCTCGTGCTCGTGATTGTCACTCCCAATAGGCATTTTAGGCCTCCTTCCCCCCTTGCTATAATTTCCCCTCTGAGATCCAGAGAGAATTCATTTATGGTAAAAAACAAAATGTGACAGAGTGGTGGAAATGTGACAGTGGTAAAAGTTGTGTAGGTTAAAAATAAGAACAGCCAATGTGCGAATTTTCCGAAGGGAGCGATTGTAGTATTTTTAAGCAAAATAAAATATAAAACATAGTAAGTACACAGGATGGATGGTGCACACATATTAAGGAATATTTTTTCAACACATTGCGATCATTTATGATTTTTAAATATTAAATCAATTTATTAATGATTTTTTTTTAGTTTCTTCGTGAGTTACCTACTCCGTTTTCTAATTTACTTGGATAAGAAATTCTGTAAAAAACGGGAAAACGACAAGAAAGGAGACGTGAAAACTCTTGTCCGGCTAGTCAGGCATGAAACTCTTCCGAGTATTATATCAGTTTCTTCATAATTAATGTACCTATGTATCATTAAGCTACGCATTCACACAAGGTATCTACTGAACTCAGGCTTAATTCAGGGCACAGACTGTACAGGCGAAGTCAAAACATTCGTCCGTGTTAGAGTTAGAACTTACGACACAACAAGTGTGTAATGTAGTATATAATAGGTCCAAACTAAAAACCTACCTTTTTGGGCTCTCAACCTATCAGGCCTCAACCATATTTTGTCAAAGGGAAGAAATATTTCCGTTTTGCAATAAAATCCAAACAAAAGGACCGTACATCGGTGTACGCAGCTCCAACAGGACACTCCGACGAAATTGCTGCTTGGCGGTTGACAGCGATTAAGACATACGGTTCATCAGAAAAATAACATAAAAATATATTTAGAAACTAGACATACAGGTTTACAGCGCCATGACGGCCGGCGTCGTCCGGCGGTAAGGTTCTTGACTCGCATTTCGAAAGTCGCGGGATCGAATCCCGGCGTGGCAAATGAATTTTATTTGATTAATTTGTGTTATTTCACAATTTATTAATTTAAAATAATATGTTGTATATTTGCGGCACGTTCCAGACTGGAAGATACAATCAGTATCGCCTTGGTGTAAGACCACCATTCAGAATTAAAACGTTGCTTGAAATGGCTTTAGCCGTGTTTGGTGACCAGATCTGAATCGTAGGTACCACTTCCCTACCTTCCTCTCCCTACTCCTTCTTCTAACCACTACCTTAAGCCTCACAACATACCCCAATTGGGGATGCCAAGTCTCACTGGCTCCAGAAGGAAGAAGTTGCGACTCTCGTGCGTTATTCATGTATAAAAAAATATATAATTTCGATATCTAAAAAAAATGGCGGACCAGCGAATTTTACTACTGGAAAATTTTCAACTTTCATAAAAAAATAAAATAGAAGAGGGCCCTAAAAAATCCCTGTGGTGCCAAATCGGATGTATAGTTTTTTTAATACGTTGCCAACCAGGTTGAAAAACATAGTTTCGATAAAAACGCATTCAAAGTTTTGCTGAAAGGTAATTCGAGTACAAAAATTGTATACAGTCTTATTTATATATATTGACTAGGAGTTTTAATAAAAAAACACTGGACTGTGAAAAACGGGCGGTAGGTATGGACATTCCGTAACTTATCGGACGGGTTCCAGTCTTTATAACATACGCGTCCGGTGGGAAGGTTGCATTTACTAGCATTTCATGGAAGGTGATTGCAAAAACAAGAGTCGACGATCCCTAAGACAACTGTTTATAGCCGGGATACGCACTAAACATGTCACCAACATTATATATTTAATGCAGGTACACCGTATGACATTTGCATCATGAAAACTTGTTTTTATACTCATCAAACACCTCACCAAACCTGAAAAACACCGTGAGAAAAACTTAAATGCCTCCTGTGTAGAGATACGAATATTAAAAAAAAAATTGCATGAACAATCTTTTTCTCTTTATCTATATGTTTCTTAACCCTAGAAGCCCAATCCAGGTCATTTTTACCTATATGCAAACAAATATCTGCTTTCTCTCTCGCACACTTCTTTCGATTGTCCTGATAAATCGAACCAACTTAGTACCCGCCAAGAGCTGACAGGAGACGGCGGTGTTGCCTTGGTAGGTCTCTTCATATTGGAGTTATCGTACTGTTGTAGGTCAATTTGACCTATGTTTAGGCTTTTTGTAATTTGATGATGTGTGTGAAAAGTTTTTATAAAGAAAAAATAATTGCATAAAACTGTTTAATTGTTATAAAACATTTATTGGTTAGTAGAAAAAAAGAAGATTTTGTTTAGTTTTTTTTTAAATATTTTTAGTTTGAAAGAAGCAAACCGAAAGGATCTCATTTTGTACCAAATTTTTGTATTAATTAGTAATAGTTGTTTTTTTCAGTCTAATAAATAAATATTATTTTAATTATGGGTTTTTTCACTTCCTAAATAGTTAATACGGATAAATAATGATAAAAAATAATAAATTACACAGAATGATTTACAAGTTACAAGTGTATTTATTAATGTAGGTAAATTTGACCTATGATTGGGCTTTTTAGAAAGAAAAATATGATTGGGCTTCTAGGGTTAAATTTCAAAATTACTTTCAATAGTGACCCCGGATATTTGTTCTCTGAGGTTTTCTTCGGGAATTTACGTTTATCGTTACATACACCCCCAATTACCATCACCACCACCATCACTTCAATGTTGGAGATGGGGGCAGGGTCATTATTATTATCATTACACATAAAAATTTTAATTATTTGGTAAAAATAATACATCTTCAAATAATTTAAATTTAAGTGGAAAGTTTGCGCGGCCCTTTTCGGCCCGTTTCATATAAATCTTAATTCTAGATTTGACATCAGAATACCCAACGAAAATGAAAAATTATTTTTGTAATCAAAAGGTATATCAAATATCTATTACGGATGTGAGCTACTTTATTTATTTTTGCTTTTGATTATAAGATATAGGCCATTAAAGATTTTGGTGTTTCATCATTTCAGAGGCAACTTGGGCAATTATTTGTGAGTAAATGAAAAACGATAAAAAATAATTTTAGTATGTATCTTTATTTTTAAAATAAAATGAAAAATAAAATAAAAAATAAAATGCCGTTAGAAATGCATTTTTTTGGGTAGTAATTTAAATACATAAACGACAAATTTTTTGTTCCGCCGTAAATAGGTAATTTGTATTTTAACTTTACACCCGTCAAAATGATTTGTTTATTAATTTTTATTTTATATTTCATTACATTATTATGATAAATTGCTAAAATTATTTTTTTATTATTTTTCATTTACTCACAAATAATTGCTCAAGTTGCCTCTAAAATCATGAAACATTAACAATGTAATGGCCTATATCATATAATAAGCAAAAATAAATAAAGTAGCTCACATCCGTACTAGATATAATATACCTTTTGATTACGAAAAGTTTTTTATTATCGACAACGGCATTCAATCTTCCATTAATGAAGTTACCCGCATTTACCCTTCTTTCAATATCTCTATCACCCTTCCCATCTCTCGTAAACATGCTACTCAGATACACAAACTCATCCACCTGCTCCAAGTATTCATCATTTACAACTTGTTGCACACTATTTTGTACTCTCTCTGTGTTAATTTAATGTGTTTGCTTCACCGTCATTGAAAATAGCTCCTTTAAAATTAGCCTATTATTCGTGTGTATGTTGGTCTTGAGAATTATTCGCTTTTACTCTATTTTGCGGTTTTTGTCTTCTTTCATTTTCTCTTCTTTGCGGAGAAAAATAAGACTTGAACAGTAATTAAGTGTGGTGATATAATTCTATTGTATTATTATCTGACATGTTTCTTTATTTACTTTGTTTCTGATTCTGCAAAGAAATGACTTTGTTTTAATTGTTTACTCCGAATTTTTTGAGATGTTCAAATATGAGTCTATAATGACAACGAGATTTCATGATTTCTTCATAAATATAATACCAAATATATATAATGAGTGTTACGAGACGCACTTGACTTTAATGTAACTTAGACGCACTTTAACTGGTGATTTCTGATCCTGACATTATTTGGAGTAAAAATGAAAATGAAATTTTGGTCTCCGATGACTTTTTCGATGACTTTTTTTTCTTCAAAATCAAACAAAAAAAATTCTTCCGCATGTCGTCCCTTGTCATTCAGTCGAATAACCGACCAACGCCTCGCCCTGCCCCTAACTCTCCAAAGCTTTCCAATTTTTTAATTTAAAAAAAATTAAGGACCTAGGTATTATTTTTAATAGTAAATTATCTTTTGTTCCTCATATAAATGAATGAATTAACAAGGCCATGAGAAGCTTGGTGTTCATTTTGAGAACGGAAAAAGATTTAAAAATAATTAATTATTTTAAATTGCCGTTCACTGGATTGGTGAGATGTAATTTAGAGTACAATTCAACAATCTGGGCTCCATTTTATAAGATTCTCCAACAAAAACGAGTGTGCTTTAGACCACACGACTGAAGTGAAACTTCTTTACGCTTCGTGTGCTTCGCCCGATCACACTTTTCGTAACGCTGTCGTCACACATTCACCAGCTTACTCCCCAAATCAAGCGTGCGTAAATAAGTTTTACTTCAAAAAAAAAACAGAGTGTGCAATTCACACGTGGTAGAAGTCAGAAAACTAAAGTAGAAAAGAGTGGGGATGCTACGAAGCACCGCACAAAGAGGAGACCGATTATTTACGAAGCATCGCACAAAGAGGACACCGATTATTCCATCTCATTCTCTTGCAGGCTAAATCCTATAGATTGTACGTGTTTGTCTCTTTTAAGTGTCGCTTTTTTGTTTTATCGAGTTTCAAATCACAACGGTGCTTCACTTCAAAAATTTCATTTATATTTTTTACTCCAAATAATGGTAGAAATCCCTGGTTAAAGTGAGTCGAATACTTCCCTTAATACCCTGTTTAGATACGTTTTACTTCAATAGTACGTAGGTACGAATGAACGCGTCCAACAGGAGTAACCACATTCAATTGCACCGGTCGTAGGCGAGACGTCCATAGAATACAGAATATAATCAATGTGTATTCGTTTACTTCACTTGAGAAATCTCGTATACCTTCACTTGAGAAATGCAGGAGACATTATTATTGTTTCCTTCAGATACTTGGAACGTACTTGTAAATAAATACACTCGAGGTAAATGACCCTTGCTTCTAAAAATATATTACACATGCGATTCGACTACTTTATTGAAATCGAAAATACTTTAACCACATTGTGAACTTGAAATGATTATATTGAATACAAACTTACGACGTTCGCTATCTTATTTACCGATGGTTACGATTTTATAAGTGTCGCATTTAAACCAGTTGATTAGACTATTTTTTTATGTTGTTTATATTTACCTTCCATGTACATTTGTTGCTTAAATTTTCATTGCGTACTTAGATGAAATAATGATAATTGTTCAAAACAAATTGTCTAGAAATTGTTACATAGTTGCTATCTTCTAGAAAACATTAATTTCCACTGTATTACGAAATACAAGGTCAAACCAACTATTCCACGTCCCGCGCTCAAAAACAAATTAAGCACAACATTCATTTCTCAGAAGGACGTGCATAAAATATAATAACATTTTTTCAGACGCTGATATTTTCCATTTGTCCTCAGGACAATTTACCAAATGCATAATAGAAAAAAATCAAGCAAATTACGATTTTTTTACCCCTACTATGTGTTTTTTTATCATTCTCATATGTAATATGTAATTACCTTAAAATAATATGTATAACTGTTTGTTTCCCCAATAAACTAAAAAAAATTTAAAAAAAATTTTAACGCCCAAGATGTATAAAAAAACTTTTTTTTTTAATAAAATAAAAATCATTTTTTTTATAAGAAAAGCTCTCTTTTTATAACTTTTGAAGGTTATTCCCAGTCATGTAATGTATAATTGAAGAAGAAGATAACAATAGTAATCTAAACGAAAAAATGAAAGAGAATAAGACACAATCAATTTCTTCAATCAATTTCACCCAATTACAGTGGGTGGGAAAGGCATCCGCCGCCAAGATCTAGATAAACCTAAAACCGGGCAGCCCTGCTAACTTGCCAAACGTAGCGAACCACTTGGGGCGACTATGGCAGGGGTGTTGGTTATCCAATAAATGCTTCCCGCGGCGGCGGTACCCATACCCACCTCCCAAATTGAAAAGCTGTCACAATAATAATCACTTGCGTTGTTATTATTTTTATTCTAATTTAATAATATTAACAATAATTCGAATCTGTTTATTTGTTTCAGCCAAAATTCAGCTCGATTTTTAAGTTAAAGCTTCTTTTCAGTTTACATCGTAATGGACATAGATCAAACGGGACAGCACGCGCCTAGTCTGACCCGAAAACTCTGTGCCTGCCGCAAGCCCGAGGCGTTCCACGCCACCGCCTGTATTGTTATCGAAGAAATCATACGTGAAATGAAAACAGCAAGTGGGCTGCAAAATACCAACCAATGTTTGTAGAGATAATTATAAGTAAGGAGAGTAACTCAAACAAGCTGTTCGTCTCGCAGTACATAATATGTGTAAAAGATAAGATGACAATGCAGTATGCGGGAAGTCAAACAATTATAATGCTAACTTATCCGGGTAAAACCAATTTGCACATGAAACGAATAATTTAAATACATACTTAACATTGAAAAACTTTCGTTGCATAACACATTATTTTTATTCGTCATTTGCCGCTCGTGCGCCGGCGCACACGCCAAAATGTTAAAAAAAATATTTTGGAATGCGATTTTAACCCTTATGTCTAAAGAAAACGTATGAAGAACAAGGTCAGAATCGCTTGAGGCATTCTTGTTCTTAAGGTAGAATATACCGTGAACACACCTAGGGAAGCGGAATAATTTCTATGAATTTCTCTATGCCCTCCGGCCGAGATTTTTTCCGGTATTTGAGCTGTCAAATTGAGTAGCGTCGTTCTCGTGAAAAGATCGTAAAACATATAAATTCATCAAATAACGGCAAGTAATGTTGTTTTTATGCATAGTTTGTTGTTCAAAGAATGTGTTTCAGTAAATATAATATACGATAGCACAAAATAATACGTCAAAGTCAAAACATCGCGATTTTACATTGTTTCCTCCTTGACATTTAACGAGTTTTAACCCCACGGGCTAATTTGTTAGGTTTTCTATCTGCCGAGTTTCAGTTCGATCGGAAAGTGAATTAATTTCCACATCCAAGATTTGAATTCATTTATTCACGAAAAGAAAATCGAAATTCAAATATATAGTATATAAAAATGGAAAGAAATGGTTATTTAGTTTATTTCTCTACTATAAATCACACTTCTCGAACAGATGTTCGTGCCTTTAGCACCCAGCGCGCCTTTAGGGTGCCGCAGCATAACTTCCTTTTTCAAAACTTAATAAAACCCATTATATGAATCAGAAATTTTTTATTTGTTTTTTGTAATGTAGGCCTAAAGTTTTGTTTTACTTAGTTTTGGAAGATCAAATCAGGTAAGTGACGTCCTAGGCACACGTCGTAGGCGCGCTGAGTTGCGATCACAGAACATCCGTTCGAAAAGTAGGCCTCAACGGCAAACGCACACTCCTCACTGTTCCAACTCATGATGGCGACTTTTCTATGTCGGGACAAAACTTTATAGTTCCGCCTCTCGAACGAGATCACTAACGCTCCGCTACGACATCAACCGACTGAATGGCGCACATTTTAAAAAAAGGAAGTTATACTGCCGCACCCTGTACTATATTAGTTCGACCGATATTATAAGTAAAAAAAATAACAACGTTCTAAATCGAGATATTTTCTCGACACTTCATTTACAACTTCTGTCTTCGGGGGACAAGGTTTTAAAATAAACCTGTTTTACCGCTGAGATATCGAAATCGGTCAGTTTGGTCAGACATTCGATATGAACTATGTCTATAGAAGTTTTTAAATACCGGTGCAATGAAACTAATTGGATGGAAAATTGTGGCACACTTCTTGGCTGTACTATTGATGCTGGTTGACTATTGAGACTATTAAATATATTGTACTTTGCAATTCATTTATTTATTCTGGGTTTTACAGATGTTCGCACTTACGTGAGAACAATCCAGTTATAAAAACTCAGTTATTACACAATTACAAAAATCTACAATTACATTCAATTAAAAACAGATCGTACAATTAGAAAAACAAAAACATCACAAATAAAAATACAGAATTATATACAAGCTCTCTCAAGTAACACATTACAATGAGTGGCAAGAGACATAAGAAATACGCGAGGCATGCATAGAGAGACAATTGACACAATTAGTATTTTTTAACAGCGCCAGAACCTTTTTTTTAATCCGAAATATCTACTTCAGCACACTATGTTGTTATATAGTCG
The DNA here is from genome assembly GCA_936435175.1 of Glyphotaelius pellucidus. Lineage (NCBI taxonomy): Eukaryota > Metazoa > Arthropoda > Insecta > Trichoptera > Limnephilidae > Glyphotaelius > Glyphotaelius pellucidus. Next base: position 40,894,697 of record OW386542.1, on the reverse strand, counting down.
ACATATATGGGTCAGAGGGCTAAAGTAGGCGATATTATTTTTAATTTATTCATGTGAAAAATGTTATGGCGTCTTAAACAATGGGAATTGGGGACATTTTCTTCAATACTGCTAAGACATAATGTAGTATTTATCAGTAACTATTCTTCTAGTTAACGGGACCTTTAAAATAAAATATATTTATCATTGAAGAAGAAGATAACAATAATAATCCAAACGAAAATATGAAAGAGAACAAGACACAGAAAAAGATAATGGTCGAAACTAGGACTCGAACCCAGAACCTCTCGTTTAACAGGGCGTGCGCGTTTACCAATTCCGCCATTACCATCTACTGTCAAACCGTCATATTAGTCAATTTCAAATTTTAGAAATAACAATATTGCACGATAGTTCAAAGTTCTATAGCTCATGAAAATATTTTTCTTCAAATTTCAGGATGCCAGAAGTCATTGAGCTTTTTTATTGGGATACTACGCAGTAAAATAAATGTTTCAGAGCTCTATGATGGGAATGAGGTCTCGAGCTAAAAATAGTTGGCTTACGATTTACTCCCACCTGGGCGTCGCGTATTTGATTCCTCGGCTGACTAAGTCCTCCATCACGACACAAGCAACATGTTCCGCTTTCTGTGGTGGTAGTAGGAGATTTTACGTTGTTGGATAACACGGGAATGTTTGTCTTTCTTTTTATTGAATAGTTATTATAAAAAATAATATAGAAAATATCAATATCACAGGTAAAGATAAATGAATCGTACTTTAGCAAAATTCTAAAAAACGCCAAATGAAATCACACCGACAGCACCAAAGTTTATAATCAAAACAATTAACAAAAAATCAATTCTGCAAACGATTGACAAAGCAACAACAACTAATGAGTGTCTGGATTGAAAGATCTCGCCTTGCCATGGAATATACAGCACGTTCTCGAAGGATTCACATACTCAGTGATTCCTGAGCATATTTGGAGTACAAAAGATCGTTTTGCCGTCCCACTCCAATGCGTCGCTACGGGATCACGTGATATGCTTGCTGTTTCGTGTATTACCGTGCTGCTGGAATGAGACTAAAAGCTTATCACGTGACCCGCTGCTAGGCTATTCCTATATGAAAAATATATATCATTGGACAGCAAAATGACATCCATTTTTTTTACCCCAAGTATGTTCAGGAATCTGATTCTACGACAACTCAGAATCAACTCAACTCAACACCTCTTTGAAAGTCATTAAAAGCCATGAAAAAAATTGAAAAATAGCCCATAAGCTAACCTAAAGTAACCTATTTAAACAATTTTTTTCATAACTTTTCAAAGGAGGTGTTGAGTTGAATTCATTCTTTCATTCGTTGAGTACTTTAAATACATTACATAATATGCTTTCTCGTTGCGCGTGTATTGATGCAGGAAAACAGTGTCAAACGTGTATTTATGATACCGTTACCAAAGTTCATATATCATATTATAAAATCGTGTAGATTCAAACGCACTGTGATCCAGTTATGCAATTCTGGATCACATGAAATAACAATAACTCATGAAATGACAAATGTGGTATAAATAAAATGATGGATGCAGTCCCAGACGAAGACAGATGTTTCGCATGTCATGTTCACGACAATCAAATCAAACACAGAGGCAAGTTTTCGAAACGAGGTTGTTACAAATAATATTCAGCAAATAAAATAAATCAAGGCAACGCCGCATTCTGCAATATTATCAATATGTCCCACAGTCATTCACATGTATATGTTTATAAACATACATGTATTTAACATTACATTATACTTAATTTGTTTAAACTTTACAGATTCCAACAGCGATTTTAATGATGGGAGGCAAAACAACAAAAATCACAACGCAGTAAACAAAAATTATTTAGCAACAAGGACAAAGTTTAATATTTTCACAAATTATAATTTCGGGTAGTGATATTCTTGAAAAGGTTAAAAAAGCAATCATTATATGCAATTATTTGAGAATGTACATTTTAAGAAAAATGGTCACGTCAGTCTAACTAATCGGTTACAGAGAATACTCAAACTCGTAAAGAAAAATTATAACATTGTGAAATTGTTCAGATACAAGATGTTATTATAAAGTTATTAGGAAAATATCATTAATATTTAAACGATACCAAATTATTTACAAAAAAACTGATGAAGACACTAGTAGGGTTAAAATTCAAATAAAAATTATTCATATTTTTAGAAATAAGTATGTAATAAGCTAAACATATATATAAGTTTAAAACATTTTCATCGCAATCGGATGAATGGTATAGCAAATAATTTCATAATGGCAGAGCTCGCCATTACATATATAGAAACCTTCGCGGGCATACGCACAATAAATTATCAAAATTTCATCGCAATCTGATGAATGGTTTAGGAACGCATAAGGGACAAACAAAGAAACATTTATTTTCATATATTATAATTATAGTATGTACATTGTAAGAAGCTGAGCGGTGACCCATTTGTTAATAGAATCAGTGATATAAAAATAGTAAAAATGAATAAATTTGTAAAAATCTATAGACAAATAAAATTTTTATTATTTTAAAAAGTTAACAATTGATTTCGCACCCTGCACATAGTAAAATACATTTTATCGCATAACACAAAAATCACAGTTATATAAATATATTCATAATTAATGTTATTATTGTTAGATTTTTTTATATAAAATTTTGTAGGAAGGAGGAAACACAAAGGCTGTCAAATCGTTCCACAGCCGAGCTGTTGAATACCATAACGAGTCGAAGAAGCGACCCGTTCTCATGTGATAAATGTCAACCGTGTATGTTGAGCACGCGTTTGGCGTGTTTCCCGACTATGCACCGGTGCCGAAGAGATCAATGACGCTAAATCCTCGGAGCATCTTCCATTGAAATACCGATAAAACAAGGATATCATTCCCACGTGACGCCTGTGCTCTAAAGATTGCAAACCTTTTGCTAAAGCCTCGATTACATTGAGCGAGTTTACAAGCTACTAACCGGCGAATTCACTATCTGCTAGTAAACTTGTTCAGTCTAAAATTTGCTGGTTAGCTAGTTAATGTGATTATATTGAGCGAGTTTACTAGCAGATGGTGAATTCGCCGGCTAGTAGCTTGTAAACTCACTCAATGTAATCGAGGCTTAAGTTAGGAGAACCAATAGTTAAGTGACTGCCATATTCAACTGTGGGGCGCACTTGTAATTTGTACAGGGTTAGCAGTTGTGTACTATTAAAGTATCTGCGGACCCTGTACAGTACGCCCAGTTTTTGAGAGGCTACTCTGGCTTCGATGGAGCCGCCATATCACTAAGGTCACGCTGCCAGAAACCTTTAAGTTTTATTTTGTAATTATTGCAAATCTTTAGATTTTATTTATTTAATCGAAATAACTTCTACAATTTCAGTTGATCTGCTCTGAACAGTGTGATGGTATAATTCTAAGCCCAAATTAGCATCAATTTGTTCATCCACAACTTGGACACTAATCGGTGCAAAACTCTAATCTCCCAGAGTAGGATCCTTGTAAACAAAAGTGAAGTAACCAATCGGTCCGTGGTTTTATCGTCTTGAAGGATGAGTTACATATTTAAATAATAATTAATTTATATATAGTAAGCCGCAGTAATCGTTCATAATCAATCAGATATATTGTAAACCGCCGAGGGTTGTGGTCAACAGGATGTTTCCTAATGATAATCAAACATGGCCATGAAAATTATTTGACCACAATAATAATAATAAGTAGTTTTAATCGCGCGTTAAGATCTGACCGAAAGGCCGTTCATTGATGCAGTTAACCAAATAAAAATAATAATTCGTAATAATTGGAAATAGCGCTGTTTTTGTGGAAAATTACCCCAAGGGCGCTTTTACAAAGTTTCAATATTTCAATAGCATCTGATACGCTAGCACGCTTCAAAAAACTAAATGTTTCACTAGAAATTTTCTGTGATTTCAGTTTCAGAAATTCACGAGTGACAAAGTCATCAAATGGACAATCAGCGTTTTTTTTTTGGTTTTTTAGACAGTTGAAAGATTTATTCATCAAATTCATCAAATTTTAAAGTTAATTTTCAAGTTCTGTTACTCGTAAATTTCCATTCAAATTCTGTTATTATTCCAGTTCTGTAAAGCGACTGGTCCACAATCAATATATTATATTGTAAAAGAAAGTGTGCGTTCCGCTAAAACTCAGAAACGAGTCCCGGTACGAACAAGGGAGTTATATGGTGTGGTAACTCTCCATCCTCCATCCATGAAGAAGGTTTCCATTTTTACCTGAATGGCGTGCCTTTGAAGATATAAGGGCTGGATGTTTCACCCTCTAGACATTTCTAGAACAGATGCGTTTTTAGATTTTCACGGCCAAAAGTATTTTCGTTATTTGTTTTTGGGGTGTTATGCCGTGTTGAACTACCTCCTTCTTTAGCCAACGTATCGGACAGCGTTACAGTGTCCATCTAAACGTTGGCTAAAGAAGGAGGTAGCTCAACACGGCGTAACACCCCAAAAACTAATAACGAAAATTTCTAGAACAGTTCAAAATATTCGAGAGTATTCGATAGCTTTCCACAACATTCTATGTTTCAGGTTGTTCTAGAATGTTGTGGAATGTTCGGGAATAGTCTGGAACGTTCGCGAAAATCCCGGAACATTCCAGATCATTGTGGAACATTCCAGAACACTCTCGAATGTTGTGGAATGTTCTGAAACATTGTGGACCATTCGAAGCCTTTTTTGTATGGGTGGGGCTACCCATTGGTAGGGGTATATAAAGTAAGATCCGTCTTGGGTTGGAACGTCAATTCAATCTCATATCAACTCACATTAGAATTTCTGCAAAATAATTGGGCCTAACACAAAAAGGTACACAATATTATAATATGCGAAACTATCATAAATCACAATTGAGAAGCAAATAATCTTTAAACATGAGCCTTAGCGTCACGAAATTTACACAATCGTCCAAGTTAACACAACTATTTTCACATCGAAAAGTAATTTTTATCATAGCGCGTGATGAGCTTTGAAATGCTATGCAATTGAGAAAAAATAATCGTGTTGTTTGATTCGTAAAATATTAAATTCAAATCTTGGTTCGTAAAACTACGGTTTTTACAACACGATTAAGCTGTTTTATATAAAAAAAGATAATGTCAAATTGTAACGATATCAAGGCATGGTAGAGGGCCGCCGAGGGCCTGGTAGGAGACAAATGTCTTGCCTGCGAAATGTACGAGAGTGTACCGGTATTAGAAGTGTGGAGGGGTTTTTCCGGGCAGCGCAAGATAGGGAGACATTTTCCAGAGTGATCGCCTACGTCGGGGGAAACGATAGGGCACACAAAGAAGAAGAAGATAACGATATCATATTAAAAAAACAGTTGATAATATGACAGGCGAAAAGATGGTGATGGACGTGTTAAGACAGTCCCCCGAAAGGAAAGTTGGATTTGCCAACCAACAGCAGGAATCATGGGGTGAGGTTTGTCTAGGTGTTGCGTTTGCCCATCTACTGCATGGCAGGACCGAGAGAGATTGGTTGAGGGAGACCTAAGCTAGGCCTCTCCAGCCGGTCTCTTTCGACCCATCGCCTTGTACCGCAGTAGGAGTGATGGATTCATACGCCTGTCACTCCTAGACACATTGACCCCCAGATCCCTACCAACCCCTGGTACCCTTTTCCTTCTTAGAACTTCCTCTCATTCCTTTCCCTAAAAAAACCCTCCACACAGCATCAGAAATTATTTTCAGTTAACGTAAAAAAAGGACAGGATTTATTCTGTACTACCCCAATACCAAAAATAATAATACCTCAGTTTTGTAATAGTTCACCTCTAGTTCCATTGGATGATGTAAAAGACAAACTTTGTGGAATTATGAGAAGCTTTAAAGGACAATAAATCCACAAATTAGTTAAATATGTCATTTTTCCCCGTTTTTTGAAGTGAAAACTTCTTCAGCACCGTTGTGATTTGAAACTCGATGAAATGAAAAAGCGACACTAAAAAGAGACAAACACATACATCTATAGGATTTAGCTTGCGAGAGGATGAGATAGACTATTCGGTCTCCTCTTTGCGCGGTGCTTCGTACTTCGTGCACACATTTTTTTTCTCTTTCGAACAGCGAGTCGAAACATTTCTAGGAAAATAAGTGCGTCTTTTCCGACGTGAATTTAAAGAAATTTACAAAAAATAATACGTATTCTGAAAGATTTGGCACCTCTAGGACTCGACCTTTGGCTTTCCGGGCCGCAGCTCTACCAACTGAGCTAAGGTGTTCCTATCGAATTCAGTCATTTTTAATGTATCATATTTCGACTAAACTACGAAGTATTGGTAACCAATATATATATTTTTTAATTTTTCTATTTCCAGATTTTCGATTGAGTTTCGCTAATATTGTCTTCATTTAATTAAATATTACAATTTGAGGTTTTACTCATAAAGTTAAACTTCATTGTGGACTGCTGGCTTCGCTTCTTTTGACAATTTTTTTTAATAGCAGGTAACTCCATTAACGGAGTTACGGCGAAACCGGTCGGTAAATAAATTAATTAAAATTCGTGGATATACTCAAAATAAGTGTTTTAATTTTATTAAAAATAAATTACCCATTATTATTAAAATAAAATAATGTGTTCCTCTCACAAAACAACATATTTTCAGACATTATTTGAGATTTTCAAGGCGATAAGTATTGTAGTGATTTATTTTTTTAGTTTTATGCCGTGTTGCGCCACGTACTTCTTTGGATGACGTTTCGGACAGCATTACAGTGTCTTTCATCAGGGCACACATCACATTACACATCTGCTCCTATGATGGACACATAATTCTGTACGAAACGTTGGCTAAAGAAAAAGGTAGCGCAACACGGCATAACACCCCAAAAATATATCACGATAATATTTTTCCAGTATTTTTCCCAACTATCATTAAGAAGTACCCAATGAATTTTATCTATTTGACTAACTACATATTATAATATCACATACGTAGCATAATATCTCTAAATTAATATTTACATAATGAAATAATTAAAAACACTTTGTTTTTACCACAATAAACTTTATTTTAAAGTCAACATATTTCAAGAACGATGTTCTCTTCATCAGGACATAAAATGTACTAAAACTAAATGATCGAACATAGAACAGCGTGGGTAGAAATGGAAGTAGTGGGGGAGGAGAGAGGTGAAAAGGGGAGGTGCTTAGAAGATCAAAAAGGGGGAGGGGGGAAAGGGGGTACTTAGAAGAACAAAGACAAAAAATTTGTTGATCTTCTAAGCACCAACCCTTGTTGATCTTCTAAGCACCTCCCCTTTTCACCTCTCTCCTCCCCCACTACTTCCATTTCTACCCACGCTGTTCTATGTTCGATCATTTAGTTTTAGTACATTTTATGTCCTGATGAAGAGAACATCGTTCTTGAAACATGTTGACTTTAAAATAAAGTTTATTGTGGTAAAAACAAAGTGTTTTTAATTATTTCATTAATAAAATGGTGCCACAAAGTGAATTTGCAAAATTTGAAGAAGAAATTTACATAATGATTACCAGTCATGTTTATTATGTAGATCAGTGGGTTTCAACCTGTGGTGTGAATCATAAATGAGGGTACGCAATATCGTGGCATAAATGTAGGTTTTAAAACTCTGCTCTACCTAGGTATGTGAAATTGAGCCTAACTTTGTAAAACTTTGCTCTGAAAAGCAAGCTCAAAGGTCACATTGACTGTATGTTAACATTGTATTATTGACTATACAGGAAATCGGGCTTTTATTTCAACTACTGATACACGAGAAACTCTTTTTCTACCAAATGTTTTAAGGTTAAAAAAATATTATCCTCTCAATGCATTTTGTGAGTTTGGATTTGAGAATGGAGAGCATAAATTTTTTTTCGTCGAAATAAAAAGACGTGGAATAAAATTTGTTCAATTTCACGTGCGAAATCACAGGTTGAAATTGCCCGAGGTCATTTGCACTCTGTATAAAATTACATTAATTGTATTTGTGTGACTTGATTGTTGAATTCGTGAAATAATGGGAGTATTAAAAAATTACAAATAAAACACGTCTTTCATTACATTATTTCATTATTTAAGAGGGTACGGGATACAACAAATTTTTAGTAAGAGTCAAGGGGTACCCAGGCTCAAAAACATTGACAATCTCTGATGTAGATAATAATGTTTTTGCTATCTCAAGATTACTTTTACATTAGAAATAGTATTGAACTGTTTTATCTACGATATGTATAAATGATTCTCTTGATTTCAGTAATTAGGAAAATCTAATTTGTATTATAAATAGCTATTAACGTAAACAACATATGGTCGCCTAAATCCACATTAAATTAGAAAATTAAAGGAGAAAGCTGACAAAATCAGCTTTCTTTCATCAAAATCAGAGTTTGAAAAAATGTATCGAAGGCAAAGATATCAATGTTTTATTTTGCCTTTTTTTCAAAAAACGAAAGTGGAGATTGCTGCCTTTGCTTCTACACACCTCATTTTTGAGCTATAAAAATTTTGCAGGCAAACATAAAATAATTTTTAAAATGGCTCACCTCACGTTTTTTATTAATAAAATTACCGATAACGAAAAGAAATAAAAACACACATATTTTAACGTTATCATCACCTCACTTTTTTGTCTTTCCATATTAAAATAATTAATAAAAAATTCTCAAAGTTTCAATTTTTTTTCAAAGGGGCTTGGTTTCATAGAGGTGTACTTTTTAATTTTTTGGTTTATTTTTAGATTAGAATATAAAGCGTGGTGTTTTGCCTTTCTAACACCGTTTAGAATATATTTTTCACTCTGATAGTAAGGGAGTTACAGCGATTTTTAAGAGACGCATGTGAACTGGGACAAATATGGTCTCCTGCCATAAAGGGGTTAATTCTATACTGATACGCTTTATGTAAAAAAAATAAACAGCAATAATAAATAACATGGCATAGAAAGAGTTAATATATTTCCTTAGGTAGGTACATACTGTTGAGAAATATCTAATGAACGTATTTTTGTTCACAATCTAGTAACGAGTTTATTATCATTGAGTACCTGTACTATTACGCAAGATTTACGAACACACGACACCAGTATCTTGATAATATGAAAAACGTAAATATAACAATATAAGAGCCGGTTTTACCTAATTACCTTTGACAAATGTTTGTTATTGAATCCAAAAACAAGCAGTCATGCATCAGGACATTTACATACTGCCTAATGCCTTTTATCATTCTTGTTGTTCAACTCTTTTCTTGCTCACAACATGAAAAAATACAGTCAATCAAAAAGGAACACGAAAAAGGGTATGTACTATCCATGCACAACGTGCCGAAATACATTCGCCGAGTTCAGCTGATAGGCTAACTTCGTATTGACGTTTACTGACTTTTATCACGATCTTTGAACTCGAATAGATAATACACTTCAAAGGTGTTAAACAATCAAGTGCAAAGTTTCACGAAAACTCATTAAAATTCAAATAAAATGTGTGGTTACTTCACGCGAACATAACATAAATAAACAACAAAAAAACATTGTGTTATTGAAATAATAAAATTAATATATTTCGTACCTTGACTGATTTGTTGAATGTGACCAATTGGTCGGTTGCTGGATCTCTGCCGGACATGGTTGATTTAGTAGAGAATAATGAGTGCACTGTTGAACGCAACGATATGATCGCTGAGGAATGCCGTGGAAACGTCAAAATCCTCCTTATATACATGTTGTTATTATCGAGCAAAGGTTATCTATTATCTATGCCCACTTATATCTTGTTGTTGAGTCGTTGAGCGCGGCCATATTACGGTTGTAATGGGCTTACAGACTACTCAATTTGGTTTAGCGGTTGTATCAATCTGAATTGAACGTAAAGTTGCACCGTATGGAAATGCGTTGTATGCGAAAATGATGGTGACTTTATTTCAATTGTTAGATTATTGAATATTTTAGACGGTTAAAATGTGACTGGAAGAATATAATTGGATTTGTTGAAACAATTTGTTTCATAGATTGGTTCAAAAACATTTGGTTTTTTTAAATTTAAATTTAAAATAGGAGGATAATTTTATATATAAGGATTTTATATTAAGCACTTTAAATTAGTTTATCGTGGGGTGATTTATTAATGAAACTTATATGGTTTTAGAGCATAATCTCCAGACAATTAATTATACCTTAAGATACAATTGATTGACATTAACATTGTATACTGCTTTTATTTATTTGTTACGATCTGAAGATATATGCCAGTTTCCGTATACGGCTTGTAACATTAATTACACGATCTTCCCACCAAAATTTATTGTCGATTATTACCTACAAGTACATAACGGACTCTACTCGTTCCAGTGGATTGCACATACAGCCAGCGAGATCTCTACAAGGATACATTTTAGTTCATGATTAATTTAGTCACTACTAAATTATTTTAGTAGCATTATAAGACATCACACGTTTGGTCCACGTTTGCATTAATGTATTTTTTTATGAAGTATTTCCGGAGACAACTGACAAAATTGAGCCAACCTTCGCGTCGTCTGTATACACCTTTCAACCGTTGCCACACAACGGTTGAACCAAACAAATTGAGTCGTCTGTACTGGGTTTAACTTGAGTGCGTATTATTTTTGTATAGGTGAGCCGAAAAAGGGGCAGGTTGTTACAGTTGGAATTTTATCAAAATCAAAAGAATTCCAAGTAGGTATCTACATATTAAGATATGTTACACCACCTACATTAAAAATTAGAAACGAAAAAATAAACAAATGATGACATTATAAAAAAACCAATGAGTTAGTTTTTTGGGAGTCGGGTATGGTACCGCCGCCCCGGGAACCATTTATTGGATAACCAACACCTCTGCCGTGGGTCACCCCAAGTGGTTCGCTACGGTGTCCGAGTTCGGGTGAGATTTTTCCAGGTCTTGACAGCCGATGCTGCGTGGTGGGTTGAGGGAGATCTTTTGATCTCTCCAGAAGAATCCCTCGACCCATCGCCTTTCACAGTTGGATTCAAACGACCGTCACACTTGGACACACTGACCCCCAGATTCCTACCCACTCCCTCATACATATTTTCTACCCAGAACTTCCTCATTGCTTTCCTTCAAAAAAACCCTCCAACAGCATCCCCTAAGAGAGAAATTATTTTCCTCAGGGCCTCCTGTGTGAAGCTAATGTAAAAAAGGTACCTAGGCGAGTTAGAAAACAAAAAACTTTCAATACCAGCACATTTTGATTCGAAATATATTTCCATTAAAAATTAATATTTATTCAAAATGAGGTAAAGGTGTGAGCTTTATCATTCAAAATCTGTCATCAAAAATATTAATTTTGGTTGTGTGTCTGTCTGTAACTCTGGTTCAACGAACTCTGATTTACTTTGAATTTAACAGCAGTTGCTCCCAATCCTATTGATCATCCATTGAGCCAAAAAAGTGGTGGTGGAGACCGTCATTTTTTTGTGTAGATACTTTAATGTTTTTGTTTTTCCAAATAATTTAAAGTTATTGCATTATGTGCTCCTATGAATTATCACGCTTTGTCAACTTTTCTGATAAAAGTTTTAAATCAATAAGATTAAAATTAGTTTTAAATCTTACACCCAAATTGAGTACGCCCTGTATCACCACCAAAAAGTGTACTGGGAAAACAAAAAAGTTTCTTTAACAAAACACTAGCACATAGCCATGATTTTTCTATAAAACCACTCTGGATTAAAATTTAACTACGACTATTAACAACATGAAACTCGATGACTACGTCTCAAGGTTGGTGAGCTCCTAGGTGGGCATTTCAATTCTACTTTTTCTTCAAATGTTAGTGCACTAAATTTATTTTTCAGTAAAAAGTCGACTTTATTCATTTTTTTAAAAGATTTTTTATTTCTTACAAAAAATGTTATTACTGAAAGTCTGCTGAAAAGATTGATCAATTCAGCAGAAGTTAGGACAGGTTGTTTCAAAAAATTTGATGAGTTCATCAAATATTTGAAGTTAATTTTCACATTCTGTATAAGTTCTATTCGAGTTCTGTTACTTTATCATCATAGGCCAGCTGCTTCATAAAACTGAAATCATCACAGAACTTGAATAGAACTTACACAGAACGTGAAAATTAACGTCAAATATTTGACGAATTCGTCAAATTTTTTGAAACAACCCATCCTTAGTATAAAATTTGTGTAGCATATTCACATAGTACCCGCTTTAGATACAAGAATTGCAGCTATTCCAATATCTTTAAGTACATAAATTTGACCTGCTTTGGTCCACGCATTTTTGATTTTCCTTTTCCTTTGCAGCTTGACGGGCCAGGCACCGTAGATGATTAACACAAAATGTTAGGTGTTCCGAAACGTAGACGGGCGAGCTCGGAACATGGTGTAGATAACTCATAGTGGACGAGGATGACATCGGTAGAGTGTAGGGATTAGAACAATGAAACCAAGTTCACAGTTAATTCAGGTTTATTTAATTTTGAGGTTATTGACATAAAGACCTACTTGTCATACAAACTGCAGTTGCTACATTCTACGTACAAAGTATTTAGAACAAGCATTTTAATACTAAAATTTATAAAATTTTAAACATACATAATATTATGTATAAACCGATCCCTAGTTGGTATATTTAGCAATTTTGGTTAAAATATTTTATATATATTTTTATAATCTAAGGTATTTGGATTGAGTTTCGACATTTAATGTTAATGGTAATTCAAAATTCATGAAAAATATTAATTTTACATATTATTACATTATTACTTGCACTTTATAAATCACACTTAAATGTACAAAATATCACATCCATAAGCGACCTATTCTATGTGACTATTTTCGTAGATCACATAAAGATGTTCACCAATAAATATAATATAGGTACACATAGGACATTGACATCAAACACAATAAGTCTAGCGTGCCAGTTACATATTACATATACGGTTTGTGGGAATTTCTATGTGGATTAACACCCTAAACCAGGTACATACACCTTTCTGAGTATGGAAACTTTGATGTTCAGAGGAATTAATCTCGTTTGAGCATCATTCAGGACACATTAATCGATGCTAGTTCCCACACCATTGGACTAAAGTGACACGTAGTCCTGGGCCGATCGATCATTTTACACAACTGATACATGGAACAGTTTTTTACTTTATACATAGTTACTTTTGGAACTGACACCGGGTGGCCGGAAGGTTTATTGGTATGCTAATTGCTAATATGATCCGATTTGGATACTAGTTAGGTACAAACTTACCACCTCTATTTCTGTCGCGAGAATGAGATTCCAGAAGACTAGTATGCAAAATTTATACTGGTGTGGTAGCTGGCCATCCAATGTTCATGATCAAATGATTGAATCCATTTTTGAAAAAGAACTTGATCGTTCATTGGTGATTGGGCAGTTCACAATCAAACCAGGACTCTTTTCAGCAGTTCCATGTACAGAATTAAAATTGGATGTAGATTTTTTTAAATCACTTATAAAAATGCTTTCGCCACTTTTCCCATGCGTTTGGGATATATGACATCATTTGTTTTTAATTTAAAACCGAAGTTTGATGCTAAATATGGAATATACCATAAAAAGCACACATCAGAAGAAAAAAAAACACTTGTAAATATGAACATGTGGTTTTGGAAAGGTGGAACGTGTGGCTTTGGTCACTGTGATATTTCTTCTGTTATTGAATTTAATATTTAATGAAAATGTTTATTCTTAAGGCAATTATCCAGGTCAGAGCATTATTCCACAAGATATAAGCTCCATTTCTTAAAATATTGCTATAAATATTATTTCATTTGTAATGCACTTAGAATACTGTTGTCAATTTCAAATACATTTACAATAACCTCATTCCTGTGATAAAACAACACGAAGAAGCAAAGCCAAAGCTTCCGTTAGATAATACCGGTTAAGAAGGGATCTTCTTGAAAGGCAGAAGAATGGTGCTTAGCAAAAAACTAGCACTCCACAATTAGTTTCCGAGGGCAAAAAGTTTCAATGGTTAAAGGCGATTGTTAGGTATTGAAATCAAAACAAATTCCATTCAATTCTTTATCAAAATTAATAAATAATTCACGTATCAAACCAAACTGTTTTACAGCAACAGTTTATAAAAGATAAATACAATTTTTAAGACATGTTTTATATAAATCATTGAAAATCACTGAGAGAGAGTATTGCAAGCCTAATAATTCATAGCGTGACTGACAAGATTAAATTACATACAATTCGCAATTGTATTTATTTGTGATTTTAAAAAAGTGGGCACCATTTATTTAAATAAATAACCCTAAAATTAAAATATAAACAATGTACATACTAAAAAAAATTTACATTTTTAAATAGATTATATCTGAAATGCTTTTACGCACTACAGTATAACTCGATTAAACGAAATTATGAAACACGCGGAAATGAGAAATGCCTTTTCATATATTCCATTAATATACAATAAATTCAAAAATATCAGTCCATGATATGCCTTCAATGTTGAATGTCACGATGTTATAGGGCTTGAGGGTGACTAAATTCATCCGCCCTGACCAGGAGAATTAGACATTTACAGTGCCGAACTAGACTAATTTGCTGGTTATCACCATACTAAGCACTACCACTCACAAGCGACAATACTACGCTCGACTATAATATGCTCGTATATGTAATAAAATATCAGTCAAACAAACACATAATATTATGTATATTAAGTGCTGACTTTTATTTGCAAGTGTAAGTGCATATTAGTTTAGTGTAGAATGGCTTTGTTTAAAAGTAAAAGAATTTAAAATGCGATTATTGTTAGCACATATATTATAATAATTTTAAAAGTTAAAATCTCTGCCAATTTCACGTTAAAGCACTTTCATCAATTCACTTTGACTTATTGTTATTTAAGGCAATCTTTCCGTTTCTTTAATTACAGCTGTAATCGAGTCATACTGCACTAAAGCATAAGAAATTACACAATCATATTTTGACTACCTTAAGCAATGCGTAAACTGTATACATAATTATATATATATATATATATATATATATATAATAATTTCATTGACTAAAAAAATATTACATTATCACTAAAGCTTAAAAAGGTACACTTGCTGAGCTAGTTCATTAGATTGATTAAATGGCATATATCCGGTATTTATAAATGGGTTTTACGAAACATATATTGTTAACTATTAACACAGTGTCGCTGCGAATCCATCACCGCATATACATATACGTCATTTTTTATCCCGAAATAACATATCCGTAGAAATAAAATCACAATTTTCCAATTGGAATGGTCCTACAAAAATAAAAGTATCGTTGCAAATCTTCAAAGAACCGAATGCGCTATTAATGGGTTTTTGTCTCTCTTGAAAGTGTCAACTTGATAATAAGACTTGCGCGGAGATGGACTCGCTTCGACAACATATTAATCAACATCTGTTTTCAGTAAGAAAGTATTCGGCAGTTAAATCAAGGTTAAAGTAGCAAAATGTTATATCAAATACAGATTTGTGTTAAAGTACCCACGCCATTTTCATTTGCTACAGAATTGAGTTTTCGTATAAAACACTGAAAGTATCACAAGTAATCATCATTGGTGTTTTAATTTCGTAACACTGTTTAAGGACATTTTGTTGTAAAGGAGACACTGGAAGCATTATCGCAGTTAAGTTATTATATAAATATTTCAACTGTTTAATGAGAAAATATGCTATTAAATAACCAGCTGAATTAACAATAGCCCATTCTCGCTTTTGAGATCGTTTATGATTGAGACTCCATTGCTTGTTTCACGTCAGAGTAAACTTGATAGAAATTTGATGAACGGCAAACTCTCGGGTCGTGATCAGGAATTTTTCAAAAGGAATATAATTGCACCTGCTGCACTAACTCAATAGTTATCTTTCATTGAAGTCTTTTGAGACTATTACACTTGTTTTATTTTATCTTTCGAGTGTTCTTATGAACATCAAATAAAAAAACAACAGAAATAATAATCACTTCACGTTTAAATTAATAAAATCTCTACAAGATCAATTAAGTTTAATGTCTTCAGTCAAGAACTTGAGGTCTCTTTCGCTTTACTTAACAATCAATGGTATTACGTCTAGAGATAAATAATATTTATGACTACGATAAATAATTTGACGATCTAAAAGATAAAGATAGAGAATAAATAAATAAAATAAAGGATTTCACTCAAGGGTTAGGTACTTAAGATGGAGCCACTTGCCAGACTATCAAGTGGCTCCGTTCTATCTTAGCCTCTTGAGGATTAACAGTTTCACTTCCTTGGATGGTTTCTCCTTCTGCCAACACCACGCTATCCTCCATTTCACCATCGCCTGCAACACACGCACACATACCAGAGTTAATAAACAAAACTGAGATGATTATTGAGGAATATTCTACACATAGCCCCATTCTGCACACCAATTATGGCAGTCGAGTTACAGGGTGACCCAAAACAAGTATTGCATATACACGTGTATAGTAAGCGCCAAACTTTTATGCCGAACTGACGTTGATACAGAAATTGAAGCAAAAGGCGAGTTTAAGATACGGAAAGCGGCATTGTCTGTCACACATATGTTTTACGCATGTTTCTTTTTTGCTTATGGTCATTGTAAAGTCAGTAAAGTAACTGTACCTGTACCAATGGATCGTATCAAGTTCAGGTCGGAGTTTAAAGTTGGCGTGTACTGCACATGTCAAAGAATTAAAGCGCTGCATTGCATTGATTTCTGTTCCCAAAAATATCTTAACATAATTTATAAATCAATCAAAATGTAAAATAATTAGCAAATAAGTTGTAATTTATCATTTTAAAAGCAATTTGTATTAAACTTAAGCAGTTTTTAGATTGCTGTGTTAAAACTGATAGCAAAGAAACATCAAATATATTTTAATATTGTTGATTTACCAGAGGCACGTTATATATTTATGTATATGGTAACACTACAAGTCAAAATGCCATTCAGTTTTACGAAGTGGCATTTTTAATAAAAAATGTTCCTGTATAAACATACTATATGTATCACATATAACTTTTCTCCCATAATGTTGGAATTTCGACTCTGGTAGTTTTACTCAATGGCCACTAATTTGTATTGATATATTATGTATTTTACAGTAGAACCCTGTTAACCCCTCAGGCTAATTTGTTCACTTTTCGGAACAACTCATACAGGTCTCAAAGAAATTGTTGTGTCTCCCTTACTATCAAGTTAGAAATTTGATCTAAATGGTGTTACAAAGAGAAAATACCATGCTTTATGTTCAAACTTAAAGGTTAACCGCAAATAAATTAAAATGTACACCTTTATGAAACTTAAGTTTCCGACCAAAATTTGAAAAAAAAATTATGAAACTTTAGGAATTTTTTAATTAATTATTTTTACATGAAATGACAAAAAAGAGAGGTGACGATAATGTTTATAATACACTTGCCTAACTTTTTTATGTTAGTATTAAAAAAAAATTTATTTAAAAAAATTATGTTTATTTTGAATCATAAAATTTGAATGCTTATTTCATCAACTTTCAAAAACAATTTTTAGTTTTCGGATGTTCAGAAAAATTCCATTTATTTGGAAAAAAAATCCAAAAAATGGAATTTTTTACAAAGCCAAAATATTCTGACCTTCAGATAAAATAGGCACAAAGCCTGATTCGTAAGCCAAAGATTAGCCAAAAAAATCGTGTTTCGCAGTCGCTCCGCCTAATTCAAATAGATATTAAGGCCTTCGCTCACGGAGAAGCTGAAATGAAACCAGTTGTCAATGCACTAGCACATTTGCTTGTGTGGCAGTTGCTTTTCAGTTGCCTTGTTAACAGGTTGCCATGGTAGCGTTGCATGGTGAATTTCGTTGCATGGTGAATTTTGAATTGCGTTGACAACTGGTTTCATTTCAGTTTCTCCGTGAGCGAAGGCTTTTAGAAGTAAAATCGTAAAGACACAACTTATTCAATGGCACGGCAACCGGCACATCAAATTCAAAGCCCATTCATAATAATGACATATTACCATGTAAATCAAAAATTCACGAATGATTACTAAAAATGATTAACTTTGCGACTTGTCCCTTCAAGTTAAGATTTTGAAAGCAAATTTGTAAAAAAACAACTTAGTTTTTAAGAAATTATGTTTTAGTGATGAGTAAATCTTTGTAAGTTGAAATACCTACTTTTCGAGTGAAAAATTACTCATGAGAGGATAATCTCTAAGTTCTTTAACTGCATTGACATTGACTGCGTTCTTTAACTGAAGTCTTATTGCTATGCTTAGAAAATAGATAATCTTTCGATCGAACTTGACAGGCTTTATAGATATATTTTTTAGAAAAAAACCTTTAGTTTCATCTTATTTACTATAAAAAACAACTTTTGCAAATTAAAGTAAATTTTCACATTACGCAATTGAAATTTTTAATGTAATATTGTCCATCGTCCTTAATGCAAAAAGTTGTCTTTTATAGTAATTAAGGTAAATCTAACGGTTTTATCTAAAAAAATATTTGTATCAAGCGTTCAGTTCGATCGAAAGTATACCAAAAAATCATTAACATAACATCAACAAATTCCAGGAATTCTGCTTATAATTTTAAAGGTTCGTGCTGTGAGTGCAAAATAAAAGCAATTTAGCGCAAACATGAGGAGCAGTGATTTGTGCAATAGATTATTTACTAGAAACGATGACACTGTATGTATGTTTTATGTATTTTAAAAAAAGCAATAAACACAAACAGACTGAATGATCATTTGGAAACCAGCATGGGAAAAAATGGTTTATGACTTAGGGCTTTGACTTAGGGCGACTTAGGGCCTCTGCTCAAGGAGAAACTGAAAAAAACCGTAAAACAGTTCTCAACGCAATTGCAATCAACCTCCTTAACAAAATCAACAAGTTGCCATGGTAGCGGCTCACGAACTGTCAAGTTTTGATATGTCTAATCAGAAAAATATCGATTTTGTTAAGGAAGTTGATTGCAATTGCGTTGAGAACGCAATTCCAATGGTTTTTTACAGTTTCTCCATGAGCGGAAGCCCTTAATGATTTAATGATTTTTGTAGTTATTTAATTCGCAAGTGAAATATCAAAATTCCCAATAATGAAATAATTACATACAGTCTTGTAGTATTTATTGAGAAACAATTTCAATGATGTTAATTCTTTGAAAATTATTTTAACACTAAATCAATCAACAATGTTTCAGGGACTTTATTTTATGAATTCTATGCAAACATGATATTAAAATATTACATAGTTCTAATTTGCACAGTGAGGTGAGATTTTAATCATTCGGAAAAACAAACATAAAAATATATTGGAATAAAGAAAAATTTTAAGAATAAATTTCTGGTAAAATATGCAATAAAACAAGTTGTGGAGTGTAATCATGAAAATTTCAATAGAATCCGTTACACAATCAAGATCATTCACAAAGCGATACACAATGCATTCTAAATTACATTTGATATTTTGAACCTTGAAAACCCAAGATATACATACACTAAATGTCACAGCCATAGCTCTCGTACAAAATTAAAATAGTAACTCTTAATGACACAACTTATAAAATGAAACACTGCAACTTTGTGTCATCGCTTTATTTGCAAAGACATGCCAGTACACAACCGTACCTTCGTCAATTGTGTTTTACATAAATAAATATACACAAAGTTTTGGTGTTTCACTAAGTGATGCCACAGAGTTACCATTTCCTAAAATACAACAATATATACACAGGGTGTTAAGGGACGAACGTGACATACTTCAACCAGTGATTCCCGGCATTATTTGGAGTAAATATAAATGAAATTTTGGTCTCAAGTGCCATTTAAAAAAAAAAATTTTTCAACTAAAAACATAAAAAAACACTAGTCTTGGACAGTTAGAGTCTGGTTAAAAAATAAAAAAGTCACCGGAGACCAAAATTTCATTATAGTTTTTACTTCAAACTTTTTACATTTCATTACAGTTTTTACTCCAAATGATGTGAGGAATCACTGGTTAAAGTAAGTCAAGTACGTAACCTGTAGTACATCACTCCAAACACCCTGAATATATATAGTGAATAAAATTTTATTAAATCTTATTATTATTTTAAATTTAAAAGATAGTAAAACATTAGCGACCCTAAGCCAAATGGATACATTCATATCCGACCCAAACCTTCTAAAGAAACTATTTACCAACCGAAATATAATAGACTCGGTGAATTTCTTGCACATTTGGTTGATTCACCTCTACATTTAATATAAAGAATAGGAAGACTTTTCATAATATAAGATGTACCAAGAATGAAAAAAATAAAATTTAATAATTTGGAAGAAGATTCGTGATAGGTACGTACTAGAATCACAAAAATTAGTAATTTATTTAACAAAAAATAAATAAAAAGAAAAATGAAAGTAGTTAGAAAGGTACATATTTAAATATTTAATGTATAATACAAGAGTGTATGTGTACTATCATTATCAGTGGGTTTCCAAAAAGTTTTAATGGTCGAAAGTTAGTAAAGTTATTATTATTAATATATACTCTGAAGAAGAAAATAATGGTTAGTTAATTATGTTGATGAAAACGTATTTTTGTCCGTGACGTAAATCCATGATTATGAATGATATACACCAAACCATTAGGCGGTTCAACTCAAGCTTATGTGAAAAATGGTGTGGTTATTAGGAGATCGTAATATTAACCAAAATATTTAAACCTAATTATAAATGTTGTTGTCACAAAAAATTAATTGCTGTTTTAACCCCTACGGATAAATTGTTTGCTTTTTGGAACAACTCATATAGGTCTCATAGAAATAGTTGTGGCTCCCTTACTATCATAGTGAGAAATATGATCTAAACGGTTTTGAAAAGAGAAAATACCATGCTGTATATTCAAGTCTGAATAGTTACCCACAAAGAATCAAAATATACACCTTTATAAAATCAAAGTTTCTGACAGCAATTTGAAAAAAAAAAATTAAACTTTGTGAATTTTTTTATTAATTTTTAAAATAAATTAAACAAAAAAGTGACATTATTATAACTTTTATAATAGATTTTTCTAATAAAAAAATTTGTGTTTTTATTTTTTTTGTTTCGAAAAAATGTAAAGTGAGTAATTTTTAATTTTTTTTTGTTTGCACTCAAAAATTTTGTTTTAAACAAATTACACGTTCTAATAATAAAATTTGAAATCGTATTTTATCACTTTTCAAAAACAGTTTTTAGTTTTCGGATATATTCACAAACATTCCATTTATTTAGATTTTATTGCAAAGCGGAAATATTCTGACACACTAGCAGAATATAGTTCACGCCAGAGGGGTTAAAAATAGTTTCAGGAAAGAATCTAGGATTTTCTTTTACATGTCAGAGTAACACGCAATTTCTCGTAGTTGCATGGAAGAAATATGCATTGTCATATAAACATGTGACATGCTATTTTCTATAACTACTGGGAATAAACGAGAAAATCGAAGATTGTGAAATGAATCCCCGTATTAAAATAAAAGTAATATTTAAACGAAAATTTGAAACGAAAAATTTAGAAACAGACTTGGTTGCATCTAGGAATTGAAATCAGCTGGCACTCTGCTCTAGCCACTGAGCTAAAGGGTCGAATAAGGTAAGTAGTTATAGCAAAGGCCCCTG
Organism: Glyphotaelius pellucidus; assembly: GCA_936435175.1. Taxonomy (NCBI): domain Eukaryota; kingdom Metazoa; phylum Arthropoda; class Insecta; order Trichoptera; family Limnephilidae; genus Glyphotaelius; species Glyphotaelius pellucidus. The sequence goes on along the minus strand of OW386542.1, from coordinate 40,873,005 downwards.
CAAAGCTAAGGTCCCGGGTTCAATTACTAGATGCGATTTTTCTGTTTCAAGTTTTCATTATTTGAGCATCGCTAATATTGTCTTCACCGATTAAATATTACAATTTGAGTCTTTACTCATTAAGTTATTCCAAAAATATAAAAAAAGTTATACATATGTATTCGAAGTTTTGTAATCAGGGTTGTGTAATCAGGTTTATGTAAGCAAGTAAAAAAAAAAAAAACAAAAACAAAAAAATTGAAAAACTTTTATAATACATAAAGGGTAAATATAAGTCAAGGGAGAAATCAAGCAAGTTAAAAATAAACATAAAGAAAAAGAAGAATATTGAACTGAGCAGGTAGAATATTGAGAATAGTTTGAATGTAAGTAACAAATACATGTAAAAAAACATAAAACCATAAAAGAGCTTTAACAACACAATAAGAAAACACAAGTATAATTTTCAAACATGACAAGGTAAAGGCAAGATTATTTTAAGTAGCCTGGTAGTTAGTAGACAGACATGACATGTATTTCTGTTCTAAGGTGTAATATCTACTATGAAAGTTAGTTGCAAGCGGTGGCGGATGGTAATAATATTATCTGGTAGTAAATGTGGACATCACTCCAAATATAATAAGTTTCCTTTCCTCAGATGTCCTATGCTTTTGACTTTTTAACTTGAAGAAATCCATGGGTTATACATAATAAAGAGGAGTATAAATAAATGTTTTCTATCTTTAAAAAGTTAAATGATTATGATTTTTTTCTTCATGTTATTTATTGCTTTGGAAATACACAGTATTAACCTCTAATGGCCGCACCGTTCATGTCTGAAAAAAAATCTGCTCAAAGGAGTATAGCCGCAAACGGTGAGGCGGTGCTTGTAGAAATCGTTCAATCGAATTTATTCATAAAAAGGACATGTCAGTGACATCTATTGATGATTTTTATAAATTTTACGGAGGATAATAATAGAAGTGTACAATTCACACGCGGTAGAAGTGAAACTTTCAGAAAACTAAAGTAAACAAGAGTGGGGAGACTACGAAGCACTTTTTATCAATATGAAGGATAATTTTTTCCACATTTTTGTAGTTGAAATTCTAGGGCACCTTTTCCTATACATTTGGTCATCTTATTAGTATTTGTGTTTCTTCTTCGGAGTCGCTAAATGTCGCATTCTTTTGTGTTTTCTTTGCCTGTTCATTTTGGAGTGGTTTGAAGATAGGATATTGATTTGACAAAAAAAATTTTTTTTGTCTTTTGTAAGATTCGATCCTTGGTCCTCTGAATGAAGGTCCGTTAAGCGCTTCATATCACTAGGCCAAAGGAGGCTTGCGTGGGACTGGATTTATCGTATTATATTGGAACCAAGTACCCGTGAAATAAATAAATATTTTATCACTATCTTATTCTCTAGCAGAATAAATCCTATGGATGTATGTGTTTGTCTCTTTTTAGTGTTGCTCGCTTCATCGAGTTTCAAATCCCAACGGTGCTAAAGAACTTTTCACTTCAATAATAAATGTTTGTACATACTAAACATTAGGTGACAATTGTGATAAGTAGATATAACATGCATACCATTAGTCCATAGCAAAAAGGGTAATAAATCAACAAGCCCAACATAAAGTACCTATTCTACAATATATAAAAAATCTGATAATTTCATGGAGCAAACTCAGAAAATAAATTTTCTCAGTTCATTCCAGTAAAATAACCAATTTGTACTTTGGGTGGGGTACATTCATAAATAAATAGAAATGTGACGAAAATCTAAAAGCAGTTATTAAACTACAAACTAAAAAGAGGAAGGAATAAAATGAAGAGAATTATAAATTAATTAGAATAAAAATTCTGTACAAAACATCTATATACCAAGATTATATTGATCAAAAGATTTTTCCCGGTGAAGATTTACATTGGGAGTGCTGTTAGACAAGCATTCTGTTAGTAGAGGACATGGGATGACTTTATATCGGCCCACTGATAAAAATAGTTCCAAAGAAGGAAGAATTGGAGGTAAATAAACCATATGTGAAACATACCGGTGATATGTTTTTCTTGGAGTAAAATGGTAACAAATAAAACAGAGCCCGAGTAAAGTCAGGTTTCGGGAAGGATCTGCCACACAATCAGGTGCGAGGCGACGTCTCGAGCGTCGTCCACATGGTCTTCTAATAAAAACAAACAAAAAAAAACAACTCCAATCTCCAGAGAAACAAACAACTCAGAATAAGTCTAATTGCGGTGGCGCTCAACAATAATGAATCTAATTACAAATAATAAAAAAGAAAAAAATACAATAAAAAGCAGCAAAAATGGCTCAAAGTCGGGTTCATGCACCCCCGCCCCCTTTGCTTTTACTAAAATCATCAATCAATAATAACACTACTCTTTCTGCCATTGGCAACTACAGTGAAACTCTCTTAAGAAGTTTCGTGGCTTAAGAAGTTTGGTTTTTTTTGCCGAAAATTGGCCCACCTTTGCCCACGTAAAAGGTTTTCCCACCCAAGATGTTATTATTTTCCGATCTCTTGGAAAACTTCTTAAGAGGGTTTCACTGTATAAAAAACTTTAGAATGAAGTCACACTTAAAAATAAATAATAAGCTTAGGAGAGGAGGGTCGGTTTAACGGCGGGCGGGACTTACCTATTCTGAAGTCGATGTATCCCTCGCCGCCGGACATGACGAGCATGGGCGCAGGCGTGGTGGGTGTGCCGCCGGATCCCGGAACGGCCACGAAGAACTTCACGGCGTCGCGGTGGCCGTGGAAACTGAGCTGTGCCAGCGCCATGGAGCAGTATGGCACCAGGCCCGCTGCCTTGCCAGCTGGAATACAAGGAACGGGGCGTGAGAATATTGGGGGTAACAAAGATTGTTAACCCCTCAAGCTAATTTGTCCAGTTTTCGGAACAATTCATATTATATTACATTATAATTATAATTTTATATATGTTATGGTTGCATGGACCTATTAGTAGAAATAGTAGAAAGTGTAAATTATAATACATCATTTTAATTTAATTATTTAATTTCATTGTTAATTAATAAAAAAATTAAAATCTATTTTTAAATCCTGACGCAAAACGGAGAGTGTGTTGAGAGTCTTACCACCTTACCACGGAGGCCATCACTTATTTATCCTTCTTACCTTGTTGAATAGTGTGACGAATCAAATAAGGACTTCCTCATTTTTTTCTTCCCCTTATCACTACCTTCAGCCTCACAACACATATGCCATACTGGCTCCAAACGGTTGAGAACAGTAGGGTCTCTTACCATTAGCACAAACACCAATATATAAATACAAAATCATAGAGATGAAAGACTGAAACTAACTAACTAACCTTCACGCCGTTTCTCCACAGAGGTAGGCAGAGAGGACAGACCCTGAGGAGTGTCTTGGCACACACTCCCTGCCTCATCTCATTCACCTTCATGCATCGTCTCATACACAATCTTCTATTATTCTGACACTTGACATGGCGCAACTCAAGTATTTGATTCCCTTGATCGTGCCATGTCTTCCTCGGGCGTTCCTGACCTCTTCTACCATTCACGTTTGCGTCATATATTCTCTTCAAACTTTCTTCTTCGTTCATTCGCTCTACATGCCCAAACCATCCGAGGGTCCCTTTCTTAATCTTACTCGTTACGCTTACATCAGCCCTGCGTTCCTTGCGGATCTCCACATTTCTCACACAATCATAGATGGTTTTATCACATTGAGCACCTTAACAAAGACGACCATACCAAGAAAAACAAGAAAATTATTATATTTATTTTAATAAAATAGTATTTACTTCTGTTGGGTGTGGTTGGTGGTACAGCCCCAGCCTCCGACAGTGGTACGGAGATGATGACTCCGTTCCCAGTGCCGATCCACAAGCGGCCGGCGCTGATCAGCAGAGCCGTTATTCTCACAAAGGAGAAGCCCAACTTGCCCGTGCCCAGCATCTTGCTGACGTATGGCTCAATGTCCACATCCTGGAGGTGCTGGTACGTGTGGGCATGGTAAAGCCTTAACGTTGAATCCAATCTGAACAAACAAATTATGATAAGTGTGGTGAAAGTATATCACAAGGTACGAAAGAGACAGGGGGGTATGAGTGAAACATCATGAGTGAACACATAAAAGGTTGTGTCTGTTGTCCATTCGTCCTCACTTCTTATCATGGAAGCAACACCTTGTACAGCTCTCACAATAAACGGAAGACAAGAATACCCACATCTAATTATTGACTATTAACACAGAAAAAATCTTAGTGGCCGTCAAGTACCGATCACTATAAAAAGTTATTATAAAGAAAAATGCATTTTTTTAAGGAATTTGCTTCTTTGGTTTTTCAGAGCGCCACGTGTTTTATTTTTACAATCCTATTTTTTTTCAATTTTCCTATACATTTGGTCATCTTATTAGTATTTGTGTTTATTCTTCAGAGTCGCTTTCTTTTGTGTTTTCTTTGCCTGTTCATTTTGGAGTGGTTTGAAGATTGGATATTGATTTTACAAAAAACGGATTTTTTTTGGGTTTTATAAGATTCAATCCTTGGTCCTCTGAATGAAGGTCCCTTAGGCGCTTCATACCACTAGGCCAAAGGAGGCCTATGTGGGTTTATTGTATTATATGTTTCCTTTTGCCTGTTCATTTTGGAGTGGTTTGAAGATTGGATATTTATTTTACAAGAATAATTTTTTTTTTTTTAGATTTCGTAGGATTCGATTCTTGGCCCGCTAAATATCCGGTTGCTGAGGTTCATCAGGCGCTTTATACCACTGCATCAAAGGAGACATGCGTGGGACTATGGATTTATCATATTATATTGGAACTGAGTACCCGTGACTTAAATAAATATTTGATTGCTGTATCATTCTCTCGCAGGCTAAATCCTATAGATGTATTGTGTTTTTCTCTTTTAGTGTTGCTTGTTTCCGTTTCATTGAGTTTCAAATCAAAACGGTGCTAAAGAAGTTTTAACTTGAAAAAAATTTCATCGCTCTTAAAGACTTTTCAAAGGGGTGTTGAAATGTCATTTTGTTGAGTTTTCATGGAACCATTAACTAAGTGTATTGTAAAATTTTCTAAGTAAGAAAGTAATGTGTAATGTCACGATATGTTTTATTTTAAACCTTATTTCTGTTCTATTACGAACTGTAAAAACATTTTCATAAATATCCAGTAATATGTATAACATACAAATCTCAGGCATTTATGAATTTACTGATTTTTTTAAATTTATAAAGCCTCTAAACAAGGGATAAATCATGAAATACAGGTGGATTCTTTGACTTCAAAAACAGTAAGCAGTTTATATGTTTTCGGTTTAATATTCAGATAAATAATTTTTTGAATGAGCGCGGCTGAAACAAAAACCAAACGCTCAGAAATGTCCATTGCATTTTTTTGCACCATATCTAAATAATTCATGAACATGTGTACCTTATGGACACCCAGACACCGTCACCCAGTGGCGCCAGCTGCCGGACCTGACTCTCCCTGCGAGGGTGCGCTTCCAGGCTGTGCAGCAGCTGCAGCGAGCGCGGCGCCACCACGTGCACCCGGCTGCGATGACCGCACCATACTGTATCGCCAACGCTCGCCAGGCATCGCACTATAACAACCACAAAACATCTCATTGCAACAACGGCCAACCTACATCTCTCAAAAGCTTCACACACTGACTGGCTGTTATCAGGTAAATGATAATCAACACTGATGTAGAATTAATGCAGAAAAATCAGCAGGTGTTGTTTTATTGCAGATCTGAAAATTATGAGAAAGCAAACATTCAAAATTATCCGGCAAACTCATTTAGTGGTGATGATGTTACGTAATATAACAGGGAAAATGCTCCGAAATCGGCTTTTTCGATTTACGTACAACCGTACCTTTAACATACGCCACAACACGTGTTTGTAGCATACATGGGCGTACAAGGATGAGAAAATAAAGATATGGTTTTTTTGTGTAACACGAAGAAGCTGATTTCGGGATCAACGAGTTAAAAGCAATTACCTCACAATAAGTAACAGCAAAACCCGCACCTGATTTCAAACTTACATTATAAGATTTTTTCAGATAATATATTACAGTGAAACCCTCTTAAGAAGTTTCGTGGCTTAATAAGTTTGGTTTTTTCGGTCCCTCGGCCGAATATTGGTCCAATTTTTCCCACATATAAGGTTTTTCTGCTTCAAAAGTTTGTTTTTTCCGGTCCCCTGGAAAAATTCTTAAGAGGGTTTCACTATAATACGATGAAATTCTACCAAAAATTGTCAGTCTCAAAAATAGAAAAATTAAAACTTTCCTAGATCCCTTGAAAAACCTTATAAGAGAGTTTCATTGCAATTACATATTGAGCATTATGTTCAAATATCAAAGTTTTATAACATATTTAATCGCCTCTTGTCCAGTCGCCTACATTCAAAGCAATAAATAAAAAAAATTTTGCGCACATATTTTCACTCCATAAAAACATGGTCCTGACATTGAGAATTCCGCTGTAACCTCCCTTTCTGAGCAAATTGTTGTCTGAGCAAAAAAAAAAAAAAGATTTACAACGCTTTTAGCAATATTTTCGCATACATGTATCGCACAGAAAATGTTTAATGCAGGAGCTCCACACAGTATCATGTCTAAAATAAATTTGAATTATTAAAAACGCTTCACATTATTCAGAATTTACATCTGCTTACCTTTTGTTTTATCCAATCCATGTGCACATATACGTATTGTGCCCAACAACATGTGTGCCTAAAAAACTTGCAGGTTATAACAGTTTTGAGGGGTTGAATAATACAATAACAATATTGTGTTTCAGGGGGTTGTGTGGTTGTGTTGTTGTGTGAAACACAACTTGCAATATAAGAGTGAAACCCTTTTAAGAAGTTTGGTTTTTTCGGTCCCTTGAAGACTGAATCGCCCAATTTATCCCACATATAAGGTTTTCCCTAGGAAAACTTCTTAAGAGAGTTTCACTGTACATTCCTCAAACAGAGAAAGAATCCTAGGAAAGAGTTTTTTAGACAATCATGAGACATCTTTAGGATTTATATTACAAAATGCCAAACAAATAAGGTGAACGGCGCTATTCGAATTATCCAATTATGTATTACAAAAAGAAAGACAAGAAAAACAATAGAGAGTATCTAAAGATTGGAAATGACCTATACTCTACAGCTCTCAACAAGGCTCCCAAATAAAAAAAGTTGTTGATATCCTTTGAAAAGTAAACGAAAAGTAAATGAAAAAAATGCTAGTGTAGAGAACAAAATTCTAGTTCCACGAAAAACCAGATGAGAGTTTCATTGCGTGTACTACATATAAAAATTGCATTTACATTGAAAATCTTAGAAATTACCTGTTGTTTAAGAGAGCGCAATGACATGGCGACATACCTGAGTGTTGGGGCCCTCCCAGGGTAAGCAGGTGGTAGCGCGAGAGATCCCAAGAGCCCGAGGGCGCCCGGGCGAACACGCCCACGGTCCCGTCAGCAAGGGCAACCACTACGCGCGAAGCGCACTCTACTATGGCCAGAACCGCGTCCTTAAGTTGCACTCTGTCGTGGCAAACAATAGCAATTCATGTGTAACAAATAATATCATCGGTAAATGATAAAACAGAATCAGTAAATGATAAAACAAAATAGGTATTCTGATAAAAGAGAAAGGTGACAAAACAGAACATAATAAAAGAGTGGATTAGGTTTGTTGATTTTTAATATTTTTCATAATTATTTGACACTGTTCTGTTTTGTTGTGAATCAAAATATAATATAAATGGAGTTGAATCAATGGCATTATAATATAACAGTTTAAGTCAATTTCTTAACCTTTCCTTACCCTATCCGGCTCATGGGATGACGGGCTTATCTAAAATTAAGTTAACCCCACAGGCTAATTTGTTTGCTTTTTAAAACAGCTCATGTAGATCTCATAGAATCATTGTATCTCCCTTACCACCACAGTTAGAAAAGTAATCTAATGGTGTTAAAAATAGAAAACACCAAACCTTAAAGTGAAATCAAAAAAGGTTAATAGGAAAATAATTCAAATATATACTTAAGTTTACGACAGCAATTTAAAAAAAATTTATGAAATTTTCTGGATTTTGAAATTTTTCGAAATTTAAAATTTTTTGAATTTTGAAATTTTATAGAATTTGAAATTTTTTGGATTTTAGAAATTTTTTGGATTTTCAAATTTAATGAATTTTCAAATTTTTAGGATTTTGAAATTGTTTGGATTTTGAATTTTTTATTATTTATTTTCACATGAAACGACAAAAAAAGTGAGTTGATGATAACAACAAAAGAGAGTTACGACGCCTAATAAAATACGTGTTTTTTAATTTTTTTGTGGTTTACATTTAGGTTTGAATACAAAGCGTGTTGTTTTCTCTTTCCAACACTGTTTAGATCAGTGATTCCCAAAGTGGTCCAGGTGGACCCCCAGGGGTCCACGGGGGACTCCACGGGGGTCCACGAAGGCATGAGAGAAAAATGGGGGTCCACAAGTTGTAAGTGGGGGGTCCATGAAAAAAAATCTGGTTTCGATAGTAAAGAACAAAAATGTTGGCTTGGCTTTACCCATAAATAAAGGCAGATAATACACTACTCAAAATATGTGTCATATTGAGACTTTAAAAAAAGCATTTTGAAGCTTTAAGATTCTAATTTTCAGATTTCTGGCTAAAATTTTTAAGCTGATAAGGTTCTCATGCAATCCTAACAGATAGCGCGAAAAAATAATTTTGAAAATAAAAAATAAAAAAATTTCAGTTAGGCCGGCATATGGATCAGATAGCTTGTTTATTTAGCATTAATTAGTTTTTAATTCCTTTTTTTTTAAACCCTCCCTTAATTTTTTTGAGTAGTGTATTTTAAGAAGGTCAGCGACTGTTACTTGTAAAAACTTGCACATTCGATATTGAGTACTCGTATTTCGGTGAAAAATTGTCATATTGAGACCCATCCCGTGCCCATATCCCATCTCGCCCCCTGTCTCTATCAAATTACTACCCCCCCCGTTGTGACAGACCACAACTCCAGCGTTACATTCAATATTCAGTACAACGCGTGTTGAGTTTTGAGAATATGGTAGAAATGTTGCAGCAGGGAGTCCACCGAAACCAGTAAAATTTTGAAAGTGGTCCAAGAGGAAAAAAAGTTTGGAAACCTCTGGTTTAGATCATACTTCTCACTATGATTTCTATGAGACCTATGTGAGCTGGGACAAATATGGTCTCCTGTGATTAAACGGGTTAAAGTCACACATAAATTCAATATTATTTTGTTTACGAGTAGGTATTCATGTAAGACTGTACCTTCCTAAGCAAATATTCCAATCCCTAACAGCGGAGTGCAGGTAGAGCATGCCACTCTGGGCCCCGAGCCACATGGTGGGCAGAGCAGTGGAGGGCCTCTGCAGCGGCGTCTTGACCTCCTGCTCCACAAAGGGGTCGGTGAGCGGCGGGTCGTCGTCCATCACCTGTTCCTCCGTCTTCTCGTCGCCCGTCTCAGCCGTGTCCGAGTCGTTGTCTGTTGCCGTCAATAGGGTCTTGTTGGAAGTGGGCGTTGCGATGGTGTCCTCGCCAACTGTAATCTAAGAGGAAAAATAATAATTATGTATATTAACTATGTAAAAGCCCCTAAAAGGGTGTAAATCTTAATATGTATATAAAAATGAATGTTTCTTTGTTTGTCCCTTATGCATTCCTAAACCGTTTATCCGATAGCTATAAAACTTTGGGGATTTGTTGTGCGCATGCCCATGTATAGTAAGCTATGGAGAAATGGCATGATGGTTATGATAGTTAGGTTTGTTATTTTTCTTAACTTTTTTCAATGTTCTGTCCTGTCTAAAAACTGTGTAAAACATGTACCTTTGATTTTATTACAAAACAAACTAACCAGCGTAACAATTCCGGCAGGCGTGTCCGGCAGCACGGGGTCGTTGTTGTTGTACGCACATAGAGCGGCCGCGGCTCCCGCCTGCTGCTCGGCCACCGTGGTCACGTCGCTGATGGTGTTGTCGTTGGCATCCTCCAAGTCCTCTGCGGTGACGCCCGCCACCGAGGCGATGCACAGCAGGTGGTTGTCGCACACGCTGAACGTGGACAGGATGTCGGCCGGATTGTTGGCGTCGATCACCTGCAATTGGAAAGATAATAGCGTTATGTTATTGTGTGCCGAGATTGAGTAGTATGACCGTCTATCCTCTCTGCCTACCCTTGCGGAAAGCCATGTTGTTGGTTAGTTAGGATGCATTCAGAAATATTCCATTTATACGGATTTTATTATAAAGCGGGAATATTTTGATCCTCTGACAAAATGTCTAAGACCTGAGGGGTTAAAAGCTATGAAAAAGGCGATAAGAAGTAATTGAAAAAAAAAACTTTTCAAAGGTGTTGAGTTGAGTTCATTCTGAGTTGTACGGTCACCTAATATAATTTGACTAACCGTGACAGTACTATTGGAGTGTGTGCTAGAACAGATCCAAACGAATGACGACAGATTGGTCTGTTGAGGCTGGGCCCAGAAGGTGGAGTTATCGGAGTTCTCGGTGTGAGCGAGTGTGACTGCTCCTCGCATCTCGTCGGCAAGGGACGACGGACCGTCTCCGGTATCCGGTAATAAGTAACCTCCGGTCATGTTCACCCCGGCGCCGCACCAGAACTTTACTCCAGGATTGGTCTCCGTTAAAGGCCTGGATTAAAAACAGAACAAAATATTATTTACATACATACATACACCTGTGTACTTTTTGATTGGTCCTGTTCAAATCATATCTTAGCAATAGAAAGCAATTCGTTAGCATTATCAATCAAAATGGCAAGCATGTTCCAATAAACTATGGAGTTCCGCAGGGATCCATACTAGGACCACTACTGTTCCAAATTTACATCAATGATATTTTGCAACTAGATTTAAATGGTGAAATTTTCTATATGCAGATGATACCGCAATTTTCCACTGGGGTAAAGATTTAGACATCTTAGAGAATGCACAAAGAGACCTAGAAAAAATTAACAGTTGGCTCCAATCAAATATCCTAACAATGAATGAATGTAAGTTTAATTACAATTTGCGGCTTTACTCATTAATTTAAAAAAAAAATAACTATTCAATCAGTATTTGCATATGTAAGTGTATCCTTTGCAAGTGTATCCTTAGTTAAATATATCAATTGCTTCACCAAACTAGAACAATTCATCATATTTCAAACTGACCCATAATGGAAGAATAACAAGTATTTTAAGTATTCATTTACCTGCAAAAGACGGGAACAGGAACAGGTACTCCCGAAGAAGAGGCGGAGGGGGGAGTGGGTGCCTTGGCCGGGCGGCTCGGCAAGCTCCATCCGTACGCGTGCATTCGTCCGTCCTCTTTACGCACGTGGGCTCGGACCTATTACATTACAAACAAACATCCATCAGAAAATTCACAATGGAAACACAACAAAGGGACATCCCTAGCATGGCGGGTGAAAAAATATTCTCAAAATTATCAAAGAAAGTTATATCTCAAAATTATATAAAAAATTGAACAAAGAAAAGCAGGTTGCCTAGGTTAGGTTAGGTTTTTATTTCATATCTTTTAATGACTTTACATCACTTTTCAAGTGTTGTGATTTGTCATGGAACAATTATACCGGATTGATATAACTTTATAAAATTGATTTTTTTGTTTTGAAAATACATTATCAATGTAACCATAATTATTGTAATGAAAACTAAAAAAAGTATGAAATGGCTGACAGTTTCCTGAACATGAATAAAACTAAGGTCATTGTCCCAAAGATCGGTAAGGAATACATTACTTTTATGAGCTGGGCCTTACAGCACTGGGTTTATGTCGATCCTTACCAACTAATGGGACAACGGCCTTGATCAAATAAGTTAATGACAAAATAAATAGGGTTATCTCTCATATCGATACCCCTCTTCAACTTTTATGAACAGCAATCAGGAATCAATCAATATAAAAATCAATCTTACCTAAGCATATTATTAATTAATAATTATATTTGTGGCAGATTGGGGATGGGGAAACAGTATCAATAATATTAACCCCTCGGGGTTATTTGTTCGCTTTTCGCAATAACTCAAATAGAAATCGTTGTATCTCCATTCATATCAGAGTGAGAAACATACTAAACAGTGTTAATACCACGCTTTATATTCAAATCTAAAAGTTAACCACAAAAGAAGTAAAATGAAACCAAAGTTTCGGATCAGGTTGCCATGTATACCAGTCGATTAAACTCCAACCTCCTTTCCGTCCTCAGAGCATGCGTTCCAAGTCCTAATAAATCAGTGCCCCTTGGTGTATTACTGCTTATAAAGAAAAGAATGTTGCTTTAAAGTGTTTTGATCTGTTTTGAACAGCCAGTTATGTTCTTCCCAACCTTTCTCTTCCCCACCTTCCACCTCTCTCACAACACACCCTAAATTGGAGATGACACGGTCCTACCAGCTCCGGGCATCAAAACTGTGAAATGATATAAAAAAACAATAAAATAGGTTTAGATTCTACCTGGCGGTACTGGTCCCGTCGCTCGTTCTTCTTCCTCTGCTGCGCGCGGTCCGAGGAGGCGGAGTTATGCGGCGACGTGTCGAGGAAGTCGGCGTGTGTGCGCGAGTGCCGCATGCGCGCCGGGCTTCCGGACGGACGGCCCTGCGATAGCGGGCGCGGTGGTCGGTCACCCGAACTGTCAAGTATTATCATTAGTGCCACTCATTAACGGTGACATTTAATATTTCTGTTACAACTCAACTATAAAAGATATTAAATTTATGTTTGTCAAGGCGTACAAGGATGAAATCTAATTTCAATTTCTTGAATGTCTAGTATACAACTGAAACATATTGATAATTATATTGGATGAAATTTTATTGAAATGAATATATTTTTTAAAACCTTTTGAAGGTTATACCAATCGATGTATTATATCATTGAAGAAAAAGATAATATTAATACAGTAAAACCCTCTTAAGAAGTTTTCCAAGGGACTGAAAAAAACAAATGTCTTAAGCAGGAAAACCTTACTGTGGGAAAAATTGGGCCAATTTTTGGCGAGGGACTGAAAAAAACCAAACTTCTTAAGCCACAAAACTTCTTAACTCGTCATATGCCAAAGGAGGAAACCCGTAAATTTTGCAAAGTTTTGACTTTGACGTAATATTTTGTGGGTTTATTTTATGCTATCATATATTATATTTACCGAAACACATTCCTTGAACAATAAACTATGCATAAAACAACATTACTTGCGTTAATTTGACAAATTGATAGGTTTATCGATCTTTTCGTGACCTACGACGCTCACAGTTTGACAGCTCAAATCGCGGGAAAAATGAAGCCTGGAAGTCACGGATAAATTTAATAAAATTTATTCCGAGTGGCTAGGTGTGTTTAGAATATCTGTTACGTCAAGAACAAGAATGCCCCAAGCGATTCTAACCTTGTTCTTCATACATTTTCTTTATACGTAGGATTAAAATAGCATTCTAAAAGTTTTTTTTTTAATTTTGTTCCGCGCGCGCCGGCGCGGCTGCGGCACAGGATGACTTAAGAGGGTTTCACTGTAAATCTAAACAAATAATAAATATATTTACCTAAAAAGCTTATTAAAAAAATTCCATATGCTCTGCTTTTTGTCTAAGGAAACATTTCTATTGGCCCTCATTATCTCCGTCAGGCGAACGGCCTCTTGAAGTTCCATGAAACGCTCCTGAAAATATAAATCACAAATAGTAATCGAGCTATACATATTATTTAGTTAAAGACTACATTGGAATGCATTTTAATTAAAAAATAAAAACCTTGTACTGGTTGCGTTCCATGAGCACTCGAGCCATTTCGACCCTTGTGAACTTCTTTCTCTGAGCCATTGGCACGTCGGCTTCTTCGTTGTCGCCGCTACCGTCGCCGGGGGATCGGTTGGTGCCGATGATTCCCTCCTCCTTGATCTTGCGCAACTCGTCCTCCAGCTCGGACACGTGCTCCCTCTGCCTCTGGCGGGCTATGCTGAGGGAAGCCACCTCCTCGCGCAGGATCTCCTGCTCGCCCATCAGTTCGTCTACTTTCACTATAAGGTCATCCTTTACGACGTTCAGAGCGTTCCTGAAATGGGAATAATATAAAGATTTATTTCAAAATTTGTCACATTTGTTGACGACCCCGTCAACAATAATGGTGCAGTTCCCCAACAATTTCAAAAGGGAAAAGTCATTCCAAAAGCCGGCCCGTACTGTAAATAATATTATTCCATCTGAATGGACCAACTCTTCTCTTGTAGTTACTGATGGCTCCAAATCTCCAGACTTTCCTAATTGTGTTACAGGTACAAAAGCTTATCATATAACAATTCTAATGACAGAATATTTCATTAAATTTCAAACATATTTTCAATAGTTTCAGTTGAGTGCATTGTAATAAATGAATTTTCAAATATATATTATATACAATCAAAAATAATTTCAATCATTCCCTTATTCTGATCTTCCAGTTCCCTCCAAAAACTTAAATCCTCTTCTTTACCTCATTTTGTAGCTTTTTTATTTCAGGACTCTAATAATTGGAAAAACTGTAACTCTAATTCGACATGTTGGCATTGTGGCTAACAAAATTGCGGATTACTTGAAAAAAGCAAGGAGCCTTCAACCTTATTGTAACTCTCATAAATCATGTCCGCCTACCTGAATTTTTTTCTTTTCTTTATTAACTGAATTTTTTCTTTTTTTTCAGAGAAGATCTGCAATGTTTGGGCAGAGTATTGTCACATTGCAAGTCAATCCTGTCAATTGCAAGTCAATCCTGTCATTTTCAAGTCAATCCCAATAGGGATTTTTTCACTTTTGACAGTTGTAAAATTCAAATTGCTAAGTCATAGATAATCCATTTAAAAAAATTCTAGTGTTGCTATATGAATGAAACCATTGGCTACGTCAAGATTGGTATAGGCGCAAGCGATTCCGACCTTCATACAGTTTCTTTATACATAAGGGTTAAAATCACGGTCCAGAAGACCCTGGAATGACCAGGTTTTGATTGAATGCTATTCTTGTCAACTCATCCTAATTTGATCAAAAGCTGACACTCTAATAAAATATTTAAGTTCCAACTTACTTTGTAGCCAGAAGTTCGTTATTTTCTAATATGAGATTCTCCACCTCCTTTCCCATTCCTAAAAATAAAAAGTATTCATGTTAATTCTAAACAATATTCAGATTATAACATAACCATGTATTGATGATGTTACAAATGTTTTGTATATTTCTGTTCTGTATGAATATTCAGAAGATGTGTTTTACATCATGGGATAACAAAGATAAGTTTAAGGACTTATTTAAAGGTCCAAAAGCATCAGCAAATGATGAGAGAATAATTAAATTAATATTCTAAAGCTAGAGCTAAAGAAAAAGCTAAAAAAGTGTAATGTATAATACTAATTGATAGACATTGGATTACGTATTACTTGTATTTGAATTTTCATATTTCAGCTGATGAGACTGCGATAATTGTGACTGTTATATATTTTGCTAATTTGGGCCATCTGTTTCCACGGGTGCTAGAGTAAAAGTAATTGCTATAGTTAAATATCACAAAAATGCGCTATTCAATCAATTTAACTGCCTGTTTTATGTCATTTTTAAATTTTGCTTTTACTTTCTGAAAACCGATAGTTACACTAGCCATTTGAGATATTTGACAGTTCTGTTGGAGGTAAGATATCAACACTGATTAATCATGATTTAATATTATAGAAGATGATGAAAGTGAAGATGAATTCCTCATCAAATATGTTACGCGCCAAAAACCGAAAACATTTCGACCATGTTGATAATGTGGTTATTTGAGATGATCCCAAATTTTATAACAGGTCGTCATTTATTTTCAAATATTCATACAAATATGTTTACAGGAACAAAACTATCAGATCTGTCACTTTATCACTATCACTTTATGGTGTGGCTGCACCAAAAAATTATGTGGTGCGTTTTTTCACATAATTTTGATGTCCGCTTTTTGTATTGGCCACACTAATAATTATTACTTTAGCAAAAGTACGCTTGAAATAGCGCGTGGTTCTATTTAACATCCTTGTTACTTTAACAGACAGTTAAAATTTAAATTTAGTTTACGATTTAGCTTTCTGTTGAAACAGACGGTCCTAATTATGGGATAATCGACTACTGTTAAATGACGATTACAGTTCATTATTCAACCATAATTATACAGAATTAAACCTCCCTGAGAGTGGGAGTCTCCGTAGTCTTGTCAGCTTAAATACAAAAGTGGATATAATCCACTGTCTACTACCTATCAATGCGAGATTATTAACATGATAACTAATTGTTACCAATGTTGTAAGTGGTATTGGTAGTGGAATTGTTGTTGACATCTGATCAAATTGTTTTCTGTATGTGATATTATTGTTACTATTTAAGCTGTTCAAATAGTAGATAGACTCTGGGAGTGGTGTCTATTGCAATGTTCAAGGGCGGGGTGCATTCACAATATAAGATAATTTAAAACTAGAAACTTACCAAAGTAATTGTCATTGACTGTTATTTGGTGAAATGAATCCGCATTGGTCCGAGGCAGGAAACAATAAGACCGGGAGAAGAAACAAATAATTACGTAAGTGCAAAAATGATTAGTAATGTAATAACACTAAATAATAGTTTATTATGTTTTAGCCAAACTCTTATTATTTATTATGTAAAAATGCGCTAGTTTTTTTTAATTTGCAAAAACATAAATTATTAGCAATATGTCCTAAATTTATTTTGAGAGAAAAGTTTTTTAAATTTCTTATCTTGATGATTGATTATTAAAATTCAGTGGAAATCGCTAAAGAATTATTTTTTTTACCGTGTTGTAATAATAAAGAGTTTAAACAAGTTAAAATAAAGGATTACCCACAAGTGTTTTATAAATTGAAGTAATTATAAGCTAAATTTTTGTTTTTTTTTTACTGAGCGTGAGGACTTTGATTCATACTTAATCCCATTTCTTCAAAATGACAAATAATGTAATATAGCTGTTAAAACATTTGATTACGACTCGGCAACCGATTTAGAGTCTTTTATTTCTCATTAAAAGATTAACAGAATTTGACAATTCAACAAATTTCAAAGTTAAAATTCAAGTTCGGTGAAGGTTCTATTCAAGTTCTACACAACTGGCCAATAATGATTGTGAGGTGGGCACTATTGCCTCTGGTCACATTTTGGGTCAGAAAAGGAGCAAGATGTCCTCTCTGCCTAAATGAATACCTTTGGTTTCCAATGAATTGAATGCTACCTATACCTAAGCAGAGTATATGTCAGTAATGTACTTATGGCAGCGCGTGATCTGATGCTTATGTTAGGGACTCACATTCGGTTGATTATAACCATGTACAATTTACAGCAGACTTGATGGATATATCATAACCTTGTGTTATGACATGGTAAGAAGTAATTGATAACAGTCCCACGGTGTGATAATACATTGAGACGATTAACACCCATCAGAGTGTTATGTCGTAACAAAGCGAGAAATACTTTCACAATGGCTGCAAGCGGTGACCGGTAGCACGCAATGTGCAGATTCAACCTTAATGGTTAAATCCCAGCTCTGCCATTGGCGGAGAGCAAAACACAGCCATCAGGAATCAATGGTGTTACGAAACAATGATATTAATAACAGAACTTGAAAAATAACTTTTAAATTTGATGAACTGTTCAAATTCTGTGAAACAACTGACCCTCAGAAATTTAATCAAAATATATAATATTTTGTTGCAAAGATAATTTTTTACACTAACAAATTTTTCATGTTCGATTTCCACTGCACGTAACAAAAGAGTTTGACTAAAAATCATGCAATAGCATTAGTTTTCAAAAGAAACTGTCTCCATTCTTAACACTGTCCAAAAGAGCCAGAGAAAGTTAGTATAGATAGAATGATGAATGCCATACAAGTACAAACTTTATTATGCCCATTGGTATTTTCCCACAAGTTAAATAGACATTTCAAATTATGTAGTACGTACTTTATAAAATATTTTAATTCTTTGAAAATAATTAATTTATCAAACACTTAAAAAAACTTTGAGAAACTTGATTCAATCTTATTAGTCAGACTGTGAGCACGAAAATATGAATACACAGCTAGCAAGCAGATGACTTGCATATGATATTTGTGTAATACACATAAAGGCATTTAATAAAATATTTGAGGAGGTCATTAACACAGAAGCTTCAGGAAAGCACTGGCAGGGGTTAGTTAAGAACATAGGTATATATATATATATTAAATTATAAGGTGATATATATATCATTAGCTTTGGATTTCTCCTAAACCTTATAAAGGGTTTGAAAATAGGGGCTACAGAGAAACCTCAACATACATACAAGCCATACTAAAACAATTGAAAGGGTCGCATATTTTTATAAAAAAGAAAATATTTCGGTTAAATTACTAAAACTTATCAAAAATTTTTTGATAGTTTATTTTCTACATGCAACCATATTAGAAACTATGTAAAAAAAACACAATCTTAACCTTTCACATCGTCACATGTTTACATTATTTTTATCGATCATCGGTCATTCCGTCCAAACCTCGGTGCATATGTACAGTGCAATTACATTGGACAAAAAGCACACAAACTCAGAGGGTTGAAAGCGCCTCGGAGCTGTATAGAAATGATGACAGGCGCAACCAGCGGTTGAATCAACGTGTTTACTCGTGTCCCCTTACAAATTATTTTTAAATCTCGGGCTTGAAAAATTATCTCTGTTATGTTTTGCTCCGACATATTGATATTCAGTTATACGTGAAAGAAGACGTACATTTCGAGGGGCTAACATAGCAGTTGATTTAACTGCGAAATAACTTCAACCAAAGCTTTCCTTTGAATATTTCAACATTATTTAATTTACTAGAACAGTGTTCCGCAAAGTGTGTGCTGCGGCACAATGGTGTACCGTGGTAATTAACTGGTGTGCCTCATCGCAATGCTACATTGTAACAAAAGTAACATTGCGATCGGTAATGAAATAGGCCAGGCGGACATATTCGCTCATTTAAATGAGCTCAACCAAAAAAGCAAGGCGAGAATTCTAATACTTTAACGTCATCGGATAAGATTGAAAGCTTTCGCGCGATGTTTGTGTTATGGATCGGCCACGCCCAATGGTATGTAGTAACGAAATGTTCCCAAATGTCACGGCTGCCGATTCAATAAAAAAAAGCATGCTTTGATAGTGAAACACAGCAGAAAAAATGAACTCGTATTTTCCTAAGTGTGACCTGCAACCTATGGACTGGGTTCGAAATCCTTTCTCAGATAGCATTTCCCTTGGACACTTAACCGATAAACGAGCAGGAAGAATTCTGAAGACAACAACTGGTCAGACATTAAAAGTAAAATTTTACGAAACAAAGCTAGCACATTTTTGGCTACGCATAAAAAATGAGTATCCACTGCTTTCAAAGCTTGTTATTGCAATTATCTTGCCATTTGCCATGACCTATTTTATACTAATTGGGGTTTTTAACTCCCACTGCGATATAAAAAAAAGAGAACGCCTGAGGACGATCGACGAAGAGATGAGAGAAGCATTATCAACGATTTCTCAAAATTTTGATCGCCTGTGCTCAGTTACGTAGGCTCACATTTCTCATTAAACATGTATTCATATTACATAAATTGATTTTAACAATAAATATTAAATAAACATTGTTTTTTTTTTTGGTGTACCTGTAATTTTTTTTGTTTTGGTAGGTGTACCTTGATTACAAAAAGTTTGCGGAACACTGTACTAGAAGATTTCATGCTTACTTCTTTGATGGGAATATGCCAGAAAGCAGTAATATAATACATTTTGGAAGAGTTGTTGGAATAATTAGACAAACCTGACGAGGCATACTCTCCTGGGTGGACCCAGCTCCCTGGAGGAAAAAATGTTATAATTAGTCAAATTTCAAGGCAATGGGGAGACAGAGAGGATTACTGCATGATATTAGGTGATATGTAAATTAACAATCAAACAAAATAAAACATGTTTTAGATATTATATGTATGTACATTTAATCTCGTTCTTCTCGGATTGGCTGGATGCCGCTTTTGCAGGGAACGCTGGTCAATTATTGAATGTTAGTAAGTGCACAGAGTTAATAAGTTTAGGTAGTGCAAATGGTGTTAAATAACCTGTGATGTCGGCAGAGTCGTCACCTTCGTTAAGATTTGAGTCCGCATCGTGGAAGGACAGTTCCTGGTACAGGGTGTTGCCACTGCGCTGCTCCCGCTTGGTCTGGGACCTCCCTCCGGACACCACGTTGTTCTGCGGGGTGACGGGAGAAGTCGCCTGAAACAAAACTTATACAATGTATTCCTGAAAATATTTTTTATACATATATCACAGTGGAAAATTTCCAAGTAATTTCCTGTAATAATACATAAAAAATGATCAATGTGTATCAAAACAAGGAAGACAACAGTACAGATCCCTGTGGGACCCTAGTTTTATTGAAAGAGGTGCAACCGTTTACATATACAGTAGATTCCGATTAATTCGGACACATCTAGACCCAAAGTTTTTGTCCCAAAAAGCTGCTGTCCCAAAGAATTCCGAAGGTCGCGGGATCGAATCCCGGCGTAAATCCCGGATAAATTTCCATTTCATATCTCAACCAATAGGAGGATACCATAAGTTTGATGCTTCATGGTTGCTATAATGCGTCATTTTCGTTTCATCCAAATTTCAAATCACAACGGGGCTAAAGAAGTTTCACTTCAAAAATGAAAAAAAAAAAAAAAAATCTTACCAACCTTTTTGCATGAAATCAAATCAGGGTGACAATGCGAGAATCTTAAATCTTTAGCTACATATGAATACACATCTCTTTAACACAAATGAAAAGACCTCACTTATTTGAGTATTTCATTAATACTAATAATAATTTTGACAACTAAAGTGTTTGCATAATGCAAGTTGACAATATTGCTTATACGTAAAATGAAAAATAGCTTTAACAGGGAAAAAACCAATAGCTCAAGTAATAAACAAACACTGTTGTTTGATTTTCAAGCAGTATCCATGCACATACAATGAGTAAAGATACACCTTAGTAATCCAGAATTTATGTTTGACTTTCACAGTGCACACTTTTACAGTTTAACACATTGTGATCGGGCAGTTTTCGGCCGCGTATCGTGCTGGTAACGGGTGATTTTTCGCGTAATTTCGCGCTAACGTAGACCTCTAGAAAAATTGCGATAACTTCAAAAATATTTGTTTGATTTCAATAATTCTTTTTGCAAATTATTTATTTTAATTCATTTTATTTTATTATATTTAGAAATGTATTCTTTATCGTTAAACTAGTGCAGAATTTCACATAAAGCAGGAAAGTTATGAAAAAATTTATATTTACACTACCTCGGTACCTACCGTACACCCCATCTATTGTTCTCAAAAGGTTTTTACCTGCATGGCTACAACCCTACAGAGGCTATATAGCGAAAACTCAAGTATATTGGAACCCGCATTTTAACGTGACCCGCGCTCCACTAACAATCTATCAAAAACGTATAAATACGTGTTCCGCTCTCTAGCATTAATTTGCTAAACACGTATTAATACGTGATCAGATTACAATGTGTTAATATAAAGGAGTGTTTGTTTGTTTCAATTTAATTAAGTAAACGGATGACGCATGTAAATAATGATCAAATAACAATTGATCAGGTTTAAAGAAATTTGTTTGATTCTTATGCAGGTATAAAAGGTGTTCTGTGATTTTTCACATGAGGTGTAGTACAAAAGCAAAACTGTCACCATCCATACTTTGTTAATTTTAATTGATTAGTAATCAATATTACACTTTCTACACCGTACAATCTACAAACCAAAGCAAAAAAGCTTCTAAGCCATTAAAAAACTACTTTTTAAACAGAGTCAAATGCAAAACCGCCATTCTTCCATTTTTGGTTACGTTCAAAAATGCCATTCTTGAAATGCACCAATCGTGAGCCAAGAAACATATAAGTACTTCACGTATCCAATATGGCCGCCGTGCTAGTTGAAGTGCAAAATCACCACTTTAACAAATGTTCAGGTGTAAAAACGTCACTTTAACAAATGTTCAGGTGCAAAAACGTCACTTTAACAAATGTTCAGGTGCAAAAACGCCACTTTAACAAATGTTCAGGTGCAAAAACGCCACTTTAACAAATGTTCAGGTGCAAAAACGTCACTTTAACAAATGTTCAGGTGCAAAAACGCCACTAAGTTGAGTTCAACTGCAAAACCTTCACTGTTCAAAATAAGTTTGTTTATGGAGCAGAAACAAATCTAAAAGCAATTGATTTGAAAATGAGAATCTAAAAAAACATGCATAAATTGCAATAAAAAAAAAAAACATCAAGAAAGTACAAGGGAAATATGTAAAAGGTTTTTTTTAATCTTGAACAACATTTTGCATTGGTGGATAGTGGCAGTTTCACTGTTATACCCCTCATATGACCGTTTTTAATACCCAATTGAACCAATCAAGAACAAAGATGGCCAGGCCGAGAAAGAGGTGAACTAACTGCATGGAAGAGGATTGGAACAGGATAAGAAAGCCCAAGAAGGGTAAGCGAATGGTGAAGGAACGGAGGCAGAGAATATTTGCCGAGAAGACTGCAAATGTTCTCGTATGGGATGTGGTGCAGTGATGATGGAGATATATTACAAATGTGGAAATCCGTAATGAACAAGATAAAGAAAGAGGAGTTTAAAAAGGTCAGTTGGTGTTGTATCCGAAACAATTATACAAATTACGTAATTTCAGATGAACTTAAAAAATTGACTGTAAAACAAACAAGTAAAGATAGTGTTTGATGGAATTGAATGAAAATAGATGTGGGGTATAAACAAGGAAAGGAGGGAAAAGGTAACCAAGTCACTTACCAAGGTAGTATATTACCAAGGTAGTTCGGACACAAACACAATCTGTTAATTAGTTAATGTTTTTAACAACAGCCTGGCAATAATTCTGAGCGCATATAATATCTCGATGAACAAATAACAACAAGTATGAGATAAAAGCAATATTTTTGTTCACAACAAATAACACCAATGTGTTTCCAAGATGGTACTAATTCCCTTCTTGGTCAATAAAATAAAAGAACTCGAACTTGAACAATATTCTTGCAATATGTTCTATATTCAAAGCAGTTTCCAACTAGAAGTGACGGGTGAGAGGAGGGAGTGTGAATGAATCCATCGCTCATGGATTGAAATATGCCAAGGTGTCAGCTACCATGCTCAGGCTGAATGATTGAGGACATCTCTTTTTTATCTTACCCCAGCACACAATTTGGGAGGCGGGAATGGGTACAGCCGCCCCGGGAACCTTTATTGGATAACCAACACCTCTGCCACAGATCTCCCCAAGTGGTTCGCTACGTTTGGTGATTTAGCAGAGGGGCCCGGGTTCATGGGGTGAGGTTTGTCTAGGTCTTGGAGGCGGATGACTAGGACACACAGAACCCCTTAAACCCTTTTCCTTCCCAGAACTCTCCTCCCCTTCCTTTCCAAAACAACCCTCCACACAGCATCCCCAAAGATGACATAGGCCCTGAGGAAAATTATTTTCCTCTGGGCCTCCTGTGTGGAGCTCATGTAAAAAAAAAAAAGCACACGGGGCTCTTGGGCACTGGGGTGAAGCTTTTGTTTCCCTTGATACTCGA
Organism: Glyphotaelius pellucidus; assembly: GCA_936435175.1. Classification (NCBI taxonomy): domain Eukaryota; kingdom Metazoa; phylum Arthropoda; class Insecta; order Trichoptera; family Limnephilidae; genus Glyphotaelius; species Glyphotaelius pellucidus. The sequence goes on along the minus strand of OW386542.1, from coordinate 40,849,280 downwards.
GGGATCAAAATGAACCATTCGAACAAAAATACTAGGGGTCTTAAAGAGCTGAAGCCACCTCAGTGAACTCCTGCCTCAAAGGGCCTTCAGTGAATCTAAACAAAGAGGGACTTGGAAAAACCCTTACCGATGCAGGATCCTCGCGGGGAATCATATGCAGGAAATAGAGACCCAAACACAGAAACTAACTCAAAGCAGAGGTGAAATAGGAGATAGCATAATGGATAATGAAAAAAAATGTATTAGAGGAGTACGTGCCAAAACCAAGATGCATCGCAATATGTCCTCTCTGCTTATCCACAATACAAAATGATACATGGTTAGTTAGTTACAAAGCTAGACTACCTGATTGTGTTGTGCGACAGGGTCTGTCTGATGGGAGCGCTCCACAGTCTGTACCGCAGCCATCTCCTCGCCCAGAGGAGGGGTTGGGGGCGATGGGGAAGCGCTCACCGGACTGCCGCCCATACTCTCTGTGTGCTCCATGCCGCCACCCTCCAGACAGGCGTAGCCAAAGGATATTGGACCTGCAATAGAATACTTTCATTTACAATGTTTTGTCAGTGACGGTAATCAAATGGCATCTAAACCGACTGTTTAATATGAAAAAAATTTAATAAAAAATCTTTGTATAACTTCACAAAGTCATCTGTGAACGCAACCAAAAGTCATCAACTGCAGAGACAATCATATTAACCTTTTCAACGTGATAGTTTTCGATGCTAGTAATCGCTGCGTGCGGCACTTTCTCAGTGATTATAATTTATTGTATTGCTGTAAAAATATTAATGATCTATGTGGTTCAATATGACAACATTATAGACAACAAATTTTTTGCTGCTTCAAAAGAACAGAGTATTCAAAATATAAACCTGGATATGGTTGCAAGCATGAAGAAGATTTTAAATGCATAAAACAAAGATACAACCTAACCTCTACAATAGCCATAAACCTATTATTTAAATGTATAAAACAAAAATATAACCTAACCTCTATATTAGCTATAAACCTATTATTTAAATGTATAAAACAAAAATATAACCTAACCTCTATAATAGCTATAAACCTATTATTTAAATGTATAAAACAAAAATATAACCTAACCTCTATAATAGCTATAAACCTATTATTTAAACATATAAAACAAAGATACAACCTAACCTCTATAATAGCTAAAAACCTTTTATTGTATAAAACAAAAATACAACCTAAACTCTACAATAGTTATAAACATCTTATTTAGACTTAAAAAACAAAGAAACAATCTAACATATGTAATAGCTGTACAAATATTATTATAACATCATAAAACTTAACTTCCATGTACATATCTTTTTTATTTCAACCTTTCTTTCTCTATTTTAATATTACATATTCTCATTTACGGCATTTTATTTACATTTATTTCTTTTAAAAAAATCTTCTGGTAACCTCAAAGACAAGATGTATTATATTATTACCTTAGTATACATATTATGTACCTCCTTTGTCTATCTCGACACAAGAATCTCCCAGTTAGACAGGCATAGCAAAATCAATTATAATTATATTTTATCAAGTTAAATAAATAAATTAATAAAATAGGTCTAATTTCAGATGAATTCTATGAAATTTCATGGATCATTTCGTATCAGCGACAGTCTGGTATATTGGATTAAAAGAATAGAACGCACAGTGGGTAGAGTGAGGCGGAAAGAATAGAAAGGTCTATACTAAAAATCCATTGATTATAATACTGACCACTAGATCTGGTCATGGGCAGCCCCATTCGGCTCCTGTTCTCAACTCTGTCCCCGGCTGCACCGAGGAGAAGTTTGGTGCGCTCCATGTAGTCCACGTGAGTCTTGAACAGTTCCGTGTATCTGTCATGCAACTTTGCGTATTCCTATAACCGATCATTAGAATCACACACAGAATTTAATTAAAACAAAATAAATCGCTATAACAAATTTGGCACTCAACGATGGTTATTCACAAGAAGTGTGTTATTGTTGTCAAAAATAAAAATAGCATAATGAATTTGAACTTTCTGGGGACTGATAATAATCAATGGAATAAACATTATGGTTGTGATAAGAAACTAATTTCATAATAAGTAAATAAATGGTTTCTTTTGTTATTATTGATAGCATATAATCATAATAATAGTTTTATTTATGTTTGATAACAGAGAATGGGTGATGTATTTTAATACAGTTTAACAAAAGTAACTCAAGTCCTTGTTGTTTACACAAATGTTCATATACATAATGAGTTATTGATTGTAAATTCACCTTTTTTAGTTCATTTTCTCTTTCTTCCAGACGACTAGCATGTTCCAGAGAATTCTTATGTTTCAGTTCCAGCATTCGCACAATGCTTTCCAAGGCCTCCAGCCTCCCTGACAGCTCCTTGCGTTCACCTTCAGCTATGTCCTCAAATTCCAAAAGCTGTAAAGTAAATAAGGCACCTAAGCATTGCTTCGTTTGACAGAATTTGACTGAATTCTCCAACTTTCGGATGGTACAAAACCAATCAATAATTAGTAAAAAGCATGGTGCGAATCAAAGCACTTTCTCATCGAGTGGAGGGTTTGATAAACAAATGCCAGCTCAACATTTCTCAGTGAAAGACCTGAGACTCGTAAGGACATGTTTCTGCATTCAAATATACTGATATATATTCATTATCTTGAGACAGAATACACATAATTTGTACTAATGTCAAAATTTCTAAAATAATTGCACAAAGTAATAAATCTGACATAAATGAACAGAATTTGATTGAATACTTCGAGGGTGTAGTATTTTTGTTGACATGCTGACTCGAAATGGCAAAATATTTGATTCAGTGACATTTAAAAATAAGCGAGCGAAGTGGGAATAGGAGGGTGCAGGAATCAGAATGATCAGAGTGATGCCACATACCTTCTGCTCTGCCTGCTTCCGCGCCCCCTTCTCGCGCTCGTACTGCGTGACCAGCTGCTCGTTGTCTTCGCGCAACAGCTCGAGCTCCACGTCGTGCTCCTGGTTGCTCTGGTAGGCCGCGTCCAGGCATTCCAGCACGTTCACCAGCAGCGGCATCAACGTCTTCACGACGTCCTCGTCGTAGCGAGCAATCATGCGCTCGAACTCACGGTAGATGCTGCCCGCCAGGTTTTTCACCTTCTCCGACATGACCACGCGAGGGTCTTCGTGGGTCCCATAGATGATCTCCGCCCCCAGGCCGACACCAGGACCGTCATTTAAATTCATGATGACTAATCAAATCACTTGCGGACTCCGCGCGCACCTTGCGAACCACAAAACTATCTCAAATAGTCGGGTTAGATTTAGAATACAAAGATTAACTTAAGAACTTCGCGATTGGGCTCTCCCATACTATTTTTTATTCGGCCATCCGTATGACAATATGTACTGACAATCGCCGTCACCGAGAACTCCACTTCGCTCACTTCACCAGAGAACATTTTTAGAACTGCGCCATAGATAAAGTTGCTCGAATAAGCAAGGTAAAGCGCTCCACTCATTGCGGCGTACTTCCGAATACAAGACGGAGGCGTATCGCTTTCACCTTCGGTAGAAATTTGATCGTTGATTCCAATAAGAATCCACTACATACAGTACATACCTACCACTTATATTTAAGTCATGCTAATTTCACTGCTTTCCGCCTGAATACAACTTGTAATTGTAGGCATTTCTTCAAAGAATTGGGTTTTTATATCAACAAAACTAAGTATTTTTATTCGTATTGCGTATTTACGAGCGTAAACAAAAATTCATCGTAACATTTTGCAGCAAAACTTGCAAAAAGGGTTTTTTCTAAAGTAATTAAACTAACGTGTCTATGAACGAGCAGATTACGTTTAAAGCCTCAATGACATTGAGCGAGTTTACAAGCTACTGGGTGGGAAATTCACTAGCTGCTAGTAAACTCGCTCAGTAAAATCGTATTACTAGCTAACTAGCAGATTGTGGACAACCTACGAAAAAAGTAGAAAGGTGGTCAACTTGCTACTCGCTAGAGTTTGCCTCAAGATGGCGGCCCACCAACAGCTGATTTCGTAACTGTCAGAATTAGTTTGCACGGGAATGGTTATTCTCGCTACTGGCTAGCGTGTGGCGCTAGCTGCGACCTCAAGTTTGATACAAAATGTCGACAGAATTTGTTGGCGCGGGAGTCGTTATTTTAGCTGCTACTATCGCTACTGTGCAAGTAGACAGTTTTGTGTGTCATCATGACAATCTCACTTGCCGATTCACCCGCTTTTAAACTTACAAGCTACTAGCCGGCGAATTCACTATCTGCTAGTAAACTTGTTCAATGTAAAATCTGCTGGTTAGCTAGTATAAATCATTATACTGAGCGAGTTAATAGCAGATAGTTAATTCGCCGGCCTGTAGCTTGTAAACTCGCTCAATCGAGGCTGTACGATTTATTTTAAATTTTTCCAAAAGAAAGATTGTTTGGCTTTGAATCTTACTTAGGTGGTTTCATTAATTTGATTGTATAACATAGACTTAAATTCGATTCCAATCAAAAACCTATATAGCCATAGCAAATTTATCGTAGGTATACATAACTTGTGTTTTACCATTCTGTGTTCATCTTTGTTTCATTTATAGAAGTTTATATTAATGATTCCAGAATCAACAAGCAAAATTGGTAAATAGTACCTACTTATAAAACCGAAAGACGTATCCCGCTTTGTGGTGTCTACTTTACATTAGTGGAAATGAAGGACCACAACAACAAAGGAAAACATCTGACCTCATACATTTCCGATACGTTTGAATGTAGCTCACCTACAGTAATGACATGAAGGTTTGTTATAAGTTATAATACAATCATTTATTTTCTTCAGACGCGGAGTTTATTTGGCAACCTAAATATTTGCGCGCAAATTTTATTTTTGTTAATTTATTGCAGTCTTGATCTTGAACTTGTAGCCAGGGCCGGCCCTGTGGAGGCGCAATAGAAGCAGTTAAGGCGCTAAGTAGCCAAGGCGCCAAGGAGCCATAATACCTAATAATACACGACAAACTTTAAGACAGGCCTGAACATGGTACAATTCAAGTCTCGCGCAGTTAACTTTATAAATAACGTAAGCGAAAGAGAAAGACGCATAAAAATATAAGTGCAGTAGAGAAAGACGTGTGGGGGCGAAATGCCACTTTTTTTTACCTTAAACTCGCCTTTGCGACGATTTTTGATCAACGTCAGGCCGGTCTTGCCCCCCCCCCCCCCCCTCCCCTTACCCCTACCCCTTGTCACATAATGTAACACTTCTCTAGTCCCCCCCCCTTAAGGTGTGACGTAATTTATGGATGGCCCCTTAAAGGTTAGCTTGTTCTATACCTACCTGATAAAATCCAAAACCCGCCGAAGGGCCCTTGAGGTTTTTACTAGCGCCAGGCGCCGTTTTCTCAGGGCCGGCCCTGCCCCTGGTCTCTGGGTACAGAGTAAGGAATCTCACCAAATAAATTTTTGCTCTCTAATTTGAATTAAATTTCATAACTTTCCTGGTTAGAATCAAAGCAGAATTGAAATGGCTCTTGTTGTGTTTAGTTTGTTCCGTTTGAGACGCATCGTTCCCCAATTATTGGAGGTGGTGTAATTTTTTTTTACATTGGCTCCACACAGGGGGCCCTGAAGAAATCAACTTCCCTCGGGGCCTATGTCATCTTAGGGGATGTTGTGTGGAGGGTTTTTAATGGAAAGAAGGAGAGGATGTTCTGGGAAGGAAATAGGTATGAGGAGTGGGTAGGAATCTGAGTCAGTGTGCCCAGGAGTTACGGACATATGAATTCATCCCTCCAACCGCAATGCAAGGCGATGGGTCGGGAGATTCCGGCTGGAGAGAATAAAAGACCCCTCTCAACCAGTCTCTCTCGATCCAGCCCACCATGCGGCAGGTGGGCAGACGCGTTGGCCGCCAAGAACTGGATAATCCTCTCCCCATGAGCCCGGCCACTAGATTCGCTGCATTTGGTGACAGGGGTGACTTACGGCAGAGGTGTTGGTTATCCAATAAATGGTTCCCGGGGCGGCGGCATCCATACCCACCTCCAAAATTGAAATATTGTGTCCCCGTACATTGTGGCTTTTGATGACTTTTGATCAGGGACCACCAAAGTTCAATAACGTGCAATATGACAACGCACTCTCAAATAATTTAAATACTAGGACTAACGGGGGGGCAGAAGGGGCAGAAGGGCAGAAGGGGGCCTCTGGTCCTGGAGGGCCTCCAAGCGCCTCCATATTCCCTTGATCAAATCCTAAACAGGCTCTAAGGCTCCAGGTCACACAAACAAAATTTTGTAATGTTTTTTATTTGTTTGTATTTGTTTACAATGCTCTCACCAAATGTTCGAAAAGAAATTCGAAAAATTGACGGAGATACAGCATTTTATGTGAAACCGTTTGAAATGTATTAGCTATTTCTCCAAGCAACAAAAATTAAAAAAAAAAAACTAAGTAGTTAAACTAAGAAAACAGTAAGTTAATTAGTGCACAAGTTATTTAATGATTCCGTCGGTCCGAGGTCGATAATATTATTTGTATGTTAACATTGCATACACACGATTACCTACTTCGTGCATTAAATTACTAGTAAGATAACATATGTACATACAAATCCAACCAACTTTACAATCAACGTTTGATCAAGGTATGAATTATTTTGAATATTATTGTTATGTCCGGTAAACTGCTTTGTTTCCTTCGCAAATTGATTGCATTATTATTCATGATTATTTTCTTTGTTTATGTTATAGCCTAGCTGAAGGCCCGGCGTTGCCTGGGCTTTACACATTAAAAATCAGATGTAGACAGAGACCTTCTTCTTGTTTTGAAGGGCAAGTTCGAATTTGCAAATTTTCATCAATCTCGGAAAAAACTGTATATAAATCAAAATCACACTATCCTTCCGCCCGCTCTCCACGGACACTCCTTTTTACATAAATTTATTTTTATTTATTTATTTATTTAAACGCCCGTAGGGCTTTTACATATAGTGCAGTACATGTTTTTGACAAAAAACAGGAAATAACATAAAATATAAGAAAAGAAATATAGGTAACATAAAATATAAGAGTTGCCACAAAGTAGGTCACATAGAATTTAAGTTAAGAAAAAATATAGAGATAAAGATAGTTTATGAAGTAGGAAGAAATAGTTGGCACATAAATCCTTTGAAGTTTGACAAATTTAATTTATTATCAAATACATCCATATTGTTTAAAAATTTGTTACCAAGACTTTGTAAACGCTGAATTGAAGAATGCAAACTATAGTTGGAATGAGATGTGTTTATATAAAATTTTAATATTTGTCTAGTCGTTCGTGACAAGAAGATTTATTAATTGCAGGAGTTCACAACAATCGAATTTAGAGTTTAATAATTTTAATAAAAAGGTTAGGTGGTTTATTTTTCGTCTGTTTTCTAGAGTTGGAATATTTAAAATATTCATTAAGAACGGGTAATTAATACGCTCTAAAGGGATATTATGTTTAAAATTTACGAAACGTAGAAATTTTCTTTGAATTCTTTCAACATTATGATTATGAATTTTGTAGAAGGGCGACCAAACTATGGAGTTATGTTCCATTAGGCTTCTAACAAAGGATATGTATAATAGTTTAATGATTTGGAAATAGAAGATAGCTGAAGTGACCCCGACTTTGCTCGGGGTTATTATGAATGCTTTGGAGCAAAGTTTTGAGGTTGTGAATTTCAGTAAACTGAATGTAGATTTAGGCCTTTGCTCATGGAGAAACTGAAAAAAAAATAGTTCTCGACGCAATTATTTTTAAAAAAAATTTATGATTATTTCACAGTTGAGAATTCGAAGCGAAAGTGTTAAAAGTGTTAAAGTCGGTTAAATAAAACTTATTTTGTTTTACAACATTGTTATTAAAATACTGAAGGGAATTGGGATGTCAAATAGAACACTAAACATATTAAAATGCTATATGATGGAGCGTACACAGAGCGTTCAAATTAACAAGAAAAAAAGCAAACCTCTCCTAATCAACCATGGAGTACCGCAAGGAAGCGTACTAGGACCGATATTATTTCTAATATACATAAATGATATCGGTAGCATAGGAACGAGAGGAAAAATCATAAGCTTTGCTGACGATACAGTAATTGTATTCAACGAAAAAGATTGGAGAAGTACCTACAAAGAAGCGGAACATGGACTTGGTCTACTGCAAAACTGGCTTAAAAGAAATTCCCTTACACTTAATGTCAATAAAACAAAATATCTGACATTTTCTATAACAGCCAGAGGACAGCCAGAAGATGACTTTAATCTCAAATTACATACATGCCAAGAAAACTACCAAAATCAAGGCTCATCATGCCACTGTCCTACCATAGCACACTCCAAAAGTATAAAATATCTTGGTATTGAAATTGATGATGATCTCCGATGGAACGGACACATTGAAGCAATCACAAAAAAACTCACCAGGTACATTTACTTCTTTAGAGCCATCCGTAACATCCTCAACATAAACGACATTAAGAAAGTGTACTACGCTTTATGTCAATCACAAATAGAGTACGGGATAACTGGATGGGGATCTGCCTTGAGCACTCACATGGACCGGCTCAATATAGCTCAAAAAGGAGTACTAAAGACAATTTTGAAATTACTGGTTAGAACTCCGACAGAAGAATTGTTTCAAAGCATTCAAGTCTACAATATACAAAAACTTTATGCAAAAAATATTTTATTTAAAATTAAAAAAAACATCAGAATACTCCACTGTCCAACATAGATACACAACCAGGGCAATAAACCAAAATACTCTAGCTACAGCCAGTTTGAAAACATCTTTTGGACAAAGAAATATGAAATTCAATGCGACAAAACTATACAACGCTCTACCAACTCAAACAAAAAAAATAACAGAAATAAATAAATTTAAAACAAAAGTAAAAATATGGTTGAGAGAACAAAGTGAAAATGAACTATCAAACATACTGAAGACCATGTAAAGACAACTGGATACTAAATACAAATGTGGAAAAACTACAGGCCGCCTCAGAACAGGGAACCCTGGTGAGGAGGACTGTGAAAAAAAAAACTTTATAATACCTTAATATAATACAATTTATAAATACATTATGTACAAATTTTGCTATAGATACTAATAAAAAAAAAATAAAAAAAAATAAAAAAATCAAAATAAAGTTTATTAGATAAATTATTGAATTAAAATGAGTATTCATAAATAAAGACAAGGGTAATGCTAATAATTGTTAGCTTTTATTTAAGAATTCTATAGTGCCATATTATGAATACGAACCAAATTCATTTTTAAAAAATGAATTATATAAAATATATTATGATAAAACTGTACTAACAGACAGAACAATTAGTCATAATAGACCCGATATAGTTTTACATGACAAAATTTAAAAAAAAATAACTTATATCATTGATGATATAAGTTATATCATTATTCCAAATTCTTGTAATATTCAAAAACTGTTTCTGAAAAAATAACAAAATGTACAGATTTGGAAAATGAGATAAAAAGAATTTGGCATTCTCAGACTACAAAAATATTACCATTTGTTATTTCGGCTACTGGCATTATATCTAGCTCTCTCATTCAAAATTTAGGCTTATTAGATTTTTCAACGAATTTGCATATAAAAATGCATAAATCAGTCATTTTAAATACATAGGATTACGAAAGATTTTTTAAATATTATATTGAGGGATCAGCAGGATTTATCGGTCCAGTTAGGAGTTCTAACGAGCCGAACCCTCTGATATGAAAATACTGGAGTTGGTGAATTATTTTCCCATTTGGTCTCTGGTAGGTTGACTTGTTGTTCTTGTATTGTTTTGTCTTTATTATACTTATATAGCACACTTGCATAGCGTGGATTGACTAGATGATCATTTGTGGAAAAGTGTGTGGAAGGGTTTAGTTTTTCCTGTGGGGAAGATTTAACCCGGACATTAAGTCGAAAAACAAACTTCTATTACTAATAAGCCTAATTCACGGAAATTACGGCAATTGGAAATTAAACTTAATTGTATTTAGGGGAATAATTATTAGTAATACCATTGGTATGTTACAAAACTTAGCCACCATCGTTCAACCACACTACTGGAAATCGCACCCCCTCTTCTTCCTCCACCTATACACCAAACGCGTATATTTCATTGGCTCCGTTTTTGAAAAACGGTGCTGGTCTTGGATCGACTGTGATCGACCCGATCATTTTGATCCGATCCCTAACCAGCACAGATCGATCGGATCACTTTTTCAAAAAGTATTCGATCAGTTGATTTATGAAAGTAACCTTACTGTGAACACGCAGACACGCCTGGTTTATATCGGTACTTAGTTTATCTTTATCTGCCCACCCTTACCCGTAGACGTCTTATCGGAATCGACGGAGCTATTTACCTAGTACCTAGTACCCCAATTAATTAATATATATACACAGGTACCATAAACGTTTTGTTACAAACATTTACATATTTTATTTAATAATATGAAAATACTCGCAAAATAAATTGAATTTTTATGTACGAGCCATAAAATTGAGAAACGTTAGCATATTAAAACAAAACTTTTAACATATCACTTTCACACTAGTTATTATGTTATTAAAAAGTTATGACGACAAACGCATTCGAAAAGTCAGGACATTCTAAACCAAAGTTATCGAGTGGAAATTCGTTCACCATTTATTTATTCGTTAAACAGTAACGGTACCGTGACGGCATAAAAAATACAATAAACATACGTTCCTTATCACAATAATGCTGCTGCTCTTTCAAAAGATGAGATACACAATGTACGAAGGTCTACTTCCTCCAAAGGAAAAAAAGTCATAATTTTCTTGCATCTTTCTCACACACCGTGGCGTATCCGTAGACCCCACAGTACCACTAGCCGTGACGATAATTTTAAAAGTATGGAATATAGTTACAACAATAATATTGAAGTGTGAGAGAATTGATGGTTTTGCTTCTGTTCTTAAACATATCTTAAATATACACAGTTCTTACACATATAATGCTGCAGCTTTTTTATACGCTAAATAACAATAGTCGAAATTGAGACAAACGGTGAAGGTAAGTCTGTACCCCCCCCCCAAAGGAAACATATAATCATTATCATACATATCCCTCACAAAGGGCAATTCCTGTCCCAAAAAAATAGTACTTTGGAGGAAACAGTCACATGTATTTTGTATGTCTCACCATTATTTAAAGTGTAAGAAAGAGCTGCAGTATTATAGCGTTAAGGAACTTGTCTTTATTGCATTTTTTCCGTCACGGTACCTTATCCGTGAATCGTCACGGTAATTATAATAGCATTCATTTTAGCCAATTTGAAGGCATTTAGAAACATTTATTGGAATTATTTAAAATGTTCCCGCGGGTTGGAATCTTCGATTAATGACAAAGCTAACTTAGTAGTTTCATACTTTGACAAGAGATGTCTCGCATTTCTGCAGAATTATTTGTTATTGACACTTCGCGAACCGAATTTATTGAAATATTTTTTCTTATAAATCAATGATATTTAGATGAGACATAAAGCAAAAAATTGGTTTCACTTTTTGAAGAGAAAACTTCTCTAGCACCGTTGCGATTTGAAATTCGGATGAAACGGAAATGAGGCATTACAGTACCTACGAAGCGTCAAACTGCGCTCATTGGCCGCTTTGATTATGACCTCACTTTTCATTGGTTGAGAATGTGTGGGCGAAAGTTTCACTTCAACCGCGTGCAAACTGCACTTAATTTTTTTTTAATTATATAATAAAGTTTTAGAAGTTAAAGTTTATTTTTGTCATTTTTTCAACTACCATACTAAGCTAATTCCCGTGTTGTGGTAATCATACATGAAATATATTTTAAAGAAAATAGAAATAAAAATGTTAAAAAAAATAAATTAATAATAAAAAATTAGTGTTAAGAACTCATTTTTTATTTAAAGTAAGCTCGTCTCCTTATACGCAGTTAGAAGTTTATTTAAAGTAAGCTCGTCTCCTTATACGCAGTTAGAAGTTTATTTAAAGTAAGCTCGTCTCCTTATACGCAGTTAGAAGTTTATTTAAAGTAAGCTCGTCTCCTTATACGCAGTTAGAAGTTTATTTAAAGTAAGCTCGTCTCCTTATACGCAGTTAGAAGTTTATTTAAAGTAAGCTCGTCTCCTTATACGCAGTTAGAAGTTTATTTAAAGTAAGCTCGTCTCCTTATACGCAGTTAGAAGGCCAAAAAATACTTTTTTATATGTTTATAATTTTGTGAAAAGTTTTTTTATTTTACAAAAACCAAAAGTATTCGTATATTTAGTGGCAACATCTAAGTTTTTAACGGCACTAATGATTTGAAACAATATTGATCTGATGTGCTCCTGCAGACGATCTCCTGAAGGTCTTCCAAAAAAGGGTGTTCGGCGGTGACCACGATTTCTCCGGTTCATTTAAAATCAAAAAACCTGAAAGATTCTTTTAGTGGATAGATAAACTAAGTATTGACAGAAGGAGTAATCGAAATCGTTTGATTTTTGACAAAATGGCGGCTTCGTAAAAAAAAGGTTGAATTTTAGACCAAAATTGCCACGTAAAATATAAAAAAAAATAAATAATGATTTGAAATCTTCACCTTTCGATTTATACATGAGAAATATATTTGAGAAGGTTGTGTTAAAATTTCAAACCGATCTTTTCAGCCGTTTTTTAGAAATCTTGGTCACTGACTTGGTAAACATGGTTTTCAGAAAAACGCGTTTAAAGTTTCGGAAAAAGTTTACACATTACTATTTCAAATGATTTTCATTTATTTCGTACAAGAAATAACTCGAATTAGAATGGGTTGTTTCAAAAAATTTGATGGATTCATCAAATATTTGATGTTAATTTTCACGTTCTGTGTAAGTTCTATTCAAGTTCTGTTATTATATCTTTATAGGACAGCTGCTTCACAAAACTGAAATAATCACAGAACTTGAATAGAACTTACACAGAACGTGAAAATTAACATCAAATATTTGATGAATCCATCAAATTTTTTGAAACAACCCGTCCTTAGTCTTCAGGTATAAAATGAACCCTTCATAAGGTCAGGAATACCTAGGAACACAAAGAAAGAAAAGATCAGCTGCTACTCCGGTCTCTACTCGGCCTACTTTCTAACAGTCCGAGACGTCTTTACAAATATGCGTATATCTCGGAAAATACTTATCGGATCGATTTGAATTTTTCAGGGAATATTATCAGTTAAATATGCATTCCGGAAATACAAAAAAGAAAAAAACGATTTTTTGAAAATTCTAACCCCTTAAACTCAAGTATTCTAAGTAAACTCGTCCCACTTAAAAATACCCTCCACAAAGCTGAAGATGACACAGGCCCTAAGTGGAATTATTTTCCTAAGAGCCTCCTGTGTATTGTAAAAAATAAAAAATAAACTTGTGTTGAGAATTGAATATCGCTGGAGGTATAGATGTGGAGTGCATATAAAGCAAGTGCTTGAGTTAAGGCGAGAGTTAGAAGTTATAAGTCTTCCTGAGAGTTACGGCTTATTTTCTCGATAAGACCTTGGACCACTGCTTCGCGATTTCGGAAAACGGGCTCCGTTGGAGGCAAATTTGGAGCTTGTTTTCAGTGCAGAGTGTGAGCAAAGCTTTTCGAAATGAAATTTTCAATTTTAATTTGGTTTTTCTTCATCGCTCGATCGGCGACGGCGCAGATGCACGGTAAGCCTTATTTTTTTTAAATTAAAGTATACTTATATATGTAATATCTTGTGTTTACAAAATCAATCATTGCATCACACTTAGTTGGCTAACGTAGACCCGCGAAAGAACATACGAGACAGTTTTTTTCTAAATTTCAAAACTGCTGCACATTACAAAAACGTATTATCTGATGTTTAGTATAACTATGGTAGGATTGATAATTTCATGTTAGCTTAACTGCAGACACCCTTTAAAATCACAAAATAGACTTTTCTTGTCAAGACGGATAAATTTAAGTAAAAGAAAAACAGGGGATTTTCACGGCCAAAAGTATTATTGTCAATGTAATCATTACACATCTGCCGTGGTGATGGACAATGTAATGCTGTCCGAAACGCTGAATAAAGGAGTTAGAAGAAATTACTGAAAAAATCTTCGACTCTATGCAGATCAGATATGCGGGTAGATTCTCCTATCTTGGTGCCTGGAACGTTACGATGAGATCCAAAAGGTTACACTGGCCTTTGACCGGATTGGCACTAGTTTGGTACCGCTTGTCAACAAACTGCCTTCTTACCGATCCCATACTTGAGGGAGATTCAGACGGACGCTGATAGTTTCACATTCAATAAATGCTGATCGGTACTGTCTCCGCCTTTGTTTTTGTTGCAAATCAATTACCTTTTGTCGTGTGGGCCAATTCATGGCAGTACAGTCTATGACAGCTTTTTGTTTGATGAGCTCTAAAAGGTAACACAAACTCCAACAGTTCGGAGGGCTTTGAAGCAGAAAATGGACCTCGAAAAAGTTTCCTCTTGGGTTATGTCGAATTCAATGTTTCAAAGACCGACTAAAAGGGATCGAAATATTTTTTTTTTTTTTTTTTTTTTTTTCCTTTATTTTCCCAAATTTTACAATTGATGTATACAATATTATGACATAATAAGAACAATGGGAACCCACTAAGGCGCAGCCTGTGCGTGGGTAATATAGTTCAATATATTTTATTATTATACCTTGAAGGAACAAACAATGGGCATATAAAGCAAAAAATGATTAGAATTTGTTTAAATAGCTATGCACAAAATGAGCATACAAACAGTGCAACAGTAAGTGTATAGTATAATATTGAGTATAATAGTAATTGCATATTAAGTGAAGTAGTGTAATAATAGTGGAATAGTGGAACAATAAGTGCATAGTGTAATAATAAGTGTGAAAAAAACGTAAAGTCATACAAGTTAAACAAACAACGTTTTAATATCTACATTGTCAAGCCATGACTTCAATTCCTTTGTGTATTGAGGAAGTTTAGTTATCATTTGAATATTTTTCGGTAGAAGATTGAATGTACGAGGTCCAATGAAACTGCTGTGAGTTTGCATTTGTTTGGTATTCGTTTGGGGGGTATAAAAAACATTATTATTTCTAATGTTGATTCTATTTTCATTTTTTTCGAATTTGTTTTTGTTTTTAAAGATATATTTCATAGTTTGCATTATAAATAGTTTACGGAAATTGAATAGTTTAGCTTCTTTGTATAATGCATCTGTCGAAAATGTTCTGTTTCTATTAAACATAACTTTAATAATATAATTTTGAGTTATTTGTAAAGGTTTTATAAATACATCAAGCGCACCACCCCATCCTATTATTCCGTACATGAGTGAAGATTGCACCAGAGAAAAATAAATCATTTTTAATTTGTCAATATTAAGTACTTCTTTAAGTCTGTAAAATATGTACGTAAGATATCTTAATTTAGTAACGGTATTATTAATTTGTGATTGCCAATTTAAATTTGTATCAATATAAATACCCAAATATTTGATTTTTTCAACTTTTCCAAGTTCAAAGCAAGAAGAGCATGTTACTTGATTACAATTAGCATTATGTATTCTAATTTTAAGGTTATTGGGGGGTTTGTTTTTACTGTTTTTATAAAAAGTTAGGTAAAAAGTTTTATTGTAGTTTAAGAAGAGTCTATTACTTTTTAGCCATGATGAGACATATGCAATACATTTTGTTGCATTCAAAAAAGTTTCAAGCCAAGATTTTCCATTTACTATTATTGCTGTATCATCAGCGTAAGATACAATTTCACCAGGGATTACAACATTACATAAATCATTTATATATATTAGAAACAGAATTGGGCCGAGAACAGTTCCCTGTGGTACTCCGTTTTTTATCCTTGTTTCTGTACTATAAAAATTCCCTATTTTTGTTTTTTGTTTTCTGTCTTTGAGGTAGTTAGTGAGAATTTTTAGTGCATCTTTTTTAAAACCTATTTGATTAATTTTTTTTATAAGTAGATTGTGATTTACCGTGTCAAAAGCTTTTCTCAAGTCTAAAAATATAGCTAAACTTTTTTTATTTTGATCAACAGATGTGTATAACTTTTTTGTCAGATCGAATATTGCATCTTCAGTGCTTAGTTTACTTTTGAAGCCATATTGATTTTGTGACAGAATTTTGTTTTGTTCTAGGTAATTCATTATTCTACTTTTGATACATTTTTCAAATATTTTTGAAAGATTTGAAACTAGGGAGATAGGTCTGTAATTGTCTAATATGAGCGTTTCACCCGATTTGTGTATTGGAATTATGGTGGAGATTTTAAATTGTTCTGGAAAATGTCCCTCTTTTAGGGAAATATTATAAATATGTAGTAATGGAGTTAAAATATATTGTTTTATTTTTTTTAGTGTGTTGCCTGCTAGACCATCAATTCCTGTAGAATTGTTGGATTTTAGACCGTCAATGTGTTTTTCAATTTCATTTGTTGTGATGGGTGAAAAATATTCTAAGGAATTAATTGAATCGTAAGTTGATACTAAATCTACGGGCGTTGTATTATCAATTTTACTAGAGGATTCAAGGACTTGATCTACTACATTTGTGAAGAAGTTGTTAAAGTTTTCTGCAATGGCTGATTTGTCAGTTATAATATTGTTATTTATTTTAATCTCATTTACATCAGTTGATGTTAATTTTTTTTTGTTCGTTATTTCATTAATAATATTCCACGTTTTCTTAGCATCATTTTTTGCGTTTTGAATTTGTTCACAATAGTATTTTTTTTTACAACTTCTTATTAACCTATTCAGTAAATTTCTGTACAATAAATATTTTGTTTTTATAAAAGAAAAAATTACAATCTGGTTTTCTTCAACGGAAGCAATCTTCCGAAAGTGCCTTCAATTGATATGCTTTAACTCTCAGATAAGGGGGCTCCATCGAAAACAGTCAAGTTAGCCTCTTAGAAGCTGGGTGTACAGGGCCCGCAGCTACTTTAATAGTGCACAACTGCTCTGTACAAATCGCAAGAGGGCCTGTTAAATTGAACTGAAAAAGAACTATTAAATTTGGCAACCACCACTGGTCTAGAGCACCAAAATACCTGAAAAAATCCCTTGACCTTGTGCAGAAACGGGCGGTCCGTTTGATAGGTTTCCTTATCTACAAGCTTCAAGGCGTCAGGCATTCTATTATTTTTCTCCCGGTATTACAATGGAAGATGGTCCCAGGAACTGGCATCATTGATCCTTTCGACAGCGGTGCGTAGTCGGTAAACACGCCAAACGCGCACCCAACGTATGCATACTTGAAATTTGTCACACGGTTGACATTTGTCACGGGTCGCGTCTGCCACTCATTCTTGAGTTTAACAGCTCGGCTGTGGGTTTTCTTTGGGTTTTTTGACGTGATAACGTCTTATAAATCGATAACGCCGGCTGCTCATGAAAAAGCATGACTCATTGTCACGTTCCGCCCGAGCCGAACGTGCTAGCGAGAGCGCGGAACAAGCGTTCGGCCTAAGCGTTCGGCTTGTGATGCATCTATCTCTCTTCCACTCCATCGTTATTATATGACGTTATCACGTAAAATTATCCGTAAACTGACATTACAGACTACCAATTTTTTTATTATAAATTTGAATTACAAATGTACGTTTTATTTACCGAATAAATAACATCACAATTAGCCGTAGTCCCTGGCGTTGCCCGAGCTTTATGCAAACTTTTTCGAAATCAGATGTAGACAGTGACAATAATTTTCCGCTTTTTGTCGATTTTATGTGTAGATTTTGGGGTGCTCTAAACAAGCTGAGCAGAAAAACATAAATTATTCCCAGTGACGAACGACAGACGTTTTAACTCAAAAAAGTAACGGCAGTGTAAAGGAACCACCCACGCCATTTTTTAAAAACTATGTAGCGTCTTGTCAAAAATGTGGAGATCCGGAAAGAATGCAAGGCTGATGAAAATAATGGGGGCGCTTAGATGGTTTGGGCAAAAGGAACGTAGAAGTGAATGGTAGAAAAAGTTGGCGACGCTCAAGCAAAGCATGGCTCCATCGAGTAAAATTCTCACTTCGGGTCATGCCCAGTGTCAAAATAACAGAAGAATATGTATGAAACGGTATATAAATACGAAAGAAGCAGATTGGGTACCATTTATTAAACCCCAGATTCTTACCATCCCAAATACCTTTTTCCTTCCCAGACCTGAAAATACCCTCCACACAGCATCCCCAAAGCTGTAAAAAAAAAATGGAAGGCGTGCCGAGACAGAATTGTGTGTCGGCCTATTCTCGCTGCCTACCCGCATGCGAAATGGCGTGATTGTTAGTTAGTTTGGTAAATTAGTTTTCTTTTCCATTGTTTATTTTTTCATTACACATTTTTCATATTTTTTTTACTAAATTAAATAAATTAAAACAAATAATTGTGTATAATAGCAAAATGCAATTGCTTACCAGGTTTATGAAAAACAATGGGAAAATAATAACAAAAAATCTATTAATTTATTTCGGTTCAATAAAAAGGCAGGTAGGTTCTTAAATTGAATGCTATTAATAAAATAATAAAATAAGCGATAAGAATAAAACATTGAATTCGATTTTATAGGGCTGCTTTTGTACATTTAAATAAATTTGGTTGGATGCGTGAATAATTCTTTTAATTTAATTATATTATTAACTTAAGAAAATGTTGGTGGCAAAATCATTATACCTCACATTTTTCATCAAACATTCCTTCATATCGTCTAAAATATTCATCAGAGAAAGAAATTCATTTGAAAAAAGTTGTATTGAATTTAATATCCTTTTAGAATATATATACATATGCAAATTAATCTCCAACCAAAAAATATTTACAGCAACTTAAAGTTTTTTCGTAAAATGTCGTCATTTTCAGAAAAACTGTTTTTATCTCTGTACCCTAAAGGATAAACCACACAAGTCCATAGCTAAGTCTATAGATATAGTGTATGGTTTATTCTTTAAAGTACAGATCTTATTACTGACACACTACTTTTGTTTGTAACAGATTGCGGGACTTGTACTTGGATTTCATTTATGTTCAGAGGTCCTAAAACAATTATTGGTTTAATGACTCTAACTTTTAGTAGACGTTCTGTGGAGAAAATGTCTAGTTTTACCCCGACCCGTAAGACACCGATGGATGATTTTGATAAATGATATTGGAAAGCCCAGGAGGAACATCTTATAAAGAAGGCCATAATGCCATACTCTGTCAAAAGCTTTGCTTACGTCCATAGAAAAGATTACCGTGTGTGTGTGTGTGTGTGTATGTGTGTGTGTGTGTGTGTGTGTGTGTGTGTGTGTGTGTGTGTGTGTGTGTGTGTGTGTGTGTGTGTGTGTGTGTGTGTGTGTGTGTGTGTGTGTGTGTGTGTGTGTGTGTGTGTGTGTGTGTGTGTGTGTGTGTGTGTGTGTGTGTGTGTGTGTGTGTGTGTGTGTGTGTGTGTGTGTGTGTGTGTGTGTGTGTTTATATTAAATCCGTCCGTGATGTGTTCAACCACATGGAGGAGTTGGTGTGAGATCAAGGACCCACTCTAAAACCGTTTTGGAAATCTGTACGCAGAGTTGTGACAACTCTGTACGCTGAATCATCTGAGGAGTAGGATTCTTCCAGAGCTGACTCAGCGTATCGAGAGCAATCCGGATGGGGAGTAGATAAACGTTGGCATTGTGAAGTAAACTCCAATCGTACCAAATTATTAAGAGGACCTGGTTAGGCTCTTCTGGAAAATTTTCATTTTTAAATCCAATTCTAGACGTATCGAAATATTTTTACAAAAAAGTATAAATTGATTTCGATAGTTTGTTATTTTATGTTGTAAAGCTTTGTTTAAAATTTTGAAAAAAATTATTTTTTTATTTTAAAAATGTTAGAGCGTGTTCACACACAGCTATAAAAGATGTAGCTTGGCCTATTTCAGCATATCGCTTGCCATACATTCTCAATGGGAATATATGGCGAGTGATATACTGAAATAGGCCAAGCTACATCTTTTGTAGCTGTGTGTGAATACGCCTTATAATGTTGATCAATGCGCAGATTTCTTAATTTTCAAAAGAAAAATATTATTATAAAAAACAAATTTCCGTTCGTTCGCCTAATAATATTTGACGTGTGACGACACTTTAAAGCCACTTATTAAATAAAGTATACAAAAATCATGTCACTTGAAAAAATTTAAATTGTATTTTGTAATGAAAATGATATTTATCTTGTGATAATTTTATTCTATTTCGTTACTTTAAGTACATAAAATTATAAACCTCTTTGTTATCTCTCCGATGGCGCTACGCCCATATAGAGCCTTGGCCTCCCTCTTTGTTATCACTGTTCTCAATAACATCATGTTACACTCTCAACTTTATATGGATTCATGTTTTCATCCTCTTTTGACGTGAGGGTCCTGGCATCTTCATCCTCAGTATTGGGTGGTTCTTGCTGAATGGGCTCTACGTCTCTCTTGCGGTCCTCGGCAACAGGCACGCTGTTGAGGCATTTCCCTTGGCAGTGGAGGCACGCTGCTGAACGGGTCATCATTGCTTTTTGGCATCCGCATTTGCCAATTGCACAATCATTGGTGCAGCGGCAAAATATCATTTTCAGAAGGACCTCCGGTGCTGGTGGATCTTCTGTTGTAATTGGCACAAAGGTATCTCCTGCGTTTCCACCCCCATTCTTCAGGGAGCAGCTCAATTCCGAGCCACTGCTGCATCTCTTGGATGGACAGTGCCATTGTTTTGGTTTTCCCTCGTCCGGGTTTCAGCAGTAGGATATCTTGGGTGGGAGGAGAGTAAGCAATCAAAAAGACAGTGAGGTCCACATCGTCACCATTTGTGGAGCCTGTAACTCAAAAACGGCTGGAAATTCGAAAATTACGTGTAGAATAAAAACTGTAGATAATTTGATGAGCTTTCCCCCCCCCTGAGCTCCACCCCCTTGCTCACCACCTAGATGTTAGGACTTTTGGTATGTTCACACTCTAAGCAACCTGAACAAGTGAATACTTAGTTTTGAAAAC
Source organism: Glyphotaelius pellucidus (assembly GCA_936435175.1). Taxonomy (NCBI): domain Eukaryota; kingdom Metazoa; phylum Arthropoda; class Insecta; order Trichoptera; family Limnephilidae; genus Glyphotaelius; species Glyphotaelius pellucidus. Next base: position 40,828,221 of record OW386542.1, on the reverse strand, counting down.
GATTACAATTAAACCTATGAACACCGAGAATTCAGCACCAAAGTTCGCGTACATAACCAAAGTCATCAGTCATCATTTACACGTGTCAAAAATCTTGTTTTCTTGTGAATTTTTGAATATATATTGAAGTGAAAACTTTTTTAGCGCACTTGTGATTTGAAACTCGATGAAGCGGAAACGAGCGACACTAAAAAGAAACAAACACATACATCTACAAGATTTAGTCTGCGAAAGAATTACATAAATTGATCGATGCCCTTTGTGTGGTGCTTCGTAGCCTATCGGCTTCCTGTATGTGCGGTGCTTCGTAGAATAAAAAGTAAAATAATTTTTAAACTTTGTAACAATATTACAATTTATAAACCCCGCAATTATCCTACTCCTGATACTCTACATTCGTCTCATTCTCTTGAAGTTTAGTTTTCTGAAGGTTTCACTTTTACCGTGCGTGAACTGCACGCATGATTTTTATTTTTTTTAGTTTCTTATCTATTACAAGTTTTCAACATTTAATTATAGTGCAACAAAATCACCCTTAATTCGCACCCCTCTAAAAGTACCAGTAAAGGGAACTTTATAAAAAAGATGTAATAAATATATTTTGACATTTCCATGCAATTGTAATGTTGTCGCTTGTCGCATCCCGAAGCTGGCATTTTTCCACGGGAATTAAGTAAGATTTCCTTTCTTTCTTTGACCCTGGTAAATGGTGTAGATATTTTCGACAAATAAACCCGTGCATTCATACAACATCATTTTTAAATTTCCCCGACAAAATAAAGATAAAAAAAGTTTTGTGGGTGAGGTACTTTATCATAATTAGTAGTGCACCCCCAACAGCTACCATGTTCACTTGGTTCCGTCTTATTACTCCAAGCCGGCTTGTGCTTCTCCGACAGCTACTACTGGTACCTATTATGTCCACTTGGCACTTAACCCCTACTGCCTTATTGCTCCAGACCATGCTCCAGACCAAGCCGACCGGTGATTCTCCAGCAGCTACTACTGGTATCTAAAATGTTCACTTGGCACTTTATCCCACCCGCCTTATTGCTCCAGACCAAACCGGTGCTTCAGGTGCTTCTCCAGCAGGTGCTTCTCTAGCAGGTGCTTCTCCGGCAGCTACTACTGGTACCTATTATGTCCATTTGGCACTTAACCCCTACCGCCTTATTGCTCCAGACCAAGCCCGCTTGTGCTTCTCCAGCAGCTACTTCTGGTACCTACTATGTCCACTTGGCACTTAACCCTTCCCGCTTTATTGCTCCAGACTATGCTCCAGACCAAGATGGCTGGTGCATCCCCTACAGCTACTACGTGGCGGCAGACGGGTGCAACCACTGCTCGTGCGACGAGAACGGCCACACAGGCTCCTGCACTATGCTCGAGTGCAAAGCGGACTCTTTCACAAAGAGAATTTCCGAAACACTGCTCCGTAGCAAAGGTACCTACTCCACATCTTTCAATCATTCATACAATAATTCTCCTCACACCCACTTAGTAAAAGCCATAAAAAAATAAGACTGAACTCCTCGACCAGAAGGCGGCTCGAAGAGGGCAAGTGTTCTCAAGCAAAGGTACCCTCACTAATAAGTTCAATATTTAATTTTACAATCCTCCATATCTGAAATTCTTAAATTAACCAAAGAAAAGCGCTGCATTCTCAGTTCACTTTTTCAATTAACTCCACTCATGAGGCCTTGAGGAAAAGAATTTCCCTATGTCATCTTTGAAGATGCTGTGTGGAGGGTGTTTTTGAGGAAGGAGTGAACATGGGTCTTGAAGAGACCCATGTTGTAGGAGGGAGGAAACCCAGAGGCCGGCAATCGTTCCACAGCCGAGCTGTTGAACTCATGAACGAGTGGTAGAAACGACCCGTTCTCATGTGACTAATGTCAACCGTGTACAAATGTTGGGCGCGTGTTTGGCGTGTTTCCCAACTGTGCACCGGTGCAGAGGGGATTAATGACGCTAGTTCCTCGGAGCATCTTCCATTGTAATACCGGTAGAACAAGGACAGCATTCCCACCTGACGCCTGTGCTCTAAAGATTGCAATCCGTTTGTTAAGTTAGGAGAATCTATCAAACGGACCGCCCGTTTCTGCACAGAGTCGAGGGTTTTTTTTAAGGTATTTTGGGGCTAGAGACCAGAGGTGGCTGCCAAATTCAACCATGGTTGTGTACTATTAAAGTATCTGCGGGCCCTGTACAGCATGCCCAGTTTATGAGAGGCTAACTTCGATGGAGCCCCCGTACCTGAGCTGGTCACTAGTTACACCAAGCATTTCAATGGAAGGTCTGTTCGGGAGATTGCTTCCGTTGAAGGAGACAAGATTATCATTTCGATCCCTTTTAGACGTAATCAGACATGATTGGGCCTTTGAAACATTAAATTTGACACTGGTCATTACTAATCTAAATAACTTTATTTTCCTAATTAAAATCAAATCCGAAAAAGAGTTCAAAAGTTACACTACACAAAACATTATTTATTGGCCTAATACTTTATTTTTTCCATTCTTATAAGAAGCCACGCCAATAAAACTGACCGATTAAACCTAAGGATGTGTTGAAATCGCAATATTTAATTGAAGCATCCATAATACTTTGGATCGATCAAAATTTTTAATCAAAACACATGATTTTGCATGGAACAAAATCACCAATTCTTTCAACTAAAAATTATTATTGTTTTGTTCACATGATAATGCTGGTAGGGTCGGCAGCACAAAAACGTAATTAGGAAAGAAATGGAATGTTTGGTTAATATAGTACTGTAGGCTTAGATGGTTGAAGAATTTTCTTTTAAAATAACAAAAATGAAGAATACATATTTACAATGCTTACTGATCTCATTGTCAGTAAAACATGTGTAAGGATTTTTTCTCTATTATCACTTAAACCTGCTAAACTACTTGTATAGTTTGTCACCAGGTAAATGGCACATAGATCATGTAGTTGAGACGTATGACAAATCAGTTTGCAAAATAATGGTGTAATGATGGGTTGTGTCGCACTACAAAATATTTGTGGTTGGTATTGGTAATCAGGAATTGCATGCTTTCTTTGTTTACACGAGGCCTTTGTTTAGTAGAGTGATTTAGTAGCAGATACATCGTTTAGATGTCGATGGTGCGTTTTAGTGGTAAGTACCAATTAAGTTTTTTTCTATTATTATTTTTAGTTTAGTTACATACTAACTTCACTTTACTTAACACAGGCCTCATGTAGACATGCCATTAGTTTATTTTGTCAATATTCGGTTCCTACTGAAATTGCTTGCTTTACTGTGTTGCCAGCTGTAAAGTACTACAAGAGTATCTCGTGCGTCCCCGGTTCCGTATTCATGGATAAATGTAACTACTGCCATTGCTCCCCCTCTGGAACCCTCGCCGCCTGTACCAAGATGAATTGTATAGAAAAAGGTATACAATTCACCAAATTAATACATCGCTCAAAATAGAGCCCCAGTAAACAATTCATCAAATTAATACCTACAGCGCTCAAGATGGTCACCAAGGTATTTGTAAAATTCATCAAATGACAACACTCACAGTGAAGACCAAGTTTTACAAATTTACAAATACACGATTCATCAAATTAATACCTGCAGGGCTCAAGGTAGTCAACAAGGTATTTGTAAAATTCATCAGTGAATACCAAGTATACGATACATCAAATTAAGAGCACTCAAAGTAGATACCAAAATATACAATTCATCAATTTAATAAGTACAGCGTCCAAAGTAGTCACCAATTAAGTATTTGTAAAATTCATCAAATGAATACAACACTCACTGTGAAGACCAAGTTATACGATACATCAAATTAAGACCACCTCAAAGTGGACACCAAAATATAAAATTCATCAATTTAATATGTACGGTGCCCAAAGATGTCAAATTAAGAGCACTCAAAGTAGATGCCAAAATATATAATTCATCAAATTAATACCTACAACGCTCAATAGTCACCAAGGTATTTGTAAAATTCTTCAAATGAATACAACATTCACAGTGATGACAAAGTTATACAATACGTCAAATTAAGAGCGGTAAAAGTAGATACCGAAATACACGATTCATTAAATTAATACCTACAGCGCTCCACACCTGCAGGTATTTGTGAAATTCGTCAAATGAAAACAACACTCACAGTGAAGACCAAGTTATACGATACATCAAATTAAGAACACTCAAAGTAGATACCAAAATATACAATTCATCAAATTAAGTTCAGTGACGTAGTAAACACTAAGGAATACAATTAATCAAATTAACACCTGCAGCGCTCAAAATTACCAAGCTTCACATACAATTTATCAAATTAATACAGTACTCAAAGTGTAGACGAAGGCTACACAGTACGTGAACAATTAATACTGCGCTTAACGTAACAAATACAGAACAGTGACAAAAAAGTGACAAATATCTAGGATTAGATCTTTTTTCGTTTTTCATTTAAAAATAATTTGTTTTAAACTAACACAAAAATTCTAACTGCATAATATATAAAATATATATATATATATATATATATATATAAAATGAGTTTATTTATATCTTCAAAGTAAAAGTACCCATCGACAAACTGCTTAAAAGTAGTTTATTGGGACTTTTCTTTTTCTGTATATTATTTTTGGTGTCATATTGTATTACTTTTGTATTTATAATAAAAATAAAAAAAATAAATTTTATCAATAATTTTCGATTGTGTCTGTTCTGACTGTTCTGTTTTTTCATGGAACCGTCACTAGAAAGCAGCAATTAAGGATTTCCCTTAATTAATAAGCGGAAAAGGAGTTTTTAATAAAAATAAAAAATTAAATTAAAAAATATGCGTATTTAAAAAAAACATGGAAAATGGAATAATTCTACCATGAATTCTGGGGCCTGTTTCGAAAGGGGCCAACATCATAATTTTTAATTTTACAAGGCGCTTGCGGAATACAATATTTTAAGCAAAATTTTAAGAAAAGTAGTTCTAGTATATTATCGGCCTTCGAAAATCTAAAAATATGTAAAAATTGATTCTTACAAATTTCGTAAGATATCCCCCAAACGTTGGACCTTTTAGAAGGAAATCACAGAAATCAAAATCACACTATTTCTAAGTTAGACTATTTTATTCGTAATTTTAGTTCCTGTCAATGTTATCTCTTGAATTAATTATAACAAATTAATACAATGCATTTTCAGGTAATCCGACATATCCTCAACCAATATACGCAAAAGGACCGAATATTATTTCAAGAAAAGGTATCAATAAAAATCATGTAATATATTAGAAATACCAAAAAAATATTTTTATTTTATAAACCATAAAAAGAATATTGACACTCGCTGGACAAAATCTTATTTAAAATAAATATGTATGTATAATTATTTATCATAATTTAACGCCAAATATTTAAAAATCCAAAGAATTATAATAATTATTTTTAAATTATTACTGGCCAAATTGGCATTTTTCACTGGCTCTTAGCTGGCAACACGTATCGCATACATAAACACATATTTCATCACAATCGATTACACAGATAGATTCAGACGCGGACGAATAAGCTAGCAGTAGGTTTTCCCTAAAACCCGACTCCTTATCCCATAACACATGTTTATATATCTAATTATGTAATATTTCGTAGTATGTATTTATGTCTACGTTTATTCTTTATTCTCGCTTAAGTATTCTTTAACACAAAAATAGACATATACACACACCTCACAATGCAGGACATCATACACATGAAGGCCGATTATGTTTTAATTTGACAGCTGGCCGCCTTTTTATCAATTAGCTCCTAGCTAGGAAAATAATTTCCTCCAGGGCCTATGTCTTCTTAGGGGATGCTATATGGAGGGTTTTTTACGGTAAGGAAGGAGAGGAAGTTCTGGGAAGAAAATAGGTATAAGGGATAGGTAGGAATCTGGGGGTCAGTGTGTCCAGGCGCAAAGGACGTATGCATCCATCCCTCCAACCGCGGTGCAAGGCGATGGGTCGAGAGATTCCGGCTGGAGAGGATAAAATAGTCCCTCAACCAGGGTCTCTCGATCCTGCCTACCACGCGGTAGGCGCGCCTACCCACCTCACCCCATGAACACGGGCATCCCTGCTAAGCCACCAAACCGCTTAGGGTGACCTACGGCAGAGGTGTTGGTTATCCAATAAATGGTTCCCTGGCAGCGGTACCCTTACTCTCCTTCCAAATTAAAGATTGATTCCCGAGTGAGGTATTTTCGTGGGTTTCCTTATTTCTAATGGCAAATGCGGAAGAATTCCCAAACAAAAGTACACGACCGCCCCCCTCCCACTCCCAACATAATACAAACAGACACGTATGCATACGGGTATGTCCGATGTAGGCTGTCGCTGGTTGATGCTGATGCTTGATGCTTGATGGTTGCTGTCTGCTGGTGCAAATTTGCAATTTTAATAGGGTTTTTAGGCAACAATTTTTCCCTCCCGATTAAATACAAGAGTCTATAAAAATCAGGTAACTTTTTGAATACTCACGTGAGGTAAAAATTGCGAGGAGCTATGACGCCATTCTATTGGCTTATAGAACAGTAGTTTTAAATTCAGTCAAACGATTCCCACTTCATGGCATATAAAATCTAGTAAATCAAAAAAAAATCAATCGATTACACATTTGCCAATACATCTGACAATACTTTTGACCGTGAAAACCTAAAATCATACCTACTTTTTTTTTTCATACCTTTTGACTTTTTCTGGAACTGATTCTCGCTTAGTTTAAGATGGCGGACATTTTTGACATCTCTGTCGTCATTCGTCGTCTTGTTTTACATAACTATATTACATGCAAATGTTGTAATATTTATTTATTTATATTGGTTTTAACCATTGACCTAGTATACCCTAGACAAGCCGTCTCATAGTAAAAATCAGAAAAAAATAACCCCAAGTATCAGTAATTTCGCAATACAACTCTCCTTCGAATTCCGCCGTCTTGCATGCGAATTCTCGGCAATATAAAACTGAGCACCGTCTAATTCCATTGTGTGATTTGTCGAACTAACACTTCAAAAGGTGAACACGTGTTGCATGCGTGATGTTTCGACAAGCTGTGTTGTATATAAATGGTTTTCAAAGTGGGGATCGCGAGACATTCATAAATTTAATTAGACAAAAATATTTTTTTACTTTATTATGACAAGCGATTCAATTTCGGAGGCGAGTATGGGTACCGCCGCCTCGGGAACCATTTATTGGATAACCAACGCCTCTGCCATAGGTCACCCCAAGTGGTTCGCTACGTTTGGTGACTATGCGGGGGTGCCCGGGTTCATGGATTGAGGTTTGTCCGGGTCTTGGCGGCGGATGCGTCTGATATTTTTTTTAATTTTATTTTTCTGATGAACCGTATGGCTCGTTGTCAACCACCAAGCAGCAATTACGTCGAAGTGTCCTGTTGAAAGCGGTGTACACTCTTTAGATTAACCATACTTTAGATTCGTGTACAAAAACTTGTACACAGTCCCGTATATGTATATATTGATCATGAGTTTTAAATAAAAAAAAATCCATTCATCGTTTGCTTGAAAATAATTACGAAAAATTGACCCTTTTACCGCCCACGCACCGTGGGCTGCCCAGGTTGGTCGCTTATCATTAACACAGTGATGAGCAACCAGCAGCCCGCAAGCCCTTTTACTGCTTTCCGGACTTTTGACTACAAAAAATATCAAAAAAATTGCGCTAAAAAATATTCAAAGGCTTCTGTTCTGTTTTGCAAAATGTCTTAGCCGAAAACTATAATCTTTCTTAAAAGTTTTGAATCAGCTGCTCAATCATTAAGTTTTTTTTTGTGTATAGGTAATAATTAAAAAATGACAGAAATTCGTAGTTAATTAAAGCCCGTTAGTAAGCGCTCAAAAAGAAGAGGAAGGTGAGATATGTAAATACGAATGTTAGAGGGAGCGCGAAAACGATAATATTTAAGCGAAAATTGTGAAAGTGTTATAAAAACATGACTCGTTTAAACTATTTTAAAATAGAACCAAAATCTCGCGGGAAATGTCATAGCTTTAAAGAAAAAAATGAATTATGATTTTTTTCATATATATAACTTGTAATGTAACAAAAATAAAGTGCTTATAATAATTTTCGAAATATACGATTTTCTTCTATCGGAAGAATTTCATTCAATTACCGTTTCGGCGTGGCAAATGTATAGATATTATCGTCAAAAACAACATATATTTTTTTAGAAACTTAAAAACTTAAAGTGTTTTAGAGAAATATGTTGTAAAACGGTAGAAATTCGGAATGCTATGGCTTAAGATAGGTTAACTTTCGACCTTAATTGAAGAATAGTGCAGCGGTTTTTTGTTAAGATCTGCGTTTAATGTATTTTAAAGTTTTCCGTTTTATACAAACCGGGTCGCGTTTTAAAAAAGTTTAAAAACCACTGCCATTTCGTGATGCCAGCCTTTCGTCTATGTGTTAGTATCGGTGTGTGGTGACGTCACAAGCATTTGGGTGATTAAGTGACGTCAGAAACTTTGCTTGCCAAAAAAATAATACGTCAATTTTATTACATTTATTAAAACGCTGTCTTAAAGCTATCGGTAAGGCATAATTTTTTTTATGTATTCAGATAGCTGGTTACATTATCGAAAATAAAGTCCGCGGACTGTACCTTGTACAATATTCGGAAGTAGGATATTTTTGTGTTTGAAAAAATTAATTCCGTCAGGACGGCTGGGACAGCAATTAGTTTCTGTGTGGACCGATAAAAGGTAAAACACAAAGCACTATGCGATCCAAATAGTACGAAACAATGCTCGCACTTTTTCATAAATGGGCCTTGAGCCAGTTTTATTTGGTTTCTGGCGTCATTTTTAATTTCACAGGGCATGTCTTGATATACTTGGTCGAAGGTTTTAACAGATGATCACACAGGTAAAAACAATACAGTTATGAAAACTCAGATAATATAAAAATAGGAACCTAAAATTACAAAAAAAAACACTCCGACAAAGCATAAATAACACTATAAAAATCTAGAGAATATTAGAAATGTAATATTCTCCTGACGAAGGAAAGGTTCTTCCGAAACCGGTAGTGTGAATAAAATAAAATCAGTGGTATAAAAGAAATTTAAATGTTTTTATTGTAAATTATGGCGAGCCATAAAGTTAATGCTTTTTACAAGTATGTAATTGTATAAATGTTTCGTTTTTTATTAAAAATATTGATAAAAACACTATTATTTGTCACTAATAGTCAACGTGTATTGTGAATTCGCCTGTATTTTAGAAGATTTGTTCACGGCAATGGCGAAGACATTTTCATGTGATCCATGGTTGTTATGTTGTATACCAAAATGATACAAAGCGTCATTTTTAACAATACTTATTTACACTTACTTTCACTTTCTTTTGTAAATACATAAAAATTGCGGGTCGAAATGAATTGTGAGGTTTACTCATTCAATCTTTTTTTTTTTTTTTACAGTTAATACCGCACAGGAGTCCCAACTGCTCCCGTCTGGAGCCAGTGAGACTATGGCATCCCCAATCGGGGTATGTTGTGAGGCTGAAGGTAGTAGTGGGGAGGGGAAGGAGATAGGGAAGAGGAAGGTGGGGAAGTACCTGGCTATTCAGATCTGGTCACTAAACACGGCTAAAGCCATTTCAAGCAACGTTTCAATTCTGAATGGTGGTCTTACACCAGGGCGATACTGATAGTATCTTCCACTCTGGATCTAGATCTAGTAAAAAAAATCAGAGTGCAATTCACACGCGGTCGAAGTGAAACTTTCAGAAAAATAATATAGACAAGAGTGGGAGACTACGAATAACTTTTTTATCAGTGTGAAGGATAAATTTTTCCATATTTTTGTCGATTTTTTTTTGTGTTTATACACATTTTTGTCGAATTTTCCATATTTTGTATTTTTTCCGTCAATCCGGCCGCTAAGGTTCGTCAGGCGCTTCATACCCCTACAAAAATAAGGCTTGCCCCCCCCCCCCGTGGATTTATCGTATTAAATTGGAACCGAGTACCCGTGAAATAAAGAAATATTTTATTGCTATGTCATTCTCTCGCAGGCTAAATCCTACAGACGTATGTGTTTGTATCTTTTTAGTGTCACTCGCTTCTGTTTCATTGAGTTTCAAATCACAACGGTGCTTAAAAGGTGTTCACTTAAAAAAATCGTTCTCGTAAATTTATCATTTTATATTATTTATTACTTGAAAAATGCCAGGCGCACGGCCGCACTTCGAATTTATTTTCGCAATCAATTCCAACCAGGATATTTTTTGGCATATTTCTCGGAAGATCAAATCCATCTGATCTGATTTCAATAAGTAGAGGGTGAGTGCAAAGAACACACTGTCAGCATTTCAGCAAATGCTGACAGCCCCTCTCCGAATGGACCACCTAAGCTAAGTAATATTTTTTTAGCCCATCAACGATTTGGGTTGGGCACCCCTGATAGTGTTTTTCGGGAGATAATAACGTACTTATCCAATTATCCTTTTCAAATAATAAAAATACTGTTTTTTAAACCCACAGCTTACGGTAAGCGTCTTAACTTAACAAACTGATTTCATAGCTGTGAGAAGAAGGCTGTCAAAAACTTGCGCCTCTTACGACTTCTATAACTTGCTATAAAATACACTGTGACACGACTTACGGTGTCATTTACATTGGTAATTTAGCCGAAACACTTACGTAAGCGACTTACGGGGAAAAAACGGGGTTGGTAGTTCTTAGTTAAAGTATGAAACAGTTAAATATGACCGAATTGGATAGGGTCGAATCAGCTCAGTGGTTAGCTAAGCTAAGGTCCTGGGTTCAGTTCCTAGATTCGTATCTTATTCTAATTTTAGGTTTCAAAATTTTCGTTTGTCTAATATTGTCTTCAAGTATATTACCGCAAACGCAGCAAAAACGCGGTTTTTGATGCAGTTTTTAGAAGATTTCCATACTGTTTATTAGAAAATAATATTATGTTTTGAACAAAAAAATTATTCTTCCAAATGCAGGAAAAATAAAATATGTTAAAATATTTAAAACAAATGCGTAAAAAAATATTTACACAACCTCTAAAAATAGCTTAAAGTTCAATTATATCATTTAATTCCAAATACAGGAGAATTATAAAAATATACATTATCACCACATCAATGTTTTCTAAACGTCTGTTGAATAAAATTATTTTAAAAAGCATTAAAACAATGCATAAATAAATTAAAACAGTTTTTCAATATAACGATATTGTCACTCGCATCACGGTATTATAAAAACCGCGACACGAGTTTTTTCTCGTCAGTATACGAGATGATTTCAGAGTGAGAGGATGTCAAATGTTTTCAAAAATAAATACGTAAATGTGTTGGCACATCAGAAAAGAGGTCAAACTAAAGGAACGTCGTTATGTTATTGTGTATTGTTTCAGAACCAGGTTGACTTTTTTACTAATAGCGGCCGACCGGCCACGTCTACAACATTGGGTATAGAAACCAGCGGCGTATAATGTCTTAGGGTGCGCCTTCACCAGAATCATATTCCTAGTTTTGTTTACGTATTTATTTACGCATTACTGGGCTTTTAATTAAATTTCTAATTATACAGTTTTTTAATTGTAATAATGGTATATCTTATAAATTATGTTAAAATAAAATGAGTTACAAAGTTATAATAGAAGTAACAAAATTATAAAATAGGTTGCAAACCAACAAAAAGAAATCGACACACTCCTAAAAATTAAATATAAGATTAACGAAAAAATTGTTGAAACTGAAAAAAATAAAATTTTTGCAGGTGGATAGTACTTCTTACAAGGAGTATTTTCCAAAAACTCTCCCCCGCTTGCTTCCCCCCCCCCCCCCCCCCCCCCCCCCCCCCTCGTCCCCTGCCAAACTCTGCAATTTTAGAGTTCTACAAAATCCATACCTCTTAAACTTTAATATACATTTGAAAAAGATTACACCGTTACACTTCTTAGAAAGCTGTCTAAAAATAAGTTTTTGATTTTTTTTTTGTTATCTACTACGGTTTGGCAAATAATAATGACATTGTCGCAAAAAAAATCTTTTCGTAAAATTTTGATTTAAAGATGATTTTTTTTTGTATGAGGGAACAAGCAAAAATGTTTCAAATAATCTATTTGCCAAAATTAATAAGCTTTAAAACGATATATAACATTGCTTACTTTTATCCTTAATACTGGTCAAAATCCGACTCAATAGCAGGGCGGCAAGGCGTGCTTGGCGGTCGGGCCTAGCCCACTGTGCTTGCAGATGACCGATTTGAGCTTAGGTAGGTATTTATAGTTATAAATTGAAACACTGAGTACTTTTTAATTGATTAATGATATAAAAAACGCTTCAACACTTTAACGCTGTTCACAATGTTTCTTTTATTTCACGAGGAAAAAGTGTATCATGAGAGTCATTTCAAATTATTTTGACGATTGCAGCACCTGTAAGAACATAGGCTCTTACAGCTCTTGCATAAGCGAGTCCTTTTAGCACGTGTATCACTGTGGGACCTCCGTACACAATTTTTCCATAAATCTTCTAACCCACTCTTCCGTGATCCAAAACATCTCAAATATGACATTTACAAATGAAACTTGAAAAGTTATTTTGAGAAGAATTTGCTCTAATATCCTTGTATGCACGCAGTTCACCTTCTAAGCCAGCAGTTTTGTATGCTACAGCTGAGGACATGGTATTTATGGCGTTTAAAATTTCACATGCAATTGTGGAAATTTTAGAGATTTGATCCTGATTTGACATGCCGGGAGAAAAAAATTATTTCTTTGAATGGCATTGCAACGCATGCCGGATACCCGCTAGTTAGTAATAAAAGTCTTTGCATTTTTGTCGTTTGGACTGCCTCACACTTCCCTCTAATTTAGTTGAGTGTATACATCGAGATGTCAAGTCCTGGGAATAAAAAATGCTTATTAAGTAAATCAATTTTTATATGGATTGCCTTCTTTCCGAGCTTATCGTTCCTAGAGTAACAAGGTCGATGAATGTTCGTGATCCTTCATATATCTTAGACGCAATAGTATGTAAATAACGTCAATTAGGAAAGCGTCGTTTAGATTTCGACGAAATGCTAGTTGATTGAATAATTAGTTTCGTTTTTTATGTTAAATTATTTTTTAGTATTCCTGATTAAAACTGATGGCGTTTATATTGAAAAAAAAGTTGAATCTTATGCTTTTTACATTACATAATTATTTGTTTTATATAACTGGTGGTCGGTGGTAACTTTTATATAACGACTGGTCGGTGGTGGAGTGGGCATCGCGTTTGGGTCCCACCCGGGCGTCCCGTGTTCGATTCCTCGGCCGGCTAAGTCCTCCATCACAACACAAACAACATTTTCGGGCTTTCTGTGATGGTAGTAGGAGATTTCCAAACATTTTTGGGTTATTCGTAGCCCGGGAATGTCTGTCTTTATTTTTTTTAACTTTTTGTAAACAATAATAATAAATATTGAAAATGACCGATATTTTATTTATCATGCCAATATATTCAGATATAATAATGATCATATATTATGAAAATGATGCGTAATTGAATACCGTATTGTTTTGACATCTGTCAATGAAGAATATGTCGGTTACGAGTCATAAGCTACTGCTTACCGTCTTGCAGTGCAGTTGATTGTATCGAATAATTTATCAAATATTTCATCGAAATCTGATAGCAATCATAAAATCATTAACTTTACCACAAAATTAACATAAAACATGCACATACAACTTAATAAACATAATTGGAAAGATGCCCATTATTAAGCGTTTCATGTTCAAACCTTACTCAAGGGTACCATCTAGTCTAATGGATTTGTTCGCTGCTTTGTTTCGTAGTATGTTCTCCAAGCGTGTAGCGTGTTCCCCGTTTGATTTTACTTCATTCCTCCCCGCCTCGAAATATTATTTCGGTTTTCGTAAATTCCCCCTTAAGTACATTTTAGCGTTGAGTATCGCATACAAGATGCACTACACAGCGCCCTTGAGGAGATCAGCGCCCTTGAGGTGATTTTTCACAAAAACGGCGCTATATAAATCATCCAATTATTATTATTATTATTTTACAAATGTCCCGTACAAAAACGTAAAATATCCCGCCACCTCACAAAATGTATTTGTACCAACTTTTCTTTGTATTGGGTACTACAAATGAGGTGTAAGGTGGTGAGGTGATTGGTATAGTCACTACGTTGCATATATGCGACGTTTTTATATTAGAGCCGTGAGGTGGTGAAATATTTGTGCTTTGGCACAGCATTACTTCATTTCATTTCGTGTATGAGACCTTTTTTTAGTAGAACCGTGAGCCTTAGGGACCTCAAAATACCATATAAAAATTTATTACTGTTGTAGTACTGTGGTAGTGGGTGGTCTTCAGAAGTATAGTAGAGGGTGATCGGACAACTCGGAATGAAACCAACTCAGAACCATCTCAGATAAGTCATTTAGAGTGATAAAAAAATATATATTAAAAATTTGTTAAATAGGTTACCTTAGGTTAGGGTTATCGGCCAATTTAAAATTATTTTTTTCATAGCTTTTGATGACTTTTCAAGGAGGTGTTGAGTTGACTTTATTCTCAGTTGGCATGGAACCATAGTAGAGTAGTAGTGTGATCCTAATAAATACAAATCCATAGTGGCGTAGCTTTACCATTCACATGGCTAGTGGATGGTCAGGGGTGAGAGGGGGGTGATGGAGTGAGTCAGTTTTATTTATTTTTTATATTTTGGATCCCGCACAAGAGTCCCAGCTGCTTTCAAGTGAGAAGAGATAAGGGAGAGTTGTGATGAAGAGCGGTTGAGTGGCTGAGGGGATGGAGTGAGAGGGGTCTCTTAAATTTGTATTTATTTTTTATTATGTAAATACCGCACGTGAGCCCCAACTGCTCCCAACCGTCTGGAGACAGTTGAGGACTTACTACTCACATAACAGTAATTCATATATTTTGTATGTTGTGACTTAATCACTTCAATACCTAAGTCCGAGGGTTGTTAAACAATACAAAAAAAACATTTCTAATTTCAAAAGTCAGAAAAAATTTATATTTACAAAAAAATTGTGTGGTATTTTATGTACCCCACTATTTTTTGACATAGTCCCCGTTACGATTGATGAACTTGGTGAACCGTGGCACTAGGACCTTGATTCCCTTGTGGTTGAACTCCGCCGCCAAAAATATTATCATCTCTCCCTCCGCGTCCTAGTCGGTCTCAAATCATTTCCGGCTAAAAGTTACTTCAGGTGAAGAAAAGGATGCAAATCATGATGAAATCATGTCATTGGTTGCCTTTTTGATTCCGGGGTTAGGACGTGAACCCATGTTTCAGCCCA
Source organism: Glyphotaelius pellucidus (assembly GCA_936435175.1). Lineage (NCBI taxonomy): Eukaryota > Metazoa > Arthropoda > Insecta > Trichoptera > Limnephilidae > Glyphotaelius > Glyphotaelius pellucidus. The sequence goes on along the minus strand of OW386542.1, from coordinate 40,812,861 downwards.
AAAAAAGCTTTGCCTTGATTGGAAAAACGGTTCAAACAGACCGAGCGCTTTCCACGCGATTTTGCTCTTCAGCATTTTGGAAACCAACGAGCACGAATTTCGCACACGCCATTTTCTCCTCAGAATCGTTTGTGTGGTAGACTTACCAGGTAGTCAGGGATAAAAACTGCGAGCTTACGAACTTCAACAGGGTGGACTCCCTCTTAGAGAAAGCAAATAACTGAGCGCGCCTCCTACTACCGTTATTTCGTATGGGTTAGGTGCCATAATAATACTATGAACACTCCGACGCAAATTTTTTGAAGTGAAAAATCTGTAGCCCCGTTATGATTTGGAATTCGGAAGAAACGGAAATGACGCACATAGCACCTCCTATTGGTTGAGATATAAAACGGAAATGACGCTAGGTCTGCGCTCATTGGCCGCTTTGATTGTGACTTCACTTTTCAAGGCTCCTTGGTTCTTCATTGGTTGAGATTGTTTTGGTAAAGTTTCGCTGACTTTCGGGACTTTATAAAATAATTATATGTACAACATATTATGGTGATATTAGTTAAAAATATTGTATTTCTCAGTCCTCCTCACTAGGGGTTCCTGTGCCGAGGCGGACTAAAGTTATTTAATTGTAGTTTATTTGTCTTTTATGTAGTTTTTAGTGTCTTCATTAGGGTTTTTTCGTTGACCTCTTTCAGCCATATTTTTATTCTTGATTTGTACTCATTAATTTTTTTTTATTAATTTCATGTCTTGGGGAAGAATTTATGGAGTTTTGTTACAAAATAACTTGGAATGTTTTTTATGTCATTTTCATTCGATCTTGTAATATGGATACGCGGTCCGGTGGAGGATTCAGTATTTTTGAATTGCTTCAATATTTTTGGCATATATTCGTTGTACCTACATTTGATACGTCAAAGCTATTGAAATTTACAATCGAAGGCGTTCTAATAGCTACTTTCAGTATGGTCTTTATAATTCCTTTTTGAATGGTATTCAGGTAATAGTAGTCAATTCGAGAATGACATAACGCGTAGAAAACCTTTTTCATATCCTTTTTATTTACCAAATTTCTTAGATTTTTAAAGAAATACACAAGACTTGTGATTTTTTGATGTTTAGGTCCCATCTAAGATTTTCCTCAATTATTACTGCGAGATATTTTACGTTTTGTGTTTTTTCTATAACTGGGCAGTGACATTGAACATTATTTCTATGGCATTCGTTTAATTTTAGCTCTAGTGATTTTGCTGGTTGAATGATAGGTTTATTTATTTATATGAAAGGGTACTTGCATTTAATTATTTACGACGCCGATGGACGTAGCGTAGCATTATGATGGGGAGGAAACAGATAGAAAGTCATACGTTCTCACTCGTTACAGGTTATAGAATAATGATGTGTGAAAGAGGTGATGTGAGCGGCGGCCCCAGTTATCCGAAAACACTTTAGACGGGAAAGGTAGTTTTACCCTTTACGCTGGTTCTACTTAAATGTCTGGAAAAGCATTGCTGTCAAATATTTTTTTATGAAAAGTGTACAACAATCTCTTTGTAATTAATTAATTGGCGTCGCTCCGCAGGTTTTTACTGCTAGGTCCTGACTTTTGCTTCGGCTTCGCCCAGTTAATGTTGGTGACCATTTTATAAATCCAATAGGAACTGGTTTAAAAAATATCCTGTTCCTCGGATCCACTGTCATCATAGTCACCGGTACAAAGTAATCGAGACAGGCAATTACATATATATATGTCATATGTAATATATAGCCGCTTGATACAGCTATGTATTACCGTCAATCTTTCCATATCCGGAGAGACACTAAATACTAACAAATTCGTAGCACTTATACCTAGGGGGGACACGTTCCCATCCGATCTGCTGACGAAAGTGGCGACATCTTGTGACGAATTCTGGAATTCAAAACCGTATTACAGCGATAGCTTTGTTTGAAATACCACGTACACAGATGTTATTTGCGGCGGGACGCGTACGGCTTGGCGTCAACATGCACTCGAAACTGGGTTCTGAAATTCAACCACACAGACGCTTACCATTCGATACGGGAAGAATTCATTCATTTAGTTGATTTTTTTAAGGTGTGCAGTAGTATTGGTTAAAAATATAGTACTGGTGACACCAGGAAGCACAGTCCCACCCAGTAAAAACTGCCGATAGCCCATCTCCTTATATTTCAATATCTTTGGTCCCGGCTATACAATTCCTAAATCATTTTATCCAAAGAAAACAAATATACAATCTTTATAATTAATAGTATTGGCAGTGAGAATCTTATATCCATTTTTAGTATTACAGAAATAACAAATACACACAAACAGTAAACACTTATCTGGATCTGGATCCAGGCGGCCATATTTTTCTCTGAAATTCTCGAGCCTACTCTCCCCCCAAATATAGTCATACTTCATCTCAAATAAGCTGGGCCACCTCAAGACCTTATTTCAGTATTTGAGTACCTCACATAAACTCATTCTGATGTCGTATCCAACACTACAGTCATCACATTTCTCTGGATGGTCGCTTATATATTGAAATACATATTTAGGTACATATTGTAATACCTATTATTCCTTCAATGTATCATTTTCTTATATACGGTTTAGTGACATTTGAGTGTATCAATATTTTAAAATGTGACAAAACTGTAATACATAATAATAAAGTCTGTTTCATTTACAGAAACTAACGGCGATGACGTCACGGAGGTGTTATTAGGCTCGTCCGAAAAATTGGTGGCTCGATTGGGTGACGGTGACGGTGACGGTGATGGTATTGGTATAATGACGGATGATGGTATAAAAGACTAACTATATATTATATTAATATTATATTATTGTGTATTGTGTAATAATTATTTTTGCAATCAAACTTAATTTTCGGTCTGGGGCCAAAATACCCAATCAAACAGAATATGTATTTTAAAAAATCTAAATGCAAATATATCAAATATTTTGTATGGATTAGAGTAATTTTATTTATATTTGTTTTAAATTCCTCTTAACCCCTTATTTATTTGTTTATTAGCTGGGGTACCCGGCTTCGCTCGGGGAGTTGATATGAGATTGAGCTGACGTTCGAACCCTCGACGGATCTTGCTTTATGTGTCCCTACCAAGGCAAAAAAGGCTTCGAATGGTCCACAATGTTCCAAAACATTACACAACATTCGAAAGTGTTCTGGAATGTTCCACAATGATCTGAGATGTTCCGGGATGTTTCCGAACGATCCAAACTATTCCAGAATGTTCCGGGATGTTCTGGAATGTTGTGGAAAGCTCTCAAACACTCTAAAACCTTCTGGACTGTTCTAGAAATTTCTAGAGGGTGAAATTTCCAGCCTTTATATCTTTAAAAGTGCGTCCTTCAGGTAAAACCGAGAGCCTTTTTCATGGATGGGGGATAGAAAACTACCACACCATATAACTCCCTTGATCGCCTCCCAAATTGGCCCCACTTTCGCACCTTCAGCCTCACAGCACACCCCAATAATTGAGGATGCCTGAGTCTCACTGATTGGGAACAGTTGGGACCTAATAACCTTTTTGTGATATTTTCAGAGCATTATGACCATAGAGAGCTGGGAAACATTACAGACGAAGAGGATGGTCTAAGTATGTTGACTTTGGCCAACGCCATGCAGCGCTCCGGAGGAAAGGGTAAGAAATACTTTATAGAGAAACTTTGTTTTAAACATTACATCATCTTAGTTCTTAATTGTCCAAACGACCATTAGAACATTTTACAGGAGGAGAAGGTTTTATTTCATTATTTCAATGAAACATTACGATAGATTAAGATAAAGTTATTTCCGTAAAGATAGAGGTCTCTTTAGTTTAAATAATTCTTAGTTAAGTGATATATTTATTATTATAATTTTTTATACTTTATTATTAATTTTAAAGTGGAGATTGAACAAAATCTAAAATGGTTTTTTGGATAATTAAGAACTAAAGCGACGATTAGGCAACTTTATGCCAAAAATATACTAGCGTAACTCTTCAAACACAGAACTGCTTTTGACAATGTCCAAACTGTTCGAGATATTAGAGCCAAATGTCTTTTACTTGTCCCTTTCGCTAAAACAATTTTTGGCCAAACAAATTATAGGTACTTTGCAACAAAGCTGTACAGTGCGTTTCCACTGGCCTTTAGAAAGAACCAGTGGCGGATTAAGCCCGTCAGAGGCCCGGAGCGGCAAAGCTGAATGAGCCCCCCTCCCTAGTTTAAGAAGTTTACGTAATTTTACAAGCTTTTTATTCAGTTCACGCAGGCCTCTGGTCCTGGGGGGCCTCCAAACGCCTTGATCAAACCCCTTTAGGACACTGTAAAAAAATATGTTGTAATTTTTTTTTAATTTCACTAGATTTTCGAACAGTTTAAGACTTGGTGCATGTAAATCGGATATACACATTTTTTTATATGTTGAAAAACGGGTTAAATTTTTTTTCAGAAAAACGCATTAAAAATTTTGCTGACTTCAACAAGGTTGAAGTTTCATATAAAATGCTGTACCTCCGTCAATTTTTCGAATTTCTTTAAAACATTTGGTGAGAGCATTCTTAACAAATGCATCTTTCAGAAAATGAAGTAAAAAAAATATATAATTTGGTTTTGTCTGGTTATTCCCTCTTAAAGTGGAAAATTTTAGCGTAACAAAATCGAAAATCTGAAACAGAAAAATCAGAAAAAGATAAAAAGGTCGCATCTGGGACTCGAACCCAGGACCTTTGCCTTGCCGGGGCGGAGCTATACCAATTGAGCTAATATGTCCGTATCCGATTTGGTCAAAATAATTTCCGTCAGGGTCACGCTCATATTTTGGGTACCGCCGCCTCGGGAAGCATTTATTGGACTACCGACACCTCTGCCATAGGTCATTTCATTTTGGTTTCGGTGCCCGGGATCGTGGTGAGATTTGTCTAGGTCTGGTGACGGATGTGTTTGCCCACCCACTGCGTGGCGGCACGGATCAGGAGAGACTGGCTGAGGGAGACCTTTTGACCTCTCCAGCCGGACTCTCTCGACCCATCGCCTTGCATGGCAGTGGGACGGATTCTTACTCACACGTTGAACCCCAGATTCCAACACATCTTATTCCTTCCAAAAACTTCTCCTTTCTTTCCTTTCCATAAAAAAGATGCTCCGCACAGCATCCCCAAAGATGACGTAGGCCCTATTTAGGGAATTTTGTTTTCCTCAAGGATTCCTGTGTGGATTTAAAGTAAAAAAATATATACATCATCTTTGGGGGTGCTGGGTGGAGGATATTTTGCTTTACATTAATATCTTATCTTTGAACTGGAGAATGAATGGAATGCGTAGTTTGTTTTGAACCGATGTGTGTGTTTTTTTAGCAGGATTATTCCGCTTGCGCTCAATCGTCCCGTGCGCCGCCGGGCAGCGCTACAAGAAGGGCTGCCGCACGTGCATCTGCCTGCTGGACGGCACGACCAGCCTGTGTACCATGAACTGCTCTCCCCAGCCACCAATAAGTATTCACATTCATCTGATTCTTTTACTATCGGTTGTTAACAATGAGTCATGCTTTTTCGTAAATGCGGCCGACGTTCATCGATTTATAAGACGTTATCACGTCAAAAAACAAAATTATTTATTTATCTTAAAATGGTGCATGTTTTAGTATTTCTGACCTTCCATTAAAAGCATTTGCATGTGGATGGAAGAAGAGTTTACATTTTATATATATACAATAAATATAGTCACGTGTTTCACACATATAGGTACAGTTAATAAAATCATAACGCAATCAATACCTAATATATTCGACTAAGAACTACCAAAATTATCTTCGTTTTCAACCCGAACTAAATGCTATCTAGATAGTGTCTTTGAGTACTAGACTGGCCTTATTTATTTATTGGAAATTCAGTATAGTACATTTAATACGTCAACACATACGATACTACTGGCGAAAGAGGGCCATTCAGAATCGAAACGTTGCCTGAAATGGCTTTAACCGTATTTGGTGACCAGATCCGAACAGCCAAGTACTTCCCCACCTTCCTACTTTATCTCCATCCCCTCCGCACTATCTTCAGCCTCAAAATATACCCCGATTGGGAATGCCGTAGTCCCGCTGAGAAAACAAAATAAGTATTTTTATACGAAGTATTCCGTGAGTCCTCGATAATATTTCGCTTATTTCCAATTCTGATTTGGAAAATTATCGAAGTCCATAATAAATTGTGGGTACTACGTACTATATAATCTTTTTTATTTCTCAATGAGCGTTTCATGCGGCAAAACATTTTCAAAACATCCGACAAAAATAATAACAGGGCAGGGCCACCTGTTTTCAAAACATCTGATAAAAACCAAAATTTTTGGTTTTTATCAGAATTTTTTGAAAACATTTTGTCGCTGGAGACCCGACTGTAGAAAAACAAAATACTTTTGCATATTTTTATTTTGTGTTAAAAAAAATTTAAATGCGTACTATTTTTAAAATTAAACAGTTTTTGTTCCTCCTGTAAAATTGATGCAATGAACTCAGAGATTTTACTAATATATAAAAGGCAGTATAGCCGTTTATGTATTTAAAATAAAAATAAATAAATAAAAAAATAATAATTAAGGTGGCGATATGATTTTAGCTTTTTACGGCCAAAACAATAGGCCACTTGCATCACATTTAAAAAAAAATTCAGATGTAGACAAATATTCTAAGACATTCATAAATATAATTTTATTAAAATGTATATTATATTAAAAATAGAAAGTTACGTAAAAATATTGCACCTGTTTTTTTATCTGAAAATTATTTCTAAAATAATATCTTTCATTTTCAGTACACATACCGGTAAAGACGGAAACCGTTGGATACCCAAACCCAAACCCAACCAAACAACCTTCCCCATTCTATTCGAACTATTCTTACCCAACGGGTAATCAAAGTCCTTACTCTACAAAGTCTCCACAAAGTTCTTACCCTATAAAGGTTCCACAAATTTCTTACCCAAAGAATCGACCGCTTTTTGGATACCCTGGCAAAACTCAACTAGATGGATACCCGATCAAAGATCCATCACAATTAGGATATCCTGGCGACAGTCAACCAGATGGATACCCGATCAAAGGTCCATCACAATTAGGATATCCTGGCAACAGTCAACTAGATGGATACCCGATCAAAGGTCCATCACAATTAGGATATCCTGGCAACAGTCAACTAGATGGATACCCGATCAAAGGTCCATCACAATTAGGATATCCTGGCAACAGTCAACTAGATGGATACCCGATCAAAGGTCCATCACAATTAGGATATCCTGGCAACAGTCAACCAGATGGATACCCGATCAAAGGTCCATCACAATTAGGATATCCTGGCAACAGTCAACCAGATGGATACCCGATTAAAGGTCCATCACAGTTAGGATATCTTGGCACCAATCAACTAGATGGATACCCAATCAAAGGTCCATCACAATTAGGATATCCTGGCAACAGTCAACCAGATGGATACCTGATCAAAGGTCCATCACAATTAGGATATCCTGGCAACAGTCAACTAGATGGATACCCGATCAAAGGTCCATCACAATTAGGATATCCTGGCAGCAGCCAACCACAATTAGGATACCCTGGCAAAGGTCAACCAAATGGATACCCGATCAATAGTCCATCACAATTAGGATTCCCTGGTATCGGTAAACCAAGTGGATACGGTTTTCAAGGTCAACCAATGAATAACCCACTAAGTATGGGATACCCAAGCAAAAGACCCGGGTACCAATCATTTACAGATGACTACGGATACAACGGTAAGGCAACAAGTGATTTCATAAAATTCCCTGGCAGAGGCAGAGAGATGGATTATTCCTTGGAACAAAGAGAATCGCCGGAGGACTTTGGAGATGCATCACAAGAGGTATTATTCCCGTCACGAATTTCGGGATCTTCTTTCTATCAGTATGATGGTGTTCCTGGTGGAGTGGAGAATCCTTTCAGAAGTAATAACATTATTTAATTCTTCATTTTTCGTCACTTTAATTATAAAAACTCGTTGGTCCATTTGTTGACATTTTAATCATTATAATAATATTTTTATAGTGGAATAACTTAAGAGCCATTAACCAACGGTCGAGAATTTAAATTTCGTCTAACGATGATCTTGTACCGATGCGATTTTACCCTTGCGACGGTACAGGGCGGTTCCGATGAGAAAGATTAATTATTCTACATATCAGCATTTTAACACAATGACTCAATGTCGATTTTATTTCATTCCAAATTTGCTTTGATAAATACCCACATTCAAAAATGCTCGAACTCGTGACGATAAAACAATTAAAATTATGTACTTTATGTAATTATTGTTTGATCATAAGTATTTATAATTTTTCAATAATGTCTAAGCAAAATAAATAAGTTTTTTTTTTTTTTTTTAAATATATTAGTTTGTAAGATCGTAAATAATGAATTTTAATTTTTTTTATATGAATACAGTGAAACTATGGAATCCCCTATTGGGGTATGTTGTGAGGCTGAAGGTAGTGGGGAGGGGAAGGAGATGGGGAAGAGGAAGGTGGGAAGTATCTGGCTATTCAGATCTGGTCACCAAACACGGCTAAAGCCATTTCAAGCAACGTTTCAATTCTGAATGGTGGTCTTACATTAGGGCGATACTGAGAGTATTTTACACTCTGGAACGTGCTGCAAATATACTATATATTATTTTAAATGAACAAATTGTGAAATAACACAAATTAATCAAATAAAATTTATTTGCCACGCCCGGATTCGATCCCGCGACCTTCGGAATGCGAGTCAAGAGCCTTACCGCTGGAACACGCCGATAAATAGACGAACTGAAGTATTTTCGTCACAAAACAAGGGTGCGGATCTTTTTTATGTTTTATTTGAACTAAAGTTAAAATTCTGAAAAATAGGTTTCCCAAATAATTTTACTGCATGATTATATGATTTGAAATGTATGTTGTATAATACAAAAATTTGTTTGAAAATTTAACAAATCTTCAAACGACCTACGGTAAAACCTTATTGTACTAAAAATAAACATATTTTCTCATAATTTAAAAACTATCTTCATTAGATAAAATAACAGTCTTTCGAAATCAATTTATATTTTTTTTGTGGAAAAGAGTCAACACGTCTAAAAGTTGATTTAAAAATGACATATATATTTCCGGATTTGTCTGGTAAAGGTGTCTGGCCCTCTTATTGAGTAAAACATCCTCAAACCAAAATGTGAAAAAGAAAATATAGAAAAAGATTCAGTCGCTTCTAGGAATTTAACCCAGGACCCCTTCCTTGCCAGGGAAGTGCTCTGACCACTGAGCTAATTCAACCAAATCAACTTACGCCAGTTTTAACTGTTTAATTCTGTTGGTAGCTCTCAGTCGAAGTATGATGAAGTGATGTGTTAAAAATGACGTAAGTTGATATGGTCAAATTAGCTCAGTGGTCAAAGCAAGGAAGGAGCCATTGGTTTTTTACATTTTTTATTCCAAGTAATGTCAGGAATCACTGGTTAAAGTAAGTCAGGTATGTACGTTCCTGAACACCCTGTATACTTTTATTACGTGTACGTAAATTATTATGTCATATTTGAGCATATTTTAGTAAATTAATACAATTTGTATGTTATCTTTGATAATATGCATAATTATTGACGAACTGAAGGCCTCCGTGGTCTCGAGGTAAGACTCTCAACTTACAATCCGAAGGTCGCGGGTTCGAACCGGCGCAGTTAATGATTTGAGGTATCTAGCGTAACTTTATTATAAAACCCAAGGTTTCTTTCTGGATTTCATTTTATTTTAATTGGGTACCTAAATGTCTAATCTTTTTAGAATTTAAACAAAAAACAAACATTTTAGCTGCTTGCGACGTATGGCACGATCGCAAATACTCACTACATCGAAACGCGAACGAGTAATTTTATGTTTTTCGAGTTTAGATCTCTCAGCGGGTCGACGTGTGCACGTAATCGTGATAATTCAACTATAACTTATGTGTTTTTTCTAAATCTTTATAATGGAATCTAGGAAATCAGGTTATTATCTTAACTATTTAACTTGTGTTTTAGTGTGACAAAAAATATTGAAATAACGATTTTTCGAAAGGTTTTTTTTCTTTAAGTTTAGAATTCATCGAGACTTTTAAAAATGTATCCGAATGTATCCGGCAAAATTTTTCGTTTTCTGTTTGTAATGGATATTAATGTATCAAATTAACTTTAGTTTTGTGATGTATTCAGGGTTTACTTAAAAAACTTTAAATTTTTTCAGCACCAAGGGGATTTTTGTTATACAGATCGATATATACAAATTTCATACCGCCAGAGCTTACCATTATATATAGAAACACTCTTCTGCTAAAATAAAATGTTCTGTAAAAGTTTTGAGTCAATCTATCGATTACATTCCGAGATTTGCGAACGCAAACGTACGGAATCTAAATTTTATATATATAGATTGCTCCAAGTATTAAAAACGACTGTACCAGGTTAAACCGCGCAATACATTTTTTTAAACATTTTTTTCATATAATGATAATTTGTATTGTCCTAAAAACATACTAAAATAATAAAGTCACGCTGGATACTGAAAATTACTAACTGTGCGGCATGTGCAAATAAATTTTATTTGATTAATTTGTGGTATTTCACAATTAAATAATTAAAAATAATAAATAGTATATTTGCGGCACGTTCCAAGTGGAAGATACTTTCAGTATCGCCCTGGTGTAAGACCACCATTCAGAATTGAAAAGTTGCTTGAAATGGCTTTAGCCATGTTTGGTGACCAGATCTGAATAGCCAGGTACTTCCCCACTTTCCTGTTCCCCGTCTACTTCCCGTCCCCACTACCTTCAGCCTCAAAATATAGGGGTTGCCATAGTTTCAATGGCTCCAGACGGGAGCAGTTAGGGACTCTTGTGCTGTATTCACATTGAAAAAAGAAATATATATATTTTAGTAATTAATATTACTATGAAAACCTGTATGATAAATAACAAAAATGAAGTAAGAAAAATAATTAACAGTTATTTGCCGAGTTGGCATCGCGTCTCATTCCCATCGGTTCCCACGCGTCGCGAGTTCAATTCTTCGACCGGCAAGGCCTCCATCACGACACAAACAATATTTTCCGCTTACTGTGATGTTAGAAGGCGATTTTCAAACATTGTTAGGTTATGCGAAAACCGGGAATGTCTTTGTTTAAAAATTAACTTTCAATAATAATATTTCTATTGGTTTTATATGCTATTCATATTTTAGATCGTCGTTTGAATCTTGGAAACTTTTTAAAACAGCATTTTTTAAAATTATTTATGTGTATATCTTAAAAAGCGATTAAAACAAAAATAGTAATGTACTTACGGAAAGTAGTTCCGAAGAAAGGCTAAAAAAATACCAATTTAAAAAATAAACAATTTTTTCAATTCTAATTTATACCAGTTAAAAAAATAAACAATGTTTTTCAACTCCAATTTATGAGTTTAAAACATAAACAATGTTTTCAATCTTAAAAAGCGATTAAAACAAATAAAGTAATGTACCTACGGAAAGTAATTCCGAAGAACGGCTCAAAAAATACCAATTTAAAAAATAAACAGTGTTTTTCAACTCAAATTTATACCAGTTTAAAAAATAAACAATGTTTTTCAACTCAAAAAATACCAGTTTAAAAATAAACAATGTTTTTCAACTCAAATTTATATCAGTTTAAAAAATAAACAGCGTGTTTCAACTCAAATTTAAACCAGTTTAAAAATAAACATCTCCTGTAAAGTTGATGTAATGGACTTATGAGATTTTTTAATTAAGGTGAAAGAATGTTTACAAGTTTTACAACTAGTTATCGGAGTAAATTTTTTGATATATTGTTTTTATTCGATAGAAAATTATATCGTATTCAAAATCTGTTATAAAAATCGGTGATTAAAAACAATGTTTTCTGCACTAACATTAAATACATCTAAAAGGGACTTACCTGAATATTATAAAATACACGATGTCCGGAAACTTGTAGTGCAAGCGGGAAACTGATGAATTTAAATCGCATAAAGAGCTCACAAAAAATTTTTTTTTGATCGGAGCATTTTTTTTTTACATGAGCTCCACACAGGAGTCCCTGAGGAAAATAATTTCCCTCATGGCCTATGTCATCTTTGGGGATGCTGTATGGAGGTTTTTTTAAGGAAAGGAAGGGAAGGAGAGTTCTGGGAAGGAAAAGGGTTTAAGGTGTGGGTAGGAATCTGGGGTTCATTTTTTCGGCAACTATAAGTTTAAAAATTTTTGAAGCAAGGTGCCTCTTCGACGAATTTTAAAAGACAATACGCAACCGATTTTGTTCAAATTTAACCTAATAAATTTCGGACTTGATTTATTCGAAATCGAAAGCTCAAATCAAAAAAAAAATAAACCATAAAATCGACTCCCAACGTGAAAAAGGGTAAATCTACCAGTGGTCGGTGATGTAGATTTTAGGTTTTACCCTTTTCCCGCTTTTACTACAATTTTCGGACACCGCTTACAAATTGATGTTTTGTTGTCCCTGAATTGACCTTCCAAAAGTATCTATAAAACATTTTATATTTTAATATTAAATATTGTTTTGTTATCCCTGCATTGGCCTTCCAAAAGTATCTATAAGGCTGGCTTTACATTCGTAAGTTTTTTCGCTCGTGTAAGCGAATTATGGCCAAATTACCAATGTAAACGACACCAAAAGTCACTTACCGTAATTTAAAGCACGTTACAGAACTTTTTTTTTCGGAAGTTTTTTAACAGGTCTAATCGCGTACGCGCGAAATTCCAACCTTCTTACAGCTTATAAAATCAGTTTGATAAGCTGAGGGACTTTTTGTAAGAAATAGTACCAAAATGCGCCGTTG